>OZ005735.1:56696776-58079276 GCA_963930755.1 Eudasyphora cyanicolor
TTTTTGCGGCACACGATATCAACTCCATTGAGATGTCTTTACAAAAATCTCGTACCTTTGTCCTCTTCGTTCGCGGTTGGGAATCCTCGAAGGCTTTTACTGGACGTCCACGTTTAACAATATTTGAACAGCTTGGTGCTTCATTGTTTGTGGTATATTTGCACAGTTTGTAAACATTTTTCAGCCAATTTTCATTAAGATCAAGAAATCTGGTTTTTATGCGTCTTACTTTTTGCCATCTATCATTGAAGTTTGTTAAAAAGTGTTTTTTCAAAAATCTAGTAAAGACTTCAACATTCTCAGCAGTCATTTCTTCGTTCCTATTTGCAATGACTTTGACAGTAACATTAATATCACGATTGGTATCAATCAATAACTCGCAAATATTTAAATAAGAAACTGTTAAATTTTCCATAATTAATAAAATAAAACCTTGATATCACTTAATAACACACCACTTATCACTGCACTTGCCAATGTAATGTAAATTAGCATATCAATAATATTAGAAATTTATACCCAAATGGAGCGAGAATTTGTTATTGTTTTGCGTGGAATTGATCTTATTTAACATTTCTCGGCGCGGTTTTTATACCCTACACCACACTGTGGTAACACCTGAAAATAACACAGCTAGACCCACCTTAAAGTATACCGATCGACTCAGAATCACTAGCTGAGTCGATTTAACGTCCGCCCGTCCGTCCGTCCGTCTGTCCATGTAAAGTTGTTCGTCGACTACAGGTCGCAATTTCACTTCGATCGTTCTGAAATTTTTTAGTTTAAAGTATTTCGCGGCTGTTAAGATCGCTATTGAATTTGGTTGAAATCGGTTCAGATTTAGATATAGCTCCCATATATATCTTTCGTCCGATTTGGCCCTTTAGTCCTATAGAAGCTGTATTTTACATCCAATCGATTTGAAATTTAGAACGGTAGAGTTTCTTGATCCATGAACCAACATTGCCGTATTTGAAGAAAATCGGTTAAGATTTAGCTATAGCTCCCATATATATGTTTCGTCCGATTTGGCCCTTTAGCCCTATAGAAGCTGTATTTTACATCCGATCCTTTTGAAATTTAGAATGGTAGAGTTTCTTGATCCATGAACCAACATTGCCGAATTTGAAAGAAAATCGGTTAAGATTTAGCTATAGCTCCCATATATATCTTTCGTCCGATTTGGCCCTTTAGTTCTATAGAAGCTGTATTTTACATCCAATCGTTTTGGAAGGTAGAGTTTCTTCATCCATGAACCAACATTGCCGAATTTGAAGAAAATCGGTTAAGATTTAGCTATAGCTCTCATATATATGTTTCGTCCGATTTTGCTCTTTAGTCCTGTAGAAGCTGTATTTTACATCCAATCATTTTGAAATTTAGAATGGTAGAGTTTCTTGATCCATGAACCAACACTACCGAATTTGAAGAAAATCGGTTAAGATTTAGCTATAGCTCCCATATATATGTTTCGTCCGATTTGGCTATTTAGTCCTATAAAAGCTGTATTTTACATCCAATCGTTTTGAAATTTAGAATGGTAGAGTTTCTTGATCCATGAACCAACACTACCGAATTTGAAGAAAATCGGTTAAGATTTAGCTATAGCTCCCATATATATGTTTCGTCCGATTTGGCCCTTTAGTTCTATAAAAGCTGTGTTTTACATCCAATCGTTTTGAAATTTAGAATGGTAAAGTTTCTTGATCCATGAACCAACACTACCGAATTTGAAGAAAATCCGTTAAGATTTAGCTATAGCACCTATATATATGTTTCGTCCGATTTGGCCATTTAGTTCTATAGAAGCTGTATTTTACATCCAATCGTTTTGAAATTTAGAATGGTAGAGTTTCTTGATCCATGAACCAACATTGACGAATTTGAAGAAAATCGGTTAAGATGTAGCTATAGCTCTCATATATATGTTTCGTCCGATTTTGCTCTTTAGTCCTGTAGAAGCTGTATTTTACATCCAATCATTTTGAAATTTAGAATGGTAGAGTTTCTTGATCCATGAACCAACACTACCGAATTTGAAGAAAATCGGTTAAGATTTAGCTATAGCTCCCATATATATGTTTCGTCCGATTTGGCTATTTAGTCCTATAAAAGCTGTATTTTACATCCAATCGTTTTGAAATTTAGAATGGTAGAGTTTCTTGATCCATGAACCAACACTACCGAATTTGAAGAAAATCCGTTAAGATTTAGCTATAGCACCTATATATATGTTTCGTCCGATTTGGCCCTTTAGTTCTATAGAAGCTGTATTTTACATCCAATCGTTTTGAAATTTAGAATGGTAGAGTTTCTTGATTCATGAACCAACATTGCCGAATTTGAAGAAAATCGGTTAAGATTTAGCTATAGCTCCCATATATATGTTTCGTCCGATTAGGCCCTTTAGTTCTATAGAAGCTATATTTTACATCCAATCGTTTTGAAATCTAGAATGGTAGAGTTTCTTGATCCATGAACCATTTTAAACAAGCGAACATATATGAAATTCGAGCATGTCTGTCCAAACAAATAATGAATATATCAGCCTAATATGTATTAAGGAATCATAATATTCAGATATCTGACAACAAAATACCAAAAAATTATCGAAATCGGCGAACATGGAAAAAATGAATTTCGGCCACTCTTCAACCAATGTGCGGCCCTGTGGTAAGAAAAAACAAAGTTATTCCTAGCCCCTCCAGTTGAACCAATTTGATAGCATTAAAATGCTCAAAAGCTGGCGAATCAAACATCAGCCAAGTTAATCAACTCCCCAAAGAAATGAGAGCCTAAGGTTACACAGAAGGTTTTTTATTGATTCCTCCTCCGCTTCGTCTTCACAGCTTCTGCAAGACCTTCAATCTCTCTGCGTGTCGTCCAACAAGGCTGTGACACGTCATGACAGACACATTAAGTAAGACGTCCGGTCTCAATAACGACAGCAGTGCGTTGGTGCTTTTGGAGTTTAGGCAGGAACACATCAGCCTGGAATGTATGCAGTTCCTGGCAAGTGATCGCCTGTCATTTGTTGCTGTTAGGGCACTATTTCTCATGATGAACGTGCGCGTTGCTAGAGACATGCGCACATATGCCAGTTCCCCTGGAGCGTGTAAGGTAGTTCCTAGTCTTGCAAGTTTATCCGCTTTGTAGATACCTCGTATTCCTCTGTGGTCCGGCACCCATATCATCTCCAAAGCGGCAAAGCTATCGCACACTAGATCATAGGACTTGTGTCCAATTAGTCTACTCTCGTTCCTACTGAATGGTCCGAAAAGACTTTTAGGACTTAAGGTTCACCATTTTGAATTCCTTTAAATGTAGGTCCGATTCGATAGTGCTACCAGTTAATGCAGGGAAGATACAGTGTTCAACTATTCAGCTATCTCGTTGAGATATCTGCGGCTGTCGAGGGATATTTGTGTATTTAGAGATGTAGCCTACAGAGATGTAATGGCAGTCTGGCTGTCGGAGTAAATGACGACGCCAGTGTTGGTCGCTATGTTGCTAGTTAGCTACTTTATGCGTGAAAATCCGATGAATTTGCTAGGAAAGGGACGAAATTACAAATTCTCGAAGAATTTGACCAGTGTCCACATGCAAGCTTTGGCTTGGGCAAGAGACAATAAGGCAGTCCAATGATAGATGTACAGAAATCGACACCTGTAGGGTAGGCTAGACAAATGTGGCCAAAATACTAACTAAGAAGGTCAAAATATCTCCTCGTATTAGAGAGGAATAGTCTGCCTTTATTAGCGTCTCTTGCGACGGGGACATTTCCTATTAGGCGATCACGCCAGGAGGTGGGAAATTGAGTCCAGTGACTTCTGCATAAACTGTGGACAAGCGAAGGGCATTGAGCACCTGCTTTGTTGCTGTCCCGCATTGAGTAAACGTAGTCTGGCTAAACTGGGATCAACCATATTATAGAGTGTGTAAAAAGAACATGGGATCAACCATGTTCTTTTTACACATACGTGTGGAAAAAGAAGTTTTGTAACTGTCGTTATTAGAAAGAAATTTTTTGCTGGCAAGGAAAACAACATAAAAAAAAGAAAAAAAAATCGCCAAAAATCTTTTGTACCATATTGAAAGCTAGCATCCTCACGAAGAATACGATGCCTATTTGAAGAAGATCTATGGAGAAATATAGAAATTATAGCACTTTTGGTAGAATTTATTTAAAAATAATTGGTTTTATTCCCCCATATTATGAACAAGAAGTATATTAGTATAGTATATTAAAATGTATATTAAACCAGTAAGGAAAGGCTAAAGTCGGGCGGTGCCGACTATATAATACCCTACACCACTCTCGTAATATTGAATAACTCTGATATATAACTTTTGTAATTCATGTGTAAATTGTTTACATAAATTTACTTTTGGGACATTTTATACTTAAATAATACCCTGCACCACAGTGTGGTGTAGGGTATAAAAACGATTGGATCTAAAGAGCCAATGGGAGCTATAGCTAAATCTTTACCGATTTTCTTCAAATTCGGCAATGTTGGTTCATGAACAAAGAAACTCTTCCATTCTAAATTTCAAAAAGGATTGGATGTAAAATACAGTTTTATAGGACTAAAGGGCCAAATCGGACGAAACATATATATGGGAGCTATAGCTAAATCTTAACAGATTTTCTTCAAATTCGGTAGTGTTGGTTAATGGATCAAGAAACTCTACCATTCTAAATTTCAACACGATTGGATGTAAAATACAGCTTTTATAGGACTAAATGGCCAAATCGGACGAAACATATATATGGGAGCTATAGCTAAATCTTAACCGATTTTCTTCAAATTCGGTAGTGTTGGTTCATGGATCAAGAAACTCTACCATTCTAAATTTCAAAATGATTGGATGTAAAATACAGCTTCTACAGGACTAAAGGCCAAATCGGACGAAACATATATATGGGACTTATAGCTAAATCTTAACCGATTTTCTTCAAATTCGGTAGTGTTGGTTCATGGATCAATTAACTCTACCGTTCTAAATTTCAAAACGATTGGATGTAAAATACAGCTTCTATAGAACTAAATGGCCAAATCGGACGAAACATATATATGGGAGCTATAGCTAAATCCTAACCGATTTTCTTCAAATTCGGTAGTATTGGTTCATGGATCAAGAAACTCTACCATTCTAAATTTCAAAATGATTGGATGTAAAATACAGCTTCTGCAGGACTAAAGAGCAAAATCGGACGAAACATATATATGGGAGCTATAGCTAAATCTTAACCGATTTTCTTCAAATTCGGCAGTGTTGGTTCATGGACCAAGAAACTCCACCATTCAAAATTTCAAAACGATCGGATGTAAAATACAGCTTCTATAGGACTAAACGGCCAAATCGGACGAAACATATATATGGGAGCTATAGCTAAATCTTAACCGATTTTCTTCAAATTCGGCAATGTTGATTCATGGATCAAGAAACTCTACCATTCTAAATTTCAAAACGATCGGATGTAAAATACAGCTTCTATAGGACTAAAGGGCCAAATCGGACGAAAGATATATATGGGAGCTATATCTAAATCTGAACCGATTTCAACCAAATTCAATAGCGATCTTAACAGCCGCGAAATACTCTAAACTGCAAAATTTCACAACGATCGGAGTGAAATTGCGACCTGTAGTCGACGAACAACTTTACATGGACAGACGGACGGACGGACGGACGGACGGACGGACAGACATTGTTAAATCGACTCAGCTAGTGATTCTGAGTCGATCGGTATACTTTTAGGTGGGTCTAGCTGTGTTATTTTCAGGTGTTACAAACATCTGCCGTGAAACAAGCTTATAATACCCTGTACCACAGTGTGGTGTAGGGTATAAAAATGGGCGTTATTGCCACACCCCTTTTGGTACCTCCAGAACAAAATTGCCAAAATAAAAAATAAGAAAAATGTTTTTTTTTTTTTAATTTTCCTTACTTTTACAATATGGGTCATAATTTATACATTTATCCATAGATTTTTATACCCTACACCACACTGTGGTACAGGGTATTATAAGTTTGTTTCAAATATACACTGTTCCTTCGTTAGGATGCTAGCTTTAAAAAAATGGAACACGCATATTTTAGCCTTTTTTTCTTTTTTATGGGTTTTCTGGCGCCTGCAAAAAACGATGTTTTTGAAAAAAATCGATTTTTTTAATTGTTTTAACGACAGTTACTAAACTCCTGTTTCTTCATGAAAGTAATGTTTACAGCATTTTTAGCCCTCATAATTTCCTCTAATTTAAATGGTATCGAGCTTATACTTCCAAAAATACGATTCAAATACTAAAGGTACCTTCCATGAAAATTGAAATTAAAGAAAAAAATGTTTAAAAAAAAATTTACCATAAAACCAGTAAGAAAAGGCTAAAGTCGGGCGGTGCCGACTATATAATACCCTACACCACTCTCGTAATATTGAATAACTCTGATATATAAATTTTGTAATTCATGTATAAATTGTTTACATAAATTTACTTTTGGGACATTTTATACTTAAATAATACCCTGTACCACAGTGTGGTGTAGGATATAAAAACGATTGGATCTAAAGATCCAAATCGGACGAAACATATATATGGGAGCTATAGGTAAATCTTAACCGATTTTCTTCAAATTCGGCAATGTTGGTTCATGGATCAAGAAACTCTACCATTCTAAATTTTAAAACGATTGGATGTAAAATACAGCTTCTATAGGACTAAATGGCCAAATCGGACGAAAGATATATATGGGAGCTATATCTAAATCTGAACCGATTTTCTTCAAATTCGGCAATGTTGGTTCATGGATCAAGAAACTCTACCATTCTAAATTTCAAAACGAGCGGATGTAAAATACAGCTTCTATAGGACTAGAGGGCCAAATCGGACGAAACATATATATGGGAGCTATAGCTAAATCTTAACCGATTTTCTTCAAATTCGGCAATGTTGGTTCATGGATCAAGAAACTCTACCATTCTAAATTTCAAAACGATTGGATGTAAAATACAGCTTCTATAGAACTAAAGGGCCAAATCGGACGAAAGATATATATGGGAGCTATATCTAAATCTGAACCGATTTTCTTCAAATTCGGCAATGTTGGTTCGTGGATCAAGAAACTCTACCATTCTAAATTTCAAAACGATTGGATGTAAAATGCAGCTTCTATAGGACTAAAGGGCCAAATCGGACGAAAGATATATATGGGAGCTATATCTAAATCTGAACCGATTTCAACCAAATTCAATAGCGATCTTAACAGCCGCGAAATACTCTAAACTGCAAAATTTCAGAACGATCGGAGTAAAATTGCGACCTGTAGTCGACGAACAACTTTACATGGACAGACGGACGGACGGACGGACAGACATCGTTAAATCGACTCAGCTAGTGATTCTGAGTCGATCGGTATACTTTAAGGTGGGTCTAGCTGTGTTATTTTCAGGTGTTACAAACATCTGCCGTGAAACAAGCTTATAATACCCTGTACCACAGTGTGGTGTAGGGTATAAAAAGTTGGGTTAGGTTTCGTAAAATAGCATACATATTTCAATCTATAAAAAAGTTTTTAGGTCTCGGACACAAAAAAAAAAATGTTTGTTGCATAGTGTTATTGATAACATTGTGTATAAAACAGTTTGATTACTATGAGGCGCTGATGGTCTCGTGGTTCTGGTTATCCAGAATCAGTTTGGTCAAATAGACCACGAACTTACAATTAATGTGAGAATGAAATGTAGAAATAACCGAAAAACTCGTGCTACAAATAAAAATGTAATTACATTTTTTGTAAATCATCAAATATTATCTAGATATCGATAACTTAATTCCAAAGTATGCTTAGTCGACTTTTTAATGACAATCCTCTTTTTTAAATATTGAAAATTATATATGTATATAAAATTATTCAATACAAATTCAAAAATTTCATTTAATTTGGATCGCCACCCCTGAAAAACAACATGTTTCGACTTAGCATACTTTGGAATGTAGGTATCGATATATAGTAGGGATGTAACGAAAGTGGCTTTAGCGAAAGCGAATATTGAAATATATTTCTTGCGAATGCGAAAGCGAATAGTGAAATATGCATTTTTGCGAAAGCGAAAGCGAATGCGAATGCGAATAATAGTTTGAGCCTTTAGTACCAACACATTTAAGGAACTGAATTGATACTTTTCCAGGATATTCAAGTATTAAGACTGTTTTCCATAGTTTTACCTCCTGTTACCACAAGGACACACATATCTTCATATTGTGTGAAGGGAATAAGGAGATTTAACACTTTAATAAATGGAAGCGAATACTGAAATATATTTTTGCGAAAGCGAATGCGAAAGCGAATAATCCAAAGATGGTTTTTGCGAATGCGAAAGCGAATTTTAAAATTATGCGAATAATGCGAATATTCGTTACATCTCTAATATATAGAACAGTTTCTCCATGTATTGCCTTACATCACCTCCTCCACCAAAGTGAAATGGATTCCTATCTGAAAGGAAATGCAAAAGCTTAATCAATTTCCAAACAGTTTGGTAAACGAATTCAGTTTTGTAATTGTGTTAGAAAAAGTGCTAAATTTGAAGGGTTAACATTAGTTCTGGGGCTGCAATTGTCATTTTATCAAAACTGTTACTGTTGTTAAAAGAAAAAAATCGTATTCCAACATATAAATTAAAAACTTGAAATATGGCTTTCAGTAAAAACTTAATTTTCTTCTATTATTTCCAATTAGAAATTATGCAGATACTTACCTAAACCTCTAAAAAGTTGATCATAGTCGTTTTTAATCCAACATTTTATTTAGAACGGTCTCCTCTCAACAACTCCCCATTCATGTAATTGTCATTCTTCTCACCAGTGCGCGCGTTAGCTTAAAACGGAACCGGAAATGTACGACACTTGTTTCCTGTGCGTGTTCAGTATTCAGTTTCAGCCACATTCTCTGTCACACACGTGTGAACATAATTCAATAGATTCACACAAGAGTTTGTATGAGTATTAAATTACAATTTCATAAAAGTTGACACTTTTCAATGTGGTTGACATCAATTGTTACAATCTTCAACTATTCAGATAAAATATGTTAAAGCAGTTATGAGTTCTGTTTCAAATATAACATTCTATGCATTAGTAATATTTCATTGCAGATTCGTAAAAAATATTGATATGGTATGAAACAAAGTGTTGTTATACAAGTACTTAAGCATTTTAGGCAAAATTATTTTTTTTAATATCTGGATAACAAAATCCATTACAACGAAAGTGAGTTACAACTTTTTGCCAATTATTATGATATGTACAGTATCGGAAAATACATAGAAAATGAAGTCCGATAAAATGTTTTCTATTGATTAATTTCAGGATAGTTAGAAGACTGTAGGATAGTTAGAAAACTTCTTGACTTTAAAGTAATCGCACTGCATTTCCTTTCCTCTGCACTGTCCTACTACGTATTTATACCCTACACCACACTGTGGTACGGGGTATTATAAGTTTGTTTCACGGCAGATGTTTGTAACACCTGAAAATAACACAGCTAGACCCACCTTAAAGTATACCGATCGACTCAGAATCACTAGCTGAGTCGATTTAAGCATGTCCGTCCGTCTGTCCATGTAAAGTTGTTCGTCGACTACAGGTTGCAATTTCACTCCGATCGTTCTGAAATTTTGCAGTTTAGAGTATTTCGCAGCTGTTAAGATCGCTATTGAATTTAGTTGAAGGCGGTTCAGATTTAGATATAGCTCCCATATATATCTTTCGTCCGATTTGTCCCTTTAGTCCTATAGAAGCTGTATTTCACATCCAATCGTTTTGAAATTTAGAATGGAAGAGTTTCTTGATCCATGAACCAACATTGCCGAGCTTGAAGAAAATCGGTTAAGATTTAGGTATAGCTCCCATATATATGTTTCGTCCGATTTGGCCCTTTAGTCCTATAGAAGCTGTATTTTACATCCAATCGTTTTGAAATTTAGAATGGTACAGTTTCTTAATCCATGAACCAACATTTCGGAATTTGAAGAAAATCGGTTAAGATTTATCTATAGCTCCCATATATATGTTTCGTCCGATGTTGCTCTTTAGTCCTGTAGAAGCTGTTTTTTACATAAAATCATTTTGAAATTTAGAATGGTAGAGTTTCTTGATCCATGAACCAACATTGCCGAATGTGAAGAAAATCGGTAAAGATTTAGCTTTAGCTCCCATATATATGTTTCATCCGATTTGGCTCTTTAGATCCAATCGTTTTTATACCCTACACCACACTGTGGTACAGGGTAAATTTATGTAAACAATTTATACATGAATTACAAAATTTATATATCAGAGTTATTCAATATTACGAGAGTGGTGTAGGGTATTATATAGTCGGCCCCGACCGATTTAGCCTTTCCTTACTGGTTTTAGTTTACGGGCATTTACCACATCAACAGCCGATTTTTCTGGAATCTTTCGAAGTTTTCTAACTATCCTGCAATTATCTTTGACTGTTCGACACCTTGATCGAACACCGCAATTGATATTTTCGATTTTGCCCGAGTTTTTTTTAAAGGGAAGTCCAATACGTTTTGTCGCATGCATTTTTTCGTAGAACAATATCTCTGAGGTTCAAATGAGTAAATACAGCAACTACAACATTTTATATCACTGTCATTCGTTTTCGTAATACCCAAAAATTTAAAATTAATCAATCGAAAACATTTTATCGGTCTTCGTTTTCTATATATTGAAGCATTAAGTGAAAAAAATGTTCAGTCCAATATGTATTGTCCGATACGGTATGTATATCAAAACTTATACATAAATATAGCACCTACGTTGAATGGTGGTCAAAAACAAGCTCTAAAGAAATAATATCGGTTGGAACCCTTCTATAAAGAATAAGTCCAAACAAAAACTATATTGAACCCGCATAAAAATCTCCAACAACTCGTATCTATAAAAATGTTTTTTTTTTGTAAAATTTGAGTCACCCCCTTTACTAGTGTACCCTACAATAAAGTCGAACACTGAGATCCACTATACTATAGTCCACTATACTAGAGTCGACCACTGAATTCGTTTACTATCCTAGAGTCTACCGCTAAGGTCGTTTTTTGTACTAAAGTCGACAGCTAAGGCCGTCACCTATACTAGAGTCGATCATTACGGTCGTCCTTAATTCCAAAGTGAACCACAAAGGTATATGTTCTCAAGTGAACCACAGAGGTATATGTACTAAAGTGAACCATTGCTGGGGTAGTGGTCTACTCTATACTAGAGTAGATCACTGGTCTTGTCCTGTATACTAAAGTCGACCACTGGTGTCGTCTTCAATACTAGAGTCGACCACTAGTGGCGCCGTCTATTCTACAGTCGAGCACTGGGGTCGTCCTCTATACTACAATCGACAACTGAGGTCGTCCGCTTTACTACAGTCGACAACTGAGTTGGTCCACTATACAAAAGTCGACACTGAGTCCGTCGTCTGTACTAGAGCCGTCCTCTATACCAAAGTCGACCACTGATCTCGTCTCCTATACTAGAGTCGTCCATTGCGGACATCCTCTATATTAGAGTCGACCACTGAGGCCGTACTCTCTAGCAAAGTCGACCATTAAGATCGTTTGCTATATTCGAGTCGACCATTGAGGTCGTTTGCTGTATTCGAGTCGACCACTGAGGTCGCTCGCTATATTAGAGTCGATCATTGAAGTCGTCCTCTATACCAGAGTCGACCAATGACGTCGTCCTATATACCAGAGTCGACCACTGAGGTCGCCCTCTATACCAGAGTCGACCACTGAGGTCGCCCTCAATACTATAGTCGACCACTAATGTCATCCTTTGCTCTTTAGACTACAGTCGACACCTGACGCCGTCCTTTGTACTAAAGTCGTCCCCCGTGGTCGTGATATATACTAGAATCGACCACTGAAGTCGTCCTTTAATTTATTTTTTTTTTTCAAATATATTAAAATATTTTAATTAAAACTTTAATAATATTCTTCGACAGTCGTTCTCGGTTCAGAGAAAATATACATTTTTTAGGCTAATGTGCCAAAGGCTAAATGTGAAATGAACAGTCTTTCATATGGACAAATAGTGTGGAACGATGTAGCACAGGTCATGAAAGTCAACATATACATACATACACTAAACACTGCATAATATCCTGGAAACAGAGAAAAACTTTGGGCCAATAAAAACTAGAAACAATCACAAAATGCTAAATTTTACTTATATTTTAAATTTGCCATTTTCCTGCACTTTCATTGTTGTTACAAAAGTTTGGCCTTTTGTCGACAGATATGGTTTTTTGACAAAGTGAGCAAACATGCGGCAAATGACAAAAAACAAAGAGCGCCGAAGGAAAACCCACAAAAAACTAAATTGTTAATCGTTTTATAACGGTAGCACAAACAGGGTAATCTATGTCAGCTGGGATATGTTTTTATAATAATAGAATGTAATTTCAACTACCTGTATACGCTTTCTTTTGACACTGACTGTCTCATAAAGCGACATACAGTTTTTCCGACTTGATGCATATTGCTACTGTCTCCTTAAGCTCACATACCAGGATGTGAAATGCTGGCTACGTTTATTAAACTAATGGGAAAATGGAAAAAGTTTTGCCAAAGTTAGTTATGGATTGTTTGCTATTGTTTTACCGCATAAGTGACCTGGAATATATTGTACTTAGTAGGAACATAAATACTGTTACACACATTTTATACTATAACATTAAAAGTAATGAATCCTTTTATTGACATATATTCTATACAAAAAGCAAGTACTCATTCGAAATGTCCGCCTATGGCCTTCACACAATCCTTAAGTCACACTGACCAATCATAAATAGCCGCACGCACCTCGTCCCTTTGGGAAAGTGTCCACAGCATGAATCAAAGCAGTCTTAAGAGAATCGATGTTGGGGTATCTTTTGTGGCAGACCTTGTCCTCTGAAAATGTCCACAGTTTGTAATCCAGTGGGTTTAAATCAGGGCTGCCAGCACTCATTCGAAATGTCCGCCTTTGGCCTTCACATAATCCTTAAGTTACACTGACCAATAATCAATAGTCGCACGCACCTCGTACCTTTGGGAAAGTGGCCACAGCATGAATCAAAGCAGTCTTAAGAGAATCGATGTTGGGGTATCTTTTGTGGCAGACCTTGAAGCTGTATGATGGACCTGTTCGACCCGTGGAATCACTTGAGATGCTTCCTTAGACGACCGTGTGTACACCTATCATATCACTTCGTTTGTTGAATTTTTTATAAAGCCAGAGTCAACAAATGTCCATTGTGACCTTTGAATGTCTCAAGTCTTTTTTGATAATTCGACTCATGGACTTTTGTATAATATTCATCTCACGGACCACGATTTTCTGTTTTCGGAGCGGAATTCGCAGAATTCTTGATTTGATGACCTACGGCGTTCGAACAGTAAGAGGGCGTCCCGACCGGTGGTTGTTCTTTGACATCTTCAGTCTCCTCAAACAGTTTGAGAACAGTTTGAACATGAGACTAATCCCAAGCGGGCAGAGCGTTTTGAAAATGTTGTTTTTTTCATTCCATATTTAAAAAGCGATATATCAGTGACACGGTTCTCAATCTGTCCACTCCATGGCGAAAACTGAAGCAATTTTAAATTCCCGTTACAAACTAACGCTACAGAGATTAGGATTCATAATCCACGTGATAATGTTAGGGTATGTTCAATTCCACTATTTTCATTTTGTAACAGTATTTATGTCCCTACTAAGTATATGTATATTCACTCGTCAAAATGATTACGTCGATTTAGATCACTCCTTCGATGTGTTACACTTTTGGCCTGTAGCAAATGATATATACCCTCGTATCACTAAAATGAGGGTATAAAAAGTAATATCATATCTAATAATTTTTTGGGGTATGGGCATGACGATTTTTTATGAGGTTTTGAGTAACCGTAGTGTTGAAAGGATTGGGAAGGCCTTATTTAAATGGACATCAGACATGGTTAGATAGAATAAACTAGAGATTTTGAGACTGTAGGAATACCTTAAGGTGGGTCTGGCTTCAATATATTTTGACAAACATCTGGACGGATATTAACTTAAACTTTTACCACAGAATTGTGTAGGGTAAAAAAGCCCTAAGCCATTTGTTCCTATATGGGCGGTTTGCATCGGTGAGTACAGCCAATCCCCAGGTTTAAGCGATATCATTGGCAACAACTTACGGTTTTTCTTTAATAAATAAATGTATTATGTATTAAATTTAAGTTATTTCAGTGCAGTTCCGTGCTCAAAAAGAAGACAATAATGGAAAGTTGAGAATCTATTTTTTGATGGTTCAAAAAGACGAAAAATCGGTTATTCACTACATCTTGAAAATCGAAAAATTTCTTTTTGTTTCAACTATAAATCCCTAATGTGACAAGAACACTTCTCAAAAGTATAATGTAACAAGAACATTTCTCAACCGATCCGTTTAAAATTTAGCAGATTTCTTGAGCCAATAACAAACCAAGTTTGAAGAACATCGCTTCAGATTTAGATATAACCCCCGATATACCTCAATTTTGAATCTAAGCGCTATAAAATAAAAAATGAACAGATCGTTATTTTTCGACAAACATCATTGATAACACTTTTCAATTTTCTTTGTATTCTGCTCTGAGAAGGTTTTGTAAGGTATCATAAGGTTAGGTTAAAAATCTTTTTTTTTAATTTCTGTTTAAATAGCGATTTTATTTGTTACTTTTATTTATATTATGTACATTTGAGTTTATTTACATGTACAAGATTCATTAGAAGTAATTGTGAGTTCTTTGTTGACGTTTGTAGATTTCGGAATCGGTTTCTCTAATGAGGAACCAAATATAATCTCCCATCATTCTTTCATCCCAGTGCCCTTGGTAACGCCGCTCGATGGACTTCATTTCTTAGTGAAACCTTTCCCCATGTTCGTCACTTACGTCGCCAACATTCTCGGGGAAAAAGTTTATATGAGAATGCAAGAAATGAATTTTGAGGGACATATTTACACCTGTTGGAATACATAAAGCGAAAAATAAGTTCGAAGAATACATACATAGTGTTATATACATAAATATGGAAAAATATATTTCTTACCAATTTTTTCATAATTTTTTAACATATCATTAATCATTGTTTCATTTTGCAGGCTTTTATTGGATCCAAGGAAATTTGAAACTACAAGCTTAAACGACCTACTTGCAGCAATTTCATCCGACGTCAAATAGGATTTGAAATTTACATCTTTCATCAGTTTCCTTATTTTAGGCCCATCAAAAACGCCTTCTTCGAGTTTTTGAGAAGAAAGACTTTTAAATAAACTTTTGAAATATGAGAGTGAATTGCCATCTTTCCATAGGGCTTTTACAAAATTTTTAAAAAGCCCCAGCTTAATATGCAGTGTTGGCAAAATAATGTTTTCTTTTTGGACGAGAGGTGTGTATTTTATGTTGTTTTCACCCAATGTAATGTCTTTTCTTGTTGGCCATTTCTTTCTTCTGTAATGATCTTCGCGAGCTCGGTTATCCCAGAGGCATAAAAAACAGCAATATTTTGTATATCCGCCTTGCATTCCACATAACATAAAATCGCAACAAATTTTCCCGTCATGTTGTTCATATTTTATGTATTTTATCAATTTACCCATTGTTTCTCATGATTCCTTAGTGTTGACGGCATGAGCAATGGGGCTCGACGGTTCCTGATTTCCGTTGTGCAAAAGTACTGCTTTCAAACTTTGTTTACTGCTGTCAACAAATAACCGTCATTCTTTTGAATTGTATATTTGATAAAGTTCCTCGAACAATCCGGGAATGTCCTTGCAAAAGCATATGTTATCCACAGTTGTATAAAATTGTTTGTAAGGTATATCACGGACTCTATAATATGATATGTTAACATCTGGGGCAAAAATATTGTACTGTTTCATCCGAGATGCAAGTAGTTCTGCCTTATCTTTGGTCAGTTGCACATATATTTCCAAATATTGCACATATATTTCTTCTATTAATTTACTAAACTCACGTCGATTTTTTTAAAAAGAAGATTTTTTGAATTTCCCTAACATTTACAAAATGGCTCATAACTTTTACATCTATTCATAGATTTTTTTCAAATATACAGTGCTTTCTTCGTTAGCATGCTGGCTTTTTAAAAATTTGATAAAATAATTTTTTTCGATTTTTTTCCATCTTTTATGTTTTTTTTGTACCAGGAAAAAGTGTTTTTGTTTTTAAAAAAAATCATTTTTTTCTAATATTTTTGACGACTGTTACTAAACCAAAGATTCTACGTGAAAGCAATATTTGCAGCATACACTGATAGAAAAACCGTTCGTCACCATGACGAATCAGTTTCGTCAATATATCTTCGTACTGGTGACGAAAAGTTTCGTACATGCGATGTTTTTGTACGTCAATAGAACGAACACGACAATCAAGTCATGTTTTTGGTGATTTCGAAATTCGTCGAGAGAACGATAAGGTTTCATTCCCACGACGAAAAGATTTATTTGGCCATTTTGCTGAAAATATGATCAAACGAAGCAATCAAATTATAGTTTCTGCTTAAATGTACTGTTCCATATGCGTTCTGATTACCTTAGTTAAATAATTTGTTGTAAAAGATCAATTAAAAAAATCTAATAATTAATGACGAACACCGTTCGTCAATAAGATTATCCATTCATCATGGGAACGATCGACTTATTCGCCCTTTACGGCAACTCCTACAGCAAAACAAAGTAAGACATGCGACGTTGTTATGTTCGTCCACGTGTGTGTTCCACGCAGCACCGATTGGTTCAAACAAACCGCACTGGCACGGCGTAACTGATGTTTGTTTAACAAAACATCAAATACATGCATACTCGTACATGCAGCTCGACAAGCTGTATAAGTGTGAAACATTTGTGCTAGTGGTCTGTTGGCAAATACATTACTTGATGTGATTATTTTTGATTTAAAATAGCAGAAGTAATGAATACTTCTCGTTTGTTTGATTTCACCCTTACCTGATAAGAACTGCGTCTCGAAACGAATATTCACAACTGAACCTAGCAATGCAGTCAAATTATTTTTATTTTCCATACCATTTTAAATGGTCTAAAACTAGAAGAACATTTATTGGAATTTTTAAAATGTAAATAGTCGTGGGCACGAATTCGTCGTGGTGATGAATGGGATTCGTCGTGATAATGAATGGGATTCGTCGTGGTGACGAATGGAATTCGTCGTGATGATGAATGGGATTCGTCGTGGTGATGAATGGAGTTCATAATGGTGATGAATAGAGTTCGTCGTGGTGATGAATGCTATTCATCGTGATGATGAATGGTGTTCGTCATGATGATGAATCGGGTTCGTCGTGGTGATGAATGGATCATCCTGAGGACGAAAGTTTTTGGAAATATAAATTCGTCATGGTGACGAACAAATTCATCAAGAGGATTATTCCGTACGTTAGCTGACTTTTGACGAAAAAATAATCTTGATGATGTACAAATTCGTCGTCATGACGAAGCTTTTTCTATCAGTGTATGTAGCCCTAATAATTCCCTTTAATTTGAGGCATAACTCGGCTCAATCAGGCTTATACTTGATATTTTTTCGTGTTTGTGACATCTAATTGCACCAGGAACTGTTATCCACATCCCTTGGACAAAAATTTAGTTGCATAGTGTTATCTAAGCAAATAAATTAATGTTTATACCCTCCACCATGGGGGGTATATTAATTTTGTCACTCCGTTTGTAACACCTCTAAGTATTGATCTGAGACCCCATAAAGTATATACATATATTCTTAATCGTCGTAAAATTCTAAGACGATTTAGCCATGTCCGTTTGTCCGTCCGTCCGTCTGTTGTAATCACGCTACAGTTCGTAATAATAGAGCTAGGTTTATAAAATTTAGTATAAATATTTCTTATAGTTGCAGGTTGTTTGGGATTGCAAATGGGCGATATCGGTCCATTTTTAGATATAGCTCCCATATATACCATCTAACTTGTTGTGATTCCTATTGTTCTCATCTACTATTTTTTTGTGTTTTTCGATGTTATTTTCTTTAGGTTTGAGTTATTTTGTGAGGTCACATGCTATCCATGGTGGAGGGTATATAAGATTCGGCATGGCCGAACTTAACGCTTTTACTTGTTTTAATTTCTGGTGATCCGGTATCGAGTTATGAGAGGCACGGCAATTAAATTTTTTTTTCGAGACGCCTCAGCATATATGTATGCTGTCGTTGCCATATTTTGTAATATTATTATACCCTCACTTTAGTGTGACGAGGGTATATATCATTTGCTACGAAAAAAGTGTAACACATCGAAGGAGTGATCTAAGACCCTAAGTATGTTCGGCGGATATTCGTTTTGGGTCATTTTAAGTCGAATGAGCAATGTCCGTCCGTCTGTCTGCCTGTCTGCTGGCTGGTGCGCACGATAACTCTCGAAAGGAGTAACCGATTAACTTCAAATTTGGTACATGGTAATATTTTTTTCTATCTCCGGCTAAGTTCGAAGATGGGCCATATTGGTCCACTCCTTCTAGTACCTCCCCCAAAAAAGGGTTAAAATGTTGTGAAATATTGCGTCTGTAATAACTGCTATACCAATGCACGAAAATTCAACAACATTTTGCACAGTGTAACACTTTTGAAGTGCCTATAGCCCTGTAAAAAATGGGCGTCATCACCAAGCCCCTTTTTGTACCTCCCACACAAAATGGCCAAATCATACCAAAATTTAATATCTGATAACGTTAATATACCACTGCAAATAAACGCTTATAATTCGGCACAGTGCAATGTATTTAAAGTATCTACTATTCAGCGAAAAATAGGTGCATTTGTTAAAAACCTTCTGGTACCTCCCACACAAATTGACAGAATAATTCGTTTAATATTGCATATTACATTACTCACAAAGTGAGGGTATACCTTAGTCGGTTTACCCGACTGAAACTTTCTTACTTGTTTTATGAAAATTTTACACAATAAACTTTGAGAGCTGTATTTAATGTTCCACCGGTTCAATCAAAAAATTTTAACCGTTTCCTCAAAAAAAAAATCATAAAAATGTGCCTTTTTTGCACGAATTAACGTTAACGATTGGTGTTTAGTCCACTGCGTCCGATTCTGGTGCCAGCCTAGACGGCTGGCTAAGTATAAAGCTAAGCTGACATTGGGGTTATACCGCGCATGGTCGGTCGATAGAGCCTCGCTTACGGGAACAGGGGATACCAGGTCTTATATGACAGTGGGTGAGGTTGTCAAATGGAGAGGTTTGGCTATAGATTGCGCGTCACTTCGCCTTCTCCCCCTTGACGAGACGCTATAACAGCGTCAAATTTCAACAATGTTATTTTGAACCATTCC
Source organism: Eudasyphora cyanicolor (assembly GCA_963930755.1). NCBI lineage: Eukaryota > Metazoa > Arthropoda > Insecta > Diptera > Muscidae > Eudasyphora > Eudasyphora cyanicolor. The sequence goes on from OZ005735.1 coordinate 56,716,182, forward strand.
ATTCACCAATAAAAGTATTTCTGTTTATTCATATTCTAATGTAGCTGCCATACACCTATTTTATATTTTATATAATTTCCTATCGCCGTTATTATAATGTGAAGAGCTATCCATAGCGGAGGTTATGCTTTATAAAAATTATAAATTTCCTGGCAAGCAAACATGGAATTAATTTTCCTATCAATCATAGGCATAAATCCGAATTTAAGCTTTAAAGTTGCCTTAAATATTCTTCGGATATTTAGTTGTACTAAATAAAAGTCCTCGCAACACCATTGACTCCCAAAAAAGTTTCACTCACACTTATATCGTCCTAATATAGTACCAGGGCATTTAGATTTATTCGAAAAGTTTTTCTCCCATTCCGCACCACTACCGGGAAATTCACATTTTCAACAGGTATCTTTCCATTAGGATGCCTTTATCTATCTTTTACCACACACTTACATGTTTGGTGGTTTCCAAATGCGTTTTGGCACGGTGATTCTACAACTTTCAGCGCTATATTTTTTCCGAGTGGGAACTTTTTGTACGATTGCGGTCTGTCGAGTTGTACAGATTATGTTGAATTTGCACACATTTTTTTGTTGCAGCTTCTTTTTTCCCTCATTTTCAGTAGACTGTAAACACATCATAGCCGAGAAACCTTTTGGCAACAAATTTGATGATAAAATATTGCAACAGAAAAAAAATAAAACTATTACACATAACATTTGGGGTAAATTATTGTAGGAGAAAAACACATATAATTTTATGTGGGAAAGAATTCGCATTGAATTGCCAGGGAAGTGGTTTTTTGTTATTCAAAAGATATATTAAATTAAAAAAATTTAGTTTTTCTCCACAGATTTATGTGCATGGAATTCAGCAACATTTTTGCTTCTTTCTCGCAACGAGTTTAATTTAAAAATTGTTGAGAAATATTTTTGAGATTATTTAATAAACGTTTCGTATGATTTGTAGCTCTTTGGTACACATCAACCATACGCCACAAATGATGATTTATTAGTTTAAATTTTAAACGCTATAAGGAAATTTTTGCGTAATTAAAGTCACATAATGTCAGACATAATTACAGTTATTGTTTACATGTCTTAATTATACAATTCATTTCAGTACATACTCTGGGGTATACATAGTTCTTATAACTGTGTGCATTTGTTTGTAACACCCAAAAGGAGATGATTTAGACCCAATGGCTTAGCGGAGTATTAGCCATATACTCCGCACAAAACAATGGAATGAATAAAAGAAGACAAAAATAAGACAGACTGAAATTTATAAAATATGCGTGTGGGTCAGGATATTTAATATCGACCTATGTAGATAATTTTTGGCTAAAATGTTTATAAACAGTTACAAATAGGTAAAATAAGATCTAGCAGCCATTTTTTTCCCAATTTTTTTTAAATTGTAATTGTATGGGCATTTTAAGTTTTGAAAAAATTAAAAAAAAATAGTTTTTGGGTTTCACGAAATTTGTAATTGCTCTCGAACGGCTGAAACAAAACAAACAAAAGTTACGAAAGGTTTTTTTTAAAAAGCTGTAAAACTGTAATTGGATTTTTGGAGACTCAATATTTGTAAAAGTTATGGGCGAAATACTAAGACGTTTTTTCTGTTTCTGCACGTACTCGTACATATTGTTCATTCCATATCAAACCGAACGATTTTCGTAAAAAAAATACGACGACGACACCGAACTAAAAGTTGTTGTTACTTACACACGACGTATTTTTTGGTGGCTCCATTTCGGACTGCGAAAACAAGGAGACCAACTGCCCAAATCACCCATCTTTTGGGCTCTAAGCGGAGATTACTGCTGAAACTACTGTAGTATATGGAGCTAACACGGTTCGTCGTAGTGGTGAGCGAATATTGTTTGTAATTTGTCAAATAATATTATACAAAAATAAAAAATCCTGGAAGTGTTCAATATAAGTTGAACCAAAGTAAATAAAATATTAACATCAGTTGACTCTTTCCTTCAAACCTATGGATGGGATATCGACGATAAATATGCCGAAAAGTTATCGATATACCGATTAAAAAGTAGTGCCAAATTACTGTCATACAATAGGCGTGTTTTCGTTACACCATAAGTGCTTAATTTGTATGGGGACCTAAGCACTTTTAAGCACTATTAGTTCCCGATGAAGTTTGGTGCTTGTGTTCATGTCTTAATCGAGTATGATGTTGCCAGATTGGGCACCCTATATTTAGCAATATGGCATCCCATTTTTGGAGAGATTTTATCAATTATTGTGAATTAACGGGAAGAAGAAGAACAAAAATGGGAAATTATTTTAATATTTGCAAAAAGAGTGTAAACAATTGAACATAGAATAGTAAATATATGTTTTATAAATACTTTTCACGAATTTTTTGTCTGTTTCGCACTGTTCTTTCTTCGCATCTCATGACACCATTGCTACCAGATAGTGAAAATCCGCCACTTATTGCTTATGTGCCAGTTAGTGGAAGTCAGTTGTTTTCGTTGCAAAGTGCTAAACTAAAAGTGCTAGCTTGTAACGAAAACATGCCTAATATCGTTAATGTAGTGATAATTTAACACCCAAGAGGAAATATTCCGAACTGTCACCAGAACAGCAAATTAACAACACAAATATGAATGCTATTCTTGAAATTATTAAAACAACAATTAATACGAATTTAAATGAGAAACTGCAAGTATTGCCTACAAAAGCGGATATAGAGGAAATAAAAACAGAAATTATTACAGTAAGCTCGGAAATGCATTCGCTACGAGAAGAGAACAAATACTTGAAGGAAGAACTAACTAAAGTTCAGAAAGAAAACGAAGATAATAAGTAGAATATAGAATGGTTGGAGCCATTAAAAATAAAAAAATCGAATAAACTATATATCGAAGGTTTAGATTCAACAAATTCACCTTTCTCAGAAGTTAAAAATCTATTGAGGGATATGCATGAAGTAAGCGTTAAAATTGTTCATGTAAAAATGTTCAAGTTTTCGAGAAAAGAGGTAAAATTGCCGTAGTTGTTGAATTTGAGTCTAAACAATCCAAGCTAAAAATAATAGCATACAACATAAACGGGTTAAAGAATAAATACATGTACCCATCTTTCTTTAATTACACTGTGCAGCAGTGACAAAATACACGGACTTGACAGTATAGCTTCGGTTCTACTAGCAAAGGGTAGTATAACCCTATACTCGGTTTGGCGAAATTGGTGACCAAATTTTTTTTATGGGCCTCCAAAGTTTCTGAAAATCAGTGGGCCCCTCGAAAAAGGTGTCATCAGCTTTTGTCCAACAACTAATTCAGACTAGGTGATACCGCTTAACTATGTTTGCAATAATGTAGCTAAGAATATGCTGAATAAAGTTTTTTAAAATTTTTTGCGGAAAAAAATTTTTCCGGTATTTTTTTTTTTGAAAAAGTGAAGGAAAAATATATATTTTTTTTACTTTTTTCAGCATAACTTCCGGGGACTCGTAATTTTTCACTAACAATGCTTAGCAAAATTGTAGCCAACGTAAATCTGAACAACTTTTGTGAACAATATCACTATTATTGCTAACTCAAAGAGACTGTCAGGGACACAAAGAAGGAAATGAATATGTTGAGGATAATGACCCACTACCAAATAATGAGGGGGTGCCACCAGATAGGATAGACTCCCAAAAGAAACTTTTACTGGAAGGACAATGATTGAGGTCATCCAGATAAACCTCCACCGGAGCGAGACAGCATCCAACGCTCTGATGGACATTATAAATAAAGGCAGGGTTCATATTAAACCATGTGAACTATAACCTTTTCTACGCTAACACAGGTACTCGTCCAAGGACTTGTATTCTGTGCCATAAAAACTTATGTTTTATTTTCTCTCCAGAGTTACCAACATCGGACGCAACGGTGCTGAGGCAAGGTAATGGAAATATGTACCTGGCGTCAATATATCTGTCATTCGATGCGCCGACATTGCCACCTACGTCGGAATTACAACGTCTGGTGAGGGAATCCAAGCACTCAAGTAATGAGTTATTAGCTGGATGTGACACCAACTCCCATCATATTGCTTGGGGTAGTTCTAACACCAATAAAAGGGGACACGCCCTTATCGAATTTTTGAAAACAAATGACCTCATAACTCTTAATATAGGAAACACTGCAACCTTTGTTAACAAAATTAGGGAAGAAGTATTAGATATAACGATATGTTTAGAAAATCTTATTGATGAGATTCATGAGTGGAGGGTTTCGGATGAACACGCCGATTCAGACCACCGTTATATAAGGTTTAAAATTGCACGGCCACCGCCATATGTTTCCGTAATAAGGCTAAGACCGACTGGACTAAATTCGGAAATCTACTTAGAAATCGATTGGGGCAGCCTACACGCGATTGTCTATGTGCAGAAGACATTGATATCAATGTGAAGAAGATTACCGAGGCTCTTGTAAAATCATTCGAAGATAGTTGCCCACTTCGAGAAAGGAAATCTGCCTTCTAGAAACCCTGGATGGCAGGACAAATTCGCTCGATTGGCAAAGATGTCCGCAGACTTTACAACAGAGCTCGAGGTAAAAAACAATCAGTATATTGGGACGACTACCACAGAAGACTCAAAGAATACAATAAAATCGTTAGATCGGCGAAACGTAACTCCTGGAGGCTTTTCTGTGAACAGGTAGACAGTGTTAACAGCATGTCTAAAATGAAAAAGTACCTCTCAAAAACTCATGTCCAAACCGAAACACTGGTGGATGAAACGGGTAAAAGGATGGAAACTATAGAGGATACCGTAAGGCTCTTGATGAAAACTCATTTTCCGACTGGTAATGCTGAACCAACAGAGGAACAGTTACAGAATGAAAATGTATTGCATCAAGTACCTATTACGGATATAACAGATGGTAGCGATAAAAAGTTTCTCTCCCTTTAAGGCTGCGGGACCGGATGGAATATTTCCAGCACTTCTGCAGAATGAGGTGGATCTGGTATCAACTCATCTGGCTGGAGTGTTCACTGCATGCCTAACCCATTCGTATACCCCGAAAAACTGGCAGGAATCAAGGGTGATCTTCATACCAAAGCCTGGCAAGGCGAGTTATACGACCTCAAAGGCTTATCGACCCATTAGCCTTACTTCTTTCCTGTTAAAAACAATGGAGTGAATAATTGATAATTGGTAAAATAGCGGATGACAGGCTAAAATTCCAACAACACGCCTATGCCAAAGGAAGATCAGTGGAAACAGCTCTGCATGAGGTAGTGCACCACATAGAAGAGTCCTTCAGTAAAGAAATGTATACACTTGCTGTTTGCATAGACATTGAGGGCGCATTTAACAATGTACAGACCGATACACTTATCCAGTCCTTAGACGATTTTCAGGTTGACCGGGCGCTGAAAAACTGGATCAACAATATGCTAAGGAATAGGTGGATTATTTGTGGGTCATATGACGTAAAAATTAGAGACAAGGTAAATCGTGGTATACCTCAGGCGGGCATTTGATCGCCTCTTCTATGGGTTACGATGATACACAGTCTCCTAAAAGCCCCCACCAATGAAGGACTTAAACCAGTCTGTTATGCAGACGACGTTGTAATACTTCTAAGGGGCTTACATCCAAATCTATAATGCAGAAGAGCTGAAGAGGCACTTAACATAGCATATAACTGGGCACAACCAAGGGGATTAAATGTTAACCCAGACAAAACAGAAATATATCTATTTACAAGGAAAACGAAGATCCCACGTTTTACCCCGCCTCGATTCCTGAATAAGACAATTGCTATAACAAAAAAGGTAAAATACTTGGGAGTAATCTTGGATCAGAAACTGTACTGGAAAGATCATCTTGAAGAAAGAGTTACAAAGGCACACAGATGTTGGTCGTTGTGCAGAAGAGCTATAGGTTTAAAATGGGGAGTACGTCCAAATATGACTCACTGGCTTTACATGAGCGTGATTAGACCAATAATCACCTACGCCTCTGTAGTGTGGTGGACATCAATGGACAATAAGTGCAACGTAATACCTTTGCAAAAAATTCAACGTATGTGCTGTCTAGGCATAAGCGGGGCATTTAGAACTGCACCAACAAAAGCGTTGGAGACTATACTGCACATCCAACCAATAGACATCCGTATAAAGTATGAGGCAGCCCTCACAGCAAGACGTCTACAAGTGATGGGTGAATGGATAAATCGAGACCACAAGTCGTACCATCAGAATATTTTAGAATCTCTAGTTGGTCACATTTAAACGCCAGAAATCTGCGACCGCATTCCTGAAGTGCGGTTTACAGCTACCTGTGATTCGTTTGTGCCAGACAGACGCTCCTGGGAAATGGAACTTTGGCCCATGTGCCAGTGGGAATCAGCTGCTACACGGATGGGTCCAAGCGAGGAGGAAGGACGGGTCTGGCACTTTTTATTGATGAACCAGAAGTCGAACTTCACTTCCGCCATAACACGGTATTTCAAGCAGAAGTTTGAGCAATCACGGAGTGTGTGGTTTCAAATGTTGAATAAATATAGAGAAAATCGTAACAACTAAAACAAGAATATGTACACAAAAGCCCAGAAGGAGTACAAGCAAGTCTGGAAGGCAAGCGAGAGAGAATACTTAGAAAATCTAGTCAAAAAAATTAATCGAATATATGATAGCAAACAATGGTGGAAAATGGTAACGGATTTGAGGAATCATCACTACCAAATATGCTCAAGTATCACTGCTTCAGAGTTTAAAAGCTATTTCGAAAATTTGCTAAACCAATTTATACAGGATATGGAATTGGATAGAGATATAAATATCCAAGAGTTAAAAGTCATGCATAGAAAGGTGAAGCCAAATAAGGCCCCAGGCGAGGATAGAATACCTTTCGAGTTTTTTATCAATGCCACGGATCATTTCCACGGTAAACTCGTAAAAGTCTACAACAAAATTTTCAGTGGACAAAGCTTCGATAAGGCATTTACTAAAACAGTAGTATTTCCAATACATAAGAAAGACGACATACGACAACCACAAAACTATTGAGGAAAATCATTTATGAATTGTGCTGTGAAGAAATTTATGGGCATCCTTAATGAGAGGCTGTATAATTGGGTGGTGAATTATCGAGTTATGATGGAATATCAAGCAGGATTTAGGAGGCAATATTCCACTGCAGATAACAAATGTAATTTGGCCGCTATCGTAAGCATAATGCAAAGCGAAAAAAAAGAAAACGTATGCCTTTTTAGTTGACTTTAAGGCGGCATTTGATAATATATCGAGAAAATCGCTGATATATAAATTATATACTATTGGAGTTTCCTATAAATTCGTAAAGTGCATTGAAAATATATACAACAGTACCCAGACCGCTATATGGAATGGTGTCGAACTCTCTGACTATTTTGAGACAAAATCAGGGGTGAAGCAAGGTTGCCATTATTATATGCAGTATATATAAACGATCTGCATGAATGCCTAGGTGGGGGAATTATCATCGATAGATTGAATATCCGTCTCTTGCTTTATGCTGATGATATAGTGATATTGACTGATGACCCTTCTACACTACAGCAGATGATTAATAACTTGGAAAAATATTGTAAAATGTGGAATCTTGAAGTAAATTTAATCAAGTCAGAAATGGTGGCCGATTGCGAAGAGACGAAAACTGGGGTTTTTATAATAATCCTGTAAAAATGACATCAGAATACAAGTATTTGGGTGCCATATGCACAACAAAATTGAGCTTTACCAAACATATTGAAAACAGAAGTATACAAGCCAAAGCAGCAATTAATTCAACTTGGAAAGATTTTATCGGTAAAAACAATGTAAGTATGAGTGAAAAATGGAAAGTGTATACGGCTGTCTGGGGATATAGCTATTACGAGGAAGTCAATAAATTCCAAAGATATTTTATGAAGAAAATATTGAACTTACAAAGCTTTACTCCCAATTATGTATTAATGCTTGAAACGAATGCTGAAGACAGTCATATTTTTACTCTGAAACTACACTTTAAATACATACACAAAACATTTTTTCAATACCATTACGATCGACTACCGTTTAAGCTCTCCAGAGTGTTATTTCAACGTGGACTCTTATGGGCAAAAGGATTAAAGGAGCATTCCAGCGCACTTGGAGTAGATTGGCCGCAACAAATACCATCAGAATGGCAATGGGACACTTTTTGTTCCGATTTCATATCGAAAGTAACCTACAACAAATTAAATGAAAGACTTCAGAAGAAGATGGAAAGCCCTACTCGTATTTACAAATATTTAGATTTCACCAAAGGTCAAATATACATAACCGACAATATGAACCCAACAAAACTTAAATGGATTTTCAAGGCAAGGTGTGAATTGATTGAACTTAATAGCAACAAATTCGGGGCTCAATATATGGATACCATGTGTAAATTGTGCAACTTAAATGAATGTGAAACCCTACAACATTTTCTTGGAGTTTGCCCCGTTCTAGCGGAATTTCGAGTAACTTCCTTTGGGAAAAATGGTTTAACGAATAATGACATCGTCTCCATTCTTGATGGCCATGATGATAATTGGGACCGCTTATTAGATTTTTTGAATTATGCCTATAATTATAGAAATTTCCTGTTAACAGAATTTAGTGTTAACAGAATTTATATTTATATTAGACAGACTTTTTATACAAAACATTGTCAGATATATATCTATACTACACTTTATTTATTTATGAATTGCTTTGTCATGCAAAACATACATATGTATATAAAATATAACTTGTAATTTTTGTTAAAATTTTATAAATAAATAAAATTTAATTGAATTGACTCCGATTTTTCCCATACTATTAAAAATATTCCACACGTATTTAAAAAAAATAAACAAATTTTCAACAGAAAATTTCCAAATGAAAATTGTGAAAATCAGGAAAAAAGTGCCGAGGTATGAACAATTGAAAATGTTGTAGTGAGAAAACGCATTGGCAGAATATAAAAAAATTAAAATGGCTTATTTTAAAGGTAATTGAAATTGCTTTTCGCCGAGGGTCTCGGCTACTGATTGCTACTGACCAAGTTTTATTATTTTATTTTATTTTTCTCGTTCTTTTGTGTTTTTCACTATGAAAACACAAACCTATAAATTCTGGAAAAATATAGGCATATTCCTTGATCGATTATAAACAATTCCTGAATAAATATAGTCGCTCAAAAACAGTATTTTTTGAACGAGTGATCAAAACACACACACACGTCGGGAGCACACTCGGAAAATGAGTATGGCGAAATGAAATTGAAATTACTATTTAAATAAGCCTTCATTCTTTGAATTCTGCCCACGCGTTTGCTCACTACACTATTTTAATGTTCCTACCTCGGCATTTTTATACCCTACGCCACACTGTGGTACAGGGTATTATGACTTTGTGCATTTGTTTGTAACGTCTAAAAGGAGAAGAGATAGACCAATTGTTTATTATACCTTTCGACATAGAATCACTTTTTGAGCCGATTTAGCCCTGTCAGTCTGTCTGTATTTATGGTCCGATTGTGATAAAATTTAGCTCTGTGCTCCTTTTTTGCACCAAGGACGATCCCTATTGAAATTGGTCAAAATCACACAGCCAAATGCGGGGAAAATCGGTTTAGATTTGCATATAGTCCCCATATATATGTTACAATCGATTTGACATATAAGCGCTGTAGAACCCATATTTTATATTCGATCCGTACGATATACGGCAAAGAGAGTTTTCTTATTACGCTGATGGACACTACCAAATTCGGAGAAAATCCGTTCATATTTAGATATGGCACCCATATACCCGATTTGACATGTAAGCGCTGTAGAAACCATATTGTTCATCCGACCTGTACGAAATTCGGCAAAGAGATTTGGTATTGTCTTATTACGTTGATGGACAATACCAAATTCGGAAAAATCCGTTCATATTTAGATATATCCCCAATATATATGGGCATTTCCGCGGGTCGCGAACGTACGTTCGTACGCTTTGATGTACAAAAAATATAGAAAACAAAAAATTTCCCCGCATTTTTTTGGTGATTTGATAGCATATTGGTAGCTCTATGTAAGGTGCAAAAGATGGATTTCATCGAGTTTTAGTTTTCATAATGATAGCAATAAACATGTGGTCACGAACGTACGCGAAATAGAAGTCAACTTTGGCTGAATCTAGTAACATGCAAAAATCTGCGAAAAGGAACGGAATATTCTAAAGCTATTAATTTATTTTAAAAGAGGATTAATGTAGTTTTCTATCGAATATTTACACAATAAATTATCTCTATTGTTTTTTTTTCTAATTGGCTTAGCTGCCGGTCGCGAACGTACGATTTTTCCATCTGTTTTAACCGTTAAATTATTCGTTAATCGAACTTTTTTTTGTCTCCTTGCAGTTTTCTCTTCTTAATTGATTGTAATAGAGAAATTTTGTAGAAAGAGTGCAAGCATAACATATGTTTTTATATGTAAAATAATTAAATATAAAAATGTCTATAAAAGTAGATTAAAATGGAAAATATAAAATTTTTTAGTTTTTAGGCAAATTTTCTCATGAAAACAACTGAGATATGCTATGAAACCATTATATTTTAAAAATTTAGACATTTTGTATTAATTTTTTTATAATTATTCACAATAAAATACGATGATTACCAACATTTTATCTTTCGGCCCTGGTTGACCATTCGGCGGAAATGCCCATATGTTTTACCCGATTTTACATGTAAGCGCTGCAGAAACCGTATTTTACATTCGATCTGTACGAAATTCGGCAGAGAGAGAGAGTTTTCTTTTTACGTTAATGAATACTGCCAAATTCGGAGAAAATCCGTTCAGATTTAGATATAGCCTCCATATATATGTTTCTCCCGATTTGACATATAAGCGTTGTAGAACCAGTATTTTATATCCGAACAGTACGAAATTTAACAGAGTTTTCTTATTACATGTATAAACAATGCTAAATTCAGGGAAATCGGTTCAGATTTAAACATAGTCGCAATATACATATACATATATTTTACACCTGATTTGACATGTAAGCGCTATAGAACCCGTATTTTACATCCGATCTGTACGAAATGCGACAGAGAGAGTTTTCCTTTTGCGTTAATGAACACAACCAAGTTCGGAGAAAATCCGTTCAGATTTATATATAGCCTCCATATATATGTTTCACCCAATTTGACAGGTAAGCGATGTAGAAACCGAGTTTTATATCCGATCAGTACGAAATTCGGCAGAGAGAGTTTTCTTATTACATGTATGAATACTGCCAAAGTCTTATCGCAATGCACATTTTCGCATTGTTTGGGAGGTGTAGGGTATTATATAGTCGGCCCGCCCGACTTTCTGTCTTTCCTTACTGTTTTTTTTATTTTCGAAATTTTCAATTGGTCATATCTTTTGAAAAAAATCCGTTTTTTCGCCTTCTACAAATCAAATATTTTATAGAGTTCAGTTATCCAACAAAGTGTCAACGAAATCGGAGATGGTGATGTAAAAACGGTGTTCGGTTTGACATGGAATGATGTGTCTAGAAACTATAAACATACTGATCCGGTTTGATAGTTATATTCGATCGTTTCGACATTTTTGCTTAAATGATAATTCTTTTGTAATTACTGTATTCTGACAAAGAATGAAAACATTTGTGTACTTTTCTTATCGCTTAAAGTACATAATATTTCTTTATACTCGTATAACGTATAAAGTGAAGGTTCGTATGAAATGCTATTACATCTTTATATATAATCTTTATATATAAAATCCTTTGTACGTTTGTTAGTAACGCATGATCTCCGAAACCATAAAAGCGAATGGGCTGAAAATTTAACAATATATTCGGTTTGGGGTCATTTGTGTTTTAGAATTATTTTCACCGCGATAAATTGCAGAGTGGTCAAGTTATTTGCAAAATTCGCATTTCCAGAGCGATTTGACTTAAATTTAATGTGTATGTGTGGTTTGTCTTGATAATAGTTTGTATGTATTTCTCCGGTAGATGGCGCTGTAGTGGACATATGGTCAATATATTTTTTAATGATTTTTTCCTGAAACTCGGGATGTATGATTTTTTAATGAAATATCAATGGATAACAAACCAATACATCCCAAACAGGACGGGCAGGACAACGTCTGCTGGGGTCAGCTAGTATTTATATATAATTCCATTCTCAGAATAAAAAGAGGTGGTGTGGTTTACATTGTTTATACTTCAAGTTAATCGTTGCAAAATATTTCGACAAGTCGGTCATACATTTCTCAACACTAGTGTTTGACCTACCTGGCGATTAAGGTCAATACTTCTGAATGGATTGTGGAACTTCCTTGGAGTTTCCCAACCATAAAGTGAATGAATTTCAGTGGATAATATTTGAATTCAGTGGAACCATAAAAATTGTTACTTAGTAAAAATTAGGGAATTTTCGATCTTTTTGAACGAATTACTTTATACAGGGTTTTCCAACAAGAGGTGTTATTTTGAATCACCCGGTATTTCGCTAGCTGTCACCTTTAAAGCTTTTAGTCTTTGACATGTGGCAAGTAGAAACTACGCCATTACTAAAAATGGAACGATACACGATCATCGAACGATACAACATGATCAAAAAACGATCGAACAAAAAAACGATACGAGCGATACAAAATCATTTTGACTGATGAGGCCCATTTCCACCTCGGTGGCTACGTCAACAAGCAAAATTGTCGCATCTGGGGCTCGGGAAACCCAAGAGTTATTGTTGGAAAGCCTCTCCGTCCTCAACGTGTGACTGGTTGGTGCGGTGTATGGTCCGGCGGGGTCATTGGACCTTACTTTTTCTAAAATGAGGTTGGATGGATTGCGCTATCGAGAGATGATTACTGATTTTTTATGGTCGGAGTTGGATGGTATTGATCTGGACAACGTTTACTTTCAACAAGACGGCGCGACGTGCCACACAAGCAACGAAACCATTGCTCTGTTACGAGAAAAGATTCCGGACCGTGTTATCTCTCGAAGAGGTGATCACAATTGGCCACCGAGATCTTGTGATTTAACACCTTGCGACTTCTTCCTTTGGGCCACGTGAAAGATAAGGTCTACGCCAACAGCCCAGCGTCGATTAAAGACCTCAAAGATAGAATTCGTGAGGCTATCGAGGACATAGGGCAGCCACTTTGCGATTTGGTTATGGAAAATTTCATGAAAAGGATATGGTCCTGTAAGCGTGGTCGTGGTGGCCATTTGGCTGACGGTGTTTTTCATTATTAACGGCATACCTTCCTCTTTATTATGAAATACACATCCGATCATTTATCTCAAAAAAAAAGGATTTTGCTTTGAATTCCAAAATAACAGCTCTTGTTGGAAAACCCTTTACCTATAGGGTTTTCCCTATGGGCGTGCAGCGTACGTAATATTTTCATTCGAAATATATACCTGTCAATTTTTTTATTTTCAGGGAGTGGAATTACCTGTGGAAGTGATACCTTAAGCGAACTTTTTAATAATAGAGAAATCGAGCACTTCGATGAAAAAAACTATCAAGAAAATTGCGCCAACCTTTCAATAAGAGGATTGGTTCTAAAATAAAAAAAGTGACTCTAAAGTGGAATACTAAATTCGCATCTTATGTTAGGAAGTTCATATGTAATACCTGCCGAATTCAAATTTGCTCGAATGACGTCATTATACTCGTATCAATTCAGCTACTTACAACTGTTCCCATTCACTAGAATGCATACATGGTTCGAAATGTATTGAATGTTAGCAAAAAAAACATTTCTGAATCTGCTTTAAAATTACGTGTACAATCGGGATATGCTGCTCCACCAAATTTAAAGAAGGGCAGATCGTCATTACCAATTTCTACGTTAACTTTGGTAAAGAAGTTCTACGAATCGTGTGACTACAGCAGAGTAATGCATGGCAAAAAAGAATGTATCTCATTTGTAGTAGACGGAAGAAAGGAAACCATGCAAAAAACAAGTAAGAAAGTTCAGTCGGGTAAACCGACCTAAGAATCCCCTCACCTTGAGTCCCAAAAAATATTAGTAAATTTATTTATTTTTTGTTTTAATTAGGTTTAGGTTAGGGTGGCAGCCGCTTATTCCTTCAGCTCACATAGACTGGTTTAGGTTCCTAGTGGCACCACGGGCTAAAATGCCCCTCATCGAAACCAACCTGTTTGATATAAAATTTATCGATAGTACGAATATTGGTACCGGAAAGATCTGTTAGACTGCCTAGAAAGGCCGACCCCAGTATGTCCAGTCGTCGTTATACAGTCGCATAGCAAGTGCTCAATGCTCTCCACTTCTTCCTCATCACCACAGCTTCTGCAGAAGTCATTGGAGTCAATACCCAATCTTCTAGCGTGTTCCCCGATCAGGCAGTGTCCCGTCAGAACTGATACTAACGTAGACAATATGTTCCTTTCTAGTGCGAGGAGATATTTTGACTTCTCAGGTCATACCTTTGTCAGATTTGACTAGCTACCCTAAAGGTGCTGATTTGTGCCCATCTTTCGTCGGAATTTTGTTTTAATTAAATTATTATCAATTTAAATTGGGTCGTGCCAATAACGCTCATTTTTCTCTGGACTCTATGTAGGTACTATAATAGCATTTCACTGTACAAATTTTGATGTATTTGTATGCTCTGCTATTAAAGTTATAAGGTGGTAACTTTTGGTACAAAATGGTCCATTTGTGTGGGAGGTACCAAAAGGGGCGTTGAAACTTCGCCCACTTTTCTCGAGGTAATAGTGACTAATAAACTAATACTATATGTAGAATTTCAGAGGATTCAAATATAGTATAGAAGTTATTAAATAATCAATATTTCACTAAATGTTAACCCTTTGTGGGGGAGGTACTAGAAGGAGTGGACCAATATGGCCCATTTTCGAACTTAGCCGGAGATAGAAGAAAATATGACCACATATGAAATTTTAAGGTAATCGGTTACTCCTTTCGAGAGTTATCGTGCGCACCAGCCAGCAGACAGACAGACGGACGGACGGACATTGCTCATTCGACGTAAAATTACCCAAAACGGATATCCGCCGAACAACAGAACGGATATCCGCCGAACAACAGCCCAGCGTCGATTCAAGACTTCAAAGATAGAATTCGTGAGGCTATCGAGGACATAGATAGGGCAGCCACTTTGCGATTTGGCTATGGAAAATTTCATGAAAAGGATATGTTCCTGTAAGCGTGGTCGTGGTGGCAATTTGGCTGATGTTGTTTTTCATGATTAACGGCATACCTTCATCTTTATTATGAAATAAACATCCGATCATTTATCTCAAAAAATGACATTTCTCTTTGAATACCAAAATAACACCTCTTGTTGGAAAACCCTTTATATCTAAAGAAAACACTCTCTGCCAAATTTCGAACTGATCGGATATAAAACACGGTTTCTAAAGCGCTTACATTTCAAATCGGGTGAAATATGTATATGGGGGCTATATCTAAATCTAAACGGATTTTCCCTGAATTCGACAGCGTTCAGACATGTAATAAAAAAATTCTCTCTGTTGAATTTCGTACCTATTGGATATAAAATACGGGTTCTACAGCGCTTACATGTCAAATCGGATGAAACATCTAACGTATTTTTTTTCAACTAGTGCTTATTTCGTGAATGGTAACACTTAGCTCATGTCTGATTTGACAGATAATTATCCTTTCGAATAACGCCCTTTCGAATAACGCCCATATCACGCTATGGAACAGTGAAACCATTGGGAAAACAACATGAATCTTGTGGGGTGACACAAACGAGGACAAAACCAAAACTTTGCTGAAGTTGAGCAAAATAGAGACCAGTAACATCATGGGTATCGTTACAGGGCACACAGGCTTACAACCGCATCTGCATACAATAATAGTTTTGGACAGCAGCGTCTGTAGGGCTTGCGGGGAGGATGACGAAACATTGGAGAACTTCTTCTGCCAGTACACAGCGTTCGCAAACCATAGATCCCGTTTCTTGGGAAATTACTCTTTAACAGATTTGACCCAACTTAGGGGCGTCGACTGGAAAACAATTAAGGAATATGTCGATAGTACAGAGATCTTAAAATAATTTTCTCAGGACTAGTCCATGAAACAAACATTTAGAGCGCACAACAAGCCGAATGCTGGCTTATGTGTATGTCCAAGGACATGAGGCGAAGCAATCTGCCTCATATTCTCAAAGTAACCTAACGTAAAATTTGCCTTGCTTTGGGATGGGTATTTTACAATAGTGCATACAAACATTCTTAATTATGCGTAAAAAGTGAACATTGGGAATTCGTAAAGGGAAATTGAGTTTCAGTTAAGGTGACAACAGTTCAAGTAAGTTAGTTCGAGAAGGTGAAAAGCAATGTTTTTAAATTAGACGAATTGGAAAATTGTGAAACAAAAATTTTCCTGCAATGCCAAATCAACTAAAACAATGAATAGGCCACAGTCGACGGTCTCTTTTGCGGTGTTATAAACAAAGTGATATATTAATGGTAATGTAATAACATACATTTAAAGCGCTGCCAGTTTAGGGGATTTATCCCCAATTTGGCTATTTTTCTTTGTAAATGGGGATACTGTTTTGATTTAAGGGGAGCTGCAATTTCTTATTTATACATGTCTGTTAAATCTTTTTTTACAAAATGAGTTCGTAAAAATTGTGTCAAAAGTTCGTATAAAAAGAAGCTTTGAAAAACGTTCTCGCAATGTATTACTTAGAGTATGACACATAAATAGACAATACGTATTTCTATAGATATTTATAAATTTCAATGGAAATAAAATCCGGTTAATAAAATTGAAAGAATTATACGGAGACGACTTTACGATCAATTTAAGTTAATTAAAGTTAATTTGTATCAGAAATCTGCTGGTCCAACTCCATTTTAAAGAACTGGCATCGCTAGTTTTAACCCTTTGATGTATAGCGTAATCCATTTCGAAGTTCCCTACTTTTTTAAAGAAAAAAACACAGAAAATTCAAATTGAATGGGGAATGTTTATTGTCATTTGAAAGAACATTCTTTGGCATTTATTTTTTGAAGATTATGTCTATCAAATGTTGGCCTCGGCTACGTCTCAGATGGTCCATCCGTTGAGTCCAATTTTCGATGACTCGTTCGAGCATTTCTGGTAACTGGCGAATGACACGCGTGATGTTTTGATCCAAGGCCTGAATCGAAGCGGGTTTGTCCGCATAAACTTTAGACTTTACATATCCCCACAGGAAAAAGTCTAACGGTGTGATATCACACGATCTTCGTGGCCAATCGTCCGGCCCAAAACGTGAAATTATCTACTCACCGAAGTGTTCTCTCAATAAATCCATTGATTGATGCGATGTGTGGGAAGTGGCGCCGTCTTGTTAAAACCAAATGTCGCCGAGATCACGAGCTTCAATTTCAGGCATCAAATAGTCGGATATCATGGCACGATAATGGTCTCCATTGATGGTTACGTTCTCACCGGCATAATTTTTGAAAAAAAAAGGACCGATGATTCCACCGGCCCACAAACCACACCAAACCATTGTTTTTTCTGGATGAAGTGGCAGCTCTTGAATCTCTTCAGGTTGCTCTTCGTTCCAAATGCGGCAATTTTGCTTGTTTACATACCCATTGAGCCAGAAATGGGCCTCATCGCTGAACAAAATTTGGCTCGAAAACGTTTTCTTGGAACTTTTCAAGAGCCCATCGAACGAAACGATGTCGCTTGGGAAGGTCGGGCGGTTTCAGTTCTTGCACAAGCTGTATTTTGTATGCTTTCAATTTAAGATCTCGACGTAAAATGCGCCAAGTCGTTCCATACGTCAGACCGAGTTGCTGCCAACGGCGCCGAATCGACTCTCCATGGTCTTCGTGTACACTCTCAGCTACGGCCGCTACATTTTCTTCACTGCGTGCTGGACGTGGTCTATTCGGTCGAATATTATCCAATAATCAATGCTGGATCTCAAGATGGGTGATGGTGTTGGGAATAGTATGCTCAGTAGGCCGACTATGTTGACCATAAGCTGAGCGAAGTGCACGAAACCATTCCTCACAGAATGTGAATTTTTCGTAATAAAGTTGAACGATTTGGATAAACCGCTACTTTAAAAATAATTCAGTATGTTGCCAATTATTTAGTCATTTAGCAGATGTGATAATATTTCAAAAGGATCGGTTCAGTAGTTTTTTAGTTATGAGGGGCCCGGTCTTTAAAAACATGGGTTGTGGGAAAAACGCTTTAAAGTTTTTCTGATGTACTAAGTCACATATGAGGTGCAGTTGGTTAGGCTGCTGTATCTTCGTTAGTTTTGCTCCGATTCAGCTCAAATTTTCACACAATATTCTTGAAAGTTTCTCTATTCAGAAAAAAATGAAAAAAAAAGTTTATAAACGTTACCCCCTTAATACCAAAAATATGTACAAAAAATTAAATGATGTCGATGAAATGGAAGATTTTGAATCAGGTATAAAGAGTGGGCCATTTTAATTTTTAAACTTGAATCGGCTGTAAATAAAAGTACTGATATTTTTTTTTAATTTCTGGTTTTATTGGAAAGGTTGAACTTTGTAATTAAATAATTGATCACAATATCATTCATATGACTACCACGACTGGCTCGATCAACATAATTTTTCAGTACATTTTCGATTGTTCTGGTTCGAATCTCTTCAATAGCAGCTTCGATTTCAGTTTTCAACACTACAATTGTCTCTGGATGCTTTGCGTAACATTTATCCTTAATAACTCACCCCAGAAAATAATCAAAATATTAATCGGTTGTTAAAATTTAAGATTTAAAATTACCTACCCTTTATTTGACATAATAGGCGTGTTTTCGTTACACCATAAGTGCTTAATTTGTATGGGGAGCTAAGCACTTTTAAGCACTATTACTTCCCGATGGAGTTTGGTGCTTGTGTTTCTGTCTTAGTCGAGTATGATGTTGCCAGATTGGGCACCCTATATTTAGCAATATGGCATCCCATTTTTGGAGAGATTATTATCAAATATTGTGAATTAACAGGAAGAAGAAGAACAAAAATGATAAATTATTTTAATATTTGTTTGAATTGAACATAGAATAGTAAATAT
This sequence comes from Eudasyphora cyanicolor, assembly GCA_963930755.1. Lineage (NCBI taxonomy): Eukaryota > Metazoa > Arthropoda > Insecta > Diptera > Muscidae > Eudasyphora > Eudasyphora cyanicolor. The sequence goes on from OZ005735.1 coordinate 56,735,284, forward strand.
ATGTTTTATAAATACTTTTCACGAATTTGCTGTCTGTTTCGCACTGTTCTTTCTTCGCAACTCATGACACTATAGCTACCAGATAGTGAATATCCGCCATTTTTTGCTTATGTGCCAGTTAGTGGAAGTCAGTTGTTTTCGTTGCAATGTGCTAAACTAAAATTGCTAGCTTGTAACGAAAACATGCCTAATGTAAATAGTTGGCAATGTACATTTTGTACAAACAAAATGAATTTTAGTACAAAGTACATTCAATTTGCATGAGGTTAAATATTTTCCGGGAATTTTTTGGGGATTCAGGGCATAAATAAAAGAGCATTTGGGGATTCGGCACTAAAAAAACTGGCAAGTTTGTGCATTAATTTAAAATGTTTTATCAAACGTGTTATTATAACAGGGTGCGTATGATTATTGGGGGCATACTACAGGTCAACCATACGCTAATAGTTATGGAATTACCCATGGATAATTATCTATGGGTAATTCCAAAGGAAACCGTCCCACTCCGAGTATTTATGTACATATTTAGACTTCAGCGAAATTTTACACGCGTATGCTAGAAGATCATGCAGACTTATTACCTCTTACCGATTGTTCACATTCATAACGGTTTAGGGTGCCCAAGTTGGTCACCTACAACATTTTTTTTTTCAGATTTAGCCTTTTTGAAGTCTACATAACTTTTGAACAGAATATCAGATTTGAGTGATATATAGGTACCATTTGAAAGAATTTAACATCGTCTCTAAGAACCATAAATTAAGTTATTGCCATTTTTATTGCCACGCCCCTTCTAGTACCTCTCTCTGTACATTAGCTGTACAGTGTATTGGTAATGTACAGAAATTTTATATTTAAGAAAAAAAACACAATAGTATGGAATTTTTATGGAAGTCTCATTTTGCGCCTCAAGTTTCATATAAACGCAATATTTTACCGAAATCTGGGCCACAATATACAACAAACAATTTCTTTAAATTTGATGGATTATGTGACAATAGATGGTGATGACTATAGTCTACCAACAAAGGAACAACATTTTTAAACTAATTTCCAAATTATTATTCTCTAAAGATTAATGTATTGTTCAATCGATTTACTGTACTGAGATTTATACATTTACTTTCACATATTTTAAACCAAATCATGGAAAGTTTCCTTTAAAATACAAGTGATACACTGAAAATGCCCCCTCAGCCAAATGGATAAAAATACAATGTAGCTTCTGTTAATAGTTAAAGTGTTAATAGTTAAAGTTAAACATTTGCTATTAACTTAATTGCAAATATGCCACAAAATTGTTCCACTTATCTCCTTATTCTATCCATATGAATACCTTTGCCAGTCACTAACTACAACTGTTTGATTCAATTCACTTGTGAAATCTGCAAAATCTCAACAATGCATTTAATAGTACTAAACACTTCACTTGGGAAAGAAGGAAAAACCTTCAACTGCAAACTACAGAATGCAGAAAAGTCTCGGAAAGTGAGTGAAGGAGTGGCCACAGTACATAGCCAACATTCATCTGAACGAGGGCCAAGTGAAAATGTGGGGGGTGAAAGCATAAAATAAATAGATGATGTTTCGTCAGAATAATATGGTGAATTTCGTGGAATAGCGTCCGTTCACATAAAAAACTTTTTTTGGATGCATTGGACGTTCTTGGATCTAATGTGGATTGCTATCATATAAAATTCGACAATTTTGTTTACTGATGTACCCATTCATCCAAAAATGGACATCATCGCAACCGCACGGGTTTTAGCCTTAACAAAACACCCATTGTGATAAAATAATTTTATCAATTGCATGTTTTATTGAGCGAAAATGGCAAATAGACTGAATAAATGACAGCCAATTCGACAACTGTCAAAGTTCAGAAGTCCCTTTTGGAAAACCCTTTAGATCTAGTGGCCACATTTATCATAAGATTTGATTAAAAGTAAAGGGTGGTCCAACCGTAAAGCACGATGTTAATTGTGAGTCTCAGGTAGTTTTTAATTGTAAGTCTCCGATATTTTGTTTAACACATAACGTCGCTTGGATGACCAACTGCAGTAACTGACATTTTCAAAATTGTTCAGGAGAGCAGTTTTTCTGTTTTTGAGACAATGTTCCTTCTTCCCAACGGCGTAATATTTATTATATTTCCAGTTTGTTTTTCTCATTGTGTACTTAACTCCATTTTTTTCATTATTATTAACAAAAAAATAAAAAAATATATTATAATGCATGTTTTTTATAAACAATGCAGATACGTCACTTTGTGGGAAAAAAAACGCTTAAACGGCTAAAGCTAGAGTCATGCAATTTGGTAGAATGGTAGTCCTTGATATATAGACGCGCAATATTGAAGGGTTTTTCGAAATTTTGGGCTCACAATGGGTCAAAAAAGACAAATATATGGTATCACAGCCAAATCCAAACGGCTGGAGCTAGAATTGCAACATTTCGCAAGAGCTTGAATCGTCTAATTTGGCTTGAGGGTAGCCATTGGAACGTACACTAGACACAAGAAGTTTTTTAAGCAAAAATGGTGGAAAAATGATAAATATTGTGCAGTGGGACAAAACTATGTTGCATATGGTACAGTGGGGCAAAAAGTGCTAAATATGGTACAGTGGGGGAAAAATTTAAATTTGTGCAGTGGGTCAAAAATGTGTTAAATATGGCACAGTGGGGCAAAAAGGGTTAAATATGGTACAGTTGGGGAAATATTTTAAAATGGTGCAGTGGCACAAAAATTTTTTAACTACGGCACAGAGGGACAAAAATGTGTTTAATATTGTGGGGCAACATGGGTTGTATATGGTTAAGATTAAGGTTACGTATGGTACAGTGATGGAAAAATTAAATATTGTGCAGTTGGAAACAACTGTGTTTAATATGGTACAGTGGGGCAAAAAGTGTTAAATATGGTACAGTGGGGGGAGGGAAATAATTTTGTGCAGTGTTTCAAAAATGTGTTAAATATGGCACAGTGGGGCAAAAAGGGTTAAATATGGTACCGTAGTGCAAAAATGGTAAAATATTGTACGATATGGCAAAAAAGGTTAAATATGGTAGAGTAGAGCTAAGGGTGCGAATTAAGCTTTTGGAAAATACAGTACGTTTTTCTCTTAATACATACTTATAGTGGCACTGTGATGCAAAAACGATTAAATGGTGTACAGTTGTGGTTTAATGGCATTTAGAGGCACATTACGGAAAATTGATAAATATGTAATCTTCAGATTATCCTAGCGGGTGACATAGGCTATATAAGTTATTGATTGAGGAGGCGTATCCTCGCCCAAATAAGCCAATTTGGAGTTATTATTTTCTTATTGATTCCTACTGTTCATACCTACGAATGGATTATCGAGATTCCTACTGTCGTTATCTGATGATTGGGACTGGACCGTGATCCCGTTTCGACCGCAATCGGTCCAAAAATGGGCAACGAGTGGGCTGGGTCCAGCAAGTACTCCATAACTTTTCAATAACACTGTACTCGAAATGGACACTTTAAAAATGTAACAGAAAGGAGACCCTATGGATATACCTATTTTGACCTTGCTGAATCCAATGGAGCTAAGCGTTTTTCTAGGTTAGCTCTTGTTTTCGCGATATTCGACCACAAAGTTTGCAAAAAAATCAGAGAGGTTAGTTATCTCGGAAGTGATTTTAAAGTATAAGACTTCCGAAAACGCGCTTCAGTACAAAGAACGAAATAAAGGGAACCCTTCGAGTATTATTTCTCTCAAAATAGTCAACCACGCTTCTCACCACTTTACCCCCGAAAAAGTGCAATCAAATCTTACCATGTGTCAAACGTCATACAAATCATCGTTTTAGTTTGTGTCTTTGAGAAAAATGTTCCTCGCGAAAAATTATTATGAGTCTCCTTTCAATATATTTATGAAAAATTAACAGGTTTCACAATTTAGCAGGTTTTGTTGGTTACCTTTAAAATTTCCATTAACACTAACGAAAAAATAATTTACAAAAATTTAAGTCAAAAAATTGTATTTCAAATATATTCTGCTTTGAGCAGAAAAATACACAAATTATTTAATAACACGAAATTTGCTTATTTCTCATAAAAAAGTTGAGAAAGATTTTATTGATCCCTGAACCAACACTACCGAATTTGAAGAAAATCGGTTAAGATTTAGCTATAGCTCCCATATATATGTTTCGTCCGATTTGGCCCTTTAGTCTTGTAGAAGCTGTATTTTACATCCAATCATTTTGAAATTTAGAATGGTAGAGTTTCTTGATCCATGAACCAACACTACCGAATGTGAAGAAAAGCGGTTAAGATTTAGCTACAGCTCCCATATATATGTTTCGTCCGATTTGGCCCTTTAGTCCTATAAAAGCTGTATTTTACATCCAATCGTTTTGAAATTTAGAATGGTAGAGTTTCCTGATCCATGAACCAACACTACCGAATTTGAAGAAAATCGGATAAGATTTAGCTATAGCTCCCATATATATGTTTCGTCCGATTTGGCCCTTTAGTTCTATAGGAGCTATATTTTACATCCAATCGTTTTGAAATTTAGAATGGTAGAGTTTCTTGATTCATGAACCAACATTGCCGAATTTGAAGAAAATCGGTAAAGATTTAGCTATAGCTCCCATATATATGTTTCATCCGATTTGGCTCTTTAGATCCAATCGTTTTTATACCCTACACCACACTGTGGTACAGGGTATTATTTAAGTATAAAATGTCCCAAAAGTAAATTTATGTAAACAATTTATACATGAATTACAAAATTTATATATCAGAGTTATTCAATATTACGAGAGTGGTGTAGGATATTATATAGTCGGCACCGCCCGACTTTAGCCTTTCCTTACTGGTTTTTTTTTTGATTTTATACTACAAAAAATCAATTTTTCAATGATCTTTTCATGTTAGACAGCGTTCTAAAATCACCAACTTAAAATGCGTGTAAAAAAATCTCGCACTGAACTGAAAAATACCCTTGAAGGTTTTGTTATGGATCTTTCCCATTCGGAAAGATCGATTTTGTATCACAGTGTTATTAGTTCCCGATGAAGTTTGGTGCTTGTGTTCCTGTCTTAATCGAGTATGGTGTTGGGCATCCTATATTTCGCAGTATGGCATCTCATTTTTCGAGCGAATGTTGTCAATTATTGTGAATTGGCGGGAAGAAGAAGAACAGAAATGGAAAATTATTTCAATATTTGCAAAAAGAGTGTAAACAATTGAACATACCATAGTAAATTTATGTTTTATAAATAGATTTCACGAATTTTTTGTCTGTTTCGCACTGTCCTTTCTTCGCAACTCGTGACATCATTGTTAACAGATAGTGGAATTCCGCCACCTACCGCTTATGCACCAGTTAGTGGAAGTCAGTTGTTTTCGTTGCAAAGTGCAAAAATAGTGAAATTAAAAAAAGTAATTTTCATATTTTTTGATCTGGCAACATATTTAGTTGCGTAGAGACGTGTTTCTAGTGGCTCTCACAATAATTCTATTAAAAAATTATTTTCTTTGGTATTAACCCTGTTAAAGCATATAAAACGTGTTGAACGCTAATAAGAAGTGATTTGCTAAAGAGGGTTACGAAGTTCAATCCATCATAAACATTATAAATAAGAAGAAAATTCCTCAGCCCATGTTTAAGGTTGAACTAACATTTGATTCTTCGCGAATAAAGAAAAAAGGCGCGCCTCATCCTATTTACGACCTAAGATATTTGTGCAGCCGTAGAATTCGAGTCGAGGAACCTTTAAAAGAAACCGATTCTCCCCAATGTACAATTTGTAAAAAATGTTGACACACCAAGGCATACTGTAAATTACCGGCCGTTTGTGTCAGATGTGGCGATGTGCACAAGTCCGTCGACTGTCCCCATCCAAATACAGATACTGGCGTAAAAAAATGTAGCAACTACGGTGAGAACCATACAGCAATCTACAGGGGTTGCCCTGTCTATAAGTACATGAAAAAACAAACAATGTTAATAAAACTCAAATATATGCAAGCTATATTTCATCGCCTTTCCCAGGCTTAAGAACCGTATCTCCTACGGGAAATACTAGTTCTAGCGACCCAAACGTACACCGAATCCCAAAGAACACAATTAATCCAAATATGTCACACGCCCGTATGACAAGAAATGGTAATTCGTTTCCCTCGAAAAGTCAATAGAAACATTAATAGAAACTATGAATTCATTCATGTTGAATATGCAAAGAATGATGCAAGAAATGATGAGAAATCAAAGTATGCATATGCAACTCGTGTTAAATCAAAAATAAATCCACTGAGAATTTGTTATCGGAATGCAAACGGCCTGAGCCAACACAAAAATGAGGTAGAACATTTTCTCCGAAACCACTGTATAGATATTTTATTAGATCTGAGACACATTTTTTAACCAGAAATTGTTTCAGGATACGTGGTTATTCCACATACGATACTAAGCACCCTATCGCTATCACAGGCACAAATCTGATGATATCGTCGCTATATTGTCCCCCTAGGCACAATATGAACAAAGATAAATTCATGGAGTTCTTCTCCACTCTTGGCACAAAGTTTTTGCTAGCAGGTGCCTACAATGCCAAGCACACATTTTGGGGATCTCGCCTCACTACTCCAAAAGGTAGACAACTAATAAAAGCCATAACATCTACTAAACTAGATGTAGCTTCGAGCGGTCACCCAACATATGTATTGGCCCTCAGATCTGAATAAAACGCTAGACCTTATTGATATCGCAATAATAAAAAATATAAGGAGTGAACAAATAGCTCTATGTCCATCACTCGATCTATCATCGGATTATTCGCCTACCATTTTGCCACTGCTTTACAACAATCATGAAAATGGGTGTGTCAATTTGCCCAATAAGTATACCAACTGGTTAAAATATAAAAAATACGTTAGCTCACACCTATCCGATGGTGTATCGTTACGTACAACGGATGAAATTGAAGCCGCGGTAAACCTATTCACGGACGTTGTAAACAGTGCTGTTATAGTGGCTACTCGAAAAAGGGCATTCAAAAGAGATAACTCAAATAACCCAACAGGCATCCAAGCGTTAATCAATGAAAAAAGAAGCGTTAGAAGAGAGTGCAACAATATCGCTCCCTAGCACTGAGAAAAAAAAACTAAAAAATTGCCAGAAGAGATTGAAGTCAGCCGAGGAAAGTGATCTAAAAATATATTTGCAATCTCTGGATCCAACCCAGAAAACAGATTATAGTCTCTGGAAGGCCACATAAAATATGCGAGGCCTGTTGCGCACGAATCCCCAATTCGCCTTGAAAATGGGAACTGGGCAAAAAGCACGGAAGAGAAAGTAAATGCATTCGCAAACTACCTCGAGTCCGTTGTTACACCCAACAGTGATACATCTGAAATCTATCCGCCCGTGATAGATATAATTCCTCGCCCACACTATCCGCCCGTGATAAGCGACATAATTCCGCGCCCAATCTGTCAACCCGTGATAGATGATATAATTTCTCACCCAATCTATCCGCCCAGGATAAATGACTCAATTCCTCTCCCAATCTATCAGCCCGTGATAGATGACATAACTTCTCGCCCAATCTATCCGCCCGTGATAGACGACACAACTCCACGCCCAATCTATCCGCCCGGGATAAATGATTTAATTCCTCGTCCAATCTATCAGCCCGTGATAGATGCTTATAATAAAGGATGTTGAAAAATCTGTCAAAGATCTAAAATTAAAGAAATCGCCCGGAGGAGATGGTATAAAAGCGAAAATGTTTAAGGAACTTCCCTTTTCAGCCTTGAAAATGGTGTTATTTTTATTCAATGCAATACTGCGTGTAGGTTACTTCCCCCTATCTTGGAAGAGGTCAGAAATAGTGATGATACCGAAACCAGGCAAAGATCCAACTCAAGTCAAATCCTATCGCCCTATAAGCTTACTATCGATACTTTAATTTCTAATAATATTATACTTGACCATCAATTTGGTTTTCGAAAAAGTCATAATACTATAGAACAGGTACACCGTATCGTAACCTGCATCAAAAGAGCTTTTGAGAATAAAGAACACTCATAAACTGTTCAAGAGTTATTCGACTAACCGGTATTTTCTAGATAAATCAAATGACATTTTTTCTAGCCCTAAGAAAATAAATGCCGTTGTCACACAGGGGAGCATCCTTGGCTCTATACGGCAGATATGTCCATAACCAACTTCACGCACACGTCTACTTTTGCGGACGATACTGCTTTCGTCAGTACCTACAAAAGCCCTTTAGTTTCCCCGATCAACTGCAGTCTCATGTCCGAATCCTGGAAGAATGCTTAAAAAATGGAGAATAATGGAGAATAATGGTGAATGCCTCAAAGTGTACTCATGTTACTTTTACCCTACTAAGGGACACAAGTCCTCCAATTTCTATTTTCAATTCACAGATTCGCCCCACATAGACTGTAGAGTAACTCAAAACTAATCAATTTCAGTGGCTTATCAGCAAAAGATCTGCCTTAGATATATTTTTTATTTTGGCAGTTTTGTTTGGTAGGTACGAATAAGGGCGTGGAAAATATCCCATTTTTTAATACACTATGGGTACTATAAAAACATTACACTGTACAAAATTTAAAGAGTTTGTATGTGCAGGAATCGAAGTTAAAAGCAGTTATCTTTTTGTGCAAAATGGTCGATTTCTACGGAATGTACCAAAAGGTAATAACGCTCATTTTTTTACGGGACTATAGGTACTGTAAAGGCTTTATACTTCACACAATTTTAAGTATTTGTATTTGGACTGTAATCAAAGTTATAAGCCGTTGACTTTTTGTACAACATGGTCCATTTGTATGGGAGGTACCAAAGGGGGCGTGGCAACTTCGACCATTTTTCTCACGATAATAGCGCCTAAGAAATTAATATTATATGTGGAATTATAAATGATTCTGGGTAGTAGTATAGAAGTTATGAGATAATAAATATTTCACTAAATTTTGACCCTTCGTGTGGGAGGTACTCGAAGCAATGGACTAACATATTTCATCTTTGACCTTTGCTGAAATAGAAAAAAATATTAACCCATACCAAATTTAATAACCAGACAGACAGGCTGACAGACAGACATTGCTAACACTTACACTTTTGGCCATCAGCATCTGATATATACCCTCGTTAACAATATTGGAGGATTTTTACGATTTTTACGATTTTTATCTTTTTTATGTTTGTTTTCGCACCAGCAAAAAACGATTTTTTTCTACTTATTTTAACAAAAGTTAATAAATGTTTGTCTCCGCATGTCTCTTTACCAACATTTATAGTCCTCGTAATTTTCTTTAATTTAAAGTGTATCTCGGCTTTATCGAACATATAATTAAAAAAATATGGTCTAAATACAAATGGCACCTTTCAAGAAAACGGGAATTTTAAAGAAAAACTTTTTTAAAAAAAAATTAAAATAATTGTTTTTTGTATTTTTTTTCCGATGTTTATAAAAATGTGATGAGTTTTTTATCGGCTCAAACAACTTTGCTATGTCAAATTGTGGCTATATATAAATCAGAACAGCCTCATACAAATGTTTTATATGCATAAGGATTTTCTGAAAAATCATATTATACTAGCGGACCCGGCGAACTTCGACTCGCCCCAATTTAACGCCTTCAGATAAACTCCAGAGTGATAATAAAACACAGATAGTTAAAATTTTAATGCGATTTGTTTAAAAGGAATCGAAATCAGTAGAGAGCGATGTGATAAACAACAAACAACGAAGACAGAAGACAGGCAACGTACAGATGACCGTGCGAAAAACAGGGAAATTCGAGATTAATTCCACAGACTTCCTGCGATTGGTTTTGAGATTTATTGATTGTCATCGCAAAAGCCAATCGTACAGGGAACTGAATCCGCTTGAATTGGAATGAAAGATCAGTTGGAATAATCGGAATTCGTGGGATAAGGACTTCCTCTCCTTTGAATTTTCCCTTGATGATCGTCGCCTGAATCACATTGTCCATCAGTTTCATAATGGACAACCGCGAACTAAGCACAATTTCGGATGATTCAGATTCCGCAACATGATTATGATCGATTCCACCTTCAGCTGTAAATTATGCGGCGGAGCTCCTGGCACATCAAGCGAGTTCGATTTTACTTTGAATAATAAAATTCATGCTATTGACGTCCTCATTCTTCGCTGCTAATATTGCCCGTTCACTAATCTAATCGAGATTTGGAAACACTTTGGTGATGAGTTCCTCGTTCGACGATGTGAACTCGCAAAAATTTGCTGGGAACAATATCAATGCAGTGGAAACATCAACAGTAATTTGGCCATTGCCAAGCGCCAACAGTTGTTTCGAGAATTCATCGCAAAAGCCAATCGTACAGGGAACTGAATCCGCTTGAATTGGAATGAAAGATCAGTTGGAATAATCGGAATTCGTGGGATAAGGACTTCCTCTCCTTTGAATTTTCCCTTGATGATCGTCGCCTGAATCACATTGTCCATCAGTTTCATAATGGACAACCGCGAACTAAGCACAATTTCGGATGATTCAGATTCCGCAACATGATTATGATCGATTCCACCTTCAGCTGTAAATTATGCGGCGGAGCTCCTGGCACATCAAGCGAGTTCGATTTTACTTTGAATAATAAAATTCATGCTATCGACGTCCTTATTCTTCGCTGCTAATATTGCCCGTTCACTAATCTAATCGAGATTTGGAAACACTTTGGTGATGAGTTCCTCGTTCGACGATGTGAACTCGCAAAAATTTGCCGGGAACAATATCAATGCAGTGGAAACATCAACAGTAATTTGGCCATTGCCAAGCGCCAACAGTTGTTTCGAGAATTCAAGAGCCGATGAGTCGTTCTGCAGCGCGACTCTCATGTTCGTGGTCAATTTCAACTTCTTGACATTCCGCCACAAAGACCACGATTTCAGGCATGCATTAATTTCATCGGCAGTAAATTTCGGGATGACGGGAAGCGTTTGACGAAAATCTCTGGAGAGCAATATCATAGACTCACCAAATTGTCTCAAATCACGTCGTAAATCCTTGATCGTTCGGTCAACTGCCTCCAGAGCTCGTTTATGCGCCATCGTGCATTCATCCGAAATTATGATTTTGCAATGCCCGCAATCCAATAAGATAACCTTACCTCTTATACTCAAACTTATTATCTGAAAAAATGTTCGAATTGATAAATATCGCGTTGAATTTTAATTGATCGTAATGCTTGAACCGTTTGCCGATGTGATACGCGAAATCAGTGTAACAATACGCAAAACTCGAATGAATTGCAGCAAGAAAAATAGCACATACTCGTACATATGTTTAATAGAAAACTTTTTCGTTTAATAGAAAATTAATAAAAAATAATTTGGATTGAAAAAGAGAGCAGTAGATAGGAACAGTAGGAATCTCGCAAGAAATAGCAATTTTCGATTTTCCCAATTTTCCGACTTTTCCGGGGGGTTTTCCCAAAATTTTCTTTCGTAACAACCTTCTCCAGGCAAATACGAACAACTGAAAAAAAAATTGAGCCAAATCGGTCCAGCCGTTCTCAATTTATGAATTACTATACATTTTTCACACCATTTTTATATATATAGATATCAGTTAAATTTACCTGTATCTACTGATTATATTGGGAATCACTCGTAGCATTGACGCAGGGTGTGATTGGCGTTAAATGCTTCAAATTATGTGTGTGGAAATTATGTGTGATGATTCGATTTCATCAGTGAAATCTACACCTTAATATAAGACAAGTTGGGTTATCTACTTCGTGGTTCGAGAACAGTTGGCTTATCTACTTCTTTTGTGGAGATACCGTCGGGATATCTACTCCTTAGTTGGCGAACAGCTGACTTAGCTACTACTTTTGTATACTCGTAGGTACAGTTTCGTTGTCTACATCTTAGGTGACGACCAATTGGCGAACAGCTGACTTAGCTACTACTTTTGTAGAGGTACAGTTTGGTTATCTACTACTTAGTTGACGACCAGTAGGGTTATCTACTCTTTAGTTGGCGAACAGCTGGGTTATCTGTTATTTAGTATAGGACAAGTTGGATTATCTACTTCGGGTAGAAGACCAGTTGGGTTATCTACTCATAGTTGACGACCACTTGGGTTATTTACTCCTTAATTTTACGACCAGTTGGGCTATATGTATACTCCTTAGTAGATATGCCGTCGGGTTATCTACTTTTTGGTTGACTACCAGTTGGGTTATCTACTCTTTTTGTAGAGACATAGTTGGGTTATCTACTCCTTAGTTGAAGATCAATTGGGTTATCAACGCCGCAGTAGATATATAGTTTTGTTACATACTCCTTAGTAGGCGACCCGTTGTCGACTAAGACGACCAGTTGACGACTTAATCGCCGGTTCGTTTTATAAAGGGTGGTTAAATTTTAAGGGCCGATGTTGATTTTGAATAAAGCACAAATTATTTAGGAAATTATTGTCATTTCTTTTGATAATATTGGTATGGTTCTAGGAGAAATTGGTTATGTATGGAACAAAATATCGGCCAAATGGCCGCCGCGACGTCGTCGGCACATCTCCATCCGATGGTCCAAATTTTCGATGACGCCGAGGCACAATTGAGGTTCTATACCGTTAATGTACCGAAGTATATCATCCTTAAGCTCTTGAATTGTTGCTGGCTTATCAACGTACACCCTTTCTTTCAAATAACCCCAAAGAAAGAAATCCAACGGTGTCAAATTACGTGATCTTGGCGGCCAATTGACATCGCCACGACGTGGGATGACACGAAATTTGTTGCGCAAAAGAGCCATTGTTTCATTAGCTGTGTGGCAAGTGGCACCGTCCTTTTGAAACCACATATTGTCCACATCCATATCTTCCAATTCGGGCCATAAAAAGTTCGTTATCATCTCACGATAGCGAACACCATTCACAGTAACTGCCTGACCGGCAGAAGAATTATGGCCCGATGACGTCGCCAGCCCATAGGCCGCACCAAACGAACTGGGCGAGTATGCACAGGTGTTTTCACATCTCTTACAGACCCGGTTTGCTGAAATTTGCGCACAATTCTCCCGATTGTGGACACATTTGGTCGATTATGCTGATCAAAAAAAAACATCACGAAGTGCACGAAATGCATTTTGATTTGAACGCCCATTTTCGTAAAAGGCTTAAAAACTTTAACGCGTTGCTCGTTTGTGTATCTTTCCATGGTTCAAATTGAGTTAGTCTGAAATTGAGAAATGTCAAATAAAATGCAAGAAAAAACTTGACGTTTAGGTGTGGTTCACATTCAACATCGGCCCTTATAATTTAACCACCCTTTAAAAAAAAATGTGCGTACCGATCCCTGTACTTAATGGATCTATCACGCGTTTGGCCAATTTCTCCTAGGGAATGTACATACGTGGTCTGTTCAATAGAAAAGTGAATTTTGAAAATTCTCGTGCTAAGTGCATTCAATAAGCCTTTGTTATGTTAGGCCACTTGTCTCGATCATATGTTCCTAGTTGAGTATGTATGTGAGAGACATAACAGTGGCATTTGGTGATTGTACTCTGAGTCAGAAAAATTTTTACAAGTGGTACAAGCTTTTCAAAGAAGGTCAAGAATGACGGCGCTCCTCCTTGAAGATCCATCACAACAAAAACCGATGAAAATGTTGGGAGAGTGAAGAAAATTGTTATGGAGAATCGTCGAATGACTATTAGAGATGTTGCAGAGAATGTCGGCAACTTCCGTTTTTGCGGAAGTTTTGGGCATGAAGCTGAATTGTTGAATTTTTAACAAGAAACCGTCGCATGTATGTAGTTTTTTGGCCGAAAAGAATACCGTAATCATGCCTCAACCACCTTATTCACCAGATTTAGCTACCTACGACTTTGAAGAGATCCATAAAATAATGGATTGTTACCATTACATCGGTCCTTCACGATAACCCATAGAAAATTTGGATTGTGTTATACAATCGGCTAGTCCAACTTTCAGTCTATTTTTGCCTGTTTTCTATTTATTTGTAGAGTTAAGAAGATCAAAATAATTTACTTGAAGCTGCATTACAATAATGTCTGTATTTTCTCTATATGGATAATTTTCATACCAGCCTCTTATTTCTTTCAACTCCTGTTACATCGCAATGTCTTTACAGATCGTCGTGTGCAAAACTGTTTGCATTTCTTTTGTACTACTCCAAAATGGCTTTGGGCCACTAGGGTATGAATATACTTGCATATAGCAAATGAAATCTCTCTCACTTACATCTTTTGTCAGATATGTGATAGTTTCCACGTCAAGCATTTTGAAATGCTATTTGCCTCTGGGTGTTCCATTCATTCAGTGCGAATCTTTCAGGACTTGAGTTACTTCAAAGCAAAGTGGTTAAAAGTAAAATAACAGACATATGATTAATCCATCTTTTGCATTTGAAATGCGAGTTAACATTTACGTTTTAGTTCAAATGGTGTCCATATAAAATTCCAATTGCCCAGAGTCAGTGTTATAGTAGTAAGTAAAGGATATGCGATTTTGAATGAAGTAAAAGAACAATAACGAAAACATATATCTTACATTTGCTATGTGTCCTTGAAGTATTGCACATATTTTGATAGTAAGTAATTTTGCAAGTAATTACGCAAATCTATTACAGCCGAGTAAACCAATTGAAGTAAATTTTATGGCGATTTCGTTTGTGCAAAAGAATGTAAAATGTATTCTACATTTTACACTGAAACCGCACTTTTAGGTTCGTTAGTAAAAATGGTGCAGCCGTAAGAACGGATTTTGATTTGGTTTGTAAAATTATTACACTCCGCAAATTCCAAAATGTAGCATTTTCCACACTCAGTCCAGTCGTGGAGCGTTGCACTGTCAAAAATCAGACTTCAGAACAAAACCTAAATGAAAGCGTACATTCTTAGTGCACTACCAAATGGTTGCGCCATAATGTAAGTATGGGTTTACTCACCGCACGATTTTTGTTCGACTGTTCGCATGCAAAATGCGAAATTAACAGAGGGTGCAGGGGGAATTTTTAAAATGTCACAACCTGATGTGGTGACATTATTTTTCAGAAACGAAATCACAACTAAATTTCGAAGGAACAAAATATGAGATTTCATACTTATTGTGTGTGATGGACCAGAAATGTGAACAAATTTCGTCCCTCCGTTAAAGCACTGAAAAAATGGCGTAATTGCCACATATTTGTTGCATTCAAGACAAAATTGACAAAATCAGTACCAGTGCATATAAACAGTTAGGTAAAGTGCAATATATCTGCATTTTTCAAGGAACCTAACTTGCACACTATTTCCCCATAAGTGCTGTAGAAATCATTTAGATTGGTTCTTATTTTAGACAATTTTTGCACTGACTATAGACCCAATACTTTATGGGCCTATACACCCCTATCAGGGCAGAATAATAATAAATATTGTCAAGTTTTATCAATGTTTTTTCTAATGATAATGTCCAAAAGAATATTTTGAAGCGGTTAGTTTTAAAACCGTTTCTAAATATACCGTATCTAAAATAAATATCTAAGTTTAATCCGATTTTCTTATAATTTGCTTCAAAAAACTGTTACATTATAAACTATCATACCCGGCGTTGTCCGGGTTGTCTTTTAACACCGTGGTCCAAACTCTTCTTAAGCTTAAAAATATTCTAATAAAACCTCCGATTTAAAGACATCATCATCAACAGTACATTTTTGTAGCAAATCCAAATTCTAGTATGAAAATCCTTAGCTCTGACTACCACAAAACGTATCTTCGTAATTTCACTTCTTGACACTCTGGAGAACACATTTTTCAATTGATCTGGCTGAAATTAAAGAATTTTTTTATATTGGATTGGATTATATTTGAAATTTTCTAGACAAGAGTGGCGGTTCCAAAGCAGATTTCTTCAGCCGCATAAATAAAGCTCGGCCGACTTAAAGCATTATGGAACTCAGTTAAAATCAACACTTTTGTGTGCATGCGAGACCGGGAACACATCATCAAGCGGACTGCAATCCGTACAGCTATTTGTAAACTATTCTGAAGAAAGATCCTTTGCATATACTGGCCAATGACAAATTAAAATCTGCAGCTATGGTCAGAAACCAACCAAACGACAATCGCACATGAAATCTGAAAACATAAGTGGAGTTGGATTGGCCATACTTTACGTAAAGAACCGAACTATATTGCGAAACAAGCCATAGATTGGAAACAGATCAATTTTTCAATTGATTTGCTGAATTTTAAGAATTTTTTCTTTGTGTTGTGCGGTCAATTTTTTGACATTGCCACCCTCCGCCTAGGCATTAAAAAATGTGTCACCTAGAAATTTAAGCTTTTGTACTACATATTGAATTAAATCCTCTATAGTGAAAATGGGGTATATCGGTCCATGTTTTGATAAGTATAAAGCAATGGATAAGTATAAGCCGGTTCTCCGTGCATTTGTTGTAAACAATGCTGGAGGGTATTATATATGAAGGGTATTATGAGGTTTAAGTTAGGAGTGGCAGCCGGAATGATAGCTTCATTTAAACTATTTAAGACTATTTAGCCAATTGATTTCCCCAGCCCTTCCTGGTGAATTAATTTTACTTCACCGTAGAAAGCTCAAAATTAAGCAAATTTTAACATCAGCCAAGTTCTCTAACTCCCCAAAGAAATGATAGCCTATGGTACCGCATCTAATGAAAGCAATGCACAGAAGGTGTTCTATTTATTTCTCTTCTTCTACATCTGCAAAAGTCATTGCCGAGTCATTGAAATCTCTTTGCGTGTCATTCAATATAACTGCCAGTAATATAGTTAGACACGATTTTAGTACTTACTTGTCTATTGGCTAGGATTGTTCCAGCTAGGATTGTTCCAGCACAACTAAGTGATATCGGTTCACTTTCCAATATATCCCGGAAATTAAAGGGCCATCGCGTTTTCAATGTTTCTAGGAGGTACATGTTACGCTTCTATCATTATAAATATATTTAGATGTAGATTATTTTATAGTCGGCCTTACTTGTTTTAATTAACTCATATTTATGACAATTTACAGCTATGTCATAAACATTTTTCTTCCATACAAATGTCTACTTAAATTCATAATACGCTACTCCACATTTTTATTTTAAGATTAACAATTTCATCTTTCTTCAGAATGTAGGCTAAGATATTTTCTCCAATAACTTTTATAAAAATGCTCCTATAAGTATGACGATAAGTATACTGATTTTCACTTTTACTGAAATATCAAAGGCTGATTAACACTTGGTAAACATTTCTTTTGAAAGTCATACATTTTTATACCGTTTTACCTTTGAAATTTTCATAGTCATAGTCAAATATGACACAAATCCTTTTTTATTGGAAAATATCTACATACATGAAGGCAAACATACTCATGTACGGTTACCAAAAAAAACCATTACCGAGTCATGTTTCAATTTCACTGTCAAAAGATTCACAGTGAAATAGTTTCACAAAGACCATAGAGAAAAGTGCCAACAAAAAGGATTGTGCTGTAATACTCGTACTACATATGTATGGAGCGTTGACAGCGGTAGTGGCCTATCGCACACTTCAGTCGAACTGAGAAAGTTTTGCATATGAATGTATTTGAACAATATATCAAATTTTTTCAAAAGTTTGCCAGAAAGCCGAAATGCTTGATCATTTTAGTTCGAATTTGAAGCAGAAGTCTTTAAATCGCACTCTTCATGTCTAAGAATAATTTTTATAGGACTATTTATCAAATTTTTTCTTAAAGGAATAGATCCTTCTTGGCGTTGTTCCTAAAAAATCGCTGCCAAAAGTTTTCATGTATCAAAAGTTATAAAAATCGTGAGAATTTGTTGGTGGTACTTATACCCTCGAAAAGTATGATCCATGTAAAAATTTCTTAAGGTATGTACACACGATTTGCAGATCGGACAATATTGCCAGAAAAATTGCGGGAAAATGCAACCCTGCGAATTTACAACCGTGTGAACATACAAATTTTGTTTTGCAACGTTAGCAGAAAAGTCATTGCGAGATAATTTGCAGATTGTTATATG
Source organism: Eudasyphora cyanicolor (assembly GCA_963930755.1). Taxonomy (NCBI): domain Eukaryota; kingdom Metazoa; phylum Arthropoda; class Insecta; order Diptera; family Muscidae; genus Eudasyphora; species Eudasyphora cyanicolor. Next base: position 56,753,346 of record OZ005735.1, read on the forward strand.
TGCGAAGTTTATGCATGTGACAACGGCGCCATTGTCAGCAAAAACATTTTATTGGCAACACTGTCTATAAAGTATTTTTATTGGCAATCCTGCATATTAATATTTACAAAATATATTGTAAATATATGAAATTGTAATGTTTTCTTGCAATCGTCTGAACTGTCAATTCACCTTTGCCTAACAATCCGTCATTGTCCGTACATTTGCAGCGCTTTAACAGGGTTGATAACGTTTGCCGATCTGGCAATCGTCTATACTAAGCTTTAGGTCCACTTTGAGATATTAATAAAATCGAAGTTTTCCGCTCACTATACAATTTGACTGAAATCCATTCATAAACGGGTCTGATCAATAGAAAAGGTGAATTCTGAAATTGCACGTAGCCCGAGCGTTTTTTTGTTGGCACGCTTGTCTCCAACATATGTTTTTAGTTAAGTTTGTTTGAGTTAAGTTCAGATTGTTTTGGGGAGAGTTGAGAGTTTATTTAGTTAGCAGCGTTTTGCTTGTTCTGCGATTATCTGCTGTGGAAAAGATATGGAAAAATGTTTATAAGTGGTACAAGCTTTTCAAAAAAGGTCGAAAAGATGACGCTCGTCCTTGATGGATCTTCATCACATAAAAACCGATGAATATGTCGAGAAAGTGAAGAAAATTTTTATGTAGAATCGTCGAATCACTATTAAAGAAGTTGCAGAGGATGTCGGCATATTGGTTGGCTCATGCTATACAATTTTTCCGAAAATTTTGGCCATGAAGAGTGAACAAAAAAATCATCGCACGTAGGTAATCGTTTAGCCGAAAAGAATACCATAATCATGTCTCATCCACCGTATTCACTAGATTTGGCCCCACCTTCCTGTTCCCAAAATTGAAGAGACTCATGAAGGGATGGCGTTTTGCGACGACTGAGGAGATACAAACCTAATCGCCGGTTAAGCATAACTCATCCAAATGTTATGTCTCTAATAAACAAACTAAACTTAACACAAACAAACTCAACTAAGAACATACGAACATGTGTCACTGCCCGGCTTTCACACATGCAAGATCCCAACATTTCGGGTCCGACATATTACCAGACTTGACTCATCTCAGAGAATATGACTGGAAGATACTGAGAAAATTCGTGTCTAGTACCGATTTTCTGTAACTCGTGAGGTATAAAAATATCATAAATAAGGAGCGCACAACAGGCCGAACCACTGGCTTAAGTGTATGTCCATGGACATGAGACGTTTAAACGTCTCCTCTCTTCAACCTAACCTAACCTCAACCTAAGAACATACGTTCGAGACAAGTGTGCCAACATAAAAAACGCTAATCAAATGCACGTAGCCCGAGAAGTTTCAAAATGAACCTTTTCTATTGAACAGACCTCGTAGAAGTGCATTTTTATACCCTACACCACACTGTGGTACAGGGAATTATAAGTTTGTTTCACGGCAGATGTTTGTAACACCTGAAAATAACACAGCTAGACCCACCTTAAAGTATACCGATCGACTAAGAATCACTAGCTGAGTCGATTTAACAATGTCTGTCCGTCCGTCCGTCCGTCCGTCTGTCCATGTAAAGTTATTCGTCGACTACAGGTCGCAATTTCATTTCATCGTTCTGAAATTTTGTAGTTTATAGTATTTCGCAGCTGTTAAGATCGCTATTGAATTTGGTTGAAATCGGTTCAGATTTAGATATAGCTCCCATATATATCTTCCGTCCGATTTGGCTCTTTAGTCCTATAGAAGCTGTATTTTACATCCAATCGTTTTGAAATTTAGAATGGTAGAGTTTCTTGATCCATGAACCAACACTACCGAATTTGAAGAAAATCGGTTAAGATTTAGCTTTAGCTCCCATATATATGTTTCGTCCGATTTGGCCCTTTAGTCCTATAAAAGCTGTATTTTACATCCAATCGTTTTGAAATTTAGAATGGTAGAGTTTCTTGATCCATGAACCAACATTGCCGAATTTGAAGAAAATCGGTTAAGATTTAGCTATAGCCCCCATATATATGTTTCATCCGATTTGGCTCTTTAGATCCAATCGTTTTTATACCCTACACCACACTGTGGTACAAGGTATTATTTAAGTATAAAATGTCCCAAAAGTAAATTTATATAAACAATTTATACATGAATTACAAAATTTATATATCAGAGTTATTCAATATTACGAGAGTGGTGTAGAGTATTATATAGTCGGCCTCGCCCGCCTTTAGCCTTTCCTTACTGGTTATACCCTAAATTTGGTGATACGAGGGTAATTATCATTTTCTACGGGCCAAAGTGTAACACATCGAAGGAGTGACATAAGACCCTACATGTGTTCGGCGGATATCTGTTTTAGGTAATTTTAAGTCGAATGAGCAATGTCCGTCCGTCCGTCCATCTGTCTGCTGACTGGTGCGCACGATAACTCTCGAAAGCAGTAACCGATTGAATTCACATTAAGTATTCGGTAACATTTTTTCTATCTCAGGCTAAATTCGAAGATGATCCATATTGGTCCCCTCTTTCTAGTATCTCCCTCACAAAGGCTTAACATTTAGCGATATATTTATTCATTAATAACTTCTATACTACGTATTCCAATCTTCTGAAATTCTACACATTGTAGTTATTTGTTTATTAGTCGCTATCACCTCGAAAATGGGAGACGTTTTCACCCCCTTTTGGTACCTCCCGAACAAATATAGCATTTTATACCAAAAGTTAGCTGCTTATAGCTTTAATATCACTTCATACATATACTTGCAATTTTGTACAGTGTAATGGTTTTATACAGGGTGGCGCTGAATGAGCTATATGGTTTGAATTCTTTATAACTTTTTATACCCTACACCACACTGTGGTACAGGGTATTATAACTTTGTGCATTTGTTTGTAACACCCAAAAGGAGAAGAAATAGACCCATCGTTTATTATACCGATCGACTTAGAATTACTTTCTGAGTTGATTTAGCTATGTCCGTCTGTCTGTCTGTCCGTCTGTCCGTCTGTCCGTCTGTCCGTCTGTCTGTGCATGTATTCTTGTAATCAAAGTACAGGTCGCAATTATGGTCCGATCTCAACGAAACTTTACACATATGTTTTATTTGGCCCAAGGACGATCCCTATTGAATTTGGTTAAAATCGGTTCAGATTTAGATATAGCCCCCATATATATGTTACCCCCGATTTGACATGTAAGCGCTGTAGAGACTTTATTTTATATCCGATCAGTCTGAAATTTGGCAGAAAGAGGTTTCTTACCATACGAATGAACACTGTTAAATTTGGAATAAATCGGTTCAGATTTAGATATAGCCCCCATATATACGTTACCCCCGATTTGAAGTGTAAGCACTGTAAAAATGTTATTTTATATCCGATCAGTATGAAATTCGGCAGAAAGAGGTTTCTTATTACATGAATGAACACTGAAAAATTTGGAAGAACTCGGTTCAGATTTAGATATAGCCCCCATATATACGTTACCCCCGATTTGAAGTGTAAGCACTGTAAAAATGTTATTTTATATCCGATCAGTATGAAATTCGGCAGAAAGAGGTTTCTTATTACATGAATGAACACTGTTAAATTTGGAAGCAATCGGTTCAGATTTAGATATAGCCCCCATATAAACGTTACCCCCGATTTCACATGTAAGCGCTGTAAAAATGTTATTTTATATCCGATCAGTGCGAACTTCGGCAAAAAGAGGTTTCCTTCTACATGAAGAAATACTAAAATCGGTTCAGATTTATATATAACATCCGTATATATGTTCCTCCTGATTTGGTATCAAAGCACTATAGAAGTTGTACTTTACTTCCGATCATTAACATTTTCCAGAAATATGTTTCTCAATTTAGGAACGAATATTGCTTAATTTAGCGATTGTCCGTTCAAAATTAGATAATATGTTCCTACCCATTTACCAATTATTCCAAATTATTATCGCAATGACCTTTATCGCATTATTAGGGAGGTGTAGGGTATTATATAGTCGGCCCCGCCCGACTTTCTGCTTTTCCTTACTGGTTTAATTATTATTCTTTCTTTGTTTTGTCAGCATTTTGTGAACGAGACTTGGGGAATTAATTATAAATCGAACAACGTACAAAAATAATTGAATTTTTGCGAAATTTTTCGTTAGTTTCAGATCCCCCACTTCTTTAAAAAGTTATAATACAGGATGGCGCAGAATGAGCTATATGGTTTGAATTCTTTATAACTTTTTTAATTATTATTCTTTCTTTGTTTTCTTTCAGCATTTTGAGACGGAGACTTGGGGACTTAATAATGAATCGAACAACGTACAGACATAATTGAATTTTTCCGAAATTTTGCGAAAAGTTATGGAAAATATGCTAAAAAGAGCACGTATGTGCGAAGCAGAAAATTGACATCATTTACAGGATATCATTTTTCAAAGCTAATTGCAAAAATTCCCCAATAATATAAAGTATTAAAAAAATATAATAATTGCATAAAAAAATGTTATAAACCATTTAAACCATATAGCTCATTCTGCGCCACCCTGTAGTACCTGCAAAATCGTTTTACCAGGCATTTTTTGATGCCTTCCACACAAAGGTAACATTTTGTACGAAAAGTTAACAGCTTATAACTTTAATATTAGAGCGTACAAATACTTAAAATATTGTATCGAAAAATGGGCATTAGTATCACGCCTCTTTTGCCCATTTTAGTACCTCACATATAAAAAGGAACAAGCCATACACAAATTAATAGGACATAATATTAGTACATACGAGTATATTATTGCATATTTACATTGCTCACAAAGTGAGGGTATGTATGTATAATGTTTATCCGACTGAAATTTCTTACTTGTCAGACTGTGGGAAATTATACCCTCACTTTAGTGAGACGAGGGTATATATTATTTGCTACGGCCCAAAAGTGTAACACATCGAAGGAGTGACCCAAGACCTTAAGAATGTTCGGCGGAAATTCGTTTTGGGTAGGTTTAGGTAATTTGAACAATGTCCGTCCGTCCGAAAGAAGTAACCGATTGACTTCAAATTTGGTATGTGGTAATATTTCTTTCTATCTCCGGGTAAGTTTAAAGATGGGCCATATTGGTCCACTCCTTCTAGTACCTCCCCCACAGAGGGTTAACATTTAATGTAATATTGATTGTCTAATAACTAAGTTATAAGTTTGGGTTAGGGTGGCAGCCGTATTTTTTTCCAGTACTGGTTTAGCTCCCTAGTGTTACCACGGGCTGAAATGCCCCTCATCGAAACCAACCTGTTTGATATACAAATTTATCGATAGTACGAATATCGGTACTGGAAAGATCTGTTAGGCTGCCTAGAAAGGCCGACCCTAGTATGTACAGTCGTCGTTTATTCAGAGCGGGGAAGTGGCATAGCAAGTGCTCAATGCTCTCCACTTCTTCCTCATCTCCACAGCTTCTGCAGAAGTCATTGGAGTCAATACCCAATCATTTGACGTGTACGCCGATTAGGCAGTGTCCCGTCAGAACTGATACTAACGTAGATAACACAGTGCAACAGTCCAAAAACCTTGTGGGTCTTGGCGAGTTGAACAACGTTTGTTCTACGAAATTTGCCGGGAACCCCCAAAATCCGGATTTACGGGTAAAAAACCGACTTTCTTCCCTTTTTTACTTGAACGCCTAAAACTTTATTTATTATTAATCGATTTCCTATCTATAAAAGAATTTAGAAAGAAGATAATTATACCTTTCGATGATGTATATTTTGTTTGCTTGAAACTGTAGGAATATCGGTTTATTTGCCCTACAAACACATTTCTTTAATTTTTGTCCGTCATTTTCTAGTTTAGACAATGTTTTTACCAATTATATTATGAGATAACCGTACGATTAATTGCTTTACGTATATAGTGTATTTTATAAGGACAAATTGCAACCAGTATCTTAAAAATCCGTTTGCAATTGACAGAGTTATTAAAGTTTAATTCAAACTAACTCGGTATATAATCATTAGTTTTGACGATGATGACGAGTTAGATATGAGATTGGAAATCGGTTAATAATTAACAAAGTTATAGGCGTTCAAGTAAAAAAGGCAAGAATATCGTTTTTTACCCGTAAATCCGGATTTTGGGGGTGTCCGGGGAATTCCAAAAAAAGATTCGTGTTTTACTCGACAATACCTACAGGAAAAATAGTATCATTTGCTTCTCAACTTGGGTTTATTTTGTCGCACTGTGTAATCTTTGCCCATCTAGTGCGAGGAGATATGTTGATCTTCTCAGGTCATACCTTGGCCAGATTTGTCTGTCCATCTTTCGTTGGACTGCCTGATTGCCTCTTGCCTAAGCCAAAGCTTGCACGTGGATAGTGGCGCACCAATATATGCAAATTCTTCGAGAATTTGTAATGTCGTCCCTTTCCTAGCAAGTTCATCGGCTTTGCAGTTCCCCGGGATATCCCTATGCCCAGGCTCTCATATGAGGTGTATATTAAACTGCTCAGCCATCTCGTTAAGAGATCTGCTGCAGTCTATGCAGTTTAGGGATGTTGCCTCCAGAGAATTGATGGCAGCCTGGCTGTCCGAGTAAATGACAACGCCAGTGTTGGTTACTATGTTGCGACGCAGCCACTTGGCGACTTCCCACATTGCCATTATTTCGGCTTGGTAGACACTGCAGGTATTTGGTAGTCTGTGAGCTATATCCAAACTAAGCTTTGCACAGTGTACTCCGAAGCCAACCTTTTAATCATGCTTCGAACCATCCGTGTAAAAGTGCAGATGGTTTCTATTACCTGGTATTCTTCCAACCCATTCATCTCTGGCGGGAATCATAGTGATGTAATTTCTCTCGAAGCTGTACACAGTTGGTATATAGTTCACTCGGCCGGCCACCATAGCACTACACTTTGATATCCTCATGTGACCGTAGTTCTTGTACCTCCACATTGATAGTCATTTTAATCTTATTGGCGATTTGGTTGAAACTTCTCTCGCCACACTATTAATCGGCAGAATATGGAGTAGGGCTTGAAGATACTCGGTCGATGTAGTCCTTAAGGCTCCGCTTATGCTCAGGCAGGCTGTTCTCTGAACCTTTGTCTAATAACTTTATACTACTTATTCGAATCTTCTAAAATTCTCCACATAGTATTAGTTCATTAGTTGTGTGGGAGCTACCTTTTGGCACCTCCCACGCAAATGTACCATTTTGAACGAATAAATAGTTAACATCTCATAACTTTAATACCAGTGAACAAAAACACTTAAAATTTTGTACAGAGTAATGTTTTTATAGTGCCTACTGTCCAGCGAAAAATTAGGGCTATTGTCACTCCCCTTTTGGCAACTCCCACACAAATGGACTATTTCGCTCCAAAAGTTAACAGCTTTAACTTCAATACCAGTGAATACAACTACTTGAAATTTCGTCCGGTGTAATGGTTTATAGTGCCTACAGTTCAGTGAAAAATGGGCGTTATTGCCACGCCCCCTTTGGTACCTCCAACACAAAGGTAACATTTTGTACAAACGTTAACAGCTTATAGAGTGAGTACCATTCCACAAAAATACTTCAAACTAATGCACACGGTAACGCTTTTAAAGACATAAGCATGGTAAAAATTGCAAAACAATTCGCATATATGTCCCATTGGTCGTCAAAGGGTTAAGTATCTACGGTTCAGCGAAAAGTAAGTGTATTTTTTAAGCTCCTTCTGGTACCTCCTATACAAATTGACAGATTACATTACTCACAAAGTGTGGATATACCATAGTGTAGCAGCCGTTTTGAATATAAATTAATTATTATTATTTTATTTTCATTATCATTTGAACTATAAGTTTAATTTACTCAAAATGTATATTTTAAGAGGACCTAATTAAATTTGTATGGATGTAAAATAACTCAGAATCAATACAAACTCGTTTGAATAATGACTCGATTAACTCTCTTAAAATGATCTCATTTAATTTTAACTCAATTGATCAAATTTTGTCTCGTTCATTATTTCATATTTTATGTCACGACTGTAGTGCGTATACTCACACTCATATGTTTTGTATACATTCTGTCTTGAGTGATTTTCTGTTTAATGTATTCATAATTTTTGGAAGGCTTCATGCGAAGGCATGGAACAAATAAAGAATCATTCGTTTTGAGCTGTCAATGAAACAAGTTGTCTTCATTTTAAAGCGGACAAATCATAAGTGGACATTTTTGGACTATTAAGTCTGATTTGGCCCAAAATAAATAATAATATTTCTGAGTATAATCCAGTTTGGGCGGATTCGTCTGGTTAGGATTTACTCTAATAAATAATACCAAATTATAAATATTACAAAACAATCTCGTAGGGCTGGACCCTTAATCCTCGCTCTACCAAAATCCATAATCCCAGGGCAGGACCCTTAATCCTCGCTCTAACAAATCTCATAACTCAAGGGCAGGACTCTTAATCCTCCCCTACAATAGTCGGTTTACCCGACTGAAACTTTTTACTTTTTTTTTTAAATAAAAACGAAAAAATTTAAGATATGCTTTCCTTTTGATGCCCTTAAAAGGCAAAAATTAGTAACTTAATTTATAATTCTTAGAGGATGTTAAATTCTTTCAAATGGTACTTATATCATTCAAATCTGATATTTCGATCAAAAGTTATATAGACTTCAAATAGGCTAAATTTGTAAAAAAATGTTGTTGGTGACTAACTTGGGCACCCTATAAAATCAAACCCGTTATGAATTTGGATCGGTAAATGGTAGAAACACTGCATGGTCTTCTAGTATATTCTGGAAAATTTCATTAAAACCGAAAAGGTCAAATATTTAAATTGTAATTTTTGGAGCTCAATCTATAACAAGCTAAAGTATACCTATCGTCTCAGAATTACTAGCTGATTCGATTTATGTGTGTCTGTTTGGTGACTATGTTAAGTTTGTGCCATCCAAAAACGTATTCATCTTCGATGAGTTGCATTTTTACACCGTATCAATGATAAGTAATACGCCGCCTTCTAGTATTTTTTTACCCCGAGACTTAGATCACTTTGGCTCTCAGTGTCTCATACCATTGTCCTCATAATCGTCGCTATAGTTTGGTACACCGCGAACATTGCTACCGTAATAACAATGGCAATCGTTGGTTGTGGTTCTGCGATATATTGACAAAATCTCCATAATAGCAGTACTGTGATATGTGAGAGAACACTGCGTGTTCATAATATGCCGTTGCAATTGAAATGCAAATTTGCTTTTGTGTTTTAACAAACCACAAAAGTATTCATATCCTCATCTATATAGCAAATTCCCAGGATGTTTTGGGGCAACATGTATGAGTGCACTTTACACAAAAATATTGTAGTCAAATTGAAATGATATTTGCCTTTGTCAACACTTTCTCATTGTTGCAACTGAAAAATGCTGGGACAATTGACACTGACAATGTATACTATCTACAATTGAAAGTGGTATACGGATAATGGTAGTGGCACATTTTAAGATAAGAAGCGTGTTTGGTTCAAACTTGGAGGAAAACCTTGGAGAAATACAAATAGAAAATTGTCCTTCGAACTTAGTGTTTTGGAACGAGTAAGGAAGGTCAACATTGCTTTATATTCCTGTAAGAAACTGGCTGATTCGAAACATAGCGACCACTGGGACAGCCAGGCTGCCATTAAATCCTTGAAGGATACATCCCTAAATTCACAAGCACCCCTCGACTGCCTCAGATCTCTTAACAAGATGGCTGAGCACCCTCAACACATATGGGTACCTGGGCACAGAGATATTCCGGGGAAAAGTCAAAATAAAAAACTGTCTACGTTATTGTCAGTTCTGATCGGCGAATAAGCCAGGAGATTTGGAATCTACGTCTCGATATACTGAGGTCGAGTTTGCTAGGAAGTCGTGGTAGCACTATGGACTTTAATTAGTGTATGGGACTCCGGCTATCTCGGGAGTTGATGTAGCCTCGAGGGGTGTCAAGTGCCCAGTGGTACGGTCGCGGTCGCCGTGATTCCACAATTTCAACAGTCGCGTAGCATGTAAAGCTCGTATCACCGTTATGTGGGAACCACAACTCGGACATATTGATGTTGCTAAGCTCTAACCATAGAATGTCGTTTAAAATCACTCCTTTGCGAGGACGCTTTAGATGATCGGTGTCAAATCGATATTTCGAGGTCTTCTTCGATATTGGCAAATTTTTGTGAGTAAATACCAACCTCAAACGTTTCCACATTGCGACGAATTGCAAGACATACAGTGAGAAGTATAAAAACCAGTAAGGAAAGACAGAAAGTTGGGCGGGCCGACTATATAATACCCCACACCTCCTAAACAATGCGAAAATGGGCATTGCGATAAGAATGTGGCAGTGTTCATACATGTAATAAGAAAACTTTCTCTTGACATGAATTTGCGCTTACATGTCAAGTCGGGTGAAACATATATGTCTATGGGGGCTATATCTAAATCTGAACTGAATTTTTCCAAATTTGGCAAAGTTCATTCATTTAATAAGAGAACTCTCTCTGCCAAATTTCGTACTGATCTGATACAAACTACAGTTTCTACAGCGCTTACATGTCAAATCGGGTGTAACATATATATAGGGGTGTCGAAACCACTTCGACAAAAGCCAAGGAGGAAACCTTCCCTTCTCATTTCGCTTCAACGAAAGCTTTTACGGGCTCGCTCCATCTCTACTTCTTTCTCTCTCTTTCATTATTATTACAATATTCATACTCATGACGAGGTATCCCTTTCTTTATATATTCTTTATGTAGTCATTTACCTTTTTATTACATTACCTCTTGTTACATGGTTCCTTTTGTATACATAATTGAACTACATTAAAATTGTTAAAACTAGTATAAGCTTTGATCTCAAAACAAAAATGGCCCCGCGAGGATCTTCTTAGCGAAGAATTCCTGAAAATCGAAGACCATAGCTCCATGAAAACTTTAGGCATTCGGTGGAATGCCATGACCGACTGATTTTACTATACTGTCGAACCCATCGAAATGTCGACCCATACGACAAAAAGAAATGTCTTATTTTCAATAGCGAAGTTATAATAAAAATATTAATTATGGGAAGAGAAGACCGGATGGGATGAGGATTTACCACCTCAATTGCTCAGAAGATGGTCATTATTTGGAGAAAACTTACCCCAGTTAGCAGACGTCAAGATAGACAGATCGGTAAAAGTCTCAAGCAGTAGTTCAGATCCATGGTTTCAGTGACGCATCGGAAAAAGCGTACTGTATAGCAGCCGTATATCTTCGAGCTGCGAATTCGGATGGGGATATCACGTCGAACCTCTTAGTTGCGAAAACAAAAGTGGCTCCCATAAAAAGAACCACGATCCCAAAATTAGAATTATGCGGAGCTCTGCTACTGGCTAAATTGGTTCAAAATGTGACCAGGGACTTCAAGTTCGATTATGAGTTAATTTTGTGGACTGACTCTTCGATCGTACTTGGATGGTTACAAAAATCGCCTCTAATGTTGAAAACCTTCGTAGCCAACAGAGTAAGTGACATCCTTAGCATCGCCAGTGTCACACATTGGAAACATGTAAAAACCGACGAGAACCCAGCGGATTTGGGCTCTCGAGGATGCGTTCCTCAAAATCTTACCACAAGCCAGCTTTGGTGGCATGGACCTTCGTGGTTAACCAAACCAAAAATTGACCGACACCGCGAAGTTTCGAATCAACCGAACTAGAAACAAAAAGAGTTTCCAATTTTAATTTGGTAGCAGACGCAGAAGAAGTCATAAGCAGATTCTCCTCATTAAATCGTTGTCTTCGTGTGTTGTGCTATGTCTTTCGATTTCACAGGGCATGCCACAAAAAATTGACGGAATCCGATACACTTCTAAATCAAGAGGAAATAACATTCGTAAAAATTCGCCTAATACATCTAACTCAGCGGGCAGCGTTCCCCAGAGAAATTGAAGATTTACAAAATAATCAGCCTATCTACAAGAAAAGCAGAATCCTCGAGGTTACACCATTTTTGGATAATTCTGGTTTATTACGAGTCGGCGGTCGACTTACTAATTCGGATCTACGGTACGAAGAAAGACATCCGATAATTTTGCCCGAAAAGTCCAGAGTAACCGAACTCCTGGTTCTCTTTACACACACAATTCTCTTACATTCTGAACACAACATTATGCTTCGTGCAATCCGACAAGGATTTTATATACCACGAATTAAAAACCTTGTACGAAAATGCATCAGAAATTGCAAAACTTGCACCATTTTTAAACACCGTTTCCAAAATCAGTTAATGGCCTCGTTACCCGTAGAAAGAGTCAAATTTTCCCTACCGTTTACTTACGCCGGAGTGGATTTCGCAGGACCATTCAACATAAGAGCCTCGACAGTACGAAACGCTAAAATATAGAAAGGTTATGCAGCAGTCATCGTTTGCTTGGAAACTTGCCCCGAGCTGTCTGCAGACGCCTTCATCGCAACGTTCAGTCGATTTATCAGCAGGCGCGGTCTTCCGAAGACGATGTTTTCCGACAATGGTCGTAATTTTGTCGGTGCTAGCTACAAGCTCCTCAAAGACCACCACGACTTTCTCAAAGGGGCTGAAAAAGTAGTCACAGAAAAATACGCAGCGCACGGGTTTAGTTGGTCTTTTATACCACCATATGCTCCCCACATGGGTGGGCTTTGGGAGGCTGCAGTTAAGAGCCTAAAAATACACCTCAAAAAAGTTGCAGCGAACCACAATTTTACTTTCGAAGAATTCACCACTTTATTAGCGAAAATAGAAGCCATATTAAATTCCCGTCCATTGTCAGCCCTATCTGAAAATCCACTCTGGAGAAAACCAACATGTGCGTTAATTGCCTCGCGCACACCCATACAGTCCAAGACTGTTTCTCCCTCATTCGTTGCCGCTACTGTGCGTCCAACTATCACTCCATGCTTCATGTGCACACAGTTGGCAATGAACAAGCTCAGGACCAACCACAACCATCATCCGCCGCAGCAGTCACCAAAAATCCGTATGCTCTAACAAATCCACAACCGCCAGTACATATCGTTCCCTTGATTCGTACGAGTGTTACCTACAAGGGCCACGAAGAAACACTCACCCTCATGGTCAACCCTCAGGCTCGACACTCCCAGATGTTGACGGACACGGCATCAAGATTTCCAGACTTTCAAGCCGAATACAATCCTGCCGGAAAACCATATGGCCGGTTCATTATCCACAGCCACGGGCCAAAATATGCTTGGTTCCTAGGGTTGACCCCGGAATTTGGATCAGAAGCCCAAGAGGCCATCGGGGATACACGGCTCCGCGCCCATTTCAACAAGTTTCTGCCTCTTGCCCACGAGAACTTCCACAATGAGGACCAAATTGACGTCATCATCGGAGGAAAATCGTGGGAATTTCGGATAAAACGCTTCCCATAGCCCAGGCAACAACTTTTGGATGGGTAATCCACGGCACCTGGCAAGGATGCGGATGCAGCCAACACGAGGCCCAAATCCCCATTCATTTGCCACGCTGAGGCGGGAGTATGTCGAAGCCACTTCGACAATAGCCAAGGAGGGAACCTTCCCTTCCCATTTCGCTTCAACGAAAGCTTTTACGGACTCGCTCCATCTCTACTTCTTTCATTATTATTACAGTTTTCATACTCATGAAGAGTTATCCCTTTATTTATATACATATTCTTTATTTAGTCATTTACCTTTTTATTACATTACGTCTTGTTACATGATTCCTTTGGTATACATAATTGAACTACATTGAATTGTTAAAACTAGTATAAGCTTTGATCTCAAAGGAAAAGGTTGCAAACCCTCTCCTAATAAAACCATACTCCTCTTGAAGAGAGAATAGTAGTCGTTTCTTTTATAAAAAAAAGCAAAAGCTTCGCGCTACATGTTCCAAAATTGTAGCCAAGCTAAGTAACAATCACCCCAGTTCGAACACTGGATTAACAAGGGGCTATATCTAAACCTGAACGGATTTTCAGCGAATTTAGTAGTTTTCTGTCGTGTAATATGAAAACTCTCTCTGCCGAATTTCGTACTTATCGGCTATAAAATGCGGTTTCTACAGCGCTTACATGTTAAATCGGGCGTAACATATATATTGTGAATATGTTTACAACTAAACTGATTTTCCCCGAATTTGGCAGTGTTCATACATGTATGTAATAAGAAAACTCTCTCTGTTAAATGTAGTACCGATCGGATATAAAATAGGGTTTCTACAGCGCTTACAAGTTAAAATGGGGGGTAACATATATATGGGGGCTATATCTAAATCTGAAACGATTTTGACCAATTTCAACAGGGATCGTCCTTGGGCCAAAAAAGATAAATCGACTCAGATAGTGATTCCAAGTCGATCGGTATAATAAACGATAGGTCTATCTCTTTTTCTTTTTTGGCGTTACAAATAAATGCACAAAGTCATAATACCCCGTACCACAGTATGGTGTAGGGTATGATTAGAATTAACTCTGCAGCTTCTTAAGCAGACAATCGATTGCAAAAATGTTTGACGTGCTTGAAGAAGAGGTATTGGAGAATTTAAATCGACTCCTGGTTCATTAATAAAAAGTCCCAGGAAGGACGGGTCTGGGACTTTTTATTGATGAACCAGAAGTCGAACTTCACTTCCGCCTCCCTGACCATAACACGGTATTTCAAGCAGAAGTTCGGGCAAAAACTGGAGTGTGTGAACTGGATCAGCAACACGACAAAGCATATGCCAACATCTTCACAGATAGCCAAATGGCGATTAAAGCAATAACATCGGAAAGGGTCAAATCCAGAACTGTGTTGGACTGTAAAAGAACGATAAATGATTACTCAGCCCATGGTCAATTGCGTATTTGCTGGGTACCAGGACACAACGGAGTGATTGGAAATGAACGGGCAAACAGCTTGGCTTCAAAGGGCAGAGAGCTTCGAGTAACAAACTTGGAAAATTGGAAACCTTTCGAAGCCACGAAAAATGAGTTGAAGCACTGGGCAGTGATGGCTCACAAAACTGTGTGGAATAGCGCAACAGTAGGAGCAATTGCAAATATACTGTGGGGTGACCCAAATGAAAAGAAAACAAGAAGTCTTCTGAAACTAAACAAGGTCGATATTAGTAAGATGATGAGTGTTCTAACGGGACACTCAAGCTTACAAGCACATCTTCATCGCATAGGACTAGCAGGAAACGACGAATGCAGGGCATGCAGAGAAAACATCGAAACGATGGAACATTTTCTGTGTTACTGCCCGGCTTTCACACATGCATGATCCCTACATTTCGGGTCCGACATATTACCAGACTTGACTCATCTCAGAGAATATGACTGGAAGATACTGAGAAAATTCGTGTCTAGTACCGATTTTCTGTAACTCGTGAGGTATAAAAAGATCATAAATAAGGAGCGCACAACAGGCCGAACCACTGGCTTAAGTGTATGTCCATGGACATGGGACGTTTAAACGTCTCCTCTCTTCAACCTAACCTAACCTAAAATATAAATTAAACATAAAACAATTGTATAAGCTTGTAACCTTGGTACTTCTGAATCGAAAGATATTTTTCCGAGATCTACTTAAAAATTGTATCTCATACATTTCGAATTTTCTTTGTAAATTCAGTTTAAGTTGATGTAAAAGAAATCAGTATATATTCTAATCTGATAATAACAAATTACCTGGAGAGAGAGTCGGGAAAAAATGAAAAATCCAATTCTCAAATGTAGATGACGCTGTAACTAAAACAGAACATTTCACAAAAATATCTTTCGAAACAGCCGAGAAACACAAAAATTACAGACTCTGTTTCAGGTACTATAGCTCTACCCATGTTTACTGTAGAGGGTTAACACATTAACTCCAATACTTTGTCTACAAGCATGTTAAGGTTTTGTTGCAAGCGGTTAAGTGGTTAAGAAATGGTCGCAATATTTCTCTTTTTTGAATTCCACCCACAGGTGGATATTATATAGTCGACTCGTCCACATTAACTCTTTTGTCCTTTGTAGGTAGTCGCTTCATATATTTTTTGTTGATGTATATATTATTTGTTTGCACTTGTCTCAAAAGAATCGAAATCGAAAATTATTCAAATAATGTTTCCAAATTCATCGTCATAATAAATGACCCTTCAATCTTCAGTTTTGATATTATAAGCACGCGGATAATATTGTATTATTCTCGATTACAATATTGTATGTGTTTAGAATGTAGGGATTCCTGCAAGAAATATCTCAGGACCCGTTATTCACGAAAATCCGAGATTTTGCGACCGACATCCCTATTGTAAATGCATAGTTTCAGTTCATTTCCATACTGCATAACAATGTGAAAATTGATACCATCGTTCATAGTAGTGGTAGTGCTAAATGGGTTTCTGTAACTGAGGTGCTGTGCTTTTCGTACACACCGAAAGAATTACATATGCGCCACTCATTGATTAATCGGAAAAATGTACGCTGAAATCAGCAATTATTTTTAAAGCTCTAAAAGCATTTATTTTTCTAAGAAGTAAATAAATATAAAGGGTTTTCCAACAAGAGGTGTTATTTTGGTACTCAAAGAAAAATGTCATTTCATAATAAAGAGGAAGGTATGCCGTTAATAATGAAAAACAAAATCAGCCAAATGGCCACCACGACCATGCTTACAGGACCATATCCTTTTCATGATATTTTCCATAACCAAATCGCAAAGTGCTGCCCTATGTCCTCGATAGCCTCACGAATTCTATCTTTGAGGTATTGAATCGACGCTAGGCTGTTGGCGTAGACCTTATCTTTCACGTGGCCCCAAAGGAAGTAGTCGCAAGGTGTTAAATCACAAGATCTCGGTGGCCAGTTGTGATCACCTCTTCGAGAGATAACATGGTCCGGAAACTTTTTGTGCGGGTAAACCGACTAAGGTATACCCTCACTTTGTGAGTAATGTTTGACAATTGACAGAATAATTTGAGTAATATTCAATATTATATTACTCGAATTATTCTGTCAATTTGTGTGGGAGGTACCAGAAGGGGTTTATCAAATACAACTTTTTTTGCTGAACATTAGATACTTTAAATTCATTGCACTGTGCCGACTTATAAACATTTATGTGCACTGGTATAAACGTTATGAGACATTAAATTGTGGTATGATTTGGGCATTTTGTGTGGGAGGTACAAAGAGGGGCGTGGCAATAACGCCCATTTTTCACAGGGCTATAGACACTATAAAAACATTACACTGTACAAAATTTCAAGTATTTTTATACACTGGTTTTAATGTTATAAGCTGTTAACTTTTGGTGCAAAAAGGTACCTTTGTGTGGGAGGTACCAAAAGGGGTGTGACAACAACACCCATTTTTCCCTGGACTGTAGGCAATATAAAAGCATAATACTGTACAAAATTTCAAGTATTTTTATACACTGTTATTAATGTTATAAGCTGTTAACTTTTGGTGCAAAATGGTGCATTTGTGTGGGAGGTACCAAAAGGGACGTGGCGACTTCGCCCATTTTTCTCGAGTTGATAACGACTAATAAGCTAATACTATGTGTGGAATTTCAAAAGATTCGAATAAGTAGTATAGCAGTTATTAAAGAATCAATATTTCACAACATTTTAACCCTTTGTGGGGGAGGTACTAGAAGGAATGGACCAATATGGCCCATCTTCGAACTTAGCCGGAGATAGAAAAAAATATTACCACATACCAAATTTGAGGTCAATCGGTTACTCCTTTCGAGAGTTATCGTGCGCACCAGCCAGCAGACACACAGACAGACAGACAGACAGACAGGCGGACGGACATTGCTCATTCGTCTTAAAATGACGCAAAACGGATTTCTTCCGAACATACTTGGGGTCTTTGGTCACTCCTTCGACGTGTTACACTTTTTTCCGTAGCAAATGATATATACCCTCGTCACACTAAAGTGAGGGTATAATGATATGAACTTCGTATTTTGAAACAAATATAACTTTTTAACTAATAGATATATTACCTTCATTCTTTTTGAAGATCGTAGATAGTTCTCTCATATTTATCTCATTTTGTATTTCGCGGAATTCATTATATTCCATAAAATTTCAATTAAAAATGTTGGATGGATTTAAGAATTTGATAAATATTTAAAGGTATGCGGTTGAAAGCGAATCAGACTAGACGGAGTGTAATTTTTAACCCGCGAATAAATTTCTTTTAAAATACATGATATTTACTCGTAGTGAACTTTTGTACCCTAAATACATATAGTGGAGTAGGGAATATATGTATCTGGGGTTAGAAGCAAAACCGCCTAACTCGAAAATCATGCTTTCGGGAAAAATGACTATTAATAGTAATGCTATTTTATTACGACATAGGTCAAAATGTTTTTCTCAATATCTATGGGAAAAATGTAAGAGATATGAGCATTTCGCATACATATAAAGTATTGTTAGTAGAATATGATATCATACATAGGACATTTTCTTAAGTCGACTTTCGAGAAAAATCGCTTTTTAAATTATAGGGATATTATGAGGACTACAAATGTTATCAATGACACTTTTACGTGGAAACAGAAGCTTAGTAATTGTCGTTAAAACAATTAGAAAACCAGTAAGGAAAGGCTAAAGTCGGGCGGTGCCGACTATATAATACCCTACACCAGTCTCGTAATATTGAATAACTCTGATATATAAATTTTGTAATTCATGTATAAATTGTTTACATAAATTTACTTTTGGGACATTTTATACTTAAATAATACCCTGTACCACAGTGTGGTGTAGGGTATAAAAACGATTGGATCTAAAGAGCCAAATCGGATGAAACATATATATGGGAGCTATAGCTAAATCTTTACCGATTTTCTTCAAATTCGGCAATGTTGGTTCATGAATCAAGAAACTCTACCATTCTAAATTTCAAAACGATTGGATGTAAAATACAGCTTTTATAGAACTAAAGGGCTAAATCGGACGAAACATATATATGGGAGCTATAGCTAAATCTTACCGATTCTCTTCAAATTCGGCAGTGTTGGTTCATGGATCAAGAAACTCTACCATTCTAAATTTCAAAATGATTGGATGTAAAATACAGCTTGTACAGGACTAAAGGGCCAAATCGGACGAAACATGTATATGGGAGCTATAGCTAAATCCTAACCGATTTTCTTCAAATTCGGTAGTGTTGGTTCATGGAACAATAAACTCTACCATTCTAAATTTCAAAATGATTGGATGTAAAATACAGCTTCTACAGGACTAAAGGGCCAAATCGGACGAAACATTTATATGGGAGCTATAGCTAAATCTTAACCGATTTTCTTCAAATTCGGTAGTGTTGGTTCATGGAAAACGAGTTGGCAACCCTGAAGAGTACAGACGTTTGATCGAAAGGTGTCCGCGAAAGGAGCATTAAAATATTTTTTAAAATATAACAAACAACAACATAATCGTAAAAAAGTGGCAAAGTGTTCTTATTCGGTGGCCATACGTTTAGAAACATTAAAATATGAACGGTAAAAATCGTCGAAGTATAAAAAATAATAAAATTATTTGTGCCCAATGCAAATTGCAAGTTTTGGAGAGTGATGGCTCGATTCAATGCGATGGTTGCGAGAGTACTTTCCACCCGCAATGTACGAAACTAGACAAAAGAGAATTTGAAAAACTTCTCTCTGACGACTCTCTTGAATACAACTGTCATATTTGTAACAAATCACAATCATCGCTGGAACATGATTTGGCGATAATAAAACAGAAAGTAGATCAGCTGGATGAAATAAACAAAGCTATCAAGTATATGTCATCTCAGTATGATGAACTTTTAAAAGGAGTCAAAACAAACAAGAAGAAGATTGATAAATTGGAAAAGGAAAATAAATCACTCAAAGAAGAAGTAACGAACTTGAAATCTTCAATCAAATTTTTAAATGATGCAAGAGTCCAAAATGACTGTGTAATAAGAGGTGTTAAATCTGATGAGCCTGCTGTTAATGTTGTGTTGGACATCGCAAAGAAAATTGGATCTTCTACTTCAGAAAGCCATATCGAAGAGGCGTATTTTATTGGTAAAAACAAAGAGGCTGGCCAGAGCAAATCAATTGTGGTGAAATTTTCCAATCAGAAAAATAAGAGAATGTTTATGGATAATAAAGCGAAACTGAAAGAGAAGGAAGAAATGAAGAATGTTTACATAAATGATTTTCTATCAAAGGAAACACAAGAACTATTCAACTATGCAAAATCTGTCAAAGCTGTGGGATACAAATATGTATTTTGCAAGGGAAACAAGGTGTTTGCAAAGAAAAATTAAAAAACTCGTGAATTTTTAATCAGATCAAAAGGAGATGTAGACAAATTGCTGATGAGTTTGACAACTGGTGAATCTGGACGGAGACGTGTGATTATCCCTAATGATGAAAGCTCTAATGATGATGAAGCGGAGGACAACTCTAACATGTCAACATAATTGAGTTGAGTTGATTGTATACAGTGGCAAAGTATCTTTTTTTCTTTATGAACAATCAGTATTTTCATGATTATAAATCTTATAATGAATATATTAAACATATTAATTATGATTTTGTAAATGTTTTATCAATTAATACTAGAAGTGTTTCTTCAATTTCAAAATTTAATAAATTTAAAGAAGAATTAAGCAATTTTACAAAATTACCGAATATTATAGCAATTCAAGAGTCGTGGTTCGATGAGCTGTGCGTGCAGCTGTACAATATTCCTGGTTATGAAGCGATACATTGCTGTAGGAGTGATGGTTATGGAGGAACTTCACTATATTTATCTAAAAATATGAAATATGAGGTACTTGCTAAGCGAAGTGAGAATTTTATAAAAATTTTATTGCCAGAAATAAAATTCAACAATAAACCGTTACATTTGGTAAACTTATACAGGTCCCAGAAGTGTGACTATCAATCGTTTTTTAAGAATATTGAAAATATACTGGAGGGAATTGGCTCCGGTGAATGTCTAGTTGTTGGTGATTTCAATGTGGATATGAATACTAATAATTCGAATGCTATGCTACTGAGTAATTTGTTTAGTGAATATGATATGTACGCACATCACAAGTTTATAACAAGACCAATTAGCGGAACTTCGATAGATGGAGTGTTTGGCAACTTAAAAGATGACATTGTTGTACATTCTATTGAAAATCAATTCACGGATCATAACTATCTAAGCTGTATTGTGCGAACTGAAATTGCATTAAATGACGAAGTTGAGGAATACGTTTATAGAATTAACTACAACAAGCTTGGAGAATACTTTGATGAGAATATGAAGTTAAATTTTAATGAAAGTGATCCATCAGAACAGTGTAACGATTTGGTCAATTGTTTTAAGAATGCAATAGCATTCAGCTCTGAACGGAAAAATATCCACAAAGATCTGCATCATAAATTGACGCCATGGATGACCAAAAGCTTGTTTGATTTAATTAAATTTAAAAATAATTTATTGAAAAAAAGGAAGAAAAACAAACTCAATAACCTCTTATCGGATCAGATTAAGAGAATTAGTAATGTCATCAAATGTGCTAAAAGAAATTTAGTTGATTCATATTACAAGAACTGTATCGCATCCTGCAAAAGCGACCCTAAAAAAGTGTGGCGCTTTTTAAATAACGAGTTAGGAAGAAACTCCTCTAAAATGAACCTGCTAAGAGACGAGAGAGGGAACCAAATATTGTCTGATGATGAAAAGGCAATTGCTCACAACAACTACTTCTATGATACAATAGATGAAATGCGTGGTAATATTATTATAAATCCTGATGACAATATAAACAAGCTACGTACACTATCATCATGTCGAACAACCTTTAGCTTTCGTAATGTTGATATGTCAACTGTGGATTTGGTTCTGGAAAGCATGCCAAAAAATAAAGGATCCGGTCATGATGGCATAACCATGAAGATGTTATTAATGCGCAAGCCTTTTATATCGATTATCTTGACAAGAATATTTAATAGCATTGTTGGAAAATCGAGTTGTCCCAATGTTTTAAAAATCCACAAGATTAGACCGATACCTAAAAATGTTGGTGCTTGTAACGTCAATATGTATCGTCCAATATCCCTGTTGTCAACTGTAAGCAAAGTATTTGAGAAAGTTATGTTCAACCAAATGTCTGACTATATAGAAAATAACAACATGATATTTAGCAGACAGTATGGGTTTCGTAAAGGATCTGGTACGGAGGCAGCTGTAGTAAGCTTAATTAATGATATATGTGATGGTCTTGACAATGGATTTAATGGAGTGGCAGCGGTATTTTTTGATTTGAGCAAAGCTTTTGACCTTGTTGATCATGCAGTTTTAATAAAAAAAATTGAAATTTTTCGGCTTTCAAGAACCAACTCGAATGCTAATAAACAGTTATTTAAGTAATAGAGAGCATTATGTACAAATTGGTAACAGTAAAAGCAGCTTAAAAGCGGTGAAGTGTGGAGTACCACAAGGAAGCATCATTGGTCCCCTGCTTTTTAAGATGTATATCAATGATATACAAAACATTCCTTTCAAAGGAAAATTATACATGTTTGCCGATGACATATGTATTTTGTACAACTACAAACACCCAACGGTCTTACGAACACAAATCGAATATGATGCCTCTATGTTATTTGAATATGCTCGGCTTAATAAATTAGCCATAAATGCTGAAAAAACTCAATTTGTGAGATTTCGACCCTATGTTTTGAAAAGGGATCCGGAAATGGCAATTTATATAGATGGTAAATTAATTTTTGAAAAGCTATCTGCTAAATATCTTGGTGTAAACCTATCGTATAACCTTTCCTGGGATAAGCAAATTGAAATGGTGAAGACAAAAATATCTCGAGCAACTGGAATTCTGCGAAAGTTTAAGACAAAACTATCAACTGAAACTAAGCTTCAACTATATTATGCATTAATTCATAGCTACCTTACATATATTCCAATTGTATATGGATACAAAAATACCGTTGGCTTAAGGTCATTGCAATCTGCCCAGAACAAAGCTTTGAAAGTTGTGTATAATTTACCATCGGATTACTCTACAGTGCAATTATTTAAAGACAATGCTAGATGTGTACTCCCTGTGAGAGGAATATACAAACAGAACATCCTAGTATTCATGTTTAAATCTATGAAACAACTTGGTAATACTTTTATCCAATTTTATCAACATTTTGATGAATCGCAAAGATACACACGTCAACAAGCCAATCTGAAATCTACGAGATGCAGACTTGAATTGACCAAGCAGAGAATACAATATGCTGGACCTCATGAATATAATGCATTGCCACAGACTCTTAAAAATGTTGCTACGATTTCGGGTTTCAAAAGAAATATAAAAACATATTTATTGGAAAGGCTAGAAACACTTCTCTAAAACATTAAGATTGAATTGCCATTTAATATCAATGATTGAATAATATCTTTAATACTACCACCATTTAATTAATACTAAAACCTTAATTGTAATTTTATGGAATTTTCTTTTGCCAACTAGTCTCCAATAATGCCTATTGGCGCGGAGACACTCATAATTTGTAAATATTATTATGAAATAAAAACGAATTTAAAAAAAAGCTGTATTTTACATCCAATCATTTTGAAATTTAGAATGGTACAGTTTCTTGATCCACGAACCAACACTACCGAATTTGAAGAAAATCGGTTAAGATTTAGCTATAGCTCCCATATATGTTTCGTCCGATTTGGCCCTTTAGTCCTATAAAAGCTGTATGTTACATCCAATCGTTTTGAAATTTAGAATGGTAGAGTTTCTTGATCCATGAACCAACATTGCCGAATTTGAAGAAAATCGGTTAAGATTTAGCTATAGCTCCCATATATATGTTTCGTCCGATTTGGCCCTTTAGTTCTATAGAAGCTATATTTTACAACCAATCGTTTTGAAATTTAGAATGGTAGAGTTTCTTGATTCATGAACCAACATTGCCGAATTTGAAGAAAATCGGTAAAGATTTGGATATAGCTCCCATATATATGTTTCATCCGATTTGGCTCTTTAGATCCAATCGTTTTTATACCCTACACCACACTGTGGTACAGGGTATTATTTAAGTATAAAATGTCCCAAAAGTAAATTTATGTAAACAATTTATACATGAATTACAAAATTTATATATCAGAGTTATTCAATATTACGAGAGTGGTGTAGGGTATTATATAGTCGGCACCGCCCGACTTTAGCCTTTCCTTACTGGTTTCAAATAGATATTGTTTTCTTCGTTATGATGCTAGCTTTCAAAAACTGGAACATAAATAATTTTTGCGATTTTTTATACCCTACACCACACTGTGGTACAGGGTATTATAAGTTTGTTTCACGACAGATGTTTGTAACACCTGAAAATAACACAGCTAGACCCACCTTAAAGTATACCGATCGACTCAGAATCACTAGCTGAGTCGATTTAATGTCTGTCTGTCCGTCTGTCCATGTAAAGTTGTTCGTCGACTACAGGTCGCAATTTCACTCCGATCGTTCTGAAATTTTGCAGTTTAAAGTATTTCGCAGCTGTTAAGATCGCTATTGAATTTGGTTGAAATCGGTTCAGATTTAGATATAGCTCCCATATATATCTTTCGTCCGATTTGGCCCTTTAGTCCTATAGAAGCTGTATTTTGCATCCAATCGTTTTGAAATTTAGAATGATAGAGTTTCTTGATCCATGAACCAACATTGCCGAATTTGAAGAAAATCGGTTAAGATTTAGCTATAGCTCCCATATATATCTTTCGTTCGATTTGGTCCTTTAGTCATATAGAAGCTGTATTTTACATCCAATCATTTTGAAATTTAGAATGGTAGAGTTTCTTGACCCATGAACCAACACTACCAAATTTGAAGAAAATCGGTTAAGATTTAGCTATAGCTCCCATATATATGTTTCGTTCGATTTGGCCCTTTAGTCCTATAAAACCTGTATTTTACATACAATCGTTTTGAAATTTAGAATGGTAGAGTTTCTTGATCCATGAAACAACATTGCCGAATGTGAAGAAAATCGGTTAAGATTTAGCTATAGCTCCCATATATATGTTTCGTCCGATTTTGCTCTTTAGTCCTGAAGTAGCTGTATTTTACATCCAATCATTTTGAAATTTAGAATGGTAGTGTTTCTTGATCCATGAACCAACACTACCCAATTGAAGAAAATCGGTTTAGTTATATTTTTATTTAGCTATAGCTCCCATATATATGTTTCATCCGATTTGGCTCTTTAGATCCAATCGTTTTTATACCCTACACCACACTGTGGTACAGGGTATTATTTAAGTATAAAATGTCCCAAAAATAAATTTATGTAAACAATTTATACATGAATTACAAAATTTATATATCAGAGTTATTCAATATTACGAGAGTGGTGTAGGGTATTATATAGTCGGCCCCGCCCGACTTTAGCCTTTCCTTACTGGTTTATATTTTTGATGGTTTTTTCGGCGCCAGCAAAAAACGATTTATTTGCTTTAACGACAGTTACTAAACCACTATTTCTACGTGAAAGTGATACACACAAATTTGTAATTTTCTTTTATTTAAATGGTATCAAGGCCCGACTTCAAAAAATTTGCTCTAAATACTAAAGGTATCTTCCATGAAAATCGGAATTTAAAAAAATAAAAGAAACTACCATAAACAAATTTTGTTTTGGTTTCATCATAAATTGTATGCCTCAATCATAAATTTGTTTTGTTATCTAGTCTTATAAGTAGAATGATAACATACAGACATATAACACCTGGATATATTGATCTGAGCAATAAACTATATATCTTCTTTCGTACTCTCCCTATAAACTTCTGTTCAAATATCAACTAGGTCATATGTTTCTAAACGATTTGTTTCGACAAATTTTTGCAATATCTGATAATATATATCTAATGTTTTCTGAAATTTGAACGGAATTCATAGATATATTCTATTATTTGGCATTGAATTGCTCATATGTGAGTATATATTTTTGTAGTGGATCACGCATGCAGGAATAGATGCCCATATTTGCATGTACCTTCTGCCGTTCGATACTGTTATTGTTTATCCAGTGATAGTGATGGCAGATTGTTTTCACAAGCGAGTGATGCAGGCGTTTGCATATGTACAGCCTTATACATATTCAATGCATTTTGAAACGTGTACTATAAAGTAATATCAAATACAACAGTTATGTAAATTTCATATCAAAAGTGCGTTATTTTTGGAGAGACCACTTCACGAAGTGCAATCGTAGTGTGCAGTGGGTTCTCTAAAGAAAAACAAAGAGATAAATAAACCAGTAAGGAAAGGCAGAAAGTCGGGCGGGGCCGACTATGTAATACCCTACACCTCCCTAACAATACGATAAGGTGATTGCGATAATAATTTGGAATAATTCGTAAATGGTTAGGAACATATTATCTAATTTTGAACCGATAATAGCTAAATTAAGCAATATTCGTTAGTAATTGCGAAACATCTTTCAGGAAAATTTTAATGATCGGAAGTAAAGTATAACTTCTATAGCGCTTTGATAGCAAATCAGGAAGAACATATATATGGAGGTTATATATAAATCTGAACCGAATTTTTACTCATTCACGTAAAAAGACCTCTTTCTGTCGAATTTCGTACTGATCGGATATAAAACGCAGTCTTTACAGCGCTTACATGTCAAATCGAATTTGGCAGTATTCCTTCGAGTAATAAGAAACCTCTTTCTGCCGATTTTCGCACTGATCGGATATAAAATAACATTTTTACAGCGCTTATATGTCAAATCGGGGGTACCGTATATATGTGGCTATATCTAAATCTGAACAGATCTCTTGCAAATTTAAAAGTGTTCATTCATATAATAGGAAATCTCTTTCTGCCGAATTTCATACTGATCGCATATAAAATGCAGTTTTTACAGCGCTTACATGTCAAATCGAGGGTTACATATATATGGGGAATATATCTAAATCTGAGCCGATTTCTTTCAAATGTAACAGTGTTCATTCATAAAATAAGAAACCTCTGTCTGCCGGATTTCATACTGATCGGATATAAAATAACATTTTTACAGCGCTTACATGTCAAATCGGGTGTAACGTATATATGTGGACTATATCTAAATCTGAACCGATTTCTTCCAAATCTAACAGTGTTCATTCGTATAATAAGGAACCTCTTTCTGTCGAATTTCATACTGATCGGATATAACGTATATATGTGGACTATATCTAAATCTGAACCGATTTCTTCCAAATCTAACAGTGTTCATTCGTATAATTAGGAACCTCTTTCTGCCGAATTTCATACTGATCGGATATAAAATACAGTTTTTACAGCACTTACATGTCAAATCGGTGGTAACGTATATATAGGGGCTATATCTAAATCTGAACCGATTTCTTCCAAATTTAACAGTGTTCATTCATATAATAACAAACCTTCTTCTGCCGAATCTCATACTGATCGGATATAAAATAAAGTTTTTACAGCGATTACATGTCAAATCTGGGGTAACATATATATGGGGGCTATATCTAAATCTGAACCGATTTTAACCAAATTCAATGGGGATCAATAGGTCCTTTGGCCAAAAAAAAAAAGATATGTGTAAAGTTTCGTCGAGATCAGGCCATAATTGCGACCTGTACTTTGATTACAAGAATACATGCACAGACAGACAGACGGACATAGCTAAATCAACGCAGAAAGTGATTCTAAATCGACCGGTATAATAAACGATGGGTCTATTTCTTCTCCTTTTGGTGTTACAAACAAATGCACAAAGTTATAATGCCCTGTACCACAGTGTGGTGCAGGGTATAAAAACATTTATTTTTTTCTAATAGAATAATAAAGGCAGAGCTTTACGATCCTCTCTCTACGATCCCTATTATGCGAATATCGTCGAAGTTGAGTTGTAGCAGAAACTCCCCTTACTTCAAACCGCAAAGGTTTCCAATCAGCAATAGTGTGCGATAACTTTACGAACTTAAGTAGAGATCAACCTGCCGATTAATAAAAAAATCTAATTAAATTTTCTTTGATTATTGTCTTTGATTCATTGTCTAGTTAAATTTTGAAATAAAAAAGTCACTTGAGCAATATCCGTCCGCAGATTGGGAGATCCTGGGAATGAACTATCCATGGAAAGCAGGAAGAAACATTATCCTGGCAATTAACCTTGGGACTTTGGTCAGATGGAACAGAACGACTTCAGAATAAGTGTTGGTCTCAGCAGTGCTTTCGCTAGACCGGTGCTGGAAATGGAGGAAAGATTGAGGCGCAACACTGAAAGTAATCTATGAATGGAATTCTGCAAATCAATCTGTATCATTGCATGATGGCTTTGAATAACCTTTTCCTCCATCTACATAGAAACAACCGAGACGTGGCACTCGTAAAGAACCTTTGATCAGAGGAAGAAAATAGTTGGCCTAACAGATGAAAAGTATGCCTTAATACACAACATAGATTCCAATAAAAACCGTGTCTGTTTTCTTATGAAAAAAAAAACTTAGATAGTTTAATATAAAAGCAATTCTGTGATGGCGATCATTCTGTTACAGGAAGGTAAGCAAATCATCCGGTCCATCGAGTAATTTCCTCACGGCGACTCTTTTAGTCCGCCACATACGAGAGTCAGGGAGCTTGTTGTATACTGTAAAAGTACAGAACAAGATCTTATAATAATGCTAATACTCGTGAAGGTTCGTAATAGGGGTCTGAACCCTACTTTCGAGAATAGAAATAGGAAAGAGTTTTGGATCTGACCATTAGTAATGGCTATAGCTTTGTTATAGTCAACTGGAAAGTATCCAGTTAGCTTCTATGTTCATAAATACATATATTGAATTTAGTATAAAGAATTTTAAAATAACAGATAATATATCCTATAGAAACCAAAGAAGCAAATCGATTATTTCTGGGGGCTCTCTGACAAATACGGGGATTTAGGTAGTTCGGTATGCCTACAGGAACATCAAATGGGTAGGGCGTTTAAGAAAGCATGCCCTATTAGTAGACAGAGAAAGTCAAAAGATAAAATATGGTGGAATTAGGATCTCAAGATTCACAGAAAGAAAGCTAGGAAAGGTTTAATGCTGCGAAGAATAGTGTCACTGATCAATCATGGTGTGAATACAAAAGTTATCTTAGAACATAAAAGAAAGAACTTAGGAAATCACGAAGGGAAGATTTTCGCAATCTATTTGAGGTATTAGGGACACCCCCAGGACACCTCCAGGATTTCAAAAATTATGGCAAAGGAACCTCACTTCGTGGGCAGCATAGCATTCGGGATGAATCTGGTGTATGGACAAACTCCCCTATAGATACGCTGACGCATCTGATGAAAGTGCACTTTCCAGTATGCGATTCGGATCAGCTTACTAATAGCCACCAGTCAAATCAAGTGCAGATTCAATCGAATAGATATCAGAGACTGGTTGATAGTCTTATCACTCATCATAGTTTTAAATGGGCTATTCATACATTTAAATCTTTCAAATCTCCAGGTTTTGATGGAAAATATCTTATCATGCTACAAGAGGCATTTGAGGTTACATCTGATTATCTTGTCAGTCTATTCTGGGCCTGTTTGAGACTGACGTATGTTCCTCTATCGTGGAGGAAAGTCAAGGTGATTTTTATACCGAAGATAAGAAGACTAAATTATAGTTGGAAAGATTAGTCTCTCATCATTCCTTGTTCAGACTTTGGAGAGTATTGTAGATGAATACGTTTGAAGTAGAATTAGCATAGGCTTCATCTCAAATAGTCTGCACGCTTACCTAAAAGGTAAATCGGTAGACTCTGCTCTTGAAAGTGCCTTGGACTTATGGAATATACTCTTGCAGCGTTCCTTGATGTAGACGGCACTTTTAATTATGTCCTCCCGTCAGCCATTAAGATCGCTCTGGAGGCAGCAGGAACAGAAGACGTAATTGTAAATTGGATTATGACTATGATGAACTATAGGGATATCACTGCTTGCCAATATACAACTGTATCCCGATTAGGCACCCAAGGTTTTATAACCCGCTTTTTAGCATATCTTTAAAAAATTAAAAATTCAGTTTTCTGAACCGATAATTAACGTTACCAAAGTTGAAGAAAATAGGTATGTCTTCGAAATTAGGAATAGGTTTGGTATCTAGTAATATTTGGTATCTAGTAATATTTTCTTCTATCTCCGGCTAAGTTCGAAGATGGGCCATATTGGTCCACTCCTTCTAGTACCTCCACCACAAAGGGTTAACATTTAGTGAACTATTTATTATTTAATAACTTCTATACTACTTATTTGATTCCTCTGAAATTCTACACATATTATTAGTTTAGTAGTCACTATTACCACGAGAAAAAATGAGCACTATTGTCACGCTCATTTTGGTACCTCCCACACAAATGGACCATTTTGTACCAAAGGGTACCAGCATATAACTTTAATACCAGTTCATACAAATACTTGAAATTTTGTACAGTGTAATGCTTTTATAGTACCTAGAGTTCAGAGAAAAATGAACGTTATTGGCACGCCCCTTTTCGTACCTCCCACACAAATGGACTCTTTTGTAGCAAAAGTTAACAGCTTTTAACTTTAATACCAGTACCTCCTTTAAAGTTATTAAATGCAATTTAAATTGATAATAATTTAATTAAAACCAAAAAAATAAATTTACGAATATTTTATTGGGACTCAAGCAAGGTGAGGGGCTTCATAAGTCGGTGTACCCGACTGAACTTTCTTACTTGTTTTAATATAGGCGCTATACAATATTTTTTGACAGATTATTATTATTAGGATAACGCTATTGCTAAATGTTGACAACATTTCTACCTATACTGCCACGCCTGACTTTAGCCCTTCCTTACTGGTTTTATATAAAAATATTTTTAAAATATATTTAAAATAAGTTTTGTTCGTTAATGCCTCCTGCAATATTTAATTTTTTCCCTAACATTAACTCATAGTGGAAACTATGAAATTTTTAAGAAAAATGTTTTTTAATAGGTTAAAGATATACTAGGAGACCATAAATGCCTGAGTGAAATTTCTCGTTATACCCTACACCACACTGTGGTACATGGTATTATGACTTTGTGCATTTGTTTGTAACACCCAAAAGGAGAAGAGATAGATCCATTGTTTATTATACCGATCGACTTGTAATCACTTTCTGAGTCGATTTAGCTATGTCCGTCTGTCTGTAGATGTATTCTTGTAATCAAAGTACAGGTCGCAATTATGGCCCGATCTTGACGAAACTTTAAACATATCTTTTTTTGCCCCAAGGACGATCCCTATTTAATTTGGTTAAAATCGGTTCAGATTTGGATATAGCTCCCATATATATGTTAGCCCCGATTTGACATGTAAGCGCCGTAAAAACTTTATTTTATATCCGATCAGTATGAAATTCAGCAGAAAGAGGTCTCTTATTATATGAATGAACACGGTTAAATTTGGAAGAAATCGGTTCAGATTTAGATATAGCCCCCATATATACGTTACCCCCTATTTCACATGTAAGCGCCGTAAAAAATTTATTTTATAACCGATCAGTGTAGAATTCGGCAGAGAGAGGTTTCTTAGATATAGCCCCCATATATATGTTACCCCCGATATTAAATGTAAGCGCTGTAAAAAGTGTATTTTTAATCCGATAAGTACGAAATTCGGCAGAAAGATGTTTCTTATTACATGAATTAATACTGCCAAATTTGAGGGAAATCGGTTGAGATTTAGATATAGCCCCCATATATATGTTACAACCGATTTGACATGTAAGCGCTGTAGAAACTGTATTTTATATCCGATCAGTACGAAATTCTACAGAAAGAGGTCTTTTTACATGAATGAGTATTCAGGGAAAATCGGTTCAGATTTATATATAACCTTCATATATATGTTCCTCCTGATTTGGTATCAACGCGCTATAGAAGTTGTAGTTTACTTCCGATCATTAATATTTTCCGGAAAAATGTTTCTCAATTTAGGAACGAATATTGCTTAATTTAGCGATTATCGGCTCAGAATTGGAGAATATGTTCCTGCCTACTTACCAATTATTCCAAATTATTATCGCAATGACCTTTATCGCATTGTTAGGGAGGGTAGGGTATTATATAGTCGGCCCGCCCGACTTTCTGCCTTTCCTTACTGGTTTTTATTAGTTTTCCGGTTCCAAAAAATATTTTTTACAGATGTTCGATAAATCTTGCGTTTAATGGTAATTATATAGAGCTAATTTTGGGGAAATTAGTGTTTAAAATCGGAGAGGACAAGAATAAAAATGTTTACAAATTGAAAAATTTTTTTTATTCCTTTAAAATAACTTGACGCAATCAAAAGTTATGGCATTTACAATGTAAAGCCTTTTTAACCCACCCTTAAAATTCCGCGTTGCATAGCCCAAAAATGGGTCGGCTGCCGCACTAATCCCTTTTCACATAATATTGTTGACACACTTTAGGATTAAGCAGCTTTGTGCGTACCAATTCCCCACTCACTTCCCTTACCGATTCTTTTTATAAAGTGATGAGACTTCCGGAATTAATTCTGAATTGCTGTAAAAAAAACGCCTTCTTTTTGCGACATTTTCCACCAGCTTAGAAAAGTAAAAAAAATATTTTTTCTTTTCTTTCCTTTTTATACCCTACACCACACTGTGGTACAGGGTATTATAAGTTTGTTTCACGGCAGATGTTTGTAACACCTGTAAAATAACACAGCTAGACCCACCTTAAAGTATACCGATCGACTCAGAATGACTAGCTGAGTCGATTTAAGCATGTCTGTCCGTCCGTCCGTCCGTCTGTCCATGTAAAGTTGTTCGTCGACTACAGGTCGCAATTTCACTCCGATCGTTCTGAAATTTTGCAGTTTAGAGTATTTCGCAGCTGTTAAGATCGCTATTGAATTTGGTTGAAATCGGTTCAGATTTAGATATAGCTCCCATATATATCTTTCGTCCGATTTGGCCCTTTAGTTCTATAGAAGCTGTATTTTACATCCAATCATTTTGAAATTTAGAATGGTAGAGTTCATTGATCCATGAACCAACACTACCAAATTTGAAGAAAGTCGGTTAAGATTTAGCTATAGCTCCCATATACATGTTTCGTCCGATTTGGCCCTTTAGTCCTGTAGAAGCTGTATTTTACATCCAATCATTTTGAAATTAAGAATGGTAGAGTTTCTTGATCCATGAAACAACACTGCCGAATTTGAAGAAAATCGGTTAAGATTTAGCTATAGGTCCCATATATATGTTTCGTCCGATTTGGCCCTTTAGTTCTATAGAAGCTATATTTTACATCCGATCGTTTTGAAATTTAGAATGGTAGAGTTTCTTGATTCATGAACCAACATTGCCGAATTTGAAGAAAATCGGTTAAGATTTAGCTATAGCTCCCATATATATGTTTCGTCCGATTTTTCTCTTTAGTCCTGTAGAAGCTGTATTTTACATCCAATCATTTTGAAATTTAGAATGGTTGAGTTTCTTGATCCATGAACCAACGCTGCCGAATTTGAAGAAAATCGGTTAAGATTTAGCTATAGCTCCCATATATATTTTTCGTCCGATTTGGCCCTTTAGTCCTATAGAAGCTGTATTTTACATCCAATCGTTTTGAAATTTAGAATGTTAGAGTTTCTTGATCCATGAACCAACATTGCGGAATTTGAAGAAAATCGGTTAAGATTTAGCTATAGCTCCCATATATATGTTTCGTCCGATTTGGCCCTTTAGTCCTATAGAAGGTGTATTTTACATCCAATCATTTTGAAATTTAGAATGGTAGAGTTTCTTGATCCATGAACCAACACTACCGAATTTGAAGAAAATGGGTTAAGATTTAGCTATAGCTCCCATATATATGTTTCGTCCGATTTGGCCCTTTAGTCCTATAGAAGCTGTATTTTACATCCAATCGTTTTGAAGTTTAGAATGGTAGAGTTTCTTGATCCATGAGCCAACATTGCCGAATTTGAAGAAAATCGGTTAAGATTTTGCTATAGCTCCCATATATATGTTTCGTCCGATTTTGCTCTTTAGTCCTGAAGAAGCTGTATTTTGCATCCAATCATTTTGAAATTTAGAATGGTAGAGTTTCTTGATCCATGAACCAACACTACCGAATTTGAAGAAAATCGGTTAAGATTTAGCTATAACTCCCATATACATGTTTCGTCCGATTTGGCCCTTTAGTCCTGTAGAAGCTGTATTTTACATCCAATCATTTTGAAATTTAGAATGGTAGAGTTTCTTGATCCATGAACCAACACTGCCGAATTTTAAGAAAATCGGTTAAGATTTAGCTATAGCTCCCACATATATGTTTCGTCCGATTTAGCCCTTTAGTCCTATAAAAGTTGTATTTTACATCCAATCGTTTTGAAATTTAGAATGGTAGAGTTTCTTGATTCATGGACCAACATTGCCGAATTTGAAGAAAATCGGTAAAGATTTAGCTATAGCTCCCATATATATGTTTCATCCGATTTGGCTCTTTAGATCCAATCGTTTTTATACCCTACACCACACTGTGGTACAGGGTATTATTTAAGTATAAAATGTGCCAAAAGTAAATTTATGTAAACAATTTATACATGAATTACAAAATTTATATATCAGAGTTATTCAATATTACGAGAGTGGTGTAGGGTATTATATAGTCGGCACCGCCCAAATTTAGCCTTTCCTTACTGGTTTTTACATATGTTCGATAAATCTTGCGTTTAATAGTAATTATATAGAGCTAATTTTGGGGAAATTAGTGTTTAAAATCGGAGAGGACAAGAATAAAAATGTTTACAAATTGAAAAATTGTTTTTATTCCTTTAAAATATCTTGACGCAATCAAAAGTTATGGCATTTACAATTGCATAGCCCAAAAATGGGTCGGCTGCCGCACTAATCCCTTTTCACATAATATTGTTGACACACTTTAGTATTAAGCAGCTTTGTGCGTACCAATTCCCCACTCACTTCCCTTACCGATTCTTTTTATAAAGTGATGAGACTTCCGAAATTAATTCTGAATTGCTGTACAAAGAACGCCTTCTTTTTGCGACATTTTCCACCAGCTTAGAAAAGTACAAAAAAAAATTTTTTCTTTTCTTTCCTTTTTTCTCTATATTTGCTATTGTTATTATATTTTCATGGACTTATTTATTTTATATTTCGATCCGATGAGGATTTGAACCCGGGGTACTTGCATCAAAATAGTGCATATTAGAGCTCTTCAACACCAACGGTCTTGCACTCATCAACCTTAAATTGTACTAAGTATTTAAGGGAACAGGAATGCCAACTTAGTGCTTTTCGCACCAGACTTAGTGCTTTTCAGTCCCCCAATACGCGAAAAGTGTTCACTTAGTGACAAACGAAAAAAAGCACTAGGTGTACGTTTTTCATATTTTTATTGGTGCTTTTGACGCGTTTCGTACATTTCTCAGATCAGATCTGCCAAAATAAAGAAATTATATTATTTTACTACTCCGTGTTATCAACATATTTCTATGCACTTACATTTATCTTTCTGATTTAAAAGAAGAAAAGAAAAACTATGGTTTTATAAGTTACATGTTTCATTATTAACTATACCCTACACAACTCTGCGGTACAGTGTAGAATACGTTTGTTTTCGACCAGATATTTGTAAGGCCCTAAAATATTGGGTGGCCGGTGGAATGCCGGTCACGCGGAGCACTTTGATCCGCGTAGCCATCGTTGGATATAACTCAGAAGAGAAAATCGTTAATCCTTTCGATTTATCCCTATATTTCTTATTGTTCAGCAAATCTTTATTCAATTTGATAAATCTTTATGCAAAATGTACGAATCTAAGCGCCATAAAAACCCAAAAAGTTTGGAAGTATCGTTTAAATTAGGAACACTTTTCACAACATAACCATTTCAAAATCGTCATAAACGGTCCAGGTCTGTGATGTCAAAATATTTTTATTCAAAAGTGAATACTCTTGTATTTGAGGAGCAGATGCCCGAGGCAATTTTGAATTCCCATAACAATAGTTTTTGCATCATTTTACGAGTATTCGGCTCCTTCGGGTTTCTCGATAAATTGATTTATTTTGTGCGGTTGTAGTTTAAGTCATCTGTCATACTCGTATGTTTTGGGTCAATCAATTAATTTTCGTTGGCATCTACGGTTTTGTTTGAAAATCTAATCAAACTCTTCTGCGGAATTTTCCAGAATTTTGTGTTCATAGCGGAAAAGGAAAAACAAGCACTTATCGTGTATGTTTCATGGTTTCATGTTTTGGGCCAATCAATTAATTTTCGTTGGCATCTACGGTTTTGTTTCCAAATCTAATCATAATCTTCTGCGGAATTTACCAGTATTTTGTGTTCATAGCGGAAAAGGAAAAACAAGCACTTATCATGTATGTTTCATGGTTTCATCAAATCAGAAAAAGGGTGTTGAAGTGCAATAGGTGAAAAAAAAAAATAAAAAAAATTTTTAACAAATAAATTTATTCGAGATTTTCATCGACGTTGTGCTTATAATATAAAATTTTGTTACAATCTGAATATTTGACAATTTAAGGCCCTCGGAAAAGAGTAAATAAAAACAATTTTACTCTCCCGTTTCCCAACACCCTCTCATTCCATATTTCACAGAAATTCACAAAAAGAACCTCTATAAATGCTATAACAATTCAACAAATTTTACTGCGAAATCTGTATCTGTTTGACTTCACATTGGGTGACAGTGGGTGACTGTAAACCCTGCGACACATGACGAATTATGACATTCATAATTTCGATATATATCCTTTTTCCGTCGTTACGATGCAGCGCTGTAATGCAGTGCGGTACATTTAACCTCATTACGTCGTCATCGTTCTGATGGATTTATTACAATGAAAATGGAAATTGTGAAAGATATTCACTTAAATGCGGTTAACTGCGTGTAAATGATGAATAATGCAAAGTCTGTGAATATATTCTGTTGGTGGGCATTTTATGAATTAATTGCTTTAATTTTAAATATTCAACGCTTTCACTATAAACCAGTAAGGAAAGGCAGAAAGTCGGTCGGAGCCGACTATATAATACCCTACACCTCCCTAACAATGCGATAAAGGTCATTGCGATAATAATGTGGAATAATTGGTAAGTAGGCAGGAACATATTATCTAATTCTGAGCCGATAATCGCTAAATTAAGCAATATTCGCTAAATTGAGAAACATCTTTCCGGAAAATATTAATGATCGGAAGTAAATTACAACTTCTATAGCGCTTTGATACCAAATCAGGAGGAACATATATATATGGAGGTTATATATAAATCTGAACGGATTTTCCTTGAATACTCATTCATGTAAAAAGGAACTTCTTTCTGTCAAATTTCGTACTGACCGGATATAAAATACAGTCTCTGCAGCACTTACATGTCAAATCGGGGGTAACATATATATGGGGGCTATATCTAAATCTGAACCGATTTTCTCTGAATTTGGCAGTGTTAATTCATGTAATGAGAAACCTCTTCTGACAATTTTTTTTCTGATCGGATATAAAATACAGTTTCTACAGCGCTTACATGTCAAATCGGGGGTAACATATATATGTGGGCTATATCTAAATCTGAACCGATTTCCTTCAAATTTGGCAGTGTTAATTCATGTAATGAGAAACCTCTTCTGACAATTTTTTTTACTTATCGGATATAAAATACAGTTTCTACAGCGCTTACATGTCAAATCGGGGGTAACATATATATGTGGGCTATATCTAAATCTCAACCGATTTCCCTCAAATTTGGCAGTATTATTCCTCTTTCTGCCGAATTTCGTACTGACCGGGTTAAAAATACACTTTTTACAGCGCTTACATGTAAAATCGGGGGTAACATATATGTATATGGGGGCTATATCTAAATCTGAACCGATTTTCTCCGAATTTGGCAGTATTCCTTCATGTAATAAGAAACCTCTTTCTGCCGAATTTTACACTATCGGTTATAAAATAAATTTTTTACGGCGCTTACATGTCAAATCGGGGGTAACGTATATATTGGGGCTATATCTAAACCTGAACCGATTTCTTCCAAATTTAACAGTGTTCATTCATATAATAAGAGACATCTTTCTGCTGAATTTCATACTGATCGGATATAAAATAAAGTTTTTACAGCGCTTAACTGTCAAATCGGGGCTAACATATATATGGGGGCTATATCCAAATCTGAACCGATTTTAACCAAATTAAATAGGGATCGTCCTTGGGCCAAACAAAAGATATGTGTAAAGTTTGGTCAAGATCGGGCCATAATTGCGACCTGTACTTTGATTACAAGAATACATCTACAGACGAACAGACAGACGGACATAGCTAAATCGACTCAGAAAGTGATTACAAGTCGATCGGTATAATAAACAATGGATCTATCACTTCTCCTTTTGGGTGTTACAAACAAATGCACAAAGTCATAATACCCTGTACCACAGTGTGGTGTAGGGTATAAAAAGTTTTAAGATAAAGTTGCAATTAATGTTGTCGTAAATTTGCCAACGTGATCGGAGCATGGGTTCCATAAGAACTCAGAGTAGGTATGCAAATAGTTGTTCAATGAGTAAGATGAAATTGTTTTGGATTGATAGTTATCTATAGGCTATGCCATTATTAGGTACTAGGTAATATAATTATTTTCGACACCACACTGTTGTACAGGGTATTATGAATTACGGCATTTGTTTTAACGGCTAAGAAGAGGAGAGATAGACCCATAGTTTATTATATCATACCATAGAATCATTTTATGATTCCAGTCTATCTATCTGTATGTCCATAGATTCTTGTGATCAAAGAGCAAGTCCAAAATTTGTACAGACTCACTTCTTGGACTAAGGACAATCCCTACTGAAAATGGAACATATCGGTCCATATATTTATATAGGCCAAATATGGAATTGCTTTACGCTACAGGGAAGACATTGACCTGTCTGAAACTGAAGCAGCTTACATTACATTGCACTAAATCGTCCCTAGAGATAATAATGATTAATGCATAGATAATGTCGAAATGTACTATAGCTTTGACTATAAAAAAAGCATCGCTCTATATGCAAGCTACAGATGAAACAGGTGTTGCCACTCTTTTTAGCCAATGGATGACAATACATATTTGCCTGTCCATCCACATAGTGTTCACAATTGCATATTTAAGTTTTCCGACGGTTAAGCTATACTTCAGTCGGTTTATTCAACTGTTGTTTCTGTAAATTCAGGGTATACTTCATATTCGTCAGAGGTTTTTTATTGACGTAGAATTTTCCAAGTTTTTCATTTGCCAAAAGGCATATAAACATCTGTACCTAGAAAAAAACATGTGAAACAACAAAAAGGTCTATTTTTATTCTTGCCGTTTGGCACTATTTCATCCTTTGGACATGCGAGAAAAAAACTAACATAAATCTTTTAGAGAGACACATACAAATAAACCCTTTCGTGGCCAACGATATGTCCATAAAGATTGTTTTTTCTTTCACTTTTTTTCGTAAAATCCACTAGTTCTGTTGCCCAGGAAAATTTGTTTTGTATATTCCACAGTCATACATGTTGCCAAAAGATTGAAAAGCGCCTACCATTGTTCGCGGGAAAAAAACGTAAAACAAATCAAAAAATGTCGGTACTGAGAACAAAGAATGATTTAATATGCCCACGGCTAGAGCAGATTACATCAACAAGAGGCTAGAAGCTTTTTGAATAATCCACTTGGGTTTCGTATAGCTTCAAAAGTGAATTTTTGGTGTATGTTTTCTCTCCATTTTTTTTTTTTTTGAAAAAAGTTTGATTAGCTTTTCTCGCTTCAAAAATATAGGGGAGCCATTTAAAGTTTTAAATTTGAACTACCGATTACTTTAACTTGTGATTTGAACCCTTTGGATTATTTTCTGTGGGGAGCCATCAGGGACAAATGTTACGCAAAGCATCCAGGGACAAAAAAAGCGTTGAAACATGAAATCGAAGTTGCCATTGAAGAGATTCGACCCGAAACAATCGAAAAAGTACCTAAAAATTAGGTTGGTCGGATGAGGTACTGGTGAGTCAGTCGTGTTATTCATATGAATGATATTGTGTTCCATTATTAAATGACAAAGTTCAACCTTTCCAATAAAACCAGAAATTTTAAAATATTATATGTCCTTTTTTTCTAGCCGATTCAAATTTTAAATGGCCCACCCTTTATATACCCTCGTATCACTAAAGTGAGTGTTTTAAAATGGTGTCCAAGGAGGTCAAGCCCAGAACCGTGTTGGACTGTAAAAAGGCGATAAATGATTACTCAACTCATGGAGGCTGTGTATCTGTTAGGAGAGAGGTCAAATCTGTTCTAAGAACAGATAATTTCGAGTAGTAAACTTAGTAAATTCGAAGCCAGAAAGGATGAGTTGAAGCTCTGGGCAGTGATCGCTGACAAATTGGTATGGGATAGCGAAACAGAGGGAGAAACTACAAAAATACTGTGGGGTGATCCAAATGAGAAGTAAACAAGAAGTTTTCTGAAACTATACAATATCGAGGTTAGTAACTAACGGCACAATCAAGCTTATAAGCACATCTGCATCGCATAGGACTAGCGGGCAACGACAATTTAAGGGCATGTAGGGAAAACATCGAAACAATGGAACATTTTCTGTGCCAATGCCCGGCTTTTACACATGCAAGATCCCGATATTTCGGTTCCGATAAAATATCAGACATGACTCATTTCAGAGGATATGACTGGATGATACAGAATTCGTGCCTAGTACCGATTTTCTGTAAATCATGAAGTTTTAAAACTATCATAAATGAGGAGCGCACAACAGGC
Source organism: Eudasyphora cyanicolor (assembly GCA_963930755.1). Classification (NCBI taxonomy): domain Eukaryota; kingdom Metazoa; phylum Arthropoda; class Insecta; order Diptera; family Muscidae; genus Eudasyphora; species Eudasyphora cyanicolor. The sequence goes on from OZ005735.1 coordinate 56,794,200, forward strand.
CGATCCACGTAAGTGTAATATGTAAATGGACATTAGATAGGGTCGATGCCCAACCAAGAAAAATAAGTTGCGTTTGTCACCCCCTAGATTTGAAGATTATTCAAAGACAATTTCAGAAAAATTTTTTTAAATTTTTTTGGTGCACCCTACATACCGCCCTATTAGTTTTCTTTATCCTGTGTTGCTATTTGAAGTCCGATCGTAACGGGATGTATACCGTTGTGCACGTTTAGGAAAGGGCTATATTTCGTCCACTGGCCATTTTTGACTCCGAGGTCAAATTCGATAATTGACCTCTATTATCTCGTTTTCTACCCCCCTTGTTTTGGACTTATTTTGAAACGATAATAAAGGCAATTAAAAATAATTAAACTTTTGTCTTTAAAGTACTCAGTTTTATTCATAAACAAAAAAGTTACATAGGGTTTAAAATTGTAAAATATATGCTGGAGTCAAATTCGACTAGTTTCTTTTGACCTCGTTTTCTGTCTCTCTCTCACACACACATGAATAACCCAATGCCACAAACGCACAATCACTATGGCAGTTCGGTCCAGCATCAACAAATTAAATTTGCGGGATTCTCTAGCAAATGTTGAAGCTTTTTAAGGAAGAATAAAATCACTTTGTTTTCACATTCACCCTACACTCCACTAAACCCTACACTTTTGCCACTGACTCCATATTTATTATCCTATCTTTACGTATGATACCTCGTGGATCATCTCTATAAGGTCTACTTTTCTTCCATACGTCACTTTGGATTTTTTACCAGATTTTCTACTTTCACTATAAAGGGTGGGCCATTTAAAATTTGAATTACCGATTACCTTGCATTGTGATTTGAGTCCATTGGATTATTTTCGGTGGGAACCCATTAAGGATAAATGCTATGCAAAGCATCCAAAGACAATTGAAGCGTTGAGACATGAAAACTAATGATGATTTCGTTTGTGTAAAAAAATTTTAAAATTTTTCTACATTTTACACTAAAACCGCATTTTTAGGTTAGTTTGTAAAAATGGTGCAGCCATTTGGGGTTGTAAAATTATTACACTCCGCAAATGCGAAAATATCTATTTTCCACACTCAGCCCAGTCCACGATGTGGAGTGTTGCACCGTCAAAAACCAAACTTCAGAACCAAGCCTAATTGAAAGCGTACATGCTTAATGCACCATCAAATGTTGCGCTATAATGTAGGAATGGGTTTTACTCACCGCACGATTTTTCTTCGATTGTTCGCATGCAAAATGCGAAATTAGCAGTATGTGCAGGGGGAATTTTTAAAATGTAGCAACATGATGTAGTGATATTATTTTTCAGAAACGAAATCACCATAAGTTGCCATTGAAGAGATTCGACTCGAAGCAATAGAATATGTCCTGAAAAATTGGGATGAGCGGATGAGGTACTGCCGAGCCAGTCTTGGTAGTCATATGAATGACTATTAAATGAAAAAGTTCAACATTTCCATAAAAAAACAGAAATTCGAAAAAACTATCAGTAAATTTTTTTTTATAGGTGATTCAAATTTTAAATGTATTCATAAGCAAATAAGTTATAGAGAATTATTAATAAAATGTTATAGACATGATTAATTTGTTTGAACACCATATTTAACTTACATACAAATGCCTTCCCATGCGTTTCAAAATAAGTGTTATTTACGGGGGTTGAAAATCAAATAACTGAAGTCACTAGTAAAAATTTACTTCGGATTCAAAACTGAAGTAAGGAAGAAGTATTGTCGTTGCCAAGAGATGATCATCGACGTATCATACAAAAATATCATACTAGATTAAATCAGGAATTAGTGGAAAAAATACTATTTTGGTGGAGTGTAGGGTGAATGGGAAAACAAAGTGAATTCTTATATTCTTCCTTAAAAAAGATTCAAAATTTGTTAGAGAATCCCGCAAATTTAATTTGTTGATGCTGTAAAGAACCGCCATAGTCGTTGTGTGTTTGTGGCATTGGGTTATTCATGTGTCTGCGAGAGAGAGTGAGACAGAAACGAGACCAAAAGAAACTAGTCGAATTTGACCTCAGCATATATTTTACAATTTTGAACCCTATGTAACTTTTTTGTTTATGAATCAAACTGAGTACTTTAAAGACGAAAGTTTAATTATTTTTAAATGCTTTTATTATCGTTTCAAAATAAGTCCAAATAAGGGGGTAGAAAAAGAGATAACAGAGGTCAATTATCGAATTTGACCTCGGAGTCAAAAATGGCCATTGGACGAAATATAGCCCTTTCCAAAACGTGAACAACGGTATACATCCCGTTACGATCGGACTTCAAATAGCAACACAGGATAAAGAAAACTAAAAGGGCGGTATGTAGGGTGCACCAAAAAAATTAAAAAAAAATTTTCTGAAATTGTCTTCGAATAATCTTCAAATCTAGGGGGTGACAAACGCAACTTTTTTTTATGACCCTATCTAATGGACATGAATGAAAAGTAAGAGAGATGATAAAATGAGATGAGTCAAGTCTGATAGTAGACACGAATTCTATATCATCCAGTCATAGACTCTGAGATGAGTCAAGTCTGATATTGTATCAGATATTATTCATATTCGACAAAGAAGTTAATTCGTCGAATAAGATCGGTTAGGTTACGCTAGGTTGAAGAGTGGTGACGATTTAACATCTCATGTCAATGTACATACACTTAAGCCAGTGGATTGGTCTGTTGTGTGCTGCTTATTTATCATCTTTTTAAAACCTCATGAGTTACAGAAAATCGGTACTAGACACGAATTCTGTATCATCCAGTCATATCCTCTAAATGAGTCATAACTGATACTAGACACGAATTATGTATCATGCAGTCATATCTTCTGAGATAAGTCAAGTCTGATATTGCATCGGATATTTTACGATATTAAACAATTCATGTTTTAGAGGTCAATTTGGTGGAGAGGAAAGTAAAGTTTTGGAATATAATTTAAAATGTTGATAAACAGAGTGAACCAAAATTGTCAACTCAAAATATTGTCATACTATAGTCTCCACCATAGGATTGGGATATATTATAATTTTTATTCCGTTTGCAACACCTTGAAATATTGAGCTGAAACCTTACATTGTATACATACTCGTATGTATGTCGGTCTGTCTGTTTATTGAAATCGCGCTACAATCCATAATAAACGAATTAGGTCGATCAAAGTTCGAAGTTTATGCAAAGAATTGGTATATGTACTTACGAAACCTAAGAATCGTCCTTCTACTTTCAATTTGATTGCAAACCTTTGAGTTTAGAGATTCATGACAGCATTTGCGAAAATTTATATTATTTCTGGCATTGGTAACTGTAAAAATGATAGATTATTAGCATTGATAAAATTAAAGGTAAAAAAACTTCTAGGTGGTATTAGACCACGCCAGCCACCCCCGTCCTATGCTTATGTGTACCGTATATAAGATTCTGCCCGGCTGAACTTACAACCATTCTTACTTGTTTACTTTAGGAATAATATTGAACGAGCTATAATCGGTAAATCTTTGGGAAAAACCAGTAAGGAAAGGCAGAAAGTCGAGCGGGGCCGACTATATAATACCCTACACCTCCCTAACAATGCGATAAGGGTCATTGCCATAATAATTTGGAATAATTGGTAAATGGGTAAAAACGTATTATCTAATTCTGAAACAATCGCTAAATTAAGCAATATTCGTTCCTAAAGTGAGAAACATCTTTCTGGAAAATTTTAATGATCGGAAGTAAAATACAACTTCTATAGCGGTTTGATACCAAATCAGGAGGAACATATATATTGAGCTCTTATATAAATCTGAACCGATCTTCCCTGAATACTTATTCATGTAAAAAGACCTCCTTCTGTCGAATTTCGTACTGATCGGATATAAAATACAGTCTCTACAGAGCTTACATGTCAAATCGGGGGTAACATATATATGGGAGCTATATCTAAATCTGAACCGATTTTCTCCGAATTTGGCAGTATTCCTTCATGTAATAAGAAACCTCTTTCTGCCGAATTTCGCACTGATCGGATATAAAATACAATTTTTACAGCGCTTACAAGTCAAATCGGGGGTAACATATATATGGGTGTTATATCTTTGAAATTTGGAATGGTAGAGTTTCTTGATCCATGAACCAACATTGCCGAATTTGAAGAAAATCGGTTAAGATTTAGCTATAGCTCCCATATATATGTTTCGTCCGATTTTGCTCTTTAGTCCTGAAGAAGCTGTATTTTACATCCAATCGTTTTGAAATTTGAAGAAAATCGGTTAAGATTTAGCTATAGCTCCAATATACATGTTTCGTCCTATTTGGCCCTTTAGTCATGTAGAAGCTGTATTTTACATCCAATCATTTTGAAATTTAGAATGGTAGAGTTTCTTAATCCATGTACCAACACTACCGAATTTGAAGAAAATCGGTTAAGATTTAGCATAGCTCCCATATATATGTTTCGTCCGATTTTGCTCTTTAGTCCTGAAGAAGCTGTATTTTACATCCAATCATTTTGAAATTTAGAATGGTAGAGTTTCTTGATCCATGAATCAACACTACCGAATTTGAAGAAAATCGGTTAAGATTTAGCTATAGCTCCCATATATATGTTTCGCCCGATTTGTCCCTTTAGTTCTATAGAAGCTGTATTTTACATCCAATCGTTTTGAAATTTAGAATGGTAGAGTTTATTGATCCATGAACCAACACTACCGAATTTGAAGAAAATCGGTTAAGATTTAGCTATAGCTCCCATATATATGTTTCGCCCGATTTGGCCCTTTAGTTCTATAGAAGCTGTATTTTACATCCAATCGTTTTGAAATTTAGAATGGTAGAGTTTCTTGATCCATGAACAAACACTGCCGAATTTGAAGAAAATCGGTTAAGATTTAGCTATAGCTCCCATATATATGTTTCATCCGATTTGGCCCTTTAGTCCTATAAAAGCTGTATTTTACATCCAATCGTTTTGAAATTTAGAATGGTAGAGTTTCTTGATACATGAACCAACATTGCCGAATTTGAAGAAAATCGGTAAAGATTTAGCTATAGCTCCCATATATATGTTTCATCCGATTTGGCTCTTTAGATCCAACCGTTTTTATACCATACACCACACTGTGGTACAGGGTATTAATTAAGTATAAAATGTCCCAAAAGTACATTTATGTAAACAATTTATACATGAATTACAAAATTTATATATCAGAGTTATTCAATATTACGAGAGTGGTGTAGGGTATTATATAGTCGGCACCGCCCGAATTTAGCCTTTCCTTACTGTTTTTTTTTTATATAAGCGCTATTTTAGAGACCTGAAAGGCTTCAGCGGAAATGAAAATTAAAGCATTACTTAAACCAATTATTCCAAGGTAGTACCAATTATTCCAAGGTAGTACCTACCTAACATATCCTGCATATATTACTTATATTGTGTACGACCAAAAATCGGACTATTTATTGTGTTAAGGCTAATAATAACCACAGTAAATGCAAATATGTGGAATATTATTATTAGTGAAATTTCTAATTCCACACATTATTTTAAACTCCTCTTTGGAATAAGCCTTGACGTGGCGGGGGAGCTAAGTATTTTCTTAAAAGAAAGGAAACTAATTATTCCAACTATTCAAAAAGAAATTCTTAATGTACATTGCTGAGGTGGTGTAGGGTATTATATAGTCGGCCCCGCCCGACTTTAACCTTTCCTTACTGGTTTTTAGTTGGTACAGGGTATTAGTTTTTTTTAGTTGATACAGGGTTTTATTAGTTTGTTTCATGGCAGATGTTTGTAACACCTAGATACCGATCGACTCAGAATTACTAGCTGAGACGATTTAACCATGTCTGACCGTCCGTCTGTCTGTCCATCTTATGTGGTTCGTTGAGTACAAGTCGCAATTTCACTTCGATCGTGCTGAAATTTTGCATTTTTTTAGATGTGCTTCGTGCCTGAAAAGAACCCTGTTGAATTTGAAAAAATCGTGTCCGGTTTAGCTGTAGCTTCCATATATATGTTTCGTCACTTCGGCACTTTAGCCTATAGAGGCTGTAGTTTAGCACTAATCGTTTTGAAGTTTAGCATGGTAGAGTTTCTTGATACATAGACCAATATTGCCGAATTTGAAGACAATGGGTGCGGTTTAGCTTTAGCCTCCATATATATGTTTCGTCCGATGTGACCCCTTTAGCCCTACAGAAGCTGTATTTTACATGCAATTGTATTGAATTTTAGCATAGTAGTGGTTTTATATCTACTTATAGACAAACATTACCGAATTTGAAGAAAATCGTTTAAGATTTAGATATAGCTCCCATATATATGTTTCGTCTGACTTGACTACAGAGGCCGAGACGTATCAAATGTAAATTGTGTAAACAAATTTTAGTTGAAATATACACCAGATATTTCATAGTTATACAATCTTAATAGAGTGGTGTAGGGTATCATATAGTAGGCCCTGCCCGAACTTAGCCTTTCTTACTGGTTAGGAATTTAGTAAAGAATTTAAAATTTATAACAAAATTTAATCCCAAAGTGTTTAAATTTTTATTAGGGACATATTGCCCTATAGAGTGTTTGAACATAATTTACGAAGTTCGACCAAAAATCATCCTCCTTCCAAATGTCCCTTGTCTATTTATTTTGAGTTTATAAGGCAATTTGTAGTCTAGATTTGTTTTTCTTATTTTTACACAATACCGCCCTTCGAAGACGTTTCTCAAATAAACACTCTGGAAATTGGCTTCACTCCATCAAAACATTTATTTAGTATCCCAAACCAATACAACATATTTAGCAAAGTTCTGCATGTGCTCTTCATGGTAGTCTATAAATAAATGGGTATGTTATTTAAATTTTGGTCTGATGATGGAGCAAAAAAAAAATAAATAAATACAATTCACTCAAAGCTGATGTATCAATTTGAAAACTAAACAATTTGCAAATTTTGTTGGAAACATGCTACTGTAGGTATATTGGTGTATGAATGAATTGGAAATCATTTCCATTTGCTCCTAAAATATTGAGTTTAATGAGAATTTGCCTAAAGGTAGGTCATTCTTTCAAATTAAATAAATAACTTTAAAGTACTACAAATCTTTCTAAATTTCCATTTCCTTAATCGGGCCACATTTCGTAGTTTCTATTCTTACAAGCTGTCTTTTTTACAAAATATTCTTTTTTTTCCTTCTTTATCCTTTGTGACATTCCTCGTTAATAAACCTCTACCAAATCATGAAGAGAAATCTCACATTTTCTCAACGTTCATTTTCGTTTTTGTAGTTTAAAATCAATTCGTCATTGACTTCTTTGAGTTCTCTACAAATTTGCATAGATTTTTTTCCAGAATTTCATCATCATCTTCTGCTCTGCCCTCAAACACAGAAGAAAAATATTACTTTTTATCGTTACTGCGGTTACTGTTGATATATATGTAACTTTTTGTGCTGAAATTCAAATGTGAAAAGTTACTTAGATTTACACTCCCACATACGAGTATATGCTTTTGTTGTCGATACGCAGTTTTTTCCATTCGTTTCTTTCCAAATGACTTTTTTGTCATTTACTCTAGAAACCTTTTGTGTTTTGAACATTTTGTGCAGATTCCAATTTTTTCTTTTTGTGGTTTGGAATCAATCATTTTGTGATTTGTATGCATGTGACGTAGTTACCTAATGTGACATGTAATTTGGGTGATGTCGGTTTTGTGCTTTGCTATTAGGAAAAAATACCCTTTTTCGTAGAGAAATTTTCAGCAAGTGTTCAGAATGTATACTTCAGGACAAAAATACAAATTTGACAAAATTTTTATCCAGAAATTTACAAATGTGATACACACATGATGTTAGTTGGCACTGAAGTATTCCACTGTAAATTACAGGGGGAATAATGCTCATTTATAACACTGCTAGAGAGTACTTCAAAGAGGTAAAATGAAGCACAGTGACGTGAGAGCAAAAGATTGGTAATAATATCAGAATATGTAAACTGTTCGTGGGTTATAATGTATTACAAATTTGCAGAATATGATTTTGATATTGTATAATAAAAACTTTTTGAAAAACAGAACAGAGCACCTCTTTCCATGCGTCTGTCTATGATGTATTATTGTAAACAAAGTGTCCCTTCGTGAAGAAATTTAGTAAAACAATCGTTGTTTAACCCAAAAACCGATTTTCTCCAAATTTAGTAGCGATTGTTCCTGCAATAAGGGATAAACTGTTGCTAAATTTCATAGAGATCACTGAAAAATTTGGATTTTACAGTTTATACATGCCAAATCGGAGGTGTATGTATATATCCGTGGACCAAATAAGAGCACTGTGATAAATTTCATCACGAACGTTAATTTTACTAGATTTCGCACTTTGAAAAACAGAAAGCTTGTCTTTGAATTAAGCGTAGATACACTGCTAAATAATTTACAATAAATTATTCTTTTTTTTCGTAAATATTAGTTCCAAATATAAAAATACAGGCAAGGAAATGCAAATGTCGGGCGGTGCCCACAACACCACTCTAGTAAGATTGGATAACAATGAAATATCCAATGTATACTTCAACTAAAATTTGGCAATGTTGATCCATGGATCAAGAAACTCTACCATGCTAAATTTCAAAACGATCGGACGTTAACTACAACTTCTTCAGGACTAAAAGGACAAATCGTACGAGACTATACAATATGGGACTCACAACTAAAGGGCAAAGTCGGACAAAAAATATATATGGGGGCTTTATCTAAATCTGAACCGCTTTTCTTCAAATTGAGCAATGTTGGTTCGTAGAACAGGAATCTCTTCCATTCTAAATTTCAAAACAATTATATGTAAAATACATCTTATATTGGGCTAATGGCCAAATCGGCGAAATATATATATAGGGGCTATAGCTAAATCTAAAGCGATTTTCTTCAAATTCGGCAATATTAGTTCATGGATCAAGAAACTCTACCATACTAAATTTCAAAACAATTTGATGTAAAAAACTGTTTCTATAGGGATAATGGGACGAAACATATATGTCTTAAACTGAACCGACTGGTCAGTGTATCAATTAACTCTACTATGCTAAACTTTAAAATAATTGGAGTAAAAGACTTACAGTGTGACTGATATGTATTGCAACCAACTTCAGGTTGCTATCATTTCTAAACCGCTAGTCTGATAGCTGCGAGATTTATTTCAGTGACAGTTCATTTTATTGTTTACAAGTTAACAAACCATTTTAATCTATTGCATTCAGAAAAAAAGTTATTCGTGATGGAATTCAAGCGTGATAGTGTGATTGCTTTATATTTGTGTGGAAAAACACAAGTGGCTATCGTTAGAGCCCTCCAGCATTTAAATGTGAATAAATCTTTTGTTTATCGTACCATTGCTCGTTACCGTGATACTGGCAGTGTTGCATTGCGTCCAAAAAGTGGACGAAAAAAACGGTAACAACACTAGAAATGATCCGAAAAGTGAAGGCCACATTTGATCGAAATCCACGCCGCAGTGGTAGAAAAATTGCTCGTGAGCTGAACATATCGCGAGAACGGATACAACACATATTAAAAAATGAGATTGGACTAAAGCCATTGAAGTTCCAAAAAGTGCAAGAGCTCACCGATGCACAAAAAAAAATTAGACTGGAAAGAGCCAAGGAGTTGCTTCGCTTGCACGAAAGTGGCCAGTTACCGAATTTGGTTTTCTCCGATGAGATGCCATTCCAAATTGAGCGGTTTGTGAACAAACAAAATGATCGGGTTTACTTGTCAAAGAGGTCAGCTGAAAATTTGAAGCCCTGGGCGAACAAACATTTCGGCCGCAGACCATGGACATTCCAACAGGACTCAGCACCATCGCACTCAGCACGCGTTAACCAACAATGGCTTAAAAAGGAGGTTCCTCGCTTCATTTCTACCGCACAATGGCCACCAAGATCTCCGGATCTCAATCCGTTGGACTTTTGCGCCTGGGGCATTTTAGAGAGTAAGGTTCGCACTAAAAAATACCAAAGTATCGATCATCTCAAGACGGCGCTTCGCTGGGAATGGGCCAAAATACCGAAGAGCTACACGCAAAGAAAAAGTTCGTTTCTGCGAAACGAAATATTAGACAAGATATATATATTAGACAGATATGTAATGCAACAAAGTAAAGCGCTATATTTTTTTATTTTTTTTTTTAAATTTTATTGTTTAAAGGCAAAAAATGTCGGAAATAACATAAAATTTTAGAAACAGTTTAGATTTGTTCGAATTGGCCACCTTTGGCACGAATTATGGTCTTCAAACGGCCGACAAAGCCATAACACGCTTCACGAAACTACACGCAAAAAAAAACTCGTTTCTGCGAAACGAAATATTATACAACTACAATTCTCGTTTACGATAACTGAAATTTCGTTTGTTGTGACAGAAACTTGTTCTGACCAAAAGAAATTTCAGTTTTCGTAAACGAGAATTGTAGTGGTATAATATTTCGTTTCGCAGCAACGAATTTGTGATAAACATTACACCGGCACGACAAAAAATAAACTCAGAACACGATTATCAGGACACAAATCTCACATCCCACTGTGCAGCAGAACAACATCACCCCGATCTTGAGAGAGTACGAGTACTACAGTGTGAGAGTAACTACAACAAGCGACTCACACTGGAGATGCTGCATATCATAAACACACCAACTACCAAACGAATGAACTACAAAACTGACACGGAGAATTTGGCACATAACTACAGGCATCTTATTAGAAAAATAAACAAAGTACAATAGAGAATAGTTAGTATGACAACAGACGACAACGACGTCAGATCAATACTCATACTCATACAATTATTTAATTTCTCGTGAGTGTACAACAACATAATACGTAAATTTCCAATGTTTGTATGTTTTCTTTTACTTTGGAACACTTTCAGCCTGATGATGCCTTTCGATGAAAGGCGAAATATTGAATAAAAGAAAATAAATTTATAAAAACCAAGACCTCGAGCTCGAGTTTTATTTAAAACTGTTTCTAAAATTTTATGTTATTTCCGACATTTTTTGCCTTTGAACAATAAAATTTAAAAAAAAAAAATTAAAAAAAATATAGCGCTTTACTTTGTTGCATTACATATCAGCCACCCTGTATATAGGTTTAAAGGGCCAAATCGGACGAAACATATATATTGCAGTTATATCTAAATCTGAAACGATTTCAACCAATTTCAATAGTGTTCTTTCCAGGTGTGAAGGACTTCTAACTGCAAAATTTCAGTACGATTGGTCCCAGATAGTGATTCTGTCTCGATCGGTATACCTTAAACTGGGTCTAGCTGTAGTATTTATAGGGGTTACAAACATCTTCCGTGAAACAAACTTATAATACACTGTACGTTTCGAATTAAATATTTAGATATATTTATAAGTTAATTCGAAAGGAAACCGACCTACTCCGAATATTTATGTATTTAGATTTCAATACTAGAAGGCTATGCTGACTTGTTACCTTTCAACGATTGTCCAAATTTCGCCTTTTTGAAGTCTACATAGCTTCTGAATGGAATATCAGATTTGAATGATATAAGTACCAATTGAAATAATTTAACATCCTCTCTAAGAATTATAAATTAACTAATTAATTATCATATACCGACATATTTTGCCATAAAATGCAAAAATTTCAGCATGGGACCTCATGGATTAAAAAATAGTTCAGTTCAACTGAATGGTACTACCGATAACTCCAAAAAGAGTGACCGAATGACTTACACTTTTGTACGTATATGTATATTGATTCCTTTTAGTGATCCTAAGTGATGTTAGTCAGTCTGACACACTCTATATACCAATATCCCGATTTTGCATCTAAGTGCTTATTTTCAGACATTAGTTTCCACAGCCTATATTAGATTTAGATAAAGCCATATATTTTACAATTACGATTTTATAACACTTAATATATCTATATAGGTCAAGATATAGATATATGTAGTCCCCATATAAGTACGAGTATATGTATAATTCGAATTTACACCCTAGAAAACCCTATTCTCTAACAGAATTTCTCATTTTCAGTTTTTGCTTTAAATACAATTACCCCGCTCTAATACTCTCTGTAAAGGTTACGTACTAAGATCCATAAATTTGTTTTGCATAAATTTTAATTTTCATTATTCGATGTAATCCCTAGTCGACACAGTGTAAATTTGTCAACAAAGTGATTAATTTTAATTGAAAGCGAGTTCGGTCTAAAACGGCATTATGTGGGAAATACAACACAGCAGCAATGCTGAAAAGCATTAAAAGTGCTGGAGAGCTCTTGTAGCCAAAAGGGCTTAATTTTCCAGAAGAGCACCGACAACACAACAGTAAACACAATAAAAATAATTACAATGTTCAATTTAAATTAAAAGGCGATTAGCATAACCAATAGAGCAACGTAGCCCGCAGGTGCCTTATGTATGGGTCGAAATGAGAACAATAAATACACATAAAGAAAATTTGTTTCCACAGGGGAACTTTTTTAGACAACATTTCGGGAACGAGCCTCTATTGAGGAATATTAATTGAATTGAAATTAAAATCGTTATTTTTTTTATTGATTGTAATGAAAATACAATTGTCTAAATTACTTTACTCTATGAGAAATTTTTGTTTGCGTGTAGCCATAAGCGTTAGATGATTTTATGTCTATTTGAATAACCGTTTACATGGATGATTTCGGTAGAAAAATATGAAATGTAGACGCGGGATACAGATTGATATGCAGTTTGTTTTAATTACGAAGAGAAATTTATTTGTTAACATTTATTGGTGTACGCTTGAGTTCGTTTGTCGAGACAGTGAATTTAGATTTATTACATTTTCATAGTATGTATACATAGGATTGACTGAAACAAGTAAGCCTTCCATACAAAATTGCTTAGTTATTACACTAGTTAACAGAAACAAGTAAAAATTTCCTTAAAAAAGTTGGGCATTTTTTCTTATTTCTCAATATAATACCCTTTAAGTTCGATACCCGTTTCCCAGCAATATTCAGTAGCTTTGATACCCTTTTTACAGAAATAACTGCCTAGCTGCCTAAAATAGCAACCATTCGTAGAGTACACCTCGTCATTGTTGAAAAATATTTTCCAGCGAGCCAATTTTTCAAGTTAAGAAATAGAAAATGAAGCAATTCGAAATTTATCTCATTGATTTTGGCCATCGAAATGGTGGATGTTAGAACAGGTACATTGTCTTGATGAAACAACACCTCCTTTTTCACAATTTTCTTTAATTTAGTCACTTAAACACTGCAATAAGTTAGCATTCGTCTTTGATTGTTTTACCTTTTTGAAGAGGAACAAGGTATTTGTTGATTAAAAACATAATATTGTTTTTAATGTTATTTGGTACGCTGAATCCGAATATGTACTTTTCTATCAGCTCCCCTTTTTGCGATGTAGCGTTATGTCAAAAATGAAGGCACTTCCAATACATATTTTGGAATATCTTGAAAACGGTTCACACTATTCAGTTAAGAAAAGTATCCAAAACTCGTCAATAAAATTATTTAGAAGCCGTGCTTACATTGCCCATTATTTTCAGAGATGTCGTTAAAGTTTTGAAAAAATAAACAATTATTCAGTCAGAATTTATTTGGTTTGAGACCATATGTTCCATTTACTTTCTGTCTATTCCAAGAAAGTAATAGAAACAAATACAAAAATTGGTAGAGAGTTTTAATTGCTTGGTAGAATTGACTGCAGTTTCGATAGACACCACTCTATCATCTTCAGAATTCAGTAGCAATAGTGTATGTCTTTAACTTAAATCAGCTGAAATACTTGAGGAAGCAGTAAATTAAACTTAACAAGAACTGCTAACCAAACCCGTATTTTGCCGAACTAAGTCAACATACTAAAACTCTCATACCAATACATTTTTGTCTTTTGTTTGGGTTCGCATCGCGAACCACGAAAACAAATGTAGTTTTGTCAACGGCTAATGCCGACGTCATCGTACCTCATGTGTTTGTATGTGTTGTTGTTATTTATTGTTGGTCTGTGCTTTTGTTATTCAGTCAGAATTTATTTGGTTTGAGACCATATGTTCCATTTACTTTCTGTCTATTCCAAGAAAGTAATAGAAACAAATACAAAAATTGGTAGAGAGTTTTAATTGCTTGGTAGAATTGACTGCAGTTTCGATAGACACCACTCTATCATCTTCAGAATTCAGTAGCAATAGTGTATGTCTTTAACTTAAATCAGCTGAAATACTTGAGGAAGCAGTAAATTAAACTTAACAAGAACTGCTAACCAAACCCGTATTTTGCCGAACTAAGTCAACATACTAAAACTCTCATACCAATACATTTTTGTCTTTTGTTTGGGTTCGCATCGCGAACCACGAAAACAAATGTAGTTTTGTCAACGGCTAATGCCGACGTCATCGTACCTCATGTGTTTGTATGTGTTGTTGTTATTTATTGTTGGTCTGTGCTTTTGTTATTCAGTCAGAATTTATTTGGTTTGAGACCATATGTTCCATTTACTTTCTGTCTATTCCAAGAAAGTAATAGAAACAAATACAAAAATTGGTAGAGAGTTTTAATTGCTTGGTAGAATTGACTGCAGTTTCGATAGACACCACTCTATCATCTTCAGAATTCAGTAGCAATAGTGTATGTCTTTAACTTAAATCAGCTGAAATACTTGAGGAAGCAGTAAATTAAACTTAACAAGAACTGCTAACCAAACCCGTATTTTGCCGAACTAAGTCAACATACTAAAACTCTCATACCAATACATTTTTGTCTTTTGTTTGGGTTCGCATCGCGAACCACGAAAACAAATGTAGTTTTGTCAACGGCTAATGCCGACGTCATCGTACCTCATGTGTTTGTATGTGTTGAATTCTGAAGATGATAGAGTGGTGTCTATCGAAACTGCAGTCAATTCTACCAAGCAATTAAAACTCTCTACCAATTTTTGTATTTGTTTCTATTACTTTCTTGGAATAGACAGAAAGTAAATGGAACATATGGTCTCAAACCAAATAAATTCTGACTGAATAACAAAAGCACAGACCAACAATAAATAACAACAACACATACAAACACATGAGGTACGATGACGTCGGCATTAGCCGTTGACAAAACTACATTTGTTTTCGTGGTTCGCGATGCGAACCCAAACAAAAGACAAAAATGTATTGGTATGAGAGTTTTAGTATGTTGACTTAGTTCGGCAAAATACGGGTTTGGTTAGCAGTTCTTGTTAAGTTTAATTTACTGCTTCCTCAAGTATTTCAGCTGATTTAAGTTAAAGACATACACTATTGCTACTGAATTCTGAAGATGATAGAGTGGTGTCTATCGAAACTGCAGTCAATTCTACCAAGCAATTAAAACTCTCTACCAATTTTTGTATTTGTTTCTATTACTTTCTTGGAATAGACAGAAAGTAAATGGAACATATGGTCTCAAACCAAATAAATTCTGACTGAATAACAAAAGCACAGACCAACAATAAATAACAACAACACATACAAACACATGAGGTACGATGACGTCGGCATTAGCCGTTGACAAAACTACATTTGTTTTCGTGGTTCGCGATGCGAACCCAAACAAAAGACAAAAATGTATTGGTATGAGAGTTTTAGTATGTTGACTTAGTTCGGCAAAATACGGGTTTGGTTAGCAGTTCTTGTTAAGTTTAATTTACTGCTTCCTCAAGTATTTCAGCTGATTTAAGTTAAAGACATACACTATTGCTACTGAATTCTGAAGATGATAGAGTGGTGTCTATCGAAACTGCAGTCAATTCTACCAAGCAATTAAAACTCTCTACCAATTTTTGTATTTGTTTCTATTACTTTCTTGGAATAGACAGAAAGTAAATGGAACATATGGTCTCAAACCAAATAAATTCTGACTGAATAACAAAAGCACAGACCAACAATAAATAACAACAACACATACAAACACATGAGGTACGATGACGTCGGCATTAGCCGTTGACAAAACTACATTTGTTTTCGTGGTTCGCGATGCGAACCCAAACAAAAGACAAAAATGTATTGGTATGAGAGTTTTAGTATGTTGACTTAGTTCGGCAAAATACGGGTTTGGTTAGCAGTTCTTGTTAAGTTTAATTTACTGCTTCCTCAAGTATTTCAGCTGATTTAAGTTAAAGACATACACTATTGCTACTGAATTCTGAAGATGATAGAGTGGTGTCTATCGAAACTGCAGTCAATTCTACCAAGCAATTAAAACTCTCTACCAATTTTTGTATTTGTTTCTATTACTTTCTTGGAATAGACAGAAAGTAAATGGAACATATGGTCTCAAACCAAATAAATTCTGACTGAATAACAAAAGCACAGACCAACAATAAATAACAACAACACATACAAACACATGAGGTACGATGACGTCGGCATTAGCCGTTGACAAAACTACATTTGTTTTCGTGGTTCGCGATGCGAACCCAAACAAAAGACAAAAATGTATTGGTATGAGAGTTTTAGTATGTTGACTTAGTTCGGCAAAATACGGGTTTGGTTAGCAGTTCTTGTTAAGTTTAATTTACTGCTTCCTCAAGTATTTCAGCTGATTTAAGTTAAAGACATACACTATTGCTACTGAATTCTGAAGATGATAGAGTGGTGTCTATCGAAACTGCAGTCAATTCTACCAAGCAATTAAAACTCTCTACCAATTTTTGTATTTGTTTCTATTACTTTCTTGGAATAGACAGAAAGTAAATGGAACATATGGTCTCAAACCAAATAAATTCTGACTGAATAACAAAAGCACAGACCAACAATAAATAACAACAACACATACAAACACATGAGGTACGATGACGTCGGCATTAGCCGTTGACAAAACTACATTTGTTTTCGTGGTTCGCGATGCGAACCCAAACAAAAGACAAAAATGTATTGGTATGAGAGTTTTAGTATGTTGACTTAGTTCGGCAAAATACGGGTTTGGTTAGCAGTTCTTGTTAAGTTTAATTTACTGCTTCCTCAAGTATTTCAGCTGATTTAAGTTAAAGACATACACTATTGCTACTGAATTCTGAAGATGATAGAGTGGTGTCTATCGAAACTGCAGTCAATTCTACCAAGCAATTAAAACTCTCTACCAATTTTTGTATTTGTTTCTATTACTTTCTTGGAATAGACAGAAAGTAAATGGAACATATGGTCTCAAACCAAATAAATTCTGACTGAATAACAAAAGCACAGACCAACAATAAATAACAACAACACATACAAACACATGAGGTACGATGACGTCGGCATTAGCCGTTGACAAAACTACATTTGTTTTCGTGGTTCGCGATGCGAACCCAAACAAAAGACAAAAATGTATTGGTATGAGAGTTTTAGTATGTTGACTTAGTTCGGCAAAATACGGGTTTGGTTAGCAGTTCTTGTTAAGTTTAATTTACTGCTTCCTCAAGTATTTCAGCTGATTTAAGTTAAAGACATACACTATTGCTACTGAATTCTGAAGATGATAGAGTGGTGTCTATCGAAACTGCAGTCAATTCTACCAAGCAATTAAAACTCTCTACCAATTTTTGTATTTGTTTCTATTACTTTCTTGGAATAGACAGAAAGTAAATGGAACATATGGTCTCAAACCAAATAAATTCTGACTGAATAACAAAAGCACAGACCAACAATAAATAACAACAACAAATAAACAATTTTATAAAAAAACCAGTAAGGAAAGGCTAAAGTCGGGCGGGGCCGACTATATAATACCCTACACCACTCTCGTAATATTGAATAACTCTGATATATAAATTTTGTAATTCATGTATAAATTGTTTACATAAATTTACTTTTGGGACATTTTATACTTAAATAATAGCCTGTACCACAATGTGGTGTAGGGTAAAAAAACGATTGGGTCTAAAGAGCCAAATCAGATGAAACATACATATGGGAGCTATAGCTAAATCTTTATCGATTTTCTTCAAATTCGGCAATGTTGGTTCATAAATCAAGAAACTCTACCATTCTAAATTTCAAAACGATTGGGTGTAAAATACAGCTTTTATAGGACTAAAGGGCCAAATCGTACGAAACAAATATATGGAAGATATAGCTAAATCATAACTGATTTTCTTCAAATTCGGAAGTGTTGGTTCATGGATCAAGAAACTCTACCATTCTAAATTTCAAAATGATTGGATGTAAAATACAGCTTCTACAGGACTAAACAGCAAAATCGGACGAAACATAAATGTATATGGAAGCTATAGCTAAATCTTAACCGATTTTCTTCATTATCGGCAATGTTGGTTCATGGATCAAGAATCTCGACCATTCTAAATTTCAAAACGATTGGATGTAAAATATAGCTTCTGTAGAACTAAAGGGCCAAATCGGACGAAACATATGTATGGGAGCTATGGCTAAATCTTAACCGATTTTCTTCAAATCCGGTAGTGTTGGTTCATGGATCAAGAAACTCTACCATTCTAAATTTCAAAATTATTGAATGTAAAATACAGCTTCTTCAGGACTAAAGAGCAAAATCGGACGAAACATATATATGGGAGCTATAGCTAAATCTTAACCGATTTTCTTCAAATTCGGTAGTGTTGGTTCATGGATCAAGAAACTCTATCGTTCTAAATTTCAAAATGATCGGATGTAAAATGCAGCTTCTATAGGACTAAAAGGCCAAATCGGACGAAACATATATATGGGAGCTATAGCTAAATCTTAACCGATTTTCTGCAAATTCGGCAATGTTGGTTCATGGATCAAGAAACTCTACCATTTTAAATTTCAAAACGATTGGATGTAAAATACAGCTTCTATAGGACTAAAGGGCCAAATCGGACGAAAGATATATATGGGAGCTATATCTAAATCTGAACCGATTTCAACCAAATTCAATAGCGATCTTAACAGCTGCGAAATACTCTAAACTGCAAAATTTCAGAACGATCGGAGTGAAATTGCGACCTGTAGTCGACGAACAACTTTACATGGACAGACGGACGGACGGACGGACAGACATCGTTAAATCGACTCAGCTAGTGATTCTGAGTCGATCGGTATACTTTAAGGTGGGTCTAGCTGTGTTATTTTCGACCTGTAGTCGACGAACAACTTTACATGGACAGACGGACGGACGGACAGACATCGTTAAATCGGCTCAGCTAGTGATTCTGAGTCGATCGGTATACTTTAAGGTGGGTCTAGCTGTGTTATTTTCAGGTGTTACAAACATCTGCCGTGAAACAAACTTATAATACCCTGTACCACAGTGTGGTGTAGGGTATAATGAAGTCCATCGAGCGGCGTTTCCAAGGGCACTGGGATGAATGAATGATGGGATATTATATTTGGTTCCTCATTAGAGTAGCCGATTCCGAAATCTACAAACGTCAACAAAGAACTCACAATTACTTCTAATGAATTTTGTACATGTAAATAATCCTAAATGTACATAATATAAATAAAAGTAATAAATAAAATCGCCATTTAAACAGAAATTTAAAAAAAAAAGATTTTTTGAAATTCTCTTACCTCTACTAAAAGGGCTATAATTTCTACATTTATCCATAGATTTGTATCAAATAGGCATTATTTTCTTCGCGAGGATGCAAACTTTAATAAAATATAAAATATTTTTTTTCCATTTTTTTATATTTTTTTTTCGTCCCAGGAATTTTTATACCCTACACCACACTGTGGTACAGGGTATTAAAACTTTGTGCATTTGTTTGTAACACCCAAAAGGAGAAGAAATAGACCCAACGTTTATTATACCGATCGACTTAGAATCACTTTCTGAGTTGATTTAGCTATGTCCGTCTGTCTGTCCGTCTGTGCATTCTTGTAATCAAAGTACAGGTCGCAATTACAGTCCGATCTCGACGAAACTTTACACATATCTTTTTTTGGCCCAAGGACGATCCCTATTGAATTTGGTTCAGATTTAGATATAGCCCCCTTATATATGTTAGCTCCGATTTGACATGTAAGCGCTGTAAAAACTTTATTTTATATCCGATCAGTATGGAATTTGGCAGAAAGAGGTTTCTTATTATATGAATGAACGCTGTTAAATTTGAAAGAAATCGGTTCAGATTTAGATATAGCTCCCATATATATGTTACCCCGATTTGACATGTAAGCGCTGTAAAAACTTTATTTTATATCCGATCAGTATGAAATTTGGCAGAAAGAGGTTTCTTATTATATGAATGAACACTGTTAAATTTGAAAGAAATCGGTTCAGATTTAGATATAGCCCCCATATATATGTTACCCCCGATTTGACATGTAAACGCTGTAAAAATGTTATTTTATATCCGTTCAGTGCGAAAGTCGGCAAAAAGAGGTTTCTTTCTACATGAAGGAATACTGCCAAATTCGGAGAACCTCGGTTTAGATTTAGATATAACACCCATATATATGTTACCACCGATTTGACCTGCAAGCGCTTTAGAAATTGTATTTTATATCCGATCAGTGCAAAATACGGCAGAAAGAGGTTTCTTATTACTCGAAGGAATACTGCCAAATTCGGTTCAGATTTAGATATAACTCCCATATATATGTTACCCCCGATTTGACATGTAAGCGCTGTAGAGACTGTATTTTATATCCGATCAGTACGAAATTCGACAGGAGGAGGTCTTTTTACATGAATGAGTATTCAGGGAAGATAGGTTCAGATTTATATTAAAACTCCATATATATGTTCCTTCTGATTTGGTATCAAACCGCTATAGAAGTTGTATTTTACTTCCGATCATTAAAATTTTCCAGAAAGATGATTCTCAATTTAGGAACGAATACATATTGCTTAATTTAGCGATTATCGTTTCAGAATTAGATAATATGTTCCTACCCATTTACCAATTATTCCAAATTATTGTGGCAATGACCCTTATCGGGAGGTGTAGGGTTTATATGTTCGGCCTCGCCCGACTTTCTGCCTTTCCTCACTGTTTTTTTTTTTTGAAAAAAATCTACTTTTTCCAATTTGCTTAATGACTGTTACTAAACCACTGTTTCTAAGTGAAAGAGATATTTCCAACATTGGTGGTACACATCAATATCTTCAATTTAACGTATAAGTCGACCTGATCGGGCATATACTCCAAAAATTATAGTGCAAATACTAAGGGTACCTTCGACGATAATAGCATTTTTAATAAATTTTTTTTTTTTTTAAATTGTCCATAAAAATATTTTTGGTTTTGATTGTATATAACGGTATGTCACAATCTATACAAAAATAATTATTTTAAGGTCTGAGACACAAACAAAAAAAAAATTTTTTGTTGCAGAGTGTTATACCAAGGAATCGAGACTAAAGTCGTGTTAATGGTCTGACCATGATGAAATTTTGCACAGCGCCTTTTTTTACCAAGGAGCGATTGCAAAAGGTTTAGGCATAGCCCTCTCTAATCTGTACTTCGGAATATATGCTCCGTAGAAGCCACAGTTTTCAACTGAACAGTTTTCAACAGTGCAGAAATGCAACCAGTAGTTATACCTAATTGTGCACATTTTGGCAATTAGGCGCTTCTGCGTCACGATTTCTGTTCAAACACCATTCTTTTGTAAAATTCTCGTATGTAGAACTTTTGTTAAGCTCCATGGAAATTCTCTATAGTCTCTTAATTCCCAAGAGATAGTCTACAGGTCGACAAACTGCCTGCTCTTCTCGGATTCGTTGCTGTCATGCAATAACGTAAACAAATATAAACTTTCTTTTGAGATGCCCTGTTTTACTGTGGATTTTCTTTTAAAGGCATACCAAAGTTTCTCATCATCTATTTTATAGCTGTCAAATGTAACTGCAAAACAGCACTAGCATTACTACGAACACATAAATTCACGCATCAATATACGAATAAATTCGATAGAGTGTAAGTAATGGTGCAAAAGGATTGATTTATTTCTAACGATTTGCAGTATTTCGTTTAACTTTTTTTCATGTTATCGTTTTTTTATGTGTTTAATGCATTTCTTTGGAATTTCCTTCATAGTTTATACGATTCCGTAGCCTGGTTTTACTTTAACATAATCTATACATGCAAAAAAAAAAAGAATTTGTACATGAATTAAGTTAAGAGATTTTACGTTGCCAGTTTTGTTTGCTAAAAATAATGAAGTTCGGAAACACAATCTGTACATTAGAGAAAGAAATTTACAAGACGTGTAACGTTGTATTGTTTTTAATTTCATTTTTGTGGTACAGACTTTTTCTTTACGTGTAGGTGCACTAGCAATGAAGGAGAAGAATGGTGAATATGGGATTTGATCAATAATCCGAATAAAAACTGAGATATTACTTTGATGTTCGAATGATTATGCGTCGTTTTAGTCGTAGCCTTCAGTTTAAACATGCGAAGACAGTGGTTTTACGTGTCACACTCACGGCCTTTTTACGTGCTGCTCACGACCTTGTGCCTCTCACACCATCGTCTGACCAGTTAGCACAATGGCCAAACAATGACATGTATTCGGCACCATTTCAACCGCCATCCTACCTATCTTTGTCTCAAATCGGTATAAGAATTGTATGTACATCTCTTAAACCCCAGTCCATTGTAAAAAATCCAAATTGGTGCAATATGTCCGAATAAGACAAAATCAGACAGAACCAGGACACAAAAGGCCAATATTCATAAAAAATAAGACTAACCTGAAGAGGAACTATAGTTACGGGAAAATTAAAAGAAAATAAATCTAAACATCCAAATATCAAATATGTCAGGATTAAGAATATCTACCCCTATGATCAAATTCCATCCAGAAATTAGGCAAATTAACCTAGGATTGAAAAACAATCAAGCTAGAATAAAATAGGTCAAGAAATAAATTCGAAAGAAACAAAATATGTCAGGATAATCCCGAATAGACAAAATAAGGCCAATAGTTGAAAAGACAAATCATGTCAAAGTCGAGAACGGACTAGGCCAAACCGAAATCAGAATTAGTCTCGGTCAGAAACAGGCATCAAAGGTATATCAGGTATCAAAGGGGAAATGCAAAAATTGCAAAAAACCGCATATCATATATATGCATCTCTCACACAGAGCCGTCCTGAAACAGAGAGCAAAACCTAAAGAATTCAAAAAACCGCTCTCAGTGTATCTCTCGAAAAGAGAGTAATGTCAAATCATGGAGATTGGCGCCAAAACCCCAAAACATCCAGAGCGGAATTCACAAAACAATGCTCACATAAAAATCTGATAATAAGACCAAAAACAGAACACCAAAAACCCAAGACAAGAACCAAACCAAGACCGAGTGGCAACTAGACTACAACATAAACAAAACAACAACAACGACACTAACAATAAATAACGGTGTAACAAATTAAAGACAAGCTAGACTGAAAAATATGAAAACGCCTAATTCAGAAATGAAACCTAAGTCAAGATGGAAAATCACGAAAACTTATTCCAGTCAGGATGGAAAACCAAAGATAAACTAATTATATGCCAAGGTCTACAAAAATCAGGCCAGACTTTACTAACTAAATCGAGTGAAACTCAAAAATTTTTTCAAACTAAATTGACAACATAATGTGTTGAGAAATTGAAAAACATAGGTTAAAATGCAAAATCGACGATAAAGTGAAATCAAATGGGCCAAGTTCGAAAACACAAACAGATTAAATTGGCCAAATAAGCCAATCGAAACAATGTCATAACCATATGAGCCCAAAACAGACTAGGAACACACCAAAAACAAAATAGATTTGATTAGACTATCTCAGGAACTGAAATAAATTAAGATGGGAACCAAAAATAAGCTAATTTAAATCGAAATAAAACAACAATAAACTAAACTTAGAGAAATAGGGCTAAGACTCTATTCAATCACACTAGTAACGCGAAAATTCTGGTTAGGAATATGCCGGAATACATAAAATTGAAAAAATTGGAAAATAAATTACAAATAAAACACATCAGAATAAGCTAAATTTGAAAAACGAAAGAATTTTTTCAAGCCTAAAATTGAAAAAACAGAATAAAATAAAAACCAAAACATAGTAAGAACAGACAAACCGATTACGAACACCACAATTAAAATTGAGCTAAATTTGAAATATGAGTTAAGATGGAAACAAGGAAGAAGTTAATTCGAAATTGAATAAACGAGCCATACGCCAAGATTCGACCTAAATAAGGTTAAGTCTCAATAACAACATTCGGACAGAAAACAGACAGAAACACTCTGAAATTGAGATAAAAGTTCAGACGATCCAGGCCAGAATAAATAGGCAAATTCTCAACCCAAACAGGCCAAATTCCTTCTAGCTGAAATCGAAATCAAACTATAGCACTAAATCCTATTCTAATATAAATATAGTAGAATAAAATCAAAATTAAATCAAATCGAAAATAAAAATATAAAAGCAATAAATATATATATATATATAACGTCAAGTCCAAGTCGTCCAATCGTACAGCCGACACGTATGGCCACCCGGAGCGCCCTCGCCTTCTGCCAAGAAGGACTCATCAGCGAGCTTTAACGTGTCGTCATGTCCATAGTCAAGTCTCACGTCCTCACATGATCCTCCAAAAACTCACCGATATCAGCCCATAGGCCTTATAACAAACAAAAACACACAAACACTAAATACTAAATTTAACTCTCACTTGTACCCTCCGCTTACGACCGCCTTTGTCTGAAAACCTTTCCAACTAAAGAGATCCCTAGAAAATTGTGAAATAAATACCTATTGTACGCCGATCCCAACAGCCTCTCTCAGTATATAAAACATACGCACACATGTACATCATCTTCCCCTAACCTATGTATATAAGCAAAATACAAATTACACAATGACGTCACTGTGACAGGCGGAAACCTCCATATGGACAAATAGCTGAATAAATTAAATAAGAATAATATATAATAAATAATAATATATAATATAGGATAAATAAATAAGAATAATATGTAATAATATTGTATAATAAAATATAATAATACAAATATAACTCTAAATGTCCACGGAAACAGTCACCATTCACATGACGTAAACCTATAATATCGAATTTCCCTAACTCCACATTAAAGTAAAGGTCAAATCGAAATTACGACCGAGATCCATATGTCAAAGGGGAAATGCAAAAATTGCAAAGAAACCGCATATCATATATATGCAGCTCTCACAGAGAGCCCTCCTGAAACAGAGAGTAAAACCTAAAGAATTCCAAATCCGCTCTTAGTGTATCTCTCGAAAAGAGAGCAATGTCCAATTATGGAGATTGGCGCCAAAACACCAAAAACATCCAGAGCGGAATTCACAAAACAATGCTCACATAAAAATCTTATAATAAGACCAAAAACAGAACACCAACAAACCCAAGACAAGAACCAAACCAAGACCAAGTGGAAACTAGACTAGAACATAAACAAAAAACAACAACAACGACACTAAAAATAACGATAAACGGCGTAACAAATTAAAGGCAAAAAACGAGAAACCTTAACAACATAAACTAAAAGTAGATCAAAACAGAACAAACAGAACAATAATAATAACAACAGAAACAACAACAACTACAAACAAAAATAACAGAATAATACTAAAACACTAACAAAAACATAACAAATTAACAACAAACAACACAAAACTAACCCGAAACAGAACAACAATGACAACTATAAACAAACAATAACAAAACAAAACTAAAACAACAACAAAAATCTAACAAATTAAAGACAAAACAACGAATCGCTAACAAATCAAAATAAAAACAAACAGAGACAAGACAAGACGAAAATAAACAGGAC
Source organism: Eudasyphora cyanicolor (assembly GCA_963930755.1). NCBI lineage: Eukaryota > Metazoa > Arthropoda > Insecta > Diptera > Muscidae > Eudasyphora > Eudasyphora cyanicolor. The sequence continues at coordinate 56,819,986 of OZ005735.1, forward strand.
CTAAGAAACAATGCTCCACAGAGTATTGCTCTGAAAATCTACAGAGAATCTCAGAAAAAACGGACTGATATGCACCAATGGACTTCCCACCAAGTGTCCCCCATCACAGTGGTTCCTCACACCCCCCAGGCCTATCGTCTGTTTCTATCCCATGTTCAATCTAAAGGACACGTCACTATTTTCCTAAACCGAAACCTATAAACCACTGTATGGCATCCAAACGGATGCTAAAACAATATCCCATCTATTACTAATCTCCTACAAAAATCAGATATGTCTTAGCCAAGGTAAAATCCTCAATCTGCGGAAAAGATTTTACAGGCCACGACATTGGGTCATTTCACAGAAACCATATCAAGTAAGGTCGAATTCCCTGTAAGGAGCGCAAAGAAATTGTCAATCATTCTTCTCACTCCTTACCCCAGGTCCTACGCATGGGCAAACCTCTTTCGAACGTTATTGTTAGGACATGCGCCTTTCATATAACATTCTGGACATCAGAAATGGGAATGCTCTTGTTCAGATAGCATATATTTTCGTTAAACATGCGAAGACAGTGGTTTTACGTGTCACACTCACGGCCTTTTTACGTGCTGCTCACGACCTTGTGCCTCTCACACCATCGTCTGACCAGTTAGCACAATGGCCAAACAATGACATGTATTCGGCACCATTTCAACCGCCATCCTACCTATCTTTGTCTCAAATCGGTATAAGAATTGTATGTACATCTCTTAAACCCCAGTCCATTGTAAAAAATCCAAATTGGTGCAATATGTCCGAATAAGACAAAATCAGACAGAACCAGGACACAAAAGGCCAATATTCATAAAAAATAAGACTAACCTGAAGAGGAACTATAGTTACGGGAAAATTAAAAGAAAATAAATCTAAACATCCAAATATCAAATATGTCAGGATTAAGAATATCTACCCCTATGATCAAATTCCATCCAGAAATTAGGCAAATTAACCTAGGATTGAAAAACAATCAAGCTAGAATAAAATAGGTCAAGAAATAAATTCGAAAGAAACAAAATATGTCAGGATAATCCCGAATAGACAAAATAAGGCCAATAGTTGAAAAGACAAATCATGTCAAAGTCGAGAACGGACTAGGCCAAACCGAAATCAGAATTAGTCTCGGTCAGAAACAGGCATCAAAGGTATATCAGGTATCAAAGGGGAAATGCAAAAATTGCAAAAAACCGCATATCATATATATGCATCTCTCACACAGAGCCGTCCTGAAACAGAGAGCAAAACCTAAAGAATTCAAAAAACCGCTCTCAGTGTATCTCTCGAAAAGAGAGTAATGTCAAATCATGGAGATTGGCGCCAAAACCCCAAAACATCCAGAGCGGAATTCACAAAACAATGCTCACATAAAAATCTGATAATAAGACCAAAAACAGAACACCAAAAACCCAAGACAAGAACCAAACCAAGACCGAGTGGCAACTAGACTACAACATAAACAAAACAACAACAACGACACTAACAATAAATAACGGTGTAACAAATTAAAGACAAGCTAGACTGAAAAATATGAAAACGCCTAATTCAGAAATGAAACCTAAGTCAAGATGGAAAATCACGAAAACTTATTCCAGTCAGGATGGAAAACCAAAGATAAACTAATTATATGCCAAGGTCTACAAAAATCAGGCCAGACTTTACTAACTAAATCGAGTGAAACTCAAAAATTTTTTCAAACTAAATTGACAACATAATGTGTTGAGAAATTGAAAAACATAGGTTAAAATGCAAAATCGACGATAAAGTGAAATCAAATGGGCCAAGTTCGAAAACACAAACAGATTAAATTGGCCAAATAAGCCAATCGAAACAATGTCATAACCATATGAGCCCAAAACAGACTAGGAACACACCAAAAACAAAATAGATTTGATTAGACTATCTCAGGAACTGAAATAAATTAAGATGGGAACCAAAAATAAGCTAATTTAAATCGAAATAAAACAACAATAAACTAAACTTAGAGAAATAGGGCTAAACTCTATTCAATCACACTAGTAACGCGAAAATTCTGGTTAGGAATATGCCGGAATACATAAAATTGAAAAAATTGGAAAATAAATTACAAATAAAACACATCAGAATAAGCTAAATTTGAAAAACGAAAGAATTTTTTCAAGCCTAAAATTGAAAAAACAGAATAAAATAAAAACCAAAACATAGTAAGAACAGACAAACCGATTACGAACACCACAATTAAAATTGAGCTAAATTTGAAATATGAGTTAAGATGGAAACAAGGAAGAAGTTAATTCGAAATTGAATAAACGAGCCATACGCCAAGATTCGACCTAAATAAGGTTAAGTCTCAATAACAACATTCGGACAGAAAACAGACAGAAACACTCTGAAATTGAGATAAAAGTTCAGACGACCCAGGCCAGAATAAATAGGCAAATTCTCAACCCAAACAGGCCAAATTCCTTCTAGCTGAAATCGAAATCAAACTATAGCACTAAATCCTATTCTAATATAAATATAGTAGAATAAAATCAAAATTAAATCAAATCGAAAATAAAAATATAAAAGCAATAAATATATATATATATATAACGTCAAGTCCAAGTCGTCCAATCGTACAGCCGACACGTATGGCCACCCGGAGCGCCCTCGCCTTCTGCCAAGAAGGACTCATCAGCGAGCTTTAACGTGTCGTCATGTCCATAGTCAAGTCTCACGTCCTCACATGATCCTCCAAAAACTCACCGATATCAGCCCATAGGCCTTATAACAAACAAAAACACACAAACACTAAATACTAAATTTAACTCTCACTTGTACCCTCCGCTTACGACCGCCTTTGTCTGAAAACCTTTCCAACTAAAGAGATCCCTAGAAAATTGTGAAATAAATACCTATTGTACGCCGATCCCAACAGCCTCTCTCAGTATATAAAACATACGCACACATGTACATCATCTTCCCCTAACCTATGTATATAAGCAAAATACAAATTACACAATGACGTCACTGTGACAGGCGGAAACCTCCATATGGACAAATAGCTGAATAAATTAAATAAGAATAATATATAATAAATAATAATATATAATATAGGATAAATAAATAAGAATAATATGTAATAATATTGTATAATAAAATATAATAATACAAATATAACTCTAAATGTCCACGGAAACAGTCACCATTCACATGACGTAAACCTATAATATCGAATTTCCCTAACTCCACATTAAAGTAAAGGTCAAATCGAAATTACGACCGAGATCCATATGTCAAAGGGGAAATGCAAAAATTGCAAAGAAACCGCATATCATATATATGCAGCTCTCACAGAGAGCCCTCCTGAAACAGAGAGTAAAACCTAAAGAATTCCAAATCCGCTCTTAGTGTATCTCTCGAAAAGAGAGCAATGTCCAATTATGGAGATTGGCGCCAAAACACCAAAAACATCCAGAGCGGAATTCACAAAACAATGCTCACATAAAAATCTTATAATAAGACCAAAAACAGAACACCAACAAACCCAAGACAAGAACCAAACCAAGACCAAGTGGAAACTAGACTAGAACATAAACAAAAAACAACAACAACGACACTAAAAATAACGATAAACGGCGTAACAAATTAAAGGCAAAAAACGAGAAACCTTAACAACATAAACTAAAAGTAGATCAAAACAGAACAAACAGAACAATAATAATAACAACAGAAACAACAACAACTACAAACAAAAATAACAGAATAATACTAAAACACTAACAAAAACATAACAAATTAACAACAAACAACACAAAACTAACCCGAAACAGAACAACAATGACAACTATAAACAAACAATAACAAAACAAAACTAAAACAACAACAAAAATCTAACAAATTAAAGACAAAACAACGAATCGCTAACAAATCAAAATAAAAACAAACAGAGACAAGACAAGACGAAAATAAACAGGACCTAAGAAACAATGCTCCACAGAGTATTGCTCTGAAAATCTACAGAGAATCTCAGAAAAAACGGACTGATATGCACCAATGGACTTCCCACCAAGTGTCCCCCATCACAGTGGTTCCTCACACCCCCCAGGCCTATCGTCTGTTTCTATCCCATGTTCAATCTAAAGGACACGTCACTATTTTCCTAAACCGAAACCTATAAACCACTGTATGGCATCCAAACGGATGCTAAAACAATATCCCATCTATTACTAATCTCCTACAAAAATCAGATATGTCTTAGCCAAGGTAAAATCCTCAATCTGCGGAAAAGATTTTACAGGCCACGACATTGGGTCATTTCACAGAAACCATATCAAGTAAGGTCGAATTCCCTGTAAGGAGCGCAAAGAAATTGTCAATCATTCTTCTCACTCCTTACCCCAGGTCCTACGCATGGGCAAACCTCTTTCGAACGTTATTGTTAGGACATGCGCCTTTCATATAACATTCTGGACATCAGAAATGGGAATGCTCTTGTTCAGATAGCATATATTTTCGTTAAACATGCGAAGACAGTGGTTTTACGTGTCACACTCACGGCCTTTTTACGTGCTGCTCACGACCTTGTGCCTCTCACACCATCGTCTGACCAGTTAGCACAATGGCCAAACAATGACATGTATTCGGCACCATTTCAACCGCCATCCTACCTATCTTTGTCTCAAATCGGTATAAGAATTGTATGTACATCTCTTAAACCCCAGTCCATTGTAAAAAATCCAAATTGGTGCAATATGTCCGAATAAGACAAAATCAGACAGAACCAGGACACAAAAGGCCAATATTCATAAAAAATAAGACTAACCTGAAGAGGAACTATAGTTACGGGAAAATTAAAAGAAAATAAATCTAAACATCCAAATATCAAATATGTCAGGATTAAGAATATCTACCCCTATGATCAAATTCCATCCAGAAATTAGGCAAATTAACCTAGGATTGAAAAACAATCAAGCTAGAATAAAATAGGTCAAGAAATAAATTCGAAAGAAACAAAATATGTCAGGATAATCCCGAATAGACAAAATAAGGCCAATAGTTGAAAAGACAAATCATGTCAAAGTCGAGAACGGACTAGGCCAAACCGAAATCAGAATTAGTCTCGGTCAGAAACAGGCATCAAAGGTATATCAGGTATCAAAGGGGAAATGCAAAAATTGCAAAAAACCGCATATCATATATATGCATCTCTCACACAGAGCCGTCCTGAAACAGAGAGCAAAACCTAAAGAATTCAAAAAACCGCTCTCAGTGTATCTCTCGAAAAGAGAGTAATGTCAAATCATGGAGATTGGCGCCAAAACCCCAAAACATCCAGAGCGGAATTCACAAAACAATGCTCACATAAAAATCTGATAATAAGACCAAAAACAGAACACCAAAAACCCAAGACAAGAACCAAACCAAGACCGAGTGGCAACTAGACTACAACATAAACAAAACAACAACAACGACACTAACAATAAATAACGGTGTAACAAATTAAAGACAAGCTAGACTGAAAAATATGAAAACGCCTAATTCAGAAATGAAACCTAAGTCAAGATGGAAAATCACGAAAACTTATTCCAGTCAGGATGGAAAACCAAAGATAAACTAATTATATGCCAAGGTCTACAAAAATCAGGCCAGACTTTACTAACTAAATCGAGTGAAACTCAAAAATTTTTTCAAACTAAATTGACAACATAATGTGTTGAGAAATTGAAAAACATAGGTTAAAATGCAAAATCGACGATAAAGTGAAATCAAATGGGCCAAGTTCGAAAACACAAACAGATTAAATTGGCCAAATAAGCCAATCGAAACAATGTCATAACCATATGAGCCCAAAACAGACTAGGAACACACCAAAAACAAAATAGATTTGATTAGACTATCTCAGGAACTGAAATAAATTAAGATGGGAACCAAAAATAAGCTAATTTAAATCGAAATAAAACAACAATAAACTAAACTTAGAGAAATAGGGCTAAGACTCTATTCAATCACACTAGTAACGCGAAAATTCTGGTTAGGAATATGCCGGAATACATAAAATTGAAAAAATTGGAAAATAAATTACAAATAAAACACATCAGAATAAGCTAAATTTGAAAAACGAAAGAATTTTTTCAAGCCTAAAATTGAAAAAACAGAATAAAATAAAAACCAAAACATAGTAAGAACAGACAAACCGATTACGAACACCACAATTAAAATTGAGCTAAATTTGAAATATGAGTTAAGATGGAAACAAGGAAGAAGTTAATTCGAAATTGAATAAACGAGCCATACGCCAAGATTCGACCTAAATAAGGTTAAGTCTCAATAACAACATTCGGACAGAAAACAGACAGAAACACTCTGAAATTGAGATAAAAGTTCAGACGATCCAGGCCAGAATAAATAGGCAAATTCTCAACCCAAACAGGCCAAATTCCTTCTAGCTGAAATCGAAATCAAACTATAGCACTAAATCCTATTCTAATATAAATATAGTAGAATAAAATCAAAATTAAATCAAATCGAAAATAAAAATATAAAAGCAATAAATATATATATATATATAACGTCAAGTCCAAGTCGTCCAATCGTACAGCCGACACGTATGGCCACCCGGAGCGCCCTCGCCTTCTGCCAAGAAGGACTCATCAGCGAGCTTTAACGTGTCGTCATGTCCATAGTCAAGTCTCACGTCCTCACATGATCCTCCAAAAACTCACCGATATCAGCCCATAGGCCTTATAACAAACAAAAACACACAAACACTAAATACTAAATTCAACTCTCACTTGTACCCTCCGCTTACGACCGCCTTTGTCTGAAAACCTTTCCAACTAAAGAGATCCCTAGAAAATTGTGAAATAAATACCTATTGTACGCCGATCCCAACAGCCTCTCTCAGTATATAAAACATACGCACACATGTACATCATCTTCCCCTAACCTATGTATATAAGCAAAATACAAATTACACAATGACGTCACTGTGACAGGCGGAAACCTCCATATGGACAAATAGCTGAATAAATTAAATAAGAATAATATATAATAAATAATAATATATAATATAGGATAAATAAATAAGAATAATATGTAATAATATTGTATAATAAAATATAATAATACAAATATAACTCTAAATGTCCACGGAAACAGTCACCATTCACATGACGTAAACCTATAATATCGAATTTCCCTAACTCCACATTAAAGTAAAGGTCAAATCGAAATTACGACCGAGATCCATATGTCAAAGGGGAAATGCAAAAATTGCAAAGAAACCGCATATCATATATATGCAGCTCTCACAGAGAGCCCTCCTGAAACAGAGAGTAAAACCTAAAGAATTCCAAATCCGCTCTTAGTGTATCTCTCGAAAAGAGAGCAATGTCCAATTATGGAGATTGGCGCCAAAACACCAAAAACATCCAGAGCGGAATTCACAAAACAATGCTCACATAAAAATCTTATAATAAGACCAAAAACAGAACACCAACAAACCCAAGACAAGAACCAAACCAAGACCAAGTGGAAACTAGACTAGAACATAAACAAAAAACAACAACAACGACACTAAAAATAACGATAAACGGCGTAACAAATTAAAGGCAAAAAACGAGAAACCTTAACAACATAAACTAAAAGTAGATCAAAACAGAACAAACAGAACAATAATAATAACAACAGAAACAACAACAACTACAAACAAAAATAACAGAATAATACTAAAACACTAACAAAAACATAACAAATTAACAACAAACAACACAAAACTAACCCGAAACAGAACAACAATGACAACTATAAACAAACAATAACAAAACAAAACTAAAACAACAACAAAAATCTAACAAATTAAAGACAAAACAACGAATCGCTAACAAATCAAAATAAAAACAAACAGAGACAAGACAAGACGAAAATAAACAGGACCTAAGAAACAATGCTCCACAGAGTATTGCTCTGAAAATCTACAGAGAATCTCAGAAAAAACGGACTGATATGCACCAATGGACTTCCCACCAAGTGTCCCCCATCACAGTGGTTCCTCACACCCCCCAGGCCTATCGTCTGTTTCTATCCCATGTTCAATCTAAAGGACACGTCACTATTTTCCTAAACCGAAACCTATAAACCACTGTATGGCATCCAAACGGATGCTAAAACAATATCCCATCTATTACTAATCTCCTACAAAAATCAGATATGTCTTAGCCAAGGTAAAATCCTCAATCTGCGGAAAAGATTTTACAGGCCACGACATTGGGTCATTTCACAGAAACCATATCAAGTAAGGTCGAATTCCCTGTAAGGAGCGCAAAGAAATTGTCAATCATTCTTCTCACTCCTTACCCCAGGTCCTACGCATGGGCAAACCTCTTTCGAACGTTATTGTTAGGACATGCGCCTTTCATATAACATTCTGGACATCAGAAATGGGAATGCTCTTGTTCAGATAGCATATATTTTCGTTAAACATGCGAAGACAGTGGTTTTACGTGTCACACTCACGGCCTTTTTACGTGCTGCTCACGACCTTGTGCCTCTCACACCATCGTCTGACCAGTTAGCACAATGGCCAAACAATGACATGTATTCGGCACCATTTCAACCGCCATCCTACCTATCTTTGTCTCAAATCGGTATAAGAATTGTATGTACATCTCTTAAACCCCAGTCCATTGTAAAAAATCCAAATTGGTGCAATATGTCCGAATAAGACAAAATCAGACAGAACCAGGACACAAAAGGCCAATATTCATAAAAAATAAGACTAACCTGAAGAGGAACTATAGTTACGGGAAAATTAAAAGAAAATAAATCTAAACATCCAAATATCAAATATGTCAGGATTAAGAATATCTACCCCTATGATCAAATTCCATCCAGAAATTAGGCAAATTAACCTAGGATTGAAAAACAATCAAGCTAGAATAAAATAGGTCAAGAAATAAATTCGAAAGAAACAAAATATGTCAGGATAATCCCGAATAGACAAAATAAGGCCAATAGTTGAAAAGACAAATCATGTCAAAGTCGAGAACGGACTAGGCCAAACCGAAATCAGAATTAGTCTCGGTCAGAAACAGGCATCAAAGGTATATCAGGTATCAAAGGGGAAATGCAAAAATTGCAAAAAACCGCATATCATATATATGCATCTCTCACACAGAGCCGTCCTGAAACAGAGAGCAAAACCTAAAGAATTCAAAAAACCGCTCTCAGTGTATCTCTCGAAAAGAGAGTAATGTCAAATCATGGAGATTGGCGCCAAAACCCCAAAACATCCAGAGCGGAATTCACAAAACAATGCTCACATAAAAATCTGATAATAAGACCAAAAACAGAACACCAAAAACCCAAGACAAGAACCAAACCAAGACCGAGTGGCAACTAGACTACAACATAAACAAAACAACAACAACGACACTAACAATAAATAACGGTGTAACAAATTAAAGACAAGCTAGACTGAAAAATATGAAAACGCCTAATTCAGAAATGAAACCTAAGTCAAGATGGAAAATCACGAAAACTTATTCCAGTCAGGATGGAAAACCAAAGATAAACTAATTATATGCCAAGGTCTACAAAAATCAGGCCAGACTTTACTAACTAAATCGAGTGAAACTCAAAAATTTTTTCAAACTAAATTGACAACATAATGTGTTGAGAAATTGAAAAACATAGGTTAAAATGCAAAATCGACGATAAAGTGAAATCAAATGGGCCAAGTTCGAAAACACAAACAGATTAAATTGGCCAAATAAGCCAATCGAAACAATGTCATAACCATATGAGCCCAAAACAGACTAGGAACACACCAAAAACAAAATAGATTTGATTAGACTATCTCAGGAACTGAAATAAATTAAGATGGGAACCAAAAATAAGCTAATTTAAATCGAAATAAAACAACAATAAACTAAACTTAGAGAAATAGGGCTAAGACTCTATTCAATCACACTAGTAACGCGAAAATTCTGGTTAGGAATATGCCGGAATACATAAAATTGAAAAAATTGGAAAATAAATTACAAATAAAACACATCAGAATAAGCTAAATTTGAAAAACGAAAGAATTTTTTCAAGCCTAAAATTGAAAAAACAGAATAAAATAAAAACCAAAACATAGTAAGAACAGACAAACCGATTACGAACACCACAATTAAAATTGAGCTAAATTTGAAATATGAGTTAAGATGGAAACAAGGAAGAAGTTAATTCGAAATTGAATAAACGAGCCATACGCCAAGATTCGACCTAAATAAGGTTAAGTCTCAATAACAACATTCGGACAGAAAACAGACAGAAACACTCTGAAATTGAGATAAAAGTTCAGACGATCCAGGCCAGAATAAATAGGCAAATTCTCAACCCAAACAGGCCAAATTCCTTCTAGCTGAAATCGAAATCAAACTATAGCACTAAATCCTATTCTAATATAAATATAGTAGAATAAAATCAAAATTAAATCAAATCGAAAATAAAAATATAAAAGCAATAAATATATATATATATATAACGTCAAGTCCAAGTCGTCCAATCGTACAGCCGACACGTATGGCCACCCGGAGCGCCCTCGCCTTCTGCCAAGAAGGACTCATCAGCGAGCTTTAACGTGTCGTCATGTCCATAGTCAAGTCTCACGTCCTCACATGATCCTCCAAAAACTCACCGATATCAGCCCATAGGCCTTATAACAAACAAAAACACACAAACACTAAATACTAAATTCAACTCTCACTTGTACCCTCCGCTTACGACCGCCTTTGTCTGAAAACCTTTCCAACTAAAGAGATCCCTAGAAAATTGTGAAATAAATACCTATTGTACGCCGATCCCAACAGCCTCTCTCAGTATATAAAACATACGCACACATGTACATCATCTTCCCCTAACCTATGTATATAAGCAAAATACAAATTACACAATGACGTCACTGTGACAGGCGGAAACCTCCATATGGACAAATAGCTGAATAAATTAAATAAGAATAATATATAATAAATAATAATATATAATATAGGATAAATAAATAAGAATAATATGTAATAATATTGTATAATAAAATATAATAATACAAATATAACTCTAAATGTCCACGGAAACAGTCACCATTCACATGACGTAAACCTATAATATCGAATTTCCCTAACTCCACATTAAAGTAAAGGTCAAATCGAAATTACGACCGAGATCCATATGTCAAAGGGGAAATGCAAAAATTGCAAAGAAACCGCATATCATATATATGCAGCTCTCACAGAGAGCCCTCCTGAAACAGAGAGTAAAACCTAAAGAATTCCAAATCCGCTCTTAGTGTATCTCTCGAAAAGAGAGCAATGTCCAATTATGGAGATTGGCGCCAAAACACCAAAAACATCCAGAGCGGAATTCACAAAACAATGCTCACATAAAAATCTTATAATAAGACCAAAAACAGAACACCAACAAACCCAAGACAAGAACCAAGACCAAGTGGAAACTAGACTAGAACATAAACAAAAAACAACAACAACGACACTAAAAATAACGATAAACGGCGTAACAAATTAAAGGCAAAAAACGAGAAACCTTAACAACATAAACTAAAAGTAGATCAAAACAGAACAAACAGAACAATAATAATAACAACAGAAACAACAACAACTACAAACAAAAATAACAGAATAATACTAAAACACTAACAAAAACATAACAAATTAACAACAAACAACACAAAACTAACCCGAAACAGAACAACAATGACAACTATAAACAAACAATAACAAAACAAAACTAAAACAACAACAAAAATCTAACAAATTAAAGACAAAACAACGAATCGCTAACAAATCAAAATAAAAACAAACAGAGACAAGACAAGACGAAAATAAACAGGACCTAAGAAACAATGCTCCACAGAGTATTGCTCTGAAAATCTACAGAGAATCTCAGAAAAAACGGACTGATATGCACCAATGGACTTCCCACCAAGTGTCCCCCATCACAGTGGTTCCTCACACCCCCCAGGCCTATCGTCTGTTTCTATCCCATGTTCAATCTAAAGGACACGTCACTATTTTCCTAAACCGAAACCTATAAACCACTGTATGGCATCCAAACGGATGCTAAAACAATATCCCATCTATTACTAATCTCCTACAAAAATCAGATATGTCTTAGCCAAGGTAAAATCCTCAATCTGCGGAAAAGATTTTACAGGCCACGACATTGGGTCATTTCACAGAAACCATATCAAGTAAGGTCGAATTCCCTGTAAGGAGCGCAAAGAAATTGTCAATCATTCTTCTCACTCCTTACCCCAGGTCCTACGCATGGGCAAACCTCTTTCGAACGTTATTGTTAGGACATGCGCCTTTCATATAACATTCTGGACATCAGAAATGGGAATGCTCTTGTTCAGATAGCATATATTTTCGTTAAACATGCGAAGACAGTGGTTTTACGTGTCACACTCACGGCCTTTTTACGTGCTGCTCACGACCTTGTGCCTCTCACACCATCGTCTGACCAGTTAGCACAATGGCCAAACAATGACATGTATTCGGCACCATTCCAACCGCCATCCTACCTATCTTTGTCTCAAATCGGTATAAGAATTGTATGTACATCTCTTAAACCCCAGTCCATTGTAAAAAATCCAAATTGGTGCAATATGTCCGAATAAGACAAAATCAGACAGAACCAGGACACAAAAGGCCAATATTCATAAAAAATAAGACTAACCTGAAGAGGAACTATAGTTACGGGAAAATTAAAAGAAAATAAATCTAAACATCCAAATATCAAATATGTCAGGATTAAGAATATCTACCCCTATGATCAAATTCCATCCAGAAATTAGGCAAATTAACCTAGGATTGAAAAACAATCAAGCTAGAATAAAATAGGTCAAGAAATAAATTCGAAAGAAACAAAATATGTCAGGATAATCCCGAATAGACAAAATAAGGCCAATAGTTGAAAAGACAAATCATGTCAAAGTCGAGAACGGACTAGGCCAAACCGAAATCAGAATTAGTCTCGGTCAGAAACAGGCATCAAAGGTATATCAGGTATCAAAGGGGAAATGCAAAAATTGCAAAAAACCGCATATCATATATATGCATCTCTCACACAGAGCCGTCCTGAAACAGAGAGCAAAACCTAAAGAATTCAAAAAACCGCTCTCAGTGTATCTCTCGAAAAGAGAGTAATGTCAAATCATGGAGATTGGCGCCAAAACCCCAAAACATCCAGAGCGGAATTCACAAAACAATGCTCACATAAAAATCTGATAATAAGACCAAAAACAGAACACCAAAAACCCAAGACAAGAACCAAACCAAGACCGAGTGGCAACTAGACTACAACATAAACAAAACAACAACAACGACACTAACAATAAATAACGGTGTAACAAATTAAAGACAAGCTAGACTGAAAAATATGAAAACGCCTAATTCAGAAATGAAACCTAAGTCAAGATGGAAAATCACGAAAACTTATTCCAGTCAGGATGGAAAACCAAAGATAAACTAATTATATGCCAAGGTCTACAAAAATCAGGCCAGACTTTACTAACTAAATCGAGTGAAACTCAAAAATTTTTTCAAACTAAATTGACAACATAATGTGTTGAGAAATTGAAAAACATAGGTTAAAATGCAAAATCGACGATAAAGTGAAATCAAATGGGCCAAGTTCGAAAACACAAACAGATTAAATTGGCCAAATAAGCCAATCGAAACAATGTCATAACCATATGAGCCCAAAACAGACTAGGAACACACCAAAAACAAAATAGATTTGATTAGACTATCTCAGGAACTGAAATAAATTAAGATGGGAACCAAAAATAAGCTAATTTAAATCGAAATAAAACAACAATAAACTAAACTTAGAGAAATAGGGCTAAGACTCTATTCAATCACACTAGTAACGCGAAAATTCTGGTTAGGAATATGCCGGAATACATAAAATTGAAAAAATTGGAAAATAAATTACAAATAAAACACATCAGAATAAGCTAAATTTGAAAAACGAAAGAATTTTTTCAAGCCTAAAATTGAAAAAACAGAATAAAATAAAAACCAAAACATAGTAAGAACAGACAAACCGATTACGAACACCACAATTAAAATTGAGCTAAATTTGAAATATGAGTTAAGATGGAAACAAGGAAGAAGTTAATTCGAAATTGAATAAACGAGCCATACGCCAAGATTCGACCTAAATAAGGTTAAGTCTCAATAACAACATTCGGACAGAAAACAGACAGAAACACTCTGAAATTGAGATAAAAGTTCAGACGATCCAGGCCAGAATAAATAGGCAAATTCTCAACCCAAACAGGCCAAATTCCTTCTAGCTGAAATCGAAATCAAACTATAGCACTAAATCCTATTCTAATATAAATATAGTAGAATAAAATCAAAATTAAATCAAATCGAAAATAAAAATATAAAAGCAATAAATATATATATATATATAACGTCAAGTCCAAGTCGTCCAATCGTACAGCCGACACGTATGGCCACCCGGAGCGCCCTCGCCTTCTGCCAAGAAGGACTCATCAGCGAGCTTCAACGTGTCGTCATGTCCATAGTCAAGTCTCACGTCCTCACATGATCCTCCAAAAACTCACCGATATCAGCCCATAGGCCTTATAACAAACAAAAACACACAAACACTAAATACTAAATTCAACTCTCACTTGTACCCTCCGCTTACGACCGCCTTTGTCTGAAAACCTTTCCAACTAAAGAGATCCCTAGAAAATTGTGAAATAAATACCTATTGTACGCCGATCCCAACAGCCTCTCTCAGTATATAAAACATACGCACACATGTACATCATCTTCCCCTAACCTATGTATATAAGCAAAATACAAATTACACAATGACGTCACTGTGACAGGCGGAAACCTCCATATGGACAAATAGCTGAATAAATTAAATAAGAATAATATATAATAAATAATAATATATAATATAGGATAAATAAATAAGAATAATATGTAATAATATTGTATAATAAAATATAATAATACAAATATAACTCTAAATGTCCACGGAAACAGTCACCATTCACATGACGTAAACCTATAATATCGAATTTCCCTAACTCCACATTAAAGTAAAGGTCAAATCGAAATTACGACCGAGATCCATATGTCAAAGGGGAAATGCAAAAATTGCAAAGAAACCGCATATCATATATATGCAGCTCTCACAGAGAGCCCTCCTGAAACAGAGAGTAAAACCTAAAGAATTCCAAATCCGCTCTTAGTGTATCTCTCGAAAAGAGAGCAATGTCCAATTATGGAGATTGGCGCCAAAACACCAAAAACATCCAGAGCGGAATTCACAAAACAATGCTCACATAAAAATCTTATAATAAGACCAAAAACAGAACACCAACAAACCCAAGACAAGAACCAAACCAAGACCAAGTGGAAACTAGACTAGAACATAAACAAAAAACAACAACAACGACACTAAAAATAACGATAAACGGCGTAACAAATTAAAGGCAAAAAACGAGAAACCTTAACAACATAAACTAAAAGTAGATCAAAACAGAACAAACAGAACAATAATAATAACAACAGAAACAACAACAACTACAAACAAAAATAACAGAATAATACTAAAACACTAACAAAAACATAACAAATTAACAACAAACAACACAAAACTAACCCGAAACAGAACAACAATGACAACTATAAACAAACAATAACAAAACAAAACTAAAACAACAACAAAAATCTAACAAATTAAAGACAAAACAACGAATCGCTAACAAATCAAAATAAAAACAAACAGAGACAAGACAAGACGAAAATAAACAGGACCTAAGAAACAATGCTCCACAGAGTATTGCTCTGAAAATCTACAGAGAATCTCAGAAAAAACGGACTGATATGCACCAATGGACTTCCCACCAAGTGTCCCCCATCACAGTGGTTCCTCACACCCCCCAGGCCTATCGTCTGTCTCTATCCCATGTCCAATCCAAAGGACACGTCACTATTCCCCTAAACCGAAACCTATAAACCACTGTATGGCATCCAAACGGATGCTAAAACAATATCCCATCTATTACTAATCTCCTACAAAAATCAGATATGTCTTAGCCAAGGTAAAATCCTCAATCTGCGGAAAAGATTTTACAGGCCACGACATTGGGTCATTTCACAGAAACCATATCAAGTAAGGTCGAATTCCCTGTAAGGAGCGCAAAGAAATTGCCAATCATTCTTCTCACTCCTTACCCCAGGTCCTACGCATGGGCAAACCTCTTTCGAACGTTATTGTTAGGACATGCGCCTTTCATATAACATTCTGGACATCAGAAATGGGAATGCTCTTGTTCAGATAGCATATATTTTCGTTAAACATGCGAAGACAGTGGTTTTACGTGTCACACTCACGGCCTTTTTACGTGCTGCTCACGACCTTGTGCCTCTCACACCATCGTCTGACCAGTTAGCACAATGGCCAAACAATGACATGTATTCGGCACCATTTCAACCGCCATCCTACCTATCTTTGTCTCAAATCGGTATAAGAATTGTATGTACATCTCTTAAACCCCAGTCCATTGTAAAAAATCCAAATTGGTGCAATATGTCCGAATAAGACAAAATCAGACAGAACCAGGACACAAAAGGCCAATATTCATAAAAAATAAGACTAACCTGAAGAGGAACTATAGTTACGGGAAAATTAAAAGAAAATAAATCTAAACATCCAAATATCAAATATGTCAGGATTAAGAATATCTACCCCTATGATCAAATTCCATCCAGAAATTAGGCAAATCAACCTAGGATTGAAAAACAATCAAGCTAGAATAAAATAGGTCAAGAAATAAATTCGAAAGAAACAAAATATGTCAGGATAATCCCGAATAGACAAAATAAGGCCAATAGTTGAAAAGACAAATCATGTCAAAGTCGAGAACGGACTAGGCCAAACCGAAATCAGAATTAGTCTCGGTCAGAAACAGGCATCAAAGGTATATCAGGTATCAAAGGGGAAATGCAAAAATTGCAAAAAACCGCATATCATATATATGCATCTCTCACACAGAGCCGTCCTGAAACAGAGAGCAAAACCTAAAGAATTCAAAAAACCGCTCTCAGTGTATCTCTCGAAAAGAGAGTAATGTCAAATCATGGAGATTGGCGCCAAAACCCCAAAACATCCAGAGCGGAATTCACAAAACAATGCTCACATAAAAATCTGATAATAAGACCAAAAACAGAACACCAAAAACCCAAGACAAGAACCAAACCAAGACCGAGTGGCAACTAGACTACAACATAAACAAAACAACAACAACGACACTAACAATAAATAACGGTGTAACAAATTAAAGACAAGCTAGACTGAAAAATATGAAAACGCCTAATTCAGAAATGAAACCTAAGTCAAGATGGAAAATCACGAAAACTTATTCCAGTCAGGATGGAAAACCAAAGATAAACTAATTATATGCCAAGGTCTACAAAAATCAGGCCAGACTTTACTAACTAAATCGAGTGAAACTCAAAAATTTTCTCAAACTAAATTGACAACATAATGTGTTGAGAAATTGAAAAACATAGGTTAAAATGCAAAATCGACGATAAAGTGAAATCAAATGGGCCAAGTTCGAAAACACAAACAGATTAAATTGGCCAAATAAGCCAATCGAAACAATGTCATAACCATATGAGCCCAAAACAGACTAGGAACACACCAAAAACAAAATAGATTTGATTAGACTATCTCAGGAACTGAAATAAATTAAGATGGGAACCAAAAATAAGCTAATTTAAATCGAAATAAAACAACAATAAACTAAACTTAGAGAAATAGGGCTAAGACTCTATTCAATCACACTAGTAACGCGAAAATTCTGGTTAGGAATATGCCGGAATACATAAAATTGAAAAAATTGGAAAATAAATTACAAATAAAACACATCAGAATAAGCTAAATTTGAAAAACGAAAGAATTTTTTCAAGCCTAAAATTGAAAAAACAGAATAAAATAAAAACCAAAACATAGTAAGAACAGACAAACCGATTACGAACACCACAATTAAAATTGAGCTAAATTTGAAATATGAGTTAAGATGGAAACAAGGAAGAAGTTAATTCGAAATTGAATAAACGAGCCATACGCCAAGATTCGACCTAAATAAGGTTAAGTCTCAATAACAACATTCGGACAGAAAACAGACAGAAACACTCTGAAATTGAGATAAAAGTTCAGACGATCCAGGCCAGAATAAATAGGCAAATTCTCAACCCAAACAGGCCAAATTCCTTCTAGCTGAAATCGAAATCAAACTATAGCACTAAATCCTATTCTAATATAAATATAGTAGAATAAAATCAAAATTAAATCAAATCGAAAATAAAAATATAAAAGCAATAAATATATATATATATATAACGTCAAGTCCAAGTCGTCCAATCGCACAGCCGACACGTATGGCCACCCGGAGCGCCCTCGCCTTCTGCCAAGAAGGACTCATCAGCGAGCTTCAACGTGTCGTCATGTCCATAGTCAAGTCTCACGTCCTCACATGATCCTCCAAAAACTCACCGATATCAGCCCATAGGCCTTATAACAAACAAAAACACACAAACACTAAATACTAAATTCAACTCTCACTTGTACCCTCCGCTTACGACCGCCTTTGTCTGAAAACCTTTCCAACTAAAGAGATCCCTAGAAAATTGTGAAATAAATACCTATTGTACGCCGATCCCAACAGCCTCTCTCAGTATATAAAACATACGCACACATGTACATCATCTTCCCCTAACCTATGTATATAAGCAAAATACAAATTACACAATGACGTCACTGTGACAGGCGGAAACCTCCATATGGACAAATAGCTGAATAAATTAAATAAGAATAATATATAATAAATAATAATATATAATATAGGATAAATAAATAAGAATAATATGTAATAATATTGTATAATAAAATATAATAATACAAATATAACTCTAAATGTCCACGGAAACAGTCACCATTCACATGACGTAAACCTATAATATCGAATTTCCCTAACTCCACATTAAAGTAAAGGTCAAATCGAAATTACGACCGAGATCCATATGTCAAAGGGGAAATGCAAAAATTGCAAAGAAACCGCATATCATATATATGCAGCTCTCACAGAGAGCCCTCCTGAAACAGAGAGTAAAACCTAAAGAATTCCAAATCCGCTCTTAGTGTATCTCTCGAAAAGAGAGCAATGTCCAATTATGGAGATTGGCGCCAAAACACCAAAAACATCCAGAGCGGAATTCACAAAACAATGCTCACATAAAAATCTTATAATAAGACCAAAAACAGAACACCAACAAACCCAAGACAAGAACCAAACCAAGACCAAGTGGAAACTAGACTAGAACATAAACAAAAAACAACAACAACGACACTAAAAATAACGATAAACGGCGTAACAAATTAAAGGCAAAAAACGAGAAACCTTAACAACATAAACTAAAAGTAGATCAAAACAGAACAAACAGAACAATAATAATAACAACAGAAACAACAACAACTACAAACAAAAATAACAGAATAATACTAAAACACTAACAAAAACATAACAAATTAACAACAAACAACACAAAACTAACCCGAAACAGAACAACAATGACAACTATAAACAAACAATAACAAAACAAAACTAAAACAACAACAAAAATCTAACAAATTAAAGACAAAACAACGAATCGCTAACAAATCAAAATAAAAACAAACAGAGACAAGACAAGACGAAAATAAACAGGACCTAAGAAACAATGCTCCACAGAGTATTGCTCTGAAAATCTACAGAGAATCTCAGAAAAAACGGACTGATATGCACCAATGGACTTCCCACCAAGTGTCCCCCATCACAGTGGTTCCTCACACCCCCCAGGCCTATCGTCTGTCTCTATCCCATGTCCAATCCAAAGGACACGTCACTATTCCCCTAAACCGAAACCTATAAACCACTGTATGGCATCCAAACGGATGCTAAAACAATATCCCATCTATTACTAATCTCCTACAAAAATCAGATATGTCTTAGCCAAGGTAAAATCCTCAATCTGCGGAAAAGATTTTACAGGCCACGACATTGGGTCATTTCACAGAAACCATATCAAGTAAGGTCGAATTCCCTGTAAGGAGCGCAAAGAAATTGTCAATCATTCTTCTCACTCCTTACCCCAGGTCCTACGCATGGGCAAACCTCTTTCGAACGTTATTGTTAGGACATGCGCCTTTCATATAACATTCTGGACATCAGAAATGGGAATGCTCTTGTTCAGATAGCATATATTTTCGTTAAACATGCGAAGACAGTGGTTTTACGTGTCACACTCACGGCCTTTTTACGTGCTGCTCACGACCTTGTGCCTCTCACACCATCGTCTGACCAGTTAGCACAATGGCCAAACAATGACATGTATTCGGCACCATCCCAACCGCCATCCTACCTATCTTTGTCTCAAATCGGTATAAGAATTGTATGTACATCTCTTAAACCCCAGTCCATTGTAAAAAATCCAAATTGGTGCAATATGTCCGAATAAGACAAAATCAGACAGAACCAGGACACAAAAGGCCAATATTCATAAAAAATAAGACTAACCTGAAGAGGAACTATAGTTACGGGAAAATTAAAAGAAAATAAATCTAAACATCCAAATATCAAATATGTCAGGATTAAGAATATCTACCCCTATGATCAAATTCCATCCAGAAATTAGGCAAATTAACCTAGGATTGAAAAACAATCAAGCTAGAATAAAATAGGTCAAGAAATAAATTCGAAAGAAACAAAATATGTCAGGATAATCCCGAATAGACAAAATAAGGCCAATAGTTGAAAAGACAAATCATGTCAAAGTCGAGAACGGACTAGGCCAAACCGAAATCAGAATTAGTCTCGGTCAGAAACAGGCATCAAAGGTATATCAGGTATCAAAGGGGAAATGCAAAAATTGCAAAAAACCGCATATCATATATATGCATCTCTCACACAGAGCCGTCCTGAAACAGAGAGCAAAACCTAAAGAATTCAAAAAACCGCTCTCAGTGTATCTCTCGAAAAGAGAGTAATGTCAAATCATGGAGATTGGCGCCAAAACCCCAAAACATCCAGAGCGGAATTCACAAAACAATGCTCACATAAAAATCTGATAATAAGACCAAAAACAGAACACCAAAAACCCAAGACAAGAACCAAACCAAGACCGAGTGGCAACTAGACTACAACATAAACAAAACAACAACAACGACACTAACAATAAATAACGGTGTAACAAATTAAAGACAAGCTAGACTGAAAAATATGAAAACGCCTAATTCAGAAATGAAACCTAAGTCAAGATGGAAAATCACGAAAACTTATTCCAGTCAGGATGGAAAACCAAAGATAAACTAATTATATGCCAAGGTCTACAAAAATCAGGCCAGACTTTACTAACTAAATCGAGTGAAACTCAAAAATTTTTTCAAACTAAATTGACAACATAATGTGTTGAGAAATTGAAAAACATAGGTTAAAATGCAAAATCGACGATAAAGTGAAATCAAATGGGCCAAGTTCGAAAACACAAACAGATTAAATTGGCCAAATAAGCCAATCGAAACAATGTCATAACCACATGAGCCCAAAACAGACTAGGAACACACCAAAAACAAAATAGATTCGATTAGACTATCTCAGGAACTGAAATAAATTAAGATGGGAACCAAAAATAAGCTAATTTAAATCGAAATAAAACAACAATAAACTAAACTTAGAGAAATAGGGCTAAGACTCTATTCAATCACACTAGTAACGCGAAAATTCTGGTTAGGAATATGCCGGAATACATAAAATTGAAAAAATTGGAAAATAAATTACAAATAAAACACATCAGAATAAGCTAAATTTGAAAAACGAAAGAATTTTTTCAAGCCTAAAATTGAAAAAACAGAATAAAATAAAAACCAAAACATAGTAAGAACAGACAAACCGATTACGAACACCACAATTAAAATTGAGCTAAATTTGAAATATGAGTTAAGATGGAAACAAGGAAGAAGTTAATTCGAAATTGAATAAACGAGCCATACGCCAAGATTCGACCTAAATAAGGTTAAGTCTCAATAACAACATTCGGACAGAAAACAGACAGAAACACTCTGAAATTGAGATAAAAGTTCAGACGATCCAGGCCAGAATAAATAGGCAAATTCTCAACCCAAACAGGCCAAATTCCTTCTAGCTGAAATCGAAATCAAACTATAGCACTAAATCCTATTCTAATATAAATATAGTAGAATAAAATCAAAATTAAATCAAATCGAAAATAAAAATATAAAAGCAATAAATATATATATATATATAACGTCAAGTCCAAGTCGTCCAATCGCACAGCCGACACGTATGGCCACCCGGAGCGCCCTCGCCTTCTGCCAAGAAGGACTCATCAGCGAGCTTCAACGTGTCGTCATGTCCATAGTCAAGTCTCACGTCCTCACATGATCCTCCAAAAACTCACCGATATCAGCCCATAGGCCTTATAACAAACAAAAACACACAAACACTAAATACTAAATTCAACTCTCACTTGTACCCTCCGC
The DNA here is from genome assembly GCA_963930755.1 of Eudasyphora cyanicolor. Taxonomy (NCBI): domain Eukaryota; kingdom Metazoa; phylum Arthropoda; class Insecta; order Diptera; family Muscidae; genus Eudasyphora; species Eudasyphora cyanicolor. The sequence goes on from OZ005735.1 coordinate 56,842,603, forward strand.
TTACGACCGCCTTTGTCTGAAAACCTTTCCAACTAAAGAGATCCCTAGAAAATTGTGAAATAAATACCTATTGTACGCCGATCCCAACAGCCTCTCTCAGTATATAAAACATACGCACACATGTACATCATCTTCCCCTAACCTATGTATATAAGCAAAATACAAATTACACAATGACGTCACTGTGACAGGCGGAAACCTCCATATGGACAAATAGCTGAATAAATTAAATAAGAATAATATATAATAAATAATAATATATAATATAGGATAAATAAATAAGAATAATATGTAATAATATTGTATAATAAAATATAATAATACAAATATAACTCTAAATGTCCACGGAAACAGTCACCATTCACATGACGTAAACCTATAATATCGAATTTCCCTAACTCCACATTAAAGTAAAGGTCAAATCGAAATTACGACCGAGATCCATATGTCAAAGGGGAAATGCAAAAATTGCAAAGAAACCGCATATCATATATATGCAGCTCTCACAGAGAGCCCTCCTGAAACAGAGAGTAAAACCTAAAGAATTCCAAATCCGCTCTTAGTGTATCTCTCGAAAAGAGAGCAATGTCCAATTATGGAGATTGGCGCCAAAACACCAAAAACATCCAGAGCGGAATTCACAAAACAATGCTCACATAAAAATCTTATAATAAGACCAAAAACAGAACACCAACAAACCCAAGACAAGAACCAAACCAAGACCAAGTGGAAACTAGACTAGAACATAAACAAAAAACAACAACAACGACACTAAAAATAACGATAAACGGCGTAACAAATTAAAGGCAAAAAACGAGAAACCTTAACAACATAAACTAAAAGTAGATCAAAACAGAACAAACAGAACAATAATAATAACAACAGAAACAACAACAACTACAAACAAAAATAACAGAATAATACTAAAACACTAACAAAAACATAACAAATTAACAACAAACAACACAAAACTAACCCGAAACAGAACAACAATGACAACTATAAACAAACAATAACAAAACAAAACTAAAACAACAACAAAAATCTAACAAATTAAAGACAAAACAACGAATCGCTAACAAATCAAAATAAAAACAAACAGAGACAAGACAATACGAAAATAAACAGGACCTAAGAAACAATGCTCCACAGAGTATTGCTCTGAAAATCTACAGAGAATCTCAGAAAAAACGGACTGATATGCACCAATGGACTTCCCACCAAGTGTCCCCCATCACAGTGGTTCCTCACACCCCCCAGGCCTATCGTCTGTCTCTATCCCATGTCCAATCCAAAGGACACGTCACTATTCCCCTAAACCGAAACCTATAAACCACTGTATGGCATCCAAACGGATGCTAAAACAATATCCCATCTATTACTAATCTCCTACAAAAATCAGATATGTCTTAGCCAAGGTAAAATCCTCAATCTGCGGAAAAGATTTTACAGGCCACGACATTGGGTCATTTCACAGAAACCATATCAAGTAAGGTCGAATTCCCTGTAAGGAGCGCAAAGAAATTGCCAATCATTCTTCTCACTCCTTACCCCAGGTCCTACGCATGGGCAAACCTCTTTCGAACGTTATTGTTAGGACATGCGCCTTTCATATAACATTCTGGACATCAGAAATGGGAATGCTCTTGTTCAGATAGCATATATTTTCGTTAAACATGCGAAGACAGTGGTTTTACGTGTCACACTCACGGCCTTTTTACGTGCTGCTCACGACCTTGTGCCTCTCACACCATCGTCTGACCAGTTAGCACAATGGCCAAACAATGACATGTATTCGGCACCATCCCAACCGCCATCCTACCTATCTTTGTCTCAAATCGGTATAAGAATTGTATGTACATCTCTTAAACCCCAGTCCATTGTAAAAAATCCAAATTGGTGCAATATGTCCGAATAAGACAAAATCAGACAGAACCAGGACACAAAAGGCCAATATTCATAAAAAATAAGACTAACCTGAAGAGGAACTATAGTTACGGGAAAATTAAAAGAAAATAAATCTAAACATCCAAATATCAAATATGTCAGGATTAAGAATATCTACCCCTATGATCAAATTCCATCCAGAAATTAGGCAAATCAACCTAGGATTGAAAAACAATCAAGCTAGAATAAAATAGGTCAAGAAATAAATTCGAAAGAAACAAAATATGTCAGGATAATCCCGAATAGACAAAATAAGGCCAATAGTTGAAAAGACAAATCATGTCAAAGTCGAGAACGGACTAGGCCAAACCGAAATCAGAATTAGTCTCGGTCAGAAACAGGCATCAAAGGTATATCAGGTATCAAAGGGGAAATGCAAAAATTGCAAAAAACCGCATATCATATATATGCATCTCTCACACAGAGCCGTCCTGAAACAGAGAGCAAAACCTAAAGAATTCAAAAAACCGCTCTCAGTGTATCTCTCGAAAAGAGAGTAATGTCAAATCATGGAGATTGGCGCCAAAACCCCAAAACATCCAGAGCGGAATTCACAAAACAATGCTCACATAAAAATCTGATAATAAGACCAAAAACAGAACACCAAAAACCCAAGACAAGAACCAAACCAAGACCGAGTGGCAACTAGACTACAACATAAACAAAACAACAACAACGACACTAACAATAAATAACGGTGTAACAAATTAAAGACAAGCTAGACTGAAAAATATGAAAACGCCTAATTCAGAAATGAAACCTAAGTCAAGATGGAAAATCACGAAAACTTATTCCAGTCAGGATGGAAAACCAAAGATAAACTAATTATATGCCAAGGTCTACAAAAATCAGGCCAGACTTTACTAACTAAATCGAGTGAAACTCAAAAATTTTTTCAAACTAAATTGACAACATAATGTGTTGAGAAATTGAAAAACATAGGTTAAAATGCAAAATCGACGATAAAGTGAAATCAAATGGGCCAAGTTCGAAAACACAAACAGATTAAATTGGCCAAATAAGCCAATCGAAACAATGTCATAACCACATGAGCCCAAAACAGACTAGGAACACACCAAAAACAAAATAGATTCGATTAGACTATCTCAGGAACTGAAATAAATTAAGATGGGAACCAAAAATAAGCTAATTTAAATCGAAATAAAACAACAATAAACTAAACTTAGAGAAATAGGGCTAAGACTCTATTCAATCACACTAGTAACGCGAAAATTCTGGTTAGGAATATGCCGGAATACATAAAATTGAAAAAATTGGAAAATAAATTACAAATAAAACACATCAGAATAAGCTAAATTTGAAAAACGAAAGAATTTTTTCAAGCCTAAAATTGAAAAAACAGAATAAAATAAAAACCAAAACATAGTAAGAACAGACAAACCGATTACGAACACCACAATTAAAATTGAGCTAAATTTGAAATATGAGTTAAGATGGAAACAAGGAAGAAGTTAATTCGAAATTGAATAAACGAGCCATACGCCAAGATTCGACCTAAATAAGGTTAAGTCTCAATAACAACATTCGGACAGAAAACAGACAGAAACACTCTGAAATTGAGATAAAAGTTCAGACGATCCAGGCCAGAATAAATAGGCAAATTCTCAACCCAAACAGGCCAAATTCCTTCTAGCTGAAATCGAAATCAAACTATAGCACTAAATCCTATTCTAATATAAATATAGTAGAATAAAATCAAAATTAAATCAAATCGAAAATAAAAATATAAAAGCAATAAATATATATATATATATAACGTCAAGTCCAAGTCGTCCAATCGCACAGCCGACACGTATGGCCACCCGGAGCGCCCTCGCCTTCTGCCAAGAAGGACTCATCAGCGAGCTTCAACGTGTCGTCATGTCCATAGTCAAGTCTCACGTCCTCACATGATCCTCCAAAAACTCACCGATATCAGCCCATAGGCCTTATAACAAACAAAAACACACAAACACTAAATACTAAATTCAACTCTCACTTGTACCCTCCGCTTACGACCGCCTTTGTCTGAAAACCTTTCCAACTAAAGAGATCCCTAGAAAATTGTGAAATAAATACCTATTGTACGCCGATCCCAACAGCCTCTCTCAGTATATAAAACATACGCACACATGTACATCATCTTCCCCTAACCTATGTATATAAGCAAAATACAAATTACACAATGACGTCACTGTGACAGGCGGAAACCTCCATATGGACAAATAGCTGAATAAATTAAATAAGAATAATATATAATAAATAATAATATATAATATAGGATAAATAAATAAGAATAATATGTAATAATATTGTATAATAAAATATAATAATACAAATATAACTCTAAATGTCCACGGAAACAGTCACCATTCACATGACGTAAACCTATAATATCGAATTTCCCTAACTCCACATTAAAGTAAAGGTCAAATCGAAATTACGACCGAGATCCATATGTCAAAGGGGAAATGCAAAAATTGCAAAGAAACCGCATATCATATATATGCAGCTCTCACAGAGAGCCCTCCTGAAACAGAGAGTAAAACCTAAAGAATTCCAAATCCGCTCTTAGTGTATCTCTCGAAAAGAGAGCAATGTCCAATTATGGAGATTGGCGCCAAAACACCAAAAACATCCAGAGCGGAATTCACAAAACAATGCTCACATAAAAATCTTATAATAAGACCAAAAACAGAACACCAACAAACCCAAGACAAGAACCAAACCAAGACCAAGTGGAAACTAGACTAGAACATAAACAAAAAACAACAACAACGACACTAAAAATAACGATAAACGGCGTAACAAATTAAAGGCAAAAAACGAGAAACCTTAACAACATAAACTAAAAGTAGATCAAAACAGAACAAACAGAACAATAATAATAACAACAGAAACAACAACAACTACAAACAAAAATAACAGAATAATACTAAAACACTAACAAAAACATAACAAATTAACAACAAACAACACAAAACTAACCCGAAACAGAACAACAATGACAACTATAAACAAACAATAACAAAACAAAACTAAAACAACAACAAAAATCTAACAAATTAAAGACAAAACAACGAATCGCTAACAAATCAAAATAAAAACAAACAGAGACAAGACAAGACGAAAATAAACAGGACCTAAGAAACAATGCTCCACAGAGTATTGCTCTGAAAATCTACAGAGAATCTCAGAAAAAACGGACTGATATGCACCAATGGACTTCCCACCAAGTGTCCCCCATCACAGTGGTTCCTCACACCCCCCAGGCCTATCGTCTGTCTCTATCCCATGTCCAATCCAAAGGACACGTCACTATTCCCCTAAACCGAAACCTATAAACCACTGTATGGCATCCAAACGGATGCTAAAACAATATCCCATCTATTACTAATCTCCTACAAAAATCAGATATGTCTTAGCCAAGGTAAAATCCTCAATCTGCGGAAAAGATTTTACAGGCCACGACATTGGGTCATTTCACAGAAACCATATCAAGTAAGGTCGAATTCCCTGTAAGGAGCGCAAAGAAATTGCCAATCATTCTTCTCACTCCTTACCCCAGGTCCTACGCATGGGCAAACCTCTTTCGAACGTTATTGTTAGGACATGCGCCTTTCATATAACATTCTGGACATCAGAAATGGGAATGCTCTTGTTCAGATAGCATATATTTTCGTTAAACATGCGAAGACAGTGGTTTTACGTGTCACACTCACGGCCTTTTTACGTGCTGCTCACGACCTTGTGCCTCTCACACCATCGTCTGACCAGTTAGCACAATGGCCAAACAATGACATGTATTCGGCACCATCCCAACCGCCATCCTACCTATCTTTGTCTCAAATCGGTATAAGAATTGTATGTACATCTCTTAAACCCCAGTCCATTGTAAAAAATCCAAATTGGTGCAATATGTCCGAATAAGACAAAATCAGACAGAGCCAGGACACAAAAGGCCAATATTCATAAAAAATAAGACTAACCTGAAGAGGAACTATAGTTACGGGAAAATTAAAAGAAAATAAATCTAAACATCCAAATATCAAATATGTCAGGATTAAGAATATCTACCCCTATGATCAAATTCCATCCAGAAATTAGGCAAATCAACCTAGGATTGAAAAACAATCAAGCTAGAATAAAATAGGTCAAGAAATAAATTCGAAAGAAACAAAATATGTCAGGATAATCCCGAATAGACAAAATAAGGCCAATAGTTGAAAAGACAAATCATGTCAAAGTCGAGAACGGACTAGGCCAAACCGAAATCAGAATTAGTCTCGGTCAGAAACAGGCATCAAAGGTATATCAGGTATCAAAGGGGAAATGCAAAAATTGCAAAAAACCGCATATCATATATATGCATCTCTCACACAGAGCCGTCCTGAAACAGAGAGCAAAACCTAAAGAATTCAAAAAACCGCTCTCAGTGTATCTCTCGAAAAGAGAGTAATGTCAAATCATGGAGATTGGCGCCAAAACCCCAAAACATCCAGAGCGGAATTCACAAAACAATGCTCACATAAAAATCTGATAATAAGACCAAAAACAGAACACCAAAAACCCAAGACAAGAACCAAACCAAGACCGAGTGGCAACTAGACTACAACATAAACAAAACAACAACAACGACACTAACAATAAATAACGGTGTAACAAATTAAAGACAAGCTAGACTGAAAAATATGAAAACGCCTAATTCAGAAATGAAACCTAAGTCAAGATGGAAAATCACGAAAACTTATTCCAGTCAGGATGGAAAACCAAAGATAAACTAATTATATGCCAAGGTCTACAAAAATCAGGCCAGACTTTACTAACTAAATCGAGTGAAACTCAAAAATTTTTTCAAACTAAATTGACAACATAATGTGTTGAGAAATTGAAAAACATAGGTTAAAATGCAAAATCGACGATAAAGTGAAATCAAATGGGCCAAGTTCGAAAACACAAACAGATTAAATTGGCCAAATAAGCCAATCGAAACAATGTCATAACCACATGAGCCCAAAACAGACTAGGAACACACCAAAAACAAAATAGATTCGATTAGACTATCTCAGGAACTGAAATAAATTAAGATGGGAACCAAAAATAAGCTAATTTAAATCGAAATAAAACAACAATAAACTAAACTTAGAGAAATAGGGCTAAGACTCTATTCAATCACACTAGTAACGCGAAAATTCTGGTTAGGAATATGCCGGAATACATAAAATTGAAAAAATTGGAAAATAAATTACAAATAAAACACATCAGAATAAGCTAAATTTGAAAAACGAAAGAATTTTTTCAAGCCTAAAATTGAAAAAACAGAATAAAATAAAAACCAAAACATAGTAAGAACAGACAAACCGATTACGAACACCACAATTAAAATTGAGCTAAATTTGAAATATGAGTTAAGATGGAAACAAGGAAGAAGTTAATTCGAAATTGAATAAACGAGCCATACGCCAAGATTCGACCTAAATAAGGTTAAGTCTCAATAACAACATTCGGACAGAAAACAGACAGAAACACTCTGAAATTGAGATAAAAGTTCAGACGATCCAGGCCAGAATAAATAGGCAAATTCTCAACCCAAACAGGCCAAATTCCTTCTAGCTGAAATCGAAATCAAACTATAGCACTAAATCCTATTCTAATATAAATATAGTAGAATAAAATCAAAATTAAATCAAATCGAAAATAAAAATATAAAAGCAATAAATATATATATATATATAACGTCAAGTCCAAGTCGTCCAATCGCACAGCCGACACGTATGGCCACCCGGAGCGCCCTCGCCTTCTGCCAAGAAGGACTCATCAGCGAGCTTCAACGTGTCGTCATGTCCATAGTCAAGTCTCACGTCCTCACATGATCCTCCAAAAACTCACCGATATCAGCCCATAGGCCTTATAACAAACAAAAACACACAAACACTAAATACTAAATTCAACTCTCACTTGTACCCTCCGCTTACGACCGCCTTTGTCTGAAAACCTTTCCAACTAAAGAGATCCCTAGAAAATTGTGAAATAAATACCTATTGTACGCCGATCCCAACAGCCTCTCTCAGTATATAAAACATACGCACACATGTACATCATCTTCCCCTAACCTATGTATATAAGCAAAATACAAATTACACAATGACGTCACTGTGACAGGCGGAAACCTCCATATGGACAAATAGCTGAATAAATTAAATAAGAATAATATATAATAAATAATAATATATAATATAGGATAAATAAATAAGAATAATATGTAATAATATTGTATAATAAAATATAATAATACAAATATAACTCTAAATGTCCACGGAAACAGTCACCATTCACATGACGTAAACCTATAATATCGAATTTCCCTAACTCCACATTAAAGTAAAGGTCAAATCGAAATTACGACCGAGATCCATATGTCAAAGGGGAAATGCAAAAATTGCAAAGAAACCGCATATCATATATATGCAGCTCTCACAGAGAGCCCTCCTGAAACAGAGAGTAAAACCTAAAGAATTCCAAATCCGCTCTTAGTGTATCTCTCGAAAAGAGAGCAATGTCCAATTATGGAGATTGGCGCCAAAACACCAAAAACATCCAGAGCGGAATTCACAAAACAATGCTCACATAAAAATCTTATAATAAGACCAAAAACAGAACACCAACAAACCCAAGACAAGAACCAAACCAAGACCAAGTGGAAACTAGACTAGAACATAAACAAAAAACAACAACAACGACACTAAAAATAACGATAAACGGCGTAACAAATTAAAGGCAAAAAACGAGAAACCTTAACAACATAAACTAAAAGTAGATCAAAACAGAACAATAATAATAACAACAGAAACAACAACAACTACAAACAAAAATAACAGAATAATACTAAAACACTAACAAAAACATAACAAATTAACAACAAACAACACAAAACTAACCCGAAACAGAACAACAATGACAACTATAAACAAACAATAACAAAACAAAACTAAAACAACAACAAAAATCTAACAAATTAAAGACAAAACAACGAATCGCTAACAAATCAAAATAAAAACAAACAGAGACAAGACAAGACGAAAATAAACAGGACCTAAGAAACAATGCTCCACAGAGTATTGCTCTGAAAATCTACAGAGAATCTCAGAAAAAACGGACTGATATGCACCAATGGACTTCCCACCAAGTGTCCCCCATCACAGTGGTTCCTCACACCCCCCAGGCCTATCGTCTGTCTCTATCCCATGTCCAATCCAAAGGACACGTCACTATTCCCCTAAACCGAAACCTATAAACCACTGTATGGCATCCAAACGGATGCTAAAACAATATCCCATCTATTACTAATCTCCTACAAAAATCAGATATGTCTTAGCCAAGGTAAAATCCTCAATCTGCGGAAAAGATTTTACAGGCCACGACATTGGGTCATTTCACAGAAACCATATCAAGTAAGGTCGAATTCCCTGTAAGGAGCGCAAAGAAATTGCCAATCATTCTTCTCACTCCTTACCCCAGGTCCTACGCATGGGCAAACCTCTTTCGAACGTTATTGTTAGGACATGCGCCTTTCATATAACATTCTGGACATCAGAAATGGGAATGCTCTTGTTCAGATAGCATATATTTTCGTTAAACATGCGAAGACAGTGGTTTTACGTGTCACACTCACGGCCTTTTTACGTGCTGCTCACGACATTGTGCCTCTCACACCATCGTCTGACCAGTTAGCACAATGGCCAAACAATGACATGTATTCGGCACCATCCCAACCGCCATCCTACCTATCTTTGTCTCAAATCGGTATAAGAATTGTATGTACATCTCTTAAACCCCAGTCCATTGTAAAAAATCCAAATTGGTGCAATATGTCCGAATAAGACAAAATCAGACAGAACCAGGACACAAAAGGCCAATATTCATAAAAAATAAGACTAACCTGAAGAGGAACTATAGTTACGGGAAAATTAAAAGAAAATAAATCTAAACATCCAAATATCAAATATGTCAGGATTAAGAATATCTACCCCTATGATCAAATTCCATCCAGAAATTAGGCAAATCAACCTAGGATTGAAAAACAATCAAGCTAGAATAAAATAGGTCAAGAAATAAATTCGAAAGAAACAAAATATGTCAGGATAATCCCGAATAGACAAAATAAGGCCAATAGTTGAAAAGACAAATCATGTCAAAGTCGAGAACGGACTAGGCCAAACCGAAATCAGAATTAGTCTCGGTCAGAAACAGGCATCAAAGGTATATCAGGTATCAAAGGGGAAATGCAAAAATTGCAAAAAACCGCATATCATATATATGCATCTCTCACACAGAGCCGTCCTGAAACAGAGAGCAAAACCTAAAGAATTCAAAAAACCGCTCTCAGTGTATCTCTCGAAAAGAGAGTAATGTCAAATCATGGAGATTGGCGCCAAAACCCCAAAACATCCAGAGCGGAATTCACAAAACAATGCTCACATAAAAATCTGATAATAAGACCAAAAACAGAACACCAAAAACCCAAGACAAGAACCAAACCAAGACCGAGTGGCAACTAGACTACAACATAAACAAAACAACAACAACGACACTAACAATAAATAACGGTGTAACAAATTAAAGACAAGCTAGACTGAAAAATATGAAAACGCCTAATTCAGAAATGAAACCTAAGTCAAGATGGAAAATCACGAAAACTTATTCCAGTCAGGATGGAAAACCAAAGATAAACTAATTATATGCCAAGGTCTACAAAAATCAGGCCAGACTTTACTAACTAAATCGAGTGAAACTCAAAAATTTTTTCAAACTAAATTGACAACATAATGTGTTGAGAAATTGAAAAACATAGGTTAAAATGCAAAATCGACGATAAAGTGAAATCAAATGGGCCAAGTTCGAAAACACAAACAGATTAAATTGGCCAAATAAGCCAATCGAAACAATGTCATAACCACATGAGCCCAAAACAGACTAGGAACACACCAAAAACAAAATAGATTCGATTAGACTATCTCAGGAACTGAAATAAATTAAGATGGGAACCAAAAATAAGCTAATTTAAATCGAAATAAAACAACAATAAACTAAACTTAGAGAAATAGGGCTAAGACTCTATTCAATCACACTAGTAACGCGAAAATTCTGGTTAGGAATATGCCGGAATACATAAAATTGAAAAAATTGGAAAATAAATTACAAATAAAACACATCAGAATAAGCTAAATTTGAAAAACGAAAGAATTTTTTCAAGCCTAAAATTGAAAAAACAGAATAAAATAAAAACCAAAACATAGTAAGAACAGACAAACCGATTACGAACACCACAATTAAAATTGAGCTAAATTTGAAATATGAGTTAAGATGGAAACAAGGAAGAAGTTAATTCGAAATTGAATAAACGAGCCATACGCCAAGATTCGACCTAAATAAGGTTAAGTCTCAATAACAACATTCGGACAGAAAACAGACAGAAACACTCCGAAATTGAGATAAAAGTTCAGACGATCCAGGCCAGAATAAATAGGCAAATTCTCAACCCAAACAGGCCAAATTCCTTCTAGCTGAAATCGAAATCAAACTATAGCACTAAATCCTATTCTAATATAAATATAGTAGAATAAAATCAAAATTAAATCAAATCGAAAATAAAAATATAAAAGCAATAAATATATATATATATATAACGTCAAGTCCAAGTCGTCCAATCGCACAGCCGACACGTATGGCCACCCGGAGCGCCCTCGCCTTCTGCCAAGAAGGACTCATCAGCGAGCTTCAACGTGTCGTCATGTCCATAGTCAAGTCTCACGTCCTCACATGATCCTCCAAAAACTCACCGATATCAGCCCATAGGCCTTATAACAAACAAAAACACACAAACACTAAATACTAAATTCAACTCTCACTTGTACCCTCCGCTTACGACCGCCTTTGTCTGAAAACCCTTCCAACTAAAGAGATCCCTAGAAAATTGTGAAATAAATACCTATTGTACGCCGATCCCAACAGCCTCTCTCAGTATATAAAACATACGCACACATGTACATCATCTTCCCCTAACCTATGTATATAAGCAAAATACAAATTACACAATGACGTCACTGTGACAGGCGGAAACCTCCATATGGACAAATAGCTGAATAAATTAAATAAGAATAATATATAATAAATAATAATATATAATATAGGATAAATAAATAAGAATAATATGTAATAATATTGTATAATAAAATATAATAATACAAATATAACTCTAAATGTCCACGGAAACAGTCACCATTCACATGACGTAAACCTATAATATCGAATTTCCCTAACTCCACATTAAAGTAAAGGTCAAATCGAAATTACGACCGAGATCCATATGTCAAAGGGGAAATGCAAAAATTGCAAAGAAACCGCATATCATATATATGCAGCTCTCACAGAGAGCCCTCCTGAAACAGAGAGTAAAACCTAAAGAATTCCAAATCCGCTCTTAGTGTATCTCTCGAAAAGAGAGCAATGTCCAATTATGGAGATTGGCGCCAAAACACCAAAAACATCCAGAGCGGAATTCACAAAACAATGCTCACATAAAAATCTTATAATAAGACCAAAAACAGAACACCAACAAACCCAAGACAAGAACCAAACCAAGACCAAGTGGAAACTAGACTAGAACATAAACAAAAAACAACAACAACGACACTAAAAATAACGATAAACGGCGTAACAAATTAAAGGCAAAAAACGAGAAACCTTAACAACATAAACTAAAAGTAGATCAAAACAGAACAAACAGAACAATAATAATAACAACAGAAACAACAACAACTACAAACAAAAATAACAGAATAATACTAAAACACTAACAAAAACATAACAAATTAACAACAAACAACACAAAACTAACCCGAAACAGAACAACAATGACAACTATAAACAAACAATAACAAAACAAAACTAAAACAACAACAAAAATCTAACAAATTAAAGACAAAACAACGAATCGCTAACAAATCAAAATAAAAACAAACAGAGACAAGACAAGACGAAAATAAACAGGACCTAAGAAACAATGCTCCACAGAGTATTGCTCTGAAAATCTACAGAGAATCTCAGAAAAAACGGACTGATATGCACCAATGGACTTCCCACCAAGTGTCCCCCATCACAGTGGTTCCTCACACCCCCCAGGCCTATCGTCTGTCTCTATCCCATGTCCAATCCAAAGGACACGTCACTATTCCCCTAAACCGAAACCTATAAACCACTGTATGGCATCCAAACGGATGCTAAAACAATATCCCATCTATTACTAATCTCCTACAAAAATCAGATATGTCTTAGCCAAGGTAAAATCCTCAATCTGCGGAAAAGATTTTACAGGCCACGACATTGGGTCATTTCACAGAAACCATATCAAGTAAGGTCGAATTCCCTGTAAGGAGCGCAAAGAAATTGCCAATCATTCTTCTCACTCCTTACCCCAGGTCCTACGCATGGGCAAACCTCTTTCGAACGTTATTGTTAGGACATGCGCCTTTCATATAACATTCTGGACATCAGAAATGGGAATGCTCTTGTTCAGATAGCATATATTTTCGTTAAACATGCGAAGACAGTGGTTTTACGTGTCACACTCACGGCCTTTTTACGTGCTGCTCACGACCTTGTGCCTCTCACACCATCGTCTGACCAGTTAGCACAATGGCCAAACAATGACATGTATTCGGCACCATCCCAACCGCCATCCTACCTATCTTTGTCTCAAATCGGTATAAGAATTGTATGTACATCTCTTAAACCCCAGTCCATTGTAAAAAATCCAAATTGGTGCAATATGTCCGAATAAGACAAAATCAGACAGAACCAGGACACAAAAGGCCAATATTCATAAAAAATAAGACTAACCTGAAGAGGAACTATAGTTACGGGAAAATTAAAAGAAAATAAATCTAAACATCCAAATATCAAATATGTCAGGATTAAGAATATCTACCCCTATGATCAAATTCCATCCAGAAATTAGGCAAATCAACCTAGGATTGAAAAACAATCAAGCTAGAATAAAATAGGTCAAGAAATAAATTCGAAAGAAACAAAATATGTCAGGATAATCCCGAATAGACAAAATAAGGCCAATAGTTGAAAAGACAAATCATGTCAAAGTCGAGAACGGACTAGGCCAAACCGAAATCAGAATTAGTCTCGGTCAGAAACAGGCATCAAAGGTATATCAGGTATCAAAGGGGAAATGCAAAAATTGCAAAAAACCGCATATCATATATATGCATCTCTCACACAGAGCCGTCCTGAAACAGAGAGCAAAACCTAAAGAATTCAAAAAACCGCTCTCAGTGTATCTCTCGAAAAGAGAGTAATGTCAAATCATGGAGATTGGCGCCAAAACCCCAAAACATCCAGAGCGGAATTCACAAAACAATGCTCACATAAAAATCTGATAATAAGACCAAAAACAGAACACCAAAAACCCAAGACAAGAACCAAACCAAGACCGAGTGGCAACTAGACTACAACATAAACAAAACAACAACAACGACACTAACAATAAATAACGGTGTAACAAATTAAAGACAAGCTAGACTGAAAAATATGAAAACGCCTAATTCAGAAATGAAACCTAAGTCAAGATGGAAAATCACGAAAACTTATTCCAGTCAGGATGGAAAACCAAAGATAAACTAATTATATGCCAAGGTCTACAAAAATCAGGCCAGACTTTACTAACTAAATCGAGTGAAACTCAAAAATTTTTTCAAACTAAATTGACAACATAATGTGTTGAGAAATTGAAAAACATAGGTTAAAATGCAAAATCGACGATAAAGTGAAATCAAATGGGCCAAGTTCGAAAACACAAACAGATTAAATTGGCCAAATAAGCCAATCGAAACAATGTCATAACCACATGAGCCCAAAACAGACTAGGAACACACCAAAAACAAAATAGATTCGATTAGACTATCTCAGGAACTGAAATAAATTAAGATGGGAACCAAAAATAAGCTAATTTAAATCGAAATAAAACAACAATAAACTAAACTTAGAGAAATAGGGCTAAGACTCTATTCAATCACACTAGTAACGCGAAAATTCTGGTTAGGAATATGCCGGAATACATAAAATTGAAAAAATTGGAAAATAAATTACAAATAAAACACATCAGAATAAGCTAAATTTGAAAAACGAAAGAATTTTTTCAAGCCTAAAATTGAAAAAACAGAATAAAATAAAAACCAAAACATAGTAAGAACAGACAAACCGATTACGAACACCACAATTAAAATTGAGCTAAATTTGAAATATGAGTTAAGATGGAAACAAGGAAGAAGTTAATTCGAAATTGAATAAACGAGCCATACGCCAAGATTCGACCTAAATAAGGTTAAGTCTCAATAACAACATTCGGACAGAAAACAGACAGAAACACTCCGAAATTGAGATAAAAGTTCAGACGATCCAGGCCAGAATAAATAGGCAAATTCTCAACCCAAACAGGCCAAATTCCTTCTAGCTGAAATCGAAATCAAACTATAGCACTAAATCCTATTCTAATATAAATATAGTAGAATAAAATCAAAATTAAATCAAATCGAAAATAAAAATATAAAAGCAATAAATATATATATATATATAACGTCAAGTCCAAGTCGTCCAATCGCACAGCCGACACGTATGGCCACCCGGAGCGCCCTCGCCTTCTGCCAAGAAGGACTCATCAGCGAGCTTCAACGTGTCGTCATGTCCATAGTCAAGTCTCACGTCCTCACATGATCCTCCAAAAACTCACCGATATCAGCCCATAGGCCTTATAACAAACAAAAACACACAAACACTAAATACTAAATTCAACTCTCACTTGTACCCTCCGCTTACGACCGCCTTTGTCTGAAAACCCTTCCAACTAAAGAGATCCCTAGAAAATTGTGAAATAAATACCTATTGTACGCCGATCCCAACAGCCTCTCTCAGTATATAAAACATACGCACACATGTACATCATCTTCCCCTAACCTATGTATATAAGCAAAATACAAATTACACAATGACGTCACTGTGACAGGCGGAAACCTCCATATGGACAAATAGCTGAATAAATTAAATAAGAATAATATATAATAAATAATAATATATAATATAGGATAAATAAATAAGAATAATATGTAATAATATTGTATAATAAAATATAATAATACAAATATAACTCTAAATGTCCACGGAAACAGTCACCATTCACATGACGTAAACCTATAATATCGAATTTCCCTAACTCCACATTAAAGTAAAGGTCAAATCGAAATTACGACCGAGATCCATATGTCAAAGGGGAAATGCAAAAATTGCAAAGAAACCGCATATCATATATATGCAGCTCTCACAGAGAGCCCTCCTGAAACAGAGAGTAAAACCTAAAGAATTCCAAATCCGCTCTTAGTGTATCTCTCGAAAAGAGAGCAATGTCCAATTATGGAGATTGGCGCCAAAACACCAAAAACATCCAGAGCGGAATTCACAAAACAATGCTCACATAAAAATCTTATAATAAGACCAAAAACAGAACACCAACAAACCCAAGACAAGAACCAAACCAAGACCAAGTGGAAACTAGACTAGAACATAAACAAAAAACAACAACAACGACACTAAAAATAACGATAAACGGCGTAACAAATTAAAGGCAAAAAACGAGAAACCTTAACAACATAAACTAAAAGTAGATCAAAACAGAACAAACAGAACAATAATAATAACAACAGAAACAACAACAACTACAAACAAAAATAACAGAATAATACTAAAACACTAACAAAAACATAACAAATTAACAACAAACAACACAAAACTAACCCGAAACAGAACAACAATGACAACTATAAACAAACAATAACAAAACAAAACTAAAACAACAACAAAAATCTAACAAATTAAAGACAAAACAACGAATCGCTAACAAATCAAAATAAAAACAAACAGAGACAAGACAAGACGAAAATAAACAGGACCTAAGAAACAATGCTCCACAGAGTATTGCTCTGAAAATCTACAGAGAATCTCAGAAAAAACGGACTGATATGCACCAATGGACTTCCCACCAAGTGTCCCCCATCACAGTGGTTCCTCACACCCCCCAGGCCTATCGTCTGTCTCTATCCCATGTCCAATCCAAAGGACACGTCACTATTCCCCTAAACCGAAACCTATAAACCACTGTATGGCATCCAAACGGATGCTAAAACAATATCCCATCTATTACTAATCTCCTACAAAAATCAGATATGTCTTAGCCAAGGTAAAATCCTCAATCTGCGGAAAAGATTTTACAGGCCACGACATTGGGTCATTTCACAGAAACCATATCAAGTAAGGTCGAATTCCCTGTAAGGAGCGCAAAGAAATTGCCAATCATTCTTCTCACTCCTTACCCCAGGTCCTACGCATGGGCAAACCTCTTTCGAACGTTATTGTTAGGACATGCGCCTTTCATATAACATTCTGGACATCAGAAATGGGAATGCTCTTGTTCAGATAGCATATATTTTCGTTAAACATGCGAAGACAGTGGTTTTACGTGTCACACTCACGGCCTTTTTACGTGCTGCTCACGACCTTGTGCCTCTCACACCATCGTCTGACCAGTTAGCACAATGGCCAAACAATGACATGTATTCGGCACCATCCCAACCGCCATCCTACCTATCTTTGTCTCAAATCGGTATAAGAATTGTATGTACATCTCTTAAACCCCAGTCCATTGTAAAAAATCCAAATTGGTGCAATATGTCCGAATAAGACAAAATCAGACAGAACCAGGACACAAAAGGCCAATATTCATAAAAAATAAGACTAACCTGAAGAGGAACTATAGTTACGGGAAAATTAAAAGAAAATAAATCTAAACATCCAAATATCAAATATGTCAGGATTAAGAATATCTACCCCTATGATCAAATTCCATCCAGAAATTAGGCAAATCAACCTAGGATTGAAAAACAATCAAGCTAGAATAAAATAGGTCAAGAAATAAATTCGAAAGAAACAAAATATGTCAGGATAATCCCGAATAGACAAAATAAGGCCAATAGTTGAAAAGACAAATCATGTCAAAGTCGAGAACGGACTAGGCCAAACCGAAATCAGAATTAGTCTCGGTCAGAAACAGGCATCAAAGGTATATCAGGTATCAAAGGGGAAATGCAAAAATTGCAAAAAACCGCATATCATATATATGCATCTCTCACACAGAGCCGTCCTGAAACAGAGAGCAAAACCTAAAGAATTCAAAAAACCGCTCTCAGTGTATCTCTCGAAAAGAGAGTAATGTCAAATCATGGAGATTGGCGCCAAAACCCCAAAACATCCAGAGCGGAATTCACAAAACAATGCTCACATAAAAATCTGATAATAAGACCAAAAACAGAACACCAAAAACCCAAGACAAGAACCAAACCAAGACCGAGTGGCAACTAGACTACAACATAAACAAAACAACAACAACGACACTAACAATAAATAACGGTGTAACAAATTAAAGACAAGCTAGACTGAAAAATATGAAAACGCCTAATTCAGAAATGAAACCTAAGTCAAGATGGAAAATCACGAAAACTTATTCCAGTCAGGATGGAAAACCAAAGATAAACTAATTATATGCCAAGGTCTACAAAAATCAGGCCAGACTTTACTAACTAAATCGAGTGAAACTCAAAAATTTTTTCAAACTAAATTGACAACATAATGTGTTGAGAAATTGAAAAACATAGGTTAAAATGCAAAATCGACGATAAAGTGAAATCAAATGGGCCAAGTTCGAAAACACAAACAGATTAAATTGGCCAAATAAGCCAATCGAAACAATGTCATAACCACATGAGCCCAAAACAGACTAGGAACACACCAAAAACAAAATAGATTCGATTAGACTATCTCAGGAACTGAAATAAATTAAGATGGGAACCAAAAATAAGCTAATTTAAATCGAAATAAAACAACAATAAACTAAACTTAGAGAAATAGGGCTAAGACTCTATTCAATCACACTAGTAACGCGAAAATTCTGGTTAGGAATATGCCGGAATACATAAAATTGAAAAAATTGGAAAACAAATTACAAATAAAACACATCAGAATAAGCTAAATTTGAAAAACGAAAGAATTTTTTCAAGCCTAAAATTGAAAAAACAGAATAAAATAAAAACCAAAACATAGTAAGAACAGACAAACCGATTACGAACACCACAATTAAAATTGAGCTAAATTTGAAATATGAGTTAAGATGGAAACAAGGAAGAAGTTAATTCGAAATTGAATAAACGAGCCATACGCCAAGATTCGACCTAAATAAGGTTAAGTCTCAATAACAACATTCGGACAGAAAACAGACAGAAACACTCCGAAATTGAGATAAAAGTTCAGACGATCCAGGCCAGAATAAATAGGCAAATTCTCAACCCAAACAGGCCAAATTCCTTCTAGCTGAAATCGAAATCAAACTATAGCACTAAATCCTATTCTAATATAAATATAGTAGAATAAAATCAAAATTAAATCAAATCGAAAATAAAAATATAAAAGCAATAAATATATATATATATATAACGTCAAGTCCAAGTCGTCCAATCGCACAGCCGACACGTATGGCCACCCGGAGCGCCCTCGCCTTCTGCCAAGAAGGACTCATCAGCGAGCTTCAACGTGTCGTCATGTCCATAGTCAAGTCTCACGTCCTCACATGATCCTCCAAAAACTCACCGATATCAGCCCATAGGCCTTATAACAAACAAAAACACACAAACACTAAATACTAAATTCAACTCTCACTTGTACCCTCCGCTTACGACCGCCTTTGTCTGAAAACCCTTCCAACTAAAGAGATCCCTAGAAAATTGTGAAATAAATACCTATTGTACGCCGATCCCAACAGCCTCTCTCAGTATATAAAACATACGCACACATGTACATCATCTTCCCCTAACCTATGTATATAAGCAAAATACAAATTACACAATGACGTCACTGTGACAGGCGGAAACCTCCATATGGACAAATAGCTGAATAAATTAAATAAGAATAATATATAATAAATAATAATATATAATATAGGATAAATAAATAAGAATAATATGTAATAATATTGTATAATAAAATATAATAATACAAATATAACTCTAAATGTCCACGGAAACAGTCACCATTCACATGACGTAAACCTATAATATCGAATTTCCCTAACTCCACATTAAAGTAAAGGTCAAATCGAAATTACGACCGAGATCCATATGTCAAAGGGGAAATGCAAAAATTGCAAAGAAACCGCATATCATATATATGCAGCTCTCACAGAGAGCCCTCCTGAAACAGAGAGTAAAACCTAAAGAATTCCAAATCCGCTCTTAGTGTATCTCTCGAAAAGAGAGCAATGTCCAATTATGGAGATTGGCGCCAAAACACCAAAAACATCCAGAGCGGAATTCACAAAACAATGCTCACATAAAAATCTTATAATAAGACCAAAAACAGAACACCAACAAACCCAAGACAAGAACCAAACCAAGACCAAGTGGAAACTAGACTAGAACATAAACAAAAAACAACAACAACGACACTAAAAATAACGATAAACGGCGTAACAAATTAAAGGCAAAAAACGAGAAACCTTAACAACATAAACTAAAAGTAGATCAAAACAGAACAAACAGAACAATAATAATAACAACAGAAACAACAACAACTACAAACAAAAATAACAGAATAATACTAAAACACTAACAAAAACATAACAAATTAACAACAAACAACACAAAACTAACCCGAAACAGAACAACAATGACAACTATAAACAAACAATAACAAAACAAAACTAAAACAACAACAAAAATCTAACAAATTAAAGACAAAACAACGAATCGCTAACAAATCAAAATAAAAACAAACAGAGACAAGACAAGACGAAAATAAACAGGACCTAAGAAACAATGCTCCACAGAGTATTGCTCTGAAAATCTACAGAGAATCTCAGAAAAAACGGACTGATATGCACCAATGGACTTCCCACCAAGTGTCCCCCATCACAGTGGTTCCTCACACCCCCCAGGCCTATCGTCTGTCTCTATCCCATGTCCAATCCAAAGGACACGTCACTATTCCCCTAAACCGAAACCTATAAACCACTGTATGGCATCCAAACGGATGCTAAAACAATATCCCATCTATTACTAATCTCCTACAAAAATCAGATATGTCTTAGCCAAGGTAAAATCCTCAATCTGCGGAAAAGATTTTACAGGCCACGACATTGGGTCATTTCACAGAAACCATATCAAGTAAGGTCGAATTCCCTGTAAGGAGCGCAAAGAAATTGCCAATCATTCTTCTCACTCCTTACCCCAGGTCCTACGCATGGGCAAACCTCTTTCGAACGTTATTGTTAGGACATGCGCCTTTCATATAACATTCTGGACATCAGAAATGGGAATGCTCTTGTTCAGATAGCATATATTTTCGTTAAACATGCGAAGACAGTGGTTTTACGTGTCACACTCACGGCCTTTTTACGTGCTGCTCACGACCTTGTGCCTCTCACACCATCGTCTGACCAGTTAGCACAATGGCCAAACAATGACATGTATTCGGCACCATCCCAACCGCCATCCTACCTATCTTTGTCTCAAATCGGTATAAGAATTGTATGTACATCTCTTAAACCCCAGTCCATTGTAAAAAATCCAAATTGGTGCAATATGTCCGAATAAGACAAAATCAGACAGAACCAGGACACAAAAGGCCAATATTCATAAAAAATAAGACTAACCTGAAGAGGAACTATAGTTACGGGAAAATTAAAAGAAAATAAATCTAAACATCCAAATATCAAATATGTCAGGATTAAGAATATCTACCCCTATGATCAAATTCCATCCAGAAATTAGGCAAATCAACCTAGGATTGAAAAACAATCAAGCTAGAATAAAATAGGTCAAGAAATAAATTCGAAAGAAACAAAATATGTCAGGATAATCCCGAATAGACAAAATAAGGCCAATAGTTGAAAAGACAAATCATGTCAAAGTCGAGAACGGACTAGGCCAAACCGAAATCAGAATTAGTCTCGGTCAGAAACAGGCATCAAAGGTATATCAGGTATCAAAGGGGAAATGCAAAAATTGCAAAAAACCGCATATCATATATATGCATCTCTCACACAGAGCCGTCCTGAAACAGAGAGCAAAACCTAAAGAATTCAAAAAACCGCTCTCAGTGTATCTCTCGAAAAGAGAGTAATGTCAAATCATGGAGATTGGCGCCAAAACCCCAAAACATCCAGAGCGGAATTCACAAAACAATGCTCACATAAAAATCTGATAATAAGACCAAAAACAGAACACCAAAAACCCAAGACAAGAACCAAACCAAGACCGAGTGGCAACTAGACTACAACATAAACAAAACAACAACAACGACACTAACAATAAATAACGGTGTAACAAATTAAAGACAAGCTAGACTGAAAAATATGAAAACGCCTAATTCAGAAATGAAACCTAAGTCAAGATGGAAAATCACGAAAACTTATTCCAGTCAGGATGGAAAACCAAAGATAAACTAATTATATGCCAAGGTCTACAAAAATCAGGCCAGACTTTACTAACTAAATCGAGTGAAACTCAAAAATTTTTTCAAACTAAATTGACAACATAATGTGTTGAGAAATTGAAAAACATAGGTTAAAATGCAAAATCGACGATAAAGTGAAATCAAATGGGCCAAGTTCGAAAACACAAACAGATTAAATTGGCCAAATAAGCCAATCGAAACAATGTCATAACCACATGAGCCCAAAACAGACTAGGAACACACCAAAAACAAAATAGATTCGATTAGACTATCTCAGGAACTGAAATAAATTAAGATGGGAACCAAAAATAAGCTAATTTAAATCGAAATAAAACAACAATAAACTAAACTTAGAGAAATAGGGCTAAGACTCTATTCAATCACACTAGTAACGCGAAAATTCTGGTTAGGAATATGCCGGAATACATAAAATTGAAAAAATTGGAAAATAAATTACAAATAAAACACATCAGAATAAGCTAAATTTGAAAAACGAAAGAATTTTTTCAAGCCTAAAATTGAAAAAACAGAATAAAATAAAAACCAAAACATAGTAAGAACAGACAAACCGATTACGAACACCACAATTAAAATTGAGCTAAATTTGAAATATGAGTTAAGATGGAAACAAGGAAGAAGTTAATTCGAAATTGAATAAACGAGCCATACGCCAAGATTCGACCTAAATAAGGTTAAGTCTCAATAACAACATTCGGACAGAAAACAGACAGAAACACTCCGAAATTGAGATAAAAGTTCAGACGATCCAGGCCAGAATAAATAGGCAAATTCTCAACCCAAACAGGCCAAATTCCTTCTAGCTGAAATCGAAATCAAACTATAGCACTAAATCCTATTCTAATATAAATATAGTAGAATAAAATCAAAATTAAATCAAATCGAAAATAAAAATATAAAAGCAATAAATATATATATATATATAACGTCAAGTCCAAGTCGTCCAATCGCACAGCCGACACGTATGGCCACCCGGAGCGCCCTCGCCTTCTGCCAAGAAGGACTCATCAGCGAGCTTCAACGTGTCGTCATGTCCATAGTCAAGTCTCACGTCCTCACATGATCCTCCAAAAACTCACCGATATCAGCCCATAGGCCTTATAACAAACAAAAACACACAAACACTAAATACTAAATTCAACTCTCACTTGTACCCTCCGCTTACGACCGCCTTTGTCTGAAAACCCTTCCAACTAAAGAGATCCCTAGAAAATTGTGAAATAAATACCTATTGTACGCCGATCCCAACAGCCTCTCTCAGTATATAAAACATACGCACACATGTACATCATCTTCCCCTAACCTATGTATATAAGCAAAATACAAATTACACAATGACGTCACTGTGACAGGCGGAAACCTCCATATGGACAAATAGCTGAATAAATTAAATAAGAATAATATATAATAAATAATAATATATAATATAGGATAAATAAATAAGAATAATATGTAATAATATTGTATAATAAAATATAATAATACAAATATAACTCTAAATGTCCACGGAAACAGTCACCATTCACATGACGTAAACCTATAATATCGAATTTCCCTAACTCCACATTAAAGTAAAGGTCAAATCGAAATTACGACCGAGATCCATATGTCAAAGGGGAAATGCAAAAATTGCAAAGAAACCGCATATCATATATATGCAGCTCTCACAGAGAGCCCTCCTGAAACAGAGAGTAAAACCTAAAGAATTCCAAATCCGCTCTTAGTGTATCTCTCGAAAAGAGAGCAATGTCCAATTATGGAGATTGGCGCCAAAACACCAAAAACATCCAGAGCGGAATTCACAAAACAATGCTCACATAAAAATCTTATAATAAGACCAAAAACAGAACACCAACAAACCCAAGACAAGAACCAAACCAAGACCAAGTGGAAACTAGACTAGAACATAAACAAAAAACAACAACAACGACACTAAAAATAACGATAAACGGCGTAACAAATTAAAGGCAAAAAACGAGAAACCTTAACAACATAAACTAAAAG
Source organism: Eudasyphora cyanicolor (assembly GCA_963930755.1). Taxonomy (NCBI): domain Eukaryota; kingdom Metazoa; phylum Arthropoda; class Insecta; order Diptera; family Muscidae; genus Eudasyphora; species Eudasyphora cyanicolor. The sequence continues at coordinate 56,867,191 of OZ005735.1, forward strand.
TAGATCAAAACAGAACAAACAGAACAATAATAATAACAACAGAAACAACAACAACTACAAACAAAAATAACAGAATAATACTAAAACACTAACAAAAACATAACAAATTAACAACAAACAACACAAAACTAACCCGAAACAGAACAACAATGACAACTATAAACAAACAATAACAAAACAAAACTAAAACAACAACAAAAATCTAACAAATTAAAGACAAAACAACGAATCGCTAACAAATCAAAATAAAAACAAACAGAGACAAGACAAGACGAAAATAAACAGGACCTAAGAAACAATGCTCCACAGAGTATTGCTCTGAAAATCTACAGAGAATCTCAGAAAAAACGGACTGATATGCACCAATGGACTTCCCACCAAGTGTCCCCCATCACAGTGGTTCCTCACACCCCCCAGGCCTATCGTCTGTCTCTATCCCATGTCCAATCCAAAGGACACGTCACTATTCCCCTAAACCGAAACCTATAAACCACTGTATGGCATCCAAACGGATGCTAAAACAATATCCCATCTATTACTAATCTCCTACAAAAATCAGATATGTCTTAGCCAAGGTAAAATCCTCAATCTGCGGAAAAGATTTTACAGGCCACGACATTGGGTCATTTCACAGAAACCATATCAAGTAAGGTCGAATTCCCTGTAAGGAGCGCAAAGAAATTGCCAATCATTCTTCTCACTCCTTACCCCAGGTCCTACGCATGGGCAAACCTCTTTCGAACGTTATTGTTAGGACATGCGCCTTTCATATAACATTCTGGACATCAGAAATGGGAATGCTCTTGTTCAGATAGCATATATTTTCGTTAAACATGCGAAGACAGTGGTTTTACGTGTCACACTCACGGCCTTTTTACGTGCTGCTCACGACCTTGTGCCTCTCACACCATCGTCTGACCAGTTAGCACAATGGCCAAACAATGACATGTATTCGGCACCATCCCAACCGCCATCCTACCTATCTTTGTCTCAAATCGGTATAAGAATTGTATGTACATCTCTTAAACCCCAGTCCATTGTAAAAAATCCAAATTGGTGCAATATGTCCGAATAAGACAAAATCAGACAGAACCAGGACACAAAAGGCCAATATTCATAAAAAATAAGACTAACCTGAAGAGGAACTATAGTTACGGGAAAATTAAAAGAAAATAAATCTAAACATCCAAATATCAAATATGTCAGGATTAAGAATATCTACCCCTATGATCAAATTCCATCCAGAAATTAGGCAAATCAACCTAGGATTGAAAAACAATCAAGCTAGAATAAAATAGGTCAAGAAATAAATTCGAAAGAAACAAAATATGTCAGGATAATCCCGAATAGACAAAATAAGGCCAATAGTTGAAAAGACAAATCATGTCAAAGTCGAGAACGGACTAGGCCAAACCGAAATCAGAATTAGTCTCGGTCAGAAACAGGCATCAAAGGTATATCAGGTATCAAAGGGGAAATGCAAAAATTGCAAAAAACCGCATATCATATATATGCATCTCTCACACAGAGCCGTCCTGAAACAGAGAGCAAAACCTAAAGAATTCAAAAAACCGCTCTCAGTGTATCTCTCGAAAAGAGAGTAATGTCAAATCATGGAGATTGGCGCCAAAACCCCAAAACATCCAGAGCGGAATTCACAAAACAATGCTCACATAAAAATCTGATAATAAGACCAAAAACAGAACACCAAAAACCCAAGACAAGAACCAAACCAAGACCGAGTGGCAACTAGACTACAACATAAACAAAACAACAACAACGACACTAACAATAAATAACGGTGTAACAAATTAAAGACAAGCTAGACTGAAAAATATGAAAACGCCTAATTCAGAAATGAAACCTAAGTCAAGATGGAAAATCACGAAAACTTATTCCAGTCAGGATGGAAAACCAAAGATAAACTAATTATATGCCAAGGTCTACAAAAATCAGGCCAGACTTTACTAACTAAATCGAGTGAAACTCAAAAATTTTTTCAAACTAAATTGACAACATAATGTGTTGAGAAATTGAAAAACATAGGTTAAAATGCAAAATCGACGATAAAGTGAAATCAAATGGGCCAAGTTCGAAAACACAAACAGATTAAATTGGCCAAATAAGCCAATCGAAACAATGTCATAACCACATGAGCCCAAAACAGACTAGGAACACACCAAAAACAAAATAGATTCGATTAGACTATCTCAGGAACTGAAATAAATTAAGATGGGAACCAAAAATAAGCTAATTTAAATCGAAATAAAACAACAATAAACTAAACTTAGAGAAATAGGGCTAAGACTCTATTCAATCACACTAGTAACGCGAAAATTCTGGTTAGGAATATGCCGGAATACATAAAATTGAAAAAATTGGAAAATAAATTACAAATAAAACACATCAGAATAAGCTAAATTTGAAAAACGAAAGAATTTTTTCAAGCCTAAAATTGAAAAAACAGAATAAAATAAAAACCAAAACATAGTAAGAACAGACAAACCGATTACGAACACCACAATTAAAATTGAGCTAAATTTGAAATATGAGTTAAGATGGAAACAAGGAAGAAGTTAATTCGAAATTGAATAAACGAGCCATACGCCAAGATTCGACCTAAATAAGGTTAAGTCTCAATAACAACATTCGGACAGAAAACAGACAGAAACACTCCGAAATTGAGATAAAAGTTCAGACGATCCAGGCCAGAATAAATAGGCAAATTCTCAACCCAAACAGGCCAAATTCCTTCTAGCTGAAATCGAAATCAAACTATAGCACTAAATCCTATTCTAATATAAATATAGTAGAATAAAATCAAAATTAAATCAAATCGAAAATAAAAATATAAAAGCAATAAATATATATATATATATAACGTCAAGTCCAAGTCGTCCAATCGCACAGCCGACACGTATGGCCACCCGGAGCGCCCTCGCCTTCTGCCAAGAAGGACTCATCAGCGAGCTTCAACGTGTCGTCATGTCCATAGTCAAGTCTCACGTCCTCACATGATCCTCCAAAAACTCACCGATATCAGCCCATAGGCCTTATAACAAACAAAAACACACAAACACTAAATACTAAATTCAACTCTCACTTGTACCCTCCGCTTACGACCGCCTTTGTCTGAAAACCCTTCCAACTAAAGAGATCCCTAGAAAATTGTGAAATAAATACCTATTGTACGCCGATCCCAACAGCCTCTCTCAGTATATAAAACATACGCACACATGTACATCATCTTCCCCTAACCTATGTATATAAGCAAAATACAAATTACACAATGACGTCACTGTGACAGGCGGAAACCTCCATATGGACAAATAGCTGAATAAATTAAATAAGAATAATATATAATAAATAATAATATATAATATAGGATAAATAAATAAGAATAATATGTAATAATATTGTATAATAAAATATAATAATACAAATATAACTCTAAATGTCCACGGAAACAGTCACCATTCACATGACGTAAACCTATAATATCGAATTTCCCTAACTCCACATTAAAGTAAAGGTCAAATCGAAATTACGACCGAGATCCATATGTCAAAGGGGAAATGCAAAAATTGCAAAGAAACCGCATATCATATATATGCAGCTCTCACAGAGAGCCCTCCTGAAACAGAGAGTAAAACCTAAAGAATTCCAAATCCGCTCTTAGTGTATCTCTCGAAAAGAGAGCAATGTCCAATTATGGAGATTGGCGCCAAAACACCAAAAACATCCAGAGCGGAATTCACAAAACAATGCTCACATAAAAATCTTATAATAAGACCAAAAACAGAACACCAACAAACCCAAGACAAGAACCAAACCAAGACCAAGTGGAAACTAGACTAGAACATAAACAAAAAACAACAACAACGACACTAAAAATAACGATAAACGGCGTAACAAATTAAAGGCAAAAAACGAGAAACCTTAACAACATAAACTAAAAGTAGATCAAAACAGAACAAACAGAACAATAATAATAACAACAGAAACAACAACAACTACAAACAAAAATAACAGAATAATACTAAAACACTAACAAAAACATAACAAATTAACAACAAACAACACAAAACTAACCCGAAACAGAACAACAATGACAACTATAAACAAACAATAACAAAACAAAACTAAAACAACAACAAAAATCTAACAAATTAAAGACAAAACAACGAATCGCTAACAAATCAAAATAAAAACAAACAGAGACAAGACAAGACGAAAATAAACAGGACCTAAGAAACAATGCTCCACAGAGTATTGCTCTGAAAATCTACAGAGAATCTCAGAAAAAACGGACTGATATGCACCAATGGACTTCCCACCAAGTGTCCCCCATCACAGTGGTTCCTCACACCCCCCAGGCCTATCGTCTGTCTCTATCCCATGTCCAATCCAAAGGACACGTCACTATTCCCCTAAACCGAAACCTATAAACCACTGTATGGCATCCAAACGGATGCTAAAACAATATCCCATCTATTACTAATCTCCTACAAAAATCAGATATGTCTTAGCCAAGGTAAAATCCTCAATCTGCGGAAAAGATTTTACAGGCCACGACATTGGGTCATTTCACAGAAACCATATCAAGTAAGGTCGAATTCCCTGTAAGGAGCGCAAAGAAATTGCCAATCATTCTTCTCACTCCTTACCCCAGGTCCTACGCATGGGCAAACCTCTTTCGAACGTTATTGTTAGGACATGCGCCTTTCATATAACATTCTGGACATCAGAAATGGGAATGCTCTTGTTCAGATAGCATATATTTTCGTTAAACATGCGAAGACAGTGGTTTTACGTGTCACACTCACGGCCTTTTTACGTGCTGCTCACGACCTTGTGCCTCTCACACCATCGTCTGACCAGTTAGCACAATGGTCAAACAATGACATGTATTCGGCACCATCCCAACCGCCATCCTACCTATCTTTGTCTCAAATCGGTATAAGAATTGTATGTACATCTCTTAAACCCCAGTCCATTGTAAAAAATCCAAATTGGTGCAATATGTCCGAATAAGACAAAATCAGACAGAACCAGGACACAAAAGGCCAATATTCATAAAAAATAAGACTAACCTGAAGAGGAACTATAGTTACGGGAAAATTAAAAGAAAATAAATCTAAACATCCAAATATCAAATATGTCAGGATTAAGAATATCTACCCCTATGATCAAATTCCATCCAGAAATTAGGCAAATCAACCTAGGATTGAAAAACAATCAAGCTAGAATAAAATAGGTCAAGAAATAAATTCGAAAGAAACAAAATATGTCAGGATAATCCCGAATAGACAAAATAAGGCCAATAGTTGAAAAGACAAATCATGTCAAAGTCGAGAACGGACTAGGCCAAACCGAAATCAGAATTAGTCTCGGTCAGAAACAGGCATCAAAGGTATATCAGGTATCAAAGGGGAAATGCAAAAATTGCAAAAAACCGCATATCATATATATGCATCTCTCACACAGAGCCGTCCTGAAACAGAGAGCAAAACCTAAAGAATTCAAAAAACCGCTCTCAGTGTATCTCTCGAAAAGAGAGTAATGTCAAATCATGGAGATTGGCGCCAAAACCCCAAAACATCCAGAGCGGAATTCACAAAACAATGCTCACATAAAAATCTGATAATAAGACCAAAAACAGAACACCAAAAACCCAAGACAAGAACCAAACCAAGACCGAGTGGCAACTAGACTACAACATAAACAAAACAACAACAACGACACTAACAATAAATAACGGTGTAACAAATTAAAGACAAGCTAGACTGAAAAATATGAAAACGCCTAATTCAGAAATGAAACCTAAGTCAAGATGGAAAATCACGAAAACTTATTCCAGTCAGGATGGAAAACCAAAGATAAACTAATTATATGCCAAGGTCTACAAAAATCAGGCCAGACTTTACTAACTAAATCGAGTGAAACTCAAAAATTTTTTCAAACTAAATTGACAACATAATGTGTTGAGAAATTGAAAAACATAGGTTAAAATGCAAAATCGACGATAAAGTGAAATCAAATGGGCCAAGTTCGAAAACACAAACAGATTAAATTGGCCAAATAAGCCAATCGAAACAATGTCATAACCACATGAGCCCAAAACAGACTAGGAACACACCAAAAACAAAATAGATTCGATTAGACTATCTCAGGAACTGAAATAAATTAAGATGGGAACCAAAAATAAGCTAATTTAAATCGAAATAAAACAACAATAAACTAAACTTAGAGAAATAGGGCTAAGACTCTATTCAATCACACTAGTAACGCGAAAATTCTGGTTAGGAATATGCCGGAATACATAAAATTGAAAAAATTGGAAAATAAATTACAAATAAAACACATCAGAATAAGCTAAATTTGAAAAACGAAAGAATTTTTTCAAGCCTAAAATTGAAAAAACAGAATAAAATAAAAACCAAAACATAGTAAGAACAGACAAACCGATTACGAACACCACAATTAAAATTGAGCTAAATTTGAAATATGAGTTAAGATGGAAACAAGGAAGAAGTTAATTCGAAATTGAATAAACGAGCCATACGCCAAGATTCGACCTAAATAAGGTTAAGTCTCAATAACAACATTCGGACAGAAAACAGACAGAAACACTCCGAAATTGAGATAAAAGTTCAGACGATCCAGGCCAGAATAAATAGGCAAATTCTCAACCCAAACAGGCCAAATTCCTTCTAGCTGAAATCGAAATCAAACTATAGCACTAAATCCTATTCTAATATAAATATAGTAGAATAAAATCAAAATTAAATCAAATCGAAAATAAAAATATAAAAGCAATAAATATATATATATATATAACGTCAAGTCCAAGTCGTCCAATCGCACAGCCGACACGTATGGCCACCCGGAGCGCCCTCGCCTTCTGCCAAGAAGGACTCATCAGCGAGCTTCAACGTGTCGTCATGTCCATAGTCAAGTCTCACGTCCTCACATGATCCTCCAAAAACTCACCGATATCAGCCCATAGGCCTTATAACAAACAAAAACACACAAACACTAAATACTAAATTCAACTCTCACTTGTACCCTCCGCTTACGACCGCCTTTGTCTGAAAACCCTTCCAACTAAAGAGATCCCTAGAAAATTGTGAAATAAATACCTATTGTACGCCGATCCCAACAGCCTCTCTCAGTATATAAAACATACGCACACATGTACATCATCTTCCCCTAACCTATGTATATAAGCAAAATACAAATTACACAATGACGTCACTGTGACAGGCGGAAACCTCCATATGGACAAATAGCTGAATAAATTAAATAAGAATAATATATAATAAATAATAATATATAATATAGGATAAATAAATAAGAATAATATGTAATAATATTGTATAATAAAATATAATAATACAAATATAACTCTAAATGTCCACGGAAACAGTCACCATTCACATGACGTAAACCTATAATATCGAATTTCCCTAACTCCACATTAAAGTAAAGGTCAAATCGAAATTACGACCGAGATCCATATGTCAAAGGGGAAATGCAAAAATTGCAAAGAAACCGCATATCATATATATGCAGCTCTCACAGAGAGCCCTCCTGAAACAGAGAGTAAAACCTAAAGAATTCCAAATCCGCTCTTAGTGTATCTCTCGAAAAGAGAGCAATGTCCAATTATGGAGATTGGCGCCAAAACACCAAAAACATCCAGAGCGGAATTCACAAAACAATGCTCACATAAAAATCTTATAATAAGACCAAAAACAGAACACCAACAAACCCAAGACAAGAACCAAACCAAGACCAAGTGGAAACTAGACTAGAACATAAACAAAAAACAACAACAACGACACTAAAAATAACGATAAACGGCGTAACAAATTAAAGGCAAAAAACGAGAAACCTTAACAACATAAACTAAAAGTAGATCAAAACAGAACAAACAGAACAATAATAATAACAACAGAAACAACAACAACTACAAACAAAAATAACAGAATAATACTAAAACACTAACAAAAACATAACAAATTAACAACAAACAACACAAAACTAACCCGAAACAGAACAACAATGACAACTATAAACAAACAATAACAAAACAAAACTAAAACAACAACAAAAATCTAACAAATTAAAGACAAAACAACGAATCGCTAACAAATCAAAATAAAAACAAACAGAGACAAGACAAGACGAAAATAAACAGGACCTAAGAAACAATGCTCCACAGAGTATTGCTCTGAAAATCTACAGAGAATCTCAGAAAAAACGGACTGATATGCACCAATGGACTTCCCACCAAGTGTCCCCCATCACAGTGGTTCCTCACATCCCCCAGGCCTATCGTCTGTCTCTATCCCATGTCCAATCCAAAGGACACGTCACTATTCCCCTAAACCGAAACCTATAAACCACTGTATGGCATCCAAACGGATGCTAAAACAATATCCCATCTATTACTAATCTCCTACAAAAATCAGATATGTCTTAGCCAAGGTAAAATCCTCAATCTGCGGAAAAGATTTTACAGGCCACGACATTGGGTCATTTCACAGAAACCATATCAAGTAAGGTCGAATTCCCTGTAAGGAGCGCAAAGAAATTGCCAATCATTCTTCTCACTCCTTACCCCAGGTCCTACGCATGGGCAAACCTCTTTCGAACGTTATTGTTAGGACATGCGCCTTTCATATAACATTCTGGACATCAGAAATGGGAATGCTCTTGTTCAGATAGCATATATTTTCGTTAAACATGCGAAGACAGTGGTTTTACGTGTCACACTCACGGCCTTTTTACGTGCTGCTCACGACCTTGTGCCTCTCACACCATCGTCTGACCAGTTAGCACAATGGCCAAACAATGACATGTATTCGGCACCATCCCAACCGCCATCCTACCTATCTTTGTCTCAAATCGGTATAAGAATTGTATGTACATCTCTTAAACCCCAGTCCATTGTAAAAAATCCAAATTGGTGCAATATGTCCGAATAAGACAAAATCAGACAGAACCAGGACACAAAAGGCCAATATTCATAAAAAATAAGACTAACCTGAAGAGGAACTATAGTTACGGGAAAATTAAAAGAAAATAAATCTAAACATCCAAATATCAAATATGTCAGGATTAAGAATATCTACCCCTATGATCAAATTCCATCCAGAAATTAGGCAAATCAACCTAGGATTGAAAAACAATCAAGCTAGAATAAAATAGGTCAAGAAATAAATTCGAAAGAAACAAAATATGTCAGGATAATCCCGAATAGACAAAATAAGGCCAATAGTTGAAAAGACAAATCATGTCAAAGTCGAGAACGGACTAGGCCAAACCGAAATCAGAATTAGTCTCGGTCAGAAACAGGCATCAAAGGTATATCAGGTATCAAAGGGGAAATGCAAAAATTGCAAAAAACCGCATATCATATATATGCATCTCTCACACAGAGCCGTCCTGAAACAGAGAGCAAAACCTAAAGAATTCAAAAAACCGCTCTCAGTGTATCTCTCGAAAAGAGAGTAATGTCAAATCATGGAGATTGGCGCCAAAACCCCAAAACATCCAGAGCGGAATTCACAAAACAATGCTCACATAAAAATCTGATAATAAGACCAAAAACAGAACACCAAAAACCCAAGACAAGAAAACGCCTAATTCAGAAATGAAACCTAAGTCAAGATGGAAAATCACGAAAACTTATTCCAGTCAGGATGGAAAACCAAAGATAAACTAATTATATGCCAAGGTCTACAAAAATCAGGCCAGACTTTACTAACTAAATCGAGTGAAACTCAAAAATTTTTTCAAACTAAATTGACAACATAATGTGTTGAGAAATTGAAAAACATAGGTTAAAATGCAAAATCGACGATAAAGTGAAATCAAATGGGCCAAGTTCGAAAACACAAACAGATTAAATTGGCCAAATAAGCCAATCGAAACAATGTCATAACCACATGAGCCCAAAACAGACTAGGAACACACCAAAAACAAAATAGATTCGATTAGACTATCTCAGGAACTGAAATAAATTAAGATGGGAACCAAAAATAAGCTAATTTAAATCGAAATAAAACAACAATAAACTAAACTTAGAGAAATAGGGCTAAGACTCTATTCAATCACACTAGTAACGCGAAAATTCTGGTTAGGAATATGCCGGAATACATAAAATTGAAAAAATTGGAAAATAAATTACAAATAAAACACATCAGAATAAGCTAAATTTGAAAAACGAAAGAATTTTTTCAAGCCTAAAATTGAAAAAACAGAATAAAATAAAAACCAAAACATAGTAAGAACAGACAAACCGATTACGAACACCACAATTAAAATTGAGCTAAATTTGAAATATGAGTTAAGATGGAAACAAGGAAGAAGTTAATTCGAAATTGAATAAACGAGCCATACGCCAAGATTCGACCTAAATAAGGTTAAGTCTCAATAACAACATTCGGACAGAAAACAGACAGAAACACTCCGAAATTGAGATAAAAGTTCAGACGATCCAGGCCAGAATAAATAGGCAAATTCTCAACCCAAACAGGCCAAATTCCTTCTAGCTGAAATCGAAATCAAACTATAGCACTAAATCCTATTCTAATATAAATATAGTAGAATAAAATCAAAATTAAATCAAATCGAAAATAAAAATATAAAAGCAATAAATATATATATATATATAACGTCAAGTCCAAGTCGTCCAATCGCACAGCCGACACGTATGGCCACCCGGAGCGCCCTCGCCTTCTGCCAAGAAGGACTCATCAGCGAGCTTCAACGTGTCGTCATGTCCATAGTCAAGTCTCACGTCCTCACATGATCCTCCAAAAACTCACCGATATCAGCCCATAGGCCTTATAACAAACAAAAACACACAAACACTAAATACTAAATTCAACTCTCACTTGTACCCTCCGCTTACGACCGCCTTTGTCTGAAAACCCTTCCAACTAAAGAGATCCCTAGAAAATTGTGAAATAAATACCTATTGTACGCCGATCCCAACAGCCTCTCTCAGTATATAAAACATACGCACACATGTACATCATCTTCCCCTAACCTATGTATATAAGCAAAATACAAATTACACAATGACGTCACTGTGACAGGCGGAAACCTCCATATGGACAAATAGCTGAATAAATTAAATAAGAATAATATATAATAAATAATAATATATAATATAGGATAAATAAATAAGAATAATATGTAATAATATTGTATAATAAAATATAATAATACAAATATAACTCTAAATGTCCACGGAAACAGTCACCATTCACATGACGTAAACCTATAATATCGAATTTCCCTAACTCCACATTAAAGTAAAGGTCAAATCGAAATTACGACCGAGATCCATATGTCAAAGGGGAAATGCAAAAATTGCAAAGAAACCGCATATCATATATATGCAGCTCTCACAGAGAGCCCTCCTGAAACAGAGAGTAAAACCTAAAGAATTCCAAATCCGCTCTTAGTGTATCTCTCGAAAAGAGAGCAATGTCCAATTATGGAGATTGGCGCCAAAACACCAAAAACATCCAGAGCGGAATTCACAAAACAATGCTCACATAAAAATCTTATAATAAGACCAAAAACAGAACACCAACAAACCCAAGACAAGAACCAAACCAAGACCAAGTGGAAACTAGACTAGAACATAAACAAAAAACAACAACAACGACACTAAAAATAACGATAAACGGCGTAACAAATTAAAGGCAAAAAACGAGAAACCTTAACAACATAAACTAAAAGTAGATCAAAACAGAACAAACAGAACAATAATAATAACAACAGAAACAACAACAACTACAAACAAAAATAACAGAATAATACTAAAACACTAACAAAAACATAACAAATTAACAACAAACAACACAAAACTAACCCGAAACAGAACAACAATGACAACTATAAACAAACAATAACAAAACAAAACTAAAACAACAACAAAAATCTAACAAATTAAAGACAAAACAACGAATCGCTAACAAATCAAAATAAAAACAAACAGAGACAAGACAAGACGAAAATAAACAGGACCTAAGAAACAATGCTCCACAGAGTATTGCTCTGAAAATCTACAGAGAATCTCAGAAAAAACGGACTGATATGCACCAATGGACTTCCCACCAAGTGTCCCCCATCACAGTGGTTCCTCACACCCCCCAGGCCTATCGTCTGTCTCTATCCCATGTCCAATCCAAAGGACACGTCACTATTCCCCTAAACCGAAACCTATAAACCACTGTATGGCATCCAAACGGATGCTAAAACAATATCCCATCTATTACTAATCTCCTACAAAAATCAGATATGTCTTAGCCAAGGTAAAATCCTCAATCTGCGGAAAAGATTTTACAGGCCACGACATTGGGTCATTTCACAGAAACCATATCAAGTAAGGTCGAATTCCCTGTAAGGAGCGCAAAGAAATTGCCAATCATTCTTCTCACTCCTTACCCCAGGTCCTACGCATGGGCAAACCTCTTTCGAACGTTATTGTTAGGACATGCGCCTTTCATATAACATTCTGGACATCAGAAATGGGAATGCTCTTGTTCAGATAGCATATATTTTCGTTAAACATGCGAAGACAGTGGTTTTACGTGTCACACTCACGGCCTTTTTACGTGCTGCTCACGACCTTGTGCCTCTCACACCATCGTCTGACCAGTTAGCACAATGGTCAAACAATGACATGTATTCGGCACCATCCCAACCGCCATCCTACCTATCTTTGTCTCAAATCGGTATAAGAATTGTATGTACATCTCTTAAACCCCAGTCCATTGTAAAAAATCCAAATTGGTGCAATATGTCCGAATAAGACAAAATCAGACAGAACCAGGACACAAAAGGCCAATATTCATAAAAAATAAGACTAACCTGAAGAGGAACTATAGTTACGGGAAAATTAAAAGAAAATAAATCTAAACATCCAAATATCAAATATGTCAGGATTAAGAATATCTACCCCTATGATCAAATTCCATCCAGAAATTAGGCAAATCAACCTAGGATTGAAAAACAATCAAGCTAGAATAAAATAGGTCAAGAAATAAATTCGAAAGAAACAAAATATGTCAGGATAATCCCGAATAGACAAAATAAGGCCAATAGTTGAAAAGACAAATCATGTCAAAGTCGAGAACGGACTAGGCCAAACCGAAATCAGAATTAGTCTCGGTCAGAAACAGGCATCAAAGGTATATCAGGTATCAAAGGGGAAATGCAAAAATTGCAAAAAACCGCATATCATATATATGCATCTCTCACACAGAGCCGTCCTGAAACAGAGAGCAAAACCTAAAGAATTCAAAAAACCGCTCTCAGTGTATCTCTCGAAAAGAGAGTAATGTCAAATCATGGAGATTGGCGCCAAAACCCCAAAACATCCAGAGCGGAATTCACAAAACAATGCTCACATAAAAATCTGATAATAAGACCAAAAACAGAACACCAAAAACCCAAGACAAGAACCAAACCAAGACCGAGTGGCAACTAGACTACAACATAAACAAAACAACAACAACGACACTAACAATAAATAACGGTGTAACAAATTAAAGACAAGCTAGACTGAAAAATATGAAAACGCCTAATTCAGAAATGAAACCTAAGTCAAGATGGAAAATCACGAAAACTTATTCCAGTCAGGATGGAAAACCAAAGATAAACTAATTATATGCCAAGGTCTACAAAAATCAGGCCAGACTTTACTAACTAAATCGAGTGAAACTCAAAAATTTTTTCAAACTAAATTGACAACATAATGTGTTGAGAAATTGAAAAACATAGGTTAAAATGCAAAATCGACGATAAAGTGAAATCAAATGGGCCAAGTTCGAAAACACAAACAGATTAAATTGGCCAAATAAGCCAATCGAAACAATGTCATAACCACATGAGCCCAAAACAGACTAGGAACACACCAAAAACAAAATAGATTCGATTAGACTATCTCAGGAACTGAAATAAATTAAGATGGGAACCAAAAATAAGCTAATTTAAATCGAAATAAAACAACAATAAACTAAACTTAGAGAAATAGGGCTAAGACTCTATTCAATCACACTAGTAACGCGAAAATTCTGGTTAGGAATATGCCGGAATACATAAAATTGAAAAAATTGGAAAATAAATTACAAATAAAACACATCAGAATAAGCTAAATTTGAAAAACGAAAGAATTTTTTCAAGCCTAAAATTGAAAAAACAGAATAAAATAAAAACCAAAACATAGTAAGAACAGACAAACCGATTACGAACACCACAATTAAAATTGAGCTAAATTTGAAATATGAGTTAAGATGGAAACAAGGAAGAAGTTAATTCGAAATTGAATAAACGAGCCATACGCCAAGATTCGACCTAAATAAGGTTAAGTCTCAATAACAACATTCGGACAGAAAACAGACAGAAACACTCCGAAATTGAGATAAAAGTTCAGACGATCCAGGCCAGAATAAATAGGCAAATTCTCAACCCAAACAGGCCAAATTCCTTCTAGCTGAAATCGAAATCAAACTATAGCACTAAATCCTATTCTAATATAAATATAGTAGAATAAAATCAAAATTAAATCAAATCGAAAATAAAAATATAAAAGCAATAAATATATATATATATATAACGTCAAGTCCAAGTCGTCCAATCGCACAGCCGACACGTATGGCCACCCGGAGCGCCCTCGCCTTCTGCCAAGAAGGACTCATCAGCGAGCTTCAACGTGTCGTCATGTCCATAGTCAAGTCTCACGTCCTCACATGATCCTCCAAAAACTCACCGATATCAGCCCATAGGCCTTATAACAAACAAAAACACACAAACACTAAATACTAAATTCAACTCTCACTTGTACCCTCCGCTTACGACCGCCTTTGTCTGAAAACCCTTCCAACTAAAGAGATCCCTAGAAAATTGTGAAATAAATACCTATTGTACGCCGATCCCAACAGCCTCTCTCAGTATATAAAACATACGCACACATGTACATCATCTTCCCCTAACCTATGTATATAAGCAAAATACAAATTACACAATGACGTCACTGTGACAGGCGGAAACCTCCATATGGACAAATAGCTGAATAAATTAAATAAGAATAATATATAATAAATAATAATATATAATATAGGATAAATAAATAAGAATAATATGTAATAATATTGTATAATAAAATATAATAATACAAATATAACTCTAAATGTCCACGGAAACAGTCACCATTCACATGACGTAAACCTATAATATCGAATTTCCCTAACTCCACATTAAAGTAAAGGTCAAATCGAAATTACGACCGAGATCCATATGTCAAAGGGGAAATGCAAAAATTGCAAAGAAACCGCATATCATATATATGCAGCTCTCACAGAGAGCCCTCCTGAAACAGAGAGTAAAACCTAAAGAATTCCAAATCCGCTCTTAGTGTATCTCTCGAAAAGAGAGCAATGTCCAATTATGGAGATTGGCGCCAAAACACCAAAAACATCCAGAGCGGAATTCACAAAACAATGCTCACATAAAAATCTTATAATAAGACCAAAAACAGAACACCAACAAACCCAAGACAAGAACCAAACCAAGACCAAGTGGAAACTAGACTAGAACATAAACAAAAAACAACAACAACGACACTAAAAATAACGATAAACGGCGTAACAAATTAAAGGCAAAAAACGAGAAACCTTAACAACATAAACTAAAAGTAGATCAAAACAGAACAAACAGAACAATAATAATAACAACAGAAACAACAACAACTACAAACAAAAATAACAGAATAATACTAAAACACTAACAAAAACATAACAAATTAACAACAAACAACACAAAATTAACCCGAAACAGAACAACAATGACAACTATAAACAAACAATAACAAAACAAAACTAAAACAACAACAAAAATCTAACAAATTAAAGACAAAACAACGAATCGCTAACAAATCAAAATAAAAACAAACAGAGACAAGACAAGACGAAAATAAACAGGACCTAAGAAACAATGCTCCACAGAGTATTGCTCTGAAAATCTACAGAGAATCTCAGAAAAAACGGACTGATATGCACCAATGGACTTCCCACCAAGTGTCCCCCATCACAGTGGTTCCTCACACCCCCCAGGCCTATCGTCTGTCTCTATCCCATGTCCAATCCAAAGGACACGTCACTATTCCCCTAAACCGAAACCTATAAACCACTGTATGGCATCCAAACGGATGCTAAAACAATATCCCATCTATTACTAATCTCCTACAAAAATCAGATATGTCTTAGCCAAGGTAAAATCCTCAATCTGCGGAAAAGATTTTACAGGCCACGACATTGGGTCATTTCACAGAAACCATATCAAGTAAGGTCGAATTCCCTGTAAGGAGCGCAAAGAAATTGCCAATCATTCTTCTCACTCCTTACCCCAGGTCCTACGCATGGGCAAACCTCTTTCGAACGTTATTGTTAGGACATGCGCCTTTCATATAACATTCTGGACATCAGAAATGGGAATGCTCTTGTTCAGATAGCATATATTTTCGTTAAACATGCGAAGACAGTGGTTTTACGTGTCACACTCACGGCCTTTTTACGTGCTGCTCACGACCTTGTGCCTCTCACACCATCGTCTGACCAGTTAGCACAATGGCCAAACAATGACATGTATTCGGCACCATCCCAACCGCCATCCTACCTATCTTTGTCTCAAATCGGTATAAGAATTGTATGTACATCTCTTAAACCCCAGTCCATTGTAAAAAATCCAAATTGGTGCAATATGTCCGAATAAGACAAAATCAGACAGAACCAGGACACAAAAGGCCAATATTCATAAAAAATAAGACTAACCTGAAGAGGAACTATAGTTACGGGAAAATTAAAAGAAAATAAATCTAAACATCCAAATATCAAATATGTCAGGATTAAGAATATCTACCCCTATGATCAAATTCCATCCAGAAATTAGGCAAATCAACCTAGGATTGAAAAACAATCAAGCTAGAATAAAATAGGTCAAGAAATAAATTCGAAAGAAACAAAATATGTCAGGATAATCCCGAATAGACAAAATAAGGCCAATAGTTGAAAAGACAAATCATGTCAAAGTCGAGAACGGACTAGGCCAAACCGAAATCAGAATTAGTCTCGGTCAGAAACAGGCATCAAAGGTATATCAGGTATCAAAGGGGAAATGCAAAAATTGCAAAAAACCGCATATCATATATATGCATCTCTCACACAGAGCCGTCCTGAAACAGAGAGCAAAACCTAAAGAATTCAAAAAACCGCTCTCAGTGTATCTCTCGAAAAGAGAGTAATGTCAAATCATGGAGATTGGCGCCAAAACCCCAAAACATCCAGAGCGGAATTCACAAAACAATGCTCACATAAAAATCTGATAATAAGACCAAAAACAGAACACCAAAAACCCAAGACAAGAACCAAACCAAGACCGAGTGGCAACTAGACTACAACATAAACAAAACAACAACAACGACACTAACAATAAATAACGGTGTAACAAATTAAAGACAAGCTAGACTGAAAAATATGAAAACGCCTAATTCAGAAATGAAACCTAAGTCAAGATGGAAAATCACGAAAACTTATTCCAGTCAGGATGGAAAACCAAAGATAAACTAATTATATGCCAAGGTCTACAAAAATCAGGCCAGACTTTACTAACTAAATCGAGTGAAACTCAAAAATTTTTTCAAACTAAATTGACAACATAATGTGTTGAGAAATTGAAAAACATAGGTTAAAATGCAAAATCGACGATAAAGTGAAATCAAATGGGCCAAGTTCGAAAACACAAACAGATTAAATTGGCCAAATAAGCCAATCGAAACAATGTCATAACCACATGAGCCCAAAACAGACTAGGAACACACCAAAAACAAAATAGATTCGATTAGACTATCTCAGGAACTGAAATAAATTAAGATGGGAACCAAAAATAAGCTAATTTAAATCGAAATAAAACAACAATAAACTAAACTTAGAGAAATAGGGCTAAGACTCTATTCAATCACACTAGTAACGCGAAAATTCTGGTTAGGAATATGCCGGAATACATAAAATTGAAAAAATTGGAAAATAAATTACAAATAAAACACATCAGAATAAGCTAAATTTGAAAAACGAAAGAATTTTTTCAAGCCTAAAATTGAAAAAACAGAATAAAATAAAAACCAAAACATAGTAAGAACAGACAAACCGATTACGAACACCACAATTAAAATTGAGCTAAATTTGAAATATGAGTTAAGATGGAAACAAGGAAGAAGTTAATTCGAAATTGAATAAACGAGCCATACGCCAAGATTCGACCTAAATAAGGTTAAGTCTCAATAACAACATTCGGACAGAAAACAGACAGAAACACTCCGAAATTGAGATAAAAGTTCAGACGATCCAGGCCAGAATAAATAGGCAAATTCTCAACCCAAACAGGCCAAATTCCTTCTAGCTGAAATCGAAATCAAACTATAGCACTAAATCCTATTCTAATATAAATATAGTAGAATAAAATCAAAATTAAATCAAATCGAAAATAAAAATATAAAAGCAATAAATATATATATATATATAACGTCAAGTCCAAGTCGTCCAATCGCACAGCCGACACGTATGGCCACCCGGAGCGCCCTCGCCTTCTGCCAAGAAGGACTCATCAGCGAGCTTCAACGTGTCGTCATGTCCATAGTCAAGTCTCACGTCCTCACATGATCCTCCAAAAACTCACCGATATCAGCCCATAGGCCTTATAACAAACAAAAACACACAAACACTAAATACTAAATTCAACTCTCACTTGTACCCTCCGCTTACGACCGCCTTTGTCTGAAAACCCTTCCAACTAAAGAGATCCCTAGAAAATTGTGAAATAAATACCTATTGTACGCCGATCCCAACAGCCTCTCTCAGTATATAAAACATACGCACACATGTACATCATCTTCCCCTAACCTATGTATATAAGCAAAATACAAATTACACAATGACGTCACTGTGACAGGCGGAAACCTCCATATGGACAAATAGCTGAATAAATTAAATAAGAATAATATATAATAAATAATAATATATAATATAGGATAAATAAATAAGAATAATATGTAATAATATTGTATAATAAAATATAATAATACAAATATAACTCTAAATGTCCACGGAAACAGTCACCATTCACATGACGTAAACCTATAATATCGAATTTCCCTAACTCCACATTAAAGTAAAGGTCAAATCGAAATTACGACCGAGATCCATATGTCAAAGGGGAAATGCAAAAATTGCAAAGAAACCGCATATCATATATATGCAGCTCTCACAGAGAGCCCTCCTGAAACAGAGAGTAAAACCTAAAGAATTCCAAATCCGCTCTTAGTGTATCTCTCGAAAAGAGAGCAATGTCCAATTATGGAGATTGGCGCCAAAACACCAAAAACATCCAGAGCGGAATTCACAAAACAATGCTCACATAAAAATCTTATAATAAGACCAAAAACAGAACACCAACAAACCCAAGACAAGAACCAAACCAAGACCAAGTGGAAACTAGACTAGAACATAAACAAAAAACAACAACAACGACACTAAAAATAACGATAAACGGCGTAACAAATTAAAGGCAAAAAACGAGAAACCTTAACAACATAAACTAAAAGTAGATCAAAACAGAACAAACAGAACAATAATAATAACAACAGAAACAACAACAACTACAAACAAAAATAACAGAATAATACTAAAACACTAACAAAAACATAACAAATTAACAACAAACAACACAAAACTAACCCGAAACAGAACAACAATGACAACTATAAACAAACAATAACAAAACAAAACTAAAACAACAACAAAAATCTAACAAATTAAAGACAAAACAACGAATCGCTAACAAATCAAAATAAAAACAAACAGAGACAAGACAAGACGAAAATAAACAGGACCTAAGAAACAATGCTCCACAGAGTATTGCTCTGAAAATCTACAGAGAATCTCAGAAAAAACGGACTGATATGCACCAATGGACTTCCCACCAAGTGTCCCCCATCACAGTGGTTCCTCACACCCCCCAGGCCTATCGTCTGTCTCTATCCCATGTCCAATCCAAAGGACACGTCACTATTCCCCTAAACCGAAACCTATAAACCACTGTATGGCATCCAAACGGATGCTAAAACAATATCCCATCTATTACTAATCTCCTACAAAAATCAGATATGTCTTAGCCAAGGTAAAATCCTCAATCTGCGGAAAAGATTTTACAGGCCACGACATTGGGTCATTTCACAGAAACCATATCAAGTAAGGTCGAATTCCCTGTAAGGAGCGCAAAGAAATTGCCAATCATTCTTCTCACTCCTTACCCCAGGTCCTACGCATGGGCAAACCTCTTTCGAACGTTATTGTTAGGACATGCGCCTTTCATATAACATTCTGGACATCAGAAATGGGAATGCTCTTGTTCAGATAGCATATATTTTCGTTAAACATGCGAAGACAGTGGTTTTACGTGTCACACTCACGGCCTTTTTACGTGCTGCTCACGACCTTGTGCCTCTCACACCATCGTCTGACCAGTTAGCACAATGGCCAAACAATGACATGTATTCGGCACCATCCCAACCGCCATCCTACCTATCTTTGTCTCAAATCGGTATAAGAATTGTATGTACATCTCTTAAACCCCAGTCCATTGTAAAAAATCCAAATTGGTGCAATATGTCCGAATAAGACAAAATCAGACAGAACCAGGACACAAAAGGCCAATATTCATAAAAAATAAGACTAACCTGAAGAGGAACTATAGTTACGGGAAAATTAAAAGAAAATAAATCTAAACATCCAAATATCAAATATGTCAGGATTAAGAATATCTACCCCTATGATCAAATTCCATCCAGAAATTAGGCAAATCAACCTAGGATTGAAAAACAATCAAGCTAGAATAAAATAGGTCAAGAAATAAATTCGAAAGAAACAAAATATGTCAGGATAATCCCGAATAGACAAAATAAGGCCAATAGTTGAAAAGACAAATCATGTCAAAGTCGAGAACGGACTAGGCCAAACCGAAATCAGAATTAGTCTCGGTCAGAAACAGGCATCAAAGGTATATCAGGTATCAAAGGGGAAATGCAAAAATTGCAAAAAACCGCATATCATATATATGCATCTCTCACACAGAGCCGTCCTGAAACAGAGAGCAAAACCTAAAGAATTCAAAAAACCGCTCTCAGTGTATCTCTCGAAAAGAGAGTAATGTCAAATCATGGAGATTGGCGCCAAAACCCCAAAACATCCAGAGCGGAATTCACAAAACAATGCTCACATAAAAATCTGATAATAAGACCAAAAACAGAACACCAAAAACCCAAGACAAGAACCAAACCAAGACCGAGTGGCAACTAGACTACAACATAAACAAAACAACAACAACGACACTAACAATAAATAACGGTGTAACAAATTAAAGACAAGCTAGACTGAAAAATATGAAAACGCCTAATTCAGAAATGAAACCTAAGTCAAGATGGAAAATCACGAAAACTTATTCCAGTCAGGATGGAAAACCAAAGATAAACTAATTATATGCCAAGGTCTACAAAAATCAGGCCAGACTTTACTAACTAAATCGAGTGAAACTCAAAAATTTTTTCAAACTAAATTGACAACATAATGTGTTGAGAAATTGAAAAACATAGGTTAAAATGCAAAATCGACGATAAAGTGAAATCAAATGGGCCAAGTTCGAAAACACAAACAGATTAAATTGGCCAAATAAGCCAATCGAAACAATGTCATAACCACATGAGCCCAAAACAGACTAGGAACACACCAAAAACAAAATAGATTCGATTAGACTATCTCAGGAACTGAAATAAATTAAGATGGGAACCAAAAATAAGCTAATTTAAATCGAAATAAAACAACAATAAACTAAACTTAGAGAAATAGGGCTAAGACTCTATTCAATCACACTAGTAACGCGAAAATTCTGGTTAGGAATATGCCGGAATACATAAAATTGAAAAAATTGGAAAATAAATTACAAATAAAACACATCAGAATAAGCTAAATTTGAAAAACGAAAGAATTTTTTCAAGCCTAAAATTGAAAAAACAGAATAAAATAAAAACCAAAACATAGTAAGAACAGACAAACCGATTACGAACACCACAATTAAAATTGAGCTAAATTTGAAATATGAGTTAAGATGGAAACAAGGAAGAAGTTAATTCGAAATTGAATAAACGAGCCATACGCCAAGATTCGACCTAAATAAGGTTAAGTCTCAATAACAACATTCGGACAGAAAACAGACAGAAACACTCCGAAATTGAGATAAAAGTTCAGACGATCCAGGCCAGAATAAATAGGCAAATTCTCAACCCAAACAGGCCAAATTCCTTCTAGCTGAAATCGAAATCAAACTATAGCACTAAATCCTATTCTAATATAAATATAGTAGAATAAAATCAAAATTAAATCAAATCGAAAATAAAAATATAAAAGCAATAAATATATATATATATATAACGTCAAGTCCAAGTCGTCCAATCGCACAGCCGACACGTATGGCCACCCGGAGCGCCCTCGCCTTCTGCCAAGAAGGACTCATCAGCGAGCTTCAACGTGTCGTCATGTCCATAGTCAAGTCTCACGTCCTCACATGATCCTCCAAAAACTCACCGATATCAGCCCATAGGCCTTATAACAAACAAAAACACACAAACACTAAATACTAAATTCAACTCTCACTTGTACCCTCCGCTTACGACCGCCTTTGTCTGAAAACCCTTCCAACTAAAGAGATCCCTAGAAAATTGTGAAATAAATACCTATTGTACGCCGATCCCAACAGCCTCTCTCAGTATATAAAACATACGCACACATGTACATCATCTTCCCCTAACCTATGTATATAAGCAAAATACAAATTACACAATGACGTCACTGTGACAGGCGGAAACCTCCATATGGACAAATAGCTGAATAAATTAAATAAGAATAATATATAATAAATAATAATATATAATATAGGATAAATAAATAAGAATAATATGTAATAATATTGTATAATAAAATATAATAATACAAATATAACTCTAAATGTCCACGGAAACAGTCACCATTCACATGACGTAAACCTATAATATCGAATTTCCCTAACTCCACATTAAAGTAAAGGTCAAATCGAAATTACGACCGAGATCCATATGTCAAAGGGGAAATGCAAAAATTGCAAAGAAACCGCATATCATATATATGCAGCTCTCACAGAGAGCCCTCCTGAAACAGAGAGTAAAACCTAAAGAATTCCAAATCCGCTCTTAGTGTATCTCTCGAAAAGAGAGCAATGTCCAATTATGGAGATTGGCGCCAAAACACCAAAAACATCCAGAGCGGAATTCACAAAACAATGCTCACATAAAAATCTTATAATAAGACCAAAAACAGAACACCAACAAACCCAAGACAAGAACCAAACCAAGACCAAGTGGAAACTAGACTAGAACATAAACAAAAAACAACAACAACGACACTAAAAATAACGATAAACGGCGTAACAAATTAAAGGCAAAAAACGAGAAACCTTAACAACATAAACTAAAAGTAGATCAAAACAGAACAAACAGAACAATAATAATAACAACAGAAACAACAACAACTACAAACAAAAATAACAGAATAATACTAAAACACTAACAAAAACATAACAAATTAACAACAAACAACACAAAACTAACCCGAAACAGAACAACAATGACAACTATAAACAAACAATAACAAAACAAAACTAAAACAACAACAAAAATCTAACAAATTAAAGACAAAACAACGAATCGCTAACAAATCAAAATAAAAACAAACAGAGACAAGACAAGACGAAAATAAACAGGACCTAAGAAACAATGCTCCACAGAGTATTGCTCTGAAAATCTACAGAGAATCTCAGAAAAAACGGACTGATATGCACCAATGGACTTCCCACCAAGTGTCCCCCATCACAGTGGTTCCTCACACCCCCCAGGCCTATCGTCTGTCTCTATCCCATGTCCAATCCAAAGGACACGTCACTATTCCCCTAAACCGAAACCTATAAACCACTGTATGGCATCCAAACGGATGCTAAAACAATATCCCATCTATTACTAATCTCCTACAAAAATCAGATATGTCTTAGCCAAGGTAAAATCCTCAATCTGCGGAAAAGATTTTACAGGCCACGACATTGGGTCATTTCACAGAAACCATATCAAGTAAGGTCGAATTCCCTGTAAGGAGCGCAAAGAAATTGCCAATCATTCTTCTCACTCCTTACCCCAGGTCCTACGCATGGGCAAACCTCTTTCGAACGTTATTGTTAGGACATGCGCCTTTCATATAACATTCTGGACATCAGAAATGGGAATGCTCTTGTTCAGATAGCATATATTTTCGTTAAACATGCGAAGACAGTGGTTTTACGTGTCACACTCACGGCCTTTTTACGTGCTGCTCACGACCTTGTGCCTCTCACACCATCGTCTGACCAGTTAGCACAATGGCCAAACAATGACATGTATTCGGCACCATCCCAACCGCCATCCTACCTATCTTTGTCTCAAATCGGTATAAGAATTGTATGTACATCTCTTAAACCCCAGTCCATTGTAAAAAATCCAAATTGGTGCAATATGTCCGAATAAGACAAAATCAGACAGAACCAGGACACAAAAGGCCAATATTCATAAAAAATAAGACTAACCTGAAGAGGAACTATAGTTACGGGAAAATTAAAAGAAAATAAATCTAAACATCCAAATATCAAATATGTCAGGATTAAGAATATCTACCCCTATGATCAAATTCCATCCAGAAATTAGGCAAATCAACCTAGGATTGAAAAACAATCAAGCTAGAATAAAATAGGTCAAGAAATAAATTCGAAAGAAACAAAATATGTCAGGATAATCCCGAATAGACAAAATAAGGCCAATAGTTGAAAAGACAAATCATGTCAAAGTCGAGAACGGACTAGGCCAAACCGAAATCAGAATTAGTCTCGGTCAGAAACAGGCATCAAAGGTATATCAGGTATCAAAGGGGAAATGCAAAAATTGCAAAAAACCGCATATCATATATATGCATCTCTCACACAGAGCCGTCCTGAAACAGAGAGCAAAACCTAAAGAATTCAAAAAACCGCTCTCAGTGTATCTCTCGAAAAGAGAGTAATGTCAAATCATGGAGATTGGCGCCAAAACCCCAAAACATCCAGAGCGGAATTCACAAAACAATGCTCACATAAAAATCTGATAATAAGACCAAAAACAGAACACCAAAAACCCAAGACAAGAACCAAACCAAGACCGAGTGGCAACTAGACTACAACATAAACAAAACAACAACAACGACACTAACAATAAATAACGGTGTAACAAATTAAAGACAAGCTAGACTGAAAAATATGAAAACGCCTAATTCAGAAATGAAACCTAAGTCAAGATGGAAAATCACGAAAACTTATTCCAGTCAGGATGGAAAACCAAAGATAAACTAATTATATGCCAAGGTCTACAAAAATCAGGCCAGACTTTACTAACTAAATCGAGTGAAACTCAAAAATTTTTTCAAACTAAATTGACAACATAATGTGTTGAGAAATTGAAAAACATAGGTTAAAATGCAAAATCGACGATAAAGTGAAATCAAATGGGCCAAGTTCGAAAACACAAACAGATTAAATTGGCCAAATAAGCCAATCGAAACAATGTCATAACCACATGAGCCCAAAACAGACTAGGAACACACCAAAAACAAAATAGATTCGATTAGACTATCTCAGGAACTGAAATAAATTAAGATGGGAACCAAAAATAAGCTAATTTAAATCGAAATAAAACAACAATAAACTAAACTTAGAGAAATAGGGCTAAGACTCTATTCAATCACACTAGTAACGCGAAAATTCTGGTTAGGAATATGCCGGAATACATAAAATTGAAAAAATTGGAAAATAAATTACAAATAAAACACATCAGAATAAGCTAAATTTGAAAAACGAAAGAATTTTTTCAAGCCTAAAATTGAAAAAACAGAATAAAATAAAAACCAAAACATAGTAAGAACAGACAAACCGATTACGAACACCACAATTAAAATTGAGCTAAATTTGAAATATGAGTTAAGATGGAAACAAGGAAGAAGTTAATTCGAAATTGAATAAACGAGCCATACGCCAAGATTCGACCTAAATAAGGTTAAGTCTCAATAACAACATTCGGACAGAAAACAGACAGAAACACTCTGAAATTGAGATAAAAGTTCAGACGATCCAGGCCAGAATAAATAGGCAAATTCTCAACCCAAACAGGCCAAATTCCTTCTAGCTGAAATCGAAATTAAACTATAGCACTAAATCCTATTCTAATATAAATATAGTAGAATAAAATCAAAATTAAATCAAATCGAAAATAAAAATATAAAAGCAATAAATATATATATATATATAACGTCAAGTCCAAGTCGTCCAATCGTACAGTCGACACGTATGGCCACCCGGAGCGCCCCCGCCTTCTGCCAAGAAGGACTCATCAGCGAGCTTCAACGTGTCGTCATGTCCATAGTCAAGTCTCACGTCCTCACATGATCCTTCAAAAACCCACCGATATCAGCCCATAGGCCTTATAACAAACAAAAACACACAAACACTAAATACTAAATTTAACTTTCACTTGTACTCTCCGCTTACGACCGCCTTTGTCTGAAAACCTTTCCAACTAAAGAGATCCCTAGAAAATTGTGAAATAAATACCTATTGTACGCCGATCTCAACAGCCTCTCTCAGTATATAAAACATACGCACACATGTACATTATCTTCCCCTAACCTATGTATATAAGCAAAATACAAATTACACAATGACGTCACTGTGACAGGCGGAAACCTCCATATGGACAAATAGCTGAATAAATTAAATAAGAATAATATATAATAAATAATAATATATAATATAGGATAAATAAATAAGAATAATATGTAATAATATTGTATAATAAAATATAATAATACAAATATAACTCTAAATGTCCACGGAAACAGTCACCATTCACATGACGTAAACCTATAATATCGAATTTCCCTAACTCCACATTAAAGTAAAGGTCAAATCGAAATTACGACCGAGATCCATATGTCAAAGGGGAAATGCAAAAATTGCAAAGAAACCGCATATCATATATATGCAGCTCTCACAGAGAGCCCTCCTGAAACAGAGAGTAAAACCTAAAGAATTCCAAATCCGCTCTTAGTGTATCTCTCGAAAAGAGAGCAATGTCCAATTATGGAGATTGGCGCCAAAACACCAAAAACATCCAGAGCGGAATTCACAAAACAATGCTCACATAAAAATCTTATAATAAGACCAAAAACAGAACACCAACAAACCCAAGACAAGAACCAAACCAAGACCAAGTGGAAACTAGACTAGAACATAAACAAAAAACAACAACAACGACACTAAAAATAACGATAAACGGCGTAACAAATTAAAGGCAAAAAACGAGAAACCTTAACAACATAAACTAAAAGTAGATCAAAACAGAACAAACAGAACAATAATAATAACAACAGAAACAACAACAACTACAAACAAAAATAACAGAATAATACTAAAACACTAACAAAAACATAACAAATTAACAACAAACAACACAAAACTAACCCGAAACAGAACAACAATGACAACTATAAACAAACAATAACAAAACAAAACTAAAACAACAACAAAAATCTAACAAATTAAAGACAAAACAACGAATCGCTAACAAATCAAAATAAAAACAAACAGAGACAAGACAAGACGAAAATAAACAGGACCTAAGAAACAATGCTCCACAGAGTATTGCTCTGAAAATCTACAGAGAATCTCAGAAAAAACGGACTGATATGCACCAATGGACTTCCCACCAAGTGTCCCCCATCACAGTGGTTCCTCACACCCCCCAGGCCTATCGTCTGTTTCTATCCCATGTTCAATCTAAAGGACACGTCACTATTTTCCTAAACCGAAACCTATAAACCACTGTATGGCATCCAAACGGATGCTAAAACAATATCCCATCTATTACTAATCTCCTACAAAAATCAGATATGTCTTAGCCAAGGTAAAATCCTCAATCTGCGGAAAAGATTTTACAGGCCACGACATTGGGTCATTCCACAGAAACCATATCAAGTAAGGTCGAATTCCCTGTAAGGAGCGCAAAGAAATTGTCAATCATTCTTCTCACTCCTTACCCCAGGTCCTACGCATGGGCAAACCTCTTTCGAACGTTATTGTTAGGACATGCGCCTTTCATATAACATTCTGGACATCAGAAATGGGAATGCTCTTGTTCAGATAGCATATATTTTCGTTAAACATGCGAAGACAGTGGTTTTACGTGTCACACTCACGGCCTTTTT
The DNA here is from genome assembly GCA_963930755.1 of Eudasyphora cyanicolor. Classification (NCBI taxonomy): domain Eukaryota; kingdom Metazoa; phylum Arthropoda; class Insecta; order Diptera; family Muscidae; genus Eudasyphora; species Eudasyphora cyanicolor. The sequence continues at coordinate 56,895,666 of OZ005735.1, forward strand.
ACGTGCTGCTCACGACCTTGTGCCTCTCACACCATCGTCTGACCAGTTAGCACAATGGCCAAACAATGACATGTATTCGGCACCATTTCAACCGCCATCCTACCTATCTTTGTCTCAAATCGGTATAAGAATTGTATGTACATCTCTTAAACCCCAGTCCATTGTAAAAAATCCAAATTGGTGCAATATGTCCGAATAAGACAAAATCAGACAGAACCAGGACACAAAAGGCCAATATTCATAAAAAATAAGACTAACCTGAAGAGGAACTATAGTTACGGGAAAATTAAAAGAAAATAAATCTAAACATCCAAATATCAAATATGTCAGGATTAAGAATATCTACCCCTATGATCAAATTCCATCCAGAAATTAGGCAAATCAACCTAGGATTGAAAAACAATCAAGCTAGAATAAAATAGGTCAAGAAATAAATTCGAAAGAAACAAAATATGTCAGGATAATCCCGAATAGACAAAATAAGGCCAATAGTTGAAAAGACAAATCATGTCAAAGTCGAGAACGGACTAGGCCAAACCGAAATCAGAATTAGTCTCGGTCAGAAACAGGCATCAAAGGTATATCAGGTATCAAAGGGGAAATGCAAAAATTGCAAAAAACCGCATATCATATATATGCATCTCTCACACAGAGCCGTCCTGAAACAGAGAGCAAAACCTAAAGAATTCAAAAAACCGCTCTCAGTGTATCTCTCGAAAAGAGAGTAATGTCAAATCATGGAGATTGGCGCCAAAACCCCAAAACATCCAGAGCGGAATTCACAAAACAATGCTCACATAAAAATCTGATAATAAGACCAAAAACAGAACACCAAAAACCCAAGACAAGAACCAAACCAAGACCGAGTGGCAACTAGACTACAACATAAACAAAACAACAACAACGACACTAACAATAAATAACGGTGTAACAAATTAAAGACAAGCTAGACTGAAAAATATGAAAACGCCTAATTCAGAAATGAAACCTAAGTCAAGATGGAAAATCACGAAAACTTATTCCAGTCAGGATGGAAAACCAAAGATAAACTAATTATATGCCAAGGTCTACAAAAATCAGGCCAGACTTTACTAACTAAATCGAGTGAAACTCAAAAATTTTCTCAAACTAAATTGACAACATAATGTGTTGAGAAATTGAAAAACATAGGTTAAAATGCAAAATCGACGATAAAGTGAAATCAAATGGGCCAAGTTCGAAAACACAAACAGATTAAATTGGCCAAATAAGCCAATCGAAACAATGTCATAACCATATGAGCCCAAAACAGACTAGGAACACACCAAAAACAAAATAGATTTGATTAGACTATCTCAGGAACTGAAATAAATTAAGATGGGAACCAAAAATAAGCTAATTTAAATCGAAATAAAACAACAATAAACTAAACTTAGAGAAATAGGGCTAAGACTCTATTCAATCACACTAGTAACGCGAAAATTCTGGTTAGGAATATGCCGGAATACATAAAATTGAAAAAATCGGAAAATAAATTACAAATAAAACACATCAGAATAAGCTAAATTTGAAAAACGAAAGAATTTTTTCAAGCCTAAAATTGAAAAAACAGAATAAAATAAAAACCAAAACATAGTAAGAACAGACAAACCGATTACGAACACCACAATTAAAATTGAGCTAAATTTGAAATATGAGTTAAGATGGAAACAAGGAAGAAGTTAATTCGAAATTGAATAAACGAGCCATACGCCAAGATTCGACCTAAATAAGGTTAAGTCTCAATAACAACATTCGGACAGAAAACAGACAGAAACACTCTGAAATTGAGATAAAAGTTCAGACGATCCAGGCCAGAATAAATAGGCAAATTCTCAACCCAAACAGGCCAAATTCCTTCTAGCTGAAATCGAAATTAAACTATAGCACTAAATCCTATTCTAATATAAATATAGTAGAATAAAATCAAAATTAAATCAAATCGAAAATAAAAATATAAAAGCAATAAATATATATATATATATAACGTCAAGTCCAAGTCGTCCAATCGTACAGTCGACACGTATGGCCACCCGGAGCGCCCCCGCCTTCTGCCAAGAAGGACTCATCAGCGAGCTTCAACGTGTCGTCATGTCCATAGTCAAGTCTCACGTCCTCACATGATCCTTCAAAAACCCACCGATATCAGCCCATAGGCCTTATAACAAACAAAAACACACAAACACTAAATACTAAATTTAACTTTCACTTGTACTCTCCGCTTACGACCGCCTTTGTCTGAAAACCTTTCCAACTAAAGAGATCCCTAGAAAATTGTGAAATAAATACATATTGTACGCCGATCTCAACAGCCTCTCTCAGTATATAAAACATACGCACACATGTACATTATCTTCCCCTAACCTATGTATATAAGCAAAATACAAATTACACAATGACGTCACTGTGACAGGCGGAAACCTCCATATGGACAAATAGCTGAATAAATTAAATAAGAATAATATATAATAAATAATAATATATAATATAGGATAAATAAATAAGAATAATATGTAATAATATTGTATAATAAAATATAATAATACAAATATAACTCTAAATGTCCACGGAAACAGTCACCATTCACATGACGTAAACCTATAATATCGAATTTCCCTAACTCCACATTAAAGTAAAGGTCAAATCGAAATTACGACCGAGATCCATATGTCAAAGGGGAAATGCAAAAATTGCAAAGAAACCGCATATCATATATATGCAGCTCTCACAGAGAGCCCTCCTGAAACAGAGAGTAAAACCTAAAGAATTCCAAATCCGCTCTTAGTGTATCTCTCGAAAAGAGAGCAATGTCCAATTATGGAGATTGGCGCCAAAACACCAAAAACATCCAGAGCGGAATTCACAAAACAATGCTCACATAAAAATCTTATAATAAGACCAAAAACAGAACACCAACAAACCCAAGACAAGAACCAAACCAAGACCAAGTGGAAACTAGACTAGAACATAAACAAAAAACAACAACAACGACACTAAAAATAACGATAAACGGCGTAACAAATTAAAGGCAAAAAACGAGAAACCTTAACAACATAAACTAAAAGTAGATCAAAACAGAACAAACAGAACAATAATAATAACAACAGAAACAACAACAACTACAAACAAAAATAACAGAATAATACTAAAACACTAACAAAAACATAACAAATTAACAACAAACAACACAAAACTAACCCGAAACAGAACAACAATGACAACTATAAACAAACAATAACAAAACAAAACTAAAACAACAACAAAAATCTAACAAATTAAAGACAAAACAACGAATCGCTAACAAATCAAAATAAAAACAAACAGAGACAAGACAAGACGAAAATAAACAGGACCTAAGAAACAATGCTCCACAGAGTATTGCTCTGAAAATCTACAGAGAATCTCAGAAAAAACGGACTGATATGCACCAATGGACTTCCCACCAAGTGTCCCCCATCACAGTGGTTCCTCACACCCCCCAGGCCTATCGTCTGTTTCTATCCCATGTTCAATCTAAAGGACACGTCACTATTTTCCTAAACCGAAACCTATAAACCACTGTATGGCATCCAAACGGATGCTAAAACAATATCCCATCTATTACTAATCTCCTACAAAAATCAGATATGTCTTAGCCAAGGTAAAATCCTCAATCTGCGGAAAAGATTTTACAGGCCACGACATTGGGTCATTCCACAGAAACCATATCAAGTAAGGTCGAATTCCCTGTAAGGAGCGCAAAGAAATTGTCAATCATTCTTCTCACTCCTTACCCCAGGTCCTACGCATGGGCAAACCTCTTTCGAACGTTATTGTTAGGACATGCGCCTTTCATATAACATTCTGGACATCAGAAATGGGAATGCTCTTGTTCAGATAGCATATATTTTCGTTAAACATGCGAAGACAGTGGTTTTACGTGTCACACTCACGGCCTTTTTACGTGCTGCTCACGACCTTGTGCCTCTCACACCATCGTCTGACCAGTTAGCACAATGGCCAAACAATGACATGTATTCGGCACCATTTCAACCGCCATCCTACCTATCTTTGTCTCAAATCGGTATAAGAATTGTATGTACATCTCTTAAACCCCAGTCCATTGTAAAAAATCCAAATTGGTGCAATATGTCCGAATAAGACAAAATCAGACAGAACCAGGACACAAAAGGCCAATATTCATAAAAAATAAGACTAACCTGAAGAGGAACTATAGTTACGGGAAAATTAAAAGAAAATAAATCTAAACATCCAAATATCAAATATGTCAGGATTAAGAATATCTACCCCTATGATCAAATTCCATCCAGAAATTAGGCAAATCAACCTAGGATTGAAAAACAATCAAGCTAGAATAAAATAGGTCAAGAAATAAATTCGAAAGAAACAAAATATGTCAGGATAATCCCGAATAGACAAAATAAGGCCAATAGTTGAAAAGACAAATCATGTCAAAGTCGAGAACGGACTAGGCCAAACCGAAATCAGAATTAGTCTCGGTCAGAAACAGGCATCAAAGGTATATCAGGTATCAAAGGGGAAATGCAAAAATTGCAAAAAACCGCATATCATATATATGCATCTCTCACACAGAGCCGTCCTGAAACAGAGAGCAAAACCTAAAGAATTCAAAAAACCGCTCTCAGTGTATCTCTCGAAAAGAGAGTAATGTCAAATCATGGAGATTGGCGCCAAAACCCCAAAACATCCAGAGCGGAATTCACAAAACAATGCTCACATAAAAATCTGATAATAAGACCAAAAACAGAACACCAAAAACCCAAGACAAGAACCAAACCAAGACCGAGTGGCAACTAGACTACAACATAAACAAAACAACAACAACGACACTAACAATAAATAACGGTGTAACAAATTAAAGACAAGCTAGACTGAAAAATATGAAAACGCCTAATTCAGAAATGAAACCTAAGTCAAGATGGAAAATCACGAAAACTTATTCCAGTCAGGATGGAAAACCAAAGATAAACTAATTATATGCCAAGGTCTACAAAAATCAGGCCAGACTTTACTAACTAAATCGAGTGAAACTCAAAAATTTTCTCAAACTAAATTGACAACATAATGTGTTGAGAAATTGAAAAACATAGGTTAAAATGCAAAATCGACGATAAAGTGAAATCAAATGGGCCAAGTTCGAAAACACAAACAGATTAAATTGGCCAAATAAGCCAATCGAAACAATGTCATAACCATATGAGCCCAAAACAGACTAGGAACACACCAAAAACAAAATAGATTTGATTAGACTATCTCAGGAACTGAAATAAATTAAGATGGGAACCAAAAATAAGCTAATTTAAATCGAAATAAAACAACAATAAACTAAACTTAGAGAAATAGGGCTAAGACTCTATTCAATCACACTAGTAACGCGAAAATTCTGGTTAGGAATATGCCGGAATACATAAAATTGAAAAAATCGGAAAATAAATTACAAATAAAACACATCAGAATAAGCTAAATTTGAAAAACGAAAGAATTTTTTCAAGCCTAAAATTGAAAAAACAGAATAAAATAAAAACCAAAACATAGTAAGAACAGACAAACCGATTACGAACACCACAATTAAAATTGAGCTAAATTTGAAATATGAGTTAAGATGGAAACAAGGAAGAAGTTAATTCGAAATTGAATAAACGAGCCATACGCCAAGATTCGACCTAAATAAGGTTAAGTCTCAATAACAACATTCGGACAGAAAACAGACAGAAACACTCTGAAATTGAGATAAAAGTTCAGACGATCCAGGCCAGAATAAATAGGCAAATTCTCAACCCAAACAGGCCAAATTCCTTCTAGCTGAAATCGAAATTAAACTATAGCACTAAATCCTATTCTAATATAAATATAGTAGAATAAAATCAAAATTAAATCAAATCGAAAATAAAAATATAAAAGCAATAAATATATATATATATATAACGTCAAGTCCAAGTCGTCCAATCGTACAGTCGACACGTATGGCCACCCGGAGCGCCCCCGCCTTCTGCCAAGAAGGACTCATCAGCGAGCTTCAACGTGTCGTCATGTCCATAGTCAAGTCTCACGTCCTCACATGATCCTTCAAAAACCCACCGATATCAGCCCATAGGCCTTATAACAAACAAAAACACACAAACACTAAATACTAAATTTAACTTTCACTTGTACTCTCCGCTTACGACCGCCTTTGTCTGAAAACCTTTCCAACTAAAGAGATCCCTAGAAAATTGTGAAATAAATACCTATTGTACGCCGATCTCAACAGCCTCTCTCAGTATATAAAACATACGCACACATGTACATTATCTTCCCCTAACCTATGTATATAAGCAAAATACAAATTACACAATGACGTCACTGTGACAGGCGGAAACCTCCATATGGACAAATAGCTGAATAAATTAAATAAGAATAATATATAATAAATAATAATATATAATATAGGATAAATAAATAAGAATAATATGTAATAATATTGTATAATAAAATATAATAATACAAATATAACTCTAAATGTCCACGGAAACAGTCACCATTCACATGACGTAAACCTATAATATCGAATTTCCCTAACTCCACATTAAAGTAAAGGTCAAATCGAAATTACGACCGAGATCCATATGTCAAAGGGGAAATGCAAAAATTGCAAAGAAACCGCATATCATATATATGCAGCTCTCACAGAGAGCCCTCCTGAAACAGAGAGTAAAACCTAAAGAATTCCAAATCCGCTCTTAGTGTATCTCTCGAAAAGAGAGCAATGTCCAATTATGGAGATTGGCGCCAAAACACCAAAAACATCCAGAGCGGAATTCACAAAACAATGCTCACATAAAAATCTTATAATAAGACCAAAAACAGAACACCAACAAACCCAAGACAAGAACCAAACCAAGACCAAGTGGAAACTAGACTAGAACATAAACAAAAAACAACAACAACGACACTAAAAATAACGATAAACGGCGTAACAAATTAAAGGCAAAAAACGAGAAACCTTAACAACATAAACTAAAAGTAGATCAAAACAGAACAAACAGAACAATAATAATAACAACAGAAACAACAACAACTACAAACAAAAATAACAGAATAATACTAAAACACTAACAAAAACATAACAAATTAACAACAAACAACACAAAACTAACCCGAAACAGAACAACAATGACAACTATAAACAAACAATAACAAAACAAAACTAAAACAACAACAAAAATCTAACAAATTAAAGACAAAACAACGAATCGCTAACAAATCAAAATAAAAACAAACAGAGACAAGACAAGACGAAAATAAACAGGACCTAAGAAACAATGCTCCACAGAGTATTGCTCTGAAAATCTACAGAGAATCTCAGAAAAAACGGACTGATATGCACCAATGGACTTCCCACCAAGTGTCCCCCATCACAGTGGTTCCTCACACCCCCCAGGCCTATCGTCTGTTTCTATCCCATGTTCAATCTAAAGGACACGTCACTATTTTCCTAAACCGAAACCTATAAACCACTGTATGGCATCCAAACGGATGCTAAAACAATATCCCATCTATTACTAATCTCCTACAAAAATCAGATATGTCTTAGCCAAGGTAAAATCCTCAATCTGCGGAAAAGATTTTACAGGCCACGACATTGGGTCATTCCACAGAAACCATATCAAGTAAGGTCGAATTCCCTGTAAGGAGCGCAAAGAAATTGTCAATCATTCTTCTCACTCCTTACCCCAGGTCCTACGCATGGGCAAACCTCTTTCGAACGTTATTGTTAGGACATGCGCCTTTCATATAACATTCTGGACATCAGAAATGGGAATGCTCTTGTTCAGATAGCATATATTTTCGTTAAACATGCGAAGACAGTGGTTTTACGTGTCACACTCACGGCCTTTTTACGTGCTGCTCACGACCTTGTGCCTCTCACACCATCGTCTGACCAGTTAGCACAATGGCCAAACAATGACATGTATTCGGCACCATTTCAACCGCCATCCTACCTATCTTTGTCTCAAATCGGTATAAGAATTGTATGTACATATCTTAAACCCCAGTCCATTGTAAAAAATCCAAATTGGTGCAATATGTCCGAATAAGACAAAATCAGACAGAACCAGGACACAAAAGGCCAATATTCATAAAAAATAAGACTAACCTGAAGAGGAACTATAGTTACGGGAAAATTAAAAGAAAATAAATCTAAACATCCAAATATCAAATATGTCAGGATTAAGAATATCTACCCCTATGATCAAATTCCATCCAGAAATTAGGCAAATCAACCTAGGATTGAAAAACAATCAAGCTAGAATAAAATAGGTCAAGAAATAAATTCGAAAGAAACAAAATATGTCAGGATAATCCCGAATAGACAAAATAAGGCCAATAGTTGAAAAGACAAATCATGTCAAAGTCGAGAACGGACTAGGCCAAACCGAAATCAGAATTAGTCTCGGTCAGAAACAGGCATCAAAGGTATATCAGGTATCAAAGGGGAAATGCAAAAATTGCAAAAAACCGCATATCATATATATGCATCTCTCACACAGAGCCGTCCTGAAACAGAGAGCAAAACCTAAAGAATTCAAAAAACCGCTCTCAGTGTATCTCTCGAAAAGAGAGTAATGTCAAATCATGGAGATTGGCGCCAAAACCCCAAAACATCCAGAGCGGAATTCACAAAACAATGCTCACATAAAAATCTGATAATAAGACCAAAAACAGAACACCAAAAACCCAAGACAAGAACCAAACCAAGACCGAGTGGCAACTAGACTACAACATAAACAAAACAACAACAACGACACTAACAATAAATAACGGTGTAACAAATTAAAGACAAGCTAGACTGAAAAATATGAAAACGCCTAATTCAGAAATGAAACCTAAGTCAAGATGGAAAATCACGAAAACTTATTCCAGTCAGGATGGAAAACCAAAGATAAACTAATTATATGCCAAGGTCTACAAAAATCAGGCCAGACTTTACTAACTAAATCGAGTGAAACTCAAAAATTTTCTCAAACTAAATTGACAACATAATGTGTTGAGAAATTGAAAAACATAGGTTAAAATGCAAAATCGACGATAAAGTGAAATCAAATGGGCCAAGTTCGAAAACACAAACAGATTAAATTGGCCAAATAAGCCAATCGAAACAATGTCATAACCATATGAGCCCAAAACAGACTAGGAACACACCAAAAACAAAATAGATTTGATTAGACTATCTCAGGAACTGAAATAAATTAAGATGGGAACCAAAAATAAGCTAATTTAAATCGAAATAAAACAACAATAAACTAAACTTAGAGAAATAGGGCTAAGACTCTATTCAATCACACTAGTAACGCGAAAATTCTGGTTAGGAATATGCCGGAATACATAAAATTGAAAAAATCGGAAAATAAATTACAAATAAAACACATCAGAATAAGCTAAATTTGAAAAACGAAAGAATTTTTTCAAGCCTAAAATTGAAAAAACAGAATAAAATAAAAACCAAAACATAGTAAGAACAGACAAACCGATTACGAACACCACAATTAAAATTGAGCTAAATTTGAAATATGAGTTAAGATGGAAACAAGGAAGAAGTTAATTCGAAATTGAATAAACGAGCCATACGCCAAGATTCGACCTAAATAAGGTTAAGTCTCAATAACAACATTCGGACAGAAAACAGACAGAAACACTCTGAAATTGAGATAAAAGTTCAGACGATCCAGGCCAGAATAAATAGGCAAATTCTCAACCCAAACAGGCCAAATTCCTTCTAGCTGAAATCGAAATTAAACTATAGCACTAAATCCTATTCTAATATAAATATAGTAGAATAAAATCAAAATTAAATCAAATCGAAAATAAAAATATAAAAGCAATAAATATATATATATATATAACGTCAAGTCCAAGTCGTCCAATCGTACAGTCGACACGTATGGCCACCCGGAGCGCCCCCGCCTTCTGCCAAGAAGGACTCATCAGCGAGCTTCAACGTGTCGTCATGTCCATAGTCAAGTCTCACGTCCTCACATGATCCTTCAAAAACCCACCGATATCAGCCCATAGGCCTTATAACAAACAAAAACACACAAACACTAAATACTAAATTTAACTTTCACTTGTACTCTCCGCTTACGACCGCCTTTGTCTGAAAACCTTTCCAACTAAAGAGATCCCTAGAAAATTGTGAAATAAATACCTATTGTACGCCGATCTCAACAGCCTCTCTCAGTATATAAAACATACGCACACATGTACATTATCTTCCCCTAACCTATGTATATAAGCAAAATACAAATTACACAATGACGTCACTGTGACAGGCGGAAACCTCCATATGGACAAATAGCTGAATAAATTAAATAAGAATAATATATAATAAATAATAATATATAATATAGGATAAATAAATAAGAATAATATGTAATAATATTGTATAATAAAATATAATAATACAAATATAACTCTAAATGTCCACGGAAACAGTCACCATTCACATGACGTAAACCTATAATATCGAATTTCCCTAACTCCACATTAAAGTAAAGGTCAAATCGAAATTACGACCGAGATCCATATGTCAAAGGGGAAATGCAAAAATTGCAAAGAAACCGCATATCATATATATGCAGCTCTCACAGAGAGCCCTCCTGAAACAGAGAGTAAAACCTAAAGAATTCCAAATCCGCTCTTAGTGTATCTCTCGAAAAGAGAGCAATGTCCAATTATGGAGATTGGCGCCAAAACACCAAAAACATCCAGAGCGGAATTCACAAAACAATGCTCACATAAAAATCTTATAATAAGACCAAAAACAGAACACCAACAAACCCAAGACAAGAACCAAACCAAGACCAAGTGGAAACTAGACTAGAACATAAACAAAAAACAACAACAACGACACTAAAAATAACGATAAACGGCGTAACAAATTAAAGGCAAAAAACGAGAAACCTTAACAACATAAACTAAAAGTAGATCAAAACAGAACAAACAGAACAATAATAATAACAACAGAAACAACAACAACTACAAACAAAAATAACAGAATAATACTAAAACACTAACAAAAACATAACAAATTAACAACAAACAACACAAAACTAACCCGAAACAGAACAACAATGACAACTATAAACAAACAATAACAAAACAAAACTAAAACAACAACAAAAATCTAACAAATTAAAGACAAAACAACGAATCGCTAACAAATCAAAATAAAAACAAACAGAGACAAGACAAGACGAAAATAAACAGGACCTAAGAAACAATGCTCCACAGAGTATTGCTCTGAAAATCTACAGAGAATCTCAGAAAAAACGGACTGATATGCACCAATGGACTTCCCACCAAGTGTCCCCCATCACAGTGGTTCCTCACACCCCCCAGGCCTATCGTCTGTTTCTATCCCATGTTCAATCTAAAGGACACGTCACTATTTTCCTAAACCGAAACCTATAAACCACTGTATGGCATCCAAACGGATGCTAAAACAATATCCCATCTATTACTAATCTCCTACAAAAATCAGATATGTCTTAGCCAAGGTAAAATCCTCAATCTGCGGAAAAGATTTTACAGGCCACGACATTGGGTCATTCCACAGAAACCATATCAAGTAAGGTCGAATTCCCTGTAAGGAGCGCAAAGAAATTGTCAATCATTCTTCTCACTCCTTACCCCAGGTCCTACGCATGGGCAAACCTCTTTCGAACGTTATTGTTAGGACATGCGCCTTTCATATAACATTCTGGACATCAGAAATGGGAATGCTCTTGTTCAGATAGCATATATTTTCGTTAAACATGCGAAGACAGTGGTTTTACGTGTCACACTCACGGCCTTTTTACGTGCTGCTCACGACCTTGTGCCTCTCACACCATCGTCTGACCAGTTAGCACAATGGCCAAACAATGACATGTATTCGGCACCATTTCAACCGCCATCCTACCTATCTTTGTCTCAAATCGGTATAAGAATTGTATGTACATATCTTAAACCCCAGTCCATTGTAAAAAATCCAAATTGGTGCAATATGTCCGAATAAGACAAAATCAGACAGAACCAGGACACAAAAGGCCAATATTCATAAAAAATAAGACTAACCTGAAGAGGAACTATAGTTACGGGAAAATTAAAAGAAAATAAATCTAAACATCCAAATATCAAATATGTCAGGATTAAGAATATCTACCCCTATGATCAAATTCCATCCAGAAATTAGGCAAATCAACCTAGGATTGAAAAACAATCAAGCTAGAATAAAATAGGTCAAGAAATAAATTCGAAAGAAACAAAATATGTCAGGATAATCCCGAATAGACAAAATAAGGCCAATAGTTGAAAAGACAAATCATGTCAAAGTCGAGAACGGACTAGGCCAAACCGAAATCAGAATTAGTCTCGGTCAGAAACAGGCATCAAAGGTATATCAGGTATCAAAGGGGAAATGCAAAAATTGCAAAAAACCGCATATCATATATATGCATCTCTCACACAGAGCCGTCCTGAAACAGAGAGCAAAACCTAAAGAATTCAAAAAACCGCTCTCAGTGTATCTCTCGAAAAGAGAGTAATGTCAAATCATGGAGATTGGCGCCAAAACCCCAAAACATCCAGAGCGGAATTCACAAAACAATGCTCACATAAAAATCTGATAATAAGACCAAAAACAGAACACCAAAAACCCAAGACAAGAACCAAACCAAGACCGAGTGGCAACTAGACTACAACATAAACAAAACAACAACAACGACACTAACAATAAATAACGGTGTAACAAATTAAAGACAAGCTAGACTGAAAAATATGAAAACGCCTAATTCAGAAATGAAACCTAAGTCAAGATGGAAAATCACGAAAACTTATTCCAGTCAGGATGGAAAACCAAAGATAAACTAATTATATGCCAAGGTCTACAAAAATCAGGCCAGACTTTACTAACTAAATCGAGTGAAACTCAAAAATTTTCTCAAACTAAATTGACAACATAATGTGTTGAGAAATTGAAAAACATAGGTTAAAATGCAAAATCGACGATAAAGTGAAATCAAATGGGCCAAGTTCGAAAACACAAACAGATTAAATTGGCCAAATAAGCCAATCGAAACAATGTCATAACCATATGAGCCCAAAACAGACTAGGAACACACCAAAAACAAAATAGATTTGATTAGACTATCTCAGGAACTGAAATAAATTAAGATGGGAACCAAAAATAAGCTAATTTAAATCGAAATAAAACAACAATAAACTAAACTTAGAGAAATAGGGCTAAGACTCTATTCAATCACACTAGTAACGCGAAAATTCTGGTTAGGAATATGCCGGAATACATAAAATTGAAAAAATCGGAAAATAAATTACAAATAAAACACATCAGAATAAGCTAAATTTGAAAAACGAAAGAATTTTTTCAAGCCTAAAATTGAAAAAACAGAATAAAATAAAAACCAAAACATAGTAAGAACAGACAAACCGATTACGAACACCACAATTAAAATTGAGCTAAATTTGAAATATGAGTTAAGATGGAAACAAGGAAGAAGTTAATTCGAAATTGAATAAACGAGCCATACGCCAAGATTCGACCTAAATAAGGTTAAGTCTCAATAACAACATTCGGACAGAAAACAGACAGAAACACTCTGAAATTGAGATAAAAGTTCAGACGATCCAGGCCAGAATAAATAGGCAAATTCTCAACCCAAACAGGCCAAATTCCTTCTAGCTGAAATCGAAATTAAACTATAGCACTAAATCCTATTCTAATATAAATATAGTAGAATAAAATCAAAATTAAATCAAATCGAAAATAAAAATATAAAAGCAATAAATATATATATATATATAACGTCAAGTCCAAGTCGTCCAATCGTACAGTCGACACGTATGGCCACCCGGAGCGCCCCCGCCTTCTGCCAAGAAGGACTCATCAGCGAGCTTCAACGTGTCGTCATGTCCATAGTCAAGTCTCACGTCCTCACATGATCCTTCAAAAACCCACCGATATCAGCCCATAGGCCTTATAACAAACAAAAACACACAAACACTAAATACTAAATTTAACTTTCACTTGTACTCTCCGCTTACGACCGCCTTTGTCTGAAAACCTTTCCAACTAAAGAGATCCCTAGAAAATTGTGAAATAAATACCTATTGTACGCCGATCTCAACAGCCTCTCTCAGTATATAAAACATACGCACACATGTACATTATCTTCCCCTAACCTATGTATATAAGCAAAATACAAATTACACAATGACGTCACTGTGACAGGCGGAAACCTCCATATGGACAAATAGCTGAATAAATTAAATAAGAATAATATATAATAAATAATAATATATAATATAGGATAAATAAATAAGAATAATATGTAATAATATTGTATAATAAAATATAATAATACAAATATAACTCTAAATGTCCACGGAAACAGTCACCATTCACATGACGTAAACCTATAATATCGAATTTCCCTAACTCCACATTAAAGTAAAGGTCAAATCGAAATTACGACCGAGATCCATATGTCAAAGGGGAAATGCAAAAATTGCAAAGAAACCGCATATCATATATATGCAGCTCTCACAGAGAGCCCTCCTGAAACAGAGAGTAAAACCTAAAGAATTCCAAATCCGCTCTTAGTGTATCTCTCGAAAAGAGAGCAATGTCCAATTATGGAGATTGGCGCCAAAACACCAAAAACATCCAGAGCGGAATTCACAAAACAATGCTCACATAAAAATCTTATAATAAGACCAAAAACAGAACACCAACAAACCCAAGACAAGAACCAAACCAAGACCAAGTGGAAACTAGACTAGAACATAAACAAAAAACAACAACAACGACACTAAAAATAACGATAAACGGCGTAACAAATTAAAGGCAAAAAACGAGAAACCTTAACAACATAAACTAAAAGTAGATCAAAACAGAACAAACAGAACAATAATAATAACAACAGAAACAACAACAACTACAAACAAAAATAACAGAATAATACTAAAACACTAACAAAAACATAACAAATTAACAACAAACAACACAAAACTAACCCGAAACAGAACAACAATGACAACTATAAACAAACAATAACAAAACAAAACTAAAACAACAACAAAAATCTAACAAATTAAAGACAAAACAACGAATCGCTAACAAATCAAAATAAAAACAAACAGAGACAAGACAAGACGAAAATAAACAGGACCTAAGAAACAATGCTCCACAGAGTATTGCTCTGAAAATCTACAGAGAATCTCAGAAAAAACGGACTGATATGCACCAATGGACTTCCCACCAAGTGTCCCCCATCACAGTGGTTCCTCACACCCCCCAGGCCTATCGTCTGTCTCTATCCCATGTCCAATCCAAAGGACACGTCACTATTCCCCTAAACCGAAACCTAATTTCGATTTGACCTTTACTTTAATGTGGAGTTAGGGAAATTCGATATTATAGGTTTACGTCATGTGAATGGTGACTGTTTCCGTGGACATTTAGAGTTATATTTGTATTATTATATTTTATTATACAATATTATTACATATTATTCTTATTTATTTATCCTATATTATATATTATTATTTATTATATATTATTCTTATTTAATTTATTCAGCTATTTGTCCATATGGAGGTTTCCGCCTGTCACAGTGACGTCATTGTGTAATTTGTATTTTGCTTATATACATAGGTTAGGGGAAGATGATGTACATGTCTGCGTATGTTTTATATACTGAGAGAGGCTGTTGGGATCGGCGTACAATAGGTATTTATTTCACAATTTTCTAGGGATCTCTTTAGTTGGAAAGGTTTTCAGACAAAGGCGGTCGTAAGCGGAGGGTACAAGTGAGAGTTGAATTTAGTATTTAGTGTTTGTGTGTTTTTGTTTGTTATAAGGCCTATGGGCTGATATCGGTGAGTTTTTGGAGGATCATGTGAGGACGTGAGACTTGACTATGGACATGACGACACGTTGAAGCTCGCTGATGAGTCCTTCTTGGCAGAAGGCGAGGGCGCTCCGGGTGGCCATACGTGTCGGCTGTGCGATTGGACGACTTGGACTTGACGTTATATATATATATATATTTATTGCTTTTATATTTTTATTTTCGATTTGATTTAATTTTGATTTTATTCTACTATATTTATATTAGAATAGGATTTAGTGCTATAGTTTGATTTCGATTTCAGCTAGAAGGAATTTGGCCTGTTTGGGTTGAGAATTTGCCTATTTATTCTGGCCTGGATCGTCTGAACTTTTATCTCAATTTCAGAGTGTTTCTGTCTGTTTTCTGTCCGAATGTTGTTATTGAGACTTAACCTTATTTAGGTCGAATCTTGGCGTATGGCTCGTTTATTCAATTTCGAATTAACTTCTTCCTTGTTTCCATCTTAACTCATATTTCAAATTTAGCTCAATTTTAATTGTGGTGTTCGTAATCGGTTTGTCTGTTCTTACTATGTTTTGGTTTTTATTTTATTCTGTTTTTTCAATTTTAGGCTTGAAAAAATTCTTTCGTTTTTCAAATTTAGCTTATTCTGATGTGTTTTATTTGTAATTTATTTTCCAATTTTTTCGATTTTATGTATTCCGGCATATTCCTAACCAGAATTTTCGCGTTACTAGTGTGATTGAATAGAGTCTTAGCCCTATTTCTCTAAGTTTAGTTTATTGTTGTTTTATTTCGATTTAAATTAGCTTATTTTTGGTTCCCATCTTGATTTATTTCAGTTCCTGAGATAGTCTAATCAAATCTATTTTGTTTTTGGTGTGTTCCTAGTCTGTTTTGGGCTCATATGGTTATGACATTGTTTCGATTGGCTTATTTGGCCAATTTAATCTGTTTGTGTTTTCGAACTTGGCCCATTTGATTTCACTTTATCGTCGATTTTGCATTTTAACCTATGTTTTTCAATTTCTCAACACATTATGTTGTCAATTTAGTTTGAAAAAATTTTTGAGTTTCACTCGATTTAGTTAGTAAAGTCTGGCCTGATTTTTGTAGACCTTGGCATATAATTAGTTTATCTTTGGTTTTCCATCCTGACTGGAATAAGTTTTCGTGATTTTCCATCTTGACTTAGGTTTCATTTCTGAATTAGGCGTTTTCATATTTTTCAGTCTAGCTTGTCTTTAATTTGTTACACCGTTATTTATTGTTAGTGTCGTTGTTGTTGTTTTGTTTATGTTGTAGTCTAGTTGCCACTCGGTCTTGGTTTGGTTCTTGTCTTGGGTTTTTGGTGTTCTGTTTTTGGTCTTATTATCAGATTTTTATGTGAGCATTGTTTTGTGAATTCCGCTCTGGATGTTTTGGGGTTTTGGCGCCAATCTCCATGATTTGACATTACTCTCTTTTCGAGAGATACACTAAGAGCGGTTTTTTGAATTCTTTAGGTTTTGCTCTCTGTTTCAGGACGGCTCTGTGTGAGAGATGCATATATATGATATGCGGTTTTTTGCAATTTTTGCATTTCCCCTTTGATACCTGATATACCTTTGATGCCTGTTTCTGACCGAGACTAATTCTGATTTCGGTTTGGCCTAGTCCGTTCTCGACTTTGACATGATTTGTCTTTTCAACTATTGGCCTTATTTTGTCTATTCGGGATTATCCTGACATATTTTGTTTCTTTCGAATTTATTTCTTGACCTATTTTATTCTAGCTTGATTGTTTTTCAATCCTAGGTTGATTTGCCTAATTTCTGGATGGAATTTGATCATAGGGGTAGATATTCTTAATCCTGACATATTTGATATTTGGATGTTTAGATTTATTTTCTTTTAATTTTCCCGTAACTATAGTTCCTCTTCAGGTTAGTCTTATTTTTTATGAATATTGGCCTTTTGTGTCCTGGTTCTGTCTGATTTTGTCTTATTCGGACATATTGCACCAATTTGGATTTTTTACAATGGACTGGGGTTTAAGAGATGTACATACAATTCTTATACCGATTTGAGACAAAGATAGGTAGGATGGCGGTTGGGATGGTGCCGAATACATGTCATTGTTTGGCCATTGTGCTAACTGGTCAGACGATGGTGTGAGAGGCACAAGGTCGTGAGCAGCACGTAAAAAGGCCGTGAGTGTGACACGTAAAACCACTGTCTTCGCATGTTTAACGAAAATATATGCTATCTGAACAAGAGCATTCCCATTTCTGATGTCCAGAATGTTATATGAAAGGCGCATGTCCTAACAATAACGTTCGAAAGAGGTTTGCCCATGCGTAGGACCTGGGGTAAGGAGTGAGAAGAATGATTGGCAATTTCTTTGCGCTCCTTACAGGGAATTCGACCTTACTTGATATGGTTTCTGTGAAATGACCCAATGTCGTGGCCTGTAAAATCTTTTCCGCAGATTGAGGATTTTACCTTGGCTAAGACATATCTGATTTTTGTAGGAGATTAGTAATAGATGGGATATTGTTTTAGCATCCGTTTGGATGCCATACAGTGGTTTATAGGTTTCGGTTTAGGGGAATAGTGACGTGTCCTTTGGATTGGACATGGGATAGAGACAGACGATAGGCCTGGGGGGTGTGAGGAACCACTGTGATGGGGGACACTTGGTGGGAAGTCCATTGGTGCATATCAGTCCGTTTTTTCTGAGATTCTCTGTAGATTTTCAGAGCAATACTCTGTGGAGCATTGTTTCTTAGGTCCTGTTTATTTTCGTCTTGTCTTGTCTCTGTTTGTTTTTATTTTGATTTGTTAGCGATTCGTTGTTTTGTCTTTAATTTGTTAGATTTTTGTTGTTGTTTTAGTTTTGTTTTGTTATTGTTTGTTTATAGTTGTCATTGTTGTTCTGTTTCGGGTTAGTTTTGTGTTGTTTGTTGTTAATTTGTTATGTTTTTGTTAGTGTTTTAGTATTATTCTGTTATTTTTGTTTGTAGTTGTTGTTGTTTCTGTTGTTATTATTATTGTTCTGTTTGTTCTGTTTTGATCTACTTTTAGTTTATGTTGTTAAGGTTTCTCGTTTTTTGCCTTTAATTTGTTACGCCGTTTATCGTTATTTTTAGTGTCGTTGTTGTTGTTTTTTGTTTATGTTCTAGTCTAGTTTCCACTTGGTCTTGGTTTGGTTCTTGTCTTGGGTTTGTTGGTGTTCTGTTTTTGGTCTTATTATAAGATTTTTATGTGAGCATTGTTTTGTGAATTCCGCTCTGGATGTTTTTGGTGTTTTGGCGCCAATCTCCATAATTGGACATTGCTCTCTTTTCGAGAGATACACTAAGAGCGGATTTGGAATTCTTTAGGTTTTACTCTCTGTTTCAGGAGGGCTCTCTGTGAGAGCTGCATATATATGATATGCGGTTTCTTTGCAATTTTTGCATTTCCCCTTTGACATATGGATCTCGGTCGTAATTTCGATTTGACCTTTACTTTAATGTGGAGTTAGGGAAATTCGATATTATAGGTTTACGTCATGTGAATGGTGACTGTTTCCGTGGACATTTAGAGTTATATTTGTATTATTATATTTTATTATACAATATTATTACATATTATTCTTATTTATTTATCCTATATTATATATTATTATTTATTATATATTATTCTTATTTAATTTATTCAGCTATTTGTCCATATGGAGGTTTCCGCCTGTCACAGTGACGTCATTGTGTAATTTGTATTTTGCTTATATACATAGGTTAGGGGAAGATGATGTACATGTGTGCGTATGTTTTATATACTGAGAGAGGCTGTTGGGATCGGCGTACAATAGGTATTTATTTCACAATTTTCTAGGGATCTCTTTAGTTGGAAGGGTTTTCAGACAAAGGCGGTCGTAAGCGGAGGGTACAAGTGAGAGTTGAATTTAGTATTTAGTGTTTGTGTGTTTTTGTTTGTTATAAGGCCTATGGGCTGATATCGGTGAGTTTTTGGAGGATCATGTGAGGACGTGAGACTTGACTATGGACATGACGACACGTTGAAGCTCGCTGATGAGTCCTTCTTGGCAGAAGGCGAGGGCGCTCCGGGTGGCCATACGTGTCGGCTGTGCGATTGGACGACTTGGACTTGACGTTATATATATATATATATTTATTGCTTTTATATTTTTATTTTCGATTTGATTTAATTTTGATTTTATTCTACTATATTTATATTAGAATAGGATTTAGTGCTATAGTTTGATTTCGATTTCAGCTAGAAGGAATTTGGCCTGTTTGGGTTGAGAATTTGCCTATTTATTCTGGCCTGGATCGTCTGAACTTTTATCTCAATTTCGGAGTGTTTCTGTCTGTTTTCTGTCCGAATGTTGTTATTGAGACTTAACCTTATTTAGGTCGAATCTTGGCGTATGGCTCGTTTATTCAATTTCGAATTAACTTCTTCCTTGTTTCCATCTTAACTCATATTTCAAATTTAGCTCAATTTTAATTGTGGTGTTCGTAATCGGTTTGTCTGTTCTTACTATGTTTTGGTTTTTATTTTATTCTGTTTTTTCAATTTTAGGCTTGAAAAAATTCTTTCGTTTTTCAAATTTAGCTTATTCTGATGTGTTTTATTTGTAATTTATTTTCCAATTTTTTCAATTTTATGTATTCCGGCATATTCCTAACCAGAATTTTCGCGTTACTAGTGTGATTGAATAGAGTCTTAGCCCTATTTCTCTAAGTTTAGTTTATTGTTGTTTTATTTCGATTTAAATTAGCTTATTTTTGGTTCCCATCTTAATTTATTTCAGTTCCTGAGATAGTCTAATCGAATCTATTTTGTTTTTGGTGTGTTCCTAGTCTGTTTTGGGCTCATGTGGTTATGACATTGTTTCGATTGGCTTATTTGGCCAATTTAATCTGTTTGTGTTTTCGAACTTGGCCCATTTGATTTCACTTTATCGTCGATTTTGCATTTTAACCTATGTTTTTCAATTTCTCAACACATTATGTTGTCAATTTAGTTTGAAAAAATTTTTGAGTTTCACTCGATTTAGTTAGTAAAGTCTGGCCTGATTTTTGTAGACCTTGGCATATAATTAGTTTATCTTTGGTTTTCCATCCTGACTGGAATAAGTTTTCGTGATTTTCCATCTTGACTTAGGTTTCATTTCTGAATTAGGCGTTTTCATATTTTTCAGTCTAGCTTGTCTTTAATTTGTTACACCGTTATTTATTGTTAGTGTCGTTGTTGTTGTTTTGTTTATGTTGTAGTCTAGTTGCCACTCGGTCTTGGTTTGGTTCTTGTCTTGGGTTTTTGGTGTTCTGTTTTTGGTCTTATTATCAGATTTTTATGTGAGCATTGTTTTGTGAATTCCGCTCTGGATGTTTTGGGGTTTTGGCGCCAATCTCCATGATTTGACATTACTCTCTTTTCGAGAGATACACTGAGAGCGGTTTTTTGAATTCTTTAGGTTTTGCTCTCTGTTTCAGGACGGCTCTGTGTGAGAGATGCATATATATGATATGCGGTTTTTTGCAATTTTTGCATTTCCCCTTTGATACCTGATATACCTTTGATGCCTGTTTCTGACCGAGACTAATTCTGATTTCGGTTTGGCCTAGTCCGTTCTCGACTTTGACATGATTTGTCTTTTCAACTATTGGCCTTATTTTGTCTATTCGGGATTATCCTGACATATTTTGTTTCTTTCGAATTTATTTCTTGACCTATTTTATTCTAGCTTGATTGTTTTTCAATCCTAGGTTGATTTGCCTAATTTCTGGATGGAATTTGATCATAGGGGTAGATATTCTTAATCCTGACATATTTGATATTTGGATGTTTAGATTTATTTTCTTTTAATTTTCCCGTAACTATAGTTCCTCTTCAGGTTAGTCTTATTTTTTATGAATATTGGCCTTTTGTGTCCTGGTTCTGTCTGATTTTGTCTTATTCGGACATATTGCACCAATTTGGATTTTTTACAATGGACTGGGGTTTAAGAGATGTACATACAATTCTTATACCGATTTGAGACAAAGATAGGTAGGATGGCGGTTGAAATGGTGCCGAATACATGTCATTGTTTGGCCATTGTGCTAACTGGTCAGACGATGGTGTGAGAGGCACAAGGTCGTGAGCAGCACGTAAAAAGGCCGTGAGTGTGACACGTAAAACCACTGTCTTCGCATGTTTAACGAAAATATATGCTATCTGAACAAGAGCATTCCCATTTCTGATGTCCAGAATGTTATATGAAAGGCGCATGTCCTAACAATAACGTTCGTAAGAGGTTTGCCCATGCGTAGGACCTGGGGTAAGGAGTGAGAAGAATGATTGACAATTTCTTTGCGCTCCTTACAGGGAATTCGACCTTACTTGATATGGTTTCTGTGGAATGACCCAATGTCGTGGCCTGTAAAATCTTTTCCGCAGATTGAGGATTTTACCTTGGCTAAGACATATCTGATTTTTGTAGGAGATTAGTAATAGATGGGATATTGTTTTAGCATCCGTTTGGATGCCATACAGTGGTTTATAGGTTTCGGTTTAGGGGAATAGTGACGTGTCCTTTGGATTGGACATGGGATAGAGACAGACGATAGGCCTGGGGGGTGTGAGGAACCACTGTGATGGGGGACACTTGGTGGGAAGTCCATTGGTGCATATCAGTCCGTTTTTTCTGAGATTCTCTGTAGATTTTCAGAGCAATACTCTGTGGAGCATTGTTTCTTAGGTCCTGTTTATTTTCGTCTTGTCTTGTCTCTGTTTGTTTTTATTTTGATTTGTTAGCGATTCGTTGTTTTGTCTTTAATTTGTTAGATTTTTGTTGTTGTTTTAGTTTTGTTTTGTTATTGTTTGTTTATAGTTGTCATTGTTGTTCTGTTTCGGGTTAGTTTTGTGTTGTTTGTTGTTAATTTGTTATGTTTTTGTTAGTGTTTTAGTATTATTCTGTTATTTTTGTTTGTAGTTGTTGTTGTTTCTGTTGTTATTATTATTGTTCTGTTTGTTCTGTTTTGATCTACTTTTAGTTTATGTTGTTAAGGTTTCTCGTTTTTTGCCTTTAATTTGTTACGCCGTTTATCGTTATTTTTAGTGTCGTTGTTGTTGTTTTTTGTTTATGTTCTAGTCTAGTTTCCACTTGGTCTTGGTTTGGTTCTTGTCTTGGGTTTGTTGGTGTTCTGTTTTTGGTCTTATTATAAGATTTTTATGTGAGCATTGTTTTGTGAATTCCGCTCTGGATGTTTTTGGTGTTTTGGCGCCAATCTCCATAATTGGACATTGCTCTCTTTTCGAGAGATACACTAAGAGCGGATTTGGAATTCTTTAGGTTTTACTCTCTGTTTCAGGAGGGCTCTCTGTGAGAGCTGCATATATATGATATGCGGTTTCTTTGCAATTTTTGCATTTCCCCTTTGACATATGGATCTCGGTCGTAATTTCGATTTGACCTTTACTTTAATGTGGAGTTAGGGAAATTCGATATTATAGGTTTACGTCATGTGAATGGTGACTGTTTCCGTGGACATTTAGAGTTATATTTGTATTATTATATTTTATTATACAATATTATTACATATTATTCTTATTTATTTATCCTATATTATATATTATTATTTATTATATATTATTCTTATTTAATTTATTCAGCTATTTGTCCATATGGAGGTTTCCGCCTGTCACAGTGACGTCATTGTGTAATTTGTATTTTGCTTATATACATAGGTTAGGGGAAGATGATGTACATGTGTGCGTATGTTTTATATACTGAGAGAGGCTGTTGGGATCGGCGTACAATAGGTATTTATTTCACAATTTTCTAGGGATCTCTTTAGTTGGAAAGGTTTTCAGACAAAGGCGGTCGTAGGCGGAGAGTACAAGTGGAAGTTGGATTTAGTATTTAGTGTTTGTGTGTTTTTGTTTGTTATAGGGCCTATGGGCTGATATCGGTGAGTTTTTGAGGGATGGTGTGAGGACGTGAGACTTGACTATGGACATGACGACACGTTAAAGCTCGCTGATGAGTCCTTCTTGGCAGAAGGCGAGGGCGCTCCGGGTGGCCATACGTGTCGGCTGTGCGATTGGACGACTTGGACTTGACGTTATGTATATATATATATTTATTGCTTTTATATTTTTATTTTCGATTTGATTTAATTTTGATTTTATTCTACTATATTTATATTAGAATGGGATTTAGTGCTATAGTTTAATTTCGATTTCAGCTAGAAGGAATTTGGCCTGTTTGGGTTGAGAATTTGCCTATTTATTCTGGCCTGGATCGTCTGAACTTTTATCTCAATTTCAGAGTGTTTCTGTCTGTTTTCTGTCCGAATGTTGTTATTGAGACTTAACCTTATTTAGGTCGAATCTTGGCGTATGGCTCGTTTATTCAATTTCGAATTAACTTCTTCCTTGTTTCCATCTTAACTCATATTTCAAATTTAGCTCAATTTTAATTGTGGTGTTCGTAATCGGTTTGTCTGTTCTTACTATGTTTTGGTTTTTATTTTATTCTGTTTTTTCAATTTTAGGCTTGAAAAAATTCTTTCGTTTTTCAAATTTAGCTTATTCTGATGTGTTTTATTTGTAATTTATTTTCCAATTTTTTCGATTTTATGTATTCCGGCATATTCCTAACCAGAATTTTCGCGTTACTAGTGTGATTGAATAGAGTCTTAGCCCTATTTCTCTAAGTTTAGTTTATTGTTGTTTTATTTCGATTTAAATTAGCTTATTTTTGGTTCCCATCTTAATTTATTTCAGTTCCTGAGATAGTCTAATCAAATCTATTTTGTTTTTGGTGTGTTCCTAGTCTGTTTTGGGCTCATATGGTTATGACATTGTTTCGATTGGCTTATTTGGCCAATTTAATCTGTTTGTGTTTTCGAACTTGGCCCATTTGATTTCACTTTATCGTCGATTTTGCATTTTAACCTATGTTTTTCAATTTCTCAACACATTATGTTGTCAATTTAGTTTGAAAAAATTTTTGAGTTTCACTCGATTTAGTTAGTAAAGTCTGGCCTGATTTTTGTAGACCTTGGCATATAATTAGTTTATCTTTGGTTTTCCATCCTGACTGGAATAAGTTTTCGTGATTTTCCATCTTGACTTAGGTTTCATTTCTGAATTAGTCGTTTTCATATTTTTCAGTCTAGCTTGTCTTTAATTTGTTACACCGTTATTTATTGTTAGTGTCGTTGTTGTTGTTTTGTTTATGTTGTAGTCTAGTTGCCACTCGGTCTTGGTTTGGTTCTTGTCTTGGGTTTTTGGTGTTCTGTTTTTGGTCTTATTATCAGATTTTTATGTGAGCATTGTTTTGTGAATTCCGCTCTGGATGTTTTGGGGTTTTGGCGCCAATCTCCATGATTTGACATTACTCTCTTTTCGAGAGATACACTGAGAGCGGTTTTTTGAATTCTTTAGGTTTTGCTCTCTGTTTCAGGACGGCTCTGTGTGAGAGATGCATATATATGATATGCGGTTTTTTGCAATTTTTGCATTTCCCCTTTGATACCTGATATACCTTTGATGCCTGTTTCTGACCGAGACTAATTCTGATTTCGGTTTGGCCTAGTCCGTTCTCGACTTTGACATGATTTGTCTTTTCAACTATTGGCCTTATTTTGTCTATTCGGGATTATCCTGACATATTTTGTTTCTTTCGAATTTATTTCTTGACCTATTTTATTCTAGCTTGATTGTTTTTCAATCCTAGGTTAATTTGCCTAATTTCTGGATGGAATTTGATCATAGGGGTAGATATTCTTAATCCTGACATATTTGATATTTGGATGTTTAGATTTATTTTCTTTTAATTTTCCCGTAACTATAGTTCCTCTTCAGGTTAGTCTTATTTTTTATGAATATTGGCCTTTTGTGTCCTGGTTCTGTCTGATTTTGTCTTATTCGGACATATTGCACCAATTTGGATTTTTTACAATGGACTGGGGTTTAAGAGATGTACATACAATTCTTATACCGATTTGAGACAAAGATAGGTAGGATGGCGGTTGGAATGGTGCCGAATACATGTCATTGTTTGGCCATTGTGCTAACTGGTCAGACGATGGTGTGAGAGGCACAAGGTCGTGAGCAGCACGTAAAAAGGCCGTGAGTGTGACACGTAAAACCACTGTCTTCGCATGTTTAACGAAAATATATGCTATCTGAACAAGAGCATTCCCATTTCTGATGTCCAGAATGTTATATGAAAGGCGCATGTCCTAACAATAACGTTCGAAAGAGGTTTGCCCATGCGTAGGACCTGGGGTAAGGAGTGAGAAGAATGATTGACAATTTCTTTGCGCTCCTTACAGGGAATTCGACCTTACTTGATATGGTTTCTGTGAAATGACCCAATGTCGTGGCCTGTAAAATCTTTTCCGCAGATTGAGGATTTTACCTTGGCTAAGACATATCTGATTTTTGTAGGAGATTAGTAATAGATGGGATATTGTTTTAGCATCCGTTTGGATGCCATACAGTGGTTTATAGGTTTCGGTTTAGGGGAATAGTGACGTGTCCTTTGGATTGGACATGGGATAGAGACAGACGATAGGCCTGGGGGGTGTGAGGAACCACTGTGATGGGGGACACTTGGTGGGAAGTCCATTGGTGCATATCAGTCCGTTTTTTCTGAGATTCTCTGTAGATTTTCAGAGCAATACTCTGTGGAGCATTGTTTCTTAGGTCCTGTTTATTTTCGTCTTGTCTTGTCTCTGTTTGTTTTTATTTTGATTTGTTAGCGATTCGTTGTTTTGTCTTTAATTTGTTAGATTTTTGTTGTTGTTTTAGTTTTGTTTTGTTATTGTTTGTTTATAGTTGTCATTGTTGTTCTGTTTCGGGTTAGTTTTGTGTTGTTTGTTGTTAATTTGTTATGTTTTTGTTAGTGTTTTAGTATTATTCTGTTATTTTTGTTTGTAGTTGTTGTTGTTTCTGTTGTTATTATTATTGTTCTGTTTGTTCTGTTTTGATCTACTTTTAGTTTATGTTGTTAAGGTTTCTCGTTTTTTGCCTTTAATTTGTTACGCCGTTTATCGTTATTTTTAGTGTCGTTGTTGTTGTTTTTTGTTTATGTTCTAGTCTAGTTTCCACTTGGTCTTGGTTTGGTTCTTGTCTTGGGTTTGTTGGTGTTCTGTTTTTGGTCTTATTATAAGATTTTTATGTGAGCATTGTTTTGTGAATTCCGCTCTGGATGTTTTTGGTGTTTTGGCGCCAATCTCCATAATTGGACATTGCTCTCTTTTCGAGAGATACACTAAGAGCGGATTTGGAATTCTTTAGGTTTTACTCTCTGTTTCAGGAGGGCTCTCTGTGAGAGCTGCATATATATGATATGCGGTTTCTTTGCAATTTTTGCATTTCCCCTTTGACATATGGATCTCGGTCGTAATTTCGATTTGACCTTTACTTTAATGTGGAGTTAGGGAAATTCGATATTATAGGTTTACGTCATGTGAATGGTGACTGTTTCCGTGGACATTTAGAGTTATATTTGTATTATTATATTTTATTATACAATATTATTACATATTATTCTTATTTATTTATCCTATATTATATATTATTATTTATTATATATTATTCTTATTTAATTTATTCAGCTATTTGTCCATATGGAGGTTTCCGCCTGTCACAGTGACGTCATTGTGTAATTTGTATTTTGCTTATATACATAGGTTAGGGGAAGATGATGTACATGTGTGCGTATGTTTTATATACTGAGAGAGGCTGTTGGGATCGGCGTACAATAGGTATTTATTTCACAATTTTCTAGGGATCTCTTTAGTTGGAAAGGTTTTCAGACAAAGGCGGTCGTAAGCGGAGGGTACAAGTGAGAGTTGAATTTAGTATTTAGTGTTTGTGTGTTTTTGTTTGTTATAAGGCCTATGGGCTGATATCGGTGAGTTTTTGGAGGATCATGTGAGGACGTGAGACTTGACTATGGACATGACGACACGTTGAAGCTCGCTGATGAGTCCTTCTTGGCAGAAGGCGAGGGCGCTCCGGGTGGCCATACGTGTCGGCTGTACGATTGGACGACTTGGACTTGACGTTATATATATATATATATTTATTGCTTTTATATTTTTATTTTCGATTTGATTTAATTTTGATTTTATTCTACTATATTTATATTAGAATAGGAGATTTAGTGCTATAGTTTAATTTCGATTTCAGCTAGAAGGAATTTGGCCTGTTTGGGTTGAGAATTTGCCTATTTATTCTGGCCTGGATCGTCTGAACTTTTATCTCAATTTCAGAGTGTTTCTGTCTGTTTTCTGTCCGAATGTTGTTATTGAGACTTAACCTTATTTAGGTCGAATCTTGGCGTATGGCTCGTTTATTCAATTTCGAATTAACTTCTTCCTTGTTTCCATCTTAACTCATATTTCAAATTTAGCTCAATTTTAATTGTGGTGTTCGTAATCGGTTTGTCTGTTCTTACTATGTTTTGGTTTTTATTTTATTCTGTTTTTTCAATTTTAGGCTTGAAAAAATTCTTTCGTTTTTCAAATTTAGCTTATTCTGATGTGTTTTATTTGTAATTTATTTTCCAATTTTTTCGATTTTATGTATTCCGGCATATTCCTAACCAGAATTTTCGCGTTACTAGTGTGATTGAATAGAGTCTTAGCCCTATTTCTCTAAGTTTAGTTTATTGTTGTTTTATTTCGATTTAAATTAGCTTATTTTTGGTTCCCATCTTAATTTATTTCAGTTCCTGAGATAGTCTAATCAAATCTATTTTGTTTTTGGTGTGTTCCTAGTCTGTTTTGGGCTCATATGGTTATGACATTGTTTCGATTGGCTTATTTGGCCAATTTAATCTGTTTGTGTTTTCGAACTTGGCCCATTTGATTTCACTTTATCGTCGATTTTGCATTTTAACCTATGTTTTTCAATTTCTCAACACATTATGTTGTCAATTTAGTTTGAAAAAATTTTTGAGTTTCACTCGATTTAGTTAGTAAAGTCTGGCCTGATTTTTGTAGACCTTGGCATATAATTAGTTTATCTTTGGTTTTCCATCCTGACTGGAATAAGTTTTCGTGATTTTCCATCTTGACTTAGGTTTCATTTCTGAATTAGGCGTTTTCATATTTTTCAGTCTAGCTTGTCTTTAATTTGTTACACCGTTATTTATTGTTAGTGTCGTTGTTGTTGTTTTGTTTATGTTGTAGTCTAGTTGCCACTCGGTCTTGGTTTGGTTCTTGTCTTGGGTTTTTGGTGTTCTGTTTTTGGTCTTATTATCAGATTTTTATGTGAGCATTGTTTTGTGAATTCCGCTCTGGATGTTTTGGGGTTTTGGCGCCAATCTCCATGATTTGACATTACTCTCTTTTCGAGAGATACACTGAGAGCGGTTTTTTGAATTCTTTAGGTTTTGCTCTCTGTTTCAGGACGGCTCTGTGTGAGAGATGCATATATATGATATGCGGTTTTTTGCAATTTTTGCATTTCCCCTTTGATACCTGATATACCTTTGATGCCTGTTTCTGACCGAGACTGATTCTGATTTCGGTTTGGCCTAGTCCGTTCTCGACTTTGACATGATTTGTCTTTTCAACTATTGGCCTTATTTTGTCTATTCGGGATTATCCTGACATATTTTGTTTCTTTCGAATTTATTTCTTGACCTATTTTATTCTAGCTTGATTGTTTTTCAATCCTAGGTTAATTTGCCTAATTTCTGGATGGAATTTGATCATAGGGGTAGATATTCTTAATCCTGACATATTTGATATTTGGATGTTTAGATTTATTTTCTTTTAATTTTCCCGTAACTATAGTTCCTCTTCAGGTTAGTCTTATTTTTTATGAATATTGGCCTTTTGTGTCCTGGTTCTGTCTGATTTTGTCTTATTCGGACATATTGCACCAATTTGGATTTTTTACAATGGACTGGGGTTTAAGAGATGTACATACAATTCTTATACCGATTTGAGACAAAGATAGGTAGGATGGCGGTTGAAATGGTGCCGAATACATGTCATTGTTTGGCCATTGTGCTAACTGGTCAGACGATGGTGTGAGAGGCACAAGGTCGTGAGCAGCACGTAAAAAGGCCGTGAGTGTGACACGTAAAACCACTGTCTTCGCATTTTAAACAAACGCATATTTTCATAAAATCTGCATATGCAAAAAATATGCAAAACTCTATGATTTGTTGCTGTTGCATTTTTCTGTCAACTTTCTACTATTTATACCCTACTGTGGTACATGGTATTATAAGTTTGTTTCACGGCAGATGTTTGTAACACCTGAAAATAACACAGCTAGACCCACCTTAAAGTATACCGATCGACTCAGAATCACTAGCTGAGTCGATTTAACGATGTCTGTCCGTCCGTCCGTCCGTCCGTCCGTCCGTCTGTCCATGTAAAGTTGTTCGTCGACTACAGGTCGCAATTTCACTCCGATCGTTCTGAAATTTTCCAGTTTAGAGTATTTCGCGGCTGTTAAGATCGCTATTGAATTTGGTTGAAATCGGTTCAGATTTAGATATAGCTCCCATATATATCTTTCGTCCGATTTGGCCATTTAGTCCTATAGAAGTTGTATTTTACATCCGATCATTTTGAAATTTAGAATGGTAGAGTTTCTTGATCCATGAACCAACATTGCCGAATTTGAAGAAAATCGGTTAAGATTTAGCTATAGCTCCCATATATATGTTTCGTCCGATTTTGCTCTTTAGTCCTGAAGAAGCTGTATTTTACATCCAATCATTTTGAAATTTAGAATGGTAGAGTTTCTTGATCCATGAACCAACATTGCCGAATTTGAAGAAAATCGGTTAAGATTTAGCTATAGCTCCCATATATACGTTTCGTCCGATTTGGCCATTTAGTCCTATAAAAGCTGTATTTTACATCCAATCGTTTTGAAATTTAGAATGGTAGAGTTTCTTGATCCATGAACCAACATTGCCGAATTTGAAGAAAATCGTTAAGATTTAGCTATAGCTCCCATATATACGTTTCGTCCGATTTGGCCATTTAGTCCTATAGAAGTTGTATTTTACATCCGATCATTTTGAAATTTAGAATGGTAGAGTTTCTTGATCCATGAACCAACATTGCCGAATTTGAAGAAAATCGGTTAAGATTTAGCAATAGCTCCCATATATACGTTTCGTCCGATTTGGCCATTTAGTCCTATAAAAGCTGTATTTTACATCCAATCGTTTTGAAATTTAGAATGGTAGAGTTTCTTGATCCATGAACCAACATTGCCGAATTTGAAGAAAATCGGTTAAGATTTAGCTATAGCTCCCATATATACGTTTCGTCCGATTTGGCCATTTAGTCCTATAGAAGTTGTATTTTACATCCGATCATTTTGAAATTTAGAATGGTAGAGTTTCTTGATCCATGAACCAACATTGCCGAATTTGAAGAAAATCGGTTAAGATTTAGCTATAGCTCCATATATATGTTTCGTCCGATTTTGCTCTTTAGTCCTGAAGAAGCTGTATTTTACATCCAATCATTTTGAAATTTAGAATGGTAGAGTTTCTTGATCCATGAACCAACACTACCGAATTTGAAGAAAATCGGTTAAGATTTAGCTATAACTCCCATATACATGTTTCGTCCGATTTGGCCCTTTAGTCCTGTAGAAGCTGTATTTTACATCAAATTATTTTGAAATTTAGAATGGTAGAGTTTCTTGATTCATGGACCAACATTGCCGAATTTGAAGAAAATCGGTAAAGATTTAGCTATAACTCCCATATATATGTTTCGTCCGATTTGGCTCTTTAGATCCAATCGTTTTTATACCCTACACCACACTGTGGTACAGGGTATTATTTAAGTATAAAATGTCCCAAAAGTAAATTTATGTAAACAATTTATACATGAATTACAAAATTATATATAACAGAGTTATTCAATATCGGGTCCGACATATTACCAGACTTGACTCATCTCAGAGAATATGACTGGAAGATACTGAGAAAATTCGTGTCTAGTACCGATTTTCTGTAACTCGTGAGGTATAAAAAGATCATAAATAAGGAGCGCACAACAGGCCGAACCACTGGCTAAGTGTATGGCCATGGACATGAGACGTTTAAACGTCTCCTCTCTTCAACCTAACCTAACCTAACCTATTCAATATTACGAGAGTGGTGTAGGGTATTATTTCCTTACTGGTTTTATATTACTGTAGTTTATCAGCAGTTCATCTAAACCGGTTTGAATAGGGCTTTTTATGTTCAAGATTGTTTTGTTTGATTTTTCGATGTGAACAGCCAATATGAAAGATTGAATCCAAAGAACCGTTATAAAATCCAAACGAAGTATACAGAATGAAATGTAAATCTTGAGTATTGTCTAGTATACATTTTTAGTTGAAATTCACTTAATGCAATTCAATCTTGAGTATTGTCTAGTATACATTTTTTAGTTGAGCAATTCACTTGATGCAATGACAAAATCAGGGAAAAAATTGTAAGCTTATTAAATAAGTGACTTCTTGAAGAAGATGACACATGTTTTAGTCTTGATGGAGAGGAAGTGTATTGCATTATTTCTTATAAAAAGGTATACATTTTAATGTTTTTTGTATGTTACTCTTATTAAGTAAATTTTTTTAAGTGACTTGCTCCCGAAAATCTAAAATAATGCAGCACATGGCGACTAAATTGCACAAAAATAACTCTAGAAGTTCTACTAGCAATGACCAAAACACAAACAATTGTAATGAAAATAAATTTGAATTCGATCTTTGCCAGGCATTGGTTGCTGCTAGCATTCCATGGAAGGCTGTTAATAATGAAACATTTAAAACATGTTTAAGAAAATACATCCATAAAAATATTCCTGATGAAAGCTCTTTAAGAAAAACATGTTTAGTGAAGTGCTATCAGGAAAAATTAAACTAAATTCGGAACGAAATTAAAAATGAATATATCTGCATTTCTGTAGATGAAACTACCGATAAGGCTGGAAGGTATATAGTCATATTAATTGTTTGAAAGTTGCACGAAAGTGATGGTACACCTCTAACCAGATGGGCAAGAAAGGCATTCCTATACAGAAGTCAGTACGTTTATTTAAAGAAGCAGAAACTATCATCGAGGAAACTCCTGGACAATTGGCTACAGAGTTGCGTGTTAATTTCAGCTTTGTACTTAATAAAAATCCCGACTTAAAGTCGATTTTAAAACTGAACAGCATCTTAAATTATGCCTAGAATAATGAAAGTGAAATAGATAATGTAATTATTGAAAATATTATAAAATTCAAATATGCGCCATTGACTTCTTGCGACGTCGAGAGAAGTTTCTCTGCATATAAAATGATATTTTCAGAAAAACGCCGAAATTTTACCATAGAAAATTTAGAAATGATCTTAGTCATATATTGTAATATTAATTACACAGTGCGACAGTCCAAAAACCGCGATACTATTTTTCTTGTAGGTCTTGGCGAGTAGAACAACGTTTGTTCTACGAAATTTGCCGGACACCCCCAAAATCCGGATTTACGGGTAAATAAACGACTTGCCTGCTTTTTTTCAAATGAGCACCTATAACTTTGTTAATTATTAATCGATATTCAGTCTCTAAAAGAATTTGGAAAGAAGAGAATTAGACCTTTCGATTTATATACCGATTTAGTTTTAATGAATCTTTAATAACTCAGTCAATTGCAAATGGATATTTTAGAGACTGGTTGCATTTTTTTCCTTTTAAAATATACTATATATGTAAATTAATTAATCGTATTGTTATCTCACAATATAATTGGTAAAAACATTGCCTAAACTAGAAAATGACAGAACAAAATGTGTTTGTAGGACAAATAAACCTATTTTCCTACAGCTTCAAATAAACAAAATATACATCTGTCGAAAGGCCTAATTCTCTTCCTTCAAAATTCTTTTAGAGATTGAAAATTGGTTTATAATTAACAAATATTGGTTTATAATTTAATCGAATTTAGAATCCAAAAATATACCTAATACTAAAATATGAACTTGTTCGAATGACAAATAAAGATTGCAAACATATATTTCCGCTGTCTAGTAATATACAAAGACATTTACAAGTCCGTCTGTCTGATGTCCATGTAAACGTTTTAATCTACGTACAGGTGGTAATTGTGGAGCAATTCTGATGAAATTTATGAACAGTAAACTTTTTTAGTATCAAAGACGAATGTATTTAATTTCGGATTCTGGAGCCCCTACCATACGCTGCTACATCCATACCCTCTCGAAGAGAGATCTGCCGCAGCTGTTATGTGGTGTCCCCCAGAACCGCAACAACAAAACACAGTACGTATCCTCTTGGATTCCAGTGTAATGACGAGTTATTACACTCCCACCGACACCTTCCCGCTGGCATGGGAAAATGTCGTGATATTCTAACAGTTCTATTGTGGGGTATGCGGGACGACGTCCGAACGGTAACGGTAGATCTTGTGCGACGAGTAAAACGGGCCAATCAGGGAGCGTTACCGCAACGAAGTTATAGCAGATCACGGATTCTTTACCCTTGCTCCATAGTGTTGGGAGCAGATGTTGCGCGTACGGTGTATTTAGGTTGGCCCACCAAGGAAGGTGGGCAAACGGTCGCTCAACGGACCATTTTCGGCATAGCATTTTTTGGCAAGATCTTCATCGACATAGACTACGATGACGACCAATAACTTGCCCCCGAAGACATCAACATTTGTAGCTTTTATGTTAGTTATTTGCCTTTATTTTCCTTCTCACATAATGTGCCATAATAGTGCTATAAGTATGATAATGAAACTTCAATATATTTTTTAATATTACCTAAGCAAAAGTAACATTCACTTTTATTTATTGCGGCTATGGCCCAAGCGGGCGGAATGTCCACGCACACACACTTTCCCTTCAAGGTAGGCAAACCCTATTTAAAGGTCGGGTATTGACATCCCTAACTGGAAGAGAACCCATCACTACATGCTGCATATGAGCGAGTGTGTTTGTGTGGACATAAGCGTTGCTCTGCTGCTTCCATTGGCACTGCTCAAGCTGTCCCGTCCATCTGCACTCAGTGAGTGGAGAGAGCGAACAAGTGTTGCTACTGCAAAAAAAATTTTCCGACCAAAATTTTCTCTAAAACCGACCAAAATCCGTTGTAGCCTACCAAATTTTTAAAATTAGTTGGTAA
The DNA here is from genome assembly GCA_963930755.1 of Eudasyphora cyanicolor. NCBI lineage: Eukaryota > Metazoa > Arthropoda > Insecta > Diptera > Muscidae > Eudasyphora > Eudasyphora cyanicolor. The sequence continues at coordinate 56,930,754 of OZ005735.1, forward strand.
AGTTTGGTGACAACATTTTCAGATTTTGATGAAACTTGGAATGTTCGGAAAAGTTAACTAACATAAAAAATATGCTAGTTACAGTAGAAAATAAAAAATATGTAAACAAGATATAAAAATACTGAAAAGTATTTTAAAACAAGTAAACATGTGGCCCGTTTGAAACGTATATACCCAACATCATGGATAGCATTAAATGCTATATTAGGAAACAGATCTTGAATTTCTCGTTTAAATGATAGGAATATGGCTAAATCTTAATATATATTCTCATTCAGTAAAATCGTTGTTTTTCGATATTTTTGTATTTTAAGCCTAATTATCTTCGCCAAATCTCCAAGTTTCAATAAATAAATCCGATCTCGGAATACAGAACAGGAATGAAAGCAACAATTCTTTCCCAGGGCCGATATTTTAGACAACTACAAACATAATTTGTCGAACCTGAAATAAATATGTTCAAACTAATTTTTATTACAATATATTCGTCTACAATTTCAATCAATACTGCTTCTAGCGATCAACAAAAATTTGGGATTCGCAATCGACATGTGAGAGTATTCCAAACGGCGAATGGCTTTAACTTTCAGAAATTTTCTTTGATATTAAACTACAAATTATTCTGTATTATAATACAAATTAAATATTCGAGAATAAAACCGACCAAAATGGAATTGGTCCAACCATTTGACCAAATGTACAAATTTCAAATCCATCTGACCAAATTTGGTCGGAAATGACCAAAACGGCAACGCTGGAACGAACGGCGAATTGAAAAAAACCAGAACCGATGTGTTGCGGTGTTGAAGGGGGAAAGTTGTTACTCACTTTAAAAAGCGATAGCGAAACCAGCAACGCGGTGGAAGCAGCTAAATAAACAGTCCTTTTATACCCTACACCACACTGTTGTACAGGGTATTATGACTTTGTGTATTTGTTTGTAACACCCAAAAGGAGAAGAGATAGACCCATTGTTTATTATACCGATCGACTTGTAATCACTTTCTGAGTCGATTTAGCTATGTCCGTCTGTCTGTCCGTCTGTAGATGTATTCTTGTAATCAAAGTACAAGTCGCAATTATGGCCCGATCTTGACGAAACTTTACACATTTTTTTAAAATCGGTTCAGATTTAGATATAGCCCCCATATATATGTTAGCTCCGATTTGACATGTAAGCGCTGTAAAAACTTTATTTTATATCCGTTCAGTATGAAATTCAGCAGAAAGAGGTGTCTTATTATATCAATGAACACTGTTAAATTTGTAAGAAATCGGTTCAGATTTAGATATAGCCCCCATATATACGTTACCCCCGATTTTTAGATTCATTGCTGATCATTCGCAGTGAACGGACGCGTTTATCACATAGCGGATAGTTACCAGTACCTATTACGCAATAGCAAAAATCTGTACAAAGTCTGTAAAGCCTACATCGTAGTACCTATTACGGTCTAATACAGACAAAATAAAAATAAATTCTCTTGACGGGGATGCCTTCGTGTTCCGATGGAGCGCGGTTCCCCAATCGTCCGACTATCCGTCCGTTGGTCTTGGCCAAAGCCGACCACACCAAAAATGGTGAAAATCTCCACCAAGTACTCACAACGGGTGGTGCGGTGAGGGGGAAACGTCATGTCCGACAGTCAAAACGGAAGCACAATGAGCATCGTGTAGCGCTCAGAGTTTTGACGAAGTTGGAGGCTGTTGAGGTTTCGACTCTTACCGAAAAACAAAAAGAGTCACTTACCTGGGCTAAAGGCGTCATAGATGCTTCTAAGGCCAATGAGTCGGCTGAAAGAGCCACAAAGTCAGCTGTGTTAACGGCTAATAAAGTAAAACGAATCAGATCACCTGATGAACCCCTGCCTTCGAAAAAGGCAAGAAGCCCTAATGTCAGCATCAACAGGACACTCACCAAGCCCTTCAATGAAGAGGCGAAGGAGAGTCTAGTGATGGCTGTTATAGACAGAAGTAGTGAGGATGGATCCATCCTCAAGGACAAATGGATTCATGTACAATCAGCCATTATGGCTCATTACCTCGATGTCCGTAGAGAAATGCCGGGCAAACCACCAATCTGCAACGATGCAGGATGGCATCAGGGGAGAGTAAAGCTCTTATATTTCGGTGATGCCAGATCAGTAGACCTGTATAAGGCTGCTCTGAGTCGAGCGGGTGAGGTGTGGCCGGGTGCCCAGTTGGATGTTGTCGAAAAAAACAACATCCCTAGTCACCCTAGAGCCATCACCTGGGTTACAGAAGAGCCCTCCAACCCGGCTGACATCTTAGAAATAATAAAAGATTCCAATCCTGGTCTGCCGGCCCATAATTGGAGAATCAGCAAGGTGGGTGAGGCGGATGGTAAAAAGCGGCAGGTCAATCTTATCCTAAACGCTGAATCCACCTCCCATATACAAAGTGCGAGTGCAACCGTACAATATGGCTTCGAGACTATAGTCTTGAAGATATACAAGCAGGATATAGCTCCCACTGCAGAAGGTGAGTCGTCCACCGTGGCACTTTCTGGAAGTGCGGAGGTACCCACGCCTATTATTTCTGGTGACTCCAACTCTAACAGAAGATCTGTAACGTCCTTCTCTGAGGACAAAAGCTCTACTTCGGACACAGAGAGGCTGAGGGGAGTCTCCGGACTCGTTGACGCATGTGGCGGGGACATGCTTCTCGACGATACGGACGAAGAGTTCGATAACACCCTTGTCGGGGTGGATGTTAATCTGTCAATTACCAATGATGGTAAGAATTCTACAGATTAACCTCCATCACGCTAAAGCAGCCTCAGCGGCTCTATTGCTGCGCCTGTCCACAGGCGCAGTAGACATCGTCCTGATACATGAGCCCTACGTAGTGGGAGGAAGGGTGTGCGGTATTAGGACACCCAACTTTAAACTGCTTGTGGCCAACTGTGAAGGCACTCCAAGAACCTGCATTTTGGCTAGGAAAGATCTCAGTATCTTTCTCTTGACTAATTTAAGTGGTAAAGACCAAACAGCTGCTAGCCTGGAGATCGGTAATCGCATATATTGGGTGGTCTCCAGCTACTTGCCTTATGAATCTGTAGTACCTACTGCTCTATTCAGGGAAGTAGTAGAAGAAGTAACGTCTGACGAGCTGATTATTGGCGCAGACACGAACGCTCATCATACTATCTGGGGTAGTGCGGATATAAACAATAGGGGTGATTCGCTTCTTGACTTTATTCTAACTACCAACCTTAGTATTTGTAACATAGGTAATAAACCGACCTTCACAACTAAAGACAGACAAGAAGTACTCTACGTAACGTTTGCTACTGACCGGCTGTCAGACAAAATTATTGGGTGGAATGTACTGGACGACCACTCACTCTCAGATCACCATTATATTGAGTTCAAACTCGCGGAAAAAGCGCCTAAACCCGCCGTCCACAGAAATGTAAGGAAGACAAAGTGGCATCTGTATGAGAAGAATTTCAAGAAAGTCCTCAACTCTAAACTTCTGTACGAACCGAATGACAAAGCCGGTCTGGATAATTTGGTCGATCATATCACCATATCATTCAATAGATCCCTTGAAGAAGCCTGTCCAAAAACAAGGTACAAGGGTAAAACTAAACCCCAATGGTGGACTTCTGAGCTAACGGCTATGAAAAAGACCTGCAACAAGCTATTCAATAAGGCTAAATCTACTGGGGTCGCTAATGATTGGGATGCCTATAAAGAGCAACTCAAGATCTATAAGAAGGAGCTTAGAAAGGCACAAAGGCGCTCTTGGTATACCTTCTGTGGTGAAGTGGAAAAGGTCTCCGACGCCGCTAGGCTGAGGAAGATATTATCTGCTTCACCCTGTACAGTGGGATATTTACAGGATGAGGCAAATAACTGGACCAAAAACAGCGAGCAGTCGCTCAATGTACTGCTCGACACACATTTCCCGGGGAACTCTGTAACAGAACCCGAGGATCAGCAGGACCAACAAGAGTGCGAGTGGACTGTGAGCGTCGCTAGCTTCTTGACTGAGAGATCCAGAATAAGCTGGGCTATTAATAGTTTTGAGCCCTTCAAGTCACCTGGACCAGATGGCATCACTCCAGCAGACATGCAGAAAATCTTAAAGTACATTATCCCCTGGCTGGAGAAAATTTATGTAGGCTGTATCAGGCTTTCATACGTCCCGAATCGATGGGGGGTACCAAAGTGGTATTCATACCTAAAGCGGGAAAGATATCACACACTTGGCCAAAAGACTTCAGACCAATTAGCCTATCCTCCTTCCTATTGAAAGGTCTGGAAAGACTTTTAGATCATTTCATTAGGGAAAACCTGGATACAAAACGCCTGTCGGGGAACCAACATGCTTACAATAAGGGCAAGTCTACAGAATCAGCCCTGCACGAACTTGTGAGCACTATCGAATCGTCCCTGCATTTCAAGGAATTCACCATGGTGGCATTTCTTGACATAGAAGGGGCTTTTAACAACATTCACTCAGATGCGGTAATTGCGGCACTCTCACATCTAAAAGTTAACACTAGTTTGATTAGACTAATTCAAAGTCTGCTCACCAGAAGACGCATAACAGCATGTCTAGGGTCCACAACTCTAACAAGGTATGTAAACAGAGGGACCCCGCAAGGAGGAGTATTGTCTCCACTAATTTGGAACCTAGCGGTGAATGAAATCCTGCTAGATCTAGAACGTTGTGGCTGCAAGGTCGTGGCATATGCGGACGACGTGGCAATCGCAGTGAGTGGCAAATTCGTAAACGTCCTCAGAGACATCCTACAGGTGGCTCTGAACAAGTTGGCTAGATGGGCCAGAAGCAGCGGTTTGGGCGTTAACCCCAACAAGACAGAATTGGTTCTCTTTACTAGGATGAATAATGTCCCACATGTGGACCCTCTACCTCGGGTCTGAAAGTGCAAAATTTTTAGGAATAATTCTAGATAGGAAAATGTTATTTAGACTTAACGTATTGGAACGTGTAAGGAAGGCCAACGTCGCCTTATATTCCTGCAAAAAGGCTGTAGGGTCGCGGTGGGGACTCTCTCCTAAAATCGTCCACTGGATATATATAGCAGTAGTTCGTCCAATACTGTTATACGGTATTGTGGTATGGTGGACGGCAACTGACAAACTAACCATCACCAACCTACTAACAAAGGTTCAGAGAACTGCCTGCCTGAGCATAAGCGGAGCCTTAAGGACTACAGCGACCGAGTCTCTACAAGCCCTACTCCATATACTGCCGATTAATATTGTGGCGAGAGAAGTTGCAACCAAAGCGGCAATAAGATTAAACTGCCTATCAATGTGGAGGTACAAAAACTACGGTCACATGAGAATATCAAAGTGTAGTGCTATGGTAACCGACCGAGTGGACTATATACCAACGGTGTACAACTTCGAGAGAAATTACATCACTATGATTCCCGCGAGAGATGAATGGGTTGGAAGAAAACCAGGTAATAGAAACCATCTCCACTTTTACACGGATGGTTCGAAGCTTGATGAAAAGGTTGGCTTCGGAGTGCAGAGCTTAGATTGGATATAGCTCACAGACTACCAGATACCTGCAGTGTCTATCAAGCCGAAATAATGGCAATATGGGAAGTCGCCAAGTGGCTAAGTCGCAACATAGTAACCAACACTGGCGTTGTCATTTACTCGGACAGCCAGGCTGTCATCAATTCTCTGGAGGCAACATCCCTAAATTCACAAACAGCCCTCGACTGCCGCAGATCTCTTAACGAGATGGCTGAGCAGTTTAATATAGACCTCATATGGGTGCCTGGGCATAGGGATATCCCGGGGAACTGCAAAGCCGATGAACTTGCTAGGAAGGGGACGACATTACAAATTCTCGAAGAATTTGCATATATTGTTGCGCCAGAAATCGGCACCTGCAGGGTAGCTAGACAAATCTGGCCAAGGTATGACCTGAGAAGGTCAAAATATCTCCTCGCACTAGAGAGGAAACGATTGTCTACGTTAGTACAGGTTCTGACGGGACACTGCTTGATCGGCGAACACGCCAAAAGATTGGGTATTGACTCCAATGACTTCTGCCGAAGCTGTGGAGATGAGGAAGAAGTGGAGAGCATTGAGCACTTGCTTTGCGACTGTCCGCTTTGAGTAAACGACGACTGGACATACTAGGGTCGGCCTTTTTAGGCAGCCTAACAGATCTTTCCAGTACTGATATTCGTACTATCGATAAATTTATATATCAAACAGGTTGGTTTCGATGAGGGGCATTTCAGCCCGTGGTAACACTAGTGGTTTATCCTATAATTAGTGAACCATTGATTTGAAAGAATTTGTCAAACTAAAAAGCCTTTAAATTTAAACAATAATAATCACATGAAGTGATCAATTAATTTGGCTCTATAAATAACCACAAGAAGTGGTCTTGATTAATCCAACAAATCTATCGTTGTTTATTGTGAGTTTGCCGTGTCTCAATGTCAAATCTGTGGTTGGTGCTGTATGCGGACGGACATTTGGTGGACAGCCGGAGTAATTCCACTTGGGGTGAGCGCTAGCTGAAAGAAGAGCCGAGATGAGGCGTAGACAGTTGAACGTGCTATAAATGGGTAATAGACAGAGAAACATATATTGATTTTTTTTTAATTAAATAAGTTAAGATTGACAACATTACAGCATTTTTAATTTGTAACACTTCGAGCACAGACCACTATACCATGAAAGCTCCGTTTCTATTTATGTTCTAATTCCTTTTTTATGTTTTTGATGTGATGAAGATTGCCTCCCAGGAAGACCAAATAGCAAAGAAACAGAAAATCAAGATAAAATTGTTCCAGGAAATCACAGACAACATATGAATTTATACAGATCAACACCGTTGAAATGATTTTTTCATTACCTAAAAAACGTGGTTACTTTTTATTATTTTAGAGGTTATTAGTACTTCTGAAAGAAGCAAACAGATTCATACGAGGTCTGTTCAATTGAAAAGGTGAACTTTGAAATTTCTCGGGCTACGTGTATTCGATTAGCCTTTGTTATGTTGGCACACTTGTCTCGAAAATATGTTCTTAGCTGTTTTTGTTTGCGTTTAGTTTGTTTGTGAGAGACATAACAGTTAGACGTGTTTTGCTGTTGCTGCGGAAAAAATGCATCAAAGAATTTGCATAAAATGTTGTGTAAACAAGTATGAAAGATTCAGTCGGATAAACCGACTAAGGTATACCCTCACTTTGTGAGTACTGTTATACGGAATATTACACGAATTATTCTGTCAATTTGTGTGGGAGGTACCTGAAGGGGTCGCTGAACAGTATTATAAGCGAATTAAAGGTGTTTATGTGCACTGGTATATTAACGTTATGAGATATTCAATTTTGGTATGATTTGGCCATTTTGTGTGGGAGGTACAAAAAGGGGCATGGTGATAACGCCCATTTTCACAGTACTATAGGTAATTCAAAAGCGTTACAATATACAAAATGTTGTTGTATTTCCGTGCATTGGCACTCACGCTGAAAGCTCTTATCTTGTTGTGCCAAATGGTACAATTGTGTGGGAAGTACAAAAAGGGGCGTGGCAATAACTCCCATTTTTCACTGGACTTTAGGTACTATAAAAGCATTACGTTGGACAAAATTTTAAATGTTTTTTATGAACTGGTATAAATGTTATAAGTTGTTAACTGTTGTTGCATTTGTGTGGGAGGTAGCAAAAGGGGCGTTGCAACATCGCCGATTTTTCTTGAGGTGATATCGACTAATAAACTAATACTATGTTTGGAATTTCAGATGATTCGAATAAGTAGTATTGAAGTTATTAAATAATCAGTATTTTACTACATTTTAACCCTTTGTGGGGGAGGTACTAGGAGGAGTTGACCAATATGGCGCATCTTCGAACTTAGCCGGAGATAGAAAAAACCAGTAAGGAAAGGCTAAAGTCGGGCGGGGCCGACTATATAATACCCTACACCACTCTCGTAATATTGAATAACTCTGAAATTTAAATCAGAACGATCGGAGTGAAATTGCGACCTGTAGTCGACGAACAACTTAAGATGAACAGACGGACGAAAGATATATATGGGAGCTATATCTAAACCTGAACCGATTTCAACCAAATTCAATAGGGATCTTTACAGCTGCGAAATACTCTAAACTGCAAAATTTGAGAACGATCGGAGTGAAATTGCGACCTGTAGTCGACGAACAACTTTACATGGACAGACGGACGGACGGACGGACGGACAGACATGGTTAAATCGACTCAGCTAGTGATTCTGAGTCGATCGGTATACTTTAAGGTGGGTCTAGCTGTGTTATTTTCAGGTGTTACAAACATCTGCCGTGAAACAAACTTATAATACCCTGTACCACAGTGTGGTGTAGGGTATAAATATTACTACATACCAAATTTGAAGTCAATCGGTTACTCCTATCGAGAGTTATCGTGCACCAGACAGACAGACGGACGGACGGATATTACTCATTCGATTTAACATTCGACTTACTCAAGGTCTTAGGCTATTCCTTCGATGTGTTACACTTTTGGTTCGTAGCAAATGGTATATACCCTCGTATCACTAGAGTGACTGTACTCTGATTTTGTGGTACTAGCTTTTCCAAGAAGGTCGTGAAGATGTGAATTTGTCCTGGAAGATCCATCGCATAAAAAATCGATGAAAATACAAGGAAAGTAAAGAAAACTGTTATGGAGAATCTTCGAATCACTATTAGAGAAAATGCAGAGGATAACGGCATACAATTTTTTGCGAAAATTTTGGGCATGAAGCGTGTGGCCCCTGCGAATTTTTCCTGTTCCATAAATGAAGGTACCCATAAAAGGACGGCGTTTAGCGACGAATGAGGATATAAAGGCCGAATCTCAGAACGAAAATCACTTCTAACTATTATGTCTCTCACAAACAAACTAAACTAAACACAAACAAAATCAACTAAGAACATATCGTCCCCTCAATAAAAGAATAGTGTATACTCGTATTTTTTTGTAGTTTCGAGAAAACAATATTTAAAATTTTTGTGAAATTAAACTTCTTGGAAGATAAATATGTATATTTTAGCAGAGAAACGATGTTTTCAATTTCTTGTCATTTTAATATGTGGTGTAATAATCAGGCTACTGCCAGATGATCTTCTATTGTTCTAAAAGTGCGTTAATTCTATATAAATGGGATCAAAGTACCATACTATGTACATACTATGTACTCGTACATTCTTTTTATACCCTACACCACACTGTGGTACAGGGTATTATAACTTTGTGCATTTGTTTGTAACACCCAAAAGGAGAAGAAATAGACCCATCGTTTATTATACCGATCGACTTAGAATCACTTTCTGAGTCGATTTAGCTATGTCCGTCTGTCTGTCTGTCTGTCCGTCTGTGCATGTATTCTTGTAATCAAAATAGAGGTCGCAATTATGGTCCGATCTCGACGAAACTTTACACATATCTTATTTTTGGCCCAAAGACAATCCCTATTGAATTTGGTTTAAATCGGTTCAGATTTAGATATAAGAAGCAAAGAGATAGAACCAAAGTTTATTATACCGACCGACAAAGAATCACTTTTTGAGTCGATTATCTGTCCAAGTATTCTAGTGATCAAAGTGCAGGCCGCAAATATGAAGCGATTTATACGTAACTTGGTACACAGGCACTTCTTAGACTAAAAAATGGGACATGTCCTTACCGATGTCACTTTTTGGCACACTAGATAACACATTTTTCAATTAATCTGGCTGAAATTTAAGAATTTACAATTTGTCGTCCTTAATCGTCCCTAGTGCAAAATGGTCCATTCCAATAAGATTTCTTTGCGTTCTCGGGGACACATTTTTTAGCCCACCATGCTGAAATTTAAGCAAGTTCTTTAACATATGTGCCTGAAATTTAGAAATGCACTCTATTTTACCTGCAACTGTTCATAGTAATTATGGTTCTCATTGCATTTGTTGGTAATGGTGGGGGGTATTATGCAGACGTTTAAGTGATAATGTGGAAGTAACAAGTCGACGAATTGTTTCATTTGTATTATTTGAGATCTGTTTCACGCATTAGAGTTTAACAGTAATCGATCATCATGCATTTGTCGAAAAAAGTCTTGAATCGTCTTTCGATTTACGCCAAATCTTGGTATATTTGTTCTCCTTGCTCGTGGCTTGTATCACATAATTTTTAGGATAAAAAAATGAAAATTTGGGGAATAAATTCGGCAAGTAAATAATAACCATGCTAGTTCTAGCGACCCAAACGTACACCGAATCCCAAAGAATACAATTCATCCAAATATGTCATACGCTCGTATGACAAGAAAAGGTAATTCGTTCTCCCCTTAATTTCCCCTCGAAAATTCAATAGAAAAACCAGTAAGGAAAGGCTAAAGTCGGGCGGTGCCGACTATATAATACCCTACACCACTCTCGTAATATTGAATAACTCTGATATATAAATTTTGTAATTCATGTATAAATTGTTTACATAAATTTACTTTTGGGACATTTTATACTTAAATAATACCCTGTACCGCAGTGTGGTGTAGGGTATAAAAACGATTGGATCTAAAGAGCGAAATCGGATGAGCTATAGCTAAATCTTTACCGATTTTCTTCAAATTCCGCAGTGTTGGTTCATGAATAAAGAAACTCTACCATTCTACATTTCACAACGATTGGATGTAAAATATAGCTTCTATAGAACTAAAGGGCCAAATCGGACGAAACATATATATGGGAGCTATAGCTAAATCTTAACCGATTTGGTTGGTTCATGGATCAAGAAACTCTACCATTCTAAATTTCAAAACGATTGGATGTAAAATACAGCTTTTATAGGACTAAAGGGCCAAATCGGACGAAACATATATATGGGAGCTATAGCTAAATCTTAACCAATTTTCTTCAAATTCGGCAGTGTTGGTTCATGGATCAAGAAACTCTACCATTTTAAATTTCAAAACGATCGGATGTAAAATACAGCTTCTATAGGACTAAAGGACCAAATCGGACGAAAGATATATATGGGAGCTATATCTAAATCTGCACCGATTTTCTTCAAATTCGGCAATGTTGGTTCATGGATCAAGAAACTCTACCATTCTAAATTTCTAAACGATAGGGTGTAAAATACAGCTTCTATAGGACTAAAGGGCCAAATCGGACGAAACTTATATATGGGAGCTATAGCTAAATCTTAACCGATTTTCTTCAAATTCGGCAATGTTGGTTCATGGATCAAGAAACTCAACCATTTTAAATTTAAAACGATCGGATGTAAAATACAGCTTCTATAGGACTAAAGGACCAAATCGGACGAAAGATATATATGGGAGCTATATCTAAATCTGCACCGATTTTCTTCAAATTCGGCAATGTTGGTTCATGGATCAAGAAACTCTACCATTCTAAATTTCAAAACGATCGGATGTAAAATACAGCTTCTATAGGACTAAAGGGCCAAATCGGACGAAACATATATATGGGAGCTATATCTAAATCTGAACCGATTTCAACCAAATTCAATAGCGATCTTAACAGCCGCGAAATACTCTAAACTGCAAAATTTCAGAACGATCGGAGTGAAATTGCGACCTGTAGTCGACGAACAACTTTACATGGACAGACGGACGGACGGACGGACAGACATCGTTAAATCGACTCAGCTAGTGATTCTGAGTCGATCGGTATACTTTAAGGTGGGTCTAGCTGTGTTATTTTAAGGTGTTACAAACATCTGCCATGAAACAAACTTATAATACCCTGTACCACAGTGTGGTGTAGGGTATAATTAATATAAACTATGAATTCATTAATGTTGAATAAGCAAAGCATGATGCAACTCGTGTTAAATCAAAAATAAATCCACTGGGAATTTGTTATTGGAATGCAAACGGCCTGAGCCAACAGGCTCTGAGACACATTTTCAACAAGAAATTGTTTTAGGATACGTGGTTATTCCACATACGTTACTAAACACCCTAGCGGGAGAGCCTGTGGTGGTACAGCTCTTATTGTCCAAAATAAAATCAAACATTATCCTATGCCCGAATATAGGACTGATCATATACAAGCAACTTATATCGCTATAACAGGCTCAAATCTGGTGATATCGTCGATATACATATTGTCCCCCTAGGCACATTATTAACAAAGATCAATTCATGGAGTTCTTCTCCACTCTTGGCACAAAGTTTTTGGTAGCAGTTGCCTACAATGCCAAGCACACATTTTGGGGCTCTCGCCTCACTAGTCCAAAGGGTAGACAACTACTTAAAGCCATAACATCTGCTAAACTGGATGTAGCTTCCAGCGGGATGTCTATCACATGATCTATCATCGGATCATTCGCCTACCATTTTGACACTGCTTTACAACAATCATGAAAATATGTGTGAACATTTTGGTTGAAATATAAAAAATACGTTAGCTCACACCTATCCGATGGTGTATTTTTACGAACAACGTATGAAATAGAAGCCGCGGTAATCCTATTAATGGACGTTGTAAACAGTGCTGTTAAAGTGGCTACTCGAAAAAGCGCATTCAAAAGAGATAATTCAAATAACCCAACAGGCATCGAAGCGTTATTCAATGAAAAAAGAAGCGTTAGAAGAGAGTGGCTACAATATCGCTCCGCAGCACTGAGAAAAAGACAAAAGAAATTGCCAGAAGAGATTGAAATCAGCCCTAAAATCAGCCGAGGAAAGTGATCTGAAAATATATTTGCAATCTCTGGATCCAACCCAGAAAACAGATTATAGTCTCTGGAAGGCCACAAAAAATATAGGAGGGCCTGTTGCGCATGAATCCCCAATTCTCCTTGGAAATGGGAACTGGGCAAAAAGCACAGAAGAGAAAGTAAATGCATTTGCAAACTACTTCGAGTCCGTTTTTACACCCAACAGTGACACATCTGAAATCTATCCGTCCGTGATATATATAATTCCTCGCCCACACCATCCGCCCGTGATAAACGACATAATTCCTCGCTCAATCAATCCGCCCGTGATAGATGATATAATTCTTCTCCCAATCTATCAGCCCGCGATTGATGACATAACTTCTCCCGTGATAGACGACATAATTCCACGCACAATCTATCCGCCCGCGATAGCTGATATAACTCCTCGCTCAATTTATCCGCCGAGATGAATGATTTAATTCCTCGCCCAATCTATCGTGATAGATGATAAAGGGTCCGTCAAATAACTTTTTATACCCTACACCACACTGTGGTACAGGGTATTATAAGTTTGTTTCACGGCAGATGTTTGTAACAACTGAAAATAACACAGCTAGACCCACCGATCGACTCAGAATCACTAGCTGAGTCGATTTAAGCATGCCGTCCGTCCGTCTGTCCATGTAAAGTTGTTCGTCGACTACAGGTCGCAATTTCACTCCGATCGTTCTGAAATTTTGCAGTTTAGAGTATTTCGCAGCTGTTAAGATCACTATTGAATTTGGTTGAAATCGGTTAAGATTTAGCTATAGCTCCCATATATATGTTTCGTCTGATTTGGCCCTTTAGTCCTATAGAAGCTGTATTTTACATCCAATCGTTTTGAAATTTAGAATGGTAGAGTTTCTTGATCCATGAACCCACATTGCTGAATTTGAAGAAAGTCGGTAAAGATTTAGCTATAGCTCCCATATATATGTTTCGTCCGATTTTGCTCTTTAGTCCTGTAGAAGCTGTATTTTACATCCAATCATTTTGAAATTTAGAATGGTAGAGTTTCTTGATCCATGAACCAACACTACCAAATTTTAAGAAAATCGGTTAAGATTTAGCTATAGCTCCCATATATATGTTTCGTCCGATTTGGCCTTTAGTCCTATAAAAGCTGTATTTTACATCCAATCGTTTTGAAATTTAGAATGGTACAGTTTCTTGATCCATGAACCCACATTGCCGAATTTGAAGAAAATCGGTTAAGATTTAGCTATAGTTCCCATATATATGTTTCATCCGATTTGGCTCTTTAGATCCAATCATTTTTATACCCTACACAACACTGTGGTACAGGGTATTATTTAAGAATAAAATGTCCCAAAAGTAAATTTATGTAAACAATTTATACATGAATTACAAAATGTATATATCAGAGTTATTCAATATTACGAGAGTGGTGTAGGGTATTATATAGTCGGCCCCGCCCGACTTTAGCCTTTCCTTACTGGTTTTTTTAAAACATCGCGCAAAGTATCGAGTGTAGCTTCGGCTGTGTGGTACGTAGCGCCGTTCTGTTGAAACCAAATGTTGCCAATATCCTCCTCTTCAATTTTTGTGAACAAAAATTCGTTCAACATGGCCCGATAACGATCGCCATTGACTGTAACGGCCACTCCTTGTTCATGGCCCAATTATGCCTCTGGATCAAAATCCGCACCAAACAGTGACTCGTTTTGGGTGTATCGGCTTTTCAATGTATGCGTGCGGGTTTTCTGTGCCCCAAATGAGACAATTTTGCTTGTTTACATACCCACCAAGATCAAAATGAGCTTCATCTGAAAAGATGATTTTTTTTGGCAAAATCGGCATGTTCTGTAAGTCGATCGCATTCAAGCGTATTTTTCAAAGTTCAAGCGTATACTCAACCATATTCGTTCAGCGGAAGGATAAAACTAATTATCTGTCAAACAAGACATGAGCTAAGTGTCACCATTCACGAAATAAGCACTAGTTGAAAAAAAAACGTTAGATGGCGGACCCTTTATAATTCCTGGTATAATAAAGTTATAATTATTATGGTATAAATAAATGATATAATAAAATTATAGAAATCGCCCGGAGGAGATGGTATAACAGTGAAATGATTAAAGAACTTCCCTTTTCAACCTTGAAAATGGTGTTATTTTTGTTCAATGCAATTCTGCGTGTAGGTTACTTCCCCCTATCTTGGAAGAGGTCACAAATCGTGATGATACCGAAACCAGGCAAAGACCCAACTCATGTCAAATCATATCGCTCTATAAGCCTACTATCGATTCTTTCAAAAATGTTTGAGTCCATTCTCACGAAAAAAATCACAATTGATGGTACAGTTTCATACCGGACCATCAATTTAGTTTCCGTAAAAGTCATAATACTATAGAATAGGTACACCGTATCGTAACCTGCATCAAAAAAGCATTTGAGAATAAAGAATACTGTTCGGCGCTATTCATAGATATTTTCCAAGCATTTGACAAAGTCTGGCCCAAAGGACTTTTGTACAAAATATGCAACCTTCTGCCAATCAACACTCATAAACTGTTGAAATGTTATTTAACTATCCGGTCTTTCCAAGTTAAATAAAATGGCATTTTTTCTAGACCTAAGAAAATAAATGCCACAGGGGTGTATTCTTGGTCCTATACTGTACGTTATTTTTACGGCAGATATGCCAATAACCAACTTAACGCACACATCCACTTTTGCGGACGATACTGCTTTCGTCAATACTCACAAAAGCCCTTCAGTTGCGTCCGATCAACTGCAGTCTCTTATCCGCCAAAGATCTGCCCTAGATCAAGAGTATAAAGATCTTTTATAAAAAACGATATTGAAGCCCATTTGGACATATGGTATCCAGCTCTGGGGTAAAGCGTGCGCTTCAAATGTATGCAAATTACAAAGAAGACAATCGAATATTCTTCGTTTAATTACAGGTGCACCATGGTATATAAGAAACGCTAACATCCATAAGGATCTCAACATGCCACCAGTAAAAGAGGAAATTGAAAAATATTGCCGGTGTTAAGTGGGCAAACTATTGAATCATCCAAATATTTTGAAGGTCATAACCGCCTTAGAAGGAGAGATATGCTGGACTTGATTTAAATTAAAACTAAACTAAAACAACAATTAAATTATGAATTCTTAAATTTCAAATGTTAACCTTTTGTTCGTGTAAAGTCTCAATGGTTTATTCGCAATAGCAATAACCCAGAGAATAGTATTCCAGGTTAAGATTTGTCCACATATTGTTATTTTCATTGTTTAATTATGAAAGATTCAGTAATAAATGTAATGAATTGGAAAAAAAATGGAACGATAAACCCAAAAAAAATAGAAAAACTTCGCAAACGTTTGTTCCATTTTTTGAAAGCCGGTGCCCATTTGTCTATGTCTATGGGTAAATGTATAAATTAAAATTATGTATGAATAGGAGACGTATATACGGCACGAAAAGAACGTATTGCCGGTTAATAGAGTAAACATGGAAGCACTTTCCTAATATATACTTCTTTATGAGGGAAGGTATTCTCTATTCATCATTATATTTGTAATAAAATGAATTATATTCCTATAAATACTACATATTTCTTTTATTTTTGGCAACTCACATTTGGAACACTATTTTTGCGAATTAATTTTATTTTAAATTTGGGTTACACAAGATTTTCCACAAACTTCATACCGAATTCAATTGGAGCAATGTAACATATTTGAGTAGGGTGCAAATTTGATGTCTTGAAATCACGACCATGGAACGACGCGGGCTAATAGTTATGCACTTTGGTGATGTTTTTTTTTTTTCCAACCGTGCGAAACGAAAAATTAACAGAAAACAATCAATTTTGTTAGAATTTAAAAATTTTAGTTTTTGTTTATATTTTTCTTCAAATTGACAAAAAAAAAAGTGTTGCCCAGTTAAAAATTTTATCCGTTCCTACTTTTTATCCCCGTTTTTATTACCGGGGATAAAAAGGTTGTTTAAACTTATATAGGTTTATTTTGTGTGGGTCAACGTATATACGGGACGAAAAGAAAACAGCTATTGTAAAAATAGGAAAATTAAAAAAATAATTGTTCATATTTGTATACCATCCACCATAGGATGGGGGTACATTCATTTTGTCATTCCGTTTGTAACACCTATAAATATTGATCTGAGACCCCATAAAGTATATATATTCTTAATCGTTTAAAAATTCTAAGACGATTTAACCACGTCCGTCCTTCCGTCTTTTGTAATCACGCTACAATCTATAATACTTGAGCTAGGTTGCTGAAATTTGGTACAGATAGTTCTTATAGCTGCAGGTCGGTCCGTATTTCGATATAGCCCCTATATATAGCATCTTACATTTGATTCCTACTTGTCTCATCTACTATACATTTACCACATTTGTATACCCTCCACCATAGGATGGGGGTATAAAACCCCTAAATATTGATCTGAGACCATATAAAGTATATATATGCTTAATCGTCTTAAAATTCTAAGACGATTTAGCCATGTCCGTCTGTCCTTCCGTCTGTTGTAATCACCCTACAATCTATAATACTTGAGCTAGGTGGCTGAAATTTGGTACAGATACTTCTTATACCTGCAGGTAACTTAAGATTGAGAATGGGCTATATCGGTCCACATTTTGATATAGCCCTCATGTATGGCATCTGTCCGATTTGACTTCTTAACACCATAGAGATCACAAATGTCAATTGATCGGACTGAAAATTGGTAACTGGGGTTAATTTATACCCGCACCCTCACACGAACAACGGTAGCCATGGTTCGTGTTTTGATATAGCCGCCATGCAAAAGTCCCTCTAGATTTTACTTCTTAACACAGCAAAAACCACAAATTTCAACGAATCGGGCTGAAATTTTGTAATATGACTTTGTTTGTGCCCGAAACCATTCACATGCTATCCATGGTGGAGGGTATATAAGATTCGGCTAGGCCGAACGTAACGCTTTTACTTGTTTATTTTGGCAATCTTGTTTGGGCGGTTCCGAAAGGGGTGTGGCAATGACTACCATTTTTATACACTCCACCATAAGATGGTGGTATTTTCATTTTGTCACTCCGTTTGACATGTTATTTTTTGTGGCCCATATTCATAAAAATGTTGGGGTGTATTTTCCTGTTCTATTATATTTTTGAAGACCTAATATATTCCAATAAAGATATCTGTTTCGTCTAACAGCCTGGCAAAAATGAAACCTAATAAGGAAATAAATGTTTCAATATCAGTACCAAAAACCTAAAGAATAATAAATGTAACCATTTGAATGTTTGTATTTATTCAATTAAGGTATTTAAGTATACGAGTATAATAGCTTTAACCTGCGTTATGTACTATTAATAGGTTTATCTTAAAAGTCCAGTAAAAAGAAATCATTACTTTAAGGACAGTAAAAGAGTCAGAGACGAACATTTTTTATAAAAAATCGCGCCCGATGATCCCTGTGAATCAGACTGAGTTTACTTTCAAACAAAAACATCATTTCTAATTAAAAATATAAAATTACAGTTTTGCTCGAGGAACATTTCTTATGAAAAAAGCGCGCGCGATTTATCGCAAAAAATGTTCGCATCCAACGCTTCCGCTGTCCTTAAATTAATGACATAGTTTTACCGGAGTTCTAAGTGATCCCTATAAAGCAGATCGAGTTTACTTTCAAACAAAAACATTATTTCTGATATGGAAATATAAAATGACAGTTTTGCTCGATGGAAAAAAATGAAAGCTTTCTCAAACCCTGCTCATAGTTGGTTTTGAATATAGCTGGTTCCAAATTAAATACGTTGTAATTAATATATTGAAAGAGCGCTTTATAACTTGCATTGGTTTTCTTGCTCATCAAAACAAAAAATACTGGAAAAATCTAATAGAAAAGGCTCTATGAAATAACCCCCCAAATCGAAAATGAAATAAGTCCCCAAATTTGGGGATTTATTTCATTATGATATACGAGTAAGTCCCCAATTTTAAAAATGAAATTAATCCCCACATAATGAAATAAGACCCCAAATTTAAATGAAATAAATCCCCAATTTTGGGGACTTATTTCATAATGAAATAAGACCCAATTTTTAGAGTGAAATAACTCCCAAATTTTTTTATTTATTTTTTTTCAATAATATAAACAAATTTAAGTATAAAATAGCATAGAATCTTCAATAATACCACGGCAGCAAGGACAATTACAATTATAATTGGCAATAGAGTCAGCGAGTAGTTTGTTATCATCACTAGATGATTCTTCTTTGAAGATGTCAGGGCGAATTTTTTAATTTTATACCAATTTTGTCTCAATCAACCGTATGTATTCCATTGGTCGCCTGTTCACTACAAAAGTTATTGCGAAGCTATTCTTTGATGAGAAACCGAAGATGTATGTTTGTTTGGTCTTTAACGGAAATGTTGTGCAATGATTGTGGTAGTGAAAAGGATGGCGAAAGAAAGGATATGTTTGATTTCTTTTGATAATAACATAAAGCAATTCACTGTTACGCCTTTTAAAAAAATGATTTGCTGGTACATAGTTACTTTAACAAGTAGTCAATGCTATCAGAATTTCTAATGGTCTCTAAATTCGCTCGCAGTTTCAGTACATCACATAATACACGTAAAGGAATCTTTACTCAGAACTATTAATTAATATTATTATTAATTAAAATGATTATTAATATGTATTTAAAAATATTCTTCTACATCCAGTTTTATTTGAAGACAAAAAAAATATAACCTGAGAAAACATGTTAGTTCCGACTAATTTCAGTATTTTGTGACTATACATTTTCTTTCAGTGCAGCAAATATTCTTTACAGTAATTGCACATGTGCCGAGTACATCAATTTTTCAGCTTGAACTTTAATTTTAAACTTTAAACGCTATTTTTTAAAAATGAAATAACTCCCCAAATCGAAAATTGGGAATTTATTTCATTGCAAAAAATTGGGGACTTATTGCATTATGAAATAACTCCCCAAAATAAAAATGAAATAACTCCCCAAAAAGTTAAACAAACCCCCAAATATAGTTGTTGTTGTTTTCTGTAAAATTTTTTGGGGACTTATTTCATTTTCGATTTGGGGGGTTATTTCATTGGGGTGTTATTTCATAGAGCCACGATTTAGCCATGTCCGTCTGTTGTAATCACGCTACAATCTATAATACTTGAGCTAGGTGCCTGAAATTTGGTACATATACTTCTTATATCTGCAGGTATTTTGGGATAATGGGCTATATCAGTCCATTTTTGGATATAGGCCCCATATAAAGCAAAGGTGTTAACTGGGGTTTATATATATCCGGAATCCTTCACAAAACAACGGTAGTCATAGGTCCATGTTTTGATATAGCCCCCGTACTGAGGTCCCGCTAGATTTGACTTCGTAACGCCTTAAAACCTAAAATTTTTACGAATTTTTATTAAATTTGGTTTAAAGAGTTTATTTGTATCTGAAACCATTCAAATGCGATCCATGGCGGAGGGTATATAAGATTCGGCATGGCCGAACATAATCCGTCTTTACTTGTTTAATATGCTATGTATACCATAAAAACATAATACTGTACAAAATTTCAATTGATTGTACGTGCAGGAATGACAGTTATAAGCCGTTAACTTACTGTGCAAAATGGTCCTATTGTATGGGAGGTACCAAAAGGGGCGTGGTAATAACGCCCATTTTTCACGGGACTATAGGTACTGTATAAGCATTACACTCCACAAAATTTGAAGCATTTGTATGAACTGGGATCAAATTTATAAACCGTTAATTTTTTGTGCAAAATACTCCATTTGTATGGGAGGCACAAAAGGGGCTTCGCAACTTCGCCAACTTTTTTCAGGATGATAGCGACTGAGAAATTAATACTATGTGTGAAATTGTGAAGATTCTGAGAAGTAATTTAGCAGTTATAAGATAATCAATATTTCACTAAATTTTGACCCTTCGTGGGGGAGATACTCGAACGTGTGGGCCAAGATAACGCAGCTTTGACATTTGACTGAGATAAAATAAAATTGACATATAACAAACTTCAAGTCAATCGGTTAATCCTGTCGAAAGTTATGTGACCACCGACATTGCCCAAATGACTTAAAACGGCCCAAAACGGATTTCCGCCATATATTCTTGGGGTTTCTTAGGTCACTCCATCGATGTTTTACACTTTTGGCCCGCAGCATTTGAAATTTACCCTTGCTCACGATAGGGGCGTAAAAAAGCAGGATGTTATTTATATTATCTTGTTCCTACCATAATTGCTATAAAACCGGTCGACAAAAACAAATTTTTTTCTTGGTATTGTGTTCTAATGCAGAGATTCTGATGCCAGACATCAAAAAACGCCAAAATATCCATCATTCGCTTTTGAAGTTTATTTTTGTAAATTTTAAATCGATAAGAATGTTTTGAAGTTAAAGCATTACTAATAAGCTCAACTTTTTAAATTATCCAATGGGGCTTTTATTTGAAAATTATTAAAATTTTTTCTCATAAAATAGGATTAATTTACAATATTTTGTAAAACATCGCCGAAACCGCTGCACGGATGGAAAATGGTATTGTAAAAAGTTGAAGGCTACTTAATTTTTAAATTCATTAAAACTCCTCTGAACGAATTCGGATTTTAGTAACTGTTGTTAAAACTATTAGAAACAAGTTAAGACAGATTATGTTCGGCCATACCGAGTCTTATATACCCTCCCTCCACCATGGATCGCATATGAATGGTTTCGTATACAAATAAACTCTTTAAAACAAATTTCAGCCCAATTCGTAAAAATTTTATGGGGATATATCAAATGGGGATATATGTATGGGGATATATCAAAACATGTACATACTCGTATGACTACCGTTGTTTGTGTGAAGGATTCCGGATATATATATATAGCCCGACAAGTTGACATTTGTGGACTCTATGACGTTAGGAGGTCAAATCGGGGATATGGGGCCTATATCCAATAATGGACTGATATTGTCCATTATCAATCCCAACATACCTGCAGATGTAAGAAGTATACACTGAAAAAAAATTTTTCATAAAATTAAAGAAATGCTCCAAAGACGTCATAAGTTTTTAAAATAAGTACATTTTGTACTTAAAATATTGATAATTTCAATAATATTAAGTAATTTACTTAATTTTAAGTAAATTTTCTTAATTTTAAGAACAAAATGTACTTATTTAAAGACTAAGGACGTCTTCGGAGCATTTCTTTAATTTTATAACAAATTTTTTTGCAGTGTATGTACCAAATTTCAACCACCTAGCTCAAGTATTATAGATTGTAGGGTGATTACAGACGGACGGACGGACATGGCTAAGTCGTCTTAGAATTTTACGACGATTAAAAATATATATACTTTATGGGGTCTCAGATCAATATTTAGTGGTGTTACCAACGGTGTGACAAAATGGTGGAGGGTATAAAAATGCGTTTTTGGTTTTACGGAAATTACAATAGCTGTTGACCGGCCGAACCAATTTTTAGAAAGTCTACGTTGTTTTGAAGCGAACACAACAGACACTATGCCAATCACAATAAATTATCTTTCACAACAAATACTAATAAGTAGAGATTTATTGAACCGATTTTCGACATAACATCAAAACTTCCATAATTTAAATATAAAGTATATATATTCTTAATCTTATTCTTAGCCATGTCCGTCCGTCTGTTGTAATCACGCTACAGTCCGAAATAATAGAGCTAGGTTGATCGGTATAAATATTTCTTATAGTTGCAGGTTGTTTGGGATTGCAAATGGGCCATATCGATCAATGTTTTGATATAGCCCCCATATATAGCATATTACTTATGTGATTGATACACTCACTTCAAGGGTGACATAACTCAGAATTGAAAATTGCCAAGATGTGTAACTTTAAGTCCATATAAAAAGATAAGTAACATGAAATAAGATGTTTAAATACGCTTGAATAATCAGAAATTTGGTTGTTTACTTATAGACCAAATTTCGCTGAGATTAATTTATGGACATTTGCAAAGTTCGGATTTTTGTAAGGCAACCTCAAAAATTTTAAATTTTGAGTTATGTCACTCTTGAAGTGAGTGAGCGATATATTCTTAATCGTCTTAAAATTCTAAAACGATTTAGCCATGACCGTCTGTCCGTTCGTCCATCTGTTGTAATCACGTTACAATCTATAATACTTGAGCTAGGTGGCTGAAATTTGGTACAGCTACTTTTTATGCCTGCAGGTAACTTGGGATTGAGAATGGGCTATATCGGTCCACATTTTGATATAGCCCCCATGTATAGCATCTGTCTCATTTGACTTTATAACGCAATAGAGACCACAAATGTCAACAGATCGGGCTGAAAATTGGAAACTGGGGTTAATTTATACCCGCACCCTCACACGAACAACGGTAGCCATAGGTCCATGTTTTGATATAGCCCTCATACAAAGGTCCCTCTAGATTTTACTTCTTAGCGCAACAAAAACCACAAATTTTAACGAATCTGGCTGAAATTTTGTAATATGACTTTATTTGTGCACGAAACAATTCACATGCTATCCATGGTGGAGGGTATATAAGATTCGGCTAGGCCGAACGTTAACGCTTTTACTTGTTTATTTTGGCAATCTTGTTTGGGCGGTTCCAAAAGGGGTGTGGCAATGACTACCATTTTTTTCACTCCACCATAAGATTGGGGTATATTCATTTTGTCACTCCGTTTGTAACACCACTAAATATTGATCTTAGACCCCATAAAGTATATATTATTAATTGTCGTAAAATTCTAAGACGATTTAGCCATGTCCGTCCGTCTGTTGTAATCACGCTACAATCTATAATACTTGAGCTAGGGGGCTGAAATTTGGTACATATACTTCTTATATCGGCAGGTATGTTGGGATTGATAATCTAACGGGGCCTCTGTACGGGGACTATATTAAAACATGGACATATGACTACCGTTGTTTGTGTGAAGGATTCTGGATATACATATGAGATATGTTTCCGTCAAATTAATTTATTAATGTCGTTCAAGAATGTGAGATCCGCCAACAAGATTCATTTTAAGTTCACTTTGAGGAACCCCAAAAACCATTTGAGAGTACCAATTCGTATTTTATATACCCACTATATATATATTTATATTTTATATTTTAAATTTATATCAAACCCCAGTTACCAATTTTCAGCCTGACAAGTTGACGTTAGGAGGTCAAATCGGGGAGATGCTTTATATGCCAAAAATGGATTGATATTGTCCATTATCAATCCCAACATACCTGCAGATATAATAAGTATATGTACCGGACTTTTTAACGCAGCAAAATTTGGTTCATATTGGTTCATATTTTGTTATATTCGCCCTATAAAGATCGCTCCAAAATATACGTAGTTAAGCCATAAATACCATTAAGCCATTAAAATGAATCTTTGCAGATGTACTCATATGAGACAAGAATTCATCGTAGTAAACATTTTTTAAATCAGTTCATAGCCAAAAACACAACACTTTCTAAGAAATTTTACTGAAACTTTGCAGTCTATATTCTCTTTTGGCAAGAATTTATCTCAATCAAATTTATACAAGTAAAAATTTACTTTGTTGTAGTCCACGTGTAGATGTAGCTTTCAAAAAAGCTATTTTAAATCATAAATTCCACATTTTTCATATGAAGAGTTTGGCTAAAGGATTTGCGGCCTAAAAATTGCAGCGTTCGTTTTATTAATAATTTACTTAAACAAAAGGGATCGTTTCATGATTTGCTCCATATCCAAAGATTTTTCCAGTAATAAAAATTTAATGCAATCCATGGTGGAGGGTATATAAGATTCGAACATAACACTTTTACTTGTTTCATCTAATTTTAAATATCTTAAAGAGCCATCTTTGCCTGAGATTGACATTCATGTACCATCGTTTGTTGGAACTTGATTGGCTTAGCCGATTGTTGAAATTTAATCGGCTCAGCTGATCAGCCGCCGTTCGGTATTTTTCCTTTGCCCCGCCGCCGCCACCGAAAACCTAACCAACGGGATGATGGAGTATATTAGTGATTAAGTTCATATTTTTTCGAAAATATTGCACTTTTTTACATATTCCCCTTTATTGCTCAGATTCGTCATAACTTCAAAATTTGTGGAAAATTTGGCGATAAGAATTGATGGCGCATCATAAAAAATTCCAAATATAATTTTTTTTTCAATAAGTATCAGAAATTTCCATAATTTTCAAAAATCGTTAATCAAAAATTTATTTGGTGCTTTTCTGAATAAAAAATAAAAATTCTAATTTCTCCCTACAGGCAAAGTCATCATAGTAGTATTTGAAATATAGTTATTGATATGTACATATATTATATGTCGATATGTATATGAAATATTTCAGTTTTTCCTCTTGGTCACTTTGTACTCCACTTCTGTTTTTAACTATCTTATAAAATGTCTATTGTTACCGTTTCCATGACAATCGTTTTGATATTCTTGGTAGTAACTAGTAACAATAACCACACAGATATCCAATTTACATATTTTCTGTTTTCTGCTTTGTTTTGTAAATAACAAATTGTCAGTATTCGGCAAACAACTGTACAAATATTGTTCTATTCCTTTTAGCTTCAAGTTTGTATTGCCAACAAATAGATGGAAGGTCAATTTGGAATATTTTAAGATTTGTTTCATTTGCTAAAGTTATAGAAATGGTATCAATTATTTCTCATTTAAATATTGCACATATACGAAGGGACCTCACGTCTGTCATTCTTAACGAGAAACAACAGATCAGTTTGGTTTAAATATGCAGCTTGGGTTAAAATGTACCTACTTTATCAAAAAAAAACCCACGTGCCACAGTGTGGCGTAGGTTATAAATACCAAAATTATCCATTTCACAAGTGAATATTTTTGATAAAATTGCGGTTTTGCAGCCCATTCTATTGGGAATTTATATAAATCCTAACCATATTATATCTACTTCGAAATCTAAACCGTTTATTCAAATTTGTATAAATCCGCACCAATTACACTATCCCAGAAAAATCTTGGTAAGTACCCGTTATTATTCTCTGCATTACCAAATAATGAGATCTCATTATTTGCTGCATTACTTTCGGCTTATTAATAATGACTTACCAACAATAACAGAAATAAGTGATTTTATGTTATCAAAATCAGTTTGGCAAATTTTTATACAATGCAATTTTGGCTATATGTGGGTAATTGTACAAGATTTATTTATTTTTCAAAATGTTTTCAAATATTTGAATATTTGAAAATACCTTAAATATTACCGTATATCATACGATGTTAACCCATTGAAGAATTTTCCACATGGGGGTTTGGGTTCGGAAATTTGAATCTGGCATGAGGAAATTGTTTGTTTCGAGATATATGCGCGACAATATGCAAAAAATCACTTTAAATGACCATTTCTACATATCTACCATGAATTATTCGCAATTTTCTAATATGGGTAATATACTTATTTGATGTTATTTCGGATGTGATATCCAAATATAAAAGATAGTTCGATAAAAGCTAATTGTTAAGGCTTATAGTAAGTTCGCGTTGTGATTTTATGGCAACAATTTTTGCTTTGTTTTTTCTGAAAGAAATTAATGAGATCAGTTGATACTGAATTATCTTGCTGTGTACCAAAAATTAACAATTTATTTGGTGTCGTTTTTTTAATTATGTACAAACGAAAAATTGTTTCTAGGAATTAGTACTTATTTTATAACTTATTGGTAATGCGTTATTCAAGCACTTAAAATCTTGAAAATTTAAGCACATATTTATATGGTATGCCTATGCTACAAATAAGTACTTATTATGCTGCTTTGTTGTATGCTTTTGGGAAGTACTTTCCTCCAATGACATCCCCATATTAAAATAATAAGAAAAGTTGCTAAATAACAAGTACTTACCAAAACCGACCTTTGCTTACTCGTCGGATTATTTGGTAATGAGAAATTTTGCTGGGATGCAACAAAAAAACATTTTTTTTGTGCCCGGGACCTAAAAATTGTTTTTATAGATTGATTTTATGGAAACTAAAATAATGTTTTTTATGGTAAATTTTTTTTTTAATTTTTTTTCTAGAATTCCAATTTCCGTGGAAAGTACCTTGGTATTTGAACCATATTTTTTGAAGAAAAAGCGCGATAAAATCGAGATGCCATTTAAATTAAAGGAAATAATGAGGGCTAAAAATGCTGAAATACAATTTTCATGTAGCAATCTGAAGCTTAGTAAATGCCGTTAAAACATGACGACATGTTTTGAATGTTTAGTTAATTTTTAACAGCTGTTGTGCTTGGATGTGTTTTAACTTGTCTTCGATTTTTATCTATTTCAGAAAATGGATCAAAGAATCTGCATCAAATTTTGTGTGAAAAAAACAAAATAAAGTGAGTTGACGCATTCCGAATGTTGACTGTGGCATATGGTGAAGCTACCTTGGACCAAAGCAACGTTTATCGGTGGTACAAAATGTTCTTAGAGGGCCGAGAAGATGCGAAGGACGAACAGCGTGCCGGACGCCCGAGCTCACAGTTTTCTTTGATTGCAGGGGCTTGGTGCATTATGAGTTCTTGCCAAGGGTAGTACGGTCAATAAAGAATATTACCTGCTAGTTATGCGCAAATTGCGCGAAGCAATCCGCCAAAAACGCCCTGATTTGTGGAAGAACAAAAACTGGCTTTTACACCATGATAACGCCCCTGCACACACATCGTTGCTTGTGCGCGAATATTTGGCCAAAAACAACGCAGCCACCGTATTCCCCTGACCTAGCCCCCTGTGACTATTTTTTGTTCCCAAAACTGAAAAGGCCCATGAAAGGACGACGCTACGCCACGATTGAGGAGATAAAGACGGCATCGAATGAGGAGCTGAACAAGATGAAAATGATTATTTGAAGTGCTTCGAGGATTGGAAAAAAATTTGGGCAGAAGTGTATTATATTGAAGGGGACAAAATAGATATTCATAAATAAATATATACTTTTTGAAAAAATACAAAATTCGCAAATTTTTTTGAACATACTACGTATGTGCAGAAATCCAAGTTATAAGCCGTTAACTAGTTGTGATAAATGGTCCATTTGCATGGGAGGCGCGGCAACTTCGCCCATTTCTGAAAAGATGATAGCTATTAACAAACTAATACTATGTCTAATAGTAGTATATATGTTCACAATAGGGGGTATACAAAACCAAATTTTGTTGAAATTCTCTTATTTCTAACAAAAGTGCTATAATTTCTACATTTATCCATAGATTTTCATTTTCTTCATTACGAAGCCAGCTTTCAAAATATGGAGAAAATGATTTCATTTCTATTTTTTATGGTTATGGTTTATGGTAATAATTTTTTTCTAATTGCTTTAACAACAGTAACTGAACTTCTGTTTCCACATGAAAGTGTCAATACCAACATTTCTAGTCATCATAATTTCCTTTAATTTAACGCATATCTCGGCATTATCGACCAAATATTTAAAAAATATGGTCAAAATATTACCCAGCAAAAACGTTGTAAGTACCTGTCATTATTTCCTGCATTACCAAATGATGGCATCTCATTATTCGCTGCATTACTTTCGGCTTAATATTAATGACTTACCAATAATAACAGAAATAAGTGATTATACCCTACACCACACTGTGGTACAGGGTATTATGACTTTGTGCATTTGTTTGTAACGCCCAAAAAGAGAAGAAATAGAACCATAGTTTATTATACCGATCGTCATAGAATCAATTTTTGAGTCGATTTAGCCATGTCCGTCTGTCTGTCTGTCTGTCTGTCTGTCTGTCTGTCCGTCTGTCCATGTATTCTTGTAATCAAAGTGCAGGTCGTATTTATGGTCCGATTGTGATGAAATTTAACACAGTGCTCTTTTTTGGCCCAAGGACGATCCCTATTGAAATTGGTCAAAATCGGTTCAGATTTAGATATAGCCCCCTAATATATGTTACCCCCGATTTGACATGTAAGCGCTGTAGAAACTGTATTTTATATCAGATCAGTAAGAAATTTGGTAGAGAGAGTTCCCTTATTACATGAATGAATACTACTCAATTCGGGGAAAATCGGTACAGATTTAGATATAGTCCCCATATATATGTTTCACCCGATTTTACATGTAAGCGCTGTAGAAACTGTATTTTACATCCGATCAGTGCGAAATTCGGCAGAAAGAGGTTTCTTATTACATGAAGGAATACTGCCAAATTCGGAGAAACTCGGTTCAGATTTAGATATAGCCCCCATATATACTTTACCCCCGATTTGACATGTAAGCGCTGTAAAAACTGTATTTTATATCCGATCAGTACGAAAATCGGCAGAAAGAGGTTTCCTATTATATGAATGAACACTTTTAAATTTGGATGAAATCGGTTCAGATTTAGATATAGCCCCCATATATACTTTACCCCCGATTTGACATGTAAGCGCTGTAAAAACTTTATTTTATAACTGATCAGTATGAAATTCTTCAGAAAGAGGTTTCCTATTATATGAATGAACACTTTTAAATTTGGAAGAAATCGGTTCAGATTTAGATATAGCTCCCATATATACGATACCCCCGATGACATGTAAGCGCTGTAGAGACTGTATTTTATATCCGATCAGTACGAAATTCGACAGAAAGAGGTCTTTTTACGTGAATGAGTATTCAGGGAAAATCGGTTCAGATTTATATATAACCTCCATATATATGTTCCTCCTGATTTGGTATCAAATCGCTATAGTAGTTGTACTTTACTTCCGATTATTAAAATTTTCCAGAAAGATGTTTCTCAATTTAGGAACGAATATTGCTTAATTTTGCGATTATCGCTTCAGAATTAGATAATATGTTCCTACCCAGTTACCAATTATTCCAAATTCTTATCGCAGTGACCCTTATCGCATTGTTAGGGTATTATATAGTCGGCCCCGCCCGACTATATAATACCCTGGCTATATGTTGGTTATTGTACAAGATTTATTTATTTTTCAACATGTTTTGAAATAATACATGCAGATTTGAATGAAAATACCATAAATATTTATGTATTTCCTATGATTTTAGAGAAACATGCGCGACAATATGCAAAAAATCACTTTAAATGACCATTTCTACATATGTACAATATCTACTACTTCTTTTATAACTTATTGGTAATGCATTATTCAAGTACTTAAAATCGTGGAAATATAGGGAGACCTAGAGTAGAGTAGAGATAGTTTTTTCAATAGCCTTTTTTTTGACAGATCACGTGTGAGTCGTGTCATGCTGTCATATTATTTTAGTTAAGTATTGTTTGGCATTTCATCATTGGAAAGACTTACGCCTGAACAACGATTACAAATTATTCAGTTTTATTATCAAAATAATCGTTCGCCAATTGCGCTAAGTCCATTTTTTTTAAATCCAAAAAAAACACTTTCCAGTCGACCGACGATATTTTAGCTCTCGTTAAGAGCTATCTTTTTGCCATTGACCGATTCCCGATCCGACGTACCGGAATCATCGGTCCATATTTCTTCAAAAATGTTGCCAGTGAGAACGTCAATGGCGACCGTTATCGTGCCATGATAACCGACTGTTTGATGCCTGAAATTGAAGCTCGTGATCTCGGCGACATTTGGTTTCAACAATGATTCAAAGGATTTATTGAGAGAACACTTCGGTGAGGAGATAATTTCACGTTTTGGGCCGGTCGATTGGCCACCAAGATCGTGTGATATCACACCGTAAGTATTTTTCCCGCTTCGATTCAGGCATTGGAGCAAAACATCACGCGTGTCATTCGCCAGTTACCAGTCAAAATGCTCGAACGAGTCATCGAAAATTGGACTGAGACGTAGCCGCGGCCAACATTTGATAGACATAATCTTCAAAAAATAAATGCAAAAGAATGTTCTTTCAAATGATAATAAACATTCCCCATTCAATTTAAATTTTCTGTTTACTTCTTTATAAAAGTAGGGAACTTTGAAATGGTTCACCCAATACTTTCCATTATCGAACTTTGCTTACTCGTCGGATTATTTGGTAATGAGAAATCTGCTGGGTAAAGGCATCTTCCAAGAAAATTGGAATTAAAAAAAACAGTAAGGAAAGGCTAAAGTCGGGCGGGGCCGACTATACATATAACACCCTAAACCACTCTCGTAATATTGAATAACTCTGATATATACATTTTGTAGTTCATGTATAAATTGTTTACATAAATTTACTTTTGGGACATTTTATACTTAAATAATACCCTGTACCACAGTGTGGTGTAGGGTATAAAAACGATTGGATATAAAAAGCCAAATCGGATGAAACATATATATGGGAGCTATAGATAAATCTTAAGTGATTTTCTTCAAATTCGGCAATGTTGGTTCATGGATCAAGAAACTCTACCATTCTAAATTTCAAAACGATTGGATGTAAAATACAGCTTCTATAGAACTAAAGGGCCAAATCGGCCGAAACATATATATGGGAGCTATAGCTAAATCTTAACCGATTTTCTTCAAATTCGGTAGCGTTGGTTCATGGATCAAGAAACTCTACCATTCGAAATTTCAAAATGATTGGATGTAAAATGCAGCTTCTATAGGACTAAAGAGCAAAATCGGACGAAACATATATATGGGAGCTATAGCTAAATCTTAACCGATTTTCTTCAAATTCTTTAGTGTTGGTTCATGGATCAAGAAACTCTACCATTCTAAATTTCAAAACGATTGGGTGTAAAATACAGCTTCTATAGAAGTAAAGGGCCAAATCGGACGAAACATATATATGGGAGCTATAGCTAAATCATAACCGATTTTCTTCAAATTTGGTAGTGTTGGTACAGGACTAAAGAGCTATAGCTAAATCTTAACCGATTTTCTTCAAATTCTTTAGTGTTGGTTCATGATTCAAGAAACTCTACCATTCTAAATTTCAAAACGATTGGATGTAAAATACAGCTTCTATAGAACTAAAGGGCCAAATCGGACGAAACATATATATTGGAGCTATAGCTAAATCTTAACCGATTTTCTTCAAATTCGGTAGTGTTGGTTCATGGATCAAGAAACTCTACCATTCTAAATTTCAAAATGATTGGATGTAAAATACAGCTTCTACAGGACTAAAGAGCAAAATCGGACGAAACATATATATGGGAGCTATAGCTAAATCTTAACCGATTTTCTTCAAATTCGGCAGTGTTGATTTGTGCATCAAGAAACTCTACCATTCTAAATTTCAAAACGATTGGATGTAAAATACAGCTTCTATAGGACTAAAGGGCCAAGTCGGAGGAAAGATATATATGGGAGCTATATCTAAATCTCAACCGATTTCAAGAAAATTCAATAGGGATCTCTACAGCTGCGAAATACTCTAAACTGCAAAATTTGAGAACGATCGGAGTGAAATTGCGACCTGTAGTCGACGAACAACTTTACATGGACAGACGGACGGACAGACATGGTTAAATCGACTAGTGATAGTGATTCTGAGTCGATCGGTATACTTTAAGGTGGGTCTAGCTGTGTTATTTTCAGGTGTTACAAACATCTGCCGTGAAACAAACTTATAATACCCTGTACCACAGTGTGGTGTAGGGTATAATTACGGTAAAATTTTTCTTTAACAATTTTTTTTGGTTTGTGCTCGACATTACACAAGAAAATGTTATTCACAGCCCTTCGAAAAAATTTTGTTGCATAGTGTTATTATACTCTACTCTACTCTGTGGTAAAGGGTATTATAAGTATAAAGGATGAATCATGTTGAAATTGGTCAAATACTCTTTAGATTTAGATATTGCCCACACATATATATTTACGGTCGACTTGATATGTAAGTGTCATTATAGATTCCACATTTTTCAATCGATCCGTATGAAAATAGTTCCAAAGAAAATTTTTGAAACCCGCCAGAAACAGTATTCCATATCAACATAGACACCATAAACGGTATTCCATATGAACTTAGACACATAATGGTCCTGAGCTGGACAATGCTCTAGTTTCATATTACATTGATTTACACAAAAACGAAAGAATATGTCTGCGAGTACTATTTGGCCTTGGATTTAAATTTCCCTTCTATTGCATAATGAGCGTCTTTTATCCCCAATTTAAAAGAGCATTAATTTTTTTTCATTATTCCTTTCTGTTATAGGTCTTTGCAAAGCCTTCAACATGAAAGCAGCCTTAATTGGCCTTATCATATAAAAAGGCGCTCTTTTTTAGCCTCAGCTGCGTCGCATAGCAGGGTAGTGCCACTAAAAGAAAATTCATTTTCTTTAGCCATTGTTCACAGTGAGAGTAGCGAAAAAGAAAACTCCAATTAATTGATTTTTAAGTACTTAAGTATAATCACTGCACTGCTGTGCAGTGTAATGCATCTAAGAAGCTTAACAAGCAAAAGATGCTAATTAAAAATAATTCATTATTTAAGAAATTAAAGTGAAAACGTATATCTGCGGGAAGCTTTATGCAGCTAATGCAGTTGAAATATTTAATAAGGTTTAAGTGTGAGCGTTGGATAAATTGCACTCATTAGCGTGTTGTAGAAAAGATAAAAAGGACGAAGTTTCAAGAGTATTTAGGATAAGTTGAACCAAATAATCTGAAGATAGTTTATTTTATGTTGGAAAATTGTTTCTATTAAATGTTGCCAGTTGACCAAAAAGTAACTAAAAATTTAATAGTTTCCAATTCTTTTAAGCTGCTCTATTGTATGCGATTTGCAGTGTGTAATTATATACATATAAGCAGTTAAATATTAGGTGTGTTTTCGTTACACCATAGGTGCTTAATTTGTATGGGGAGCTTAGCACTTTTAAGCTTTATTAGTTCCCGATAAAGTTTTGTGCTTGTGTTCCTGTCTTAATTGAGTATGGTATTGCCAGATTTGGCATCCTATATTTCGCAGTATGGCATCTCATTTTTGGAGAGCTTGTTGTCAATTATTGTGAATTCATGGGAAGAAGAAGAAGAACATAAATGAAAAATTATTTTAATATTTGGAAAAAGAGTGTAAACAATTGAAAATAGAATAGTAAATTTATGTTTTATAAATACACTAGCTGAGCCCGGTGCGCTTCGCTGCCCATGTCAAAATTAGCGCTGTAGAAACTGTATTTTATATCCGATCAGTACGAAATTCGGCAGAAAGAGGTTTGTTATTACATGAAGGAATACTGCCAAATTCGGAGAAAATCGGTTCAGATTTAGATATAGCCCCCATATATATGTTACCCCCGATTTGACATGTAAGCGCTGTAGAAACTGTATTTTATATCCGATCAGTAAGAAATTCGGCAGAAAGAGGTTTCTTATTACATGAAGGAATACTGCAAAATTCGGAGAAAATCGGTTCAGATTTAGATATAGCCCCCATATACATGTTACCCCCAATTTGACATGTAAGCGCTGTAGAGACTGTGTTTTATATCCGATCAGTACGAAATTCGACAGAAACAGGTTTCTATTTTACATGAATGAGTATTCAAGGAAAATCGATTCAGATTTATATATAACCTCCATATATATGTTCCTCCAGATTTGGTTACAAAGCGCTATAGAAGTTGTACTTTACTTCCGATAATTTCAAAGTTCTCCAGAAAAATGTTCTCAATTTAGGAACGAATATTGCTTAATTTAGAGATTATCGGTTCAAAATAAGATATACATACACACACACCACATTTACCAATTATTCCAAATTATTATCGCAATTACCCTTATCGCATTGTTAGGTGTAGGGTATTATATAGTCGGCCCCGCCCGACTTTCTGCCTTTCCTTACTGGTATTAGTAATAAATTCACAGAATGAAAAATACCGAATTCAGTGGAAAGTCCAGAAAATAGAAATGTATACTTATAAAATTTCCAAATTCTTGTTTCATTGGTCATGCATCACATTATCATATTGCGATTGTATTGGAGTGAGCAGCTGTAATTATCGCATACCGAACATTTTTGTTCATGTATTTCCTATATAATACTTGCAAGATATATCAAAATATGGGCTGGGCCACGCCCACTGGTCCTATTTCGCCCATTTGTAAGCCAATCACGTAGACTGCTACCAGATACATATACGCAAAATTTCAACACACAAAATGAGCAAGATAATTCAATTTCAAAATTTGGCTTATATGGGCGGTGGCACGCCCATTGGTCAGATCCCGCCAATTTTTGGACCAATCACGTGGACTGTCACCAGATACATATGTACAATATTTCAGCACTCTAGATAAAAAATTGAGCAAGATATATCAATTTCGAAATTTGGCTTATAAGGGCGGGGCCACGCCCATTGGTCCGATTCCGCCCATTATTTGACCAATTACGTAGAATGCCACCAGATACATATGCGCAACATTGCAGCACTCCCGCTAGCAAATTGTGCAAGATATCAAAATTTCAAAATTTGGTCAATGTGGGAACCAATGGGCGGTGCCACGCCCATTGGTTCGATCCCGCCTGTTTTTGGATCAATCACGTGGACTGCCATCAGATACATATGTACAACATTACCACACTCTAACTAACAAATTGTGCAAGATATATCAATTTCAAAATTTGGCTTATGTGGGCGGGGCCACGCCCATTGGTCCGGTCCCGCCCATTTTTTGACCAATTACGTAGAATGCCACCAGATACATATACGCAACATTGCAGCACTCCCGCTAGCAAATTGAGCAAGATATCAAAATTTCAAAATTTGGTATATGTGGGCGGGGCCACGCCCATTGGTCCGATCCCGCCCATTTTTGAAGCCATCACGTAGACTGCCACCTTATACATATACATAACATTCCAGCACTCTCGCTAACAAATTGTGCAAACTATCTCAATTTCAAAATTTGGCTTATATGTGCGGGGCCACGCCTATTGGTCCGAACCCGTCCATTTTTGGACCAATCGTGTAGGTCGCCAATGCATATATATATACAAAGGTCTCTCGGTAACAAATTGTGCAAGATATCACATTTTTAAAATTTGGCTTATATGGGCGGTGCCACGCCCATTGGTCAGCTCCCGTCCATTTTTGGAAAAATCACGTGGAGTGCTACCAGATACATACGTACAACATTACAGCACTCTAGCTAACAAATTGTGCAAGATATCTAAATTTAAAAATTTGCCTTAAATGGGGGGGCCACGCCTATTGGTCCGAACCCACCCATTTTTGTACCAATCATGTAGGTCGCCAACAGATATATATATACAAAATTCCAGGTGTCTCCGTAACAAATTGTGCAAGATATCACATTTTTAAAATTTGGCTTATATGGGCGGTGCCGCGCCCATTGGTCCGATCCGCCCATTTTTTTGGAAAAATCACGTGGACTGCTACCAGATACACACGTACAAAATTACAGCACTCTAGCTAACAAATTGTGCAAGATATCTCAATTTAAAAATTTGTCTTATATGGGCGGGGCCACGCCCATTGGTCCGATTCCGCCAATTTTTGTACCAATTACGAAGACTGCCACCATATACATATACACAAAATTCCAGCACTTTCGCTATCAAATTGTGCAAAATATCTCAATTTCAAAATTTGGCTTATATGGGCAGGGCCACGCCTATTGGTCCGAACCCGCTCATTTTTGGACCAATCATGTAGGTCGCCAACGGATATATATATACAAAATTCCAGGTCTCTCGGTAACAAATTGTGCAAGATATCACATTTTTAAAATTTGGCTTATATGGGCGGTGCCACGCGCATTGGTCCGCTCCCGCCCATTTTTGGAAAAATCACGTGGACTGCTACCAGATACATATACACAACATTGCAGCACTCTCGCTAGCAAATTGTGCAAGATATCGAAATTTCAAAATTTGGTTTATGTGGGCGGGGCCACGCCCATTGAGCCGATCCCGCCCATTTTTGGACCAAGCACGTAGACTGCCACCATATACATGTACACAAAATTCCAGCACTCTCGCTAAAAAATTGTGCAAAATATCTCAATTTCAAAATTTGGCTTATATGGGCGGGGCCACGCCCATTGGTCCGATTCCGCCCATTTTTTAAAAATTCACATAATCTGCCACTAAATTCATACACAAAAAATTTCTGCGCTCCACTTGATATATCGAAAATTCAAGTACCCTCTTTTCAGCTACCCCTACACATGTACATTCTGTGAAAATTTCAAGATGATCGGTCAAGCCGTTTAGACGTCTATACGGAACAAACAAACACACAAACCCACAAACAGACACTCTCTTTTATATATATAGATTTCAAGAATTGTTTGTCAGTTTCGCACTGTTCTTTCTTCGCAACTGATGATTCCATTGTTACCAGATAGTGGAAATCCGCCACTTGCTGCTAATGCGTCAGTTAGTGGATGTCAGTTGTTTTCGTTGCAAAGTGCTAAACTAAAATTGCTAGCTTGTAAAGAAAACATGCCTATTATTATTTGCTAGAGAACTTTATTCATGAATTCATTGTTTTTTTGTGGTTTAGTTTACCACACCGATATTATTTTTTTATATTGCAGATACTCATAACTCACTTGCCAATCGCTGAAGCCAAACTGAGAGCACCCATGATGGCCATTGCAGTGCAACCACATAAAGTTGAACATATTTCACTGCAACTATGGCAATGTTGGATTCATATGAATGTGGTCCATGTTAACTTCAGTATGAATATGTCAGGGAAATAACAAAAATGTGTGTATGATATTAGCTGAAGCATAGGTCCCTTATTTTATTTAAATCAATACGTATAATGATCCTAGAATGTTGCCCTGGTCTTTTCTAAAAGTGCAAAGTTTCTAGGTACAATCCTAGACAGTTGTACTGCAGACCGATTGTATTGAAACGTGTGAGCAAAGCCAACGTCGCATCATTTTCTTGCAGAAAATCAAATCGTCCATTGGATATATGTAGCAGTAGTTCGCCCAATAGTGTGGCAACTAATAAGCTATGCGTTACAAAACAATTATCAAAGGTTCAGGGAACCGCCTGCCTATGCGACTGCGTCTTTACACTCGATCTACTGACAATTGATACGAATCAGCGGCCACTAAGATACCTGCCAAAGAGGAATGGGTTGGCAGAACACCATGAAATAGAAATCATATCCACTTCTACGCAAATAGATCGAAGCTTGATGATAAGGTTGGCTTTGGAGTGCACTGTACAGAATTCAGGATTGATATAGTTCACAGAATACCAGATACCTGCAATGTATATAAAGCCGAAATAAGGGAAGTCGCCAAGTGACAAACACTTGTGCTGTCATTTACTCGGACAGTCAGGATGCCATCAATTTTCTGGATGCCACTTCCCAAAATTTACAAACAGCCCTTGACTGTCGCAGATCTCTTAATGAGATTAATATGGGTACCTAGACATAGGGATATCCCGGGGAACTTGCTCTGAAATGGACGACATTATAAATTCTCGAAGATTTTGTATATATTGGTGCGTCACTATTCACATGCAAGCTTTGGCTTAGAAAAGGAGCAATCAGGCAGTCCAACGACAGATGGACACAAAAATGGGCCTGTAGGGTGGCTCGACAAATCTGGCCAAGATACGAACTGAGAAGGTCCTAATGTCTCCTCGCACTATAAAGGAATAAACTATCTACCTTAGTGTCAGTTCTGAAGGGACCCTGCCTGATCGGCAAACATGCCAGAAGATTGAGTCCAATGACTTCTGTAGGAGCTGTGGTGATAAGGAAGAAATGAAGAGCATACTGCCCTCATTAAGTAAACGATGTCTGAACGTACTGAGGCCGGTCTTTCTAGGAAGTGTGACAGGTCTTTCAGGTACCGATATTCGTACTATTGATAATTTTGTTTGTCAAACAGGTTGGTTTCGTCCAGTAGTATCACTAGGGACCTACATTGGTCTATGTGAGCTAGCAAAGCTGGCTGCCACCCTATTCTTAACCCAAACAGGCGTTAGGGTACGATGCGGTCGACGCTGCTCTCACATTTCCACTTTCCTTATTCATTCTAATTCAACGGAAAATATTTAATTTACTCAGAATATGCATAAAGTGTAACTTTTTTTTTGAAATTTTAAAGAACTTACAATATTAATGCTTTATTATACTGACCATCAGCTTTACTGTATCGTAGCATTGTATAAAACTACTGCTGCGTAACTCTTTTACGTACGCTGCTAAACAGAAAGTCTTTATGTTTACTTCAGGTTGTAATCCCGTGGCACCACATTTTGTGGCACATATATTTACGCAACAAAGGAGAACTCATGCATGCATAATGTCACCAAGGCAATTATGATGCAAACGAAGACAAACAAGCAAAATAGTTTCCTATTTCACTCCGTATGAGAATAGAACCGGCCATAGTCAGTGGAAGTTCATTTAGATTTCGAGATGGCTGCAAAAGTATGTTCAGTTTGCTAGCCAGTTTAAGACAAAGCCATGAACTTCTGCAGTGACCACATACCAGTAACTTTAGCATCTGGCTTTAAGTACAAATGCCACCACCATTCTGTTCATGGCTAAAAATTCTTAACCATGTTTCGTGCTGCTGACACATAAAGCCCTTTTGTTGTACCACACGTTCAAGTGGTTACAAGCATTTTACTTTTACGAGTCTCCCTGACCAAATCCAAATACATCGTCAAATATTTACTGAAACATAACACTCTCTAGTTGCATTGCCATGTAATCCAATGGCGCTACCGAATGTTGCAGATGTGGGTTTTTTTGCCTGGAAGTGGCATTTAGCAGAAGTGACATGAGGAGTGACTGTGTGAGGCATTCATTGACTTCATTGTCCTGCATTCGTTACAGCCGGATTTTCCAAAGCAATTGAAAATTGCATTTGTATGCAAATTAACTAGAGCTTTTACAGGGGATGTCTTTCATTAACACACTCAACCAAAGAAGCATCAGCAGGAGGCAGATATGTGATTTGGGGGCTAATAAAATGGAGCCAATGGGAAAAATGCTACGTTTCCTTTGTTAAAAGTTTTCAAGAGGTTTATTGAATGCATTTTTGGAAAACGGCATCGTTTTAATATATCTGTTGTTGGTTGTCTGTTTTTGAGTCACATCGAAAATCAGTTGGGAATAAAGATATTAAATCGTCCTTTTTCACAACATGAATTAAAAATACATTGAATATAAGTGTACTAGAAGAATATTTAGGGGCTTTTAAAGATGTGTACATAAACTGCTGAGAAGAGATATTAAACAAGTAAGAACGATTGGCAGGGATTGTAAGTTTGGCAGGATCGGCTCGAACATGTACGATTATTTACCCATCACAAAGAATTTCATTCAATTCTTGAAACATGATGATGCGGGACTTCATGCAACTTTGGCCACATCGACTACTGCCTTCCTATACATAAGCACGTGGACACAAAGAAGGTACTGCTGGAGTCATCAAATACCGAAAATAAACTCATATACCGAAAATAAACTCATATACCAGATTTTAGCCCAAATCGTTGAAATTTGTGGTTTTTGTTGCATTAAAAAGTCAAGTCTGGAGGGACCTTTGCACGGGGGCTATATCAAAACATGTACCTGTGACTACCGCTGTACGTGTGAAAGATTCGGGTATAAATAAAACCAAGGTACCAATTTTCAGGGGTATACTAACTTTGTCATTCCGTTTCAAACATCTTGAAATATTGATCTGCGACCCCATAAAGTATATATGTATATTCATCATCGTCGTGAAACGATTTAGCCATGTCCATCTGTCTGTTGAAATCACGCTACAGCCCGTAATAACAAATTTGTTAAAAATGCTTCTTATAGGTGCAGTTCGTTTGGAATTGCAAATGGGCTATATCGGTCAATGCTTTGATATAGCTCCCCTATAGAGGTCGCTTCATAATACGGTTTTTGAGCCATATATATCAGGTTTTTAAAGCAATTTTGCTAAAACTTTGTTGTTTGTATTCTATTTTGACTAGAATTCATCACAGTAAAAATTTTGCAAATCGGTTCGTATTTTGTTATATTCACCCTATAGAGGTCGCTTCAAAATAGGCTTATTTAAATCCATATTTTTTCCAATGTTTGCTTCAACCAAAAGGATGGTTCGAAGATTTGATCCATATCCAAAGATTTTTCCAGTAATAGAACTGAATGCAATCCATGTTGGAGGAAATATAACATTCGGCATGGCCGAACTTAACCTTTTTTACTTGTTTCTAATTGTTTCAACGACAGTTACTAAACTTCTGTTTCTACGTGAAAGTGAAGTTTTGAGAATTTGTAGCTCTCATAATTTCCTTTAATCTAGATGGTATGCAGCCTTTATCAAGCTTATATTGTCCAAATACTAAAGGCATCTTCCAAGAAAATTGGAATTTAAAAAAAATATTGTTTTTAGAAGTTATTTTTTTGTTAATGATTGATTTAAGTTTAATACATTTTGAATGTTTTCACATTCGAATTGTTCAGCTTTATCGATCAACTCTTCCTTTCGAAAGAGAGGTTTTTGTGGTATATTGGACAAGATAAGATGCGCTCTGGAACCCATGAAAACACCCTAATGCGTATTTCAATCCTGTGCGGGTATATCATCAGAGGGACTTATACATGACACAGCGTGAGCTTGTAGTTGAGGCGATCATCACTTGTAACGGGTGATCCAAGTATTACTTTTTTCAATAGCCTATTTTTGACAGATCACGTGTGAGTCGTGTCATGCTGTCATGTTATTTTTGTTAAGTATTCTTTGGCATTTCATCATTGAAAGACTTACGCCTGAACAAATGGATCGTGGTTTTTATATATCGTCGGTGCGCCGACGAAAACTCCTATGTGTTTATACCCTACACCACACTGTGGTACAGGGTATTATAACTTTGTACATTTGTTTGTAACACCCAAAAGGAGAAGAAATAGACCCATCGTTTATTATACCGATCGACTTAGAATCACTTTCTGAGTTGATTTAGCTATGTCCGTCTGTCTGTCCGTCTGTGCATGTATTCTTGTAATCAAAGTACAGGTCGCAATTATGGTCCGATCTCGACGAAACTTTACACATATCCTTTTTTTGCCCAAGGACGATCCCTATTGACTTTGGTTAAAATCGGTTCAGATTTAGATATAGCCCCCATATATATGTTAGCCCGGATTTGACATGTAAGCGCTGTAAAAACTTTATTTTATATCCGATCAGTATGAAATTCGACAGAAAGACGTTTCTTATTATATGGATGAACACTATTAAATTTGGAAGAAATCGGTTCAGATTTAGATATAGCCCCCATATATACGTTACCCCCGATTTGACACGTAAGCGCTGTAAAAACTTTATTTTATATCCGATCAGTATGAAATTCGGCAGAAAGAGGTTTCTTATTATATGGATGAACACTATTAAATTTGGAAGAAATCGGTTCAGATTTAGATATAGCCCCCATATATACGTTACCCCCGATTTGATATGTAAGCGCTGTAAAAACTTTATTTTATATCCGATCAGTATGAAATTCGGCAGAAAGAGGTTTCTTATTATATGGATGAACACTACTAAATTTGGAAGAAATCGGTTCAGATTTAGATATAGCCCCCATATATATGTTACCCCCGATTTCACTTGTAAGCGCTGTAAAAACTGTATTTTATATCCGATCAGTGCGAAATTCGGCAGAAAGAGGTTTCTTATTACATGAAGGAATACTGCCAAATTTGGAGAAAATCGGTTCAGATTTAGATATAGCTCCCATATATATGTTACCCCCGATTTGACATGTAAGCGCTGTAGAGACTGTATTTTATATCCGATCAGTACGAAATTGGACAGAAGGAGGTCTTTTTACATGAATAAGTATTCAGGGAAGATCGGTACAGATTTACATTAAAGCTCCATATATATGTTCCTCCTGATTTGGTATCAAACCGCTATAGAAGTTGTATTTTACTTCCGATCATTAACATTTTCCAGAAAGATGTTTCTCTCTTTAGGAACGAATATTGCATAATTTAGCGATTATCGTTTCAGAATTAGATAATACGTTTCTACCCATTTACCAATTATTCCAAATTATTATGGCAATGACCCTTATCGCATTGTTAGGGAGGTGTAGGGTATTATATAGTCGGCCCCGCCCGACTTTCTGCCTTTCCTTACTGGTTTTTACTAATTTTCAGGAGAGACAAAAAACGTGCCATTTCTTCATATCGCAATATATTTAATTTCTTAGATTTTTGTATTTATCTTTTAATCCACCAATATACGAGTATCGTAACAAAAATAGTATATGTGAAAAAGCCATGACATGGTAAATGGTTTTCAAAAAATCTACACTAAGGACTTTTTGTTTGGAGCATTTTAATTATTAATAAAACAAAAAAATACACATAGGAGTTTTGGTATTCGAAAGTTCACAGCGTGCTTCATGTACATAATCCAAAGTTGGCTAGATTGACGGCAAAAAGGGCTAATGAGGTTTTGTTCAGAATCATGCCCTCTACTTTACTATGAAGAGATCAAAATCTGATCTGTTTGCTTTTGTGAGCTATCGCGATAAAAAACATTTTTTATTGAAAAAAAACTACTTAATCACATTCAATCGCGGAAATTCAAAACTATTACATAATTTTCCATAAATATGAACATTGGCAAGTCGTTTTATAAACAAGGCAATATTTGCAATATTATTATATTGGGAATTTTTTTTAATCCATAAATTCGACTTACATCATATTATAGCGAATTTAATAAGATTAATATATTTTCATTTTATGATATATAAGAAATAGATTGGTGTCAGCATTTCCGCGATAAACTTCCCGGGATGAATAAATTTCGAACCAAAAACATTAAAGATCAAAATAATTCTAAAGAAATTTTTTTTGTTTCCAATTTTTTGTCGCCCTATTTTTATCGCGGAAATGCTGATCTCATTCTATTTCTCAGAGATCATAGAAAGCCAAAATATTATTCTTATTAAATTAGGTATAATATTTTTGTAAACATTTGGCGGTGTAAATCTAATTTATTAATAACAAAAAATTCGCAATATAGAAAATTTGCAAATATCGCGGACATTACGAAGCGTTCTACAAATGATCACATTAAGAGGAAATTGTGTTACAGTTCTAAATTTCCGCAGTTTTCTTTACAAATCAGAGCAAAAAAAATAATGTTTTCGCGATAATTTGCACAACCATATACCAGAGT
Organism: Eudasyphora cyanicolor; assembly: GCA_963930755.1. Taxonomy (NCBI): domain Eukaryota; kingdom Metazoa; phylum Arthropoda; class Insecta; order Diptera; family Muscidae; genus Eudasyphora; species Eudasyphora cyanicolor. Next base: position 56,974,647 of record OZ005735.1, read on the forward strand.
GTTGTAGTTATAAACAACTGCATTTTCGCGTAGTCATTTTCTCCCTGTGGTCAGTTCTAACGCTATCAAAAACTTGATTATTGTGTTTGTCCTTTCAGAAGCATCCTATAATATCAAAAGCTAACATTTTGTAAATATGAGGTAATATACACGTCAAATATAAATGCAAACATAATTTTGAATTGTGTTAAGTGTATCAGTAACAACATTTATTTCCATTATTTCAGTGATTCTAAAAGTTATTTTAGATCTATGATTCTAATAGTGTTTTCCTTTCTAAAACAAGTAAGGAAAGGCAGAAAGTCGGGCGGGGCCTACTATATAATACCCTACACCTCCCTAACAATGGATAAGGGTCATTGCGATAATAATTTAGAATAATTGGTAAATGGGTAGGAACATATTATCTTATGCTGAACCGATAATCGCTAAATTAAGCAATATTCGTTCCTAATCAGGAGGAACATATGTATAGAGGTTATATATAAATCTGAACCGATTTTCCCTGAATACACATTCATGTAAAAAGACCTATTTCTGTCGAATTTCGTACTGATCGGATATAAAATGCAGTCTCTGCAGCGCTTACATGTCAAATCGGGGGTAAAATATATATGGGGGCTATATCTAAATCTGAACCGATTTTCTCTGAATTTGGCTGAATGCCTTCATGTAATAAGAAACCTCTTTCTGCCGAATTTCGCACTGATCGGATATAAAATACAGTTTCTACAGCGCTTACATGTCAAATCGGGGGTTACATATATATGGTTGCTATATATAAATCTGAACCGATTTTCTCAGAATTTAGCAGTATTCCTTCGTGTAATAAGAAACCTCTTTTTGCCGAATTTCGCACTGATCGGATATAAAATAAAAATTTTACAGCGCTTATATGTCAAATCGGGGTAACGTATATATGGGGGCTATATCTAAATCTGAACCGATTTCTTCCAAATTTAATAGTGTTCATTCGTATAATAAGAAGCTTCTTTCTGCCGAATTTTATACTGATCGGATATAAAATAAAGATTTTACAGCGCTTACATGTCAAATCGGTGGTAACATATATATGGGGGCTATATCTAAATCTGAACCGATTTTAACCAAATTTAATAGGTATCGTCCTTGCGCCAAAAAAAGATATGTGTAAAGTTTCGTCGAGATCGGACTATAATTGCTACCTGTACTTTGATTACAAGAATACATGCACAGTCAGACAGACGGACATAGCTAAATCAACTCAGAAAGTGATTCTAAGCCTTTTGGGTGTTACAAACAAATGCACAAAGTTTTAATACCCTGTACCACAGTGTGGTGTAGGGTAAAAAAAGATGTTGTCCTGCCAGAGAGCAGCATTTTAATAATGTCGCCTACACCATCTTGTACTGCAGATTTTTTTTTTGGTCAGAATCGAAAACAAAAATGCAAAAATCTAGCCTTTTAAATCACTAAAAAAACTATAAACAAAGAATGCTGCGGGCAAAAGTCAAACCTTCATTTAGCCGAAATTTGAATTGTTGAGAAGATAGAAATAGCAAACTAATTGGACCAAAATAAACAACAATTTAAGCCATGGTTTATGAGGTATGAAATCATTTATATACGCATGAAATTGTTTTTTATTTTTATACCCTACACCACACTGTGGTACAGGGTATTCTAACTTTGTGCATTTGTTGGTAACACCCATCGTTTATTATACTGATCGACTTAGAATCACTTTCTGAGTTGATTTAGCTATGTCCGTCTGTCCGTCTGTGCATGTATTCTTGTAATCACAGTACAGGTCGCAATTATGGTCCGATCTCGACGAAACTTTACACATATCTTTTTTTGGCCCAAGGACGATCCCTACTGAATTTGGTTAAAATCGGTTCAGATTTAGATATAGCCCCCATATATATGTTAGCCCCGATTTGACATGTAAGCGCTGTAAAAACTTTATTTTATATCCGATCAGTATGAAATTCGGCAGAAAGAGGTTTCTTATTACATAAAGGAATACTGCCAAATTCGGAGAAAATCAGTTCGGATTTAGATATAGCCCCCATATATATGTTACCCCCGATTTCACATGTAAGCGCTGTAAAAACTGTATTTTACATCCGATCAGTATGAAATTCGTCAGAAAGAGGTTTCCTATTATATGAATGAACACTTTTAAATTTGGAAGAAATCGGTTCAGATTTAGATATAGCCCCCATATATACGTTACCCCCGATTTGACATGTGAGCGCTGTAAAAATGATATTTTATATCTGATCAGTGCGAAAGTCTGCAAAAAGAGGTTTCTTTCTACATGAAGGAATACTGCCAAATTCGGAGAAACTCGGTTTAGATTTAGATATAGCACCCATATATATGTTACCCCCATATATATGTTAAGCGCTATAAAAACTGTATTTTATATCCGATCTGTGCGAAATTCGGCAGAAAGAGGTTTCTTATTACATGAAGGAATACTGCCAAATTCGGAGAAAATCGGTATAGATTTAGATATAGCTCCCATACATATGTTACCCCCGATTTGACATGTAAGCGCTGTGGACACTGTATTTTATATCCGATCAGTACGAAATTCGACAAAAGGAGGTCTATTTACATGAATGAGTATTCAGGGAAGATCGGTTCAGATTTATATTAAAGCTCCATATATATGTATGTTCCTCTTGATTTGGTATCAAACCGCTATAGAAGTTGTATTTTACTTCCGATCATTAAAATTTTCCAGAAAGATGTTTCTCAATTTAGGAACGAATATTGCTTAATTTAGCGATTATCGTTTCAGAATTAGATAATATGTTTCTACCCATTTACCAATTATTCCAAATTATTATGGCAATGACCCTTATCGCATTGTTAGGGAGATGTAGGGTATTATATAGTCGGCCCCGCCCGACTTTCTGCCTTTCCTTACTGGTTGTTATTAAAATTTACATGGAAATTGATGTCAGAAAAATTTTACTTTTTACATTACGTTTCGTATAACTAGAAAGCGTCGCGAGGCTTCGCTACCAGAGTAGAGTCTTCTCTGATCTGTAAAGATTTCACCAAAATAGATGTGGTATTAGTATAAAACATTTTCCGCAATATTTTAAATAATTAAATTTAAAAAAAATGAATTTAAAAATATGTACGTGTTTTGCCACGTTACACGTATATATAGGTGCTATATCTAAATCTGAACCGATTTCTTCCAAACTTAATAGTGTTCATTTATATAATAAGAAACCTCTTCGTCGAGATCGGACCATAATTGCAACCTGTACTTTGATTACAAGAATACATTTACAGACAGACAGACGGACATAGCTAAATCGACTCAGAAAATTATTCTAAGCCGATCGGTATAATAAACGATGGGTCTATTTCTTCTCCTTTTGGGTGTTACAAACAAATGCACAAAGTTATAATACCCTGTACCACAGTGTGGTGTAGGGTATAAATATTAGGTATATGACAATAGGGTACTCTATTTGCCATCATTCCAATTTTCATCAAAATACAAGCATTTTTATAGATTTTACAGCATTTTGACCACTATTTCCCATTTTCGTCCATAGAGCGGCGCCGCCTAAATAAAGCATATATCCAAACTTCATTAGAAACAAGAACGTACGTACACACGCGGGTATTAAAGCTCTTCGCCCGACGCTGAAAAACATCTGTTTTGTAGGGCAGCGTCCACCCCTTTGATTAAATAGGGGTCTAAATTGTGCATTTTTGGACCGTTCAAGTGCGACAGTACTAAATTTTCCTACATAGTCCATCCTTGAGCCCATAGGAATACACTAATCCAAAAATCGTGACAATTCCTTGGGTAATACAAATACATCAAGTTCAATATCGTAAAATTTGCTAGAACCGTTCTCAAGCTGTGAGGTTCTTAAGCTATTAGGAGACTCACCGGCCTAGTGATGAAAAATTACTTGACGTAAATTCAGTTTGACCATTTTTTGCAGCGATGCCTCTTTTGCTGCCCCCTTTTCAGAAATCCCCTTTTTTGATTTTATTCAACCGGAAAAATTTTTATGCCTTTTAAAATATACTATTCTTATTTATTTTTAAGGATTACGTAGGAACGTCACATAATTGTTTACAAATATTTAAAACCGACATCATACTGTGGTACATGTGGTAAGTTGAGAAGATATAGACCTATAGTTTATTATACCGATCGGTATAGAATCGCTGTTTGAGTCGATTTAGCCACGTCTATCTGTCGGTCTCAAATATTAACCGATGTTTACGAAAATTTAAAAATGCCATATTTTTGACCATGGTTTAATTTGGTTAATGGTTTAATATAGCTCCCATATAAAGATACCTTCCGATCAATCAATAACCAAAGGAAACCTTTATATGGAGGGTACACCAAACATATACCGATTATTATGTTTAAAGTTTAAAGTAAATTTAAATAAGAACAAATACATTTTCTGAACGTTGACCTCAACTCCTGCCCTCAGTTTTTATTTTTTTTTTTCAAAAATTACTAAGCGAAATATCAGTTGTTTATACAACACTCTGGTCTATAGTACAAGTGGTCAGCGCCACCTGCTGAACATTTTGCGACTTTTATTTTTCCTAAGCCTTTGCGTAGCAATTACGAACAAATCTGCAAAAGGTAGTATCCAATTTAGTCCAGTAGTTTTGAGGTTTTAGGCAATTATTATTGCACGATCGCAATGAAATTTGGCACATTCTTTTTTTCTGATTTAAGGACGAACCCTATTGCAAATGGTAAAAAGCGGTTCATATTTAAATATAGATGCCATATATAGTATAGATGCCATATATAGTATATCAACCCTCCGATTTAAATTTTTCGTCAGCGGAAGCTATCTTTAGCCATCGACCATTCTGGAATTTTAAAGACATGTATTTTTTTAGCACTTGAATGAACCCTATTAAAAATTTTGAAAATCGGTGAAGACTCAGATATAGTCAGACATATAATGTACTGTCCGATTTGAATTGTTCGACTGCGGTTGCTCTGTGCAGCCTTCTATCATTCTGAAATTTGTTCGTGGCACTTGAATGAATTGTGTTTAATATTGTAAAAATCGGTTTAGATTTGAAAGCATTTCACTATAAAAATCACATATGTATGCGTCATCCGATTTCACTGAAAGCATTACACTGCTAAGTGGTCCATTTGAATGGGAGGTACCACAAGGTGCGTGGTACTAACGCCCACTTTTCACTGGACTATAGGTACTATAAAAGTATTACACTGTACAAAATTTCAAGTTTGGTACCTCCCATCCAAATGTACTATTTTGCACCAAAAGTTAACAGCTTATAACTTGAATACCGGTGCATTCAAGGACTTGAAATTTTGTATAGTGTAATGCTTTTTTACAGTCCAGTGAAAAACGGGGGTAATTGCCACGCCTCTTTTGGTACATGCCACACAAATGTACAGTTTTATACATTTTTTATACAAAAAGTTATGTGCTTATTGCGTGAGTACCAATGCACGCAAATACAACAAAATTTTGCACGGTGTAATATTTTTAAAGTACTTGTAGCCCTATGAAAAATGGGCGTTATCAACACGTTTCTTTTTGGTACCTCCCACACAAAATGGCCAAATCATATCAAAATTTAATAGATCATAACTTTAATATACCAAGTCACATAAGCGATTACAATTCGGTACAGCGCAATATATTTGAAGTATCTACTGTTTAGCGAAAAGTATGAGTATTTGTTAAACCCCCTCTGGTACCTCCCATACAAATTGACAGATTAATTTGTGTAATATTTCATATTACAGTACTCACAAAGTGAGGGTATACCTCCGTCGGATTACGCGACAGAAACTTTCTTACTTGTTTTAATTTTCCATTTACGAAGGTACTTATTGCAACTTGCCAATCCATTTTCTTAAGTATAGCTGAGGTAAGTTTACTCGAGGTAATCAGGGCTGTGCCGTCCGCATAGTATGCCTTACTTACATTTGGAGGGGGTGAAAAATCGGAAGTGTAAAAGGAGTACAGTAACGGCGAAAGTACTGACCCTTGGGGTAATCCTGCAGTAGTTGCTTTTGGCGAAGAATGGGTCCCATTTACACATACTAAGTATTTTCTCCCTTCTAGGAGTTCTAATATTATTTTATAAAGATATTTAAGAATATTAAAGTGTAACATTTTGTAAATTAGGCCTTTATGCTAAACATATGCAATATTTTTAATGCGGTTAACCTGTTGAATGCAGCTGTGTCCCTTTTTAAAGCCGAATTGCTATTTTGCTATTAAATTATTGCCAGTTACAGGATTATGTTATTAAAATTCTCGTATTTCTACCAAACGTTCTATGAATCCTACATTTATCCATAGATTTTCTTCAAATACCATGATCAAAATACCAAAAGCAACTTCCAAGAAAAAGAGAAATTAAAAAATACCATAAAATATTTGCAACAGTTAATTTTAAATCACTTAATTGAGCCCAAATAGTCTTACGTGTCACATTTTGTTACTCAATGCATTGCAGTTATGCCCAATGCTACATTTCTAATTGTACCTTCACATTATGGCACACATGAGCAAATCTTCATGCACTTATGTTGTTGAACTTAAATCGACGGTGACATCAAGATTAAATCTCACAGCTTCTCGTTTTAAGTACGAAATGGCCAGACTTCATCACCGGCATTACCACAACGTAATCGACTATATACAATATGACGACTTTGCTACTGTCCTCTCGGTTGATGTAGTTAAGCTTGCACATATCCCACGCATGTGTCTCCGGAGGACTATGGTAGCCATTGGTGTAAATAATCCAGTTGCAACACTAAATGGAACTACAGAAAACAGTGTCGGGTATTGAGAGAGTTGCTATATTTTTGGTAAAATATTTGTGAAGAGAGAAACTTGGAAGAAATTAATGCAACCAGAGTTAAATCGACACTTCTTTAACTACGGCAAAGTCATTGGAGATATTGTTAAGCTTATTTTGAATTAGTTGTATATAATTGTGTGTGCCTTTAATTCTATAGGATTAAATTGGAATACGTTCAAGAATATAAATTTATAAGAAATCACATGAGCATCCATTTCAAGGGAAAAGAAAATTAATTTGCCCAATATCTTTACTGTTAAAGAAGTCTACAGCAGAGCTTTAACTAACTTGTAGGATACAATATGAATAAGTATGAAGCCTCTACCATTATTACCGTTGCATTTAATCTGAACAACATGTCATGCTTCTTTTACATCAAATACAAACGTGTAAAGCTTCTTGTCGCCTCACATCTCTCATCACATCCTTTTATAATTATACATGTGTTCCTATAAAGGATATCGCAAAGGTGAAACTCACTCGAATACCAAAGGGTTGGCGAGGAGTTGGCCAAAGCCTGTTTATGCTTAGATATGCATTCAGCAAACATTTCTGGTTTGACAACCACTTTCTAGGAGATACGAATCCTACGCACATTTTTAAACACATGGAATTACTTCAAATACATAAGTGTTGTAACTTATACAGAAATGAATGGTCCAGGTCAAAAATATTCAAATTGTACAATAGACCGGGTCACCAAAAAAAATTATTAAATATTCGAGGCGGAATATTAAAGCTTAACTCGAGACAATTGCAAAAACATTTTTTTAAATTAGAAAATTACTTTGTACATGACCGACATCTATTAAGCAAATGTAGTACTTATCGAGACTAACACATTGATATAAAAACGATTTTAGGTCGACACCGCGGGCTCGGAAAAAATTTAAAAAAAATTTTGCGAATGTGTCGAGGTAAGCTTTCATATTCCGCCTCGCATCCGGGAACTTTTCTTTTATTGCATGGAGGCCAACCCTGTTTATCGTACACCTTGTATCGGGTTTTTCATTAAGGACATATAAAGGGTCCGCCAAATAACTTTTTTTTTTAAACATCGCGCAAAACATCGAGTGTAGCTTCGACTGTGTGGCACGTAGCGCCTCTGGACCAAAATCCGCACCAAACAGTGACTCGTTTTGGGTGTATCAGCTTTTCAATGTATGCGTGCGGGTTCTCTGTGCCCCAAATGCGACAATTTTGCTTGTTTACATACCTGCCAAGATCAAAATGAGCTTCATCTGAAAAGATGATTTTTTTTTGGCAAAATCGGCATCTTCTGTAAGTCGATCGCTCCCAGCGTTGTTCAAGCGTATACACAACCATATTCGTTCAGCGGAAGGATAAAACTAATCATCTGTCAAATCAGACATGAGCTAAGTGTTACCATTCACGAAATACGCACTAGTTGAAAAAAAAACAGTAAGGAAAGGCAGAAAGTCGGGCGGGGCCGGCTATATAATACCCTACACCTCCCTAACAATGCCAAAAGGTCATTGCTATAATAATTTGTAATAATTGGTGAATGTATATCTAATTCTGAACCGATAATCGCTAAATTAAGCAATATTCGTTTCTAAATTGAGAAACATCATTCTGGAAAATTTTAATGGTCGGAAGTAAGGTACAACTCCTATAGCGCTTCGAAACCAAATCAGGAAGAACATATATATCTGAACCGATCTTCCCTGAATACTCATTCACGTAAAAAGACCTCTTTCTGTCAAATTTCGTACTGATCGGATATAAAATAAAGTCTCCGTGCTTACATAGAAAATCGGGGGTAACATATATATGGGGGCTATATCTACATCTGAACCGATTTTCTCCGAATTTGGCAGTATTCCTTCATGTAAAAAAAAACCTCTTTTTGCCGAATTTCGCACTGATCGGATATAAAATAACATTTTACAACGCTTACATGTCAAATCGGGGGTAACGTATATATGGGGGATATATCTAAATCTGAACCGATTTCTTCCAAATTTAACAGTGTTCATTCATATAATAAGAAACCTCTTTCTGCCGAATTTCATACTGATCGGATTTAAAATAACATATTTACAGCGCTTACATGTCAAATCGGGGGTAAAGTATATATTGGGGCTATATCTAAATCTGAACCGATTTCCTCCAAATTTAACAGTGTTCATTTATATAATAAGAAACCTCTTTCTGCCGAATTTCATACTGATCGGATATAATATAACATTCTTACAGCGCTTACATGTCAAATCGGGAGTAACGTATATATGGGGGCTATATCTAAATCTGAACCGATTTCTTCCAAATTTAACAGTGTTCATTCATATAATAAGAAACCTCTTTCTGCCGAATTTCATACTGATCGGATATAAAATAAAGTTTTTACAGCGCTTACATATCAAATCGGGGCTAACATATATATGGGGCCTATATCTAAATCTGAACCGATTTCTTCCAAATTTAACAGTGTTCATTCATATAATAAGAAACCTCTTTCTGCCGAATTTCATACATCGGATATAATATAACATGATCGGATATAATATAACATTTTTACAGCGCTTACATGTAAAATCGGGTGAAACATATATATGGGGGCTATATCTAAATCTGAACCGATTTTCCCTGAATTTAGCAGTGTTCATTCATGTAATAAGGCAACTCTCTCTGCCAAATTTTGTACTGATCTGATATAAAATACAGTTTCTACAGCGCTTACATGTCAAATCGGGGGTAACATATATATGGGGGCTATAAATCTGAACCGATTTTGACCAATTTCAATAGGGATCGTCCTTGCGCCAAAAAAGAGCACTGTGCTAAATTTCATCACAATCGGACCATAAATACGACCACTTTGACATGGACATGGCTAAATCGACTCAAAAATTGATTCTATGACGATCGGTATAATAAACTATGGTTCTATTTATTCTCTTTTTGGGCGTTACAAACAAATGCACAAAGTCATAATACCCTGTACCACAGTGTGGTGTAGGGTATAAAAACGTTAGATGGCGGACCCATATAGGAGTATTACTTTATTTTTTTCAATATGATTTTTAGTATTCTGTACAAAAATGCAATTTCAGCAAAATATATGCTTGTTAACAAGTAAGATAAATACAATATTTTACTTATATGGTGAATTACGATTTTCTGAGTCATTACATAAATTAATCTATTTATACGGAAGGCATTAGAAGGGGCGATGTTAATTATTTTATTTGAGTTATGAAAAATATAACTTGTCCGAAGAAAAATATAAAATTTTTGGACTCATGGATCAAATTGTTGTCTACGATATACATTTGCACTAGACTGGAGATATCCTGTAGACATGAGATCTTTATTTTCACACAAAGTGCTATTAGTTAATTTGTTCCAAATTTTAGTGGATGGGAAACAACTATTTTTTCTGATTATTATAGAGCTCAATATATTTAAAATATAAAGCATATCCAAAGCCTCAATGTTACGAAAATTTTAGCCTCAACACCTTGTACTATTGGGTGCATCAAGAAAGATGATAGTTCCTGGACTGCGTCCAGAAAGGAATCGCTGGGAGTGCTCCTGGCTACACATTTCCCGGGCAACTCTGAAGAGTCATTGAGTACTTCAGTTGGGGATTCCCTTGAAGTATAGCCATCAGAGGTTGCCAACGAGATTGTAACCGAATCTAGAATTCGTTGGGCTATCAAAATCTTTAAACCATTTAGGTCGCCAGGACCAGACAAAGTCTCGCCGGCGGAGCTACAGGCAGTGTCGGATACAATTGCTCCCTGGCTCAGAGAGATATACACATGTTGTACCAAAAAGGCATACATACCAACAAAATGGAGAGATACCAAGGTTGTTTTCATCCCAAAAGCGGGAAAGCCCCCCACACTGGAGCTAAGGATTTCCGACCAATTAGTCTATCGTAATTCCTCCTTAAAACTCTGGAGAGATTAATAGAAAGCTACATTAGGACTAAAATTGATCACAGGCTACTGTCCACCCAACACCATGCCTACATCAAGGGCAAGTCCACTGAAACCGCCCTGCATGATCTAGTCAGCTTTATTGAATGATCCATCTCTGTTAAGAAATATACTATGATACCTTTCTTAGATATAGAGAGGGCCTTCAATAACATAAATCCAGCCGCTATAATTAAGGCGTTAGATACCCTGGGGGTTAACAGCAGTATACGTAAGTTCATTCATAACATTCTAATTAAGAGACGCATTTCAGTTAGTTTAGGGTCAAGTGATAGATTTCTCAGCAGGGGAACGCCCCAAAGGGGTTTTCTGTCTCCTCTTCTATGAAATCTCTTAATGAACAATATTTTACATGCTCTGGAGATGATATGTATCTCTGTTTTTCCCTTTGCAGATGACGTGGCAATAGCTAAAGCGCAAGATGGGCTTCAGTAAATGGTCTTGGTGTTAACCCGACCAAGATGGAACTAGTTCTTTTCACCAGGAGAAATAAGGTACCAAGAGTTACACCCGTCACCTAGGAAAGCGCAAAATACTTAGGTATTTTGCTAGACAGGAAGTTGTACTTCAAACCGAACATTTTGGAAAGAGCAAATAAGGCTGTGACAGAGATATAAACCTGTAAAAGGGCAATAGGACAAACGCTGAGGTCTGACCCCGCGTATAGTTTATTGTACGGCATTGTCGTCTGGTGGACAGCTCTGTAGAAATCCACCTTCTGAGAATGGCTGAAAATTAATGTGCTGGCCAAAGTCGGTATAAATATTTTCTCTGATAGTCAGACTGCTATGAAGTCCCTGGAAACTGCATTACTGAATTCAAAAACTGCCCTCGAGTGTCGCAGATCTATTAACGAGATGGCTGAAGAGTTCAAAATTCGCCTGATATGGGTGCCGGACCATATGGATATATTAGGGAATTGCAAGGCAGATGAAGTTGCAAGACTAGGAACTACCATACACGCTCTGAGGGACCTGTAACCTGCAACCTCGCTTATCCTGTCTGTCATGACAGGTCACTGTCTTATTGGAAGGCACGCAGATCGATTAAATGTCTTGCATAATGACTTTTGCAGAAACTGTGGAGAAGAAGATGAGGAGGAATCAATAGAACACCTTCTGTGTCTGTGCCCTGCTCTCTCTAGAAGGCGGGTAGCCCTACTACATTAAATGGAAAAGTTACTATATTTGGAATAGTTGTAATCGAAAATTGCACTGACCTCTAACAATCGCAATATTTTTTTAGTCTGAATTTTAGTCTAGACTGCATCGATTGTATTGCTTTATACCCTACACCACACTGTGGTCCAGCGTATACTGAGTTTGTGCATTTGTTTGTAACACATAAAAGGAGAAGAGATAGACCCATCGTGTACTATACCGATCGACTTAGAAGCACTTACTGAGTCGATTTAACGATTTCCGTCTGTCCGTCCGTCCGCCTGTCGGTAGATTTTACAAACGAGTATATGCAATATTTGTTAAGCAATATATTTATTCCGTTTATTGATCTATGAAAAAATACTGCACATTTGAAGATAATCGTTTCAGATCTAGTTTATTATGATCAACATCATCAACTCTTCCTTGGAATAAGCCTTGATGAGGAGGTGGTACTAAGTACTTTGTTAACTGAAACAAAACCAATTATTCAAATTATTATCGCAATGCCTATTTTCGCATTTTTAGGAAGGTGTAGGGTACTATATATACACTGAAAAAAAAATAGTAATAAAACTAATGATGACACATTCTTATATTAAGTATGCTACCTCGGCATCAATTCAATGACAATTTTCATTAAAATAATGAAAATTTACACGTTTTTTACGAAATTTTCCTTAATATAAAGTTTTTTGAATTTGAATTAATGACTATCTAATCATTAGTTTTGTGTACGCGCTTCTTTAAATGTACGCATTTAAATTAAAGAAAAAAATCATTATTTTTGTGCCAATCCGCATTATTTTAAGTAATATTTCAATACTTTTAAGGATTTTCTACATTAACACTATGACGTAGACATGTCATAGTTTTAATGCCGAATCGGACTTAATTAACACTATGAGATATATGAGTAATAAATTTAAGGCTATGCTCCCCTTAAAGGAAAGGCTGTCTTGGTAATAAATTTTATGACTATTGTCATTATTTTTAAGAATACATACGAGAGAATTATACAATCTCTCCCTCCCTCTCTCGATCGGAGAATCAGTTTTGTTTGGTAATGTGTGAATCAATAATTGTTATGGAATGCTAGAAGAGAAAATAGAGAACAGTTATGTTGTTCGTTTTCTTTTAAACCGTCAGTTATTTACAAGCGATGGAAGGAAACGGTTGTCTGTTTTCGGGACGCGGATTGTGAAAAAATTTGGTTGCTGTGAATATGTAAGTATACGTGCATACATACGTACATATTGCACCGAAAATAATTTTAATATGGGCTGTTAACAGTTATTTTTGCTAAAGCATAGCAACAACAACAAATGAAACCGTCGTGTACATGTGTGTATGCATGTGGTTATGCCGTCGGCGTCACCATCGATCTCTGTGATAAGGGAGTGCGTGTGTCATAGTTATTTATGCTGTATGTTATTTATGGCGATGTACATGCGTTTTTGAAGGAGATCTTGTTTGTAAGTCCTGTGAAGAGATTTGTGCCAAATGGATGATAAAAATGTGAGTAATAGATTTTGTAATACTGAAAGAGACAATGGGAAAATGTTTAGGTACGTGAAAAATAATATTATTATCCTGAAATAAACATCTTATTGGCAATTACAAAATGTGCGTGTGTCATAGTTATTTTTGCTGTATGTTATTTATGGCGATGTACATGCGTTTTTGAAGGAGATCTTGTTTGTAAGTCCTGTGAAGAGATTTGTGCCAAATGGATGATAAAAATGTGAGTAATAGATTTTGTAATACTGAAAAAGACTATGGGAAAATGTTTAGGTACGTGAAAAATAATATTATTATCCTGAAATAAACATCTTATTGGCAATTACAAAATTAACAAAACACATTTTAATTGAAAGTATTTATTTATTAAAAATACCAGCGCATAATGCAGAAATGTAAAATTATTTGTGGCAATATAGAAATTTATTATTAATAATATGTTATACATATAACTATCTTTTTTAACTTTTTAATAATACAATTTTAGAATGGGTCTTTTGTGAGAAGAGTGGCAAATTTTACAAAATATTTCAACGTAAGTATTATATATGAACGGTTGAAATATTTCTCTTAGTTTTCAGCGTTTTCCAGTTGTGATATGATAAAATTTATTTGCATTTTTTTGGTTTATAGATAATTTTATATGATTTATTTTCAGGAAAAATTTAATTATTTTAATTTTAGATCACGCAATATTTGAAGATATATGGGATGGATATATGAAAAATGCAGTGCTGAATGCCATTTATAACTTCCAAAAAATAAGTGAGCATATACCTACATGGGAATGTTTGAATTGAAAGGAAATAGATTTGGAAACAATATTTGTAAGTATTATGTATTTCTGAACAAATATATTTTATTTGAAAATCAAGAAATTTAATTTGGAACGCATATATTAATGTATTGGAACAAAATATATTTGCGAACTGACGTTCACATATAAAATACGTGTTTTCACACAAACAAAGTTATTGTTAAAAAGTTTTCCAAATATAATTTATTTAAACAGATTTTTTCCTTCTTTGAATTTTAGTTTAAATTTTTCTCAGATTTCGTGTTCATAATTTGCTTCATAAGTACTTCATAATTAAACCTGCTGTTAGATTAGGCCCATTTGGTCCAATTTTTGTGTCGTTTCCTTTATAAACGGTAATATATGTATGTATATATATTCCCTTATAATTTGGTCCAAGGGATATTTTTGTTTTACTAAAATCAAAATAATAAGCGATTTTGCTCAAATATAATTGTAAATAAGCTGCTTTCTTTTCACGAAGTATTGAATAAAAATAAATATAAAATATTGTCTTCCGTATTCATTTTATATGAAAAATTTAATGTTGACCAAATGGACTCTTAACCTAGGATTCGTACAGATTTGCTAATCTAACACCAGGGTTAAGAATGTCATAAGCAGCATTAGCTTTTGCTTTACAGAAGTAATTTTTATTATTTTTTTGTAGTTTTGTTTGCTAACAAAACTTAAGATTTTAAAATCTAAGTCACGATTGATTTTTTTGAGAAAACTATTTTTGATAACTCAATTTATATGAAAAATGTCACTTTCGCCACTTTTAAAACAATCAGTTTCTATTATTAATAATATCTTACATAAATATTTTTTTTAACTTTTAGTACAGCAAATTTTGTATGGATCTATTATAAGAATTTGTGTCGAAGAAGAGTGATTAAATATTTCAGTGTAAGTAAGTATATTCCAAAGATTTTAATATATCTCTTATCTTTCAACATTTTGTGACAGTTATATGATGAAATTTATTTTAATACTTTATCGTATATAAATCATTCTGTTTGATTTCTATTCAAATTATTTTTATTTTAGTTCGCGCAATTGAACTTTATTTGGATATATGAAAAATGCAGTGGGGAATTAAAAATTTACAAATTGCAGGAAATGAATGAGCATCCAAACTATATCATATAATAATATAATATTTGTTTAATATAATTTCTATTTAAATTCCAGCAAAATTCTAGGTTACAAATCATTAAGGTCGGTTCCGATAAAAATTGTTCATGGACAACAAATAGAGAAACGAATCCCGCTATAGAATCGATACATAACAATACAATATTCGAATAAAAGTCAAACTTCATAGTGGCCGATTTGTCTTTATACAATTACATATTGTTTTAAATTATAAAATGTTCAAGGTTATCCGTAATATGTATTATATTTTTTTGTATTTTCCAATATAAAATATAACAAATAAAATATTTATTTAGAAAGATAAAGTGTTGTGTTATTGAATTTTCTATGAATAGTAAATGATTTCAAAGAAAATGATTCATTTAAAAGAGTAACATTATAATCAATATAATGTAACGAATTTTCCATACATATTAAAAAAACTGTATTTAAATTCATGTATGCCTTAAATTAATTACCAGTATATTCTTATATCAAGGACAAACATTTTAAATTTTATTACGATAATGTTTTAAATTATATGATATTTTACTAAAAATAAGCACGCGCCATACTTAAATTTACGCAAAAATGTGCTTATTTTAAGACCAAACATAATTAGTTTTATTACCCAAAATTCTTAATTCTATGAAATGCATCCTCAAAACAAGTACTATTCACGTCTTTAAATTAACTATAAAACCTTCTTATTTTTATAGCGATTGTCTTTGGCTCGAAATCATTGCCGAAATCTTAAACTTTACGAAAAATTCATTGATTTTCAGTACGCTTTTTTTTTAGTGTAGTCGGCCACACCCCACCTCTAGGCTTTCCTTACTGATTTTATATTTAACCCTTGTCCTCTTCTACATAATTGAAATGAATACAGATTCGGCACCGCCCGACTTCCCTTACTTGTTATTTGTTGGTTGGATTATTTGAGATAAAATATTACCAATATTATATAATGTACAACAACATTTTTTACTGCATTTAAACGATCTAAATGTTCTGTTTTTACACCCATGAACTACCGATATAGTAACCAGGATTTAAAATTAACTGTACACTGAAAAAAAATTTGACATGAAATTAAAAACAAGTTTGCCCTTAAATCAGAGATTTAATCTGTCTTTGTTTGAATAACAAATTTCTTTGAATTTAAGAAATTTTACTTGATTTCAAAGAAATTTTCGTTCGTTTAAAGTAAATTTTCTTACTTCTATGATAAGATGTCCATAACACTATGTCATGTTGACTTTAACGTTACGCCATAAAATTAAAGGAAAAATAATTGATTGTAGTGCAAATGTCGTTAAATCAAGTACACATTTTCATAGTTTGTAAGATTTTTTCCTTAAAAATGTAGAAATTCTCATGTCATGTTTTTAAAAACAATTTAGCCTTAATTTTCAGTCCACTTTTCTTTGATTTTTAAATTAAAGATTAGTTATCTTTTAAATTAAGAGATCGTTTTTATCTGCGAGAGGAAAATGTAGACTCTTTTTGGTCGCAAAATTGAGAATAATAGTGAGAGTTACAGTGAAGTGTGTTTGGAATTTTTTGGAATCAGCTCTTATTGAGCGGTGGTAGAGAAAGGTTGTGTGCGCTTATGCGAGTGGACGTTTATAATTCTGCATTAATAGCAACAGTTTCGGAGGCTGTTTGTCGGCAGTGTGTATAACATGTAGTCGAAAATAAATTATCTGGAAATATTGACTGGCTGCTTATACGACGATTAGATTTGTCTCAGTGGTAGATTACCAAATGTAGGTGTGTGCGTTGTAGTTACGCGCAATGATAACAAAAAATAATCATAAAATCTCTTTCGGACATTCAGAGTAGTGGAGTTTATATGTGCTTTTACGAATTTATTACTTTGACAAAAACAATGCAAAACGACCGTAAATGTGTGTATGTATGTATTCAAGAAATAACGGAATAAAGCCGATTTTGGAACAATACGAGTAAACTATCCAACGTTGTTTTTCCGCTGTCTAAGTAAATTGCGAATATTTCCATAATGAATAAATAAAATATTATTTTTGTAGAATATCATTAACTAAATATGCCACTTTGCTACATCTAATTTTATGAAAATTGAGATTTTTTATAGAATGATAGAAGATTTAAAAATACATCATGTAGAAAAAAGAAATCACCAAACAAACATGCTAAGTTCACACAAACATGCAAAACATGTGAAGTCTGTATAAAAACGGATAATTATAATTAACTATTATTGATATTTAAGCGGAACAAATAAATATTGCGTATTTGCAGAAAAAAATTATATTAAATGGAAACAGTTAAAAAAATGTTCCTTCTGAGCACTTTTTGAAACTGGACTTAGCATATTATGTTTTGCTAACGATATGTCATATTAAATAATTTCCAAGCTATACAAATATTTATGTGAACAAGTCTTAATTTATGAGTAAGAAATATTTACATATAACAGTTCCACAAAAGGGTAAAAACTCAAAATTTAAAAATTTCAGTAGAAGCCAAAAAATGTTTCCATAAATATTAATTTCCAAAAAAATAATATTAACGGAAATATGTCACTGCAAGAAAATATCATTAAAAATATATTTTGATATTTTCTGACATATGTTATTATATCATATTATATTATGAATAAAACATCACATATTGTATTTTCGTTTGTTTTATTTTGGTCTTTGAATCGTTATTGATTTGTAACTAGGATTTTCTCCTGCATAATAAGTCTATAATTTTACAGAATTCAAACTTTTTTACAAAAATGTATGGCAAAAAAATCAATACCAATCATTCAGCAAGGTTCAGATTTAAAACACCAGCTCTAAGAGGCCTAGCTTCTCCCAAACGAATAAAAAGAATTCCTCACTTCTGGTATTTCAACTCAAAAATATCCACGTCAAGTAATATATTTGCCACCGCAGCTCATACGAAGAGAAAGATTTTGTTAGGAAAAATTTTGCCAACTATCATTTATTTATCCATTAGAAAAAGTATTCCCTCTAATATAAAGAAAACCAGACTAAACACAATTGCTACGGGCATCGTCAGTTATGTAGGGGTTGCTACTGAATAAACTGTTTATCGAAATCAATTGTTTAAAAAATAATCATTTAATAAAGAAGCAAAAAACAAAATTTATCACGAACGTTTAGACAAATAATTAAATAAAAAAAATATTTTACGAAACATATTTTACACTTGTGGAAAGTACAGCATGTGCTTAGTTTAGTTACAGAATGTACTTAATCTAAAGTAATTTGATGTATTTGATGTAAGCACAAGGCGTAATAGATTTAAAAATTTGAAGTCTTTCATCGAAGTACAAGGCGTAATATATTTAAAAATGTGAAATCTTTCATCGAAGTATAAGGCGTAATTTTTTCAAAGACGTTTGATGTCCTGATCTAAAGATGATTTATGTCTTTAATTGTACTACTTACTTATGATGTACTTATTTTAATAGTCTTTGTCTTTGGAGCCAAATCAAAGAAAAAATCTTAGAAGTTAAGAAAATTTAAATGATTTTCAGTACACTTTTTTTTCAGTGTAGCAAATATTAAATCACTTAATTGCACCCAAGAAGTCTTATGTGTCACATTTTGTTACTCAATCCATTGTAGTTATGCCCAATTCCACTTTTCCAATTGGACCTTCTCATTAGTGCCTACATGAGTAAATCTGCATGCACTTATCTTGTTGAATTTAAATCATCGGTGACATCAAGATTAAATCTCATAGCTTCTCGTTTTAAGTACAAAATGGTCAGACTTCATCACCGGCATTACCACAACGTAATCGACTATATCCGACATGACGGCTACGGTCTTCTCGGTTGATGTAGTTAAGCTTAACCCACGCAAGTGTCTCTGGAGTGCGATGATAGCCATTGGTGTAAATAATCCTATTGCAACACTAAATGGAGCTACATTATACAACAGGACACAGTGGCGGTATCGAGAGAGTTCCCATATTTTGGTAAAATATTAGTGAGGAGAGAAACTTGGACGAAATTGATTCTTCTCTAACTACTATAAAGTCATTAGATATATTGTTAAGCAAATTTTGAATGAGTTTTTTTTTGCAATTGTGTGTATTTTACAACTTTAAAGAATATATAAATACATTCTCGAATATAAGGACGTGATATCAACACCCTTTTCCATTATTGTCTCAAGGGGAAACAACACTTGTCCTGTACGTTCGGTGCTTACGGAGTCTAAAGAAAGCCTTTAACTATTTCCTACAACATGAATAAGTATGAAGCCTCTACCATCATTACCGTTGCATTCAATCTGAACAACATGTGATGCTTCGTTAACATCGAATACAAACGTGCAAAGCTTCCTGCCGCCTCTCACATCTCATCACGTCCTTTTATAATTGTACATGTGTTCCTATAAAGGATATCGCAAAGGTGAAACTCACACGAAGACCAAAGGGTTGGCGAGGAGTTAGCCAATGCCTGCCTGTGCTTAGATATGCATTCAGCGAACATTTCCCGGTTCGACAGCCACTTTAATGGAGATACGAATCTTACGCACATTTTTAAACACATGGAATTACTTTAAATACATAAGTGTTGAAACTTTTACAGAAATGAGTGGTCCAGGTCAAAACTATGGATATTAAAATTTTACATCGGTATAGTAGTATATCGAAAACCTCCCAATATGATTTTTGGTAAAATATTTTGTATACAGTAGAAAAATGCAACTTCACCAAAATGTATGCATGTTAACAAGTAAGTTCAATATAATATTACAATACAACACGTGATTTTATTTTGTTCTCCTATTCAATATCTAAAACGTTTCTTCAGACACAAAAGAGATATTCCGTACGGTATACCGAGATATAACTGTGTTAAAATGTAGAAAAAGTGCTAAAATCCATCTTAAGCAAAAAATTCATATTTTCACAGAAAGGAGACCCTATGGATATACCTATTTCGGCCATGCTGAATCCAGTGGCATTAGCCGTTTTTCTATTTTAGCTCTTGTTTTCGCGATATTCGACCACAAAGTTTGTTGGGAAATCAGAGGGTTAACTTATCTCTTTGGTTATTTTGAAGTGGAAGACTTCGGAATATACGCTTCAGTCCAAAGATCGAAATAAAGGGAACATTTGGACAATTATTTTTTTCAAAACAGTCGTCCACGCTTCTTACCCCCTTGCCCCTGAAAAAGTGCAGTGAAATCTTATCATATGTTAAAAAACATCGGCATCGTTGAGAAAAATATTCCTCGCGAAGAAATACTATAAGTCCTTTCTCAACTTTTTTATGAGAATTAAGCAAATTTCGAGTTATTAGATAATTTGTGTATTTTTCTGCTCATAGTAGAAAATATTTGAAATAAATTTTTTTGACTTAAATTTTTTGTAAATTATTTTTTCGTTAGTGTTAGGAAATTTCAAAGGTAACCAACAAAACCAGCTAAATTGTGAAACCTGTTAATTTTTCATAAATATGTTTTTTTTTTTTTTTTTTTTATATTTTTTATTTTCTATCATCAGAGCACTTAAAAAAATAGTAACAATTCTTTGTATTTACAGATCTTGAGTTATAACTAAAAAAGTATTGCAGCAAATAATGGCCTTTTTTTATAATTACATACATACAAATTTGGTATTTTGATACAAATTAGAGGAAAAGATAGTGGAAAAACCCCATTTAAATTGTTAAAGAAACTCTGATATTAAAAACTTCTAGAAACTTCACATCTGAAGTTGTAGAAGGAATTAATTATGCAAGTTTCTTAATATTGCGTAACTTGAAGATCTGTTTCGATCTTCGAATCTTTCTGTAAGGTTACAAATGACAGTTTTAATCAAATCTTGTTTATATTGACAATGTAGATTTACAGTGGAAAAAAGTCTACTTAAGTTGAAGATTATCTTAAGGTTCTTGTTTTGAATAATTTGTAGTTTCTTAACGTGTGTTTTCGCACACATGGAGGACCAAACTTGGCACCCATACGTCATTATTGGACGAATGCACGTTTTATACAGCAAAAGCTTATTTTTCGTGTTCAATGTTGATTTCCGATTCAATAAAGGAAAAAGAGCCCTTCCACATCTAACAGCTTTATTGCATGCATATAAAATATGATCCTTAAATGTCAATTTTTTATCCAGTATTATCCCAAGGTATTTAATGGAAGCTTGTATCGGAATAATTGAGCCCATAGTAATTTTTCGCGAGGAACATTTTTCTCAAATATACAAACTAAAAATTTCGATGATTTGTATGACGTTTGACACGTGGTAAGATTTGGTTGCACTTTTTCGGGGGTAAAGTGGTGAGAAGCGTGGTTGACTATTTTGAGAGAAATAATACTCGAAGGGTTTCCTTTATTTCCTTCTTTGGACTGAAGTGCGTTTTCGGAAGTCTTACACTTCAAAATCACCTCCGAGACTAACTAACCTCTCTGATTTTTTTTGCAAACTTTGTGGTCGAATCTCGCGAAAACAAGAGCTAACCTAGAAAAACGGTTAGCTCCATTGGATTCAACAAGGTCGAAATAGGTATATCCATAGGGTCTCCTTTCTGTTACATTTTTAAAGTGTCCATTTCGAGCACAGTGTTATCAATTGAGCCAACTTGACTAAACAAATGAAGCAGAAGTTTTTATTTTTGGGCTACTTTCACGTCCAAGTTTCAGAATTGAGTTCCAAATTAATAAGCTGAAAAATTTTGTACTGTGTATTATACTGATATGGTGTATTTCGATGTTCTGAGTAATTACATAATTTCATCTATTTATACGAAAGGCATCAGAATGGGCGATGTTGATTATTTTATTTGAGTTAAGAGAAGTGTAACTTGTCCGAAGAAAAATATCTCATTTTTGGACTCGGAGATCAAACATTCTGTAGCCACGAAATCTATATATTTATACAAAGTGGAGTTAGTTAATTTGTTCCAAATTTTAGTGGAGCTCTGATTATTATAGAGCTCAATATATTTAAAATATATATGGGTATATGAAAAATGCAGTGGTGAATGCAATTTACAAATTACAACAAATAAGTGAGCATACACCTATACAATTTTGAACAATTTTTATTTAAATTTCAGCCAAATTCAATTTTTAAAATCATTAATGTCGGTTCCGATTAAAATTTTTCATGGAGGTTTGGGGAACATATAGAAAGATGAATCCATTATAGGTTTACAAAACGGTACAAAATATACGAACAAGATCAAACAAATATTTCTATAGTTTGTATTTATACAACTAAAATATTATTATACCCTCACCTTAGAGAGGAGGGTATATACAATTTGCTACGAGCCAAAAGTGTAACAAATCGAAGGAGTGACCTAAGACCCTATGTAACTTTTGGTTTAAAAAGGTCCATTTGTGTGGGAGGTACCAAAAAGGGCGTCCCAATGTAGCCCACTTTTCTCTAGACTCTAAATAATAATAAAAGCATTACATTGTACAAAATTTCAAGTACTTGTATGAACTGATATTAAAGCCATAAGCAGTAAACTTTTGTTGAAAAATGGTCCATTCGTGCTCATTCGACTTAAAATGACCCAAAACGGATATCCGCCGAACATACTTAGGCTCTTAGGTCACTCCTTCGATGTGTTACACTTTTGAACGTAGCAAATGATATATACCCTCATATCACTAAAGTGAGGGTATAATAATATATGAGTAATTTCCCTTGCATAGTTTATGAACAGTTTTAAAATCCATTTATGCCTTAAATTAATTACCAGTACATGCTTATATCAAGGACAGACATATTAAAATTAAATAAATAAAATTTTAAATAAATTTCATTGCCGAGATCCTAAACTTTACGACAAATTCATTGATTTTAGTAAGCTTTTTTTAGTGCACATTTTATATGCCTCTTCTCCAACCGTACCTAGTGCTGTTTTAATCGGTTGTTCGGTTAAGAACCGGCAGACTAATTTATCTTGTTTTTAATTCCTCCCACTGTGCAATTCAACCCGGGCGAACTTACTACCGTTCTAACCTCTTTAATCTCAGACTTAGCCAATAAGACACCCGACTTAATTTTTTTCATTCTGATGACAAATATTTTAGGGTAGGTTAGGTTAAGAGTGGCAGCCTGTAAAACAGACTCACTTGGAGACGGTCCATTTCATTGTGTTCCCACAGGGACGTAAGTCATCCATAGCCCCTTCCGTTGGACGAATTTGATTGCTTTCAAAAACTCAAAAATTGGCGCATCCAACATCAGTCAAGTTAGCTAACTCCTCAAAGAAATAAGAGCCCAAGGTTGTATGCCACTTCTAGAGAGAGCGAGGCACAGACACAAAAGGAGTTCTATTAATTCCTTCTCCTCTTCGTATCCACAGCTTTTGCAAAAGTTATTATGCAAGACCTTTAATCCCTCTGCGTACCATCCAATAATACAGTGGCCTGTCATGACAGACACGATAGGCGAGACGTCCGTTCTCGACAACGACGGCAGTCAGCCTGGAATGTAAGCAGTTCCTGACTGGTGAGCACCTGTCATTTGTTGCCGTAAGAGCACTATCTCTCACGAGAAGCGCGCAGATTGCTAGAGGCATGCACACATAGCCCAGGTCCCCTTGAGCATGTAGGTTAATTCCTAGTGTTGCAGGTTCATCTGCCTTGCAGTTCCGTGGCCCGCTCCCGTATATCCCTGTGGTCCGACCCCCATATCAGTTGGAAATGTAACTGTTCAGCAATCTCGTTAAGATATCTGCGACGGTCGAGAGCAGTTTTTGAATTCAGGAATATAGTTTCAAGGAACTTGATAGCAGCCTGACTATCAGAGAAAATATTTATACAGACTTTGGCCAGAACAATATTTTCAGCCATTCCGCTACCTCTTTAATAGCTAAGATTCCTGCCAGGTAAACACTACAGTGACCAGGCAGTCATTTTGCAAGTAATAGCTGAAGTTTCTCAAAAAAGACACCAAAGCCCACTTGGCTATTTGGAACCGTCCGTATAGAAGTTAATGAATCTCCTCTGTCCTGGGATATGACCATTCCATTCTGATCTATCAGGTTTGATAGTGAGATACTTCTTGTCAAAGAGAGGCTCAGTCATAGAGAATTCTTCATTACCCGGAAAGCCAGGCATTCTGACCATTGTGACGGTTCCCTGAGCCTAATCGCAGTATATGTAGTATATTGCACTGCTCCAGCGGTATTAAATGTAGTATAACATTTAATGTCGCAGTTAGTGTCTTTCTCAACGCACCAGTAGTGCATATATCAGCCATTCGCTGAACCTTGTTTAGTATCGCACAGAAGGTGGATTTCTGCAGAGCTGTCTACCAGGCGACAATGCCGTACAGCAATATCGGTCTGAGTACTGCCGTATACGAGTATAACCAATGAACTATACTCAGGTTCAGACCCCAGAGTTTTCCTGTTGGCGTTTTACAGGGAACTCCAATACTCCCCAAGGAGACAGGTGGAACTCGTGGCACCGTATTTCTCCAGGTGAAAAGAACTAGTTCCGTCTTGGTCGGGTTAACACCAAGACCATTACCGGAAGCCCATCTTGCGGTTGTATGAAGGGCCTGCTAGAGTATCCAGAAACTTCCTCTAACAGCTATTGTAACGTCATCTGTACAGGCAACAACTCTGACACCCATCATCTGCAGAGAATGCAATATATTGTTCATGGAGAGATTCAATAGCAGAGGAGACAGAACACTCCCTTGGGACGTTCCCCTGCTGACTAATCTATGGAGTTCAGTTGACCCTCAACTAGTTGAAATGGGTCTCTTAATTAGAAGATTATGAATGAACTTACGTATACTGCTGTCAACCCCCAGGGTTTCTAACGCCGTAATTATAGAGGGTGGATTTATATTATTGAAGGCCCCATCTATATCTTACAAAGCTACCATATCCTTCAATAAAGATGGCTATATCTTGCTGGATGGTTTTGGTGGAGCTGCCCTTGCATGCAGTTGCGTGGACAGTAGCCTGTGATAAATTTTAGTCCTATTGTTGCCATCTATTAATCTCTCTAGAGTTTTAAGGAGAAATGACGATAGACTAATTAGTCGGAAATCCTTAGCTCCAGCTTGGTTTCTCTCCATTTTTTTTTTTGGTATGTGTGCCTGATTGATATAACATGTGTATATCTGAGCCAGGGAGCAACTGCCTACAGGCAGTGGCTGCCTGTAGGTCCGCCGGTGAGACTGTGTCTGCTCCTGGCGACTTAAAAGGTTTAAATCTTTTAATAGCCCAGTGAATTCTAGATTCGGGTACAATCTCGTTGGCAACATCTGATGACTGTACTTTAAGGGAATCTCCAACTGAAGTATTCAATGGCTCTTCAGAGTTGCCCGGGAAATGTGAATCCAGGAGCACTCCCAGCGATTACTCACTGGACATTGTCCAGAAACTATCATTTTTCTTGATGTACCCAACATTACAAAGTGTTGAGGCTAAAAATTTCCGTAACCTTGAGGCTTCGGACGAATTCGACGAAATGACGGGCGGACATTTTCCAGTAAAGTTCATTGCGCGATCTAAAATTAAAATAATAAAAAATTTTCTGAAAAGAAATCATATAGAATGATTAATATACAAAAAAAGTTCAAATAATTTGCATCATATCACCATAGGAAAACGTTGCAAACAAAGAGAAATATTTCAATCATTCACATATAATACTTACGTTGAAATATTTGGTAGAATTTGTCGCTTTTCTAAGGCAAAATTACTCCTGAAAGACTCATTCTAAAATATTTTTATTAAAAAAAAAATAGTTTTATGTATCATATTATTAATTACTAATTAAAAATTCCCTTATTGCCAGAAACAATTTTATATATCAGCATTATTTATGCGCTGTTTACAGTTATGTTTAATAAATATATACTTTCAATTAAAATAAATGTGTTTTGTTAATTTTTTAAATGCCAATAAGTTCTTTGTTTCAAGAAAAGTATTTAATTATTACTTAAAATAATGCAGGTTGTAAGAAATGCAATGATGGTTTTTCTTAATTTAAAGGCGTACATTTAAAGAAGTGCCTACACAAAACTAATGATTAGATAGTCATAAATTCAAATTCAAGAAACTTTAGATTAAGGAAAACTTTGTAAAAAACCTATAAATTTTCGTTTTTTGAGGCAAATTGTGTTTGAATTGATGCCGAGGTCGCATACTTAATTTAAGAATGTGTCGTCATTAAATTTTATTACTATCCATTATTCAGTGTATGTATTTAATTTGGGTTCTCTGTTAAAAACACAGGCAGAATTCCAGGGACTCAAACTGGGCTGGGGAATACAATATGTTTGATGCGTGTAACTATTGTTTTTGTCGGTTATTTAAATTTTTGTTTTTTTCTTAAGTTATCTCAAACAGTTCCTGAGATATCTGCAATTGCAAATTGAATTTTAATTTTTTTTCCAAACCAATTATTTAGTTAATTTAAATATTTATTTGTAATCAATCAATAACGATTTAAAAACCGAAATAAAAACAAACGAAAATGCAACGAGAAATTTATATATATAGCTGAATATATGCTGATTTCTTTCACATCAACTTTTCTGTGTTATATGATTTAAAGACAAGTAATAAAGTTAAGTCCGGTAAACCGACTTACGAATTCCGTACACGGGGCAAAATCGTCTTTGTGATATGTTTGAATGTTACAAATAACACAAATTTTTAAATATTATATATTTCTGAGCAAACAAATTTTATTTGAAAATCAACAAAATATATTTGGAACGCATATATTAATATTTTACAACAAAATATATTTGCAAAATAAATTTCTCAAATAAAATGTGTGTTTAAATACAAATAAAATTATTATTTAGTAATTTATCCAAATATGTTTTATTTAAAAATGATTTTCAAAACTTTTGCTGACTTTTTAGAATATCAGTTTACACTTTTCCATAGCTTCGAATTGTACCTCCCAGTTACAGTACCATATGCAGCATTAACTTCTGTTTCAATCAATCATTTCAAATTCCTGAGTTAGTATTCCAAATCATTATTTCTTGCCAATCCTATAAAGGTAATTTATTTTGATAATATTATTTATTTATAATAAATAATATTATTTATTTATAATAAATAATATTATTTATTATTTTTACGAATATAATAAATAATATTATTTATTTATTTTACTAACATTAAAAATTTTCAAAAAAAAAAATAGCTTTGAATTAGTAAAAAATTAACGTATTTTCTGAATTCTTAAGTGCAAATAAATATTTGTTTCGAAAATCATAGTCTCAAATAACAACCTATTTATTTATATACTTTTTGTGTGTACCCAATATTATATGTTTAGAGTGTACCCTAAACATATATATGTTTCAAGCCAAATATGTTTGGGACAATATACTACAGAATCGATTTTTTTCAAAATACGTAGTGCATTTGTGTGGAAGGTGCGAAAGGACTGTAGGTAAGTGTTTGTATGAGTCTGTTATTAAAGTTATGAGCTACTAACTTTGCACCAAAAGTTCATTTGTGTGGGAGGAACCAAAAGGGGTGTGCCTTTGGTCCCAACAAAAAAGTTCTCGTAAATTTTTTTTTAAACTATTATCAATTCATAATAATAACTTTGAAGTATGTACTGGTATAAAAGTTATAAGCTGTTAACTTATAGTGAAAACCGGTAAGGAAAGGCATAAAGTCGGGCGGGCTGACTATATAATACCCTACACCTCCCCATCAATGCAATAAGGGTCATCGCGATAATAATTTGGAATAATTGGTAAATGGATAGGAACATACATATTATCTAATTCTGTATCGATAATCGCTAAGTTAAGCAATATAAATAAAATTGAGAAACATCTTTCTGGAAAATTTTAATGATCGAAAGTAAAGTACTCTATAACGCTTTGATACCAAATCAGGAGGAACATATGTATGTATATATGGAGGTTATATATAAATCTGAACCGATTTTCCCTGAATACACATTCATGTAAAAAGACCTATTTCTGTCGAATTTCGTACTGATCAGATATAAAATGCAGTCTCTGCTGCGCTTACATGTCAAATCGGGGGTAACATATATATGGGGGCTATATCTAAATCTTAACCGATTTTCTTCGAATTTGCCAGTATTCCTGTAAAAAGATACCTCTTTTGCCGAATTTCGCACTGATCGGATATAAAATAAAATTTTTACAGCGATTACATGTCAAATCGGGGGTTACATATGCTATATCTAAATCTGAACCGATTTTCTCCGAAATTAGCAGTATTCCTTCATATAATAAAAAACCTCTTTTTGCCGAATTTCACACTGATCGGATGTAAAATAACATTTTTACAGCGCTTACGTGTCAAATCGGGGGTAACGTATATATGTGGGCTATATCTAAATCTGAACCGATTACTTCCAAATTTAACAGTGTTCATTCATATAGTAAGAAACCACTATCTGCGAATTTCATAATGATCGGATATAAAATAAAGTTTTTACAGCGCTTACATGTCAAATCGGGGGTAACATATATATAGGGGCTATATCTAAATCTGAACCGATTTTAACCAAATTCAATAGGGATCGTACTTGGGCCAAAAAAAGTAATGTATAAAGTTTCATCGAGATCGGACCATAATTGCGACCTGTACTTTGATTACAAGAATACATGCACAGACAGACGGACACACAGACACAAATCAACTCAGAAAGTGATTCTAAGTCGATCGGTATAATAAACGATGGGTATATTTCTTCTCCTGTTGGTAGTTACAAACAAATGCACAAATTTATAATTACCTGTACCACAGTGTGGTGTAGGGTATAAATAGTGCATTTGTGTGGGAGGTACCAAAGGGACATGCGAAATGACGCCAAGTATTCACTGGACTGTAGGTTCTATGAAAGCATTATACTGTACGAATCTTCAATTATTTGCATTTACTGGGATTAAGTTATAAGCTATTAACTTTTGGTGCAAAATGGTACATTTGTGTGCTAGGTTACAAAAGGGGCGTGCCAATAACACCCACTTTTATCTAAAAAAGTTCAAGCATTTTTATGAACTTTTATTAAAAAGTTTAAGGGGCGTGGCATCTTCGTCCATTTTGCTCGAGGTGATGTCGACTAATAAAATTATACTATGTGTGTAATCTCAGAAGATTTGAATATAAAATATTTAAGAATCAATATTTCACTAAATTTTAACCCTTTGTGCGGAAGGTACTAGAAGGAGGGAACCATACCGCATACCAAATTTGAAGTAAATCGGTTAAGCATTTCGGGTGTTATCGTGCGCACCAGCCAGCAGACATACAGACGGACGGGCGGACATTGCACATTATACTTAAAATGACCCATAACGAAAATACTTAGGGTCTTAGGTCACTCTTTCTTTTTGAAATTTTGATATCTTGAATAATTTCCTAGCGAGGGTGATGAGATTTAGTGTATATATGTACATATATCTGGTAGGAGTCCCCTCAGGTACCCTATTTTCACCACCCCTTACACATGTACATTTTGTGAAAAATTCAAGAAGATCGGTTCAGTCGTTTAGACTGCTATACGGCACACAACAAACAAACACAAATTCTCTTTTATAAATCCGATTTTTTAAGACGTCAATATTGTTTTCATGATTTCCAACCTGGCTCTTTCAGAAAAAAATTATTTACATATAAGCAAAAAATTATTTCCATTTTAAGAGGTGAAAACATTTTGAAGTGAAGCGCATATCACACCATTGATATTTGGAAAGGTATTTTGGAAACACTTATTGTTATTTTTATCATATTTATCTTTGCCCTTTGCAAATGTATAATTTTCTCGTTTTACTTGATACATTTCTGTCATAATATAAAGGAATTCGTTAAAGCACTATTTGTTATGCAGCAAAATAATTATATATATATAAGCATTTAATGTAAACAGAAATTTTTCGACAAAATAATGACCAAGCAAATAAATGAATGTTAGTGGAGAAACCCGACTAAATTATACCCTTACTTTTCTATGCTCCTCGACGAAACGATGGGAATAAATATAAAATATTGTGAGAACTGTAACATGGAATTTGCTACGTTGTGCAGGTGATGCCAGAACTATTGAAATTTGTTTGTCATTCTTTACCATAATCATTGAAAAATAATTTTCCAATAAAGAATATAAACAAAGTTTATTGAGGAATTATTTACATTTGCACTCAAAGGCACTCAGTCACTCCACCGAATATTATTGTGTGTTTAAGCCAGCCAGCTAGACTGCCATAAAATGCCCAGAGACATCCTCAATGCATATACTGGGTTATAGTTCCTTTTACTTTAAACATTTTTTGGGCAAAGGGCAAACTTCTTGTAAAACAAAGTTATACAGTCGTATTCATAAAAAAATCATAATTATGATTTAAACTGCACATTAGTTAACAACCAATTTTGGCCTAATAAACGATTATTAAAAGATCGTATTCATAAACAGCATTTTAACTAATAAACATTTTAATGACTTCGTCAATGTAATGCTGGCAACACCATCGTTTTCACACACTATTTTCTCTCTTAATGGTGCATTCATACGATTATCAATTGTAAGAGTAGTCGAATATATAAATTATTTTATTGTTTATTTTAAAAACAACTGTACTAATTAAAAAAAATGTTTGCTTACTTTTCTCAGAACTAAAAAATACAACAACTAAAGATCAAATAAATGTCGAATTCTGATAATTTTTTTATTACACACAGAAAGGTATTCGAATAACGAATAATATTTAACACATGTTGATTATTTACATATCACTAGTGAATTTTGTACAATTGGCATTTCTTGTGTTGTGGTTTTGCAACAATATAAGTTTATGGTCTTTAATAAAACAATATAGGAAAAAAGAATGCGAAAATTCATTTATTATACTGATTTACAATATGGGAAAAAAGAAGAATGCAAAAATGATTTTATATACCGATGGACGCAGAATCATTCCCTGAGTCGATTTAGCCATGTCCGTCCGTCTGTGACAATCAAAGTACTGCTCGGAAAAAGGAAACAATCCTAACGAAATTTTTGGGATAAGGAGCAGCTTATGTTGCACAATGCCTTTAACTCTTCCTGGAAAAATGCGACAAATCGGTCCACGTTTTGATATACCTCCCATTTAATGGTACATTCCGTTTTGACATAAACGCGTTCTAGAAGGCACAGTTACGTATTTTATTCTTGTTTTCTTATTTTAACCTAAAACATTTCTAGAAAATATGTTCAAAATCAGTCTTATAATATTTTTTTCTTTTAATTAAAATATTCCATAAAAATGTTTGGCAAAAGCATTCGAAGAAACAGCAAATATCACTTTAACAAACGCTTAAAGTAGGGTCGAACCAATATTAAAATTCACGCATTTAACAATGGTTTACGAAAGGTGTTTTAGGCTAATAATCGTTTATGAATACAGTTTTGACCAATTTTGCTTAACAAAGGTTTGTAAAGCTGTTTTAAGTTTTTATGAATACGGCTGATAATATTTAAATAGTGGACATTGCTTGACAAATGACGGTGGAGTGTAGGGCCAAGCTCAACATTACTTTCTCATTAATGGGTTTTTATTCAGTACTTTAAAGTAAAAATTTTTTTGTTACATTTTATGTATTTTTATTGTAGTGAACCATATGTGGCAACAACTCAAAGTGCAATGTAAACTCCATTTTAACTTTAACTGTATTTTTATGTATTTTCATATACAAGAAAGGACATATACAAAATACGAACATATACACCGCAAAGTAAAAACAATGTTTGGCATTTAATTAGTATAGTGTTGAAACTACTACAGTTTCTGGAAAGAAAAAAAAAGAAACATATGCAATTCTTGGCAATAATTTACTGGTAGATGTCATTAAGTCTCTCTAGAAGACTATTCAAGATTTAAATTTATTGCCTAATAAACCATATTTTAGTACATAGCTTTAAGAAATAAATTTGCTATATTCTTATGTATTTTCTTCTGTGATATATTTTCCCGTGGCGATTTTCTTTTGTTTGTCGATTATTGAGCAACTTTTTGATTTTCTTCTTACAACTTTGACAGACAGTTCTGACTAAAACTAAACCAGACCAAATCCGGAAAACAATAAGGAAACTGTCATATTTGATGACATTTCGCATTATGCCAATCAAAGTGTTTTGTTTCATTTCCCCCCCAAAAAAAATAAAATCCTCAAAGGGAAAAGACATTCATACAGAATGAAGGATAAGCGAAGAATTTCCAAGGGAAAGGATATAAAATTTTGATGACAAACCACATTATCTTTAGTCACTTGTTTTTCTTCGATATGACAACTATGACAAAATTTAAACCATACGAATAGTATTTTGTTTTGCTGCACTGCGGTTTTATGAGATTTTATCAGAATGACAAATAGAAAATGGAGTAGCTGAAAGGAAATAAAATTAATATAAAAGGAAATGGGTTATTCACTTTTTCTTCAGATTAATTTTCGCTTTTTCGGTATGTAATTTCTGTGGCTTGTGTCGAAAAGGAGAATCCCATCAAGCTTTTAATAACTAAGGACTACAAAACTACTTTGAAATCACATTTGATGAGAGCATTTAGATTATGACAAAAATTGGACATTTTTGTAGCAAAATTAGTAGAAAAACTCAAATTATGTTTTTGTTAATAACTCGAAACCTTGAAGGACATAGGCAATAAAATGTAATTAAACAACTTTTGAAGCAATTAGTTTTCTACAGTTTGTCGGAAATGACAACTTTTTTGGCACTGAGTTTACAAAAAAGGGTGATTGAAATATAAAGTATCTTTCTTGTTAATGTCGACTATGAAGAAATTTCAGATTTTTTGGTAAATAAGGGATATAATGTTTTATATAAAATTGACTTATATTTATCGAAAATACTGGTTTAATAAGTACACTCGAAATATATTACATATCTTTGTTTGCGTCCTACTGTTTTTTATTTGGGAGCCTAATTTACGAAACAAATTTTTGGTTGCTCTTAAGTATTCGGATTATACACCAACACCTTAATTTTAAGATTATTTTTATGTTGTTCAATAATTCAACGTTTATTTTTTCAGAAATTTTATATGTTCGTAAAATTCCTTAAAAATTTAAATAGTATAATCTTGCATAATGATACATTGCTTGATGGGTTGACAACAAACGATGACTTGGAATCAGTAGAAATTAAAACGAAGAAGAAAGTCCAATCGTGTAAACCGGCTTGAGAATCCCCTCACCTGAAGTTGCAAGAAATATCCGTAAATTTATTTATTCTTTATTTAATTAAGTTATAATCAATTAAAACTAATACTATGTGTATTCCACACAAAAGATTCGAATTAGTAGCATAGAAGTTATTACAGACCCAATATTTCACTAAATGCTTACCGTTTGTCCGGGGGTACTAGAAGGAGTGAACCAATATGGTCCATCTTCGGATTTAGCCTGAAATGGAGAAAAATATTGCAATTTTTAATAATATTTACTTTCGAGAGTTATCGTGCGCACCAGCCAGCAGAGAGACAGACAGACGGGCCGACATAGATCAAATGACTTAAAATAACCTAAATCGAATTTCCACCAAATATACTTGGGGTCTTAGGTCACTCCTTCAATATGTTACACTTTTGGTAACACCTTTTTTATACCCTACGCCACACTGTTGTACAGGGTATTATAACTTTGTGCATTTGTTTGTAACACTCAAAAGGAGAAGAAATAGACCCATCGTTTATTATACCGATCGTCTTAGAATCACTTTCTGAGTTGATTTAGCTATGTCCGTCTGTCTGTCCGTCTGTGCATGTATTCTTGTAATCAAAGTACAGGTCGCAATTATGGTCCGATCTCGACGAAACTTTACACATATCCTTTTTTTGGCCCAAGGACGATCCCTATTGAATTTGGTTAAAATCGGTTTAGATTTAGATATAGCCCCCATATATATATTAGCCCCGATTTGACATGTAAGCGCTGTAAAAACTTTATTTTATATCCGATCAGTATGACATTCGGCAAAAAGGGGTTTCTGATTATATGAATTAACACTGCAAAATTTGGAAGAAATCGGTTCAGATTTAGATATAGCCCAAATATATACGTTACCCGCCATTTTAACATGTAAGAGCTGTAAAAATGTTACTTTATATCCGATCAGTTCGAAATTTGGCAAAAAGAGGTTTCTTTCTACATGAAGGAATACTGCCAAATCGGTTCAGATTTAGGTATAGCCCCCATATATATATTACCCCCGATTTGACATGTAAGAGCTGTAGAGACTGTATTTTATATCCGATCAGTACGAAATTCGACAGAAAGTTGTATTTTTACATGAATGTGTATTCAGGGAAAATGGGTTCAGATTTATATATAACCTCCATATATATGTTCCTCCTGATTTGGTATCATAGCGCTATAGAAGTTGTACTTTACTTCCGATCATTAAAATTTTCCAGAAAGATGTTTCTCAATTTAAGAAATATATTGCTTAATTTAGCGATTATCGGTTCAGAATTATTATTAATTATCGCAATGACCCTTATCGTATTGTTAGGGAGGTATAGGGTATTATATAGTCGGCCCGCCCGACTTTCTGCCTTTCCTTACTTGTTTCTAAATAATGCTAAGTGCAAAAAGGAAGTTTTTCAGGAGAGGCGACCAAAGTTTGTTGATTTTTTTAAACTTGTTTGGAATTCCTTTATGAAGCAAATCGAATGACCTGGGGCCAAATCACAGCATTCGATATCGAGAACTTTTCGATCGAAAAGCCATTTTACGAGTAATTGTTATTAATAAGAACATTTGAAGATTGGAATTCATTAAAAACTATCCAGATAAGCCATATATAAGAATGTATTTAAACAATCTTCTCGAATTCGACAGAAGTTATACTCTTTTATTGATAGTAAAAACATATCTCGATCGTAAAGTACTTGATATCGAATGCCGTGATTTGGCCGCTGTACTGTTCTGTGAATAACTTTTGATTAGGCTGACGGATATACACCAAAATTTGACTGAATATAATATGCAATATTTAGAAATTAAAAACGCAAACTCCCTAGAATCATGCTAAGTCGACTTAGCATGTTTTAGAAAGGAGGTATCGAAATGATAAATACACTCCTCTATATGGTGAGTGGATAAGTGTATACCTGTGCAAATATTATATTAATTTGCTAATCACCTCCAGTATATTTCATCACATTAAATTTTTTTTGGTTTCTGTTCAGAACAAAATTTTAAGAATTTGGGAAATTTAAGAAAAACAGTAGTAATATTCGGCCTGGCCGAATCTTCTACTCCCCCTACCATGGATAAACATGTTAAGAAATGTGACATCTACGAGTATGTCTTAACCAAATATATTTAAGATCGACACCTACATGGGACTACATCAAAACGTTGACCGATGTGGTAAATTTTAATTGTGCAGAATTTTAGAAGAAATAAAACTAAAACTGCAAAATCTTACATAAGAATTGGAATATATGGTATTTGTGGCATAAAGTACAAAATTTGAGAACGACCTCTACTGATTGAATATATACAAAGATGGCATGGTAAATTTTTAATTTAAAGAATTTTTGACAAAAATAAAATCGAAATGCATAATTTCAGCCAAATTGTTTGAAAAATGTGGCCATATATATTGCATTAATCCGGTGTCAAAAATTGTCTACCCGTTATAGTTTAGGCAGGTTAGACGTTCGACTATTGAAGAGTTCAATATTGACGTCTCCTTAAAGTACGAAAATTGCAATAAATATTTATGTAAAACTCATTTACTTATTACATTGGACCCTTATCTAAAGAAACAAAGTATTATTTGACAATAAATATTTGTAATTATATTTAATTAAACACTTAGAAAATATGTCTTATGTATACGTCACATAGAAAATATGTAAGGTATTTTTGGACCCCATTCCAAACTCTAAGTAGACGAAGGAGGATTATTGAAATATATTTTTCTTGAAAGCCAACATATAGAATATTTACATATAAGTAATTGGTTCATTTTTACGGAAAAACATCGCATTGAAAATAGAGAAACATGCTGTTCGACTAATCGAACATCGACCGAAAATGGGCTAATAACATCTATGGTACTCACTCGAATCTTCTGAAATTCCACACCTAGTATTAATTTATTAATCGCTAATACGTCAAGAAAAATGTACGAAGTTGTGGCAACTTCGTACATTTTTCCTTTTTGGTACCTCCCACACAAATGGACCATTTTGCACCAAAAGTTAACTGCTTATAGCATTAATACCAGTGGATACAAAAGTTGAAACTTTGTAGAGTAAAAAGCTTTTATAGTACCTAGAATCCAGAGAAAAGTGGGCGAAGTTGCCACGCCTCTTTTGGTACCTCCCACACGAATGAACCATTTTGCAATAAAAGTTAGCAGCTTATAGCTTTAATACAGGTGCATACAAATTCTTGAAATTTTGTATTTGTATGCACAGAAGTTGTCACAACTCTTTTGATACCTCCAACACACATGGACCATTTTGCACAAAAAGTTAACCGCTTGTAGCTTTAATTTTAGTTCACACCAATACTTGAAATTTTGTACAATGTAATTCTTTTAAATGACCTACACTCCAGTGAAAAATCATCGTAATATGCACGCCTCTTTTTGCGCATAATTTAATTAAATGAAAAAAAATATTTGTTAATTCGAGCTGTATTGTGATATAATCAAATTATTTGATAGAAACTCGAGCTCAAAGTCTTGACTTTGACAATAAATAAATTAGAAAACAATTAACATTGTTTATCAAACAGGTTGGCTTCGATGAGCGGCATCTGAGCCCGTGGTATCACTAGGGACCTATATTGATCTAAGTAAGCTAGCTGCCACCCTATCCTAAACCTTCACCTAAACCTAAGCGATGCGAATCACTCTCAGTACCAACGATCTCTAGCTTAAAGAAATGTGTCTGCCAATTTTGATCTTCGTAGCTCAATGTTGTTGAGTTGTAGTATGTGTGTTTGTTGTCCATCAGTTGTTGTTTTTATTCGCCTTGTGTAGTGAGTTCTGCTGTATTTGTTTCCAGGCCGAAGAAGATGGCTGCTTCCGCTGGTTGGGGCACAAACCCAATCCCACGGCAGCCAGTTATTTGTACCGGATTCACCCGAAGCAGCAATTCTTCGGCCAGGTGCTGCCACCTCAGCACTACGTGTTTTGTATTCTTCGTAGCTCTATTATTACGGACTGCGGCGTGCTTTCAACAGACAGATGACAGACACGCGGGCATGGATAAATCTACTTAGAATTTTACGACGATCAATAATATACATGTATACAGTATAGGATCTCAGATTAAAGTTTCAAGGTGTTGCAAGAGGAATGTCAAAGTTATGACAAATTTATAGCCCACCATCAAAGTAAGGTGGAGGGTTTACAAATTACTTATATTATTAGTACAAAATGATGTAGATCTACCAACAATATGGCATTACACATCTTCAATCTGATATTATTATATTTACCCCTGTCCACAGAAAACTCAATTTAACCCGAACGAGTCTTTACATACACACAAAAACAGACAGCAACATCGCAGCCTTAGTATAATGCCCCCCTAAGAAAGGAAGTCACATATCCATTTTAGTAGTTTTGACGTTTTACCAGCTCACATAGATTAATGTATGTACCCAAACCCAAAACTAAACCTTAAATTAAAAAACGTAAAAGTTAAATATTTAAAAACTACTAAAATGGAGATTTTAATTTCTTGCTTAGGTGGGCAATACAGGATAACATCTCACAAATTTGTATGGGGAACGTCAGGGCGTATGAATAGCATAAACAATTCTTGAAAATATGACGTATACGCAATAGTGTTACAATTTAATATAATTTTTCCTTCCACCTTCCAAACCGAGTTATAACAAACTCAGTCTAATTTTGTTTTTCCCTAGAATGAATTACGAATAAATAATTACAGCAATAATCACACAGTTTATAAAATTCTGTTCTACTAATAAAATTCCTCAAATTCCTAACATTCATCGATTTCGAGAAGGCATTCGACACCCTCAACCACAATGCCATATGGAGCGTTCTGTCCTGTAAAGGAGTACCTACTAAACTAATATCCCTCATAATGAGTCTATACGCAAACGCTACGTGTCGCGTACTCCACGAAAACTTGCTGAACGATAGCATAACCATCAAAGCGTGTGTCCGGCAAGGGTGTGTGTTGTCTCCCTTTCTATTCAACTGTGTCCTGGATCAAGTGATGAACTATGCAGAGAAGGGGTATAACATGGGGACTACAAGGCAGACTAGAAGACCTTGACTATGCCGATGACATCTGCCTCCTTTCCCACACTTTTGCCTATATGCAAACTAAACTGAACTTAGTCCAGGAAACAGCATCTCGTGTAGGCCTAAAAATAAATATAAAAAAGATCAAAACTTTACGCCTAAACACAACAAATACTGAAATGTTCCTTATAAACGGCAAAGTATTAGATGAAGTGGATTCGTTTTGCTACCTAGGAAGCGTAATCGACAAGACTGGTGGATCCAAAAATGATATACTTAACCGAATAAACCAAGCCATTCAAGCATTTGGCATTTTAAACTCTGTCTGGAGATCAAACTCTATCTCGAGAAGGACGAAACTGAGCATATTCAACTCAAATGTAAAATCTGTCCTACTATATGGATGCGAATCATGGAATGCTGCATCACGAGACATGAACCATATGCAAGTATTCATGAACAAGTGCTTGCGCAAAATTGTTCGTATATTCTGGCCCAGGACAATTAACAATAACGATTTGTGGGCAGTAACACAACAGCAACCAATCCATATTGAGATTAGAAGGCGTAAATGGGAATGGATAGGCCACACTTTGAGGAAACCAGCGGATGATATTGCCAGACAAGCCATCGATTGCAACCCGCAGGGCAGCCGACGCAGGGGGCGCGCATCACACACCTGGAGACGACAAATTGAATCGGAAGCAGCGATCCTTAACCTAAGCTGGAATGAAATTAAATACTGTGCATTAAATAGAGTAAATTGGAAATCCATTGTTACGGCCCTATGCTCCTCACAGGAGTAAAAGGAATAAATATAATATATAAAATTCCTCACAAATGTTTCCTCTTTTACTAGAATCATGTTAAATTTAACTAGACCAAAATACTCAAAAGATAAAAATTAGGATTTTAATTATGTTGTACTTCTAGATACAAATTCTTAGAAGTTAAGTATACAAAAAATGCTATGTTAAGGAAAGTGGGTTACAATTTATTCAACAATTTAGTAAGTTTTAATTAAATTTATCAAAGCGTTTGACGTCTAAAGTGATATTTGTGCTTAAAAAAAGTTAGCACAATATCAACTTCCTTCAACAAAAAATCAACAGAAAAAAATCAATATAAAATGCAGAGAAAATTCTATAGTTTCAGTTCTCATAAATGCTTAAGTTTTTCCTCAGAAAAGATTTATTTTTCCATTCTTCTTAAGATAACAAATCTTTCTCCATTTACTCTGAAACGCTGATGGCTGTGATGAAATATGTCAGAAATGACACTGTTGCCACTGCGGATGCTGTTGCTGCCGTTGGTGATGTGATGATGATGATGGCGATGATTAGAGAAAAAAGGAAAAATAAAGAAATGTCTTAAGATAAGTTTTGTTTGGCTTTGGTTCAGAGCCATAAGAACTCACAACAACAACAGCTTCATTTTATGCTTTGTAATCTATGATGGCAGAATGTTAGAGAATATAGCACAAGCAGGAAACTCAGAGTGGAAGGATACCCAATACACGTCATAGAATTTTTTACTTTAGTACATTAATACCCTACACCATACTGTACAGTTTTTGTGTCCGTCTGCCTGCTTATATATCATTGCGATCAAAGTCCGTATCGGTCAATGCTTTAAAATAGGTCCCATACTCGTACATAGATCGCTTCAGATTTAAGCAATCGCATTTTATTTGTATCCCCTCACGCTTCTGTAGTATATTGTCGCAAACATATTCGGCTTGAAACATATATATGTATAGGGTACACTCAAAACATATAATATTTGGTACACACAAAAAATATTTATTTAGGAATATGTTTTTCTAAACAAATCTTTGTTTAGATGCCAATATGTTTTTATTTGGGACTATTATTTCCGAAAGAAATATTTATTTGCACTTAAGTAATCAGAAATTATCTAAATTGTGTTAAATTTGTCAGTACCTCAATGTTAAGTTTTTAGAAATGTTGAATGTTCGTATAATAATAAATAATAATAATTTAAATCGTATAATCTTGGAGCAAAATAAATTGTTTGGAGTATTGACAATTAATGAATACTCAGAAAATTTTAAATGATTGATTTAATACATAATTCATGCTACAAGTATGGTCTCATAACTGAGATCTACAATTCGAAACCAAAAAAAATAAACAAAATTAAGCAAAAGTTTTGGAAATCTTTTTAAATAAAATATGTTTGGAGAAATTGCTAACCAATAGGTTTATTTGTATTTAAACACATATTTTAATTGAGAAATTTAGTATCAAATAAATTTTGTTGTAATATATAAATATATGAGTTCCAAATATCGTCGGTGCGCCGACAAAAACTCCTATGTGTAATTTTTCGAATTTTTTTTATTGTCGAATTAGAACGTCCTAGCGGTCAAACGACTACCCACCAAAGCATTTTGCGCTATCTTGACCGGTTCCGAAGTTACCAAAAACTCCTATGTGTATCCCTCTATAGCAATGCTCCGACAAAAACTCCTATGTGTTTTAGGCACAGCTTGTCCCAAGGGATAAAAGGTTGGCTTCGACTCACACCAAAAAACCGATAATGAGGTTTTGTTCAGAATCATCCCCTCTATTCGACAATGAATAAATCAAAATTGGATCTGCTTCCATTCACGAGTTATCGCGAAAACAGTACTTTCACTCAAAACAAACTTAATAGCTTTGATTTGTAAAGAAAAACGCGGAAATTTAGAACTGTAACACAATTTCCTTTAAATATGATTATTTGTAAGACGCTTTGTAACGTCCACGACATTTGCCATGTTTTTATATTGCGAATTTTGGGTAATCCATAAAATCGACTTACACCGCCAAAATTTTCCAAAAAATATTATACCGAATTTAATAAGATTAATATACTTGCATTCTATAATCTCTGAGGAATAGATTAATATCAGCATTTTCGCGAAAAATATCCCTCGACGAATACATTTTGTACAAAAAAACATTAGTTCGGAATTATTTTACTATACAATCCTATTATCTCGCGAATTAACAGTTCTAGGGAAAAGTAGTCAAAGGAAGTTTGGGAGATAAGCGAAAGGCCTA
Source organism: Eudasyphora cyanicolor (assembly GCA_963930755.1). Taxonomy (NCBI): domain Eukaryota; kingdom Metazoa; phylum Arthropoda; class Insecta; order Diptera; family Muscidae; genus Eudasyphora; species Eudasyphora cyanicolor. The sequence goes on from OZ005735.1 coordinate 57,016,410, forward strand.
CAACTCTTTCTTTGACAAACAAAATTTTCAGTAATTTGGTAAGGATTTACAGTGCGTTAAAACTTTTGTATGCTTTTCACTTTATATGAGGCATATTTTGATTTGACACATTGTAAATCCCTACCAAATTATTATATTTTTTTTTGTTAAAGAAAGACTTGTAGTCATTTTTAATATCTCCCAAACTTTCTTTGACCACTTTTTTCTAGGACTGACCGTTCGCGTAATAATAGCATTATATAGTTAAATAATTCTGAACTTAAATGTTTTTTGTTCGAAATGTATTCGTCGCAGAATTTTTATGGCGGAAATGCTAGCGCCAATCTATCCCTCAGAAATCATAGAATGTAAATATAAATTAATAAATTCGAAATAATATTTTTGTAAAAATTTAGCGGTGTATGTCGAATTTTTGGATTACAAAAATTTCGCTATAGAATAATATAGCAAATATCGCGGACATTACAAAGCATCTTACAAATGTTCATATTTATGGGAAATTATGTTATAGTTTTAAATGTCCGCGATTCAATGTAATTAAGTTCGGGTTTCTGGTTAAAAATTGTTGTTATCGCGATAACTCGCGAAAGGAAGCACATCAGACTTTGATTTCTTCTTATCTGAGTAGAGGGGATGATTCTGTACAAAACCTCATTAGCCGTTTTTAGCCACAATCCAGGTCAACTTTCGTTTGCTTGAGGTACGCTGTGAAAATTCAAATATCAAAACTCCTATGTGTAATTTTTTTGTTTTATAAATATTTAAAATGCTCCAAACAAAACATCCTATGTGTCGATTTTCATGAAAACCATTTACCACGTCATGGGCTTGTCACATATACGAATTTTGTTATGATATATTGGTGGTAAATAATTAAAAGAAAAATTCAAAAATCTGAGATATTAAAAATATCGCGATGTGACGAAATAGCAACGTTTTTTGTCTCTCCTGAAAACAAGTAAAAAAACACATAGGAGTTTTCGTCGACGCACCGACGATATGTTTTATTGATTTTTAAATTAAATTTATTTGCTTAGAAATATATAATATTTAAAAATTTGAGTTCCGAATATATTTTCTTTCGATTCAATCATATCAAAAAATGCGATTTTGTCCCGTGCATCTCCGGTTATGTTCGTAGATGGCCCATATTGTACCTCCCCCACAAAGGGCTAATATATATGAGGTGAAATATAAATTATTTAATAACTTATATACTACTCACTATAATCTTTTGAAATACCATACATAGTATTAGTTTATTAGTCGCTAACACCTCAAGAAAAATGGGCGAAATCGCCCCTTTTGGTACCTCTCTCACAAATGGACCATTTTCCACCAAAAGCTAACAGCTTATAGCTTTAATATCAGTTCATACAAATACTTGAAATTGTGTACAGTTTTATGTTTTTATAGTACATAGAGTCCAGAGAAAAGTGGGCGTTATTGGCACCCCTCTTTAGGTAACACCCACACATATGGACAATTTTGCACCAAAAGTTAACGGCTTATAACTTTAATATCAGTGCCTACAAATACTTAAAATTTTGTACAGTATAATGCTTTTATAGTGCCTACAGTTCTGTGGAAAATGAGCATCATTGGATTGCCCCTTTTGTTATCTCGCACACAAATGGACAGTTTTGTATAAAAAAGTTAATACTTTACAAATTTAATACCAGTACATACTTTTACAATTTTAGTTATTAAATGCAATTTAAGTTGATAATAACTAATTTAAAACAACAAAATAAATAAATTCAAGAATTTTTTTAGACTCAAGGTGAGGGAATTATTAAGTCGGTTTACCCGACTGAACTCTCTTATTTGTTCCTTAAATCGTTCCTAGTGAAAATGGATCTTATATGTTCCAGAGTTAATACAGCTCACATACTCGTATAAAGGACACTTCGGATTTCTGGATGCTCTATAGAACATATGTTTTAACCGATCTACTTATATACTAAGGACTTGTATTTGATCTGGCCTCAAATCATTCCAAATGAAAACAAGTAAGGAAGGACAAATGTCGGATCTTATCTGTCCAAACATTTTTATTTGATAACGCTTAGAATCATAATCATAATCGGATTTAGGAATATTTTGGCGCAATATCTAAATTTGGATCAAATTTGGATTTTTTTTTAACAAACTGTTATCTTTTCCATTTTATCAGGATGTGTTCAAATAGAGCTTAGATGCAAAATCGCGATATATAGGTATACCAGAACCAATGTTCATAAAGTTCGGCGAGAGAGATTTCACTGATTGGACCAAATTCTGCATCTACGCACAGTGGGAGGAATTAAAAAATTAAATTATTCGGCCGTTTCTTTACCAGATAACCGATTTGGGGCTCCTACACTGAACAGGCTCCTACATTAATTATTTTACGTTGATGCTACGAAAAGTATCATTGTGGGAATGAAATCCTTTATTAATGCATTTTTCTAATTTATGTGTGTACTTGGTGGAATGAAAAGGTTTAAATTGATGATATGAAGTTTACATTTTATAAAAAATTATAATTAAGATAAAATTAACAAAAAAATTAGCAGTGGTGTAAAGATTTTAACAATAATAAAACAAAATAATACTTCACAAACAGATTTGCTATTTTTATACCCTTTCTTTAGTGATACGAGGGTATATATCATTAACATTTAGTGAAATATTGATTCTTCAATAACATCTATACTACTTATTAGAATCTTCTGAAATTCCACACATAGTATTATTTTATTGATCTCTATCACCTCCAGAATAGGCGAAAATGACAAGCCCCTTTTGGTACCTCCCACACAAACGGACCATTTTGCATCAAAATTGAACTGCTTATAACTTTAATACAACTGCATAACAATACTTGAAATTTTTTACAGTATAATGTTTTTGTAGCGCTATAGTCCGGTAAAAAATGAGCCTTATTGATACCTCCAAAAAATTTACCTTTTTATACCAAAAGTTTAATGTTATAAGTTTAATACAAGTGCATACAAATACTTGAAATTTTGTACAGTGTAATGCTGTTATAGTGCCTATAGTCCTGTGAAAAGTGGACGTTATCACCACGCCCCTTTTTGTACCTCCCATACAAAATTACCAAATCTTACCAAAATTGAATTGCTGAACATTAATATACCAGTGCACATAAACGCTTTTAGTTCTACACAGAGCAATGTAGTTTACCTGACTGAAACTTCTTACTTGTTTATGTTGTTTTTATTCTCAAATAAGGCCTATGAAGCTTTTTCTTTATATTAATGTAATATTTCATAGAAGTGTAAAAGTTTCATTGCTGCAATGAAGTGGTACACGGTGAAGAATATAATCAAGGAAATTAGCTTTATATTGATGGTCTTTATATAGGGTGATCCATTTCGAGGTTCCCTACTTTTTTAAAGAAAAAAAAAACACAGAAAATTCAAGTTAAATGGGGAATGTTTATTATCATTTGAAAGAACATTCTTTGGCATTTATTTTTTGAAGATTATGTCTATCAAATGTTGGCCGCGGCTACGTCTCAGATGGTCCATCCGTTGAGTCCAATTTTCGATGACTCGTTCGAGCATTTCGACTCAGGCGTAAGTCTTTCCATGATGAAATGTCAAACAATACTTAACAAATATAACATGACAGAATACGATTTTCACTGAGCAATTCGCTGAGTGGGGGTCGGTCATATATTTGAACTCGATTGGAGCACTCTAAATGGGTCAAAGTGGGATTTTTTCCGGGACATCAGAATTCGTTTTAGAGGTATGGTTCCTTCGGCAAAGTTTCTTATTTTGATCCCTAGAATACGATTTTCACTGAGCAATGGGCGATTTTTAAATCGACCCGCCCTAGTAGACAGGGACTCAAAGTTGGCCATCTCGGATCAACAAGTTGTTTATGCGTGTGTAACTTTAGTCTTTTTCGCTTTATTCATAAAACATACTACTAACCGGGGTCTACAAACAACTTTTTTACACTTAAGAGTTATCTCATATAGTTGCCGAGATATCTGCAATTTGTTCCAACGTTGTCCTAGTATTTTGTGGACAACGTTTCTGATTTGGCAACAAGATTTTTTATATGTTGATAAAAAATTGGATTAGCCATTTGAAATTAAATTTTCAAAAAGAATCAATTTTTTTTGTATTTTTTTTTTTGAAAAAAAGTATATGAAAAATGTATACGAGTAGTATATGGGCCAGAATATTTAATATCTACCTATGTAGTTTATTTTTGGCTAAAATGTTTATAAGCAGTTACAAATGAGTTAAATTAGATCCCGCTTTAATTTTTTTTTTAAATATTTTATGTGCGTTTTAATTTTTGAAAAAATTAAAAAAAAGAGTTTTTGTGTTTTACGAAATTTGTAATTGCTCTCGAACGGCTGAACCGCTTTTTGCAAAGTTTACTTTGTTTTAAAGAGGACACAATTCGTAATTTTTTTGTAAACATTTTTTAAAACATTTGATTAACGAGTTTTTATACCCTACACCACACTGTGGTACAGGGTATTATAACTTTGTGCATTTGTTTGTAACACCCAAAAGGAGAAGAAATAGATCGTTTATTATACCGATCGTTTATTATGCCGATCGACTTAGAATCACTTTCTGAGTTGATTTAGCTATGTCCGCCTGTCCGTCTGTCTGTCTGTCCGTCTGTCCGTCTGTGCACGTATTCTTGTAATCAAAGTACAGGTCGCAGTTATGGTCCGATCTCGACGAAACTTTACACATATCTTTTCTTTGGCCCAAGGACGAACCCCATTCAATATGGTTAAAATCGGTTAAGATTTAGATATATCCCCCATATATATGTTACCCCCAATTTGATATGTAAGCGCTATAAAAACTTTATTTTATATCCGATCAGTATGAAATGCGGCAGAAAGAGGTTTCTTATTATATGAATGAATACTGTTAAATTTGGCAGAAATCGGTTCAGATTTAGATATAGCCCCCATATATACGTTACCCCCTGATTTGACATGTAAGCGCTGTAAAAATGTTATTTTATATCCGATCAGTGCGAAATTCGGCAAAGAGAGGTTTCCTATTACATGAAGGAATACTGCCAAATTCGGAGAAAATCGGTTCGGATTTAGATATAGCCCCCATATATATGTTACCCCCGATTTCACGTGTAAGCGCTGTAAAAACTGTATTTTATATCCGATCAGTATGAAATTCGTGAGAAAGAGGTTTCCTATTATATGAATGAACACTTTTAAATTTGGAAGAAATCGGTTCAGATTTAGATATAGCCCCCATATATACGTTACCCCCGATTTGACCTGTAAGCGCTGTAAAAACTGTATTTTATATCCGATCAGTGCGAAATTCGGCAGAAAGAGGTTTCTTATTACATGAAGGAATACTGCCAAATTCGGAGAAAATCGGTTCAGATTTAGATATAGCTCCCATATATATGTTACCCCCGATTTGACATGTAAGCGCTGACTGTATTTTATATCCGATCAGTACGAAATTCGACAGAAAGAGGTCTTTTTACATGAATGAGTATTCAGGGATGATCGGTTCAGATTTATATTAAAGCTCCATATATATGTTCCTCCTGATTTGGTATCAAACCGCTATAGAAGTTGTATTTTTTATTTCCGATCATTAAAATTTTCCAGAAAGAGGTTTCTCAATTTAGGAACGAATATTGCCTCATTTAGCGATTATTGTTTCAGAATTACATAATATGTTTCTACCCATTTACCAATTATTCCAAATTATTATGGCAATGACCCTTATCGCAGTGTTAGGGAGGTGTAGGGTATTATATAGTCGGCCCCGCCCGACTTTCTGCCTTTCCTTACTGGTTTTTTTTGAAAAAACCTTTGTAGAAAAAGTTGCCACCGCCGCCCCCTGAGAATATTCGTCGCACTCTCACAAATCCTGAACAATACAAAATTTTTGTGAGACTCAATATTTGTTAAAGTTATGGACGAAATACCAAGACTAGTCTGACAATTTTCATATGGTTTTGCAAAACACTGCAGAGTTGTACGATTTCAAAAGGGGAAATAATTCGAACGTTTCTTGACCAAACAGACGATTGCGACCAAACTTGGCATGGTAGATTAATAGGCGTTAGAAAAGTTAAGTTTTATATTTGGAACCCCCTGTGTCAGACAGGGGCGGAGCTAGAGGGCCTCAAAGATGGCCACATCGGGAAAGAAAATGTTCATGCGCGTGTAACTCGTGTTTCTCTTCTGATTTATAGAATTTCTTTTTGTTTGTGTTCTACTAACTGAGGTCTACAAAAAAACTTTTTACCCCTAAGAATTATCTCGTATAGTTACCGAGATAGCTGCAATTGAAAATTAAATTTTTCATTTTTTCCCTTACCGTGTGCTAGTATTTTGTAAGTATCGGAGCACAATATGCACCGATTTCACCCGTATCAACATGTCTGGATGGGCAATAAAATTTCCTATATGAAGAAAAAAAATTGGTTCCATATACCCAATAGGGTATATCGAACCTAGTTATGACCACTTATGATAATATGTTTTCAAAAAAAATTGTTGTCTATCCAGTAAAGGTAATGAGATAGGAGTCGTAAGAAATGATCTAGAAAATACTTAAAAAAATTTTTCGAAAGCAGACGGACATTTTTTAAATCCATAACACATTTACAAATTAATACATTTTAACCATTTTTTGTAATTTGTACATTTTGTTACCAGAAATCGAATCTAATTTTTAGATTATTATGTGTGTGCACGTAGATCCCACAATTCCCAAAACAATTTCGAAAATCACCAAAAACATAATTTCTAGTTTTTCTACTAAATCTATTATACCAAAAGCCGAGCTCAAATTCCTTTTGCAGTTTACCGTCACATCACATCACTTCATTTAAAAATGGTTAAGGTTTTCATATTCAAGCTTGCGATTCCCAAAAATGTATCTAAGTTTTGAAATTTTCATAAACAAATTTGTAATTTGGAGAAACGAAATTTTGAAAAATCCTTTTTCTAAAAAATATGCAAATTTCTTTGTAGATTGGTATATATACAAGTGATGATCGCCACAACTACAAGGGCATACTGTGTCATGTATAAGTCCCTCTGATGATATCCCCGCACAGGATTGAAATACGTATAAGTGTATGTTTTACATGGCCCAGTGTCTTATCTTTTCCAATACACCACAAAACCCTCTCTTTCGAAAGGAGAAGTTGATCGAGAAAGCTGAACAATTCGAATGTGAAAACGCTCAATAAATGTAATAAAATTAAAACTAAATCGATCATTAGCTAAAAACTTCTAAAAACATTTAATTAATAGGATCAGCCCGCCTAATACAAATAGAAAGAAGCTGCTCATCTTCAACACTTAGTGTTAATGAATTCTATACAATAACATACAAAATTTGGTATTCAAACAAAAAAATACTATGCTTACTGAAATGTAGTAATAAAGACTTTCTAATCGTCCAACTAATCTCAGAATCCACGCCATCTACTGGCGATTGGTGTAGAGACAACAGTGTCGAACTGGCAACCCTTAACAGTCACATGTGTGGTGAAAATGGTGAATTTAAGTCTCGCTTGGAGCTTTGGCTGTGTGGCTTGTAAGCTTTCTTCGTAGGTATATAATTCCCATATGCAACTTTCTTTGTATATTGGTATATATACAAGTGATGATCGCCATAACTACAAGCGCACACTGAATTGAAATACGTATAAGGGTATGTGTTTACATGGCTTCCAAAGCGCAGTGTCTTATCTTTACCAATACACCACAAAAACCTCTCTTTCGAAAGGAAGAGTTGGTCGAAAAAGCTGAACAAATCGAATGTGAAAACATTCAATAAATCTTAGAACATTTTTCAGGAAGTTTCCTTTAAAACTTATATGAATATGTTACGTTATATTATGTTATGTTATTTTTTAATTTGGTATATATCCTTAAAATATTACATATCGTCGCCGTCGTGGCAAGTAGTAATTATGTGTTTTTTCCTATATTTTTCAGGAGAGCAAATAAACTGTGCATTTTTTCATTTCGCGATAATTCTAATATGTTAGATTTTTTCCCCTGCGACCATTTCCCATAAATTGACAAAAAATCCATTATTTTATGCCGTTTTCGCGTGTTAAATGATTTTCCAAAATACTACACATAGCTATTTCTATAACGCAATTTATTGAAATTTCGTTATTTCATACACTTAGCTATTTTTGTTGGAAGATATGTTATGAAACGAGGAGTTCGTTCGGCGTGGAGGTTTGAACATTTTATTAGGAATATCTAATTAGGATGTATTTTATGACCCAATAAAGAGGCGAGTTCGGTGAACAGTAAATTTCACGTTTGGGGCCGGACACTTGGACGTCTAGATTAAATATGTAAATATTTAATTGTCATTTCAAAGTATTCTCAAATAATTGTTGTTTGCTGAAGTTTATACGATTGATATAAGAAGATATAAATATTGCATTTAGAACGCCAAGGGTCTATAATTAGTAAAACCAAATGCGTAGATGTAACGTCGCAACACAGAATTTACCCATACATATTGAAAAAAGTTTTCATGCACGCTCTCAGGGTAGGAATTTCCAATAAAAGTAATATGATTTCTTTGAAAAAACACACACACTTAATGTGAAGTACAATCGATACAATTAAGTTCTAAATAAAACGTCATTCAAATGGCCTCCACGACTTCATCTGCAGGAACGAATTCGATGAACCCAATTTTCGAGCACTTTTTCCACAAATCAAGTCGTATGTCATGAATGGCACGTTCAATATTGACTTGTAAAGCTTGCAGAGAATCTGGTTTATTTCGAAGGACCAATGACTTCAAATAACCCCATAAAAAATAGTCTAATGGTGTTAAATCACAACTTCTTGGAGGCCATTCAATATCACAATTTCTTGAAATAATCGAATCTCCAATCTTTTCTCGCAGCAATTCAATTGTTTCATTTTCTGCGTGGCACGTAGCCACAATCGGTCAATGGCAAAAAGATAGCTCTTAACGAAAGCTAAAATATTGCTCATGGGTGTCAAGGTCGTAGGTCGACAGGAAAGAGTTTTTTTGGATTTAAAAAAAATGGACTTAGCGCACGAAAAGTTGCAATTGGAGAACGATTATATTGATAACAAAACTGAATAATTTGTAAACGTTGTTCCTGCGTATATCTCTCCATAATGAAATTGTAAACCCTACTGAATACAATGAAAAACAAAGACAGATCATGACATATTACAAATGGCCGAAACGTCACTTCAAAATCATATCATCCCTACTGGAAAACACGTTATTATCGACTGCTAATATATTTGCTTCTCTGGCTTCATTATTCTTAATTAATTGAAGTTCATACTCTACGTCCTCCACATTTCCTTCTTCGTATGCCACATTAACATCGCATCGATAATTTCGAGGTTGAAATAGTGATAGGTTTCTACAGCGCTTATGTGAAATCTGAAAGGATTTTCCCCGAATTCGGTAGGGTTCATTCACGTAATAAGAAAATTCTCGCTGCCGAATTTCGAAGTGATCGGATATAAAGTACGGTTTCTACAGCGCTTACATGTCAAAGCGGGTGTAACATATACATGGGGACTATATCTAAATCTGAACCGAATTTGACCAATTCAATAGGGATCGTCATTGGGCCAAAAAAGAGTACTGTGCTAAATTTCATCGGACCATAAATACGACCTGCACTTTGATCACAAGAATACATGGACAGACAGACGGACGGACATGGCTAAATCGACTCAAAAAGTGATTCTATGTCGACCGGTATAATAAACTATGGTTCTATTTCTTCTCTTTTTGTGCGTTACAAACAAATGCACAAAGTCACAATACGCTGTATCAAAGTGTGGTGTAGGGTATAAATAGCAAATTGCTGAAAAACACGTAACTACTTCTGTTTTTATTTATGAAAAAATAAAAATTAACACATTGTTAATTTTGCTGCAATCTGATCCAATTATGATATAGAAAGATGCTTTGGTGGGTGAACGTATAATAAAACCAGTAAGGAAAGGCTAAAGTCGGGCGGTGCCGACTATATAATACCCTACACCACTCTCGTAATATTGAATAACTCTGATATATAAATTTTGTAATTCATATATAAATTGTTTACATAAATTTACTTTTGGAACATTTTATACTTAAATAATGCCCTGTACCACAGTGTGGTGTAGGGTATAAAAACGATTGGATCTAAAGAGCCAAATCGGATGAAACATATATATGGGAGCTATAGCTAAATCTTAACCGATTTTATTCAAATTCGGTAGTGTTGGTTCATGGATCAAGAAACTCTACCATTCTAAATTTCAAAACGATTGGATGTAAAATACAGCTTTTATAGGACTAAAGGGCCAAATCGGACGAAACATATATATGGGAGCTACAGCTAAATCTTAACCGATTTTCTTCAAATTCGGCAGTGTTGGTTCATGGATCAAGAAACTCTACCATTATAAATTTTAAAATGATTGGATGTAAAATACAGCTTCTACAGGACTAAAGGGCCAAATCGGACGAAACATGTATATGGGAGCTATAGCTAAATCTTTACCGATTTTCTTCAAATTCGGTAGTGTTGGTTCATGGATCAAGAAACTCTACCATTCTAAATTTCAAAATGATTGGATGTAAAATACAGCTTCTACAGGACTAAAGAGCAAAATCGGACGAAACATATATATGAGAGCTATAGCTAAATCTTAAACGATTTTCTTCAAATTCGGCAATGTTGGTTCATGGATCAAGAAACTCTACCATTCTAAATTTCAAAACGATCGGATGTAAAATACAGCTTCGATAGGACTAAAGGGCCAAATCGGACGAAAGATATATGTATATGGGAGCTATATCTAAATCTGAACCGATTTCAACCAAATTCAATAGCGATCTTAACAGCCGCGAAATACTCTAAACTGCAAAATTTCAGAACGATCGGAGTGAAATTGCGACCTGTAGTCGACGAACAACTTTACATGGACAGACGGATGGACGGACGGACGGACAGACATCGTTAAATCGACTCAGCTAGTGATTCTGAGTCGATCGGTATACTTTAAGGTGGGTCCAGCTGTGTTATTTTCAGGTGTTACAAACATCTGCCGTGAAACAAACTTATAATACCCTGTACCACAGTGTGGTGTAGGGTATAAAGAGACTTCGAATGCAACAATAAAATTTTTGTTCGAAAACCTACACATAGCTATTTTTGAAACGAAGGCGACGACAAATTGTCAAAAAAAAAAATACAAAAATACAAGTACGAAATTTTCAGTCGGGTAAACCAACTAAGGTATACCCTCACTTTGCGAGTAATGAAATATGGAATATTACACGAATTAATATGTCAATTTGGGTGGGAGGTACCAGAAGGGGTTTATCAAATACACTTATTTTTCGCTGAATAGTAGATACTTTAAATTCGTTGCACTGTGCTGAATTATAAGCGTTTATGTGCATTAATATATTTGCGTTATGAGCTATTCAGTTTTGGTATAATTTGACCATTTTGTGTGGGAGGTACAAAAGATGGCGTGGTGGTAACGCCCATTTTTCACAGGACTATAGGAACATCAAAAGCGTTACACTGTGCACAATTTGGTAGTATTTTCTTGCATTGTTACTCACACTATAGGCTTTTAACTTTTTGTACAAAATGGTACCTTTGTGCGGGAGGCACCAAAAGGGGCCATATCGCCCATTTATCACTGGACAGTAGGCGCTGTAAAACCATTAGCCTGTGCAAAATTTCAAGTATTTTTTTGCACTGGTATTAAGGCGACAGATAAACTATTAATATGTGTAGAATTACAGCGGATTCGGACAATTAGTATGGAATATTTCACTAAATGTTAACCCTTTGTGAGGGAGGTACTAGAAGGAGTTGACCAAAATGGCCCATCTTCGAACTTAGCCTGAGATAGAAAACAATATTATCCCATACCAAATTTGAAGTCAATCCGTTTCTCCTTTTGAGAGTTATCGGGCGCTCCAGCCAGCCAGACAGACGGACGGACATTGCTCAAATGACTTAAAATGGCTCAAAACGGATTTCCGCCGAACATACACTTTTTGTGAGTAGCAAATGATATATACCCTCATCACACTAAAGTGAGTGTATAAAAATATACTTTGATAGATTTGGCCGTAACCCCATTTCCAAAACAGTATCGAATATCCCCAAAATGGGATTTTTTTTCGGGTTTCCCCTTACCTACTATACTAAAGGTCGGGCTCCAAATTTCTTTAGAGTTCTAAGTGAAACACCTTCCCACATATACATTTGCGATTGAATAAAATGTGGCTTACTATTGAAATTTGTATAAAAAATGGTGTAAATTGGAAAATCTTGGCAACAAATCCAAATGAATATTTTTTACCGGTTCTTTATTGAAAAACATTGTTTGGGATGTTTTAAAGTATAAAGTTTTTTAAAAGTATGCCATATAAGTATAATATTTTGGGCTTTAGGGCTGAATCACCACCTCATAAACGGACTTACGGGGCATTAACTTTTCGGCTTTAAGTACAAAATTTGTGTATTTAAAATGTTCTAAAATGTTTAAGGCAAACGCGTTAGAATGTTTAAGGCACATTACACATACCGCAGAAGGCCCGGCAGCCAGATTTTTATTAAACAAAATTTGGTCGTATTGTTAAAATATTGATGTTAATAGTTAATGCGTTAACTCCGGGACCATAGAAAAACATTTTCCTATGTAGTTAACTTTCGTTATGCAAAATGTAATTGCCTGAAACTGTGGTCTTTATCATTTATTTTACCGAACAACTCACAATAAATTTCCAAGTCGATTTAGCAAAAACTTCGCTTAAAACATCGAAAACACGACGTCACAGGCAAAAATGGCTAATGCCATTCGATTTAGCGCGCCTAAATTATGTGGAGTGAGTTGTTTTAATCGAGGAAACATTTTTAAGTGCACTTTGCACAGTGTTATTAAGAAGAAAACAGAAACAAGCAGCTCTCTCTTCCCATTGTTTAAATATGGCCAATAATGATATTAGAATTGTACACGGGGCAAAATCGCCTTTTTTGATATGTTTGAATCGAAAGAAAATATATTTGGAACACAAATTTTTAAATATTATATATTTCTTAGCAAATAAATTTTATTTGAAAATCAATAAAATATATTTGGAACGCATATATTAATATATTACAACAAATTATATTTGCAAACTAAATTTCTCAAATAAAATATGTGTTTAAATACGAATAAAATTATTATTTAGGAATTTTTCCAAATATATTTTATTTAAAAAATATTTCCAAAACTTTTGCTGAGTTTTTCATATTTAAATTTTTCTTGGGTTTCGAATTGTACCTCCCAGTTATGATACCATATGCAGCATTACCTTCTGTTTTAAATCAATCATTTCAAATTTCTGAGTATTCCAAGCCATCATTAGTCGTCAATCCTCTAAGTACTTTATATTGATCCAAGATTATATGATTTCAATTATTATTTTTTACGAACATTAAAAATTTCTAAAAATTTAACTTTGAGACAATTTATGTATTTTATAAATACTTAAATGCAAATAAATATTTGTTTCGGAAATAATGGTCCCAAATAAAAGCATATTGGAATGTAAACAAATATTTGTTTTGAACAACATCTTCCCAAATACATAATTTTTGTGTGTACCAAATATTACATGCTTAGAGTCTATCCCAAACATATATAGGTTTCAAGCCGAATATGTTTGGGACAATATACTACAGAAGCGATTTTTTTTCAGCGTGTAGTCATCTCTAACCCAACCTAATCTATCCTAGCTATACAAAATAAAACTAGAAATAAAATTACAACTGTTTGAAGTGACCAATAAAATGTGGTAGAATTTTAATCTCTTCACAGAATATACATCTCAATAAGCCATTGGTCTGTGGGAAACATTCCCATTTCATCGCAGTGTTTAGCCACACTTTTGTTCAACCAGAAACTGGGAAACATATTTCTGAAATAGACATAATAAACATTGATTGATATAAGTCGACAAGAGTTACATCTAATATTTCATTGCACTAGGGTCAAAGTTATGTGTTAGAAGGAGAATAAGAATCACGTCATTCTTCTTTTAAATTAACATTGCCTGTAGTAGGGTACAAATGGTTTTGTTGAACATCAAACTATATCCTCATACGACAAGAGGATATGAATCTAATACACATTGTTGTTGCTCTTGTACATGCCAAATCTACAAAAAGCACAATTTTGACTTAAGAACAAAGAACACGCACCGAACAAAGGACGACATAAATGAACAACATTTTTCCAAAATCGAAAAAAGCATCAAAGGTCTTATGTTTCGGGAATACTTAGGAAGGAATAAATGAAGATTGCAAAAATCCATATAAAATCTTGAGAGATTTCTTTTTGCACATTTCTCTTTGTCATTTTTAAATTTTGTGACAATATTTTGCATCAACTTTGTAGCTCGGAGTGTTGGCGAAAAGTTATGAATGAATGCATGCAGTGCACGTTGTTGCCATGTTACTATGGATTTAATGCTGCATTTAGAGTTTCTCCTCCAAAGGACATAATAAATGCTCTTTGAAAATTACTCAGCAAAGGAGTTGTCAAAGGTTGAATGTTAAATTGTGGCCTTAATTAAAATATTGTTTATACAATGAATGAAAAACTTTGAAAAATCCAGTGACAAAGGTTAATACTTTCTAAGGATGTTTGATAGTACAGTGTTTTGTGCAGGAGTACATCTATTTGCATATGAATCAGATATGGGGAACAACTTGGCTCTACCGCAGCAAGAAAGGATGGTATCCTAGATGGGTTGGATTCCCAAAAATATACTTGTGTATAAGATGCGACGTGACAATAACCTCTGACAAGAATGTTTTATATTTGACAATCATTTATTTATAACATCCTGCTCTGCCATATGAATAATTACATGCTAACTTGTTCTAATATGAAGTGTCGGTGTTGAAGTCACAACAGCTGACAGTCGACTTCATCGCCCCCGCATCAGATTTGGAGCCGTTCCTTGATTACAGCGCCGCAAACCTAACTCTGTTATGGCAACGCCGTCAGAGTTGCATTATGTTAGTTAACAACTCAACCGCTTATGGCACACTGCCAAACCGCCAGGCTCACGGCCTAATAAATAAAATAATTAAAAATAAAGAAAATATATATAGAAATTTTTGTGTTTTTTCTTTTTTTTTAACTCCCGCCACTCTGGCGCGGAGTTAAACATGGTCCTTCGTAACCAAATTTGTTCCAGTGATGTTTGTGCGCGTTCTAACCTCCACATAAAAAAAAATTGTCATTACATGACACTCTCCTCCTATCCGCTAAGTCTCCGTCGCTACACCATTGTTTCATCACGTGAAACAAGGCTTCACGAGCCAGCGACGGACGACAATAGATAGAGCCCCTATCTGATACGCCTAGTCTCCGTCACAACACCAATGTTTCATCACGTGAAACAAGGCTTCACGAGCCAGTGACGGACGACAAAAGCACCAAACAAACATCTCTATATAAACAGCATCCGAAATCAACAAATATGCTGCGGCCACAACAACAACTATCACTACAAGGAACAGCAGCACCCATTGGCATATGTAAGACAACAACAACAAAAATGCATCGTCACCACTCAACAACTACACATTGCACTCGTGCAAGGGGGCGGTATGTTGAAGTCACAACAGCTGACAGTCGACTTCATCGCCCCCGCATCAGATTTGGAGCCGTTCCTTGATTACAGCGCCGCAAACCTAACTCTGTTATGGCAACGCCGTCAGAGTTGCATTATGTTAGTTAACAACTCAACCGCTTATGGCACACTGCCAAACCGCCAGGCTCACGGCCTAATAAATAAAATAATTAAAAATAAAGAAAATATACATAGAAATTTTTGTGTTTTTTCTTTTTTTTTTAACTCCCGCCACTCTGGCGCGAAGTTAAACAGTCGGGTAAACAAATGATCTAACACGTATCAATAAAATAAAAATTGAAATCGCAATGTTTGCATATATATATGACCTTTTAAATTTAGGTCTTTTTGATAAAAATACCAATTTATGCATATTTCGCAATGCAAACCTAAACCAACTAAAATCTGTAGTAGGTGCAGCCGGTCCGAAATTTATATACCCTGAAACCTAGATCGAATTCAAGAATACAACAGGAAATTTTTCTGGAATGACGATGAGACTATGCAACAATTTTTGTTTTGTTTTCGAGACCTAAAATCTTGTTTGTTTTTTGTGTAGATTGAAGCATACTATTCAATAAAATCGAAACCAACAGATTTTTATGGTAAAGTTTTTTATCCCCTCACCTTAGAGAGGAGGGTATATATCATTTGCTACGAGCCAAAAGTGTAACACGTCGAAGGAGTGACCTAAGACCCTAAGTAAGTTTGGCGGAAATCCGATTTGGGTAATTTTAAGTCATTTGGGAAATGTCCGTCCGTCCGTCTGTCTGTCTGTCTGTCAGTGCATCTGTCTGCTGGCTGGTGCGCACGATATCTCTCGAAAGGAGTAACCGATTGACTTAAAATTTGGTATGCAGTAATATTTGTCTCTCCGGCTAAGTTCGAAGATGGGTCATATTGGGCCACTTCTTCAAGTACCTTCCCCACAAATGGCTAACTTTTAGTGAAATATTGATTCTTTAATACCTTCTATACTACTTACTCGAATCTTCTGAAATTTCACACATACTATTAGTTTGCTAGTCGCTAACACGTCAAGAAAAATGGGCTAAGTGGCCTCTCCGTTTTTTGTACCTCCCACACGAATGGACCATTTGGCACCAAAAGTTAACAGCTTTTCACTTTAATTCCAGTGAATACAAATACTTCAAATTTTGTACGGAGTAATGCTTTTATAGTATCTAGAGTCCTGAGAAAAGTGACCGTTATTGGTGCGCCCTTTTTAGTACCACCCACACAAATGGACCATTTTGTATCAAAAGAAACATCATTTAACTTTAATACCAGTACATAATTTAAAGTTATTAAATGTAATTGAAATTGATAATAATTTAATTAAAACTAAAAAAATAAATAAATTTACGAATATTTTTTGGGGCTCAAGGTGAGGGGATTCATAATTCGGTTTACCCGACTGAACTTTCTTACTTGTTTTAAATGATTTTTTTTTAAATTCCCATTTTCATACAAAGTACCTTAAGTATTTTGACTATATTTTTATACTCTCACTTAAGTGATACGATGGTTTATATGATTTGCTAGGGGTACGGACTGATATCCGCAGAATAGACCCTAATTATGTTCGGCGGATATCCGTTTTGGGTCATTTTAAGTCGAATGAGAAATGTTCGTCGGTCTGCCTGTCGGCTGGCTGGTGCGTACGATAACTCTCGAAAGGGGTAACCGACTGACTAAAAATTTGCAGAATGCCATTCAGAAACTAAATTCCTATGTATCAAGGGTACAAGTTTCTTTCCCCTATTGGACCTTGTAAATATAAGTTTTTCGTGCAGATAAGGAGGATTTTGTGTATATATAATTTTTTGTAGAAAAATAATAACTGGACAGAAGATTTTCAAAGGAGATGCCGTAAAGAGACTTCGAAAAAAGCGAGACTGAGTCATATCTTTTCAAACCATAAACATACCTTATAATATTGTTGTAAAGAATATTTAATTTACGTTTGCTAGCTGCATCACAACTTGCAAATAGTTCACATCCATAAATCATTCCAGGTATTAAATACGATTTAACTATTAGCGACCTGATTTTTAGAGGGGTGTAATACTGGGTGGCCCATAGCGACCGCATTTTTGCGTACGTTTGTCCTAATGTACTATTCACATGATTCGACCAGGTCAATGTGTCATTGAAGATAATACCAAGATTTTTTGCTTGAGATACTATTTCAATTGCTTGGCCGTTTAGTAAAACATTGACGTTACTGACATGACGATAAGATCTCTTCTGAATTAACAAACACTTCGATTTATTTGGGTTTAGACAAATTCCATTACCTGAAGCCCAGATATATACGCTTTCTAAGTCATCATTCAATTTAAGGACAGCTTCTTTTATTTCCTTCACAGGACTACTAATATAGACCTGCACATCATCAGCGTACATATGTATTTTACAATGAGACAACTGCAATGGCAGGTCATTAGAATAAATTGTAAATAAAAGTGGTCCCAGGATTGAGCCTTGAGGAACCCCCTTAGATACTGAAAGTGTATTTGATTTATGTAGTGCTGTAAAAACGGACTGAGTGCGATTTGATAAGTAAGACCTAATTAAATGAGTACATGTGGGATGGAAGTTAAAGAAATAGCGTAACTTGGAGCAGAGAGTCGAGTGATCCACAGTGTCAAATGCCTTCGAACGGTCAAGCAGTACTAAGATTGTAGACATGTCGTTATCTAAACTACATCTAATATTCTCGGAAACCTCCAATAAGGCACTGACACAGCTATGATTCCTTCGAAACCCTGATTGTTTTGAACTGATTAAGTTATTGGCATACAAGTAGGTGGTATTATTTTTATACCCCACTGTGGTACAGGGTATTATAAGTTTGTTTCACGGCAGATGTTTGTAACACCTGAAAATAACACAGCTAGACCCACCTTAAAGTATACCGATCGACTCAGAATCACTAGCTGAGTCGATTTAACGATGTCCGTCCGTCCGTCCGTCCGTCTGTCCATGTAAAGTTGTTCGTCGACTACAGGTCGCAATTTCACTCCGATCGTTCTGAAATTTTGCAGTTTAGAGTATTTCGCGGCTGTTAAGATCGCTATTGAATTTGGTTGAAATCGGTTCAGATTTAGATATAGCTCCCATATATATCTTTCGTCCGATTTGGCCCTTTAGTCCTATAGAAGCTGTATTTTACATCCAATCGTTTTGAAATTTAGAATGTTAGAGTTTCTTGATCCATGAACCAACATTGCCGAATTTGAAGAAAATCGGTTATGATTTAGCTATAGCTCCCATATATATGTTTCGTCCGATTTGGCCCTTTAGTCCTATAGAAGCTGTATTTTACATCCGATCGTTTTGAAATTTAGAATGGTAGAGTTTCTTGATCCATGAACCAACATTGCCGACTTTGAAGAAAATCGGTTAAGATTTAGCTATAGCTCCCATTTATATGTTTCGTCCGATTTGGCCATTTAGTCCTGTAGAAGCTGTATTTTTCATCCAATCATTTTGAATTTTAGAATGGTAGAGTTTCTTGATCCATGAACCAACACTACCGAATTTGAAGAAAATCGGTTAAGATTAAGCTATAGCTCCCATATATATGTTTCGTCCGATTTGGCCATTTAGTCCTATAAAAGCTGTAGTTTACATCCAATCGTTTTGAAATTTAGAATGGTAGAGTTTATTGATCCATGAACCAACACTACAGAATTTGAAGAAAATCGGTTAAGATTTAGGTATAGCTCCCATTTATATGTTTCGTCCGATTTGGCCCTTTAGTCCTGTAGAAGCTGTATTTTACATCCAATCATTTTGAAATTTAGAATTGTAGAGTTTCTTGATCCGTGAACCAACACTACCGAATTTGAAGAAAATCGGTAAATATTTAGCTATAGCTCCCATATATATGTTTCATCCGATTTGGCTCTTTAGATCCAATCGTTTTTATACCCTACACGACACTTTTATACCCTACAGGGTATTATTTAAGTATAAAATGTCCCAAAAGTAAATTTATGTAAACAATTTATACATGAATTACAAAATGTGTATATCAGAGTTATTCAATATTACGAGAGTGGTGTAGGGTATTATATAGTCGGCACCGCCCGACTTTAGCCTTTCCTTACTGGTTTCAAATACTTTTGAGAGAAAGCTTAAGATCGAAATTGGTCGATACTCCTTTCCATTCTTAGAAAGAGGTATAATTTTCGAATGTTTCCATGCAACAGGAAATGTGCTGGTCGTAATAATATTATTAAAGAAATGTGTGATGTAAGGTAGTAGTGGATGTAGCAATAGCTTCAAAAAACGTGGATCTATGTTATCGTACCCTATAGCATTTGATTTTACCAGTGAAAAGTTGAACAGCACATCACTTTGAGTAATCCCGGAAAATTCAAAACTATTATTATCGTTGGAAAGTGTGGACGAGACCTCAAAGTTGTAAAAATTAGTGTTTATCGGTATAGTCGGGGTATTAGTGAAATCCTTGTTGAGATCATCTACATCAATATTGACATCACATCCTAGCATAGTTTTACCAATACCTATATCTCGTATAGTTCTCCAAGTTTTTTTGGATTCTAAAGCAGAGCCAAATCTACGATGGTAGTAAGGCGTTTTTGCCGATTGTATCTTTGAATTTACATCTTTTCTAGCTGACCGGAAAATGTCATAAAGAACAGACGTTTTAAACCTCTTCCATCTAGAATAAGCGAAATCTCTCCTCCTTATCGCGGCTTTGATTGATTCGCAAAACCAGGGCCTAGACTTGGATGATACTGTCTTGGTTTTGACAGGAACTGTGAGTTGTTGTAAATTTCGAATATTAAATTGAAGAAAATCTAGCTGTTCGTCTACAGTTATCATATTATAAAGTAGATTCCAATCAATAGTACAGAAAGAGTCATTCAAAAGATTGTAATTAAGATTATGAAAATCATTGTAGGTGAAAGACTGCTCCATTCTACTTATTTCAAAATTATAACATAAGAAAATTAGATCATGTTTGGAAAAGCATGAAGCCGAAATTTGATCGTAAAGAAGGATGCTCTGTCTACTACTAACGAAAAAAAGATCAAGGAGTATACTAGAAGTTTGGGAATGATGTGTAGGAATTGAAGTATTAGGAGAAAATAACCCAAGAGATGACATAGATTCGGTCAAGCTGGATTCGATTAAAATATTTGAGTTGAAATCACCGCAAATAATAACATCACTGAAGCCCAATGATATATTTTCCAGGACGTTCATGAAATATTGAGTATCAATGTTGTTATTGGCCCTGTAAACACACACAATGAGCATTTTCTTGTCAAAAGAAATGATTTCAACGAGTACAAATTCAATGCTATCACCTTGGGTAGATTGGCAAATTAAATTCGTTCTTATGTTGTTAGGGATATATATGGCCGCGCCACCACCGCGACTTCCCCTGTCTGTTCTAAAAATCTTGTACCCATCCAGTCGAATAAAAGAGTCTGAAGTAGCAGTGTTAAGCCATGTTTCGGATATACAGATGACATCTAACATAGATTTTTCAAAAATGAATCGCAATTCGTCGACTATGTTATTTATGCTTTGGGCATTTATATGACAGATTCTTAAACCATCCTTTTGTTTTGAAAGAATCCTTATCATACTAGCCGCTACGTCTTTGGGATTATAATTATATAAATCATCCATTACAATTTAATTTGAAATTGGTTAATGGAGAAAAAATTATCAGCAATGCGAGAAAAAACCGAATAATGAGCATGAATGTAAAAATTTCAATATATTGTAGAATAAATTAATACTAATTTTTAACGTAATAATTGCAATAAAATAATACTCAAAAATAAATTTTAAAGCTTTTTTAATATTGTAAATACGAGAGGAATACTTATGAGTTGATGTTCCATGTTGAAGCGTTGTGTTGAAGAGATTCTGAAGTAGTCGAACGAAATCCCTCCAAAACGTCTACATGTTCAATACATATTGGATTGCCGTTGATTTGTTGCTTCACATATACAAGTCCTTTGAACGTATAGACGGACTGTAATAGTTTTTTCTTCTTTAGACCCATAGCGGATTGGAAAATGTAGTAATTGGAGTTAGATAGATTTTCATTAATATAGAAAGGACGATTTGAATCATATCCAATGGCATTTAGTGACAAAGTGTTGTTATTGCTCTTTCTGTAGTTGGATACAGACTTGAGAAAGAAATTCTTGTCGTACGGGGACATAAGGGTAGCAATGATAACAGCATCGGGAGAGTTGTGTTTCTTAGTATTGTTCCTATTCTTCAGGCGATGGATAGATTTCAATGAAGGAATAGGAATGTTAAAAGAATTGCAAATATTTGTGAATAAATTCGGTAGATTTACATTTTCCACATAAGGAATACCATTAATTCTTAAATCTGAAGCCACGGTACTAT
The DNA here is from genome assembly GCA_963930755.1 of Eudasyphora cyanicolor. NCBI lineage: Eukaryota > Metazoa > Arthropoda > Insecta > Diptera > Muscidae > Eudasyphora > Eudasyphora cyanicolor. The sequence goes on from OZ005735.1 coordinate 57,038,540, forward strand.
TCTCTAGCTGTAAATTTTGGAATTTTAATCCTTTTATATCAGACTTAAGAATTTCGATTTGATCAACTGACTCAAGTTTGGTCACTCTATCACTAATATCAACCAGATCAGTTCTTATGTCACACAATCTTTTATCCAGCTCGTTTAATATGCGATTCTCAAGTTCCTTTAACAGTGACTTAAATCGCTCCTCTAAAAGCTCTTCTAAACGATCGCTTAACTTTTAGAAACGTTCATCCAATATTTGCATCATTCTTAAGGGAGAATCCGAGAGACGCGGGGTTTTGGAGAGGTTTCCAATGAGAGATCGCTGCAGATAATTCTCTCGTCCTCTTTTGCTCGTTGAAGTACTCGTTTCCAGGTGAGCATTGTTAATGTCACTGGTTTGCATGAACTCAGTTATATGTTGTTGCTTAGTGTTCAAATTACTCATATTCGTGGATATATTAACAGTTTTTGTTTTAATGTTGAGTGTGGGTTTTGTTTTAATCAAAATTGTGTTATGCACAACTGTTTTTTTCAGTTTGAGCCACTGTAAAATTTAAATGTAACGGCCAATTTGAATATTGTGAATTGTCTTTTCAGCGAATGCGTATTTGTTTCGGATAGCTGTGTAAACACGGCCTACACCTCAAAAAGACATCTGTGGTCACAGTCAGCTGTTTTCTATTGTTTTGTTGTTTTTATTTTTATCTATTTCGTTCACCGGTTAACATTGATGGAGTTTTCCAATAAAATTGTGGAAATTTGTGAAAATGTTAAATATTTATTTATTTTTACTCGGAAAATTGAGTGTTTATTCGATGTCGACAGTATCAATTTCCCCGCCCGCACATTGAAATACTTTCACCAATATTTTGGGATACTTTTGGGCACGGACTTGTCGTTTGCAGGCAACGAAGCCGACCCAAAATGATCGGCGGCGGCTTGTGGATGAAATTATTGGTCGGCGGCGGCGGCTTGTCGGCTTAGCCGACTCAACTTTTACGTATCGGCGGCTCTATACATAAGTAGAATTCCACTAACAAAATTAAGCTGAATCAACAAATTCAAATTAAGTGAATGCTTTAAAAAAACTAATGAATCTATTTTACGATTAAAAGAAAATATTTTCAAATTAAATGAAAATCTTTACAGATTAATTTTTTTCCAATTGAAACTAAAATTTTTATAATAGAAACGAAAATTCATTCCGTATTCGAAAAAAGCTTTTAATAGATTTCTGCGTCATTTTCTTGCTTTGTTAAAAAATTTGGGTTTTCAATGAAAAATGTAAAAATAAGGGTACCACTTGTTGTTGGACGCCGTATGCACAGCTGTTGGTACGTTGTGTCTGTAATTCTTCATCAGAATCCGCATTTAAAAAACAACTTTTAATAGATTTTTGGTCTTTATTAAACTGTTTGCAGTTACAACGAAAAAGTGTGAAAAATAAGGATACCACTCGTTAAGCTAAGTACACGCCATTTGCTGATCGGCCAATATTGCCAGAAAAAGACGGAGTAATGCATTTACAACCGTGTGAACATACAATTTTTGACTTGAAACGTTAACAGAAAAGTCATTGTGAGATATTTTGCAGATTGTTAGATGTGCGAAGTTTATGCACGTAACATTTTATTGGCCTCCATATTTAAAGATTTACAAAATATATTGTAAATATGTATATGAAATTGTAGGGTTTTCTTGCAATCGTCTGTACTGTAAATTCACCTTTGGCTAACAGTCTTTCATTGTCCGTCCATTTGCAGCACTTAACAGGGTTGATAACGTTGTCCGATCTGGCAATCGTGTGTACTTTAGATGCCATATCCAAAGATACTAAATTTGGCTTCTTCAGATTCATGGTTGGATTGAAATCTAAATCTCCTTCGCTTCGCGTGACGCAAAACATTTTTCGGAGGCTGAGTTCCAGTCGAAGAGAGCCGATCATGTCGGCGGCTGATTTTTAGCCGACTTGAGCCGCTCATGCCGGCGGCGGCTTCTGCTCCACAAAAATAACCGGCGGCGGCTAGCCGCCGAGTCGCGCCGATTCGGCTTCGTAGTCTGGTCGTTTGGCAACCGAAAAACAATTTTTACACTGGAGCTCACACAGAAACGTGTGTTCCACCACTTCTAGTACCTCCACCCACAAAGAGTTAACATTTAGTGAAATATTGTTTTTTATTAATATATATTCTAAACTACTTATTCGAATCTTCTGAAATACCAAATATAGTATTAGTTTGTTATTATTACCTTATTTTTAACCTCCCAATACAAACGTACCATTTTGTACAAAAAGTTAACAGTTGATATATTATCGTTACTCATAAATACTTAAAATGTTTGCTCAGTGTAAGGTCTTTAAAATCCGCAAGTTTTATTAATCAGTAAAGAAAAATTAAAAGTCAAGTCAAAAATTTACATTGCGATAATATTTTGGAATAATTGGTTTCGCTTCAGTTAACAAAGTACTTAGCTCCACCTCCTCACCAAGGCTGACTCCAAGGAGAAATTGAAGATGATAATAATAACAAACTAGAAATAATATAGAAATGTATCGATAACCTTAAGTATTCTTTCATAGATTAAGAATCTGAAGTAACATATAGATGGAACTATACATAATCTAAACAGATTTTCATCAACTTGGATGAAAAACCCCATTTCTACAGTTTTAAAAGCGCTTAGATACGAAATAGGCAGGTACATATATATCTGGCTATATCTAGATTTCAACTGGCTATCATCAAATTATGTATTTTTTTTGCCAAATTTTGTAATGATCGGAAGTAATGTACAACTTCTGTAGCTATTCGGGACGAACATATACAAGGTGGCGCAAAAGTAATCCTCCTATCAGAAAATGCTATAATTGGCGCAAAAGTAATCAGAAAATGCTATAAATTTTGCGATTGGCCCCTAATGTCAGTTCTGTTTTGACAATGTTACGCTACACTGCTCCAGAACGCGGAATATTGCTGACTATTTATTTGACCAATAATCGGTCGGTGACTTTGGCACAAAACATCGAAAGGTTACTTTTGCCCCACCTTGTATAGTGGGGCTATATCTAAATCTGAACGCATTTCCCCCGAATATGGCAGTGTTCACTCATGTAATAAGAAACCTCTTTCTGCCGAATTTCGTACTGATCGGATGTAAAATACCTAAATCTGAATAGATTTTCGCGAAATTTGGCGTTCATTCAGTTAAAAAGATTCCTCAGTCTGAGATACGTGTAAAGTTTCGTTCAGATCGGACCTAATTATGGTCTATTTATGGACTACATTTAATAAATGTTTTTTTTTAAACCCCGTTATTTCACCACGCTGAAATATTTATGGTTTGTTTAGAATCGATCAAGGAATATGCCTACATTTTTCTGAATTTTTAGGTTGGTGGTTTCATATTGAAAAACAAAAACCAGTAAGGAAAGGCAGAAAGTCGGGCGGGGCCGACTATATAATACCCTACACCTCCCTAACAATGCGATAAGGGTCATTGTGATAATAATTTGGAATAATTGGTAAATGGGTAAGAACATATATATGTGGATATATCTAATTCTGAACCGATAATCGCTAAATTAAGCTATATTCTTTCCTAAATTGTGAAACATCTTTCTGTAGAAGTTTGTAATGATCGGAAGTAAAGTACAACTTCTATAGCGCTTTGTAACCAAATCAGGAGGAATAAATATATGGAGGTTATATATAATCTCATGATCGGAAGTAAAGTACAACTTCTATAGCGCTTTGTAACCAAATCAGGAGGAACATATATATGACGGCTATATATATATCTGAATCGATTTTCCCTAAATACTCATTCATGTAAAATAAAAACCTCTTTCTGCCGAATTTCGCTGTGATCGGATATAAAATACAGTTTCTACAGCGCTTGAATTTCAAATCGGGTTAACATATATATGGGGACTATATCTAAAACTGAACCGATTTTCTCCGAATTTGGCAGTATTCCTTGATGTAATAAGAAACCTCTTTCTGCCGAATTTCGTACTGATCGGATATAAAATACAGTTTCTACAGCGCTTACATGTCAAATCCGGGCTAACATATATATGGGGGCTATATCGAAATCTGAACCGATTTCGCCCAAATTTTGTATTGTATCTTAGTGTATCACTAGACTACTCTCTGTAAATTTTTGTACAAATCGGTTCAAAAATGTTGCTTATACAGTGCATATATGCCAAATCAGAGGTACATATATATGGGAGCTATATGTAAATCTGAACCGATTTTCTCCGAATTTGGCAGTATTCCTTCATGTAATAAGAAACCTCTTTCTGCCGAATTTCGCTGTGATCGGATATAAAATACAGTTTCTACAGCGCTTGAATTTCAAATCGGGTTAACATATATATGGGGGATATATCTAAATCTGAACCGATTTTCTCCGAATTTGGCAGTATTCCTTGATGTAATAAGAAACCTCTTTCTGCCGAATTTCGTACTGATCGGATATAAAATACAGTTTCTACAGCGCTTACATGTCAAATCGGGGCTAACATATATATGGGGGCTATATCGAAATCTGAACCGATTTCGCCCAAATTTTGTATTGTATCTAAGTGTATCACTAGACTACTCTCTGTCAATTTTTGTACAAATCGGTTCAAAAGTGTTGCTTATACAGTGCATATATGCCAAATCGGAGGTACATATATATGGGAGCTATATGTAAATCTGGACCGATTTTAACCAAATTCAATAGGGATCGTCCTTGGGCCTAAAAAAGATATGTGCAAAGTTTCGTTGAGATCGGACCATACTTGCGACCTGTACTTTGATTACAAGAATAAATCTACAGACAGACGGACAGACAGACGGACATAGCTAAATCAACTCAGAAAGTGATTCTAAGTCGATCGGTATAATAAACAATGTGTCTATTTCTTATCCTTTTGGGTGTTACAAACAAATGCACAAAGTTATAATACCCTGTACCACAGTGTGGTGTAGGGTATAAAAAGCAAATAAATATTAAAATTAGGTCAGTAGCGGTCAGTAGCCTAGACCGTCCGCGAAAAGCACCTGCAATTACCTTTAAAATAAGCCTTCATTCATTTAATTATGTCAAAGCGTTTGCTCACTAAGTCTTTTTTATGTTCCTACCTGTCCATATTTTTCTTGATTTTCGCAAATTCGTGTCATGTCTTTTGAAAAAAATTTATTTTTTATCATCTTCTACAAATCAAATATTTCTGTCAACTGTTCGATTGATAGATACTTCGAGCAACTGTTCAATTACAGTTACTTCGGTCTACAGTGCAATCACTGAGTCTTCACAAGACATCGCTATCCTGATCAACCACAGTGACTTCGGTCCCCTGTTCAATCACAGAGACTTCGATCTACTATTTACCCACTCTCTGTTGAACCACTGAGACTTTTATCTCCTGTTCACCTACTGAGAAGTAGTCTCAACCACAGAGTCTTCGGTCTACTTATTAGCCACTGAGACATCGGTCTATTATTTAACCACAGATACTTAGATCTACTGGCCAACTAAAGATACATCTCAATCAGTGAGTCTTGGTTACACTTTTAAATCAAAGATACTTAAATTTACTCTTCACCCACAAAAACTTCGGCCAACTGTTTAATCACTGAAGGTTTGGTCTAATGATTAACCACTGAGACTTCGATCTACTGTTTAATCACTGAGATTTCGGTCCACTGGTCAACCTTAGAGACTTCGTTGCCCCGTTCTATCACAGAGACTTTTGTAAACTGTTCGATCGTTAGATACTTCGGTCAGCTGTTTACGAGTAATTACAAATACTTCGGTCTACTGTGCAATCACTGATTCTACACAAGACTTCGCTCTACTGATCGACCACAGAGTCTTCGATCTACTGTTTACCCACTCACTTTTCCTAGAGCCATCAGTCTACTGTTTAATCAAAGCTACTTCGGTCTACACAGTGACTTCGGTCTACTCCTAACCACTGACACTACAGTCTACTGTTCACCACAGAGACTTCGATCTACTGGTCTTCTACAGAAAAATCAGATGCCGAGACTACAGAAATACGTGTGTACCGTTCAAACGTGGAGACTTCGCTCCACTTTTCAATAAAAGAGTCTCTTCAACCACAGAGACTCGGGTCTACATTTCAAGCACTCAGGACTTAAACCCAACAAATCCCCTGCCTAATATACGAATTTCGAAGTCTTATCTTTTGCCTAGCTTACTATATACGAGAGGACTAATCCAAATCCCAAAACGGCCTGCCTCACGAGCGTATTACAGATCCGACCTACCTCTGTAGGCCAGTAGTCCACCGAACATCCTTCATAAGTATATCCCGTAGTACACCTCACGAGCATATAAAATCGATTAGACTTGCAATTCCCGATTAGCTTGAAATCGTTATTATAAATTGTTTATATCCCGATCGTCTTACTTTGCGATTTCCTTCTTTGTATTTTTAGTCAAATTACAGCAATTTTAGTATAACTCTTCATATTTTACAAACAGCGCCCCACAATCTACACTCCTCTTAGCAGTGTAAGCAAAAATCTCATTAAATTGATTGTCAGTGGCAGTGCTCCCATCCACTTTGTCATGCCATCAAAATCACTCTTAATTAATGACAAACTATTCTAAATCACACACAGCGCTATTTCCTCAACCGATTACAATCGATGTCGTTGGTGTTGATGAAGAATGTCAGGTCACACTTTAATAAACGCTTCACCTCTTTGTCATCGTCATAGTCTACTCTGCTGGTGACATAAATGATGGATTTTCCCTACGTTGTCAATACTTATAAGTTTCGGAAGAAAATACTGATTTTTCCACTTGAATTTTTTTTTGTGTAATCTGCACTACGTATAAAAATAAGGAAATTGTAAAGAAATGAAAAGGTGAAACATAGAAAATGCAAAGAATTTGAAGATGACAGATTTTTCTTTGGAAATATATGATAAATAAAAGATAAATGAAGTGATCCAGTTAAAGCGACTCGGAAAATGAGCAAAAGTGGTTATAAAGTATCAAAGTATTGATTTAATACTTCAAATATATGACTACTGTGAGTGGGTTGGAAAAATAGATTTTCTATAGATAATTTTGTGTTTTAATTGGGCTGTGTTTCAAACAGATGATAGTTTTGGAATTGGAAAACATTAGGCGTGTTTTCGTTACACCATAAGTGCTTAATTTGTATGGGGAGCTAAGCACTTTTAAGCACTATTAGTTCCCGATGAAGTTTGGTGCTTGTGTTCATGTCTTAATCGAGTATGATGTTGCCAGATTGGGCACCCTATATTTAGCAATATGGCATCCCATTTTTGGAGAGATTTTATCAATTATTGTGAATTAACGGGAAGAAGAAGAACAAAAATGGGAAATTATTTTAATATTTGCAAAAGAGTGTAAACAATTGAACATAGAATAGTAAATATATGTTTTATAAATACTTTTCACGAATTTTTTGTCTGTTTCGCACTGTTCTTTCTTCGCAACTCATGACACCATTGCTACCAGATAGTGAAAATCCGCCACTTATTGCTTATGTGCCAGTTAGTGGACGTCGGTTGTTTTCGTTGCAAAGTGCTAAACTAAAAGTGCTAGCTTGTAACGAAAACATGCCTATTATAACAAAACACGGAAAGAAAATGTAAAGAAATGAAAAGGCGAAACATGGAAAATGCTAAGAATTTTGAAAGATGACAGATTTTTCTTCGGATATATTTGATAAAGAAAAGTTGAATTAAGTTATTCCAATAAAATGACTCACAAAATGACCTAAATATGAATATAAAGAACCAAACAACATATTAATTTAATAGTCCAAATAAATGACTACTGTGGTGGTTGGAAAATATGATTTTTATAGAGAACTAGCTGGGCCCGGTCCACTTCGCTGTCCTGGCTTTTAGATTTCCGATCCCGTCCATTTTTGAAAAAATCACGTCGACTGACCGAATACATATACACAAAATTACAACACTCTCGCTAACAAATTGTTCAAGATATCTCAATTTAAAAACCTGGCTCACGTGGGCTAGGCCACACACATCGGCCGGATCCCGCCCATTTTTGAAACAATCACGTAGACTGCCACCAGATACATAAACACAAAATTATAGCATTCTCGCTAAAACATCGTGCAAGATATCTCAATTTAAAAATTTCGCTTATATGGGCGGGGTCACACCCTTTGGTCTGATTTCGCTCATTTTTAGACCAATCACGTAGACTATCACCAGATACATTTGTACAAAACTACAGCACTCTCCGCAATAAATCGTGCAAAATATCTCAATTTAAAAATTTGGCTAACATGGGCGGGGCCACGCCCATTGGTCCGATCCCTGCCATTTTTAAAACAATCACGTGGACCACCACAAGATACATATGTACAAACTGACAGAACTCTCACTAATAAATTGTGCAACTCGATTCAAAATTTGGCTTATATAGGCGGGGCCACACCCATTGGTCCGATCTTGCCCATTTTTGGGACAACCACGTATGCTGCCACCAGATACGTACGGCACATAATTACAGAACGCGCGCTAACAAAATGTGCAAAATATCGCAATTTCCAAATTTGGCTTATATGGGCGGGCCACGCCCATTGTTCCGACCCCGCAAATTTTTGGAACAATCACGTAGGCTGCCACCAGATACATATGTACAAAATTTCATCACTCTCGCTAATAAACTGTGCAAGATATCTCCATTTCAAAATTTGGCTTATATGGGCGGGGCCACGCCCATTGGTCCGATCCCGCCCATTTTTAGACCAATTACGTAGAATTCCACCAGATGCATATACACAACATTGCAGCACTCTCGCTAGCAAACTGTGCAAGATATCTAAATTTCAAAATTTGGTATATGTGGGCGGGGCCACGCCCATTGGCCCAACCCCCCATTTTGGGCTAATCACGTTGACTGTCGCCAGATATATATACACTAAAATAAAGCACTCTCTCTAACAAATTGTGCAAGATATCTCAATTTAAAAATTTGGCTTGTATTGGCGGTACCAGGCCCATTGGTCCGTTTCCGCCCATTTTTGGACCAATCACGTAGACTACCACCCCAAGATATGTCAATTTAAAAATTGGCCCGATCCCGTCCATTTTTGGACCAATCACGTAGGCTGTCACCAGATACATAGACACCAAACTACAGAACTCTCGCTAATAAATTGTGGAAAATATTTCAATTTAAAAATTTGGATTATATGCAAACAGACACTCTCTTTTATACATATATAGATACGAGTATAGATAGATTTTTTTTTGTCGCACTGTGTTCCAAACAGAAGATATTTTTGGAATTGGAAAACATTATAACAATACACGTAAATATTTAAATTATTATTTTCAAAACAGGTATTAAATTAGTTACCTTGATTATTTATTATTGTGTTTTGGGTATATAGATTTTCTGTATGCGACCTCTTCCTAAATTTCAAAAATTGGGCAGTAATGTGGAAATTTGCATTTAATTATTCTCAGATCTTTTTACATGAGTAATGGTCCATATTTTGATTTAGCCTCAACACTAGATTCTATAACATTTAACTTGTTGACCAATCTGCTGGAATTTAATTGGTGAATTTGCATTCAATTTTATTGAAAACAAGTAAGAAAGTTCAGTCGGGTAACCCGACTTATGAATCCCCTCACCAAAAAATATTCGTAAATTAATTTTATTTGCTTTAATTAAAATATTATCAATTTAAATTGCATTTAATAACTTTAAATTACATTTAATAACTTTAAAGTATGTACTTGTATTAATGTTAAAAGCTGTTTACATATGGTACAAAATGGTCCATTTGTGTAGGAGGTGCCAAAAGGGGCGTACCAATAACGGTCACTTTTCTCTGGACTCTAGATACTATAAAAGCACTGCACCGTACAAAATTCCAAGTAGTTATATTCACTGGTGTTAAAGTTAAAATCTGTTAACTTTTGGTATAAAATGGGCCACTTGTGTGGGAGGTACTAAAAGTGGCGTCCCAATAACGGCTACTTTTCAGTGGACTCTAGGTACTATAAAAGCATTACTCTGTATAAAATTTCAAATATTTCTCTAGAATCTAGGTACTATAAAAGCATTACACAATACGAAATTTCAAGTATGTGTATGAACTGGAATCAAAGTTATAAGACGTTTACTTTTGGTGCAAAATGGTCCGTTTGTGTGGGAGGTACAAAAAAGGGAGTGGCCACTTCGCCAATTTTTCTTGAGGTGTTAGCGACTAACAAACTAAAGATTCGAGTAAGTAATATAGAATATATTTAAGAATCAATATTTCACTAAAAGTTAACCCTTTGTAGGGGAGGTACTAGAAGGAGTTGACCAATATGGCCCATCTTCGAACTTAGCCGGAGATAGAGCAAAATATTACCGCATACCAAATTTGAAGTCAATCGGTAACTCCTTTCGAGAGTTATCGTGCGCACCAGCCAGCAGACAGACAGACAGACTGGCGGATGAACATTGCTCAAACGACTTAAAATGACCCAAAACGGATTTCCCCCGAACAGACTTAGGGTCTTAGATCACTCCTTCGATGTGTTACACTTTTGGCTCGTAGCAAATGATATATACCCTCCTCTCTAAGGTGAAGGGATAATTATGTCAAAGAACAATGAAGCTCAATGTTCAATATTTTCAAATAGCCAATTACAAAGGTTTCAGTTTGATTTATTGGAGCCTTAGCAGAGATGTTCCGTCGGAAAAGTGAGATGTATGAAGTATCTTTGTGAAGTATACGAAATTTGTTCGCAACATCGTAAACTTAAAGTCCTAATCTTGATACTGTCACAATCAGCTAATAAAGGACAAATAAAGACAAATTTTATATTATATAGAATATTTTCTTTGTTTGTGTACTCATTTAAGCACTCCATTTGTAACATATATATTCTTAATAGTCGTGACATTCAAAGTCAATTTAGTGGTGTTATTCCGTCTGTTGTAATCACGGTCGAATCCACAATAAATGGGCAATATGACAGATATTTTGTGCATATACTACCTGAAGCTGCAGATAACTTAGGAATGCTATCGGGCGATATCGAAAATGGGTCATATCGCTTCAAGTTTTTATCTAGCCGCCATCTAAAGGTCCCTCCAATTAGAGTTCTTTTGATCTTTAAAGCCACAGTTTACATTATATCCGGCTTATATTTGACAGTTTATAGTTTATTTGGTCCTCTAACACTCCTACCAGAAATGGTTAATATCTGTCCATGTTTTTTATATCCCACATATAAAGGTCCCCTCCGATTAGATTGCTTGAAGCTTATGAGCACATTTTTTTATTTAATCTGGCTGAAATTAATGCATTACAATACTTTATGTTGCCTTAAATCGTTCCTAGTGAAGATGTAGTATATTGGTTCATGTTTTGATATAGACTCTATAAGTATATAAACGTCCTTTCCGATTAGACTTCTCGAAGCTCCGGAGAACGCATTTTTTATCTACTTGTCTGAAATCATATTATTAGTATTTCATACTTTCGGTTCATGTTTCAATCTAAACGCAACTTTACAAATTACTTCTTGGAGCTCTCAAATTTGTTTTGCTCTGACTGAACTTTATGATGTAATTTTCGTTGTAACAATAGGCCTATCGTTAAACCTAGATTTGAAAAATTTAAATCAGGTTAGGTCACTCCTTCTATGATTGCAGTTTCAAGCCAAAATTTTAAGCTCACCTCTTCGTAAGTTGAGTGTAAAGTATTTTAATATACTAATGTCCAGCACAAAGTTCTGTCATCTGGAAAACGAGGTGAAAATGTCTCTTTACTATTGAATGTTCTCGACCCAAGAATTTATATTTAAGGGATTTATAAAAAAACTTTTTCAACATTCAAATTCTTTCAGTGCTTAATAAACTGCTTGCTACCTCCCAACTTTAAATTAATAATTTTTAAAAAAACTTTTGTAAAACTATGCATTGGAAAATACATCACAAATAAGTTGTTTAACGTAAAAGTTTTTTCAAAGTATCTACAATTTTAGGTGAATTTGATGTCATGACATTTACAATTCACTACATTCCAGCGAGTATTAGAGGCACGTGTAAAGACCATTAGAACATCAATCGTCCATCGTAGGAATGCACAATGCTGAACGTTAGCATTTTTGTGCAGTGCAGTGCCTTATCATTCCAATTCGTTGCTGATCATTCGCAGTGAACGGACGTGTTTATCACATAGCGGATAGTTACCAGTACCTATTACGCAATAGCAAAAATCTGTACAAAGTCTGTAAGGCCTACATCGTAGTACCTATTACGGTCTAATACAGACAAAATTAAAATAAATTCTCTTGACGGGGATGCCTTCGTGTTCCGATGGAGCGCGGTTCCCCAATCGTCCGACTGTCCGTCCGTTGGTCTTGGCCAAAGCCGACCACACCAAAAATGGTGAAAATCTCCCCCAAGTACTCACAACAGGTGGTGCGGTGAGGGGAAAACGTCATGTCCGACCGTCAAAACGGAAGCACAATGAGCATCGTGTAGCGCTCAGAGTTTTGACGAAGTTGGAGGCTGTTGAGGTTTCGGCTCTTACCGAAAAACAAAAAGAGTCACTTACCTGGGCTAAAGGCGTCATAGATGCTTCTAAGGCCAATGAGTCGGCTGAAAGAGCCACAAATGCAGCTGTGTTAACGGCTAATAAAGTAAAACGAATCAGATCACCTGATGAACCCCTGCCTTCGAAAAAGGCAAGAGGCCCTAATGTCACCATCAACAGGACACTCACCAAGCTCTTCAATGAAGTGGCGAAGGAGAGTCTAGTCATGGCTGTTATAGACAGAAGTAGTGAGGATGGATCCATCCTCAAGGACAAATGGAGTCATGTACAATCAGCCATTATGGCTCATTACCTCGATGTCTGTAGAGAAATGCCGGGCAAACCACCAATCTGCAACGATGCAGGATGGCATCAGGGGAGAGTAAAGCTCTTATATTTCGGTGATGCCAGATCAGTAGACCTTTATAAGGCTGCTCTGAGTCGAGCGGGTGAGGTGTGGCCGGGTGCCCAGTTGGATGTTGTCGAAAAAAACAACATCCCTAGTCACCCTAGAGCCATCACCTGGGTTACAGAAGAGCCCTCCAACCCGGCTGACATCTTAGAAATAATAAAAGATTCCAATCCTGGTCTGCCGGCCCATAATTGGAGAATCAGCAAGGTGGGTGAGGCGGATGGTAAAAAGCGGCAGGTCAATCTTATCCTAAACGCTGAATCCACCTCCCATATACAAAGTGCGAGTGCAACCCTACAATATGGCTTCGAGACTATAGTCTTGAAGATATACAAGCAGGATATAGCTCCCACTGCAGAAGGTGAGTCGTTCACCGTGGCACTTTCTGTAAGTGCGGAGGTAGCCACGCCAATTATTTCTGGTAACTCCAACTCTAATAGAAGATCTGTAACGTCCTACTCTGAGGACGAAAGCTCTACTTCTGACACAGAGGGGCTGAGGGGAGTCTCCGGACTCTTTGACGCATCTGGCGGGGACATGCTTCTCGACGATACGGACGAAGAGTTCGATAACACCCTTGTCGGGGTGGATGTTAATCTGTCAATTACCAATGATGGTAAGAATTCTACAGATTAACCTCCATCACGCTAAAGCGGCCTCAGCGGCTCTATTGCTGCGCCTGTCCACAGGCACAGTAGACATCGTCCTGATACAGGAGCCCTACGTAGTGGGAGGAAGGGTGTGCGGTATTAGGACACCCAACTTTAAACTGCTTGTGGCCAACTGTGAAGGCACTCCAAGAACCTGCATTTTGGCCAGGAAAGATCTAAGTATCTTTCTCCTGACTAACTTAAGTGGTAAAGACCAAACAGCTGCTAGCCTGGAGATCGGTAATCGCATATATTGGGTGGTCTCCAGCTACTTGCCTTATGAATCTGTAGTACCGACTGCTCTATTCAGGGAAGTAGTAGAAGAAGCAACGTCTGACGAGCTCGAGCTGATTATTAGCGCAGACACGAACGCTCATCATACTATCTGGGGTAGTACGGATATAAACAATAGGGGTGATTCGCTTCTTGACTTTATTCTAACTACCAATCTTAGTATTTGTAACATAGGTAATAAACCGACCTTCACAATTAAAGACAGACAAGAAGTACTCGACGTAACGTTTGCTACTGACCGGCTGTCAGACAAAATTATTGGGTGGAATGTACTGGACGACCACTCATTCTCAGATCACCATTATATTGAGTTCAAACTCGCGGAAAAAGCGCCTAAACCCGCCGTCCACAGAAATGTAAGGAAGACAAAGTGGCATCTGTATGAGAAGAATTTCAAGAAAGTCCTCAACTCTAAACTTCCATACGAACCGAATGACAAAGCCGGTCTGGATAATCTGGTCGATCATATCACCATATCATTCAATAGATCCCTTGAAGAAGCCTGTCCAAAAACAAGGTACAAGGGTAAAGCTAAACCCCAATGGTGGACTTCTGAGCTAACGGCTATGAAAAAGACCTGCAACAAGCTATTCAATAAGGCTAAATCCACTGGGGGCTATATCTAAATCTGAACCGATTTTAGCCAAATTAAATAGGGATCGTCCTTGGGCCAAAAAAAAGATGTAAGGTTTCATCGAGATCGGACTATAATTGCGACCTGTACTTTGATTACAAGAATACATGCCCAGACAGACGGACAGACGGACATAGCTAAATCAACTCAGAAAGTGATTCACAGTTCATCGGTATAATAAACGATGGGTCTATTTCTTCTGCTTTTGGTTCTTACAAACAAATGCACAAAGTTATAATACCCTGTACCACAGTGTTGTGTAGGGTATAAATATATTTATTTAAAACCAGTATGGCGGGGCGGAGTCGACTATATGATAACCTACACCACCATATCGGAGAGGAAAAAGAAGCAATATTGTAAAGATATATCAATGTTGATTTCCTAATATTAATGATCTGTCAAAAAAGTATTTTATAGCGCTTTGATTCAAATTCGTTATACCAGTATATACCGGAGATATATATAAATTTGAACCGATTTTCTTCAAATGTTCTAAAGTTCTTTCTTTGTTCAAAAAAGTGTTATCTTCCATATGTTATATACCGCGTAAGTGTTATATCGGGATGTACATAATCATATATATGAATCTGAATAGAATTTAATGAAATTTGGCAGAGGTCCTTTCAGCCTTATAAAACTGTCTTGCGTTAATTTCATAAAGGTCTACTTAAAATTTAAGTCGTATATGGCGGCTATATCTAAATTTAAAGAGATTCTCATCAATTTTAATATGCTTCGTCCCTGATTCAAGGAAGTACTCTGTGAAAATATCAACTAGATCAGAGTAAAATTGAGAACTGTACTATGCGAACAACTGAAATTGGAAAAACGGTCGGACGGATGGACAGACAGGGTTACTTTAAGGTGTATCTAGATCCAGTATTTTTGGGCGTTACAAACCTCTTGTAGCTTATTACAAAACACTAATAGCAAAAATTGCCGACAAATTGATTTAATGTTTGGTTTTTATGGATTAAAGAATTGAATTTGAAAGCGAGATCATTCGATGAAGTAAAATGATTACATTATTTTGTTAAGGACCTAAAAATAAACAAGTTCAAATTGCCATATGTACCTTCCACCACGGATCGCAAGTGAATACTTTCAAGTACAAATAAGCTCATATTACCAAATTTCAGCCCGTTTGTTTGTTGCGTTAGAAATTAAAATCTTTGTATGGGAGCTATATAAACACATGGAACTATGACTACCTTTGATCATGAAAAGGTTCTGGCTATAAGTATTCTTATGTTATCAATTTTCAACGCGATCAGTTGGAATTTGTGGTCGCTATAGCATCTACAATTCAAATTGGAGATATTGCCCATTTTCAACCCCAATATACCTGCAACTATAGAAAGTATATGTAACAAGTTTCAGCAATTTTGCTAAATTATTATAGATTGTAGCGTGACTATAACAAGCGGACGGACTGAAATGGCTAAATCGTACTAGAATTTTACGGCGATTAAAACTTATACCCTTTTTGGGGTCCCTTATCAATATCAGATTTAATGGAATAAGAAACCTTTTTCTGACGAATATCGTACTAATCGGATATAAGTAGAGATACAGTTTCTACGACACATACTCGTTAAGAATCTCCTTTCTGCTAAATTTCGTAATGATAAGATAAAAGACACAACTTCCATAGCCTTTTGATGCCACATCGGGTGGAACATATATAGGGGGGATATATGTAAATCTGAACCGATTTTCACCAATTTCAATAGGGTTCACCCTTAGGCCAAATAGGATGTATGTGCCAAATTTTAGTGCGACCTGTACATTGATTAAAAGAATACATGCACAGACGGATATAGCTAAATCGACCAAGAAAGTGATTCTAAGTCCATCGGTATATTAAATGATGAGTCTATTTCTTCTCCTTTTGGGTGTTAGCAAAAAATTCACCAAGTTGTAATACTCTGTCTTCGCCACATTGTGAATAAACTATTATATTTGCAGCGTTCTGTCACAGACAATATTTAAAGAGTAGACTTGAGTAATAAATACAACCTCATGCGAAATTTCAAAATATCTACAGCATACCATCTTAAAAGATGCCGATATTTTGAGGCGCAATTTTTGATGTCACCAGATATGATAAATTTTAATGCATAAAATAATAACTTCAGTATATACATATATCGCTGGTATCACCTGGATAGTATAGATAAGTAGTAAAACATGTTTTTTGAAAAATACACGTATCTGATAGTATAGGTTCGATTCTACTACCAATGGGTAATATAACCCTATACTCGGTTTGGAGAAATTAGTGACCAATTTTTTTTATGGGCGTTCAATGTTTCTGAAAATCCGTGGGCCCCTCGAAAAAGGTGTCATCAGCTTTTGTCCAACAACAAATTCAGACTTGGTGATACCGCTTAACTATATTTGGCAATAATGTAGCTAAGAATATGCTGAAAAAAGTTTCTTAACATTTTTTGCGAAAAAAAAAATCCGTTACCTTTTTTTTAAAATAAAACATATTTTTTTCGCTTTTTTCAGCATAACTTTTAAGGACTCGTATGTTTGGCAAAATTTTGCCAACGTAAATCTGAACAACTTTTGTGAACATATTAATACAATCAGAACGTGTGTAGGCACCCTAAATATCTAAAAAAAAACACATTGTACCTCAAAAATTTTAGTATTTCACTATTATGTAACAACAATATTTTTTTGGTGTAGGGCAAGTTCAGAAACGTGATAGAAAATATTAAGACCAATATTTTTGTGGAACATATTAACCCTCTAACTCCCCCACATAACTGTAATAATAATAAAGTACATCTTCTGTAGAGCTTTGATACCAAGTTGGGAGAAACATATATATGGGCTATATCTAAATCTGAACCAATATTCCCCAAATTTGGCAGTGTTAATTTTAGAAATAAGAAACCTCTTTCTGCAGAATTTCGCAATTATCGCATATAAATTACAGTATCAACAGCGCTTACATGTCAATTCGGGAGTAACATATATATGGGGAAGATATATAAATCTGAACCGATTTTCCCCAAACTAGGCAGTGTTCATTTATGTAATATGAGACCTCTTTCTGCCGAATTACGTACTGATGGGATATAAAATACAGTTTTTACAGCGCTGACGAATTTCGTATTTATCGGATATAAAATTCTGTTTCTTCAGTGCTTTCGTAAGTGCAAATCGGGGGTAACATTTATATGGGGGCTATATCTAAATCTGAACCGATTTTCCTCAAAGTGTATTAAGAGACTTATCTCTGTCAATTTTTTTAAAGATCGGTTAAACAGTTTCTACGGTGCATATACTCGTATGCCAAATCGGAGGTACATATTTATGGGAGCTATATGCAAATCTGGACCGATTTAAATCAAAATCAATAGGGATCGTCCTTGGTCCAAAAGAAAGATATGTACTATGTTTCGTTGAGAGTGGACCATAATTGCGACTTGTCTTCGATTACATACATACACAGAAGAACAGACGGACGGACCGACGGACATAGTTAGATCAACTCAGAAAGTGATTCTTAGTCGATCGGCATAATAAACGATGGGTCTATTTCTTCTTATTTTGTGTGTTACAAACAAATGCACAATGTTATAATACCCTGTACCACAGTGTGGTGTAGGGTATAATAAAATGTACATCAATTAATAGGGTTTTTTAGAACATTGTACATTGTAGAGCCATTGTAAATTGTCATATTCTCGAAGATACTCTCACATTTATTAATTTAATGGGATTGAATAATAAGTCATCTAAATAACGATTGATCTTTTTGGTTGCTGACGTCATTATACTTATTTATGAAAAAAATAAATTAGTCGCGATTTTGTTTTAAACTTATGAATAGCCCACAACCCAACATGGAATAAATTAGAATAAAAATTTTTGGAATAAAATTTGAAATTCATTTTTTTGCAATCTGCATTCGTTTCCACTCCTTAATCAAAATCTACCCGGAATACCACCACTATTTTTGTGGAATATATTTACGGAATGTTAGGGGCATTTTGCAATATTATCTTGGAATTTTAAATCCGATACATATAGCTAATTTATTACACTTATTGAGATATAACACTTATTTTTTTGCTTTGTCCCGTATCGCGAATACTGTCTGAAATTTATTAAATATTTTGGTATGTCTGAGAAGACATCAGCAACAGCTTCAATTAAATACAATATGTGATGAATTATGTCAAATAATAAACTGCCAGGATTTTTTTTATAATTTTTTTTATCTGGATAATCCGCGATAAATTCCGCGCACCTTAAGATAATTTATTAACGCAAACGAATATGGCATGGTGATTTTTATCCCGATGTTTGTGCAAAATCTGAATAATGTCAATTTAATAAAGGTCTTCTTTTTTAACCCCAAGGATTAAAACAATTTTACTTTTGCAAATATATTGATTTTATATTCTACAAGAAAAAATGCGTGCAAACAAAAAATACTAGTATTTCAGAGGGATTCCTGTGAAGTAACCTATATACCTGTTCACATACATATACATATGATAGTATGCATGTACGCAAGCTGTCGCTAGCAGAATTAATTTCTGGTGATTAAATAAACGGCTATCATTTGGAAAACGATGATTTAGAATTTCTATGAAAATGTTTACAACAAATAAAATAACAATACAAATAAATTGATAAATGTGACAAATAGGTGTCACTTAAAAAATAAAAAAGGCCAATCCGATTTGGACTTTGGGCTTTATAAATATTTACCTTGTTTGGGATATTTTCATAGTAGTGATTATAATAAATGGAAATTAATGCATAAATGGTTTTTACTTTTCCTAGAAAAGTTTGGAAATGTATTATGGCAATGATAGTAAAGTTAAGAAAGTTTTAACTCGAAGTTAAGTAAAATAATTAAGGATGTAATTATTGCAGAATGGCGATAAAGAGTGATTGTTTAAACATGTTGAAAGAATAACATAAAACGTTGCAGAGATCAAACTGTGGAGCTTATGCAACTTGAAGGACAAACTATTCAACTCACTGAATTCCTCTTATCAATGGAATAGCTCGAGATATTAACAACTTTTTAGTGATGATCTTTTAAAATTAACCTAATTACACTATGCAACAACAAACATTTTTTTTGTGTCCTAGACCTAAAAATTATTTTTTTGTATAGACTGTGGCATACTGTTATATAAAATCAAAACCAAAAATTTTTTTAAGGATACATTTTTTTTTAAATTTTTTTTTTATTAAAATACTTTTATAGTCGAAGTCACCCTTAGTATTTGCACTATAATTTTTGGAGTATATGTCCGATCAGGTCGACTTATTTTATTTTTTAAAAGTTTGCATCCTAGCGAAGAAAACAATGCCTATTTGAAAAAATCTATGGATAAATGTAGAAATTATAGCCTTTTGGTAGAGGTAAGAGAATTTCAAAAAATCTCTAATAAGGAACCAAATATAATCTCCCGTCATTCTTTCATCCCAGTGCCCCAGCGCCGCTCGATGGACTTCAATTCTTGGTGAAACCTTTCGCCATGTTCGTCACTTACGTCGCCAAGATTCTCGAGGAAAAAGTTTAACTGAAAATACAAAAAATGAATTTTGAGGGACATATTTACACCTGTTGGAATACATAAAGTGAAAAATAAGTTGGAAGACTACATACATATGTGTGATATACATAAATATAAAAAATATATTTCTAACCAATTTTTTCATCATTTTTTAACAAATCATTAGCCATTGTTTCATATAGCGTTCTTTTATTGGATCCAAGGAAATTTTAAACTACAAGCTTAAACGACCTACATGCTGCAATTTCATCCGACGTTAAATATGATTCGAAATTCACATCCTTCATCAGTTTCCTTATTTTAGGCCCACCAAAAACTCCTTCTTTAATTTTTTGAAAGAAAGACTTTTAAATATTTTTTTTAAATATGAGAATGTATTGCCATCTTGCCTTAAGGCTTTTACAAAAATTTTAAAGAGCACCAGCTTAATATGCAGTGGTGGCAAAATATCGGCTATCCCAGAGGCATAACATACCAACTACTTTTAAATCGCAACAAATTTTCCAGTCATGTTCATATTTTATGTATTTCATCAATTTAGCCATTGTTTCGTATGATTCCGGACTCTATAATATATGTTAACATCTGGGGCCAAAATATTATACTGTTTCATCCAAGATGCAAGTAGTTCTGCCTTATCTTTGGTCAGTTCCAAATTTCTCACTAGATCAATGAGTTTAAATTGAGTTAAAAGCGATGTTTTCTGACTCAAACTTGAATCGCTCAGAGTTGAGTACTCAGTGGAACTTGATGATGTTTCCGTTATTAGGCTGTTAGCTATACTTGGACACTTCCTACTCCAATCTATTAACTTAGACAAATAATTGGCGTTTCAAATTGCACGTGTAGTCTAAAATTAAAACGTTTTATTCCACAAAACATTGCAATACATTAGTTTTTACCGCATTCTTCCACTAGTCCATCGAGTAAGATTTACATGGCACGAATTACACAAAATACTAGGTGTCCACGGTTCCCACGTTCATATTTTTAACTCGTATACCAAAATATTAAACATATATTTCTTCTATTATTTTACTAAACGCACGTCGATTTTTTTAATTAATTTAATTAATTTACACATTGAAAAGTTCTTTGCCTTACATACTCATACTTCGAAATATAACTTTGTAATATTTTTCAGAAAATCGACTTATCTCTTTAAGGCGCTGAATGGCACTAATTTATTAATAAGAAATTTCATTCATAAATTCCGGGTTTAAGGTTCATAAGTTGCAGTACCTGTAGCTGACATTTAGTTTGGTTCGAAAGTAGACACCCAATATTTTCAAGACTGTCGCGTACTACTTTGTATTGCGTACATATAATTTTACTACCTGTATATACGACTGGGATGTCCATGCCCCTAAAAGGTGTAACTGAATGGAAACCTCATAAATAAAAAAACCCAAATATTGTTGAATGACCCCCTATCTGAGCGGATCTCATCCAATATAACTCTCACATTGCATATCATGTTTTATGGAAGGTTACGAACGGCCATAAAACCTTGTCCTCTCTATAATTGTATAATGTCTGACATCAATCCTCATAAAATAAAATGCAAGTGCAATGTCTCTTATATGTCTCTCTCACATATAGTGAATTCAATATAAGCAAAAACATCATTTAAAAACGAAAAAATATGAAACAAGATTTTATCGAATACCAGGAAAAAGTGTTTTTTTTTTTTAAAGTAATTTTTCTCGTATTTTTGACGACTGTTACTAAACCAAAGATTGTACGTGAAAGCGATATTTGCAGCATATGTAGCCCTCATAATTCCCTTAAATTTGAGGCACAATCAGCCTTATACTTGAAAAATTATGGTCCAAATACTGAATGTACTTTCCATGAAAGCTGTAATTTAAAAACAAAAATTACCATAAAAAATGTTTTTAATATTATTTTCGTGTTTGTGACACCTAATTGCACCAGAAACTGTTATCCACAAACTGTTATTTTTAATTCAAGGTTACTTCTCTTGATATTCACAATATGAACATCTGCATGCACAATATTCAATACTCTTCTAGCCGATATTAATTAAATGATTTCCATACACTACCTATGCACATTTTAAAGTAAGAAAGTTTAGTCTGATAAACCGACTTAAAAATCCCCTCACGTACAGACCCAAAAATATCAGTAAAGTCCTTTTATTTTTGTTTTAATTAAATTATTATAACTTAAATTGCATTTAATAACTTTAAAGTATGCGCTGGTATTAAAGTTATGAGCTGTTAACTTTTTGTGCAAAATGGTCCATTTGTGTGGGAGATACGAAAAGGTGCTCGGGAAATTTTAAAATTTTTTAAGGTAGTAGCGACCAATAAACTAATACTATGTGTGGAATTTCAGACTATTCGAGTAAGTACGATAGTATATAAGTTATTGGATAATAAATATTTCACTAAATGTTAAACCTTTCCACTCCTAGAAGGAGTGGACCAATATGTCCCATCGTTGAACATAGCCGGAGATAGAAAAAAATATTACCACATACCAAATTTGAAGTTTGCCGGTTACTGCTTTCGAGAGTAATCGTGCGCACCAGACAGCATACAGACAGATGGACGGACGGCCGAACGGACATTGCTCATTCGACTTAAAATGACCCAAAACGGATATCAGCCGAACATACATAGGGCCTCAGGTCACTCGTTACACTTTTGGCGCCTAGCAAATGATATATACCCTCGTATCGCTAAAGTGAGGGTATAATGACCCAATAAAATTACCACCAAACATACTTGGGGTGTTAGTTCACTCTTTCGATGTGTTACACATTTGGTTCGTAGCAAATGATATATACTCAACCCTCCTCTCTAAGGTGAGGGGATAAAAAATGAAATATTGTTCCAATTTGTATTACCTGGGCCACAAAAAGTGTCGGGATGGAAGGAGAGTAACTCACATATTGCGAACGTAAAATGATGATTAAAAATTATAGGGCTATAGAAAAATGGAGATATAGAATAAAAAATAAAATTTATTTCCCGTACACTTCCAATATCCCGAAATCTATTCGTGATAGGAAAAAATACTGTTGCAGATTCTGAAAGAGCATATTTGAAGCCATATTAAAAACTCCTTACACAAAATATACAAAAATGGCGTATGGACCAAATTAGAATTAAGCAGACGATGTGCCATTTTCAACTCAAAGTTATAATTCTTAACCATAGAAAATTTAAACTGAATTTCGAAAAATTCTACAAAGTTTTGAAAATCTTTTTTAAGTAAAACATACATGGAGAAATTCCTAAATAATAATCTTATTTGCATTAAAACACATATTTTATTTCAGATAAACAGTTCACAAATATATTTTGTTCTTATATATATTTTCAAATAAATATAATTTGTTCAGAAATATAAATACTAGCTGACCCCAGCAGACGTTGTCCTGCCCGTCATGTTTAGGATGTATTGGTTTGTTATTTATTGATATTTCATTTAAAAATGCATACATCCCGAGTTTCAGGAAAAAATCATCAAAAAAATTGTATTGTATACTACAGCGCCATCTACCAGTTAGAATCACACACACACAAACTTTTATCAAGACAAACCACACATACATTTTAAATTTCAATAAAATCACTCTAGATACCCGAATTTTGCAAATAACAAATAAAAAAAAAACTTGACCACTCTGCAATTTATCGCGTTGAAAATAATTCTAAAACATAAATAACCTCAAAATGAATATATTGTTAAATTTTCAGCCCATTCGCATTTATAGTTTCGGAGATCATGCGTTACTAACAAACGTAGAACGGATTTTATTTATAAAGATTAAAAAATGACTGTTCCAAATATAGTTAATTTAAACATATCAAAAATGGCAATTTTTCCCCGAATATGCGTGTGGGACTCCTAGCTCTTATTGGAGTCCCAGTGTTCAAGTGAACGAAATTTCACATATTGGTATATCAGTTCCCCAAGGAAATAAGTTCAGGTATTTAGGCGTAATGCTGTAACAACAAACAAAAAAAAAATTATAATACTAAAAGGATTGCAAGATATGTTTTATTTTTTTTCTTTTATGCAGACTCATCCGAAATCTCTCTCTCTAATGAAAAGAACTGCAACATTGCAGCTCTTCTATATATATATAAAATTGTTGCGTGACTGGCTGACTGATTGACTGACTGATCATCGCCCAGGCCAAACGGCTGAAGCTAGAATCATGAAATTTGGTGGGAGGGTAGTCCTTGGGACGTAGACGAGCAATAAGGTGGGATTTTTCGAAATTCGTACTATTAGCCGCAAAATGGGGCAAAAAGGGATAAATATGGTACCACCGCCAAATCTAAACAAAATGAGCTAGAATCTTGAAATTTGGTATGAGGGTAGCCCTTAGGAGGTATACTCAGAAATTGGCAGGATTTTTCGAAATTCGAACATTTACGCACACAGTGGGGTAAAAAGTGATAAATGTGGTACATCAGCCAAATCCAAATGGCAAGAGCTAGAATCGTGAAATATTGTGTGATGCCCTTATGAGGTAGACTCTGAAATTGGCAGGATTTTTCGTAATTCGAACATTTGCGCGCACAGTGGGGTAAAATGGGAAAAATGGGATAAATGCAGTACAACAGCCAAATTGAAATGGCAAGAGCTAGAATCGTGAAATTTGGTGTGAGGGTAGCTCTTATGAGGTAGACTCTGAAATTGACAGGATTTTTCGAAATTCGAACATCTACGTACACAGTGGGGTGAAAATGGAAAAATGTGGTACAACAGCCAAATCCAAATGGCAAGACCTAGAATCGTGAAATTTGGTGTGAGAGTAGCTCTTGGGACGTAAACAAGAACAAGGAGTGATTTTTTAAAAATTTAGAGGCACAGTGGGACAGAAAGGTATAAATATGGTACCACCGCCAAATTTGAAGCCTAATATTAGAATGGTGAAAGTTGAAGCGAGGGGTGTCTTTATGACAACTGATCGGGGTATTAAGCTTTTTTTTGTATTCGTAGTTTTCGGGGCACAGTGGGGCAAAAAGTGTCAAATATAGTACAGTGGCTTAAAAATATCAAACATGGATCAATGGTTTCAAGGTAACTTTTGGAACATAAACTAGAGATTGGAAGTGATTTTTAGTAATTCTAACTTTAAGGGGCACAGTGGGACACGACGGGTTAAATATGGAGCATGGGGAAAAAAGGGAACAATCTTCCAAAATTGGAACTTAAAAATGAGATATGAAGAGTTTATATGGCTTTAGGAGCACTGTGGTCAAAAACGGTTAAATAGTGGAGTGGAGAAAATATGATTAAATATGTTACAGTCGGGGAAAAAGGTTTAAGTACGCTAGAGTGGAGACACATTTCAAATACGAGTACGGTACAGTGAGACAAACATTTCGTAAATATGGTACAGTGGGTAAACATTTTGTACAGTGAGATAAAGAGTTGAATGGGGCACAGTTGTGCAAAAAGGGTTAACTATGGTACAGTGGGGTAAAAATAGTTATTTGTATATGGTAAAGTGGGACAAATGGGTTAAAAATGGTACAGTGGGGCAAAAAGCGTTAACTATTGAACAGTGGGGCAAAAATGTATTTACTATGGTACAGTGGGGCAAAAAAAGGGTTAGATATGGTACAGTGTGAAAAAAATGGGTAACTATACAGTACAGTGGGCCATAACTGTGTTAAATATTGTACAGCGGAGCACAGAGGGTTAAATATGGTACAGTGGGCCAAAAACTGTTAAATATGGTACAGTGAGGCAAAGCGTTTAATATGACACAGTGGGGCAAAAAGGGTTAACTATGGTACATGGTAACGTGGGACAAAATGGTTTAAATATGGTACAGTGGGGCAAAAAGCTTTAACAATGGAACAGTGGGAAAAAATGTGTTCGCTATGGTACAGTGGGACACAAATGGTTAAATATGGTACAGTATGACAAAAATGGTTACAGTGGGCACAAAATGTAAAATATGGTAACGTGTAACAAAATGGGTTAAAAATGGTACAGTGGGGCAAAAAGCGTTAACTATGGAACAGTGGGGCAAAAATTTATTTACTATAATACAGTGGGGCAAAAAGGGTTAAATATGGTACAGTGTGACAAAAATGGTAAACTATACAGTACAGTGGGGCATAACTGTGTTAAATATTGTACAGTGGAGCAAAGAGGGTTAAATATGCTACTGTGGGGCAAAAACTGTTAAACATGGTACAGTAAAACAAAGGGTTTAATATGACACAGTGGGGCAAAAAGGGTTAACTATAGTACAGTGGGGCACAATTAGTTGACTATGGTAACGTGGGACAAAATGGGTTAAATATGGTACAGTGGGGCAAAAAGCTCTAACTATGGAACAGTGGGGAAAAAATGTGTTAGAATGGTACAGTGGGACACAAATGGTTAATTGTGGTACAGTATGACAAAAATGGTTACAGTGGGCACAAATAGTAAAATACGGCAACGTGGAAGAAAATGGGTTAAGTATGGTACAGTGGGGCAGAAAGCGTTTACTATGGAACAGTGGGGCAAAAATGGTTAAATATAGTGGACAAAATATAGTAGGACAAAAAGGTGTTAAATTTGATTCAGTGGACCCAAAAGGTTAAATATAGCACAGTGGGTCAAAAAGTGTACAAATAGTACAGTGGGTAAAAATATGGATGCAGGGAGAGAGGGTAAGTTAAATATGAAATAAGAATGTTTTTTTCTAAATGTATGCTTTTAGTAGCACTGTGGTGCAAAAAGGTTAAAATTATGATGCACTGCAATTATGTAGCAATGTGGTGCAAAAAGGTTAAAATTATGATGCAGTTGGGGCAAGCAAAAAATGTTCAACATGTTACAGAGGGGACAAAATGTGTTAAATATGGTTTAGTGGAGCAAAAAGGGTTAAATATGGTACGGTGAAGCAAAAAAGTTAAATACGGTAAAATGATTAAATGTGCTAAGTGGGGAAAAAACGGAACAAAATAGTCCCAGATAGGTATAAAAATTCGTACTTTAGAAGCACAGTGTAATAAAAAGTGTTTAATATGGAACAGTGGTGCAAAAGGTGTTGAATGTGGTCCCTGAGTGCAAAGGTAGCTCTTACAGCATAAACCAAAGCTAAGAAATTGTTTTTTCCAAATAGGTTCTTCTACTTAAACCGTGGGGAAAAAGTTAAATAAAAGTTAATGAAATACGGCCTAAGCTTGCGAATTTGGATCTTGAAATATCAATTATCATTTTAAAATATTGTACAATCGTGCAAAGTGGTTAATTATGACACACTAAAGGTTAAATGTGGTACAATGGAGCGATTTACTTTATATTTTTAAATTCGTACCTTTATAGACACAGTGGGACAAACATTGTTTTATATTGTACCAGGGTGAAAGTTGCTAACGTATGAACCAAAAAAATAGTTTTTCAACGTCCAGAGGTACTGTGGGAAAAGGGATAAAGATTGTACCATGATGTCAGGGTAACTCTTGGAACATAAACTAGAAATGAAACGAGGGTTCGTATTTTATATATAAAAGTAATCAAATCTTCTTCATTTTTCACCATATGTAATAATCATGTCATTTTGAAAGAAAGAGTACAGTACCCTAAACAGAAAATAGATAAAAGATGGGGGCTGCGAAGCGCACCGGGTAAGCTAGTTATCTATATATATAAAATTGTTGCGTGACTGGCTGACTGATTGACTGACTGATCATCGCCCAGGCCAAACGGCTGAAGCTAGAATCATGAAATTTGGTGGGAGGGTAGTCCTTGGGACGTAGACGAGCAATAAGGTGGGATTTTTCGAAATTCGTACTATTAGCCGCAAAATGGGGCAAAAAGGGATAAATATGGTACCACCGCCAAATCTAAACAAAATGAGCTAGAATCTTGAAATTTGGTATGAGGGTAGCCCTTAGGAGGTATACTCAGAAATTGGCAGGATTTTTCGAAATTCGAACATTTACGCACACAGTGGGGTAAAAAGTGATAAATGTGGTACATCAGCCAAATCCAAATGGCAAGAGCTAGAATCGTGAAATATTGTGTGATGCCCTTATGAGGTAGACTCTGAAATTGGCAGGATTTTTCGTAATTCGAACATTTGCGCGCACAGTGGGGTAAAATGGGAAAAATGGGATAAATGCAGTACAACAGCCAAATTGAAATGGCAAGAGCTAGAATCGTGAAATTTGGTGTGAGGGTAGCTCTTATGAGGTAGACTCTGAAATTGACAGGATTTTTCGAAATTCGAACATCTACGTACACAGTGGGGTGAAAATGGAAAAATGTGGTACAACAGCCAAATCCAAATGGCAAGACCTAGAATCGTGAAATTTGGTGTGAGAGTAGCTCTTGGGACGTAAACAAGAACAAGGAGTGATTTTTTAAAAATTTAGAGGCACAGTGGGACAGAAAGGTATAAATATGGTACCACCGCCAAATTTGAAGCCTAATATTAGAATGGTGAAAGTTGAAGCGAGGGGTGTCTTTATGACAACTGATCGGGGTATTAAGCTTTTTTTTGTATTCGTAGTTTTCGGGGCACAGTGGGGCAAAAAGTGTCAAATATAGTACAGTGGCTTAAAAATATCAAACATGGATCAATGGTTTCAAGGTAACTTTTGGAACATAAACTAGAGATTGGAAGTGATTTTTAGTAATTCTAACTTTAAGGGGCACAGTGGGACACGACGGGTTAAATATGGAGCATGGGGAAAAAAGGGAACAATCTTCCAAAATTGGAACTTAAAAATGAGATATGAAGAGTTTATATGGCTTTAGGAGCACTGTGGTCAAAAACGGTTAAATAGTGGAGTGGAGAAAATATGATTAAATATGTTACAGTCGGGGAAAAAGGTTTAAGTACGCTAGAGTGGAGACACATTTCAAATACGAGTACGGTACAGTGAGACAAACATTTCGTAAATATGGTACAGTGGGTAAACATTTTGTACAGTGAGATAAAGAGTTGAATGGGGCACAGTTGTGCAAAAAGGGTTAACTATGGTACAGTGGGGTAAAAATAGTTATTTGTATATGGTAAAGTGGGACAAATGGGTTAAAAATGGTACAGTGGGGCAAAAAGCGTTAACTATTGAACAGTGGGGCAAAAATGTATTTACTATGGTACAGTGGGGCAAAAAAAGGGTTAGATATGGTACAGTGTGAAAAAAATGGGTAACTATACAGTACAGTGGGCCATAACTGTGTTAAATATTGTACAGCGGAGCACAGAGGGTTAAATATGGTACAGTGGGCCAAAAACTGTTAAATATGGTACAGTGAGGCAAAGCGTTTAATATGACACAGTGGGGCAAAAAGGGTTAACTATGGTACATGGTAACGTGGGACAAAATGGTTTAAATATGGTACAGTGGGGCAAAAAGCTTTAACAATGGAACAGTGGGAAAAAATGTGTTCGCTATGGTACAGTGGGACACAAATGGTTAAATATGGTACAGTATGACAAAAATGGTTACAGTGGGCACAAAATGTAAAATATGGTAACGTGTAACAAAATGGGTTAAAAATGGTACAGTGGGGCAAAAAGCGTTAACTATGGAACAGTGGGGCAAAAATTTATTTACTATAATACAGTGGGGCAAAAAGGGTTAAATATGGTACAGTGTGACAAAAATGGTAAACTATACAGTACAGTGGGGCATAACTGTGTTAAATATTGTACAGTGGAGCAAAGAGGGTTAAATATGCTACTGTGGGGCAAAAACTGTTAAACATGGTACAGTAAAACAAAGGGTTTAATATGACACAGTGGGGCAAAAAGGGTTAACTATAGTACAGTGGGGCACAATTAGTTGACTATGGTAACGTGGGACAAAATGGGTTAAATATGGTACAGTGGGGCAAAAAGCTCTAACTATGGAACAGTGGGGAAAAAATGTGTTAGAATGGTACAGTGGGACACAAATGGTTAATTGTGGTACAGTATGACAAAAATGGTTACAGTGGGCACAAATAGTAAAATACGGCAACGTGGAAGAAAATGGGTTAAGTATGGTACAGTGGGGCAGAAAGCGTTTACTATGGAACAGTGGGGCAAAAATGGTTAAATATAGTGGACAAAATATAGTAGGACAAAAAGGTGTTAAATTTGATTCAGTGGACCCAAAAGGTTAAATATAGCACAGTGGGTCAAAAAGTGTACAAATAGTACAGTGGGTAAAAATATGGATGCAGGGAGAGAGGGTAAGTTAAATATGAAATAAGAATGTTTTTTTCTAAATGTATGCTTTTAGTAGCACTGTGGTGCAAAAAGGTTAAAATTATGATGCACTGCAATTATGTAGCAATGTGGTGCAAAAAGGTTAAAATTATGATGCAGTTGGGGCAAGCAAAAAATGTTCAACATGTTACAGAGGGGACAAAATGTGTTAAATATGGTTTAGTGGAGCAAAAAGGGTTAAATATGGTACGGTGAAGCAAAAAAGTTAAATACGGTAAAATGATTAAATGTGCTAAGTGGGGAAAAAACGGAACAAAATAGTCCCAGATAGGTATAAAAATTCGTACTTTAGAAGCACAGTGTAATAAAAAGTGTTTAATATGGAACAGTGGTGCAAAAGGTGTTGAATGTGGTCCCTGAGTGCAAAGGTAGCTCTTACAGCATAAACCAAAGCTAAGAAATTGTTTTTTCCAAATAGGTTCTTCTACTTAAACCGTGGGGAAAAAGTTAAATAAAAGTTAATGAAATACGGCCTAAGCTTGCGAATTTGGATCTTGAAATATCAATTATCATTTTAAAATATTGTACAATCGTGCAAAGTGGTTAATTATGACACACTAAAGGTTAAATGTGGTACAATGGAGCGATTTACTTTATATTTTTAAATTCGTACCTTTATAGACACAGTGGGACAAACATTGTTTTATATTGTACCAGGGTGAAAGTTGCTAACGTATGAACCAAAAAAATAGTTTTTCAACGTCCAGAGGTACTGTGGGAAAAGGGATAAAGATTGTACCATGATGTCAGGGTAACTCTTGGAACATAAACTAGAAATGAAACGAGGGTTCGTATTTTATATATAAAAGTAATCAAATCTTCTTCATTTTTCACCATATGTAATAATCATGTCATTTTGAAAGAAAGAGTACAGTACCCTAAACAGAAAATAGATAAAAGATGGGGGCTGCGAAGCGCACCGGGTAAGCTAGTCTCTTATAAGAGCTGAAATTTCATATATTGGTCTATCTGTTCCCAAGGAAATATGCTCATTCGTTAAGGTGTAATGCAGGTGTAAAACAGTCGTTGCTGATCAGTCGTAGTGAACGGACGTGTTTAGCACAGAACGGATAGTTAAAATCTATTACGCAGTACCTATTACGCAATCGCAAAAACAAAACAAAATCTGTACAAAGTCTGGAAGGCTTACATCGTAGTACCTATTACGGGCTAATACAGAAAAAAAAATTCATTGGCGGGGATGCCTTCGCGTTCCGATGGAGCGGGGTTCCCCAATCGTCCTACTGTCCGTCCGTTGGTCTTGGCCAAAGCCGACCACACCAAACATGGTGAAAATTTCCCCCCAGTACTCACAACAGGTGGTACGGTGAGGGGAAAACGTCATGTCCGACCGTCAAAACGGAAACACAATGAGCACCGGATAGCGCTCAGAGTTCTGACGAAGTTGGAGGCTGTTGAGATTTCGGCTCTTACCGAAAAACAAAAAGAGTCACTTACCTGGGCTAAAGGCGTCTTAGACGCTTCTAAGGCCAATCAGCCGGCTGAAAGAGCCACAAATTCAGCTGTGTTAACGGCTAATAAAGTCAAAAGAATCAGATCACCTGATGAACCCCTGCCTTCGAAAAAGGCAAGAGGCCCAAATGTCACTATCAACAGGACACTTACCAAGCCCTTCAATGAAGTGGCGAAGGAGAGTCTAGTGATGGCCGTTATAGACAGAAGTAGTGAGCATGGATCCATCCTCAAGGACAAATGGAGCCATGTGCAATCAGCCATTATGGCTCATTACCTCGATGTCCGTAGAGAGATGCCGGGCACACCACCAATCTGCAACGATGCAGGATGGCATCAGGGGAGAGTAAAGCTCTTATATTTCGGTGATGCAAGATCAGTAGACCTGTATAAGGCTGTTCTGAGTCGAGCGGGTGAGGTGTGGCCGGGTGCCCAGTTGGATATTGTCGAAAAAAACAACATCCCTAGTCACCCTAGAGCCATCACCTGGGTTACAGAAGAGCCCTCCAACCCGGCTGACATATTAGAAATAATAAAAGATTCCAATCCTGGTCTGTCCGCCCATAATTGGAGAATCAGCAAGGTGGGTGAGGCGGATGGTAAAAATCGGCAGGTCAATTTGATCCTTAACGCTGAATCCACCTCCCATATACAACGTGCAAGTGCAACCCTACAGTATGGCTTCGAGACTATAGTCTTGAAGGTATAAAAGCAGGATATAGTTCCCACTGCGGAAGGTGTGTCGTCCACCGCGGTTGATACACAGCTTTCTGGAAGTGCGGAGGTATCCACGCCCATTATTTCGGGTGCCTCCAACTCTAACAGAAGATCTGTAACGTCCTACTATGAGGACGAAAGCTCTACTTCTGACACAGAGGGGCTGAGGGGAGTCTCCGGACTCTTTGACGCATCTGGCGGGGACACGCTTCTCGATGATACGGACGAAGAGTTCGATAACACCCTTGTCGGGGTGGAAGTTAATCTGTCAATTACCAATGATGGTAAGAATTTTACAGATTAACCTCCATCACGCTAAAGCAGCCTCAGCGGCTCTATTGCTGCGCCTGTCCACAGGTGCAGTAGACATCGTCCTGATACAGGAGCCCTACGCAGTGGGAGGAATGGTGTGCGGTATCAGGACACCCAACTTTAAACTGCTTGTGGCCAACTGTGAAGGCACTCCAAGAACCTGCATTTTGGCCAGGAAAGATCTAAGTATCTTTCTCCTGGTTAATTTAAGTGGTAAAGACCAGACATCTGCTAGTCTGGAGATCGGTAATCGCATATATTGGGTGGTCTCCAGTTACTTGCCTTATGAAGCTGTAGTACCGACTGCTCTATTCAGGGAAGTAGTAGAAGAATCAACATCTGACGAGGTCGAGCTGATTGTTGGCGCAGACACGAACGCTCATCATACTATCTGGGGTAGTACGGATATAAACAATAGGGGTGATTCGCTTCTTGACTTTATTCTAACTACCATCCTAAGTATTTGTAACATAGGTAATAAACCGACCTTTGCAATTAAAGACAGACAAGAAGTACTCGACGTAACGTTTGCTACTGACCGGCTGTCAGACAAAATTATCGCTGAAAAAGCGCCTGAACCTGCCGTCCACAGAAATGTGAGAAAGACAAAGTGGCACCTGTATGAAAAGAATTTCAAGAAAGTCCTCAACTCCAAACTTCTGTACGAACCGAATGACAAAGCCGGTCTGGATCATCTGGTCGAGCATATCACAACATCATTCAATAGTTCCCTTGAAGAAGCCTGTCCAAAAACAAGGAACAAGGGTAAAACTAAACCCCAATGGTGGACTTCTGAGGTAACGGCTATGGAAAAGACCTGCAACAAGCTATTCAACAAGGGGTCGCTAATGTTTGGGATGCCTATAAAGAGGAACTCAAGATCTATAAGAAGGAGCTTAGAAAGGCGCAAAGACGCTCTTGGTATACCTTCTGTGGCGAAGTGGAAAAGGTCTCCGACGCCGCAAGGCTGAGGAAAATATTATCAGCTTCACCCTGTACAGTGGGTTACTTGCAGGATGAGGCAAATAATTGGACCAAAAACAGCGAGCAGTCGCTCAATGTACTGCTCGACACACATTTCCCGGGGAACTCTCTAACAGAACCAGAGGATCAGCAGGACCAACATGAGTGCGAGTGGACTGCGAGCGTCGCTAGCTTGTTGACTGAGAGATCCAGAATAAGCTGGGCTATTAATTGCTTTGAGCCCTTCAAGTCACCTGGACCAGACGGCATCACTCCAGCAGAAATGCAGAAAATGTTGAAATACATTATCCCCTGGCTGGAGAAAATTTATGTAGGCTGTATCAGGCTTTCATACATCTCGAATCGATGGAGGGATACCAAAGTGGTATTCATACCAAAAGCGGGGAAGATATCACACACTAGGCCAAAAGACTTCAGACCAATTAGCCTATCCTCCTTCCTATTGAAAGGTCTGGAAAGACTTTTAGATTATTTCATTAGGGAAAACCTGGATACAAAACTCCTGTCAGTGAACCAACATGCTTACAATAAGGGGAAGTCTACAGAATCAGCCCTGCACGAACTTGTGAGCACTATCGAATCGTCCCTGCATTTCAAGGAATTCACCATGGTGGCATTTCTTGACATAGAAGGGGCTTTTAACAACATTCACTCAGATGCAGTAATTGCGGCACTGTCACATCTTAATGTTAACTCTAGTTTGATTAGACTAATTCAAAGTCTGCTCAACAGAAGACGCATAACAGCATGTCTTGGGTCCACAACTCTAACAAGGTTTGTAAACAGAGGGACCCCACAAGGAGGAGTACTGTATCCACTTATTTGGAACCTAGCGGTGAATGAAATCCTGCTAGATCTAGAACGTTGTGGCTGCAAGGTCGTGGCATATGCGGACGACGTTGCAATCGCAGTGAGTGGCAAATTCGAAAACGTCCTCCGAGACATTCTACAGGTGGCTCTGAACAAATTGGCTTGATGGGCCAGAAGCAGCGGTTTGGGCATAAACCCAAACAAGACCTAATTGGTTCTCTTTACTAGGATGAATAAAGTCCCACATGTGCACCCTCGACCTCGGATAAATGGAACAGATCTAGTCTTTTCTGAAAGTGCAAAATTTTTAGGAATAATTCTAGATAGGAAACTGTTATTTAGACTTAATGTATTGGAACGTGTAAGGAAGGCTAACGTCGCCTTATATTCCTGCAAAAAGGCTGTAGGGTCGCGGTTGGGCCTCTCTCCTAAAATCGTCCACTGGATATATATAGCAGTAGTTCGTCCTATACTGCTATACGGCATTGTGGTATGGTGGACGGCAACTGACAAACTAACCATCACCAACCTACTAACAAAGGTTCAGAGAACTGCCTGCCTGAGCATAAGCGGAGCCTTAAGGACTACAGCGACCGAGTCTCTACAAGCCCTACTCCATATACTGCCGATTAATATTGTGGCGAGAGAAGTTGCAACCAAAGCGGCAATAAGATTAAACTGCCTATCAATGTGGAGGTACAAAAACTACGGTCACATGAGAATATCAAAGTGTAGTGCTATGGTAACCGACCGAGTGGACTATATACCAACGGTGTACAACTTCGAGAGAAATTACATCACTATGACTCCCGCGAGAGATGAATGGGTTGGAAGAAAACCAGGTAATAGAAACCATCTCCACTTTTACACGGATGGTTCGAAGCTTGATGAAAAGGTTGGCTTCGGAGTGCAGAGCTTAGATTGGATATAGCTCACAGAATACCAGATACCTGCAGTGTCTATCAAGCCGAAATAATGGCAATATGGGAAGTAGCCAAGTGGCTGAGTCGCAACATAGTAACCAACACTGGCGTTGTCATTTACTCGGACAGCCAGGCTGCCATCAATTCTCTGGAGGCAACGTCCCTAAATTCACAAACAGCCCTCGACTGCCGCAGATCTCTTAACGAGATGGCTGAGCAGTTTAACATACACCTCATATGGGTGCCTGGGCATAGGGATATCCCGGTGAACTTGCTAGGAAAGGGACGACATTACAAATTCTCGAAGAATTTGCGTGTATTGGTGCGCCACTATCCACGTGTAAGCTTTGGCTTAGGCAAGAGCCAATCAGGCAGTCCAACGAAAGATGGACAGAAATCGGCACCTGCAGAGTAGCTAGACAAATCTGGCCAAGGTATGACCTGAGAAGATCAAAATACCTCCTCGCACTAGAGAGGCAAAGATTGTCTACGTTAGTATCAGTTCTGACGGGACACTGCTTGATCGGCGAACACGCCAAAAGATTGGGTATTGACTCTAATGACTTCTGCAAAAGCTGTGGAGATGAGGAAGAAGTGGAGAGCATTGAGCACTTGCTATGCGACTGTCCCGCTCTGAGTAAACGACGACTGAACATACTGGGGTCGGCTTTTCTAGGCAGCCTAACAGATCTTTCCAGTACCGATATTCGTAATATCGACAAATTTGTATATCAAACAGGTTGGTTTCGATGAGGGGCATTTCAGCCGTGGTAACACTAGGGACCTAAACTGGTCTATGTGAGCTTGTATAAAAAATACGGCTGCCACCCTAACCTAAACCTAAGGTGTAATGCTTTAACAAACAAACAAACAATTTTAAATAATAATGGCATTGTAAGAGTTGCCTTTAATTTTTTCTTTTATGCGGACACATCCGAAATCTCTGTCCAATGAAAATAACTGGAACCATAGTGAGAACGGCCTGTGTTAGACCGAAGCCATACCCAAATGAAAAGTGACTTGATGGACGGATCGGCACACGATCAAATTAATCCGATAAACGGACAGACTTTATGCTAACAAGCTAAAGGTGAATACATGAGAACATCTATACTATATATTTATCCCCTATATTTAGAGAATAGGGTATATATAATTTGCTACGAGCCAAAAGTGTAACACATTGAAGGAGTGAGCTAAGACCCCAAGAATGTATGGCTGAAATTAGATTCGGGTCATTTTAAGTTATTTGAGCAATGTCCATCCTTCCGTCTGTCTGTCTGCTGGCTGGTAAGCACGATAAATCTCGAAAGGATTAACCAATTGACATCAAATTTGGTATGCGGTAATATTTTTCTCCATCTTCGGCACGTTCTGGCACGTTCAGTATTGACTTGTAAAGCTTGCAGAGAGTCTGGTTTATTTCGAAAGACCAATTACTTCAAATAACCCCACACGAAATAGTCTAATGGTGTTAAATCACAACTTCTTGGAGGCCATCGAATATCACAATTTCTTGAAATAATCGAATCTCCAAACTTTTCACGCAACAATTCAATTGTTTCATTTGCTGTGTGGCACGTAGCCACAATCGTTCAATGGCAAAAAGATAGCTCTTAACAGAGCTAAGATATTTCTCATGGGTGTCAAGGTCGTAGGTCGACTTAAAGTGTTTTTTTTTTTTGGATTTAAAAAAATTGACTTTCCATAATTTTCAAATGTGAACGTAAAGTTTATTTTTGCTCTAGCTCCTTAACGGGACGTCGGATCGGAAATCGGTCAGTGGCAAAAAGATAGCGCTTAACGAGAGCTAAAATACTGTTCTCGCGTATATCTCTCCATGATGAAATTGTAAACAGTGCTAAATACAATGAAAAACAAATGACAGATCATGACATATTACAAATGGCCGAAACGTCACTTCAAAATCATTTCATCCCTATTGGAAAACCCGTTATATGGGAGCTATATGCAAATCTGAATCGTATATAACCAACTTCAATAGACATCGTCGTTGGGCCAAAAAAGAGCTGTGCTAAATATCGTCACAATCGGATCGGATAAAGATTTCGACGATACATATGCAGACGGATGGACGGACTTGGTTAAATCGACTCAGGAAGTGATTCCAAGTCGATCGCTATAATAACACCCTTTTGGGTGTTACAAACTGATAATACCCTGGACCACAATGTGGTGTAGGATATAAAAAAGGAATAGAGATATACACACCATTTATTGTACTGATCGACTTGGAATCACATCCTGAGTCGATTTAAGTATATCCTAAATAACATACACCAAAACCATTTATTGTACTGATCGACTTGGAATCACATCCTGAGTCGATTTAAGTATATCCTAAATAACATACACCAAAAACACATTCCTTACTGCTTTTTTATTATCAAACATCATTCGTATTACTTTCACCGTCTTTTGGTACACATTTTTTGTAAGAACCATTACATTTGCTCACTATACATCACACATTTTTTAATCATCTTACAAGACAAATATGATAAGTATGCATACATGAGATATCCTTATATCTACTCGTTCTTTTATGGCATTATTTGATGTTTCCTTTGCAAAGAGCGAAATAGCGCAACACATAAAATAATAATGAAATGGATTACATTGCGGAAAGAAAAAGTCAATGACATCGTATTCTCTAATGGAGTCATTAAATTAATGGGAATGTGACTGTAAAATGTTACATTCGAATTTAATGATTGCGCAGAGATTTAATGTTATTTGAAAATTGTGTCACGGAATGTATCCTTTTCTTGCAATCATATGAAAGATTATATTTACACAATTTGTTGATTTGAGTGTGTAATTATGTATGTACGACCTATGTTTATAATTTTTTATGATTACAAATGGTTTACTTATTACACTGTAAACTGGGGCCTAATCACGGCATCCGTTAACGAAATTGTTTTCGTGTAGAAAAAGTTATCGCAGCACCGACTTCTTTGGATCACGGGAGTCGATCAACAATTTTGATTTTTTGTTATCATTTTATGTGGAATGGCAATGTCAAATAGTGAAGAAGAAGAAAAATAAAAACAAGTTGTGAGCAGCGAAACGAACAACGTCAAGAAATAAGAATAAATATAATTGCAGTTAAGTTTATTTTGAACATTAAATAGATCCATTGTTATTTTGTATTCCTCATCTCCGGATTCAGAAGAGGAGTACAAAGAACATATTCGAACAGAAATAAGGAACAAACGTAACCCTTCGTCATTGTCTGAAGTCGTATAAATACTTCCTAAACATTTTAATTCTGATTAAAAAATAAGTTTTGCAGATTTAAAAGGCGTTTAACCTTTCAAAAGGGGCTTTCAACTAGGTTTTATCTGAAATTAATTTCCCCGGAAACGTTCTACAATTATTAAAAGGAGAGGCCACCCAAAATCTTCTGGCCGGTGGTGGTTGCGATGTTGGAAACGATTATCTTGTTTAAAGTAACACATATAACTCATGACAATGCATGGAGGAATGATGGTTCAATACAACCAAAGAGAGCATACTTTATACTAGAAGTTGCATTTGTGGTTTTCGTCACTCCTCGGTCATAAATTAAGCTATCATTAGTGTTTATTCCCTCTTTATTCTGATAACGTTAGTTATTAAAACATTATATATTATACTAAAACGGCACACAAATCTAATATTTGGCTTTTTTCCGAAAATTAACTCCAAATTCCATTCAAAAGGAACAACAAATTAGTTTTCGATGACAATTTTGTTGTCGAGAAATTTTTCGCAATTTGTTTCTTGAAAACGTTGCAGTGATCCAAAATATAAAGATTACGATTTGTCGATAACGGATGCGTGATTTGGCCCCTGTTTCTTATATGCGCTGATACTTCGAATACTCATGTAATTTTTTCTGAAATCTCAATTAAAATCTCTTAATTCTAATGTTATCTTACTAACTTCATGGTTCGTTCTTGTGATATAAGAGAATTTTAAACTGATGATTTTAAATGATAACTGTTTAAAATTCTTTAAGTGTACTCAACTTTTTCTCACGTACACTTGGTAAAAAACATTATGTTTAACCAGTAAGGAAAGGCAGAAAAGTCGGGCGGGGCCGACTATATAATACCCTACACCTCCCTAACAATGCGATAAGGGTCACTGCGATAAGAATTTGGAATAATTGGTAACTGGGTAGGAACATATTATCTAATTCTGAAGCGATAATCGCAAAATTAAGCAACATTCGTTCCTAAATTGAGAAACATCTTTCTGGAAAATTTTAATAATCGGAAGTAAAGTACAACTACTATAGCGATTTGATACCAAATCAGGAGGAACATATATATGGAGGTTATCTATAAATCTGAACCGATTTTCCCTGAATACTCATTCACGTAAAAAGACCTCTACAGCGCTTACATGTCATCGGGGGTATCGTATATATGGGGGCTATATCTAAATCTGAACCGATTTCTTTCAAATTTAAAAGTGTTCATTCATATAATAGGAAACCTCTTTCTGAAGAATTTCATACTGATCGGTTATAAAATAAAGTTTTTACAGCGCTTAAATGTCAAATCGGGGGTAAAGTATATATGGGGGCTATATCTAAATCTGAACCGATTTCATCCAAATTTAAAAGTGTTCATTCATATAATAGGAAACCTCTTTCTGCCGATTTTCGTACTGATCGGATATAAAATACAGTTTTTACAGCGCTTACATGTCAAATCGGGGGTAACGTATATATGGGGGTTATATCTAAATCTGAACAGATTTTCTCCGAATTTGGCAGTATTCCTTCATGTAATAAGAAACCTCTTTCTGCCGAATTTCGCACTGATCGGATATAAAATACAGTTTCTACAGCGCTTACATGTAAAATCGGGTGAAATATATATAGGGGGCTATATCTAAATCTGAACGGATTTTCTCCGAATTTGGTAGTGTTCATTCACGTGGCAAGAAAACTCTCTCTGCCGAATTTCGTACAGATCGGATATAAAATACGGTTTCTATAGCGCTAACATGTCAAATCGGGTGAAACATATATATGGGGACTATATCTAAATCTGAACCGATTTTCCCCGAATTAAGTAGTGTTCATTCATTAATAAGGGAACTCTCTCTGCCAAATTTCGTACTGATCTGATATAAAATACAGTTTCTACAGCGCTTACATGTCAAATCGGGGGAAACATATATATGGGGGCTATATCTAAATCTGAACAGATTTTGACCAATTTCAATAGGGATTGTCCTTGGGCCAAAAAAAGAGCACTGTGTTAAATTTCATCACAATCGGACCATAAATACGACCTGCACTTTGATTACAAGAATACATGGACAGACGGACAGACAGACGGACAGACAGACAGACAGACAGACAGACAGACGGACATGGCTAAATCGACTCAAAAATTGATTCTATGACGATCGGTATAATAAACTATGGTTCTATTTCTTCTCTTTTTGGGCGTTACAAAAAAATGCACAGTGTCATAATACCCTGTACCACAGTGTGGTGTAGGGTATAAAAAGTTATTCGTGATGGAATTCAAGCGTGATAGTGTGATTGCTTTATATTTGGGTGGAAAAACACAAGTGGCTATCGTTAGAGCCCTCCAGCATTTAAATGTGAATAAATCTTTTGTTTCTCGTACCATTGCTCGTTACCGTTATACTGGCAGTGTTGCATCGCGTCCAAAAAGTGGACGAAAAAAAACGGTAACAACACCAGAAATTATCCGAAAAGTGAAGCCCAGATTTGACCGAAATCCACGCCGCAGTGGTAGAAAAATTGCTCGTGAGCTGAACATATCGCGAGAAGGGATACAACACATATTAAACCAGTAAGGAAAGGCAGAAAGTCGGGCGGGGCCGACTATATAATATCCTACACCTCCCTAACAATGCGATAAGGGTCATTACCATAATAATTTGGAATAATTGGTAAATGGGTAGAAACATATTATCTAATTTTAAAACGATAATCGCTAAATTAAGCAATATTCGTTCCTAAATTGAGAAACATCTTTCTGGAAAATTTTAATGATCGGAAGTAAAATACAACTTCTATAGCGGTTTGATACCAATTCAGGAGGAACAATCAATATAAATCTGAACCGATCTTCCCTGAATATTCACTCATGTAAAAAGACCTCCTTCTGTCGAATTTCGTACTGATCGCATATAAAATACAGTCTCTACAGCGCCTACATGTCAAATCGGGGGTAACGTATATATGGGGGCTATATCTAAATCTGAACCGATTTCTTCCAAATTTAATAGTGGTTTCTTAAAGTTTTTTTAAAAGAGGTTTCTTATAATATAATAAGAAACCTCTTTCTGCCGAATTTCATACTGATCGGATATAAAATAAAGTTTTTATAGCGCTTACGTGTCAAATCGGGGGTAACGTATATATGGGGGCTATATCTAAATCTAAACCGATTTTAACCAAATTCAATAGGGATCGTCCTTGGGCCAAAAAAAATATATGTGTAAAGTTTCGTCGAGATCTGACCATAATTGCGACCTGTACTTTGATTACAAGAATACATGCACAGACGGACAGACAGACAGACAGACGGACAGACAGACAGACGGACATAGCTAAATCGACTCAGAAAGTGATTCTAAGTCGATCGGTATAATAAACGATGGGTCTAGTTCTTCTCTTTTTGGGTGTTATAATAATATAATACCCTGTACCACAGTGTGGTGTAGGGTATAAAAATGAGCTTGGACTAAAGCCATTGAAGTTCCAAAAAGTGCAAGAGCTCACCGATGCAAAAAAAAAAGTTAGACTGGAAAGAGCCAAGGAGTTGCTTCGCTTGCACGAAAGTGGCCAGTTACCGAATTTGGTTTTCTCCGATGAGAAGCCATTCCAAATTGAGTAGTTTGTGAACAAACAAAATGATCGGGTTTACTTGCCAAAGAGGTCAGCTGAAAATTTACACCTTCGGTTGGCCACCAGAACTCAAGCGCCGCCGATGGTAATGGTGTGGGCCGCCGTAACCATTGGGTCAAAATAAATGCCGAATATTATCGGGAAAATGTCCTAAAGACAGTATTGAAGCCCTGGGCAGACAAACATTTCTGCCGC
Source organism: Eudasyphora cyanicolor (assembly GCA_963930755.1). Classification (NCBI taxonomy): domain Eukaryota; kingdom Metazoa; phylum Arthropoda; class Insecta; order Diptera; family Muscidae; genus Eudasyphora; species Eudasyphora cyanicolor. The sequence goes on from OZ005735.1 coordinate 57,081,199, forward strand.
AGACCATGGACATTCCAACAGGACTCAGAACCATCGCACTCAGCACGGGTCAACCAAGAATGGCTTAAAAAGGAGGTTCCTCGCTTCATTTCTACCGCACAATGGCCACCAAGATCTCCGGATCTCAATCCGTTGGACTTTTGCGCCTGGGGCATTTTAGAGAGTAAGGTTCGCACTAAAAAATACCAAAGTATCGATCATCTCAAGATGGGCCAAAATACCGCAGAGCCACTTTCGTGCAGCGTGTGATGGCCATAATTCGTGCCAAAGGTGGCCAATTCGAACAAATCTAAACTGTTTCTAAAATTTTATGTTATTTACGACATTTTTAATATAATCAAAAACATATAATCAAAAACTTAAAAACTAATATCACAGAGCATTTGCCTACGTTCTATATCACATTTGAAATTCGACTACCTTAAACTAATGCTATGGTGTAAATTGCAATCGCGTTGTCTTTGTCTTCTTTGTGGTTTATTGCACTTTTTAATTGTTATTGTATGCTCAAGCTCTCCGGAGTAAATCTCTTATTCTCATGTTTCCCTCTATCTAATATTTTGACGTTCAGTGTGTTTGCCCATGTTCAATGCAATGTTTCGTAAACAACATTACTCTGCTCCGTTTTCTCTATTTTTATACCCTACACCATTTTGTGCATTTGTTTGTAACGCCCAAAAAGGGAAGAAATTTAACCATAGTTTATTATACCGATCGTCAGAGAATCAATTTGTGAGTCGATTTAGCCATGTCCGTCTGTCTGTCCATGTATTCTTGTAATCAAAGTGCAGGTCGTATTTATGGTCCGATTGTGATGAAATTTAGCACAGTGCTCTTTTTTGGCCCAACGACGATCCCTATTAAAATTGGTCAAAATCGGTTCAGATTTAGATATAGCCCCCCTATATATAAGTTACCCCCGATTTGACATGTAAGCGCTGTAGAAACTATATTTTATATCAGATCCGTACGAAATTTGGCAGAGAGAGTTCCCTTATTACATGAATGAACACTGCTAAATTCTGGGGAAATCGGTTCAAATTTAGATATAGTCCCCATATATATGTTTCACCCGATATGATTTGTTAGCGCTATAGAAATTTTATTTTATGTCCGATCTGTACGAAATTCGGCAGAGAGAGTTTCCTTGTTACGTGAATGAACACTACCAAATTCGGAGAAAATCCGTTCAGATTTAGATATAGCCCCCATATATATGTTTCACCCGATTTTACATGTAAGCGCTGTTGAAACATACTGATGAGATCAGTATGAAATTCGGCAGAAAGAGGTTTCTTATTATATGAATGAACACTGTTAAATTTGGAAGAAATCGGTTCAGATTTAGATATATCCCACATATATATAAGTTACACCCGACTTGACATGTAAGCGCTGTAAAATGTTATTTTATATCCGATCAGTGCGAAATTCGGCAAAAAGAGGTTTCTTTCTACATGAAGGAATACTGCCAAATTCGGAGAAAATCGGTTCAGATTTAGATAGAGCCCCCATATATATGTTACCCCCGATCTGCTATGTAAGCACGGAGACTGTATTTTATATCCGATCAGTACGAAATTCGACAGAAAGAGGTCTTTTTACGTGAATGAGTATTCAGGGAAAATCGGTTCAGATTTATATATAACATCCATATATATGTTCCTCCTGATTTGGTTTCACAGCGCTATAGGAGTTGTACCTTACTTCCGACCATTAAAATTTTCCGGTAAGATGTTTCTCAATTTAGGAACGAATATTGCTTAATTTAGCGATTATCGGTTCAGAATTAGATAATATGTTCCTACCCTTTCACCAATTATTACAAATTGTTATCGCAATGACCCTTTGGCATTGTTAGGGAGGTGTAGGGTATTATATAGTCGGCCCCGCCGCACTTTCTGCCTTTCCTTACTGGTTGTTTGTTTTTGTTTGTGTGAATAAGTTGGAGATGGTTTTGTTTGGTTTGTGTGCAAGTGTTATTTCTTTATCGTTGATTATTTCTTGTAGTTTGTTGTTGTCTGTCCGTTTAGGTACGTATGGAACACTGAAGAATTTGGTGTTGCCAGATGTTGATTTAGAGTCACTTTCGTCGTATCGTAATCTTATTGCATTTTCTATTAGTTTTGAAATTATATTTATATATTTTGTGAGTATTGAGCTCTTGTTTTATCGGCTGTGTTTGTTTTTCTTTGTTACGTCCCGCCACTCTGTCGCTGGGTTTAAACACTCTCTAGCAAATTGTGCAAGATATCTCAATTTCAAAATTAGGCTTATATGGGCGGGACCACGCCCTTTGGTCCGATCCCGGTTATTTTTGGAACAATCACGCGACTACCTCCAGATATACATATATGTACAAAATTACAGCACTCTTGCTAACAAATTGTGCAAGATAAGTCAATTTAAATATTTGGCTTATATAGGCGGTAGACTACCACAAGATACATATGCACAAAATTTTTATAAAAAATAAAATAATTATTAAATATTCGCTTCGCTTAATGTGTTAAAACTCCTTATTCCGTTCACACAATTTGAAGATAATAAAACCAATGAAAACCTCTGCCACTTCTCTTCAAAACAGTTGAAAAAATATGTTTGTCCTAGTAGTAACAGGACAAACATAGTAGTAACAGGACGCTTTCGCTAAAGTCACTTTCGTTACATCCCTATTCTATACGGAACAAACAAACCCACAAACAGACACTCTCTTTTATATACATAGAAGACTAGCTGGACCCGGTCCACTTCGTTGTCCCAGACTTCAGATCTCCGATCCCGTCCATTTATCAAAACAGAAACAGTAGGAATCTCGTTAATCTATTCGTAGGTACGGACAATAGGAATCACTTAAACAATTGGCTTATTTGGGCTGACCCACGCCCCTGAACATTCCCTACAAATTTCGTCAAAACCGATCCAGCCATTTTGAAGTCCATACGTAACATACACATTCATTTATATATATATATATAGCTGTACCCGGTCCACTTCGTTTCTCCAGATTTAGATTTCCGATCCCGTCCATTTTTGAACCAATCACGAATACTAAACAGAATTACAGTACTATGGCTAACAAATTGAGCAAGATATCTCAATTTCAAAATTGGCTTATATGGGCGGAGTCACGCCCTTTGGTCTGATCCCGCTCATTTGTAGACCAATCACATATATTTCTACCAGACACATATACACAAAATAACAGCACTCTCGCAAATAGATTATACAAGAAACCTCAGTTTCAAAAGGTTGCTTACATGGTCTGGGCCACGCCCATTGATCCGATTCCGCCCAGTTTTGGACCAATCACGTAGACTACCACCATATACATATGCAAAAAATTACAGCAGTCTCGCTAATAAATTGTCCAAGTTATCTCAATTTCAAAATTTGGCTTATATGGGTAGGGCCACGCCCATAGGTACGATCCCGCCCATTTTTGGACCAATAAAGTAGACTGCCACCGGATAAAAATTGCTCTAAATTACAGCACTCACGCTAACAAATGGTTCAAAATATTACAATTCTAAAATTTGGCATATATGGGCGGGGCCCATTGGTCCGATCCCGCCCAGTTTTGGACCAAACACGTAGACTACTCCATCAAATTCAAAGTTTGGCTTATATGGGCGGGGCCACGTCCATTGGTTCGATTTCGCCCATTTTTGGACTAAACACGCAAACTGCTACCAAATATATATACGCAAAGTTATCCCAAGATATCCCAATTTCAAAATTTGGCGTATATGGGTGGACTCGGACCAAAGGGCGTGGCCCCGGAAAATTCACATAATCTGCTACTAAATACATAGACACAAAATTTCAGCACTCTAGCTAAAAAATTACTCAATATCAAAATTTGACCCATTTGGGCGTGTCCACGCCCACTTGATATATCGAAAATTCAAGTACCCTATTTTCAGTACCACCTACACATGTACATTCTGTGAAAATTTCAAGAAGGTCGGTCCAACCGTTTAGGCGCCTATACGGTAAAACAAACAAACACACATTCTTCTTTATACACATAGATATACTACCTGGACCTGGTCCACTTCGTTGCCCCAGATTGAGATTTTCGATCCCGTCCATTTTTGAACCAATCACGAATCCTGCCACCAAATACATATATGTACATGAAATAATTATAAAATTAGCAAAAATCGGTGCAGCTTCCAATATAAAATAAAAGCCACATTAAAGTCACTTCTTGGCGGTGTAGAAAAAAAATTAACCAAACATCTGGCTGAAATTACTGACTTTAAATATTATATGTAATTTGTCCAATACCACTCATTATAAAACTAGACCATACCGGTTCACTTTTTGATTTGTTGAATTACTTTAAGGCATATTCAATGAAACCAAATGGTGAGAGTCCGTTTGCAGTTGCATCGGGCCAAGCCACCAATGGTGCAGTCACTTGCTTTCGCAGAACAATTCGCAATAAAATCGTTATATCAAATTATTTGTGAGATATACATTAAATATGAATTACATATGCTCATTAATTGTGCAATAATTGTTTATTCTGTTTTGAAAGAAAACATTTCCAAGAACACAATTCTGCCATTTTATTTAGAGGTTTCAACATTCTCCATATTTTAAAAAAATATAAATTACATATTAAATTAAGTTCCTAATTGTCTGTGCACATTTTGTGTTCTATTTTTCTAACAATGCTTGTTATTTTTATTGCAATTGATAGGATCTATATTGGCTCCTTTGTTTTCTTCTTTAATTTGATATTGTAGAAAATCCAATTATTTTCATAATTTTAATGTTAATCGAACATCATAAAAACTAAGTACCCAGATGATGACCGACTGCTATGCCAACCCAACTATGACCTAATAGTTTCCATTATCCTGCAGTTTGTTTTATGTTAACGCAGTGAAGGATAATAAATGCAGGATGCAAGAAACAAGAAGGCGGATGTAGCACAATGTAATGTAATAAATTTCAATAATAGAAAGATTGTTATTACATGGAAAATTATTGTTACAAGAAAAATTGCTTTTTAATCTGAGAAAAGCTGCAGATAAGGCAAACAAAGGAGTAAGCAATGATGATTGGATCGTCTAGGCACAAAAGATGATTACATATTCTTGGAAATGGAATATTAATAGTTATAGTTGTTCTTGGAAAAATCCTATATAGAGTAAATATTTAAAATAAATACTTTTTGCAAGTAAGAACATTTCAGTCGAGTAAACAGAATATTGTTAAGCCTCACTTTGCGAGAAATATGGAAAGCTTTTCCTTATTCCCTTTCAGACCATAGTCTTTGAAAAACAAGTTGCCATAATAATTTGGAAAATTTGGCTTCGTTTCAGTTAAGTAATCACTTAGCTCTTCCGCTACATCAAGGATTATTCCAAAGAGGAGTTGATTAGTTGCTCATTATTAAAACCAATAAGGAGACTTATAGTCGGGTGGAGCCGCCTATATAATACCCTACACATCCCTTGCGATAATAATTTGGACTAATTGGTTTCGTTTCTCTTAGCAAAGTACTTAGTAATCACTTAGCTCTTCCGCTAATCACTTAGCTCTCCGCTACATCAAGGATTATTCCAAAGAGGAGTTGATTAGTTGCTCATTATTAAAACCAATAAGGAGACTTATAGTCGGGTGGAGCCGCCTATATAATACCCCAGCAAAAAATAAAAGAAGTACTTCCAAAAGAATAACATTATAAGTACTTCCAAATCATAAGTATGAAAATTTTTTCGGCATTTAATGAGGTTCTTCTAAATAACTAACTAAAATGTAATTTCGGAATATAAATTATTAACCAAAGAATGCATAATTTCAAAACGATTGGATGTAAAATAAGGCTTCTGAAGTAATAAAAGTCCATATCGGAAGGAACATATATATGAGGACTATGAAATATATGTAAAATACTTAACATCAAGTGCTCGTTTTTGTTGCTGTTTTGCTTTTGTCAATCGTGTTTGACAGCTATTTTAGATGCAAAATTCTATATGGGGTCTGTATTTAAATTTGGCATTTATCTGAATGGTATCCATTTTTTATGAAATTTCGCAGTGTTCATGATTCTATAAACTTATCTCTGCCAAATTTAATAATGATCTGAAGTAAAACATGAAAACACATTTTTCCAACCTTGCTAGTGACCGTTTATTCTCGGATTAAAAAAATCCTTTGTGCACAATATGGTACATTTGACTAAAATATGACTTCTATGGAGCTTAGATGCTAAATCGGAAAGAACACATCCATGCGAGTGTGGGGCTATATGTAAATTTGAACTGATGTTGTTCACACAGATATTAACTGTTAAAATAAGATACTAAAATTCATGAATATCGAAAGAAAACGATATTTTCTATAGAGGGTATAAGCTAAATCGAAGGTACATTCACATATATTAAGATATCTGGTTCTAAAGTGATATTCAAATACTTGAGAGATTTTTGATTGTTCGCCGTAGACGAAAGAAAATAAGTTACAGAAACAGGCCCTATATCTAAATACGGATTGTCTTTCAATTTCAATACGAATTATCTTGTCCCAAAATAAAGATATGTGCAAAATTTCTTTGAGATCGGACTATATTTGTGACTTGCACGTTGATTACAAGAATGCATGCACAGACTGACATTGCTAAATCGGTTCAGAAAGTGCTTCTAAGTCGATCGGTATAATAAACAATGGTTCTATATATCTCTTCTCATTTTAGGTGTTAGAAACAAATGCATAAAATTATAATAAATTGTACCACAGTGTGGTTTAGGTTATAATTAAATAATTTTAAAAGAAATTATGGTAATTAAATATACCATACCATACTTACTGTACCACACTGTGGTACTTTACTACTCTCTGAACCGGGGCTACGGAAAATACATAGCGCCGCACAAAAGTGCTATGTATTACAGTGTAAAATAAAAATACATACCTTTTTATTAGTGAGAATGACGATCATTTGTGAAAATGTTACTAGAAGTTACACTATGGGGTCATTCGGTCACACTTTTCAAGAGCCTTTTCATCAGCCATACAGATTACCTACAAACATCTTCAAATGTCCCAAACATACCCTAAGAAAAAAATCGCTTCTGTAGTATATTTTCTGGAAACATATTATATTTGGGAAAAATTACTTTTTTCCTATAGGTAGGAAAACAAATTCTGTAGTCGATTTAAATATTTCCCCGTTTTTAAAGATTACTTGCACCAAAACTCCGAAAAAATAACATTGATAAGAGAGATATTCAAACTTTTTTCCGGTATTTAAATATAAAATATTTGCACCAAAGTCTATTTTATTTAAATTTTTATCCCAAACATATTATGCTTCCTGCTTTTTTCTCCGTGTACATATATGCGATCGTTGATCTCTTTGGCCAATAGTATATTATTTATACGTTCCCTTCCCTATGTCAATATTTGTATTCCTTTAAAATAAAAGAGCTCTTCACCCAAAGATGTTAATAAGAACGACATACATTCATCAAATAAATATAACACCAAAAAAGCAAATCTTACAGTGCTTTAAAATGAGTTGTGCAAAAGTGGTAACATAGAAGTACTTTCCCGGCGCGACAACTCCTTGTTAAATTCATTGGTGAAAATCCAAATTAGAACAACTTCTGGATCATAAGTTGGGGATTTTTATTGCTTCTTTGGATGCTCTTTTTTTGCTGGGACCCTACACATCCCTTGCGATAATAATTTGGACTAATTGGTTTCGTTTCACTTAGCAAAGTACTTAGCTCCATCTGCTCATCAAGGCTTATTCCAACGAGGAGTTGAAGATGTTGATCAAAATAAACTAGATTTGAAACTATAACCTTAAAATGAGCAGTATTTTTTCATAGATCAAGAATCGAAAGGAACAAATAGATGGGACTAAACATATTCGAAACAGATTTTCATCAAATTTAATCTAAAACTTAATTTCTGCTAAATTATATATAGATCGGACGTAAAATACAGCTTTAATAGCGCTTAAGCACTAAATAGGCAGCAACATTAATATGTGGCTATATGTAAATCTGAACCGATTATTGCCAAATTAGGCAGTATTCGTCCCTAAGTTAAGAAACTTCTTTCTGTCAAATTATGTAATGATCGGAAATAAAGTACAACTTCCAGTAATTAATTTATGTAATAAGAATTTCGGCCTAATTTCGCACTTTTTGCATATAAAATACAGTATATACAGCGCTTACCTGTCGAATCAGGAGTAACATTTTTATGGGACGATATCTAAATCCGATTTTCCCCAAATAAGGCAGTGCTAATTTTTTCAATATGGGTAGTACTGATGTAAACAAGTGGGGTGATTCGCTTCTTGACTTTATTCTAATTACCAAGAACAGACAAGAAGTACTCGACGTAAGGTTTGCTAGTGACCGGCCCTGCACGAACTTGTGAGCACTATCGAATCGTCCCTGCATTTCAAGGAATTCACCATGGTGGCATTTCTTGACATAGAAGGGGCTTTTAACAACATTCACTCAGATGCGGTAATTGCGGCACTCTCACATCTAAAAGTTAACAATAGTTTGATTAGACTAATTCAAAGTCTGCTCACCAGAAGACGCATAACAGCATGTCTAGGGTCCACAACTCTAACAAGGTATGTAAACAGAGGGACCCCGCAAGGAGGAGTACTGTCTCCACTAATTTGGAACCTAGCGGTGAATGAAATCCTGCTAGATCTAGAACGTTGTGGCTGCAAGGTCGTGGCATATGCGGACGACGTGGCATATGCGGACGACGTGGCAATCGCAGTGAGTGGCAAATTCGTAAACGTCCTCAGAGACATCCTACAGGTGGCTCTGAACAAGTTGGTTAGATGGGCCAGAAGCAGCGGTTTGGGCGTTAACCCCAACAAGACAGAATTGGTTCTCTTTACTAGGATGAATAATGTCCCACATGTGGACCCTCCACCTCGGATAAATGGAACAGATCTAGTCTTTTCTGAAAGTGCAAAATTTTTAGGAATAATTCTACATAGGAAAATGTTATTTAGACTTAACGTATTGGAACGTGTAAGGAAGGCCAACGTCGTCTTATATTCCTGCAAAAAGGCTGTAGGGTCGCGGTGGGGACTCTCTCCTAAAATCGTTCACTGGATATATATAGCAGTAGTTCGTCCAATACTGTTATACGGTATTGTGGTATGGTGGACGGCAACTGACAAACTAACCATTACCAACCTACTAACAAAGGTTCAGAGAACTGCCTGCCTGAGCATAAGCGGAGCCTTAAGGACTAGAGCCTTAAGAGCGACCGAGTCTCTACAAGCCCTACTCCATATACTGCCGATTAATATTGTGGCGAGAGAAGTTGCAACCAAAGCGGCAATAAGATTAAACTGCCTATCACTGTGGAGGTACAAGAACTATGGTCACATGAGGATATCAAAGTGTAGTGCTATGGTAACCGACCGAGTGGACTATATACCAACTGTGTACACCTTCGAGAGTAATTACATCACTATGATTCCCGCCAGAGACGAATGGGTCGGCAGAATACCAGGTAATAGAAACCATCTCCACTTTTACACGGATGGTTCGAAGCTTGATGAAAAGGTTGGCTTCAGAGTACACTGTGAAGAACTTAGTCTGGATATAGCTCACAGACTACCAGATACCTGCAGAGTCTATCAAGCCGAAATAATGGCAATATGGGAAGTCGCCAAGTGGCTGAGTCGCAACATAGTAACCAACACTGGCGTTGTCATTTACTCGGACAGCCAGGCTGCCATCAATTCTCTGGAGGCAACATCCCTAAATTCACAAACAGCCCTCGACTGCCGCAGATCTCTTAACGAGATGGCTGAGCAGTTTAATATACACCTCATATGGGTGCCTGGGCATAGGGATATCCCGGGGAACTGCAAAGCCGATGAACTTGCTAGGAAAGGGACGACATTACAAATTCTCGAAGAAGTTGCATATATTGGTGCGCCACTATCCACGTGCAAGCTTTGGCTTAGGCAAGAGGCAATCAGACAGTCCAACGAAAGATGGACAGAAATCGGCACCTGCAGGGTAGCTAGACAAATCTGGCCAAGGTATGACCTGAGAAGGTCAAAATATCTTCTCGCACTAGAGAGGAAACGATTGTCTACGTTAGTACAGGTTCTGACGGGACACTGCTTGATCGGCGAACACGCCAAAAGATTGGGTATTGACTCCAATGACTTCTGCCGAAGCTGTGGAGATGAGGAAGAAGTGGAGAGCATTGAGCACTTGCTTTGCGACTGTCCCGCTTTGAGTAAACGACGACTGGACATACTGGGGTCGGCCTTTTTAGGCAGCCTAACAGATCTTTCTAATACTGATATTCGTACTATCGATAAATTTATATATCAAACAGGTTGGTTTCGATGAGGGGCATTTCAGCCCGTGGTAACACTAGGGACCTAAACTGGTCTATGTGAGCTTGTAAAAAAATACGGCTGCCACCCTAACCTAAACCTAAATAGGCAATCCCGCAGTCCAACGAAAGATGGGCAGAAATTGGATCCTGCAGGGTAGCTAGACAAATCTGGCCAACGTAGGACCTGAGAAGGTCAAAATATCTCCTCGCACTAGAGAGGAAAAGATTGTCAACGTTAGTATCAGTTCTGAAGGGCATTGCTTGATCGGCGATAATATTCCATATTACATTACTCACAAAGTGAGGGTTTACCTTAGCCGGTTTTCCCTACTGAAACTTTCTTACTTGTTTAAATATCAGTTAAAGTAAAAAAGTAAAGTAAAAGTATCTCCTGTTAATCGAAAAATAGGTGTACACAGAAAGAAAAATGACATACTAAATTCAAGTAAAAAATTCTTAATTTAAGCCGAAATCGTACTTAAAAATTTAAGTACGTTCGTACTAAGTTTTTCTTAAAACAATTATAAATCGGCTTAAATTGAAAAAATCAAGTGGTGTAACGCTTACAATAAGTATATAATGTTTGAATTCAAGAACAAAATTTTTGAAAAGGAAAATTAAGCCTAATATGGCTTAAAGTAAGAAGGACATTTCATTACTTTCATCTCTGGGAGGCAGAGCAATTATAGAGCACAATTAAATTACCCTCTCAACCACTCTCATTTAAGTGGTTGATTTTGGCTGACGCAACAACAAACACACACGCATATAAATCGTCGAGATGAATATGTATAAACATTTGTGCGCAGCCATATCGAATTCGTTTCTCGTTCAAGCAGTGTTTGCGAATTCATTACTTGGCATGATTTTTTTTTGTTTTAAGTTTTTTGAAGTGGTTAATAATTCTTGTACGTTTGGTTGATGCTATTCCTTTTATGTTTCATATTTAAACCGAATAATTACAGCAAAGCTTTTACTTTGGCTGTGAAGCTTTTGACATATCATTTTAAAAAATTGCATTCCTTGCAATGCAGTGGCAAAAATTGTATAATTAATATAAATGGTACATAGCTACAAAACGAACGAAAGCACAATAAATCTAGTATGATCAAGCTTAAATCAAGTATTGGTTAGACTTAAATCAATAACTGATCAGGCTTGATTTAAGTATTGGTTAGGCTTAAATCAATAGCTGATCAGTATTAAATCAAGTATTATCAGGCTTAAATCAAGTATTGGGCAGGCTTAATTCAATCAAAATGTTCTTCAATGAAGCCCGTTTCGCACTCAAATCAATTCCATAAATTTCTTAAATCAATCGCTTTATGCTTGAAATAAGAATATTTCGGCTTAAAATCAATCCTTATCAGGCTTAATGTGCGCTATGATTAAGAATTCACGGCTTAAAAATCCGTATTCTGTACTTGGTTTTAGAAAATCCGTACTTACCTTACTTTTGACACCGCTACGGCTTGATTCAAGTACGGATTACTCAATTTTTTCTTTCTGTGTAGTTGTTAAACCCCTTCTTGTACCTCCCATACAAATTGACAGATTAATTCGTGTAATATTCTATATTACATTCCTCAAAAAGTGAAGGTATTCCTTAGTCGGTTTACCCGACTGGAACTATCTTGTTTGTTTTTTCTAAATCAGGCTAAGTTCGAAGATATGCCATATTAGCCCGCGACTTCTAATACCTCCCTAACAAAAGGTTTTTTTTTTCAATTTGTATATTTATCTTTATTAACATTGTATTTTAATTCATATTTACAAAGTTTCGAGATTTTATTTAAGTATATTACAGCGAATAAGACATTATAATATTACAATAATTATTACTTATTTTATTTACATGATAATGTTAAAGGAAGAATTAGGGAAAACCTTTATACGAAAAAATAGAATTCAAATATTTCTGAAAGCCTGTGTGTATATTAAGTGTTTACTAGTTATAGTAATCACCTATAAACACACTATTTTCGATTTGATAATTTACATTTACATATTATTTTATGATATATCTATACAGTCCCTTATCAGTTGATAAGAAGAATTTTCAATTTTATTAAAATAGTTTTCTGTAAATCTTTGAATAAATTCATTATGTTTTTCGTAGCCACTTTCTTCATGAAGGAGATTGGTTGAATATCTACAGTGTCTATTGTTTGTAATTTCTTTAGATGCATTTTAGCAGCTTTACTGCAAATAGGACAAGCAAAGTCAAAGTGGGTCTAATAATGGATTTATATAAAAAATTTTTGTTTTTTATATTTAATGTTGAGCGCCTATTTAGCAGCGGCCATAATGCCCTTATTGTCCGTAGACACTTTTGGCGTGTCTCCATTATGTGATGTTTAAAGGTTAGCTTTTTATCGAGATTTATGCCAAGATAATTTACATTTTCTTAAATTGTCACTGTTTCGTTTCCGAAGCTTAACTGACAAGCAGGGTTTCTTTTAGGAGAATTATTATGTGGGAATATTATTTTTCCACTTGTAAAAATATTTGTTGCAAATAGCTAGTACTTTCTCCATCTTTTTGAGGAGCGCCTTAGTAAGTTTGCTCGATGTAATTAGTGAAGTATCATCAGCATAATACGCTGTTTTCATGTAAGCAAGAGGTAAAAAGTCGGACGTGTATATACTGTATAGGAGCGGAGATAAAACCGAGCCTTGAGGTAAGCCTGTAGATATTGATTTTCTTCCTGAAAAAACTCCATTGACCGAAACAACAAATGATCTCTTATCCAAAAATTCTGCGACTAGTTTGCATAAGTATTTTGGTGTTCCTGATATGAGTAATTTATATAAAAGGCCATTATGCCAAACCGTGTCGAACGCCTTTTCTATATCCAGAAGAATTAGTCCAGTTGATAGCTTATTACGTTTGTAGGATATTATTATATTTTTATACCCTACACCACACTGTGGTACAGGGTATTATAACTTTGTGCATTTGTTTGTAACACCCAAAAGGAGAAGAATTATACCGATCGACTTAGAATCACTTTCTGAGTCGATTTAGCTATGTCCGTCTGTCTGTCTGTCTGTCTGTCCGTCTGTCTGTCTGTCCGTCTGTCTGTGCATGTATTCTTGTAATCAAAGTACAGGTCGCAATTATGGTCCGATCTCGACGAAACTTTACACATATCTTTTTTTTGGCCCAAGGACGATCCCTATTGAATTTGGTTAAAATCGGTTCAGATTTAGATATAGCCCCCATATATATGTTAGCCCCGATTTGACATGTAAGCGCTGTAAAAACTTTATTTTATATCCGATCAGTATGAAATTCGGCAGGAAAAGGTTTCTTATTACATGAATGAACTCTGTTAAATTTGGAAGAAATCGGTTCAGATTTAGATATAGCCCCCATATATACATTACCCCCGATTTGACATATAAGCGCTGTAAAAATGTTATTTTATATCCGATCAGTGCGAAATTCGGCAAAGAGAGGTTTCTTATTACATGAAGGAATACTGCTAAATTCGGAGAAAATCGGTTCAGATTTAGATATAGCCCCCATATATATGTTACCCCCGATTTGATATGTAAGCGCTGTAAAAACTTTATTTTATATCCGATCAGTATGAAATTCGGCAGAAGGAGGTCTGTTTACATGAATAAGTATTCAGGGAAGATCGGTTCAAATTTATATTAAAGCTCCATATATATGTTCCACCTGATTTGGTATCAAACCGCTATAGAAGTTGTATTTTACTTCCGATCATTAAAATTTTCCAGAAAGATGTTTCTCACTTTAGGAACGAATATTGCTTAATTTATTTATCGTTTCTGAATTAGATAATACGTTTCTACCCATTTACCAGTTATTCCAAATTATTATGGCAATGACCCTTATCGCATTGTTAGGGAGGTGTAGGGTATTATATAGTCGGCCCCGCCCGACTTTCTGCCTTTCCTTACTGGTTTAATCTGCTAACTTGATGAACACAACTATGTTCTTTTTTAAATCCAAATTGTTCATTTGCTATGAGATGGTTGGTCGTAGCATAGTCGTAAAGTCGTCTGTGTATAATTTTTTCAAATATTTTGCCGATGTTGCTAAGTAGGCTGATTGGTCTATAGCTTTTGGGATCATTTTTAGTTTTATTTGGTTTTAATATAGCAATGACTTTAGCTTGCGTAAATATACATGGAAAGTAATTTAATTCAATGCAGGAATTAAAATTTTTTACTAATAACTTTATAGCAATAGTTGGAAGGCGTTTTATCAATAAATTTGATATATTATCCAATCCAGGAGATTTTGAACTTTTCAAAGATTTTTTTAATTCACAAACTTCATCCATAGTAGTAAGAACTACGTCATCAGTATTTAGACTTTCCCTCCTGAATCTACGAACTTTGGAGTTAACTATTTTGTCAATAGAGTGTTTGTAGAGTGCCTATGCGAATACTTTGTAAAACCACACCAAATAATAGTTTATGTTGCTACCACATTTAGAAATTCTAAATCACATAAAATCAATAAAATGCAATCAATTAGCCGAAAAATTATATGCTTCAATCACATATAGCATATTTAAATGTTCACTGACGACTAACGTCATTCCAAAGATTTTTTTGTTATAGTTTTGAATTCAATCCATGGGGGAGGCTATATGTTTGACTTGTTTGTTATTATTGTGGAACTAAATGCATATCTCAATTCCGAGCCATCGTATTGTTCATAAATATCGTAAGCTTGCAACTGCATGTGGTAAGTACTGATCCCATTGCAATCTATTTGAGTGACAATAATCGAAGCATAGAAGAGTTTGTAAATCACTGATAAGTGAAATGTTAAACAAAAGCAAGGAGGCAACCGCAATATGTTTGCTTCTCAGAAAAATATACTCTCAAGGACTCTAATGTCGACATACATACTTTCCTAAGGATCCCTATGTATCCTTGCTGTACAGTTGCATGACGGCGACGACGATTCCATTTCTAAGTGGCGCTGAAAAATAAGCTACAGATTGCCTCAAGGCACAAAACGAATATTAGAGATCATCATTTGTATCAAACGCAATGATGATATAGTTGTACGTATTCTGTAAGAATACTATAGAACAGAGAGGAGGATGTAGGAGTGTATATCGAATACGACCAAAACTACTGAGTTCGTCGGTAGAGAAGTGCATGTGTTTAGATACATTCTAACAATATTACGAGTTCATTTTCAAGTATGTCTGAGTACACTGCAAATGGGAGCAATAAAACTAACATTATTCCATTTTTATGCATCGCAAATGGGCCACAAGGTCTATGGGCGTGCAGAGATACAATTTCAGTTCAGTAAGCATGGGATTGCAAAGAATCGAGAACAATGTGCATTGGATATGATGAGGGATTTAAATGCTTATTGTTATGAAGAAAAACGTTACATGACCTATTAAATGCCTATCATAGCAATATGAAATTGTAGTATTAGAATATCATATTCATCGCTTGGGATAACTACAGTCAGCGAAATAACTACGAGTGTATGTGCATATGCTGTTTAAGTCCCCACATTTTAAGAATGCAACTAACTGTAAAATTTAACAATGCAAAAAAGTTGACAGATTCTCTGCACATTTTTATACCCTACACCACACTGTGGTACAGGGTATTATAACTTTGTGCATTTGTTTGTAACACCCAAAAGGACAAGAAATAGACCCATCGTTTATTATACCGATCGACTTAGAATCACTTTCTGAGTTGATGTAGCTATGTCCGTCTGTCTGTCCGTCTGTGCATGTATTCTTGTAATCAAAGTACAGGTCGCAATTATGGTCCGATCTCGACGAAACTTTACACATATCTTTTTTTGGCCCAAGGACGATCCCTATTGAATTTGGTTAAAATCGGTTCAGATTTAGATATAGCCCCCATATATATGTTAGCCCCGATTTGATATGTACTCGTAAGCGCTGTAAAAACTTTATTTTATATCCGATCAGTATGAAATTCGGCAGAAATAGTTTTCTTATTATATGAATGAACACTGTGAAATCTGGAAGAAATCGGTTCAGATTTAGATATAGCCCCCATATATACGTTACCCCCAATTTTACATGTAAGCGCTGTAAAAACTGTATTTTATATCCGATAAGTGCGAAATTCGGCAGAAAGAGGTTTCTTATTACATGAAGGAATACTGCAAAATTCGGAGAAAATCGGTTCGGATTTAGATATAGCCCCCATATATATGTTACCCCCGATTTCACATGTAAGCGCTGTAAAAACTGTATTTTATATCCGATCAGTATGAAATTCGTCAGAAGGACGTTTCCAATTATATGAATGTACAGTTTTAAATTTGGAAGAAATCGGTTCAGATTTAGATATAGCCCCCATATATACGTCACCCCCGATTTGACATGTGAGCGCTGTAAAAATGTTATTTTATATCCGATCAGTGCGAAAGTCGGCAAAAAGAGGTTTCTTTCTACATGAAGGAGTACTGCCAAATTCGGATAAAATCGGTTCAGATTTAGATACAGCTCCCATATATATGTTACCCCCGATTTGACATGTAAGCGCTGTAGAGACTGTATTTTATATCCGATCAGTACCAAAGAAGGAGGTCTTTTTACATAAATGAGTATTCAGGGAAGATCGGTTCAGATTTATATTAAAGCTCCATATATATGTTCCTCCTGATTTGGTATCAAATCGCTATAGAAGTTGCATTTTACTTCCGATCATTAAAATTTTCCAGAAAGATGTTTCTGAATTTAGGAACGAATATTGCTTAATTTAGCGATTATCGTTTCAGAATTAGATAATATGTTTCTACCCATTTACCAATTATTCCAAATTATTATGGCAATGACCCTTATCGCATTCTTAGGGAGGTGTAGGGTATTATATAGTCGGCCCCGCCCGACTTTCTGCCTTTCCTTACTGGTTTTATAACCGATCAGCGTAAAGAGGTTTCTTATTACATGAAGGAATACTGCCAAATTCGGAGAAAATCGGTTCAGATTTAGATATAGCCCCCATATATATGTTACCCCCGATTTTACATGTAAGCGCTGTAAAAAGTGTATTTTTAATCCGATCAGTACGAATATCCTCAGAAAGAGGTTTCTTATTACATGAATTAATACTGCCAAATTTGAGGGAAATCGGTTGAGATTTAGATATAGCCCACATATATATGTTACCCCATATTTGACATGTAAGCGCTGTAGAGACTGTATTTTATATCCGATCAGTACGAAATTCTACAGAAAGAGGTCTTTTTACATGAATGAGTATTCAGGGAAAATCGGTTCAGATATATATATAACCTCCATATATATGTTCCTCCTGATTTGGTATCAACGCGCTATAGAAGTTGTACTTTACTTTCGATCATTAATATTTTCCGGAAAGATGTTTCTCAATTTAGGAACGAATATTGCATAATTTAGCGATTATCGGTTCTGCCTTTCCTTACTGGTTTTTGTTACATTAGATTAGTAATTTTATCTCTCAATAGTACCGTTACCAGCAGGTGTTGTTTTTTATTCCTTCATTGTCAATTGAAATAATTATATGTGCATTGACATTTGAACTTGCAAGTTCAAGGTTTAGAGATTTATACAATTATAATTGTGAGTTTGTAATCGGTGGAACTAACAAAAAAAGGTAAAATACATTGACTTTAATTAATTAAATTAATTAAAAGGAATATTTATAATTTTACCATTTGATATAGAGAAATATGCCACGTAAGTGTACCAATTTTTTGAAGAGAAAAATATACCCGTATTGAAGTGGCCCGCGGTCAGTCCGATAATCGATAGAAAATTTATGGGGCGTATTATCCAATGCAGTTTGACAATTTAAAATCACTTAAAACTACCATTGAAGATGAATGGGCCAAACTGGACGAAGACATCATGCACCGCCTAATTAATTCAATGCCACGACTAGTGTACCCTCCACCATGGAAAGCATGTGAATGGTTTCGGGCACAAATAAAGTCATATTACAAAATTTCACCCTGATTCGTTGAAATTTGTCGTTTCTGTTGCGTTAAGAAAATCTAGAGCGACATTTGTATGGGGGCTATATCAAAACATGGACCTATGGCAACCGTTTTTCGGTAACTTTCAGCCACCTAGCTCAAGTATTATAGATTGTAGCGTGATTACAACAGACGGACGGATGGACGGACAAACAGACGGACATGGCTAAATCGTCTTGGAATTTTAAGACGATTAAGAATATATTATGTTGTGGAGGGTATACAAATATGTAAATGTATAGTAGATGAGAACAGTAGGAATCACAAAAATATGGTAAATGTAGGGTAGATGAGAACAGTAGGAATCACAATAAGTACTCGTAAGATGCTATATATGGGGGCTATATCAAAACATTGACCGATATGGCCCATTTGCAATCCCAAACAACCTGCAACTATAAGAAGTATTTATACCAAATTTGATCAACCTAGCTCTATTATTACGGACTGTAGCGTGATTACAACAGACGGACGGACGGACAGACGGACATGGCTAAATCGTCTTAGAATTTTACGACGATTAAGAATATATATATACTTTATGGGGTCTCAGATCAATATCTAGAGGTTTTACAAACGGAGTGACAAAATGAATGTACCCCCTATCCTATGGTGGAGGGTATAAAAATTAAATTAAAAAAGTTATAGAAATTCAAACCCCTTCGGTCATTTTGGGTTACGCTGTATATATACAGGAACAAAATATTCTCCATTAATACACTGTATTTCCTTCTGATACTGTCGTAGCTCAAACGAAACAAATTATTCCAAGTTATTATCGCTATGCCTATCACTATTTTATATACTTTCTGCGTTTTCTTACTGTTATTTTTATTTTTATTAGACAGATTTCTTGTCATAGCGCAATTTGTGTGTAATACGTTTTTATAACAACATGTATTGTTGCTCATTTGCCGATTTTGTGGAAAACGTATATAATATGTTATATGCAACATCATAAAAAACAACAAACATCTATATTAAATAACCTACCTAACTTGCAAAAATAATGCTTAACCCTTTCGCTACAAGTTTTTACTGGGTTGCTTAAAAAATCAAATTTTTGGATTTTTACTATTGTTAGCCCTTAGGACAACAATCAGTACTCAATTTTTAAAAATTTTTATCCTAAATGTGTTTTTTGGAATGTATCCATATAGATACAAATTTCGTGTATGGTAAAAAAAAATGCTAGAATATTATGTTTTTTTTTATAATTAAGGTTTTATTTATTCTAGTAGTTTTAACACATAAAATTAATTTTTTTTCAATAAAATCAAACATTGTATATACTTACATGCACAAACTAAAAATAATACATTTAAAATTCATATACTTACAATAAATTTAGACAAAAACCAGTAAGGAAAGGCAGAAAGTCGGGCGGGGCCGACTATATAATACCCTACACCTCCCTAACAATGCGGTAAGGGTCATTGCGATAATAATTTGGAATAATTGGTAAATAGGTAGGAACATATTATCTAATTCTAAACCGATAATCGCAAAATTTAGCAATATTTTAAATGATCGGAAGTAAAGTACAACTTATATAGCGCTTTGACACCAAATCAGGAGGAACATATATATGGAGGTTATATTTAAATCTGAACCGATTTCCCTGAATACTCATTAATGTAAACAGACCTCTTTCTGTCGAATTTCGTTCTGATCAGATATAAAATACACACACTGATCGGATATAAATTTTTACAGGGCTTACATGTCAAATCGGTGTAACTTATATATGGGGGCTATATCTAAATCTGAACCGATTTCTTCCAAATTTAAAAGTGTTCATTCATATAACATGAAACCTTTTTCTGCCGAATTTCATACTGGCGGGATATAAAATGCAAGTTTTACAGCGCTTACATATCAAATCGGGGGTAACATATATATGGGGGCTATATCTAAATCTGAACAGATTTTCTCCAAATTTGGCAGTATTCCTTCACGTAATAAGAGACCTCTTTCTGCCGAATTACGCACTGATCGGATATAAAATACAGTTTCTACAGCGCTTACATGTCAAATCGGGGGTTACATATATATGGGGCTATATCTAAATCTGAACCGATTTTCTCCGAATTTAGCAGTATTCCTTCATGTAATAAGAAACCTCTTTCTGCCGAATTTCATAGTAATCGGATATAAAATAAAGTTTTTACAGCGCTTACATGTCAAATCGGGGCTAACATATATATGGGGGCTATATCTAAATCTAAACCGATTTCTTCCAAATTTAAAAGTGTTCATTCATATAATATGAAACTTTTTTCTGCCGAATTTCCTACTGATCGGATATAAAATGCAACTTTTACAGCGCTTACATATCAAATCGGGGGTAACATATATATGGGGGCTATATCTAAATCTGAACAGATTTTCTCCAAATTTGGCAGTATTCCTTCACGTAATAAGATACCTCTTTCTGCCGAATTTCGCACTGATCGGATATAAAATACAGTTTCTACAGCGCTTACATGTCAAATCGGGGGTTACATATATATGGGGGCTATATCTAAATCTGAACCGATTTTCTCCGAATTGAGCAGTATTCCTTCATGTAATAAGAAACCTCTTTCTGCCGAATTTCATAATAATCGGATATAAAATAAAGTTTTTACAGCGCTTACATGTCAAATCGGGGGTTACATATATATGGGGGCTATATCTAAATCTGAACCGATTTTCTCCGAATTTAGCAGTATTCCTTCATGTAATACGAAACCTCTTTCTGCCGAATTTCATAATAATCGGATATAAAATAAAGTTTTTACAGCGCTTACATGTCAAATCGGGGCTAACATATATATGAGGGCTATATCTAAATCCGAACCGATTTTCTCCG
Organism: Eudasyphora cyanicolor; assembly: GCA_963930755.1. Classification (NCBI taxonomy): domain Eukaryota; kingdom Metazoa; phylum Arthropoda; class Insecta; order Diptera; family Muscidae; genus Eudasyphora; species Eudasyphora cyanicolor. The sequence continues at coordinate 57,102,434 of OZ005735.1, forward strand.
AATTTGGCAGTATTCCTTCATGTAATAAGAAACCTCTTTCTGCCGAATTTCGCACTGATCGGATATAAAATACAGTTTTTACAGCGCTTACATGTGAAATCGGGGGTAACATATGTATGGGGGCTATATGTAAATCTGAACCGATTTTCTCCGAATTTAGCAGTATTCCTTCGTGTAGTAAGAAACCTCTCTTTGCCGAATTTTGCACTGATCGGATATAAAATAACATTTTTACAGCGCTTACATGTCAAATCGGGGGTAACGTATATATTGGGGGCTATATCTAAATCTGAACCGATTTCTTCCAAATTTAACAGTGTTCATTCATATAATAAGAAACCTCTTTCTGACGAATTTCATACTGATCGGATATAAAATACAGTTTTTACAGCGCTTACATGTGAAATCGGGGGTAACATATATATGGGGGCTATATCTAATTCCGAACCGATTTTCTCCGAATTTGGCAGTATTGCTTCATGTAATAAGAAACCTCTTTCTGCCGAATTTCGCACTGATCGGATATAAAATACAGTTTTTACAGCGCTTACATGTGAAATCGGGGGTAACATATATATGGGGGCTATATCTAAATCTGAACCGATTTCTTCCAAATTTAACAGTGTTCATTCATATAATAAGAAACCTCTTTCTGCCGAATTTCATACTGATCGGATATAAAATAAAGTTTTTACAGCGCTTACATATAAAAAAAAAGATATGTGTAAAGTTTCGTCGAGATCGGACCATAATTGCGACGTGTACTTTGATTACAAGAATACATGCACAGACAGACGGACATAGCTAAATCAACTCAGAAAGTGATTCTTAGTCGATCGGTATAATAAACGATGGGTCTATTTCTTCTCCTTTTGGGTGTTACAAACAAATGCACAAAGTTATAATACCCTGTACCACAGTGTGGTGTAGGGTATAATAACACATAAATCTACATTTAATACATAAAATACATATAATCTGAAAAAAAAATATCTTACCAATAATTTATTCATTGGATATATAATGGAATTCCTTGAAGCAATTTCTCGATCCATTGGGAATGCACAGGAAAACATTGCACTTTGAACACTTGTATCGAGTTTGTCCTTTAAATCCTTTGACTTTGCATCTACCTTTATCCGTCGTGTGTTCTGGCCAATGCTGATTTCCGTCATATCGAACAGAAATTGAAGGTGTAGGTTTACGTTTCTTATCGGATGTCGTTGGACTGGCTGGAATATCCTCATTTTGGCATAATGTTGGCCGTCCACGCTTTCGAGAACATGCTTGTTGATTGGACCGTGCTAAAAGACCATTCGCAATATCGTTGCGAAAGCTCAAAAGGTCCATATACTTATTTTTCATATTATTTTTTTCGTTATCCATTCTGTATTCTAACCACGAGTTACATACAACTAAATCAATAAAGTGGTCAAAAATCTTAAGAGTCCACTTCCCAGATCTAATCGAAATTCTATATAAGGAAAGGAGAAAATCCATTTTGTCTACTCCTCCCATATTGATGTTGTACTCTGATACAATGTTTTGTTGTGTTATTTCAAAACTTTTCTTTTTTTTCAGCACAAAATCTCGACACCTTGTTAACGGGCTCATGGCCATGGATTGACGACACGATTTGCACAATTCCCCCATCAAGCCATCTAAGAAGAAAAATATTATCTACTCTTTCTATACGGAAGTCAAAAGTTCCACGGCCTTCTTTTTTCAAATCCTTTTCAGATTTAAAATCAACTTTGCCGAATCTATTTCCTCTTATAGTACCTGTTGCCCAAATTCCTTTTTGGTGTAAATATAATACCAAATTAAGAGTTGTAAAATAATTATCAAAATATATTTTATGATTTTTTTGTTCAGGAACAGTTTTTACAAGATGAATCACAATATCAGAGCAAAATTTTAGCTTTGAGCCAGTTAATATTGTTCATTTTCAATGATATATCTCAAAATCATAAACTATGCCTTTTGAGCTGCAAAGGCAAAATATCTTTATTCGCCATTTGATGGGTTTTTTAGGCATGTACTGTCTCAGAGTGGTTCTTCCTTTAAAAGGAACCATCATCTATCCACACAAAGATTTTCATCTTTTGGAATAGCGTACGATTTTTTAGTAAACATATTTATTATAGGTCGAATCGTGTAAAGCTTATTTGTATTGTGAGTATAATGTTTACTACCACAACTTACGTTTGTATCCATATGGATACATACAATGTTTAAAAAATCCGCATAGCCTTCTTTTGTTTTCAAACAAAAAACTATAAATGCAAAATATTAAAATAAACATTTCTCTTTATGATTGATACGTTTTTGAAAAAAAAGATGGTCCTATATACATGTAATTTGTAAAAAAAAAGTTTTTTTAAAATTGCTATATTTTTCTCAGTTTTGTAAAAATTCAAAAATTTTTTTATGAAAATTATGCACAAGACCTCAAATAACAATTATTCGTCGATATCCAAATCGATTCATTGATTTAGAGATTGCTAGATGCCTCCAAAGTTGAATGTATCCATATGGATACAATGGAGCGAAAGGGTTAACTTCCAACATAGCATCTGCATGTGTGTTTCCTCATAACGCCCTAAAAAATAAAAAAAGATCCCCGTTTGGGATATATTGGATATTTCAATGTTACTTCTTGACTGGTTAACTACATGTCGACTTGTATAGTGGTTAGTAAGTCATTCGAGCTTAAAGACAAATGATAATTGACAGGAAACCTAACAGAAATAAATCAAACAACATTGAAAATGTTTCGAAGGAAAATTATATGCGAGAACACATCAGTTTAATGTTATGTAGTGGTTTGGATATCCTTTGAATCACAGTTTAGGAATTTTGAAAAAAAAAATAAAAAAAGAGTTAAATATAAAATTTAGCAAACAATGTCGATTCAAGTGAAGCTTGTATTAAAATGTTTTGATATATATCTATTTTGACAATGTTAAATATTATGTATATGTGGTCCTTCGATTACATACTGGTATCTGTGGCTCAGTTTGAACATAGTTGCAGCTCCAAATTGCATAATATATTTTTACGGATCCAAAAAAACTTTCCTTATTCTTCTTATGTTGACCTTAATTTACATTTTCTAGTGATTGCAACATTTAGTTCATATTTGCAAATATCTCCATAAATTATATACAAAGAGTAAAAACCGAAGTCATAATAAGTTGTCATCGAATTGAACATTTTGAATGCTGCTGTGTATCCTTTTTAATCTTATCATTCTTTTTCCAAAGCTCTGACAAAGTTGACAAACAGTTCACTTTGTGTGTTCAGCATTTGCAAAATACATAATTTCGAGGAAAAATACGGATGCGAATACCATGCAAAGAGTAGATAAAATATACCAAATGGTAACCACATTAGCAACCTTCGTTCGAATGCAGAAGAATTGTCGCATTTGTTGCAGTCGACAGATATCCTATTTAATCTTCCTTATGAAATGTGTCTGAATGATTGGGTTTCAGAACCGCATACAAAGTACTACAAGGATTTGTTTGAAAAATTATTTTGTTTGCGTTTTGACAAGCATGTTAAGGAAAAATAGTTTATTTGAGTATTCCAAGTAAATTGAAATGAGGAGGATGAAGAGAAGGGGATATACAGGGAAGGGGATGGTGTTTAGGATAATCACATCATAAAAAGCCAAGTTGAAATATGATGACTTCAATGCAACTAATTTATCATATCATAAGCGCTTTATCAAATGGAAACATCCTTGTAAATGCATATTGTTTGTGGCCTGGGATGAAGAAGAAAGATTTTATTTACATTTACTCACTAATGGCTTATGGTTGTTACATGGACACAATTTACATTGTTTGCATACTTGACAAATGTCTTGCAAAGTGTACATGTTTGCTTTGCATTTGGTTCACAAGTAGTCATTGGATGTAGGTAAGATTATTACACAGATTGGCTAAAAATTGGGGCAAAATATAAATGTCAATATCATTTTGACAATGAAATGCATGTATGTACTTAATAGTTTTTGCTCTCTGGGCAAGACCAACAAAGTAACGGAATATAACCACAACCCCATAATAGTACTGACTTATTTGTACAACACAGTCTTTGCATTGCCAAAATACTGCATGATTTTCAGCATGTACATATGTTATTGCAGAACAATTAATTTACCGGCTCTGATTTTTATAAGGATGTCACGAGTTTTTGCTCATCGTTGGAAGCCTTGAATTCATGGAGCATAAAGATTGAGCTATTAAAATTAAAACTAGACTTGAGATGGTTCTTACTTGAAGTAATAACAAGTGGACAGCTGGCCAAGTTAAACGCTACCGCATCCAAAGAGTTGACTAACCCCCAACGAAACGCGTCATGCATTGGTTGGTGTTGGATTTCAAGGGCGTTTTCTTTTTCACTTGGCTATTCAAAATACATTCCTTAACTAAGAAGCAACTCTTTGATCTTCAGCTCAACTCCATAGTGAGAAAACTATAAAATAACATCATAAAAGATCAACCCCACCGAGGGAAAAATCACGGCATTGTTGCTTTAGTTGTACTCTACATTACTTTAAAGTCTACTACTAAAACAGTGGAATAGAACAGAAGCTGTTGTTCATGTAAACAAAGCATTTACCAACAACTTTGAAAAAGAACTGCGGCGGCAGGAGAGTGACTTGAGATAGTTCTTAATTGAAAGTAATTCCTATATGCAAATTTGGAAAAAAAATTTCGTATAAGTAGAAAAGCAGGCCAAATACAACGCTACTTAATCCGAAGAGTTGATTAACCCCCAACGAAACGCGTCATGCATTGTTTGGTGTTGGATTTCAAGGTCGTGTTCTTTTTCAATTGGTTATTCATAATACATTCTTTCACTTAGAAAGAACTCTATGATTTTTATAATGACTAAAACAATAAATGTGCAGACGGACATAGCTAAGTTGACTAAAATGCATAAAACAATAATAACATGTACAACAGTGTGGATACATACTAAGGTGTATACCAAATATGATGCGTCAATTTTCTTCCGAATGTACGTTTATGCAAAACCCTTAAGTACTAAACCTTTTCTTATTTTCGATCTAACATATTGTAGCTTTATAAATATCAAAAGAAATGTAAATGATGCTATTAAGTAAAACATTAAGTAATAATATTTGTTATGCTGAGAATACGGACTGTGAATGGTATTATATCAAGTAGAAAAATGTATACTTTTTATATCCTACACCACATTGCGCGACAGTTTATCATGGTTTTGGAAATGTGTTTGTAACACCCAGATAGTAGACGAGTAGTCCGTTCAGTGATGAGGGAAATTTTTGGCTTATATTCACGAAAACTCAATCCTCCCTTATTTGAATTCATTGTTATTTGGTGAAAATGCTTAGTTATTATATACGAGTATGCAACTTCTGAACTAAAGTCCGTCCGATTTCATAGAGAGGAAAATAAAGAAAGAATTCGAGAAAACATATTGTAAACCAGTAAGGAAAGGCTAAAGTCGGGCGGGGCCGACTATATAATACCCTACACCACTCTCGTAATATTGAATAACTCTGATATATAAATTTTGTAATTCATGTATAAATTGTTTACATAAATTTACTTTTGGAACATTTTATACTTAAATAATACCCTGTACCACAGTGTGGTGTAGGGTATAAAAACGATTGGATCTAAAGAGCCAAATCGGATGAAACATATATATGGGAGCTATAGCTAAATCTTTACCGATTTTCTTCAAATTCGGCAATGTTGGTTCATGGATCAAGAAACTCTACCATTATAAATTTCAAAACGATTGGATGTAAAATATAGCTTCTATAGGACTAAAGGGCCAAATCGGACGAAACATATATATGGGAGCTATAGCTAAATCTTAACCGATTTTATTCAAATTCGGCAATTTTGGTTTATGGATCAAGAAAATCTTCCATTCTAAATTTCAAAACGATTGGATGTAAAATACAGCTTCTATAGGACTAAAGGGCCAAATCGGACGAAATATATATATGGGAGCTATATCCAAATCTGAACCGATTTCAACCTAAATTCAATACCGATCTTAACAGCTGCGAAATACTCCAAACTGCAAAATTTCAGAACGATTGGAGTGAAATTGCGACCTGTAGTCGACGAACAACTTTACATGGACTGACGGACGGACGGACGGACAGACATGCTTAAATCGACTCAGCTAGTGATTCTGAGTCGATCGGTATACTTTAAGGTGGGTCTAGCTGTGTTATTTTCAGGTGTTACAAACATCTGCCGTGAAACAAACTTATAATACCCAGTACCACAGTGTGGTGTAGGGTATAAAAACTGGAAGACAGTATCCAGGTGGAGAGTATCAAATGAATGTTCCTTCTCGGATCACCTTATGATACACTTCAACATAGAGCATAAAACTGCTAAGGGGAAACCCTATGTAACCCCAGGAAAACCAACTGGGATAAGTTCAGACAACTTATGCAATCTTATCCACCACCAAATACTTGCAAGGTCTGGAATGTGCAGTTGACCACATGACGAGAAATCTTGTAGATGCCTTCTCAGGAAGGAAAGTAGAATGCTATTCAACAAAGCCAAAAAAGACAAAAACACCGGAAAGCTGGGAGAAATATCAAACAGCTACTAGAACCTTAACCTTAAGAGAGTCCAGAAAGGCAAAAAGGAAGTCCTGGACGAATTTCTGTGAAGAACTGGAAGACATTAGCAAAGCCTCTAGACTCCGCAAAGTCCTGTGCAAAAACCCCAGCTCACAAGACTTCTTCATGGGACCAGACGGACTGCTCACGGAGAACAACCAAGAGGCTATAGAACTGTTGATGGACCCCAATTTTCCGGGTTGAAGCGAAGTTTCAGATGCAGTGGAGGTTAACGCGGACACTTCCACGGGCAACATGGATGAAACTATCGGAACTCTATAGATGACGAGAATTTATGCTGGGCGGTGAGATCCTTCAAGCCTTTCAAATCGGCAGGTCCGGATGGCATCTTTCCAGCTCTTTTACAAGAATCCATGGAACTTATTCTACCATGGCTACGCGCATCTGTTGAAAACCATGGAAAGACTAGTTGATCTAAACGTGAGGGGAAAACTGACACTGAAAGGTAAATCTGTGGAAACCGCCTTACACGAAGTGGTAGGATTTATTGAGGACTCCCTTCACTACAAAGATTACACCATGGCGGCGTTCCTCGATGTGGAAGGCGGCTTTAATAATGTTAAAATAATATCAATACTTAAAGCACTTGACAGCATAGTCTCATACCCAGGCATAGCCAAGTGGACAGGTAACATGCTCAAAAGCAGAATCATAAACTCAAATATGGGCAATGGTTCGGCAAGAAAAAGAGTAACGAGAGGTACTGCTCAAGGTGGGTGGTCTCACCGATATTATGGAGTCTAGTGATAAATGAATCCTAATGGATCTCGGCGAAAACAAGTATTAAAATCATAGTGTATGCAGACGACGTCGTGATTTTGATTAGAGACAAATTTATGCCTACGGTCAGCGAGATCATGGAAAGGTCACTAAAAGGACTATTACGTTGGGCAGGAAAAAATGGACTAGGAGTTAACACAGCGAAGACGGAACTAGTCCTCTTTACTAGAAGAAATAAAATTCCGAATTCTCAACTCCCTACACTACAGGGAAAGGTACTATCGAAAGAAGATAAGTACTTAGGCATCACCCTGTACTCCAAGCTGTCCTGGAAAAGGAATTTGGAGGAAAGAGGAAATAATACGTTATGCGCCTTCTATGCCTGCAAGAAAATGTTTGGACGCAAATAGGGTTTGCAACCGAAAATGATACACTGGATGTATACATCGATTATAAGATCGATACTCACTTACGGATAAGTTGTATGGTGGAAATCGGTAATGAAGAAATCACATCTCTCACACCTAGCCAAAGTGCAAAGACTGATTTGCGTCGGTATAACTGGCGCCTCAGATCTCCTCCACAAGTGGCACTAGAGGCGATCCTGAACCTTAAACCAACCGACATATAACGGGTGATCCAAGTAGAGATACTTTTTTCAATAGCCTTTTTTTGACAGATCACGTGTGAGTCGTGTAATGCTGTCATGTTATTTATGTTAAGTATTGTTTGGCATTTCATCGTGGAAAGACTTACGCCTGAACAACGTTTACAAATCGTTCATCTTTATTACGAAAATTAACGATCTGTGAGGAATGGAATTCACTCAACATATGGTCAACATAATCGAGTCATCGAAAATTGGACTCAACGGATGGACCATCTGAGACGTAGCCGCGGCCAACGTTTGATAGACATAATCTTCAAAAAATAAATGCCAAAGAATGTTCTTTCAAATGATAATAAACATTCCCCATTCAATTTGAATTTTCTGTGATTTTTTCTTTAAATTAAATTAGGAAACCTCGAAATGGATCACGCTATACATAAAGTGTACCGCAGCGAAAGTGACCCTTCGGCTAGGTTAGGTTAGATTAGGTTAGGTTGAAGAGATGTCCATGGGCATACAATTAAGCCAGTTGTTCGGCCTGTTGTGCGCTCCTTATTTATGATCTTTTTATACCTCATGAGTTACAGAAAATCGGTACTATGTCGTTAATCTCAGTAATATGTCGGACCCGAAATGTTGGGATCTTGCATGTGTGAAAGCCGGACAGTGACACAGAAAATGTTACAACGTTTCGATGTTTTCCCTGCATTCCATGCATTCGTCGTTTCCTGCTAGTCCTATGCTATGAAGATGTGCTTGTAAGCTTGAGTGTCCCGTTAGAACACTCATCATCTTACTAGTATCGAATTTGTTTAGTTTCAGAAGACTTCTTGTTTTCTTTCCATTTAGGTCACCCCACAGTATCTTTGCAGTTGCTCCTACTGTTGCGCTATTCCACACAGTTTTGTGAGCCATCACTGCCCAGTGCTTCAACTCATTTTTCGTGGCTTCGAAAGGTTTCTAATTTTCCAAGTTTATTACTCAAAGTTCTCTGCCCTTTGAAGCCAAGCTGTTTGCCCGTTCATTTCCAATCACTCCGTTGTGTCCTTGTACCCAGCATATACGTAATTGACCATGGGCTGAGTAATAATTTATCGTTCTTTTACAGTCCAACACAGTTCTGGATTTGACCCTTTCCGATGATATTGCTTTAATTGCCCTTTGGCTATCTGTGAAGATGTTAGCATATTTAGGCTTTGTGGTGTTCCTGAGCCAGTTCACACACTCCGTGATTGCTCGAACTTCTGCTTGAAATACCGTGTTGTGGTCAGGGAGACGGAAGTGAAGTTCGACTTCTGGTTCATCAATAAAAAGTCCCAGACCCGTCCTTCCTCCTCGCTTGGACCCATCCGTGTAGCAGCTGGTTCCCACTGGCACATGGGCCAAAGTTCCATTTTCCCAGGAGCGTCTGTCTGGCACAAACGAATCACAGGTAGCTGTAAACCGCACTTCAGGAATGCGGTCGGAGATTTCTGGCGTTTAAATGTGACCAACTAGAGATTCTAAAATCTTCTGATGGTACGACTTGTGGTCTCGATTTATCCATTCACCCATCACTTGTAGACGTCTTGCTGTGAGGGCTGCCTCATACTTTATACGGATGTCTATTGGTTGGATGTGCAGTATAGTTTCCAACGCTTTTGTTGGTGCAGTTCTAAATTCTCCGATTATGCCTAGACAGCACATACGTTGAATTTTTTGCAAAGGTATTACGTTGCACTTCTTGTCCCTTGATGTCCACCACACTACATAGAAGGCGTCTAGGTGATTATTGGTCTAATCACGCTCATGTAAAGCCAGTGAGTCATATTTGGACGTAGTCCCCATTTTGAACCTATAGCTCTTCTGCACAACGACCAACATCTGTGGGCCTTTCTAACTCCTTCTTTAAGATGATCTTTCCATTACAGTCTCTGATCCAAGATTACTCCCAGTATTTTACCTTTTTAGTAATAGCAGTTGTCTTATTCAGGAACCGAGGCCGGGTAAAACCTGGGATCTTCGTTTTCCTTGTAAATAGACATATTTCGTTTTTGTCTGGTTTAACCTTTAATCCCTTTGGTTGTGCCCAGTTATATGCTATGTTAATTGCATCTTCAGCTCTTCTGCATACTAGATTTGGATACCAGTCTGTTATGCAGACGACGTTGTAATACTTCTAAGGGGCTTTAGAAGTATTACAACGTCGTCTGCATAACAGACTGGTTTAAGTCCATCATTGGTGAGGGCTTTTAGAAGACTGTGTATCGTCGTAACCCATAGAAGAGGCGATAAAATGCCCCCCTGAGGTATACCACGATTTACCTTGTCTCTAATTTTTACGTCAAATGACCGACAAATAACCCACCTATTCCTTAGCATATTGTTGATCCAGTTTTTCAGCGCCCGGTCAACCTGACACTCGTCTATGGACTGGATAAGTGTATCGGTCTGTACATTATTAAATGCGCCCCCAATGTCTATCCAAACAGCAAGTGTATACATTTATTTACTGAAGGACTCTTCTATGTGGTGCACTACGTCATTCAGAGCTGTTTCCACTGATCTTCCTTTGGCATAGGCGTGTTGTTAGAATTTTAGGCTGTCATCCGCTATTTTACCTTTGACCATGTCATCAATTATTCGCTCCATTGTTTTTAACAAGAAATAAGTTAGACTAATGGGTCGATAAGCCTTTGGGGTCGTATAACTCGCCTTGCCACGCTTTGGTATGAAGAGTTTTTTGAGGTATAAGAATGGGTTAGGCATGTGGTGAACACTCCAACCAGATGAGTTGATACCAGATCCACTTCATTTTGCAGAAGTGCTGGAAATATTCTATCCGGAACCATACCATCTGTTATATCCGTAATAGGTACTTGATGCAATACATTTTCATTCTGTAACTGTTCCTCTGTTGGTCCAGCATTACCAGTCGGAAAATGAGTTTTCATCAAGAGCCTTACGGTATCCTCTATAGTTTCCATCCTTTTACCCGTTTCATCCACCAGTGTTTCGGTTTGGACATGAGTTTTTGAGAGGAACTTTTTCATTTTAGACATGCTGTTAACGCTGTCTAACTGCTCACAGAAAAGCCTCCGAGAGTTACTTTTGGCCGATCTAATGATTTTATTGTATTCTTTGAGTCTTCTGTGGTAGTCGTCCCAATATACTGATTGTTTTTTACGTCGAGCTCTGTTGTAATGTCTGCGGACATCTTTGCCAATCGAGCGAATTTGTCCTGTCATCCAGGGTTTCTCATAGGCAGATTTCCTTTCTCGAAGTGGGCAACTATCTTCGAAAGATTTTACAAGAGCCCCGGTAATCTTCTTCACATTGATATAAATATCTTCTCCACATAGATAATCGCGTGTAGGCTGCCCCAATCGGTTTCTAAGTAGATTTCCGAAATTGGTCCAGTCGGTCTTAGCCTTATTACGGAAACTTATCGGGTTTGACGGTGGCCGTGCAATTTTAAATCTTATATAATGGTGGTCCGAATAGGAGTGTTCATCCGAAACCCTCCACTCATGGATCTCGTCAATAAAATTTTCTGAACATATCGTTATATCTAATACTTTTTCCCTAATTTTGTTAACAAAGGTTGCAGTGTTTCCTATGTTATGAGTTATGAGGTCATTTGTATTCAGAAATTCTATAAGGGCGTGTCCCCTTTTATTGGTGTTAGTACTTCCCCAAGCGATATGATGGGAGTTGGCGTCACATCCAGCTAATAACTCATTAATTGTGTGTTTGGATTCCCTCACCAGACGTTGTAATTCCGACGTAGGTGGCAATGTCGGCGCATCGAATGGCAGATATATTGCCGCCAGGTACATATTTCCATTACCTTGCCTCAGCACCGTTGCGTCCGATGTTGACAACTCTGGAGAGAAAATAAAACATTCGTTTTTATGGCACAGAATACAAGTCCTTGGACGAGTACCTGTGTTAGCGTAGAAAAGGTTATAGTTCACATGGTTTAATCCAGTAACCTTGTTGCTAGTTGTCCATGGTTCCTGGATCAAAGCAATATGAACCCTGCCTTTATTTATGATGTCCATCAGAGCGTTGGATGCTGTCTCGCTCCGGTGGAGGTTTATCTGGATGACCTCAATCATTGTCTTGCGAGTAAAAGTTTCTTTTGGGAGTCTATGCTATCTGGTGCCACTCCCTCATTATTTGGTAGTGGGTCATTCTCCTCCTTTCGTTCACTACCTATTACACCATCTTCCAGTTGACAATTTTGGGAGGCGGTGTTATTTTTTGTCGCTTCCTCATTGCTTTAAATCGTTTTGTGGCTCTTTTTATTTTGATCACCACCTTTGCTGGGAACTTCCTGCAAAAGTGGCGGTACTATTGGTGAACTGGTGGTGTTATTGAATACTTCCACATCAGTTTTTGGCAGTGTCTCACTTTGCCTCTACAGTCAGTATATTTGGACTTGATTCATCTGTAAATTGGGACCTTTCCAAATTTTAAAAAGACTGTCCAGATCAAGACACTGTCCATGCCCTTCGCCATGACAAGATTGTTCTTGGATTCTGGGTCTATGCCTAACACGAGGAGAGTACCCTCGGTATCATCCTTCCTATAGAAGACTTCCCACTTTCTCACGGAAAGTTTTGAATTCTGTTTGCCAATGATGTCGAGTATGTACTCTGATGAGAACTTACTGGGACATCCCTTAACATATAGGGTCGTTTTTATGAGTTCAGGAATGTCGCTTTCCTTACAAATTTTAGCTTTGCGCCGCCCCATGGTGAAGGGAAGCTATCCACAAGTTTTACGAGGACACCAGCGCAGCGTTGTGATGCCAGCCTTATCTTCGAAGTTACTCTTTTGGTCTTCGGGGATTCTGCCAGATGCACTACTGCTATCAATTATGGCGTAGCATAGATCGTCTCGAAAATGTTGTTTAGCTATATTTGAATAAGACGGTGTCTTCTTACCCTTCTTTATGGCCAATTGATTTTTTCGTGTCTGTAGAGTCTTTTTGGTTAAAGCCTCATCCTTAACGGATGATTTGATTGACGTTAACTGCGTTATTGGGTCAACTTTACCGCCCACAATCGAAGGACCCAGACTAGAGACCTCCTTTTGTGTGGTTACGTTAGGCTTCTCCGAATTACTGGAAGACGGCGAGTACTTTTTCTTCTTAGTAACATTCACAGCGCTATGTTCTTCGGGAGACCTGACTCTTTTAGCGGCCTCCACGTTTGTGTTGGAGGTAGAATTGTCAGGTTCATCCCGTAATAGGTTCTGTCTGTTCAACATTTTTAGTTTCCTTCTTTGTGTCCCTGACAGTCTCTTTGAGTTAGCAACAATAGTGATATTGTTTTCATTTGATGATTCAGAGTCAGAGTCCCCACTGGTTTTTAAAGGCTGGGGTTGCTTAGAGCCCCAGCTGGGTTAGCCGTCAATACTACACGTGGACATGGCTTAATCCTGGAAAGCATAGGCATAACAGACAAAATCGACAGGCCAACGGACTATTTGGCACCAAGAACAATTCGAGGAAAACATTTTAATGTAATGATACCTAGCCGTGAAGACTGGGCGTTAAATAGCGTCATAGAAGACAATGACATCTCAATCTTCATGGACGGATCGAAAATGGAGACCGGTATATATCCCGACCTCCTTTATCTCGGAATCTCCTTCAGACTCCCAGATGAATGCACGGTCTTCCAGGCAGAGATCTACGCCATTAACATTGCCGCGAAACAGATATTGGAATGGGATATTTCTCCGAAAAAATCAAGATCTACGTCGACATTAGGGCTTTCTATTCTTAACCCATATTCAGGCTAACGAAATCACGCTCTGCTGGTTGCCAGGACATAGTAACATACATAGCAGACGAATGTGTCAGTATAGGATCCGTTGCGCGAAATGTAACCGCGACCCTGGACGTGCAAATTCCGTTCGTAGAACTTAAAAACCAAATCGACGAACGGGGAGCAGCTCTAACCAGATCGAGGTGGGATACCATACAAAACTGCAGGACTGCAAGAACCTTTTGGCCATCCATTGATGTGACCGGTACGAGAGAACTGCTGTCCTTCAGGAAGAACACACTAAGCATCCTCACAGGAGTCATCACAGGGCACTGCGTAATAAGCAATATGGCTGCACGCATGAAGCTTCCTTGCGAAGACTTCTGTAGAAGCTGCTTGAATGAAGAAGCGGAGGAGTCAGTACAGCACTTGCTATGCTCATGCAAAGGACTGCAGGAGTACCGTTTGGACTATTTAGGGCACAGGTTCTTCCAAAACCTAGACGACCTAGCAGATGCTCCGCTCAAACCCCTTCTCAAATTCATCGAAAAATTTATCTGGTTCAGTAAAGCCACAAAGACTAATGAAACACGAGTAACTAAACCTTCGCTTCCCCTTCCTAAACCTTCCCTCCCTCTTCCTACCCTACCAACCTCTGACTTTCTTTTCTCTACTTCAGTTCAGCTCACGGGAAACACAATGGACCGGTCCCGAGTGAACTCAACCTAACCTAAAAAAAAAATAGGCCCGGCAATTTTTGGCCACCAATTCTTAGCCAATCTCTTCATCTGAAAAATGTGGTATTTTTGGCTTAAATTAGCACATTTGAGGGCTACCCCTACACGGGGACTACAAGAAAATATAAACTGACTAAATTTTTTGAGATGAAGTCTGTATGTTCCTACCTATTTCCCAAATATTACAAATTATTATCGCAATGACCCTTATCGCACTGTTAGGGAGGTATGGGGTATTATACGAGTATAGTCGGCCACGCCCGGCTTTGTGCCTTTCCTTACTGGTTTATGTCTAAAAATTTTATTTTCTAATGTTATATTTTTTTGCACCAGGTAGCTGATATAATTCTTAAACATACAGAAATTCATACTTATAAAATATTTTTGAGAAAAAATATAAAAAATGCTAATAATATGGTGCTTTTAATGTCGAAAATAAAAAACTATCGAATATTGTATGACATCGAAAAAAAATTCGTAAAGATCCCTAATTTTCTTTTTGCCACATAATTTTAATGCCATGTCGTCTTTAAGCATAAAATATAAAAATTAAAATTAAGCCCGCACAAAATTTCGAAAAACTAGTTTGGCTTTAGGTCTAACATTTTTTTAGTTGGTATTCCAAAAAAGACTTCAACGCTTAACTTGTAGAACAAACTAATAATTATATAATTTTTTGAGCCTGATAGCTGACATAATTCTTAAAAATACAAAAATTCATATTTTTGTGATAAATATGAAAAATTGCTTTTAATATGGTGATTTTATGTCGAAAATAAAAACATAATAATTTACGGTATCGGGTAAAATATTCGTAAAGATCCCCATTTTTACCCCTTACCGTAGAGAGGAGGGTATATATCATTTGCTACGAGCCAAACATGTAACACATCAAAGGAGTGAGCTAAGACCCTAAGTATGTTCGTATGTTCGTCTGTCTGTCGGGCTGGAGCGCACGATAACTCTCGAAAAGAGTAACGGATTGACTTAAAATTTGGTACGTAGTAATATTTGCTTTCTATCTCAGGCTAAGTTCGAAGATGACCATATTGGCGCATTCCTTCTAGTACCTCCCTCCCAAAGGATTAATATTTATTGACATATTGGTTCTCTAATAACATCTGTAATTCCTCACATAAAGGGTCCGCTATCTAACGTTTTTTTTCAACTAATGCTTATTTCGTGAATGATAACACTTAGCTCATGTCTGATTTGATACATAATTAGTTTTATCCTTCCGCTGAACGAATAAGGTTGTGTATACGCTTGAACAACGCTGGGAGCGATTGACTTACAGAAGATGCCGATTTTGCCAAAAAATCATCTTTTCAGATGAAGCTCGTTTTGATCTTGGCGGGTATGTAAACAAGCAAAATTGTCGCATTTGGGGCACAGAAAACCTGCACGCATACATCGAAAAGCCGATACACCAAAAACGAGTCACTGTTTGGTGCGGATTTTGGTCCAGAGGCATAATTGGGCCATTTTTGAGCAAGGAGTGGCCGTTACAGTCAATGGCGATCGTTATCGGGCCATGTTGAATTTTTGTTCACAAAAATTGAAGAGGAGGATATTGGCAACATTTGGTTTCAACAGGACGGCGCTACGTGCCACACAGCCGAAGCTACTCTCGATATTTTGCGCGATGTTTAAAAAAAAAAAGTTATTTGGCGGACCCTTTAGTAATATCCTATCCGTGGCTATCACCTTGAGAAAAATGGGCGAAGTGTCGCCACCCCTTTTGTTACCGCTCACACAAATGGACCATATTGTCCCAAAAGTTAACTGCTTTTAACTTTAATACCAGTGCACAGAAATGCATGCAATTTTATACAGTGTAACGTTTTTTAGTACCTAGAGTCCAGTGAAAAGTGGGCGTTATTGGCAGGTCCATTTTGGTACCTCCCACACAAATGAACTATTTATACTATCTATAGTTTTGCAGCTCTAGTCTGAGTGTCTTTTTTGATGACAACTAAGTCATACATGCTTTATACTCTTTCCCTTTAATGTATTTAAATATATACATTTTTTAAAGTCACTTATATTTACAGGCTCAGTTTCGACAAAAAAAACTTTCGCTAATCACAATCCATAAACATTTCTGTATTTCTTTTCCGGCTTATATTAGAGATTTACAAGCAGCTCTTGAATGTTTGCATGCATTTATGTTTCAGAAAATTAAGAGTGAATTTAATAGAAACCAAAATTATTTGGTCTGTAATAAAACAACTCTTACTGCAGGAACTGTCTTCTGGAAAGTCTGCTTTCGTCTGACATTAGTTGTAAACTCGTAGCACTTTTTTATTAGAAGAAGAGAAAACTCTAGAAAAATTTAAAGTGCATTAATACTTTTGTTGGAGTGGAAAGGGGCAGAGGTACCACATTTTATGGAGTCACGTTTCCTTAAGTACGCATTCGATGTCTGTGTTTAATAAAGTACACAATTTGTTAAGAAATAAACTTTTTCTTTCCTTCACCTCCCACAGAAGGAAATTTTGTGAACATCAAAATAAAAACAAGCAACATTGATTTGTTCATAACTACAGGGGGTTGTATTAGTAATACTGAAAAAACG
The DNA here is from genome assembly GCA_963930755.1 of Eudasyphora cyanicolor. Taxonomy (NCBI): domain Eukaryota; kingdom Metazoa; phylum Arthropoda; class Insecta; order Diptera; family Muscidae; genus Eudasyphora; species Eudasyphora cyanicolor. Next base: position 57,119,514 of record OZ005735.1, read on the forward strand.
CAGTATACGCACTGGTGCATGAATGAATGTAGTGATTGGCAGTATCAGTGGTACTGTTGTTGCAAAAGAAATGACGTATACAAATTGTATATGTGGAATGTGCTTTCATCATTGACAGTGGTAATCGGATTTAAAAATTCCAGCAGAAATCAGGAAACGGCAAAATTTCTCAAGTTCCTATACCGATTTAACCGGTGTCTGTATGTGCATCTTAAGTACGCTCGCAATGTCCAACTTAGGCTTTACACCCATATATACAAATGTATCTTCCGGTTAGCACTAGGCGTCATAAACAATGACATATGTTCTTATACATGTATCGTAGGAATCCATTTCAAGGCTGTTTAAGACATTTGAGCAATGTCCGTCCGTCTGTCTATCTGGTTGGATGCATGATAACTCCCAAAATGAGTGAGCGATTGGCTTCATATTTGATTGATTTTGTATGTAGTAATGTTTTCTCCCTTTTCAGACTGGAACTTTGTGGTTCACTGCTTCTGGTACCTACCCTATAGAGGATTAAAATTTAGTTAAACAATGATTTTTCTAATAACTTTTATACAACTTATCCTAAGTTAACAGCTCAAAACTCTAGACTTAGGTCTTTACAGTGTAATCTGAACCAAACTTCTCATCAAACTTTGAACAAACTGTATACTTAGAAGTGGATATACCTATTCCGATCTAGCAGATTTCTTTGTGTTAAAGTTCCTCACGAAGGTGTACACCGTTGGTATATAGTCCACTCGATCGGTTACCATTGCACTGCAACGTAATATCTTTATGAGGTCGTAGTTTTTGTAACTCTACATTGATATATAGTTTAATCGCTCTTAGATGTTACATAATCGGTTTGCTATTTGATTGTCTTTCGCTCGTATCAGTGGTATAGGGTATTATAAGTTTGTTTTGTTTGTTTGTAACGCCTAAAAAGACTGGATATACGCTTATCTTCAAGAATACTGATTTAACTTTGCTGTCTGTCAGTCCACCTTTACGTCTTAAGAAGCTGCCAAAGTACAGGTTGCAATTTTAATCCTATCAAGATAAAATTTGGTACAGAGCACTTCCTAGCATTACACAATTTTTGTCGAAGGGCTGTGAATAAAATTATTTGGAGTAATGTGGTGTCCTAAACAAAAAAAAAATATATGAAAAAAAATAATATTTTTTATTTTTCTTTTTAATTTCCGATTTTTTTGGAGGCTGTTTTTAGTGTTTGGATTTATTTTTTGATGTTTAATCTCGATAAAGCCAGGATTCCATTAAAGTTGAAGGGAATTGTGAGGGCTGGAAATGTTGAAAATTTAACTTTCACATAGAATCAGAAGTTTTAGTAACTGTCGTTAAAACAATAATAAACCAGAAAGGAAAGACTGAAAGTCGGGCGTGGCCGACTACATGTATATCGTCATCAGAAACGAAAAAGGGCCTATCATCATGTTTGAAAATTTTACAGGAGAAGCAAAAAACTAAATACAATGAAAAGTGTTGCCGTTAGAAAAACGTAGTTTTCAGGATAATATCTAAACATAATGATGCATATATAAAATCACACAAACATGATTTATAACTTGTTTGTGAAAATTGCGTGAAATAGTATTTGTTACCTATGAAAAAAAAATAATTTGATGTTAGGCTCTTTTGAATTTCGTTAATAAATTCTCCATTTTTAATATTAGGCCGCTAAAAATTTGCCAGGATGTCTATTTTGATGCAGGGTACCGAAATCCGTCAAAAGCTGAGTTTCCATTTTTCTTGTTGTTATGCCCTTTTTCGTTTCTGATGACGATATGTAACCCCCGATTTGACGTGTAACCGCTGTAGAAACTGTATTTTATATCCTATCAGCGCGAATTTAGGCAAAAAGAGGTTTCTTATTACATGAAGGTATACTGCCGAATTCGGAGAAAATCGGTTCAGATTTAGATATAGCCCCCATATATATGTTACCCCCGATTTGACATGTAAGCGCTGTAAAAACTGTATTTTATATCCGATCAGTATGAAATTCGGCAGAAAGAGGTTTCCTATTATTTGAATGAACGCTGATAAATTTGGAAGAAATCGGTTCAGATTTAGATATAGCCCCCATATAAACGTTACCCCTGATTTGACATGTAAGCGCTGTAAAAATGTTATTTTATATCCGATCAGTGCGAACTTCGGCAAAAAGAGGTTTCCTTCGACATGAAGAAATACTGTCAAATTCGGAGAAAATCGGTTCATATATATGTTACCCCCGATTTGACATGTAAGCGCTGAGACTGTATTTTAAATCCGATTAGTACGAAATTCGACAGAAAGAGGTCTTTTTACATGAATGAGTATTCAGGGAAAATCGGTTCAGATTTATACTCGTATATAACATCCGTATATATGTTCCTTCTGATTTGTTATTAAAGCGCTATAGAAGTTGTACTTTACTCCCGATCATTTAAATTTTCCAGAAATATGTTTCTAAATTTAGGAACGAATATTGCTTAATTTAGCGATTATCGGTTCAGAATTAGATAATATGTTCCTACCCATTTACCAATTATTAAAAATTATTATCGCAATGACCCTTATCGCATTGTTAGGAGGTGACTTTCTGCCTTTCCTTACTGGTTTAATATGTGTTGTATCCGTTCTCGCGATATGTTCAGCAATTTTTCTACCACTGCGGCGTGGATTTCGATCTGAGAAATTAATCCCAAAAAAGTGAAATAACTTCTCAAAACGGAAATGAAATAAGTCCCAGATATTGGGATTTAGTTCGCAATGAAATAATTCCCAAGAAAAAAATGAAATAATTGCCAAAAAAATTAAATAACTCCCAATTGTATTTTATTACATTGTATTCTTATAGATCTGTTAAGTGTATATTAAGTACATTGGTCTGTTACGTATATACTTCAAAGTAGTCACCCACCTCTTCACGGCATACGGGACATTTGAATTTCGGCAAACCTTTAATGGCTTCTGCATGTACTTTCAATAAACATTCGTTGCAAATCTTTAAATGTTTACACGGCATTAATACAATATTAGGTGGAATAGAAAGGCAAACCCCGCACAAAATTGCTGTCCAGACCCGGTGGCATGCATTCTTTGGTGCTAGGTTCATCTGATTCCGTATTCTCTTCCTCTAAATATGTGATTTCTTCGAATATGTCATCCTCTGGCTCCATTTGAGTCTAAATATTGTTTTTCGGAAAAACCAATCGATTCAAAAAAATGGATGCTGTAATTTTTCCACTTATCAGATCTTGAGAAGCCGCTTCAATTTTCTCAGACTTATCCACTAATTTACGAAGTCTTTTTTTTTCCCTATAGCTCGACCACTATTAATAAATTCTTCGTTTAGGAGATCTGAAACAAATTTGAAGAAATTTCCGTGTTTCGGAATCACTCTTCCCATTACTCCATTATATGCTTCAATAGCTGACGTTGTCCGGGTCGAAGTTCCAAACACCGATATTCCAGATTGGCCTACCTACAATTGTTTCATTATATTACATATACATATATGTGAGATATTTACCAGTAAGGAAAGGGTAAAGTCGGGCGGGGCCGTCTATATAATACCCTACACCACCTCGGCAATGTACATTAAGAATTTCTTTTTGAATAGTTGGAATAATTAGTTCCCTTTATTTTACGAAAGTACTTAGCTCCCACGCCACGTCAAGGCTTATTCCAATGAGGAGTTTAATATAATGTATGGAATTAAAAATTGAACTAATAATAATATTCCACATATTTGCATTTACTGTGGTTATTATTAGCCTTAACACAATAAATAGTCCGATTTTTGGTCGTACACAATATAAGTAATATATGCAGGGTATGTTAGGTAGGTACTACCTTGGAATAATTGGTACTACCTTGGAATAATTGGTTTAAGTAATGTTTTAATTTTCATTTCCGCTGAAGCCTTTCAGGTCTCTAAAATAGCGCTTATATAAAAAAATTAGGAACATCTTTCTGGAAAATTTTGATCGGAAGTAAAGTACAACTTATATAACGCTTTGGTACCAAATCAGGAGGAGGTTATATATAAATCTGAACGGATTTTCCTTGAATACTCATTCATTGAGAAAGAAACTTCTTTCTGTCAAATTTCGTACTGACTGGATATAAAATACAGTCTCTACAGCACTTACATGTCAAATCGGGGGTAACATATATATGTGGGCTATATCTAAATCTCAACCGATTTCCCTCAAATTTTTCAGTATTAATTCATGTAATAAGAAACCTCTTTTCGCCGAATTTCGTACTGATCGGATTAAAAATACACTTTTTACAGCGCTTACATGTAAAATGGGGGGTAACATATATATGGGGGCTATATCTAAATCTGAACCGATTTTCTCCGAATTTTGCAGTATTCCTTCATGTAATAAGAAACCTCTTTCTGCCGAATTTCACACTGATCGGTTATAAAATAAATTTTTTATGACGCTTACATGTGAAATCGGGGGTAACGTATATATGGTGGCTATATCAAAATCTGAACCGATTTCTTCCAAATTTAACAGTGTTCATTCATATAATAAGAGACCTCTTTCTCCTGAATTTCATACTGATCGGATATAAAATAAAGTTTTTACAGCGCTTACATGTCAAATCGGGGCTAACATATATATGGGGGCTATATCCAAATCTGAACCGATTTTAACCAAATTAAATAGGGATCGTCCTTGGGCCAAAAAAAGATATGTGTAAAGTTTCGTCAAGATCGGGCCATATTTGCGACCTGTACTTTGATTACAAGAATACATCTACAGACAGACGGACATAGCTAAATCGACTCAGAAAGTGATTACAAGTCGATCGGTATAATAAACAATGGATCTATCTCTTCTCCTTTTGGGTGTTACAAACAAATGCACAAAGTCATAACACCCTGTACCACAGTGTGGTGTAGGGTATAATAATTCAAAATGATTTACCTTTCATATCCATTGAGTTTCGTAATATTCCAAAAACGACATGAAATTGAAATGATGGTCGAATTGTGAAATAGTGTCCTTAATTGAATGGAAAGAGCACTCAATATGGGATGCCGGTAAAAGTGGAAGTACGAGAAGCTTGTTATATTTCAAGCGAGTGATGCTTTCTTATTTTATCGAATATATTTAGCCGGTTCTTTGTGTTTCATAATTATTTTACGCCGAATAGCTTGGGTGAAATGAAACCAACAACAGCTTCGCATTAGGGAACTCGGAGCGAATTGCCTTTCTTAGTCTAATTTCATAATCAGTTATGAAAACAGCTCCATCCAATTGTAAAATATTTTCTTGAATATACTTAAATAAATGCGCATAACATGTGTTTAATTTTTTGTTCATCAAAATAAAAACAAATGGGTAAACCTGGTTAGGTTGAAGAGAGGAGACGTTTAAACGTCTCATGTCCATGGACATACACTTAAGCCAGTGGTTCGGCCTGTTGTGCCCAGGTTATGATATAAAACCAACGATATATAAATAATATTAGTTAGAACATTACTTACAAGTAAACCTGAAGCGCTGCAGGCAAAAAAATTTCGCGCGCGCCATTTTTAAATAATTTTTTTTTGCCTTTACTGCAAGATCACTATTTTCTGAGATGCAAAATTGCAGTATGCGAATTTATCGTCTTCGTAGCACACCTTCAAAAATGGGGTCTTCTCCATTCCGTCATGGCGCGTTAATCGGAAATTCTGGAAAACAGATTCTTTATTGAATGCTGCTTTAATTTCTGCTACACTCTTCGGAGACGATGGAAACACGTTGTTGGTCAAGTATTGGAATCCTCGCTTTACTTGTGAAAAGAAAATATTTCTGGAAGCGACTTGGTTCCTAAGAAAACATTAAGTATAATATAGGACTATTATATACAAATAAATGGAAAATACGAACCGGCTACAAGCATCTTGAAATTTTTTCTCGAATACCACTTAAAGCGTTAACGTTCCACAAAGCTTCCGGATCCAAACACTGATTTTAATTGAAGTTATTAGCTGAAGTTCCTCATATAATGCCGTCTGATCGGTATGGTTATGCTGACCATCCAAACATTTAAAGCATTGATTATTTTCTATAAAAACTCGAGCTTTGCAATCTTTTGCGTAGCAAACGTAAAATTGCTTCGCTTTATACTTGCTTTTCTTCACGCACAATTGTTGCTCACTGGCAATATAGAGCAATTTGCTATGTCTTCTTTTTCCAATAATAATTTCAGAATTCACACTATCCATGCCGATGACTTTTGTATATTCTTTAATGAATGAACTTCACTTCATGAAACTGAATGCAAGACTAAATTGTAAATGGTACGAATTATTGGTTCGTAATTTAGAGTAACAATAAAAATAACAGTTATTTCAACTGTAGTAACTTACAAGAAATAAGCAAATGCTTAATTTAACGAAATGAAATAAATCCCAAAAAAATGAAATAACTCCCAAAAACCAAATATACATAACACCCAAAATAAATGAAATAAATCCCAACATTTTTAAAAAATGAAATAAGTCCCAATACTTTTTTATTGAGGAATTATTTCATTAAATAAATTCATTTTTTCGGGTTTTTTACAGGAATGAAATAAAACCCAAGTATAAAATGAAACAATTCCCAAAAAATATGAAATAAACCCCAACATTTTCGGATTTATTTCACGATGAAATAAGTACCAAAATGTATGAATTTTTTTGGGGTTTATTTCATTTTTTTGGGCGTTATTTCATTGGGGTTTATTTCATAGAGCCGGACCAATAAGGCCCATCTTCGAACTTAGCCGGAGATAGAGAAAAATATTACCGCTTACCAAATTTGAAGTCAATCGGTTACTCCTTTCGAGAGTTATCGTGCGCACCAACCAGCAGACAGACAGACGGACGGACATTGCCCATTCGACTTAAAATGACCCACAACGGATATCCGCCGAACATACTTAGGGTCTTAGGTCATTCCTTCGATGTGTTACACTTTGGGTCGTAGCAAATGATATATACCCTCCTCTCTAAGGTGAGGGATAATGAGTTTTTGTGTTTTACGAAATTTGTAATTCCTCTCGAACGGCTGAACCGATTTTTGCAAAGTTTACCTTGTGTTGAAGAGGACACAATGCGCCATTTTTTGTAAAAAAAATTATTGGAAATTTTTTAAGAAAGTTATTTTGAAAAACCATTTGTAGAAAAAATATCTCCCTCCTCGATTTTCTTAATACTTAATTAATATTTGTCTAATGAAGCAAATTAATTTAATTTGTACTTTATGGCATTTCATAATTTAATTAAATTTAAGTTCTTTATCATCTTCAAACAAGGCATTACAAATCCATAATGCCCAACACGTAATGACCTTCTAACCAAAGAGAAATATCTGTCATCTTTATTATTTACTGTTTAATTCAAAAATTGCCAAATAAAAACAGTTGCAGGAAAAATGCGTACTTTGCTACATTATGTTTGCCCAAAACACATTCTCTGGAGTCGGTACGTGATGACACAAATGAATTTATGATTAACCGAAACGTGTGAGGTTACAGCCAACACTTCACTGAGTAAAAAAAATGGAAACAGAAAGGTTGTGTTTACACTGTCCTCTTAAGCAGTAGTAGAATGGGAATTTTTTTTAAAAAATTTTAAAAATTGTGGATTATGTTATTTTATACCTTTTTATTCCATTATCTTCGAAATTACTGGATTATTTAATTTAATATCTTTCTAAGGAAAGAAACTATAAACATATATAATGCTCTATAAATATCATCTCAACTGCTGATTATACTTTAATTAATAAATCGGTAAATGTATATATTTTATATTGTATTTATTTTATTGTTTGTGTCTCTTACAATACGCAGTTTCGCATTCAGATAGTGTAAGCGGCCCTGGACCCGTAAACATGCGTTTGCATATATACATTCAACATTGAAATGCTCGGAACATACTTACGTATTCTTGTAATATTTTGCACGCAAGCGCTGACACTTGATCGCATAAGAATTGCCTCTCGTTTGGCATATTTGAAGGTTACATATTTATATAAGACGTATGGCCTTAACGCCAAGTGAATCTTTAATTATCTAACTGAACAATAGTTATGGCCATAAAAATAGCAAACTCCTACACATCTGAGACATAAAAATTTTAACATAATAAAATACTTTCGCATATATTTATCTTTTAAGAACAGCAAAAAAATAAGTATGGAAAGTAACGTGCGGTGCTACAATTTAATGCCCTACATCACTATTTACGATGCTATATGTTATAAGGTATCTTAAAGTGTTATGGGATCTTCAATTTTTGAAAAGTAACCAAAATACGAAGTTTAAGCTAAAATTTATAGAAAATATGGCATTTATGGCGCTTAGAAGCAAAAACAAGATATAATTATATATTAGGGTTTTATGGAAATCAGAACCGATCTTCTTCAAATGTTTAAAGGTTATTTAATGATTCAAAAAATGTTGCCACTAAATTGCACATGGCTAAGACAAAACCAGAAAGGAAAGGCAGAAAGTCGGACGGGGCCGACTATATAATACCCTACACCTCCCTAACAATGCGATAAGGGTCATTGCGATAATTATTTGGAATAATTGGTAAATGGGTAGGAACATATTATCTTATTCTAAACCGATAATCGCTAAATTTAGCAATATTCGTTCCTAAATTGAGAAACATCTTTCTGGAAAATTTCAAATGATCAGAAGTAAAGTACAACTTATATAGCGCTTTGATACCAAATCAGGAGGAACATATACATATATGGAGGTTATATATAAATCTGAACCGATTTCCCTGAATACTCATTCATGTAAACAGACCTCTTTCTGTCGAATTTTGTTCTAATCGGATATAAAATAAAGTCACTGATCGGATATAAAATAACATTTTTACAGGGCTGAACAAAATCTGAACTGATTTTCTCCACATTTGGCAGTATTCCTTCACGTAATAAGAAACCTCTTTCTGCCGAATTTCATACTAATCGGATATAAAATAAAGTTTTTACAGCGCTTACATGTCAAATCGGGGCTAACATATACATGGGGCCTATATCTAAATTCGAACTGATTTTCTCCGAATTTGGCAGTATTCCTTCATGTAATAAGATACCTCTTTCTGCCGAATTTCGCACTGATCGTATATAAAATACAGTTTCTACAGCGCTTACATGTCAAATCGGGGGTTACAGATATATGGGGGCTATATCTAAATCTGAACCGATTTTCACCGAATTTAGCAGTATTCCTTCATGTAATAAGAAACCTCTTTCTGCCAAATTTCATACTGATCGGATAAAAAATAATGTTTTTACAGCGCTTACATATCAAATCGGGGGTAACATATATATGGGGGCTATATCTAAATCTGAACCGATTTTAACCAAATTCAATAGGGATCGTCCTTGGGCCAAACAAATGATATGTGTAAAGTTTCGTCAAGATCGGACCATAATTGCGACCTGTACTTTGATTACAAGAATACATGCACAGACGGACAGACGGACATAGCTAAATCAACTCAGAAAGTGATTCTAAGTCGATCGGTGTAATAAACGATAGATCTATTTTCTCTCCTTTTGGGTGTTACAAACGAATGCACAAAGTTATAATACCCTGTACCACAGTGTGGTGTAGGGTATAAATATGAGCGGCTTCAGTAGCAAAGCTGAATTACAACATGTACGTTGTGCAGAATTTATGTATGTATATATGAAACACAAACTGCAAAATTTCAGTCTAAACCTCGGGAAAATTATTTTGGGGACAATAGAAAACAATTTTAAGTAGTTTTTATTGTTACTAATGGTGATTTCGTTTCTGAAAAATAATATCACCACATCATATTGCGACATTTTACAAATTCCCCCTGCACCCACTGCTAATTTCGCATTTTGCATGCGAACAATCGAACACAAATCGTGCGGTGAGTAAACCCCATACCTACATTATGGCGCAACCATTTGATAGTGCATTAAGAATGTACGCTTTCAATTGGGTTTGGTTCTGAAGTTTGGTTTTTGACGATGCAACACTGCACACCGTGGACTGGACTGAGTGTGGAAAATGCGATATTTTCGCATTTGCGGAGTGTAATAATTGTACAAACGAAATCAAAACCCGTTCATACCTAAACAAACCTAAAAATGCGGTTTCAGTGTAAAATGTAGAAAAAATTTTACATTTTTTGCACAAACGAAATCACCATAAGATAACACAAATTTCAAAGTGTCAGCTAGACGGCCTAAAATAAAGTTCACTTTTATAATCATATGTATTTGGAAGCGACCTCTACATGGGAGGTATAACAAAGCATTAAGTGATACAGTTAATCTTCAATAACAAACAGCCTGCAGCTATACGAACTATTCCTGTCAGATTTGATAAACTTAGCTCCATTATCGTGAGTATGATTTCACTAGACTGAAGGACGTGGCTAAATATACTTACTATGGTTTCAGATCAAAATTGCAAGGTGTTGCAAATGCAAAGACAATCCTCTATTCTATAGTGAATGGCATAATAAGGTGACTATTATTTTTCTGAAAAATTCTTATTTTTTTCATGTTAATTTTGTCGCTTTCAGTTAAAAAACACATATTCCACACTGAGCCAAAAATTAACCTTATATAAGGTTAACTTAACCATAAATAAACATGATTTGGAGTCTACGTTATATAAGGTTAATTTGAACACTTTCTTGTTGACTTGTATTTAACAATAATAAAATTTAATTTAACTATTCCACGGTTGAATTTTTTAACCATGAAAATTTGTAATATTATAATAATAATTGTTACTTTAACAATGAATTTTTGAATTTTTTAACCATGAAAATTGTTAATATTAACATTTCATAGTTAATTTATTGAAACAATGCATGTTCAATTTAACAATGAAATTGTTAATATTATTAACTATGAAGATTGTTATTGAAACCTTTTTATTGTTAATTTCACTATTTAGTGGTTACTTCATGTAACCAGAAACATAGTTGTTTCAATAATTTTTAATATTTATATCAAATAAAACAAGAAAAATTTAACTTTCGCATTTTTATTTTTTATTTTATTTACAAAATATATGTTAATATATATATGTATAAGAAACGCCTGAAAAGAAAAAAAAAACAAAAAGGTTAGAAAATATAAGTATAAATGTAAAAAAGGGTGCAATTCTAAGAAGATCTTTTGACTTTTTACCTAAATTGTGTAGTTCAAAGAGCATAAGCATTTACCGATGGGCTGATCTGATGGAAAAATCTGCTCTGTGACTATAAGTTAAGTGCCTACGTTTCTGTGCTTGACCAACATGTGATCAGTCCCCGCTCAAAAGGTGCCGTCCACGTAAACTCCCTGAATCTTTCGATTATTAAGGGCCCAGGACGGTTAGGCACTTAGTTTAGGGTACTGAGCATAGTCCGATCTTACGGCAAACTTATAGGAGAGAGGAGATTAATAACAAAGGCAATCTGATAGAAAGCCGATGTCCCACCAAAATCATAATCGGAATAGATATAAAAATCAAGGATTGGGTAAGTCAATGGATGATACTTCAAGGAAGTGCACTGAATTGTATATTAAAAACAAGTAAGAAGGTATAGTTGTTATTAAAGAATCAATATTTCACTAAATGTTAACCCTTTGTGCGGGAGGTATCAGAAGGAATGGACCAATATGGTCCATCTTTGAACTTAACCGGAGATAGAAAAAAATATTACCGTATACCAAATTTGAAGTGAATCGGTTACTCTTTTCGAGAGTTATCGTGCGCACTAGCCAGCAGACAGACGGACGGACATATCTCATTCGACTTAAAATGACCCAAAACTAATATGCGCTGAACATACTTAGGATCTTAGATCACTCCTTCAATGTGTTACACTTTTTGCCCGTTGCAAATGATATATACCCTCGTATTACTAAAGTGAGGGTATAAAAAAACAAATGTATGCATGCATACCACTTTTCCTGTAATTACTTCGCACACTACAACTAGTATTGATACAGCTTATCAACAGTTTCTAGTATTGGCACAACTTACCAACAGATTTAAGGCCGGACTCCCAGCACAAGCAGCCGCAAGCCACAGAAAAAGAAACAACTGAAAAGAAAAAAAAAAAAAACATCGTTTATATGTATGTATGTAGGTATTACGAAAGCACTTCTAACAACATATGTATGTATGTACATTTAACAGTATTAACATCGCACAACAAAAAAAACTAACGTATGTATGTACGGCGTAGCAGCCACAAGTGTTCAAACGAAAAGACAAGATGAACACATACCCACACGTACACATCACTTCTCTCCGTATGTTTGCTTGCTGCTGCATATACTTACGTACATACATTGTTGTTTTTTCATGCTCAGTTAATGCGACAGCGTGTACATGTTTTTTCCCACTCTTAACCACTGAATTTCACAATTGTAATGGCATAATCACAAAAAATAATATTAATATTACATTCGCCTTTACTATAATTAAACAGGCACAAAACACTATTAACATTTTTAACACACATATTTTATTATTTCACTTTTTAAATACACATATGTACATACATACTTATGAATGTAGTTCTTTACAAAATGTTTTACTACTTACCTCTATACCAACAGCTTCCGACAACAGCACTAGTCCCATCGACTATTCAACACCAACTGAACTCCCGCACTCGATCAAGCACCGAAGCTGGTATTTGGTGGTGTTTTGAATGAGCGAGATAAATTCTCTTATGACGACAGTCGCATTCGTTTCAACTTCGTTTAACTTAATACTCAACTTCGTCTAACACAAAGCAGTTGAAAAACGTCGACCACAACAGAGCCGAATTGTTGTTTATCTCGCACATTTTTCTGCCTCTCTTTCAAAAAAACCAACCATATATAATGTTAACTTAACCATTTTTCATGTACATTTGAACTTATATAAGGTTATTTTTGTCTTCGTAATCAAACATTTACCATGAAAAATTTAACCAGACACATGGTTAAAAAAATCATTGTATTTTCGGCTATGTGCAACGCTTTTTCCAATCTTCGAATGCGATGCAGTTTTTACCTCTTCAATTATTGCAGATAAACTTTCTATCATTATTTGCAAAGTAACATTCATCATTCCCCTTACGATATTCTGGCAAGACCTCACGATACTTCAATCAATTGTAATCGAAGAAAACCGTGAACACACTTTTACAGTTGAGCGAACGTAGTTTTTTGTGGTTTTTAATGGGGATTGGACTGATTTCATAAGTATGCTAGTATAGCCGTATTTCGTAAACAGTTATGATCCTTTCGAATAAATGTTAAGTCGTTGACATTATTCAACAGCTCCTCATCTGATGCTCATCTGCTAACTTCAATAATTTCCGAGTACACCAATGCACATCTAACCTTTATATGTGGGAAAACAAACTATAAATGCAAAGTGTCTTAAAATTTCAATACGAGTATATATTAAAAGTTGAATGTACGTATCCCTCGAAATTTGATATCTTCCCCTTTTTGAACAAATCTCATATATGGCTATATGCAAGAATTCTAAAATAATTGGGTTGGATGACTGAAGTTTGGTACAAATAATTCATTCATTCATTAGCTGTAGCTTTTGAGTTTAATTTTAATTTTTTATTTTGAGTTAAATTTTAAATGGTTACAATCATAAGAATAACGGATGTCATAGATACATGTTTTGGTATAGCCTACATACTTAGCTTCCTGCAATTTTTGATCAGACAAAAATGTTCGTCCCACCTACTCTTTCGATTTTAAATTTGTTTACTTGCACTGAAGTATAAAGAGTATATTTTGCTTCAGAAACCTCATATGAGGTACCTGGTTTTATAATAGTGCTATTTTTTTGTGATCATATGTTCACTGACATGCGTTCCTGTTCACACACGTACTCCGAGGCAAGCAAAGAACCCCAAGGACATATGCAAATATGTATATGCGAGAGTTTGTTTATAATCAATTTGACACCTGAGCTCCTTTGTGCGTTTTTGTGGCTGGTGGGGCTAATTAAAAATATTACCCAATATATGTTTATGTTAAATGTTTGTAAGTTTTAATCAATTAAACATTTAAATTTCACTCTCATAGGAACCACAATGAATATATTGTAATTTATTCAGTTCTTTCAATTATTAAAGAATTATTCGTCCTCTCCTTGTTTCAAAGAAGAATTCGATAGTAAAAAACAGAACTTAAACAGATTAAAAATCAAACAAGTAAAGTTCTATTTAGTTCGACCATGCCGAATCTTATATGTATATATTACCCCCACCATGGATCACATTATACCAAATTTCAGCCCAATTCGTTGCAATTTGAGGTTTTTTGCCACTACGATGTCAAGTCTAGATGGACCATTATATGGGGGCTGTATCAAAACATGGACATATGACTACGTTGTTGGTTTGCAGGATTCCGGGTATAAATGAACCCAATTACCAATTTTCAGCCCGATCAATTGACATCTGCGGTCTCTATGACCTTAACGAGTCAAATCGGGGAGATGCTATATTTGGGGCCAAAATTTACCGATTAACCCTTTTAATCCCAAATTTCCAAATTTCAGTCATCTACCACATCTATCATCTACGGTAAATTAACTCCACATTTAATGCAGGGTATTTTTCTGTTGTTCGTCTTATTTTCTATACACTATTATTATTTTTATATTATTTCCTAATATTATTCCACATAAAACCACTGTGGTTCCTCAGTAATGTTGCATGAATATTACAGCACACACACACACATTTAAGGAATAATGTCCTTGAGCTCCATTCCCATTGCCAGAAAACAAAGCTTTAGTTTTCTTTGTTTCAAGCAAAGAGATTTTTTAAAAAAGCAAGTGATATTTACTTAAGGTTATCATAGCGTTTCTATTGTTTCCGGCGACAATGCGAGGAACAACTGAAACTGTTTTCCCTTCATAACTGCAAATATTTACGGCTCAAGTAATAACTTGAGCCTCAAGTTTACTTTTGATTTTTCACAACAATAAGAATGTAGAAACCATTTGTATAATTATTTTTTCCAATTGACCTTAGTTTTTTGTATTAATTTGCCTTCATTCCTATGTGTTCATTCACCAATACTATTGTTAAGTCAAACAAAACAACATTAATGAAAAAGTAATGGACTTTCATAACATACAAAATTGTATAAATTTGTGATCTCATTTTAAGCAACCAAAGATACAATCACCAAATAGATGCTTTGTTTGGGGCACATATTCCTACCAGCATTCCAAAATATGCTTAGTCGAAACAGACAGTCTTTCAAGAGAGGCGATCCAATCATACCATAGATATCACGACTTTAAATTTACATTATAGTATTTATTTGTATAATTTGGCGTGTAATTTTTTTACAAATTTGGTATCTTTTGAGAACCCCATTGAAATTTTGCGGCAAAAATTTTCTTAGAATATTTGAATCTTTAATTGTCCTCTTTGAAACCCCTTTTTTATTGACCCTCTAGCTCCCCTCCAAATAGACCCATTAAGAGGGGAGCTAGAGGGTTAAGATTTTCCATAAAAACGATCCTCATGAAATTCCGCTCCGACAATAACAAATCTCTGAGACATTAACTTATAGCAAGTTTTTCATTTTTTTTTCAAACTTTGACCCACTGTAAAAAAAACTCAGACCAGCTGGACCATAAAATTATTTCACTATTCTGTTCCGATCAAAAAGTCTTAATTTGTTAGACAGTGTTACTAGATTATTAACCTAGGATTAAAATTGATCACAGGCTACTGTCCACTCAACTATACTACGGTAGCTTTGATATATACCATAGAGGGGCCTTCAATAACATAAATCCAGCAGCTGTAATTAGGGTTCTAGCAAATCTGGGGATTGATAAAAGCCAATATCTCAGTCAAAAAATTACCGATTTTGTTTTTTATGGATTGCTAATAAAATTTACAATATCATGAAAAAAGAATCGATAAGATATGTGAAGAAATAAGAAAGTTATGGCCCTATAAAGTCATATTTTTGAAAAAAAAAAATCATTTTTGGAGATTTTTTGGCGAAAAAAGTCCAATTCGTATTTAGGTCTTGTAGAAAAAGTTTCTTACACAAAGTATATCAAATTTATACTAATTTTAAAGGAGACGTTTCACAGAATATGCTAGAGAAAACCCGAAGCCAAAATTTTATTTGGTGTGGTTGCCACCCTTCTCCGATTTGGACCTTTTTTTACATAAATTTCAAAAGTTTGATCGATTTTCTCCAATCGCAAAGCTAAATTGTTAAATTTTTCTTTTTATTTATTTGTATTAGGGTGTAACAAAATCGACTGCAAAAGGAATACCGAGCGCGGCTTTTCATATCGAAGATATAGGACTAAAAGTAAAAATCCAATTTTTAGGGATTTTTTATGTATTTTTTGGGAATTGCGGGATTTTGCATTAGAAATATCCACATGTTGCGTTTGGTTATTATTTCTAATATCAAAATAAAGAACCTTAAAACAAGTAGGAAAGTTTCAGTCGGGTAAACCGACTAAGGTATACCCTCACTTTGTGAGTAATGTAATATGGAATATTAAACGAATTATTCTGTCAATTTGTATGGGAGGTCCCAGAATGTTTTTAACAAATACACCTATTTTTCGCTGAATAGTAGATTCTTTAAATACATTACACAGCGCCGAATTATAAACATTTTTTGGACTGGTATATTAACGTTATGAAATATTAAATTTTGGTATGATTTGGCCATTTTGTGTGGGAGGTACAAAAAGGGGCGTGGTGATAACGGCCATTTTTTACAGTGCAAAAGACACTGTAAAAGCATTACACTGTAAACAATTTCAAGTATTTTTATACACTGGTATTAATATTATAAGCTGTTATCTTTTGGTGCAAAATGGTACCTTTGTGTAAGAGGTATCAAAAGGGGCGTGAATATGACACCCATTTTTCACTGGACTGTAGGCACTATGAAAGCATTACACTGTACAAAATTTCAAGTATTTTTATGCACTGGTATTAATGTTATAAGCTGTTAACTTTTGGTGCAAAATGGTGCATTTGTGTGGGAGGTACCAAAAGGGGCGTAGCAACATGGCCCATTTTTCTCGAGTTGATAGCGACTAATAAACTAATGCTATGTGTGGAATTTCAGAAGATTCGAATAAGTAGTATAGCAGTTATTAAAGATTCAATATTTCACAACATTTTAACACTTTGTGGGGGAGGTACTAGAAGGAGTGAACCAATATGGCCCATCTTCGAACTTAGCCGGAGATAGAAAAAAATATTACCACGTACCAAATTTGAAGTCAATCGGTTACTCCTTTCGAGAGTTATCGTGCGCACCAGCCAGCAGACACACAGACAGACAGACAGATAGACAGACAGACAGACGGACGGACATTGCTCATTCGTCTTAAAATGACCCAAAACGAATATCCGCCGAACATACTTAGGGTCTTAGATCACTACTTCGATGTGTTACACTTTTTTTCGTAGCAAATGATATATACCCTCGTCACACTAAAGTGAGGGTATAAAAATGCATCGAAATATATACATTTTTAAGAATTTTATGCCGTATTTACATTTCTGTCTATATGCACACATTTTTTTTTAATTTTTCCCTACTTTCTTGTACTTATTAGTTATTATATCAGTCAATATGCACTGATTTCTTGAAGATCACATGTTTTTATCAAACAATAATAAAATTTAGTAAGATTTACCTTTCAGAAAATATTGTTTTGAGGCACTATTTCTAGGATACCCTTAATCATTGACAGGTATAACCAGTAAGGAAAGGCAGAAATTCGGGCGGGGCCGACTATATAATACCCTACACCTCCCAAACAATGCGATAATAATTTGTAATAATTGGTAAATGGGTAGGAACATATTATCTATTTCTGAAACGATAATCGCTAAATTAAGCAATATTCGTTACTAAATTGAGACATCTTTCTGGAAAATTTTAATTATTGGAAGTAAAGTACAACATCTATAGCGCTTTGAAACCAAATCAGGAGGAACATATATATGAAGGTTATATATAAATCTGAACCGATTTTCCCTGAATACTCTTTCATGAAAAAATACCTCTTTCTGTCGAATTTCGTACTGATCGGATATAAAATACATTCTCCACAGCGCTTACATGTCAAATCGGGGGTAACATATATATGGGGGCTATATCTAAATCTGAACCTATTTTCTCCGAATTTGGCAGTATTCCTTCATGTAGAAAGAAACCTCTTTTTGCAGAATTTCGCACTGATCGGATATAAAATAAAATTTTTACAGCGCTTACATATCAAATCGGGGGTAACATATACGAGGGTATATGGGGGCTATATCTAAATCTGAACCGATTTTCTCCAAATTTAACAGTGTGCATTCATGTAATAAGAAACCTCTTTCTGCCGAATTTCATACTGATCGGATATAAAATAAAATTTTTACAGCGCTTACATGTCAAATCGGGGCTAACATATATATGGGGGCTATATCTAAACCTAAACCGATTTTAGCCAAATTCAATTGGGATCGTGCTTGGGCCAAAAAAAAATATGTGTTAAGTTTCGTCGAGATCGGACCATAATTGCGACCTGTACTTTGATTACAAGAATACATGCACAGACAGACGGACATAGCTAAATCAACTCAGAAAATGATTCTGAGTCGATCGGTATAATAAACGATGGGTCTATTTCGGCTCCTGTTGGGTGTTACAAACAAATGCACAAAGTTATAATACCCTGTACCACAGTGTGGTGTAGGGTATAATTAAACCAGTAAGGAAAGGCAGAAAGTCGGGCGGGGCCGACTATATAATACCCTACACCTCCCTAACAATGCGATAAGGGTCATTGCCATAATAATTTGGAATAATTGGTAAATGGGTAGAAACATATTATCTAATTCTGAAACGATAATCGCTAAATTAAGCAATATTCGTTCCTAAATTGAGAAACATCTTTCTGGAAAATTTTAATGATCGGAAGTAAAATACAAATTCTATAGCGGTTTGATACCAAATCAGGAGGAACATATGTATGGAGTTTTAATATAAATCTGAAACGATCTTCCCTGAATACTCATTCATGTAAAAAGACCTCCTTCTGTCGAATTTCGTACTGATCGGATATAAAATACAATCTCTACAGCGCTTACATGTCAAATCGGGGGTAACATACACTGAGCCAAAAATTAACCTTATATAAGGTTAACTTAACCATAAATAAACATGATTTGGAGTCTACGTTATATAAGGTTAATTTGAACATTTTCTTGTTGACTGGTATTTAACAATAATAATATTTAATAGTTCCATGGTTGAATTTTTAACCATGAAAATTGTTAATATTATAATAATAATTGTTACTTTAACAATGCATTTTTGAATTTTTTAACCATGAAAATTGTTAATATTAACATTTCATAGTTAATTTATTGAAACAATGCATGTTCAATTTAACAATGAAATTGTTAATATTATTAACTATGAAGATTGTTATTGAAACCTTTTTTATTGTTAATTTCACTATTTAGTGGTTACTTCATGTAACCAGAAACACAGTTGTTTCAATAATTTTTAATATTTATATCAAATAAAACAAGAAAAATTTAACTTTCGCATTTTTATTTTTTATTTTATTTACAAAATATATGTTAATATATATATGTATAAGAAACACCTGAAAAAAAAAAAAACAAAAAGGTTAGAAAATATAAGTATAAATGTAAAAAAGGGTGCAATTCTAAGAAGATCTTTTGACTTTTTACCTAAATTCTGTAGTTCAAAGAGCATAAGCATTTACCGATGGGCTGATCTGATGGAAAAATCTGCTCTGTGACTATAAGTTAAGTGCCTACGTTTCTGTGCTTGACCAACATGTGATCAGTCCCCGCTCAAAAGGTGCCGTCCACGTAAACTCCCTGAATCTTTCGATTATTAAGGGCCCAGGACGGTTAGGCACTTAGTTTGGGGTACTGAGCTTAGTCCGATCTTACGGCAAACTTATAGGAGAGAGGAGATTAATAACAAAGGCAATCTGATAGAAAGCCGATGTCCCACCAAAATCATAATCGGAATAGATATAAAAATCAAGGATTGGGTAAGTCAATGGATGATACTTCAAGGAAGTGCACTGAATTTTATATTAAAAACAAGTAAGAAAGTTTCAGTCGGGTAAACCGACCAAGGTATAGTTGTTATTAAAGAATCAATATTTCACTAAATGTTAACCCTTTGTGTGGGAGGTACCAGAAGGAATGGACCAATATGGCCCATCTTTGAACTTAACCGGAGATAGAAAAAAATATTACCGTATACCAAATTTGAAGTGAATCGGTTACTCTTTTCGAGAGTTATCGTGCGCACTAGCCAGCAGACAGACGGACGGACATATCTCATTCGACTTAAAATGACCCAAAACTAATATGCGGTGAACATACTTAGGGTCATAGATCACTCCTTCAATGTGTTACACTTTTGGCCCGTTGCAAATGATATATACCCTCGTATTACTAAAGTGAGGGTATAAAAAAACAAATGTATGCATGCATACCACTTTTCCTGTAATTACTTCGCACACTACAACTAGTATTGATACAGCTTATCAACAGTTTCTAGTATTGGCACAACTTTTACCAACAGTTTCAAGGCCGGACTCCCAGCACAAGCAGCCCCAAGCCACAGAAAAAGAAACAACTGAAAAGAAAAAAACAAAAACATCGTTTATATGTATGTATGTAGGTATTACGAAAGCTCTTCTAACAACATATGTATGTATGTACATTTAACAGTATCAACATCGCACAACAAAAAAAACTTACGTATGTATGTACGGCGTAGCAGCCACAAGTGTTCAAACGAAAAGACAAGATGAACGCATACCCACACGTACACATAAGTTCTCTCCGTATGTTTGCTTGCTGCTGCATATACTTACGTACATACATTGTTGTTTTTTCATGCTCAGTTAATGCGACAGCGTGTACATATTTTTTTCCACTCTTAACCACTGAATTTCATAATTGCAATGGCATAATCACAAAAAATAATATTAATATTACATTCGCCTTTACTATAATTAAACAGGCACAAAACACTATTAACATTTTTAACACACATATTTTATTATTACACTTTTTAAATACACATATGTAGATACATACTTATGAATGTAGTTCTTTACAAAAAGTTTTACTACTTACATCTATACCAACAGCTTCCGACAACAGCACTAGTCCCATCGATTATTCAACACCAACTGAACTCCCGCACTCGATCAAGCACCGAAGCTGGCATTTGGTGGTGTCTTCAATGAGCGAGAAAAATTCTCTTATGACGACAGTCGCATTCGTTTCAACTTCGTTTAACTTAATACTCAACTTCGTCTAACACAAAGCAGTTGAAAAACGTCGACCACAACAGAGCCGAATTGTTGTTTATCTCGCACATTTTTCTGCCTCTCTTTCAAAAAAACCAACCATATATAATGTTAACTTAACCATTTTTCATGTACATTTGAACTTATATAAGGTTATTTTTGTCTTCGTAATCAAACATTTACCATGAAAAATTTAACCAGACACATGGTTAAAAAAATCATTGTATTTTCGACTCTGTGTATTATATAGGGGCTACATCTTAATCTGAACCGTTTCTTCCGAATTTAAAAGTGTCCATTCATATAATAGGAAACCTCTTTCTGACGAATTTCATACTGATCGGATATAGAATACAATTTTTACAGCGCTTACATGTGAAATCGGGGGTAACATATATATGGGGGCTATATCTAAATCCGAACCGATTTTCTCCGAATTTGGCAGTATTCCTTAATGTAATAAGAAATCTCTTTCTGCCGAATTTCGCTCTGATCGGATATAAAATACAGTTTTTACAGCGCTTACATGTCAAATCGGGGGTAACATATATATGGGGGCTATATCTAAATCTGAACCGATTTTCTCCGAATTTAGCAGTATCCTTTCATGTAATAAGAAACCTCTCTTTGCCGAATTTCGCACTGATCGGATATAAAATAACATTTTTACAGCCCTTACATGTCAAATCGGGGGTAACGTATATATGGGGGCTATATCTAAATCTTAACCGATTTCTTCCAAATTTAACAGTGTTCATTCATATAATAAGAAACCTTTTTCTGCAGAATTTCATACTGATCGGATATAAAATAAAGTTGTTACAGCGCTTTCATGTCAAATCGGGGCTAACATATATATGGGGGCTATATCTAAATCTGAACCGATTTTGACCAAATTCAATAGGGATCGTCCTTGGGCCAAAAAAATATATATATATTTATAATATATGTGTATATATATATATAATATATGTGTAAAGTTTCGTCGAGATCGGACCATAATTGCGACCTGTACTTTGATTACAAGAATACATGCACAGACGGACAGACAGACGGACAGACAGACAGACGGACATGGCTAAATCAACTCAGAAATTGATTCTAAGTCGATCGGTATAATAAACGATGGGTCTATTTCTTCTCCTTTTGGGTGTTACAAACAAATGCACAAAGTTATAATACCCTGTACCACAGTGTGGTGTAGGGTATAAAAAATATTTTGCATATAGACAGAAACGCAAAGTTCTTTATTTTGATATTAGAAATAATAATCAAACGCAACATGTGGAAATTTCCAATGGAAAATCCCTCAATTCCCAAAAAATACATCAAAAATCCCCAAAAATGGGATTTTTTACTTTTAGTCCTATATCATCGATATGAAAAGCCGCGCTCGGAATTCCCTTTGCAGTCGATTTTGTTACACCCTAATATAAATAAATAAAAAGAAAAATTTAACAATTTAGGTATGCAATTGGAGAAAATCGATCAAACTTTTGATATTTATGTAAAAAAAGGTCCAAATCGGAGAAGGGTGGCAACCACACCAATTAAAATTTTGGCTTCGGATTTTCTCAAGCAGATTTTGTGAAACGTCTCCTTTAAAACGAGTGCAAATTTGATATACTTTGTGTAACAAACTTTTTCTACAAGACCTAAATACGAATTGGACTTTTTTCGCCAAAAAATCTCCAAAAATGATTTTTTTTTCAAAAAATTGACTTTATAGGACCATAACTTTCTTATTTCTTCACATATCTTATCGATTCTTTTTTTCATGATATTAAAAATTTTATTGGCAATCTAAAGAAAAACACGCGAACAAAATTGGTAAATTTTTGACTGAGATATTGGCTAAACTCGAAGGCAAAGTCGGCGAAAAAATGAAAAATCCAAATATCTCGGAAACTATTTAAGATATCTTCAACCTATAAAATGTTTATTGTAGGTCTGGTCTAGGAGTATCCAAGAAAAAAACGCCACTAAAACTGGACACTCCATTCAAAAGTTAGAAGCCGATGAACATTTTGTATACCCGAGGTTGTCAACTTTAGGGCCCTGTAGCTCCGCCCCTGTATGAGATAGGAGGCCCAAGATTAAACTCCCTAACACCTCTTGTATACACACCTAAAATTTCATCGCCATACGATAAATGGTTTTGAAATGGCAGAATTATGTCCATTTTTTTCATTTTAGCCCACTGTGCAAGGGGGTGTTCTGTTTCCGCTGCTATTGAATTTCTCCATGAAGAATATTCTGCTTTCTCTAGAGATGATGGGTGTCAGAGAGCAGATGACGTGGAAATATCTATTAGAGGGAACACTCTCAGAGACATCCAACAGCAGGTCCTTCATACAACCACAAGATGGGCCTCCGGTAATGGTCTTGGTGTTAACCCGACCAAGACGGAAGTAGTTATTTTCACCAGGAGAAATAGGATACCACGTGTTAAACTGAAGAGTAAATACTTACGTATTTTATTAGAAGGATGGATGGATAGAAGGATGTTGCACTTAAAGAGCAAATAAGGCTATGGTAGCGATATATACCTGTAAAAGGGCAATAGTAAAACACGCTTATAGTTTATTGGATGTATAAGGCAGTAGTCAGACCGATAATGCTGGCATGTCGTCTGGTGGACAGATCTGCAGAAATCCACCTACTGTGCGATACTAAACAAGGTTCAGCAAATGGCTGCTGTATGTATCACTACTCAAACTGTGGTACGAAATGTTATATTACACACAAATTATTTATGAAATTATTGTCATTTCTTTTTATTATGATAATACTGGTATGGTTCAATTATGTATGGAACAAAATACACTATGCAACATAATTTTTGTCCAAGGGATGTGGATAAGAGTTTCTGGAGCAATTAGGTACAAACACGAAAAAAATATTAAAAAAAAATTATATTTATATTCCAGCTTTCATGGAAAGTACATTCAGTATTTGGACCATAATTTTGAGCCGTGTTATGCCTCAAATTAAAGGTAATTATGAGGGCTACATATGCTGCAAATATTGCTTTCACTTACAATCTTTGGTTTAGTAACAGTCGTCAAAAATATGAGAAAAAAATGATTTTTTTCCTGGTACAAAAAACGAAACATAAAAAATAAAAAAAAAATCGAAAAATTATTTTATCACATTTTTAAAAAGCCAGCATGCTAACGAAGAAAATACTGACTATTTGAAATAATCTATGGATAGATGTAAAAGTTATGAGCCATTTTGTAAATGTTAGAGAAATTAAAAAAAAAACTTCTTTCATATTTTTTCGATGTTTCTGCTTATATTGAATTCGCCATATGTGAGAGAGACATATAAGAGACATTGCACATTGCACATTTTATTTTATGGGATTGATGTCAGACATTATAAAATTATAGAGAGGACGAGGTTTTATGGCCGTTCGTAACCCTCCATAAAACATGATATGCAATGTGAGAGCTATATTGGATGAGATCCGCTCAGATAGAGGGTCATTCAACAATATTTGTGGTTTTTCATTTATGAGGTTTCCATTCAGTTACGCCTTTTAGGGGCATGGACATCCCAGTCATATATACATACAGGTAGTACAATGGTATGTACGCAATACAAAGTAGTATGCGGCAGTCTTGAAAATATTGGGTGTCTACTTTCTAAGCAAACTATATGTCAGCTACAGGTACTGCAGCTTATGAACCTTAAACCCGGAATTTATGAATGAAATTTCTTATTAATAAATTAGTGTAATTTAAAGAGATAAGTAGATTTTCTGAAAAATAAAAAAGTTTTATTTCGAAGTATGAGTAAAAGCCAAAGTCTTTTCAATGTGTAAATGATCCCGACAATTTCTGCTACATCTGCCTAAAATATTTAATTAAAAAAATCGACGTGCGTTTAGTAAAATAATAGAAGAAATATATGTGTAATATTTTGGTATATGAGTTAAAAATATGAACGAACCGTGGACACCTAGAATTTTGTGTAATTCGCGCCATGTAAATCTTACTCGATGGACTAGTGGAAGAATGCGGTAAGTACTTTAATATTAATGTATTACAATGTTTTGTGGAATAAAACGTTTTAATTTTAGACTTCACGTGCAATTTGGAATGCCAATGATTTGGAGACAACCATTTATTCACGATACGGACTGCTATTTTTGTCTAAGTTAATAGATTGGAGTAGGAAGTGTCCAAGTATAACTAACAGCCTAATAACGGAAATATCATCAAGTTCAACTGAGTACTCAACTCTGAGCGATTCAAGATTGAGTCAGAAGTCATCGCTTTTAACTCAGATTCAACTCATTGATCTAGTGAGAGATTTGGAACTGACCAAAGATAAGGCAGAACTACTTGCATCTGGGATGAAACAGTACAATATTTTGGCCCCAGATGTTAAAATATCATATTATGGAGTCAGTGATACACCTTAATACCAATTTTATACAACTGTGGATAACAGATGCTTGTGCAAGGACATTCCCGGATTGTTCGAGGAACTTAATCAAACATACAATTCAAAGGAATGTCGGTTACTTGTTGACAGCAGTAAAGAAAGTTTGACTGCAGTACTTTTACATAACGGAAATCGGAATGGGAATCGACGGAAATCAGTCGATTCCCATTGCTCATGCTGTCAACACTAAGGAATCATACGAACCATGGCTAAATTGATAAAATACTTAAAATATGAAATTGACTGGAAAATTTATTGCGATTTAAAAGTAGTTGGTATGTTATGCCTCAGGGATAGCCGATATTTTGCCACCACCTCATATTAACCACCTCTTTAAAAATTTTGTAAAATCCTTAAGGAAAGATGGCAATTCACTCTCATATTTAAAAAGTTTATTTAAAAGTCTTTCTTTTCAAAAAATCGAAGAAGGAGTTTGTATTCCAACAGGTGTAAATATGTCCCTCAAATTCATTTCTTGCATTCTCATTTAAACTTTTTCTCCGAGAATCTTGACGACGTATGTGACGAACATGGCGAAAGGTTTCACAAAGAATTGAAGTCCATCGAGCGGCGTTACCAAGGGCACTGGAATGAAAGAATGATGGGAGATTATATTTGGTTCCTCATTACAGAAGCCGATTCCGAAATCTACAAACGTCGACAAAAGACTCACAATTACTTCTAATGAAACTTGTTCATGTACATAAACTCAAATGTACATAATATAAATAAAAGTAATAAATAAAATCGCTATTTAAACAGAAATTTAAAAGAAAAAAGATTTTTTGAAATTCTCTTTCCTCTACCAAAAGGGCTATAATTTCTACATTTATCCATAGATTTTTTCAAATAGGCATTATTTTCTTCGCTAGGATGCAAGCTTTTAAAAAATAGAATAAATTTTTTTTTTCCATTTTTTTCTATTTTTTTATCTAAAGCGAGAAACATCAATAAAAACTTCCTCATGATGAAGTTGTAAAAAACAATCAACAAAGCTATGAGAGCAAACAAGTAAAAGCGTTAAGTTCGGCCATGCCGAATCTTCCACAATGGATCGCACGTGAATGGTTACGGGTAATAATAAACTCATTATAACAAATTTTTGCCAAATTCGTTTAAATTTGCGATTTAGTGGCGTTAAGAAGTGAAATATAGAGGGACCTTTGTATGGGGGCTATATCAAAACATGGACCTATGACTACCGTCGTGTGAAGGATACCGAGTATAAATAAGCTCCAGTTACCAACTTTCAGCCCGATCAGTTGACATTTATGGTCTCTATGACGTTAAGAATTAATATCGGGGAGATGCCATATATGGGGGCTACATCAAAAAATTTGACAGATATTGCCCATTTTCAATCCCAATATACCTGCAGATATAAGAGGTATATGTACCAAATTTCAGCCACCTAGCTCAAGTGTTATATATTGTAGCGTGATAACAAAAGACGGACGGATGGACAGATGGACATGGCTAAATAGTCTTCAAACAGACGGACGGACATGGCTAAATCATCTTAGAATTTTAAGACGATTAAGAATATATATGCTTTATGGGGTCCCAGATCAATATTTAATAATAATTCTACCACAATTTTGCAGATGATTTCATACCAGTTACATGGTTAATTTTTTAACCATGTAACTGGTATGAATGGTTGCTTGAATTTTTGGATTCCACTGCTTCAAGAGTTGCTGGTTTGGTTGCTGCTGTCAAACCACACTAAAAGAAAAGCGTACTGAAAATCAATGAATTTTTCGTAAAGTTTAAGATTTCGGCAATGATTTGGAGCCAAAGACAATCGCTATAAAAATAAGATGGTTTTATAGTTAATTTAAAGACGTGAATAGTACTTGTTTTGAGGATGCATTTCATAGAATTAAGAATTTTGGGTAATAAAACTAATTATGTTTGGTCTTAAAATAAGCACATTTTTGCGTAAATTTAAGTATGGCGCGTGCTTATTTTTAGTAAAATATCATATAATTTAAAACATTATCGTAATAAAGTTTAAAATGTTTGTCCTTGATATAAGAATATACTGGTAATTAATTTAAGGCATACATGAATTTAAATACAGTTTTTTTTTAAATATGTATGGAAAATTCGTTACATTATATTGATTATAATGTTACTCTTTTAAATGAAATCTTTGAAATCATTTAATATTCATAGAAAATTCAATAACACAACACTTTATCTTTCTAAATAAATATTTTATTTGTTATATTTTATATTGGAAAATACAAAAAAAAATATATTAGGTATTACGGATAACCTTGAACATTTTATAATGTAATTGTATAAAGACAAATCGGCCAACACACTATGAAGTTTGACTTTTATTTGAATAATATATTGTTATGTATCGAGTCTATAGCGGGATTCGTTCCTCAATTTGTTGTCCATGAACAATTTTTATCGGAACCGACCTTAATGATTTTTAACCCAGAATGTGGCTGGAATTTAAATAGAAATTATATAAAACAAATATTATATTATTATATCATATACATAGTTTGTATGCTCACTCATTTCCTGCAATTTGTAAATTTTTAATTCCCCACTGCATTTTTCATATATCCAAATAAAGATCAATTGCGCGAACTGAAATAAAAATAATTTGAATAGAAATTAAACAGAATGATTTATATAGGATAAAGTATTAAAATAAATTGTATCATATAACTGTCACAAAATGTTGAAAAATAAGAGATATATTAAAATCTTTGGAATATACTTACTTACACTGAAATATTTAGTCACTCTTCATAATAGATCCATACAAAATTTGCTGTACTAAAAGTTAAAAAAAATATTTATGTAAGATATTATTAATAATAGAAACTGATTGTTTTGAAAGTGGCGAAAGTGACATTTTTCATATAAATTGATTTATCAAAAATAATTTTCTCAAAAAAAATCAATCGTGACTTAGATTTTAAAATCTTAAGTTTTGTTAGCAAAGAAAACTACAAAAACTTATTAAAAATTACTTCTGTAAAACAAAAGCTAATGCTGTTTATGACATTCTTAACCCTGGTGTTAGGTTAGCAAATCTGTACGAATCCTAGATTAAGAGTCCATTTGGTCAACATTACATTTTTCATATAAAATGAATATGGAAGACAATATTTTATATTTATTTTTATTCAATACTTCGTGAAAAGAAAGCAGCTTATTTACAATTATTTTTGAGCAAAAACGCTTATTATTTTGATTTTAGTAAAACAAAAATATCCCTTGGACCAAATTATAAGCCAATATTTATACATACATATATTACCGTTTATAAAGGAAACGATACAAAAATTAGACCAAACGGGCCTAATCTAACAGCAGGTTTAATTATGAAGTACTTATGAAGCAATTATGAACACGAAATCAAGGAAAAATTTAGACTAAAATTCAAAAAAGGAAAACATATTTTTAAATAAATTATATTTGGAAAACTTTTTAACAATAACTTTGTGTGAAAACACGTATTTTATATGTGAAAGTCAGTTCGCAAATATATTTTGTTCTAATACATTAATAAATCTCTTGATTTTCAAATAAAATATATTTGTTCAGAAATACATAATACTTACAAATATTGTTTCCAAATCTCACTTATTTGTTGTAATTTATAAATGGCATTCAGCACTGCATTTTTCATATATCCATCACATTTATCTTCAAATATTGCGTGATCTAAAATTAAAATAATTAAATTTTTTCTGAAAATAAATCAAATAAAATTATCTATAAACAAAAAAAATGCAAATAAATTTTATACCCTAACAATTGGAAAACGCTGAAAACTAAGAGAAATATTTCAGCCGTTCATATATAATACTTACGTTGAAATATTTTGTAAAATTTGCCACTCTTCTCACAAAAGACCCATTCTAAAAGTATTTTACTAAAAAAATTAAAAAAGATAGTTATATGTATAACATATTATTAATAATAAATTTCTATATTGCCACAAATAATTTTACATTTCTGCATTATGCGCTGGTATTTTTAATAAATAAATACTTTCAATTAAAATGTGTTTTGTTAATTTTGTAATTGCCAATAAGACGTTTATTTCAGGATAATAATATTATTTTTCACGTACCTAAACATTTTCCCATTGTCTCTTTCAGTATTACAAAATCTATTACTCACATTTTTATCATCCATTTGGCACAAATCTCTTCACAGGACTTACAAACAAGATCTCCTTCAAAAACGCATGTACATCGCCATAAATAACATACAGCAAAAATAACTATGACACACGCACTCTCTTATCACAGAGATCGATGGTGACGCCGACGGCATAACCACATGCATACAGACATGTACACGACGGTTTCATTTTTTGTTGTTGCTATGCTTTAGCAAACATAACTGTTAACAGCCCATATTAAAATTATTTTCGGTGCAATATGCACGTATGTATGCACGTATACTTACATATTCACAGCAACCAAATTTTTTCACAATCCGCGTCCCGAAAAAAGACAACCTTTTCCTTCCATCGCTTGTAAATAACTGACGATTTAAAAGAAAACGAACAACAGAACTGTTCTCTATTTTCTCTTCTAACATTCCATAACAATTATTGATTCACACATTACCAAACAAAACTGATTCTCCGAGCGAGAGAGGGATGGAGAGATTCTCTCGTATGTATTCTTAAAAATAATGACAATAGTCATACAATTTATTACCAAGACAACCTTTCCTTTAAGGGGAGCATAGCCTTAAATTTATTACTCAAATATCTCATACTGTTAATTAAGTCCGATTCGGCATTAAAACTATGACATGTCTACGTCATAGTGTTAATGTAGAAAATCCTTAAAAGTATTGAAATATTACTTAAAATAATGCGGATAGGCACAAAAATAATTGATGCCGAGGTAGCATACTTAATATAAGAATGTGTCATCATTAGTTTTATTACTATTTTTTTTCAGTGCATAGTTATGGATGACGAAAGTTCTCATGCAGCTAAAAAAGCACCCAATACAAGACATCAAAATTTCAAAATATATGTAATATTTTGAAAATCGTATACTTCATGGTATTTACTCTTCCCGAAGTTACCTTACTTGTTCTTATTTAATTGTCCATTTAGAAGACTATTTATACCCTACACCACACTGTGGTACAGGGTATTATAAGTTTGTTTCACGGCAGATGTTTGTAACACCTGAAAGTAACACAGCTAGACCCACCTTAAAGTATACCGATCGACTCAGAATCACTAGCTGAGTCGATTTAACGATGTCCGTCCGTCCGTCCGTCCGTCTGTCCATGTAAAGTTGTTCGTCGACTACAGGTCGCAATTTCACTCCGATCGTTCTGAAATTTAAGATCGCTATTGAATTTGATTGAAATCGGTTCAGATTTAGATATAGCTCCCATATATAACTTTCGTCCGATTTGGCCCTTTAGTCCTATAGAAGCTGTATTTTACATCCAATCGTTTTTAAAATTAAAATGGTAGAGTTTCTTGATCCACGAACCAACATTGCCGAATTTGAAGAAAATCGGTTCAGATTTAGATATAGCTCCCATATACATGTTTCGTCCGATTTGGCCCTTTAGTCCTATAGAAGCTGTATTTTTCATCCGATCGTTTTGAAATTTAGAATGGTAGAGTTTCTTGATCCATTAACCAACATTGCCGAATTTGAAGAAAATCGGTTCAGATTTAGATATAGCTCCCATATATATCTTTCGTCCGATTTGGCCCTTTAGTCCTATAGAAGCTGTATTTTACATCCAATCGTTTTGAAATTTAAAATGGTTGAGTTTCTTGATCCATGAACCAACATTGCCGAATTTGAAGAAAATCAGTTAAGATTTAGCTATAGCTCCCATATATATGTTTCGTCCGATTTGGCCCTTTAGTCCTATAGAAGCTGTATTTTACATCCAATCATTTTGAAATTTAGAATGGTAGAGTGTCATGATCCATGCACCAACACTACCGAATTATAAGAAAATCGGTTAAGATTTAGCTATAGCTCCCATATATATGTTTCGTCCGATTTGGCCCTTTAGTCCTATAGAAGCTGTATTTTACATCCGATCGTTTTGAAATTTAGAATGGTAGAGTTTCTTGATCCATGAACCAACATTGCCGAATTTGAAGAAAATCGGTTAAGATTTAGCTATAGCTCACATATATATGTTTCGTCCGATTTTGCTCTTTAGTTCTATAGAAGCTGTATTTTACATCCAATCGTTTTGAAATTTAGAATGGTAGAGTTTATTGTTCCATGAACCAACACTACCGAATTTGAAGAAAATCGGTAAAGATTTAGCTATAGCTCCCATATATATGTTTCATCCGATTTGGTCCTTTAGTTCTATAGAAGCTGTATTTTACATCCAATCGTAGAATGGTAGAGTTTCTTGATTCATGAACCAACATTGCGGAATTTGAAGAAAATCGGTTAAGATTTAGCTATAGCTCCCATATATATGTTTCGTCCGATTTGGCTCTTTAGATCCAATCGTTTTTATACCCTACACCACACTGTGGTACAGGGTATTATTTAAGTATAAAATGTCCCAAAAGTAAATTTATGTAAACAATTTATACATGAATTACAAAATTTATATATCAGAGTTATTCAATATTACGAGAGTGGTGTAGGGTATTATATAGTCGGCACCGCCCGACTTTAGCCTTTCCTTACTGGTTTTTATATCATTTCCAATGTTCGCACATGTCTATTTTATACAAAATAAATAATTGCAAAGCAATATTGTTGCATAACAAATCATTCTTTTATTAGCAAAAATATTTGCATTGCTTCACTCAATTCATTCTTTCGAAACATACATAAATGCTAATTCAGCAAATACCAGTATTTACGCAATATATTTTCTATTGCTGTATGCAAATCCCCTAGGGGTTATTTGGTCAGTCTCCGCTTTTGTTCATTGTATTATTTTGTGATATTGACAAAAGATTTGTAATTTGTTTCCACCACAGAAAATATTGTTTATTCTATAGCTGAATAACAAAATGTGTTTGTTTGCTACAAACGTATATAAAATGAGGGTAAACACAAAACCATTTTTCAAAAGTGGTCAATATATTTTACGAGTATATATATAAATATTTCTGAATAAAATACAATTTTATATAATCGATGGAATATCAAGATTTAGGAGACAAAAATAATTATTAACACTTATTCAGTTTTCGATTGTTCGGTTTACAAAAATTGCAAGGTATTTCAGAGAAGCCAATATAAATATCTTGTGGACAGCAAGACGTTTACAAGTGATGGGTGAATGGATAAATCGAGACCACAAGTCGTATCATCAGAAGATTTTAGAATCTCTACACGGGGCAAAATTTACTTTTTTGATATGTTTGAATCGAAAGAAAATATATTTGGAACACAAATTTTTAAATATTTTATATTTTTGAGCAAATAAATATTTTTTGAAAATCAATAAAATTTATTTGGAACGCATTTATTCATATATTACAACAAAATATATTTGCAAATTAATTTTCTCAAATAAAATATGTGTTTATATAAAAATAAAAATAATGTTTAGGAATTTGTCCAAATATATTTTGTTTAAAAAGATTTTCAAAACGTTGCAGATTTTTCGAACTTAATTTTCCATCGATTTCGAGTTATAATTTAATTTAATTTAATTATTAATTTAATTTAATACCTTATAATTTAAAATAACATAAGCAGCAATAACATTTGTTTTAAAGCACTAATTTTTAATTTCTATTTATTCCTAGTCATCATGTGTTGTCATCCCACCAAGCAATGTATCATTATGCAAAATTATACGATTGCAATTTTAAAGACATTTTACGAACATTTAAAATTTCTGAAAAAAATTAACTTTGATTTACTTAACTTAATATGTTTTCTGAATACTTAGATGCAAATAGAAACAAACAACGATTTGTTTAGGACAACATCTTCCCAAATATATAATATTTGTGAGTGCCAAATATAATATATTTAGAGTGTACCCTAAACACATGCATACTTCAAGCAGAATATGTTTGGGAGTATATACTATAGAAGAGATTTATTTTCAGCGTGTAGTTGGTCACATTCAAACACCAGAAATCTCCGACCGTATTCCTGATGTGCGGTGTACAGATACCTGTGATTCGTTTGTGCCAGACAGACGCTCCTGGGAAAACGGAAAACTGGCCCATGTGCCAATGGGAACCAGCTGCTACACGGATGGGTCCAAGCTAGGAGGAAGGACGGGTCTGGGACGTTTTGTTGGTGAACCAGAAGTCGAACTTCACTTCCGCCTCCCTGACCATAACACGGTATTTCAAGCAGAAATTCGAGCAATCACGGAGTGTGTGAACTGGATCAGTAATACCACAAAGCCTAAATATGCCATCATCTTCACAACATTATTAAAAAAACGAACGCTGCAATTTTTAGGAGCCAAATTCTTTCGCCAACCTCTTTACCTGGAAAATGTGGTATTTATGGCTTAAAATAGCTTTTTGAGAGCTACATCTACACGGGGACTACAACAAAATAAATATTTATTTGTATACATTTTATTGAGATGAATTCTTGCCAAAATACACGGAGGAAAATCGCCATTTTTGATATGTTTGAATTCAAGGAAAATATACTTGGAACCAAAATTTTTAAATATTATATATTTTCGAACAAATATATTTTATTTGAAAATCAGAAATTTTGTTTGGAACGCATATATTAATATATTACAACAAAATATATTTGCGAACTTACTGTCACAAATAAAATATGTGTTTACAATCAAACATAGATATTGTTTAAGAATTTATCCAAATACATTATATTTAAAACAATTTTAAGACTTTGTTGACTTTAGCAATTTTTAATTTTATTTTTTCCTAGATTTTGTGTTATACTTTACAGGTAAAACTGTCGTAAGCAGCATTTTCTTTTGTTTTAATTTATAATTTTTAATTTTACCCTTACGTTACCCAAGATTATACGATTTACACTTTAATATAATTTTTAAAACATATAAAATTTCTAAAAAATTAAACCTTAAATTTCTAAAAAAATCTGAAAAATTTCCCTTAAAATTAAGGCATCAATACATTGCCAAAATACTTAAATACAAATTAATCATTGTTTTGGAAATATTATTTCCAAAAAAAATATTAGGATGAAAACATAATTTTCTTTAGAACAACATCCTCACAAACATATTATATTTGTGAGTGTCAAATATTATATATTTGGAGTGTAATCTAAACATATGTACGTTTCCAGCAGAATATGTTTAGAACAATATACTACAGAAGCGATTTTTTTCAGCGTGTAGAATATAAACTTCAAAGTTTCAGCTAAATTTCTTAGAAATTGTGGTGTTTAGGGCTTAAATAAGCATTTTTGGGAGCGACATCTATAGGAGGAATATAACAAAATATGTACTGATTTAAAAAAAATTCCTGCGATAAATTCTTGTCTTAATTAAATACAAACTGCAAAGTTTCAGCTAAATTTCTTAGAAAATGTGGTGTTTATGGCTTAAATAAACATTTTCGGGATCGACATCTATAGGTAGACTATAACAAAATATGAACTAATTTAAAATTTTTTTTACTGCGATGAATTCTTGTCTCAATTAAATACAAACTGCAAAGATTCCGTTAAAATGCTTAGAAAATAGGGTATTTATGGCTTAAATACGTATATTTTGGAGGGACCTCTATAGGGTGACTATAACAAAATATGAAGCGATTTCTAAAATTTTTTGCTTTGGTGAATTCTTGTCAAAATAGAATACGACCTGCAAAGTTTATGCTAAATTGCTTTAAAAATGTGGTATATATGGCTCAAAACCCGTTTTATGGATCGACCTCTATAGGGGAGATATATCAAAACATTGACTGATATGGCCCATTCGCAATCGCAAACGACCTGCAACTATAAGCAATATTTCTATTAAATTTGATCCCTAGCTCTATTATTACGGACTGTAGCGTGATTACAACAGACGGACGGACGGACACACGGACATGGCTAAATCGTCCTAGAATTTTAAGACGATTAAGAATATATATACTTTATGGGGTCTCAGATCAATATTTAGAGGTGTTACAAATGGAGTGATAAAAGGAATATACCCCACATCCTATGCTGGAGGGTATAAAAAATAGATGTTGAGCCACATATTTGAGCATAGTCGAGCCATTTATCTTAATTTGTTCAGGAAAGCTTAAAAGAATTCTAAATTAGGTAGCCTTTATCTTTCTCTAATGTAAAATTTAATTATACCCTACACCACACTGTGGTACAGGGTATTATAAGTTTGTTTCACGGCAGATGTTTGTAACACCTGAAAATAACACAGCTAGACCCACCTTAAAGTATACCGATCGACTCAGAATCACTAGCTGAGTCGATTTGACGATGTCCGTCCGTCCGTCCGTCTGTCCATGTAAAGTTGTTCGTCGATTACAGGTCGCAATTTCACTCCGATCGTTCTGAAATTTGTTAGTTTAGAGTATTTCGCGGCTGTTAAGATCGCTATTGAATTTGGTTGAAATCGGTTCAGATTTAGATATAGCTCCCATATATATCTTTCGTCCGATTTGGCCCTTTAGTCCTATAGAAGCTGTATTTTACATCCGATCGTTTTGAAATTTAGAATGGTAGAGTTTCTTGATCCATGAACCAACATTGCCGAATTTGAAGAAAATCGGTTAAGATTTAGCTATAGCTCCCATATATATGTTTCGTCCGATTTGGCCATTTAGTCCTATAAAACTGTATTTTACATCCAATCGTTTTGAAATTTAGAATGGTAGAGTTTCTTGATCCATGAACCAACATTGCCGAATTTGAAGAAAATCGGTTAAGATTTAGCTATAGCTCCCATATGTTTCGTCCGATTTTGCTCTTTAGTCCTGTAAAAGCTGTATTTTACATCCAATCATTTTGAAATTTAGAATGGTAGAGTTTCTTGATCCATGAACGAACACTACCGAATTTGAAGAAAATCGGTTAAGATTTAGCTATAGCTCCCATATATATGTTTCGTCCAATTTGGCTCTTTAGATCCAATCGTTTTTATACCCTACACCACACTGTGGTACAGGGTATTATTTAAGTATAAAATGTCCCAAAAGTAAATTTATGCAAACAATTTATACATGAATTACAAAATTTATATATCAGAGTTATTCAATATTACGAGAGTGGTGTAGGGTATTATATAGTCGGCACCGCCCGACTTTAGCCTTTCCTTACTGGTTTTACATTACATATAATTTATATTTAATTATATTTAATTTTTTTATTCAGACATATTTTTTTTTGGTTTGATCGATTTCTGTTACATTCTGCCTATTGCAAAAAAGTGTAATAGATTGAAATACAAAAAATGGTATAATGTATGACTTAAAAAAATTAACCAAAATAAAATTTTTTTGAGAGAAATGGCAAACAAATTGAATGTTAGCATTTTTTCTTATTTTTCAACGATTGTGGACAACATTTTCTAAATACAATAGGAATAAGTTATATGGATGGGAAAATGGGCTGTTGGACCAAAATGTCAACGTCAGTTCCGATCTCGTTGAAATTTTTGTCGTAAGAATATACAAAGACTTAGGAGACGAAATAATTAATTACAATTATAAAGTTTTCGGGAGTTCTGTTTAAAAAATTGCAAGGCATTTCAGAGAAATTAAATTACATATATTCAATTAAATATATCGTCGGTGCGCCGACGAAAACTCATATGTGTTTTTTTACTAGTTTTTGGGAGAGACCAAAAATATATTTGATATCTCAGATTTTTGTATTTATCTTTTAATTATTTACCACCAATATATCATAAGCAAAATCGTATACGTGAAATAGCCAGGACGTAGTAAATGGTTTTCAAGAAAATCTACACATAGGATATTTTGTTTGGAGCATTTTAAATATTAATAAAACAAAGAAATTACACACAGGAGTTTTGGTATTCGAACGTTCGAACAGCGTACCTCAAGTAATCGAAAATTAGCTAAATTGACGGCAAAAACGGCTAACGAGGTTTTGTTCAGAATCATGCCCTCTACTTTACTATGAATAGGTCAAAATCTGATCTGCTTCCTTTGGCGAGTTTTCGTGATAAAAATATATTTGTAATAAAAAAGCTCAACATAATTTCATTTAATCGAGAAAATTGAAAACATTAACATAATTTTCCATAAATATGAACATTTGTACGTCGTTTTATAAAGTACACGATATTTGCAATATTATTATATTGCGAATTTTTCAACCATGGATTTCAACCATAAATTCGACTTAAACCACTAAATTTTTACAACAATATTATAGCGAATTTAATAAGATTAATATACTAGCATTCTATGATCTCTGTGGAATAGATTTGTACCAGCAATTCCGCCATAAACATCCAGCGACGAATAAATTTCGAACAAAAAACTTTTAAGTTCAGAATTATTTTACTATACTCGTATAATGCTATTATCACGCGCACGGTCAGTACTAGGAAGAAGTAGTGAAAGAAAGTTTGGGAGATATGAAAAACGACTGCAACTCTTCCTTTACAAAAAATTAAAATAATTTGATAGGGATTTACAATGTGCCAAATCAAATATACCTCATATAAAGGGAAAAGCATACAAAAGTTTAAAACACACTGTAAATCCTTACCAAATTACTATCAATTTATTGTTAAAGAAAGAGTTGTTGGCATTTCGCTTGTCTCCCAAACTTCCTTTGACCAAGATAATCTATATATATAAAAGAGAGTGTCTGTTTGTAGGTTTGTGGGCGTGGACCCGCCCACATGGGTCAAATTTAGATATTGAGAACAATTTTTAGCTAGAGTGCTGAAATTTTGTGTGTATGCATTTAGTGACAGGTCATGTGAATTTTCAAAATGGGCGGAATCGGACCAAAGGGCGTGGCCCCGCCCATATAAGCCAAATTTTGAAATTGAGATATCTTGCACAATTTATTAGCGAGAGTGCTGTAATTTTGCGATGTATCTGGGGGCAGTCTACGTGATTGGTCCAAAAATGGGCGGGATCAGACTAATGGGCGTGGCACCGACCGAGTGAGTCAAGTTTTGAAATTGGAATGTCTTGCACAATTTGTTAGCGATAGTGCTGTAATTTTGTGTATATGTTTCTGGTGGTTGTCTACGTGATTTATCCAAAAATGACCAGTGGGCGTGGCCCCGGCAATATTTTTTTTTTTTTTTATTTGTTCTTTATTTGCAATCTGTCAAATTAACAATAAGCAAATTATATAAAAATTAAATACTAACATGTTACGTTGTGTACCAGTGTACACAACGCTAATACTTTAAAGTTAATAATACAATTTATTTGATATTAATTGATATTTTACATAATAGTGTGTATATAATGGAAACAATGAATATATAACTTTTCTAATCTAACGCCTGAACGGTAAATCAAGAGTATGAAATCTTTTTAATCTACGTGTTTCATTACTGTCATCCAGAAGCGAAATTGCCAATGGATTCTGGTGATTGCTAAGCCTCTCTAAATATTTACTACTATATCTACAAATTTCCTCACGTATAGTTGGTATGTTGAGATCCCTATGTAGTGCTTTGTTTGTTATAAACCAAGGGGCATTTGTAATGAATCTCAAGGTTTTCGACTGGTATCGCTGCAAAATCTCTATGTTCGAGTTACTGGATGTACCCCATAGTTGTATTCCGTAACTCCAAACGGGTTTCAGAATGGATTTGTAGAGTGTCAATTTATTTTCCAGGTTAAGCTCTGATCTTGGTCCTAATAACCAATACATTTTTTTGGTTTTAATCTTAAGATGTTCTTGCTTGGATTTTATGTGATGTTTCCATGTAAGTCTCCTGTCTGAATGCATTCCCAAATATTTGACGTGGGTTTTCTTTGGAATTTCAAAGCCATTTAGCATGACAGTGGGACAATCCCCTCTTCGTAATGAAAATGTCACATGAACCGATTTCTCTGAATTGATTGATATTCTCCATTTCTTTAACCAATTTTCAATTTTATTCAGTTCAGTTTGTATTACAGACGATGCTTCTATTTCAGATTTATTCGATGATATCAAGGCAGTATCATCAGCATATGTAGCTATGGTTACGTTTTCAGATATCGGCATATCCGAGGTAAAAATTGAGTATAGTGTAGGACCTAGAACGCTACCTTGTGGCACTCCTGCCTTTATATGCCGAATACTAGAGAATTCGTTATTTATATTTACATAGAAGCTTCTATTTTCCAAGAACGACTTCAGAACGAGATAAAACGGAGTTGGAAGCAACGATTTCAATTTATAGAGAAGTCCTGGATGCCAAACTCTGTCAAAGGCCTGACTAACATCAAGAAACACAGCCGAGCTATATTTTTTGTTCTCCAATGCTTCGCTTATTACATTGATTATGCGATGGCATTGTTCTGGCGTACCGTTACCATTTCGAAATCCAAACTGGTGTTCGGGAATGATATTGTGTTCCTCCAGAATTGGTTTCATTCTCCTTAAAAATATTCTCTCAAATAATTTTGAGAATGTCGACAGCAAACTTATTGGACGATAGGATGATAAGGCGTTCTCTTGTTTATTCGGCTTTAAAATCATTATAACCTCCGCACATTTCCATTGTGTAGGAAAGTGATGAAGCCTCAATATAGAATTGAAAATTAAAGTTA
This sequence comes from Eudasyphora cyanicolor, assembly GCA_963930755.1. NCBI lineage: Eukaryota > Metazoa > Arthropoda > Insecta > Diptera > Muscidae > Eudasyphora > Eudasyphora cyanicolor. Next base: position 57,160,048 of record OZ005735.1, read on the forward strand.
GAAAAGTAATTCCATTTTTTGGTAGAGAAGTGACTGTTTTTTTGTCTATCCTGTCATATCCCGGAGATTTCCCATTACCGAGTTTATTTATTTCATCTCTTACTTCCTTAGGAGTGATGCGTCTTATTGGGAGATACATTTGACAAGGAACGTCTAAAAACTCCATTACTTCAACATCGTGAAGGACATTAGAAGAAGTAAATGGTTTAAAAACATTTTCCAAATGTTTTGAAAAGGCCTCACTTTTACTCTTGTCAGATCTGCACCATGTGTTGTCAAAGTCTCTTAGAGGTACATTTCTTTTTACTTGTCTCTTGAGATATTTTGTGGCTTTCCATAGACTATATTCGCCATTTTTATTAGGATCCAGTTTTCTTAGAAAATTACCTGTTTTTTCATTTTTATTTTCGTTTAATATTTCTTTGAGGCGTTTCAGTGATCGATTATAGCTGCGCCTATCTTCTGGGTGTCTACTGTATTGCCATTTCTGCCTGAGTCTTCGTTTTGTGCGTATAAGTTCTCGGATTTCAGCCGAAATCAAAGCTCTATTTGGCTGGCAAGATGTCCTTGAAGTAGTATTGGTAGATAGAGCAGCAGCCTCATGAATTAAGGCTGAAAACATTTCAACTGCATCGTCAAGTTCTTCATTGTTTTGTATAGGTATCTTGAGATTTATATTTTTATTAATCCAATATTGATGGATTAAAACATATCAGTGTTTTTTGTGATGATTTTTGTTGTTTGTATTTGTTGGCATGGTGTTGTGTTGTAATTGATAATTATAGGTGTATGGTCAGAACTCAATTCGCTGCTATCAACTACATCGAGATAACTACTTGGAATTCCATTATAAACCACGAAGTCCACCAAGTCCAGAATCTTTGTTGGGTCGCTAGGCCAGTATGTTGGACTACCGGATGAAAGCACTTTGTAGTGATTTTTGGTTACGCATTTATACAGTTCACGTCCTTTAGGGTTCACCAACCTAGATCCCCACCAAGGATGCTTCGCATTATAGTCCCCACCAACTATAAATCTCGGACCAAGAACAGAAAAGAATTCATCATACATTGGGGTCAACACTTTGTGTCTGGGAGGGAAATATACAGAGAACAGTGATACATCACCACACACGGTTTTCATTTTGACACCAGCAGCCTGCATATATGGATATGTAAAATTTGAACAAACTTCATACTTTATGTTCGACTTTATCAGTATTGCCGAACCGGCATGAGCACGGTTATCCGGATGGTTAGCTACTATTAAGTCATAATCCTTAATTTTAAAATATGTTCTGGATGTGAAATGGGTTTCCGATATTAAGAGAACATCAATAAAATTCATTTTCAAAAAGACCTCAGTTTCTTGGATATGGTTGGAGATACCATTGGCATTCCATACAGCTATTCTAATATCTAATTGCATAGCTTATTTATTAGTAGTGACATCATATTTAATAAATTGTTTGTAAGCTCCAACTGTTTGTTTAACATAACTTCAATTCTTTCAAATAAATTATTTTGACTTGACGAATTCTGTTGTCTCAGCATATCAGAGTACAGCAATTTATGATCAGTTGAGGTAGTAGCGGTTGCATTAAATTGACTGTCTTGTTGGATATTAGTTGCAAACCTTAGAGGCGCCTGTCTAGCTGGTGTTTGTCTTTTTCTAACAAGTTCTTGGTACACTTCGCATCCTCTATAGTTGGCCGTATGTTTTTGCTGACAGTGAGCACAACATGGCGGTATTTCTTTCGCCTTCTTACATTCCGTAGTAGGATGATACTGTGCACATTTAACACTTCTAAATGGCTTTTTGCAATATCCTTGAGTATGCCCGTATTCCTGGCATCGGAAACATTGAACAAAGTCGGTGGTTTTATTGGGTGGTTCAACTTTTACGATGGCATTTCTAAATCTAGTGACATTGTAAATTTCATTGTTGTTTGGCCGAGGATCTAGATCCACAAAAAACATGGATAGTGGGGCTTTGGTAACTCTACTTTTAGTATTATTTCTGCTTTAATATCTGTCACTGGTGTGGTGTGGTGAAGACCTTTAAGTACAACCCTATAAGAGCGCTCCTGCCTTATTTGGTAAGTATGGTAACTAACTTCTTTATCGTCAAAGCATTTGACCAGTTTTTTATACGACTCAATATTATTAACAGATAACTTGACCTCACCGTTTCTTAGTGACTTATAATTAAAATCTTTACTAGGAATAATCTTACAGATATTTTTTATCATATCCACGATGTTTGTTACTCCAGGAATGAATAGGGGTGGGGTTTAATAGGTTCGGGCACTCTAGTTGTTGATTGTTGGTTCTGGTCATCTTTGTTGTTTTGAAGTGAGGCAAATCGATTTGCATTGGAAGTACTTGGCAGCTCATCATCAGAGATATGACGTCTTTCTGCATTATTTCCAATTGGAGATTTACACACATTTCTTTTGTTTAGCACAGCCGTTGTTTGCCAGCAGAATTCTTTTTCGGTTTCTTCACCACTACTGTCTTCTTCAGTACCCACAGCAGTCATGCTGTAGGCCTGTTGTTTTTGTAATGTTTATGACTTCTGAAAAGTTTTATGACTTTGTTTATTACGTTGGTAAACGATACCGTTGAAACGTTCAATTGTTTTTGGATTTAAAATTTAAAACAAAAAATTGCAACCACTTGTGCGAGCACGTCTGTTTAAAACCGCAGTCAAACAAAGACTGCCCCGGCAATATAAGTCAATATTTTAAATTGATATATCTTGCACAATTTGTTCGCGAGAGTGCTGTAATTTTGTGTTTGATATATCTTGAGCAATTTGTTAGAGAGATCAATGTAATTTTGTGCATACATTTTTGATGTCAGTCTACGTAATTAGTCCAAAAATTAACGGGATCGGAAATCTGAAGTCTGGGGCAACGAAGTGGACCGCGTCCAGCTAGTATATATAGATTTTTTAAAACATTTGATTTCGATAAAGAGTTTATTTAGTAGCGTACGTACCTGACGATACACGTAGCCATTGCGTTTAGTCTAGTTTTCTTCATATTAGAGGGAATATTTATTTTTCCTAAAACAAATCGTTCTCTTCGTACGAACTGCGGTATTAAATACATTACTTGACGTGGCTATTTTTCAATTGAAATAACAGAAGTGAGTGAATATATATTAGTATCAAATTTAAATTTGAAATTTAATACTTAACCAAGTCCTCCATCTTTTAAATCGATAGTTTAAATGATTCAAAACTGGCAGCCTTTAGCAAGCCTTTTTCACAATTTAGACGTAATTCGAATACTTTTTTATATTTTTTAAAGTCATAAAATTTCAGAAAATTTCAATATCTGAAAACGATTAGCAGTTATTTCAAATGAACATCAGAAGTTAATCAATCAATCTTAATGTAATAGAGTTTAACAAAATTAATATTAATAAAATGAACATTAAACCATGTAAAAACAGTTCTCGAATGCGAAGCGGAATATGAAAGCTAACCTCGAGACAATCGCAAAAACACTTTTTTTTTAATTTTTTCCGAGCCCGCGGAATTGGCCCAAAATCGTTTTTTATCATAACTTTTTTGTTTGTAGCCCTATTTTCACATACGATACATCAACATGTTGGTCGCGATAAGTGCTACATTTGCATCATAGAGGACGCTGATGGACAAAGTAATTTTCTAATGTAGACTTTTTTTAAAATTTATTTTTTTATTTAAAAATTATTTTCCATAGGATTAAAGCCCTTTAAAACTCATAAACATGCTTTGGGTGTACGCAATTTTATCCAAACACAAAAAAGTTATATCTTCATCCGAAAATTACGTGTTACATCGGCGACATCTATGAGACAATGTAGTAAAAATGTTACGATAAAAAAACGATTTTGGGCCGATTCCGCGGGCTCGGAAAAAATTTAAAAAATTGTGTTTGTGATTGTCTCGAATTAAGCTTTCATATTCCGCCTCTTATTGGATAACTTTTTTTGGTGACACGATACGATAAAAAAAAAACGATTTTGGGCCGATTCCGCGGGCTCGAAAAAATTAAAAAAAAAAGGTTTTTGCAATTTTCTTGAGGTAAGCTTCTCTTTTTGTTAACAATGCGCCCAACGCACACACTCACATTTATTATTCTCAATACCGCGACCAAAAAGAGTTTGAGTTGTCATCTCGCAGATTAAAACGATCTCTCAATTTTAAGGATAACTAATCCTTAATTCAAAGATACCAAAAAAAACTGGACTTTAAATTAAGGGTATATTGTATTTAAAAACAGGGCATGAGAATTTCTGCAATTTGAAGGAAAAAATCTTACCAACTATTAAAATGTGTACTTGAGTTAATGACTAATTTTATTACCTAACGATTAAGTCAACATGACATAGTGTTATGGACATCTTATCATAGAAGTAAGGAATTTTACTTTAAACGAAGGAAAATTTCTATGAAAACAAGTACTTTTTTTTAATTTAAAGAAATTTGTTATACAAACAAAGACTGATTAATTCTACGGTTTAAGGGCAAAATTGTTTTTAATTTCCGGTCAATATTTTTTCAGTGCGGAAAGATATTAAAGTTAAAAAGGATATAAGCACATACATTTGAAAGTGAACTTAATTTTACCCTACACCGCATTGTGGTACAGGATATTATAACTTTGTGCATTTGTTTGTAACACGGACATAGCTAAATAGACTCAGAAAGTGATTCTAAGTCGATCGGTATAATAAGCGAGGCTCTAACTCATCTCTTTTTGAACGTTTCAAACAAATGCACAAATATGAAATGTCCTTCAATAAAACATGCTAAGCGGACTTGGCATTCGTTGGAATGAAGCCATTTATATATGTCCGTTCCAACTTGACATCTAAGCACTATAGAAGCCATATTTTACGTATTTTGAAATAATAAACGTTGTAGAATTTGAAGAAAATCGGTTCAGATTAGGATATTGCCTCGCTATATACTGAAATATTGCTCAGTGACCCCATAAAGACAAACTAACCATCACCAACCTACTAACAAAGGTTCAGAGAACTGCCTGCCTGAGCATAAGCGGAGCCTTAAGGACTACAGCGACCGAGTCTCTACAAGCCCTACTCCATATACACTGGCGTTGTCATTTACTCAGACAGCCAGGCTGCCATCAATTCTCTGGAGGCAACATCCCTAAATTCACAAACAGCCCTCGACTGCCGCAGATCTCTTAACGAGATAACTGAGCGGTTTAATATACACCTCATATGGGTGCCTGGGCATAGGGATATCCCGGGGAACTGCAAAGCCGATGAACTTGCTAGGAAAGGGACGACATTACAAATTCTCGAAGAATTTGCATATATTGGTGCGCCACTATCCACGTGCAAGCTTTGGCTTAGGCAAGAGGCAATCAGGCAGTCCAACGAAAGATGGACAGAAATCGGCACCTGCAGGGTAGCTAGACAAATCTGGCCAAGGTATGACCTGAGAAGGTCAAAATATCTCCTCGCACTAGAGAGGAAACGATTGTCTACGTTAGTACAGGTTCTGACGGGACACTGCTTGATCGGCGAACACGCCAAAAGATTGGGTATTGACTCCAATGACTTCTGCCGAAGCTGTGGAGATGAGGAAGAAGTGGAGAGCATTGAGCACTTGCTTTGCGACTGTCCCGCTTTGAGTAAACGACGACTGGACATACTGGGGTCGGCCTTTTTAGGCAGCCTAACAGATCTTTCCAGTATTTTCGATGAGGGGCATTTCAGCCCCTCATCGATGAGGGGCATTTCAGCCCGTGGTAACACTAGGTACCTAAACTGGTCTATATGAGCTTGTAAAAAAATACGGCTGCCACCCTAACCTAAACCTAAAGACCCCATAAAGAATATATATTCTTAATAGTCGTAAAATTCTAAAAGGATCCGCAATCGAAACGACTATTTTCTTCAAAATCTTTATAAACATAATACTCGTATCAGTGAATGCTTATAAGCTTAACAGTGAAGATAAATATTTTAAATTATGTGCAAGATAATGGCTTGCTCTGTTGCCACGCTCCTTTTGGTACCACCCACACAAAATGGCCAATTCATTCCAAAATTGAATAGTCCATAACTTTAATATCATTGCACGTAAACACTATTCCGCACAGAATAAGAGTATTTGTCACGCCCCTTCTGTTTATACAGCTTTATTTAAACACAACTTCCTCATAACTCATTTCATATTCTGTATTTAATACAACTTCTCGGCTCCCACTCAAAGTACCATATAACATTACTCATAAAATGATGGTTTACCTCAGTCGGCGTACGTGACTGATATGTTCTTACTTGTTTTCTTCGTCAAGTATACACATTTAACAAAATAATTTACGCTGTCATATTGCTTAAACTAAATCTGACATTTCGTCTATAAATAAAATCATACAACAATAAATGCGGGTTTGTCTAAAAACCACAATAAAACGAAATCAGTGTCAAAGTAACAGCTTAATATGTTCATACTAATTAAACAAAACCCAATATCACCAAAATTAAAAGTGTTATTCAGTTTGCAAGATCCGGAAATCAAGAGTATTTCCAAATTCCGTCAACTTAAATTCACACTTGTGTACTTCGTTCTCCAATTGTCTCTCTAAAAGTTTCCAAAAATACATGTCTGTTAAATTCCACATTTAAAAGGCATTTTTTGCCAAATGTGTTGGACTTGTATTGTAAGCTATACCCGTGCAGGGACTGTGCTCAATATTTCATGGAACTTTTCGCCAATATCTGTAGCTATACATACGATAAACGGAGGGGGGAAGCATACGTCATGTATATGTACATCATGTATATATGTATCTATTGTATGGCAACAATAAATCGTTTATTATCATGGAACGGATGAAATGTTAACAAAGGACTTGACCCGGATATGTAGGAGTTTCCTTTAATGACGCTTTCCACATTTCTTCTGGAAATATTTGTGTCAGTAGGATCAGAGCGAAGTATATAGAAAAAACATAAATGTAAGTACTTCCCAGATTTTCCTCATATTTATTCATATAAAGTCCTATATATGTCTGCTATGTTATCCATACGTATATATGTATGTACGCTCGTGTTCAAGTCTTCATGAAAATATTATTTCCGCCGGATATTGTCCCCAAACAATTGAACAATACGAGAGCATCATGGATTGTTTTTCATTGCTTAACAATGGAACAAATTTTTTGTTGTTAAAATTTTTTATTATTTTTTGCAGATGTTGCTCTCCTTTTTAAGCTGCATAGAAACGGGAATAGATAGAGTAGATTTAAATCAAATCCGACAGTATTACGAGGGCGGTTTGGAAACTTCTTAGCCTTTCAATGAAAGAGAATAGTTAGTTTTTCAGAAATATTTTTATTTTTCAATATAATCTTTGGGGCACTTCCTCCAGCTTCAGTCCATTGTTTGGATTGTTCTTTTGTCTCTGGAGTATAGTGGTGGATCCATGTCTTATCAACAGTTATGAAACGACGCTTAAAATCTATTTTATTTCGCTTAAAACGATCCAAACAAGCTTGAGAAATGTTCATTCTTATGCGTTTTTGGTCGACTGTTAACAAGTGCGGCACCCATCTTGCAGAAAGCTTTTTCATCTGTAGTTCTTCATGCAAAATTAAATGGACTCGATCATTTGTATTTGTATTTATACCCTACACCACACTGTGGTACAGGGTATTATAAGTTTGTTTCACGGCAGATGTTTGTACCACCTGAAAAAAACACAGCTAGACCCACCTTAAAGTATACCGATCGACTCAGAATCACTAGCTGAGTCGATTTAACGATGTCTGTCCGTCCGTCCGTCCGTCCTTCCGTCCGTCTGTCCATGTAAAGTTGTTCGTCGACTACAGGTCGCAATTTCACTCCGATCGTTCTGAACTTTTGCAGTTTAGAGTATTTCGCGGCTGTTAAGATCGCTATTGAATTTGCTTGAAATCGGTTCAGATTTAGATATAGCTCCCATATATATCTTTCGTCCGATTAGTCCTATAGAAGCTGTATTTTACATCCGATCGTTTTGGAATTTAGAATGGTAGCGTTTCTTGATCCATGAACCAACATTGCTGAATTTGAAGAAAATCGGTTAAGATTTAGCTATAGCTCCCATATATATGTTTCGTCCGATTTGGCCCTTTAGTCCTATAGAAGCTGTATTTTACATCCGATCGTTTTGAAATTTAGAATGGTAGAGTTTCTGGACCCATGAACCAACATTTCCGAATTTGAAGAAAATCGGTTCAGATTTAGCTATAGCTCCCATATATATGTTTCGTCCGATTTAGCCCTTTAGTCCTATAGAAGCTGTATTTTACATCCGATCATTTTGAAATTTAGAATGGTCGAGTTTCTTGATCCATGAACCAACATTGCCGAATTTGAAGAAAATCGGTTCAGATTTAGATATAGCTCCCATATATATCTTTCGTCCGATTTTGTCCTTTAGTCCTATAGAAGCTGTATTTTATATCCGATCGTTTTGAAATTTAGAATGGTAGAGTTTCTTGACCCATGAACCAACATTTCCGAATTTGAAGCAAATCGGTTCAGATTTAGCTATAGCTCCCATATATATGTTTCGTCCGATTTAGCCCTTTAGTCCTATAGAAGCTGTATTTTACATCCGATCATTTTGAAATTTAGAATGGTCGAGTTTCTTGATCCATGAACCAACATTGCCGAATTTGAAGAAAATCGGTTAAGATTTAGCTATAGCTCCCATATATATGTTTCGTCCGATTTTGCTATTTAGTCCTGTAGAAGCTGTATTTTACATCCAATCAATTTGAAATTTAGAATGGTAGAGTTTCTTGATCCATGAACCAACACTACCGAATTTGCAGAAAATCGGTTAAGATTTAGCTTTAGCTCCCATATATATGTTTCGTCCGATTTGGCCCTTTAGTCCTATAAAAGCTGTATTTTACATCCAATCGTTTTAAAATTTAGAATGGTAGAGTTTCTTGATCCATGAACCAACATTGCCGAATTTGAAGAAAATCGGTTAAGATTTAGTTATAGCTCCCATATATATGTTTCGTCCGATTTTGCTCTTTAGTCCTGAAGAAGCTGTATTTTACATCCAATCATTTTGAAATTTAGAATGGTAAAGTTTCTTGATCCATTAACCAACACTACCGAATTTGAAAAAAATCGTTTAAGATTTAGCTATAGCTCCCATATATATGTTTCGTCCGATTTGGCCCTTTAGTTCTATAGAAGCTGTATTTTACATCCAATCGTTTTGAAATTTAGAACGGTAGAGTTAATTGATCCATGAACCAACACTACCGAATTTGAAGAAAATCAGTTAAGATTTAGCTATAGCTCCCATATATATGTTTCGTCCGATTTGGCCCTTTAGTCCTATAAAAGCTGTATTTTACATCCAATCCTGTTGAAATTTAGAATGGTAGAGTTTCTTGATCCATGAACCAACACTACCGAATTTTAAGAAAATCGGTTAAGATTTAGCTATAGCTCCCATATATATGTTTCGTCCGATTTGGCCCTTTAGTCCTATAAAAGCTGTATTTTACATCCAATCGTTTTGAAATTTAGAATGGTAGAGTTTTTTTATTCATGAACCAACATTGCCGAATTTGAAGAAAATTGGTAAAGATTTAGCTATAGCTCCCATATATATGTTTCATCCGATTTGGCTCATTAGATCCAATCGTTTTTATACCCTACACCACACTGTGGTACAGGGTATTATTTAAGTATAAAATGTCCCAAAAGTAAATTTATGTAAACAATTTATACATGAATTACAAAATTTATATATCAGAGTTATTAAATATTACGAGAATGGTGTAGGGTATTATATAGTCGGCACCGCCCGACTTTAGCCTTTCCTCACTGGTTTTATTTGTTTTCCTATACACAAGACTTTAATTGTCTCATATTTTAGTATAGGAAGTGACTATCATTGATTAATAAATGTTGTATTACAATAATGAATATTAACACAATGGGTATAACTAATAGATTATTAATAACACTAGGTCACAAATAACAAAATTTTCTCTGTTATTTGTTTCTAGCATACTTTTTCTCATTGATTTTGACCTACTAAACACACGTGTCATAGATGCCCTGATAGCGTCGTTCCATAGCCTTCAATTCCTGATGAAAGCGCTCGCCGTGTTCGTCGCTCACGTCTCCTAAATTCTCAGGGAAAAAATCCAAATGAGAATGCAGAAAGTGTATTTTAAGTGACATGTGCACTCCTACCCAAAAATGAAAAAAAAACGAGAATTAAAACGCTATTTAAATTAACATTTGTTTCAAAAAAAACCTACCCATTGCTTCATAGTTCTTTACCAGAGTTCTTTATCCATGCTGCGGCTTCGATGGGTGATAACAGCTTCGGGAATGTTTCATCTTTCAACATTTTTTTTATCTCGGGTCCTGCGAAGACTCCTTCTTTAATTTTTGCCAGCGAAAGGTAAGGGAAAATTGACCGTAAATAGGCAAAAGCTTCACCTTCTTTGTCCAATTTTTTGGCAAAATTTTTTATCAAACCCAATTTTATGTGCAGCGTCGGAAGTATTATATTTTCTCGGTTCTCTATTAGTGGTTTGCGCTGAACATTCGCTTCTCCAACTACAGGTTTCGTTCGTTCCGGCCATTTTTTGAATATAATGCTGATCATCAGCGCGGCTATTCCAAAGGCACAGAAAACAGCAATGTCGCGTATAGCCTCCTTGGAGTCCACACAGAATGGCCACAACTTTGAGGTCGGCGCATATTTTCCAATTATATTTGCTATACTCTATGCATTTCAGCAAAATGTTCATAGTTTCATAGTTCTCCTTTGAATGAACCGCATGAGCAATAGGAAGAGATGGCTTTTCATTCCCATTATGTAACAGAACTGCCTTCAAGCTCTCTTTGTTGCTGTCAATAAACAACCTCCATTCATTGGGGTTGTGAATTTGGTGAAGCTCTTGGAACAAGCCGGAAATGTCGCTGCAAAAACATATTTCGTCTTTCTTTGTATAAAATGTTGCATACTGCTGGTGACGCTTCCTGTACGCTGTTACTTTCACTTCTGAATCCGCAAATCCACACTGTACCATCCGAGACGCAAAAAGTTCGGATTTCTCCTTAGTGAGACCAAAATCGCGCACCCAATCCTTTAGTTCGGCCTGTGACAGTAATTTTCGCTTTCTGCACGCCCCAAATTCGCTTGCACTTGACTCGGACTCTTGATCTGACGATTCTGCTTTTTGAAGAAATGCACCAGGGCACACTGGATATGGTACATCATTCGAATGTGGTACTGGAAGTGCAAACGATCCCACTTGAGCGTAGTTCCATTTTAAAAATCTCCCTACCCCACTGTTTGTGGTGAGGCAAAAATAACAGATCATTGGTGTATCGTATTTCATATGGCGCCTAAAATTAAAATAAATTACTATATTTGCTTTGCTTAATGTGTTTAAATAAAAATTCTTACCTTCCGCCAGCTGCCCAGTTGGTTAGGATTATATAGCAAAGATCACATAGCGACTTAGGTGTCCATGGTTCTGTGATATTTGGTGAAATACCAAAATAATTCAAATAGTGCAATTGCACTGCTGGAGTAAACGTGTGTGCGTGATTATTCTTTATAAACTCGCCACAAACATTGCAGAAATTGTCTGGATTGTTCAAACACTCGAACACACGCAGTCTTTTACTCATTGTCTTACTTGTTGGGTAGGTATTATATGCACTTAAATTCAATTTGTTTCACTTTTTACTCGTACTACTCGCGTTCGTAGACACTTGTTGAATGACAAAAAACGATTAATGAACACCTATAAATACTAAGTATGTTACAATATTTTACTGACAGGTACTTATGAATGGGCGCATCTTTTAAGGGTGGCTATATACTTGATTCAGCAAGTGTGCGTTTCAAATTGTGGAAAAGTTTCCAAATAATGACCACTCACAAATGTGGGGGGAATTTCTGTAAAAAAATCCGATACAGGTAGCCATCGGGAAAACGCACATCAATAAAAAAGTGTAATTCCCTTTTTTCCCTTTAATTGACTGTGAACGGAGTAGCAGTCATAAAGGAACACGAAGAGCGTCCACGCAGATTCAGAAGCGTATATTACTCTGCAACCACAATCATAAAAATTAAATAACTATTTGTGTATTACTTATTTTTTTTAATTCTGAGAATCATAAAAATTACGTAAACGTTTTTTCCAAACAATTTTGTACATGTAAAGTGGGTTTGCCAAAATTCGTATCGTAAAATGCACCTGTGTTTCTATGTTCTGCATTTTCATTATACCATTTTCGACGAAACGTCCCTACGGTATTGTAAATAGGTTTTTTACAATTCAGTCAGAATTTATTTGGTTTGAGACCATATGTTCCATTTACTTTCTGTCTATTCCAAGAAAGTAATAGAAACAAATACAAAAATTGGTGGAGAGTTTTAATTGCTTGGTAGAATTGACTGCAGTTTCGATAGACACCACTCTATCATCTTCAGAATTCAGTAGCAATAGTGTATGTCTTTAACTTAAATCAGCTGAAATACTTGAGGAAGCAGTAAATTGAATTTAACAAGAACTGCTAACCAAACCCGTATTTTGCCGAACTAAGTCAACATACTAAAACTCTCATACCAATACATTTTTGTTTTTTGCTTGGGTTCGCATCGCGAACCACGGAAACAAATGTAGTTTTGTCAACGGCTAATGCCGACGTCATCGTACCTCATGTGTTTGTATGTGTTGTTGTTATTTATTGTTGGTCTGTGCTTTTGTTATTCAGTCAGAATTTATTTGGTTTGAGACCATATGTTCCATTTACTTTCTGTCTATTCCAAGAAAGTAATAGAAACAAATACAAAAATTGGTAGAGAGTTTTAATTGCTTGGTAGAATTGACTGCAGTTTCGATAGACACCACTCTATCATCTTCAGAATTCAGTAGCAATAGTGTATGTCTTTAACTTAAATCAGCTGAAATACTTGAGGAAGCAGTAAATTGAATTTAACAAGAACTGCTAACCAAACCCGTATTTTGCCGAACTAAGTCAACATACTAAAACTCTCATACCAATACATTTTTGTTTTTTGCTTGGGTTCGCATCGCGAACCACGGAAACAAATGTAGTTTTGTCAACGGCTAATGCCGACGTCATCGTACCTCATGTGTTTGTATGTGTTGTTGTTATTTATTGTTGGTCTGTGCTTTTGTTATTCAGTCAGAATTTATTTGGTTTGAGACCATATGTTCCATTTACTTTCTGTCTATTCCAAGAAAGTAATAGAAACAAATACAAAAATTGGTAGAGAGTTTTAATTGCTTGGTAGAATTGACTGCAGTCTCGATAGACACCACTCTATCATCTTCAGAATTCAGTATCAATAGTGTATGTCTTTAACTTAAATCAGCTGAAATACTTGAGGAAGCAGTAAATTGAATTTAACAAGAACTGCTAACCAAACCTGTATTTTGCCGAACTAAGTCAACATACTAAAACTCTCATACCAATACATTTTTGTTTTTTGCTTGGGTTCGCATCGCGAACCACGGAAACAAATGTAGTTTTGTTTTTTACAATTATGAAATATTTGTGTTATTAATATTAATTTAAAAATTTTATCAAAACTGCAAAGTGCTGTGACATTTGAAAAAAATGTCAAAAAAAAAAAATTGCTGATTTCACTAAATTTTTGAAATTTCACGTCCCTTGCCAGAACAGAAGACATTAACCCAGGGTGGTGAAATTTTGAACAGAAGTAACTTATGTATAGGAGCAACTGTTCCGTTCTATTCCAAAAGGATTATAAAAAACTTGCTTTTTCGATCCCTCCTAGTAGGTTAGCTGTGCAAATAATGAAAATCACAATATCGTGAAATAGCGGAATTTCGGTCTTATACCAAAAAAATTATAAGTCCGCCATTTGTTGTCAGATTTTGTTAAGTAAGTGCTTATTTTCTTTGGAAAAATGCCAGCTATACGTAAAAAAACCAAAATCGCTGTTAGCATCGCGTTTTATATTTTATATGAATTTTTATATGAATTTTTCTGCCACATTTTTACTAAAAAACGCAGTTTTTTACCTTTTTAAGCCGCCAACATCAAAACTACTCACCCGATTTGAAAATTTTCTGAGAATGAGTTGTAGACGGCTCAATTTGCTTTAATTAGTAGTAGGATCAAATACGTCAAAGAAGACGAAAGATATGCTCAAAATTGTAAGTGTACCTCCAAAAATTAAAAAAAAAAGTTCAAAAATTTGTATCTCGAAAACCAATCGACAGAAAAATTTTTAAAACTCATTTTCGTGTTCAGTAGGTCAAAATCAATGAGAAAAACTATGCTAGAACCAAATAACAAAACGACTGTTGGCTAGTGTAATTGATAAAAAAAAACATAAAAAACTTAATTATTATAAATATAGAAAAGAAAGTAATAAAGCAATCTATAAGTAACATGGATTACGAAAAAAGGACAGAAACTGCAAAATAATTTTAATGGTTATTCATCAAGTATCATTCAATATAGAAATTATTAATATTAGCTTAAAATGAAGAACAATGCATAATTATCAGGAATTAACCGGCAACAAGAAGGTGGACAACGTTTTTCTTAAAGTGGGCTGCGTTACATATAGTTTGGATTGTATAAGGAAGCAAGTTCCAATTGCGAGCTGCGTTAATAAAAAATTGCCATTCGGATATCAGACAGTTATGCCTGAATAAAATTAATCTTTTTCCTCTACTGAAATTTGAGATGCCCATGATATTAGCTATTTCACGCACTTTTATTCGTCGATCATTTAATACCATATCATGCACTTTGGCTACAATTTCTGTTGTTGTTGCTGTTTTTGGACGTCCACTACGTGGTTCATCTTCAATGCTTGTACGACCACGTTTAAATTCAGCAACCAAATTTTTTACTGTTGCATATGAAGGATCACTTTCACCTAACACATTCACCATATCGTTTTGAATTGCTTGTCCCGATAAACCTTTTTATACCCTACACCACACTGTGGTACAGGGTATTATAAGTTTGTTTCACGGCAGATGTTTGTAACACCTGAAAATAACACAGCTAGACCCACCTTAAAGTATACCGATCGACTCAGAATCACTAGCTGAGTCGATTTAACGATGTCTGTCCGTCCGTCCGTCCGTCCGTCCATGTAAAGTTGTTCGTCGACTACAGGTCGCAATTTCACTCCGACGTTCTGAAATTTTGCAGTTTAGAGTATTTCGCGGCTGTTAAGATCGCTATTGAATTTGGTTGAAATCCGATTTGGCCCTTTGGTCCGATTTGGCCCTTTGGTCCGATTTGGCCCTTTGGTCCGATTTGGCCCTTTAGTCCTATAGAAGCTGTATTTTACATCCAATCGTTTTGAAATTTAGAATGGTAGAGTTTCTTGATCCATGAACCAACATTGCCGAATTTGAAGAAAATCGGTTAAGATTTAGCTATAGCTCCCATATATATGTTTCGTCCGATTTGGCCCTTTAGTCCTATAGAAGCTGTATTTTACATCCGATCGTTTTGAAATTTAGAATGGTAGAGTTTCTTGATCCATGAACCAACATTGCCGAATTTGAAGAAAATCGGTTAAGATTTAGCTATAGCTCCCATATATATGTTTCGTCCGATTTGGCCCTTTAGTCCTATAGAAGCTGTATTTTACATCCAATCGTTTTGAAATTAAAAATGGTAGCGTTTCTTGATCCATGAACCAACATTGCCGAATTTGAACAAAATCGGTTAAGATTTAGCTATAGCTACCATATATATGTTTCGTCCGATTTTGCTCTTTAGTCCTGTAGAAGCTGTATTTTACATTTTGAAATTTAGAATGGTAGAGTTTCTTGATCCATGAACCAACACTACCGAATTTGAAGAAAATCGGTTAGGATTTAGCTATAGCTCCCATATATATGTTTCGTCCGATTTGGCCCTTTAGTTCTATAGAAGCTGTATTTTATCTATAGCTCCCATATATATGTTTCGTCCGATTTGGCCCTTTAGTCCTATAAAAGCTGTATTTTACATCCAATCCTTTTGAAATTTAGAATGGTAGTGTTTCTTGATCCATGAACCAACATTGCCGAATTTGAAGAAAATCGGTTAAGATTTAGCTATAGCTCCCATATATATGTTTGGTCTGATTTTGCTCTTTAGTCCTGAAGAAGCTGTATTTTACATCCAATCATTTTGAAATTTAGAATGGTAGAGTTTCTTGATCCATGAACCAACACTACCGAATTTGAAGAAAATCGGTTAGGATTTAGCTATAGCTCCCATATATATGTTTCGTCCGATTTGGCCCTTTAGTCCTGTAGAAGCTGTATTTTACATCCAATCATTTTGAAATTTAGAATGGTAGAGTTTCTTGATCCATGAACCAACACCACCGAATTTGAAGAAAATCGGTTCAGATTTAGATATAGCTCTCATATATATCTTTCGTCCGATTTGGCCCTTTAGTCCCATAGAAGCTGTATTTTACATCCGATCGTTTTGAAATTTGGAATGGTAGAGTTTCTTGATCCATGAACCAACATTGCCGAATTTGAAGAAAATCGGTTAAGATTTAGCTATAGCTCCCATATATATGTTTCGTCCGATTTTGCTCTTTAGTCCTGTAGAAGCTGTATTTTACATCCAATCATTTTGAAATTTAGAATGGTAGAGTTTCTTGATCCATGAACCAACCTAATTTGAAGAAAACCGGTTAAGATTTAGCTATAGCTCCCATATATATGCTTCGTCCGATTTTGCTCTTTAGACCTGAAGAAGCTGTATTTTACATCCAATCATTTTGAAATTTAGAATGGTAGAGTTTCTTGATCCATGAACCAACACTACCGAATTTGAAGAAAATCGGTTAAGATTTAGCTATAGCTCCCATATACATGTTTCGTCCGATTTGGCCCTTTAGTCCTGTAGAAGCTGTATTTTACATCCAATCGTTTTGAAATTTAGAATGGTAGAGTTTCTTGATCCATAAACCAACACTGCCGAATTTAAAGAAAATCGGTTAAGATTTAGCTATAGCTCCCATATATATGTTTCGTCCGATTTGGCCCTTTAGTTCTATAAAAGCTGTATTTTACATCCAATCGTTTTGAAATTTAGAATGGTAGAGTTTCTTGATCCATGAACCAACACCACCGAATTTGAAGAAAATCGGTTAAGATTTAGCTATAGCTCCCATATATATGTTTCGTCCGATTTTGCTCTTTAGTCCTGAAGAAGCTGTATTTTACATCCAATCATTTTGAAATTTAGAATGGTAGAGTTTCTTGATCCATGAACCAACACTACCGAATTTGAAGAAAATCGGTTAGGATTTAGCTATAGCTCCCATATATAGGTTTCGTCCGATTTGGCCCTTTAGTCCTGTAGAAGCTGTATTTTACATCCAATCATTTTGAAATTTAGAATGGTAGAGTTTCTTGATCCATGAACCAACACCACCGAATTTGAAGAAAATCGGTTAAGATTTAGCTATAGCTCCCATATATATGTTTCGTCCGATTTGGAACTTTAGTTCTATAGAAGCTGTATTTTACATCCAATCGTTTTGAAATTTAGAATGGTAGAGTTTCTTGATCCATAAACCAACACTGCCGAATTTAAAGAAAATCGGTTAAGATTTAGCTATAGCTCCCATATATATGTTTCGTCCGATTTGGCCCTTTAGTTCTATAAAAGCTGTATTTTACATCCAATCGTTTTGAAATTTAGAATGGTAGAGTTTCTTGATCCATGAACCAACACCACCGAATTTGAAGAAAATCGGTTAAGATTTAGCTATAGCTCCCATATATATGTTTCGTCCGATTTTGCTCTTTAGTCCTGAAGAAGCTGTATTTTACATCCAATCATTTTGAAATTTAGAATGGTAGAGTTTCTTGATCCATGAACCAACACTACCGAATTTGAAGAAAATCGGTTAGGATTTAGCTATAGCTCCCATATATAGGTTTTGGCCCTTTAGTCCTGTAGAAGCTGTATTTTACATCCAATCATTTTGAAATTTAGAATGGTAGAGTTTCTTGATCCATGAACCAACACCACCGAATTTGAAGAAAATCGGTTAAGATTTAGCTATAGCTCCCATATATATGTTTCGTCCGATTTGGAACTTTAGTTCTATAGAAGCTGTATTTTATGGTAGAGTTTCTTGATCCATGAACCAACACCACCGAATTTGAAGAAAATCAGTTAAGATTTAGCTATAGCTCCCATATATATGTTTCGTCCGATTTGGCCCTTTAGTTCTATAGAAGCTATATTTTACATCCAATCGTTTTGAAATTTAGAATGGTAGAGTTTCTTGATTCATGAACCAACACCACCGAATTTGAAGAAAATCAGTTAAGATTTAGCTATAGCTCCCATATATATGTTTCGTCCGATTTGGCCCTTTAGTTCTATAGAAGCTGTATTTTACATCCAATCGTTTTGAAATTAAAAATGGTAGCATTTCTTGATCCATGAACCAACATTGCCGAATTTGAAGAAAATCGGTTAAGATTTAGCTATAGCTCCCATATATATGTTTCGTCCGATTTTGCTCTTTAGTCCTGTAGAAGCTGTATTTTACATCCAATCCTTTTGAAATTTAGAATGGTAGAGTTTCTTGATCCATGAACCAACACTACCGAACTTGAAGAAAATCGGTTAAGATTTAGCTATAGCTCCCATATATATGTTTCGTCCGATTTGGCCCTTTAGTCCTATATAAGCTGTATTTTACATCCAATCGTTTTGAAATTTAGAATGGTAGAGTTTCTTGATCCATGAACCAACATTGCCGAATTTGAAGAAAGTCGGTTAAGATTTAGCTATAGCTCCCATATATATGTTTCGTCCGATTTGGCCCTTTAGTTCTATAGAAGCTATATTTTACATCCAATCGTTTTGAAATTTAGAATGGTAAAGTTTCTTGATTCATGAACCAACACCACCGAATTTGAAGAAAATCAGTTAAGATTTAGCTATAGCTCCCATATATATGTTTCATCCGATTTGGCTCTTTAGATCCAATCGTTTTTATAACCTACACCACACTGTGGTACAGGGTATTATTTAAGTATAAAATGTGGCGGTACGAACTAAGTCCCCAATGAACTTAGTCCCCAAAACAAAAATGAACTAAGTCCCCAAATTTGGGGACCTAATTCATTATGAAATAAAACCCCAAGATTTAAAGTGAACCAAATCCCCAATGCAATGAAATAAGGCCCCAAAATGGAAATGAATGAAAACCTCAATTTTTTCAATTACAAAAATTAATATATGTCCCCAAATGTTATTCTTAAAAAAATTATTCTAAAAAATAATACTTTATGCAATGCATTACGTGTTTGCTTGCATAGAGTCTTCGACAACTTTGCCGTAATACGGGCAGTTGTAGTTTCGGAACCATTATGGCGATGCGTTTCTGAAAAAATGTTAGCCCATCGATGTGAAATGCTTAACTATATTTGCACTTTTTAGGTCCAAATGATGTAGTACCTCAAATTGAACTTAGCTCCAAACTTAAATTTTGCGAAATGTGTTAGAAAAGTGCAGTTGTCGGGAAAATGACAGAGAAAATTTTGCACATTTTCCAGAATCGAAATCGCCATTAGAAACAGCTACTTTTTGAAAACCTAATATATTCCAATAAAGATTTCTGTTTCGTCTAACAGCCTGGCAAAAATTAAACCCAATAAGGAAATAAATGTCTCAATATCAGTACCAAAAACCTAAAGAAAAATAAATTTAACCATTTGAATGTTTGTATTTATTTAATTAAGGTATTTAAGAATATAATAGCTTTAACGATTTCTTGTTACAGGACTTTCAAATGATCCCTGTGAATCAGACTGAGTTTACTTTTAAACAAAAACATTATTTCTAATGGAAAATATAAAATTACAGTTTTGCTCGAGGAACATTATAACGAATAAAGCGCGCGCGATTTATCATAAAAAATTTTCGCATCCCAACAAAAAATACTGGAAAAATCTAATAGACAATATGTAGTTTTTATTACTGCTATATTTAAACAAATTGTATCCTTACTTGCTTAAAGCATCCATGAGGAATAATTTTTAAAGTTTCGTCTGTCAGGAATGTCTGATTTGTAGGAAATATTTTTCTTTAATTAGGTAAATTTTGTTAATGACTAAATCATGCAGAATGAGTAATTGTGTTCCCCATTGCAACAATGTTGGGCGATTTGTTTCATTCTCTCAAATTGGGGAGTTATTTCATTATTAATTAATTCCCCAAATTTAATAATGAAATAAATCCCCAAAAAATGAAATAAGTCCCCAAAATAGTTGTTGTTGTCTTCAAGTATAAACTTTTGAGGACTTAGTTCATTTTTGTTTTGGGGACTAAGTTCATTGGGGACTTAGTTCGTAACGCCATAAAATGTCCCAAAAGTAAATTTATGTAAACAATTTATACATGCATTACAAAATTTATATATCAGAGTTATTCAATATTACGAGAGTGGTGTAGGGTATTATATAGTCGGCACCGCCCGACTTTAGCCTTTGCTTACTGGTTTTACATCCAATCGTTTTGAAATATAGAATGGTAGAGTTTCTTGATCCATGGACCAACATTGACGAATTTAAAGAAAATCGGTTAAGATTTAGCTTTAGCTCCCATATACAGGGTTGCCCATATTCGACGGACCCATCTGGCAACGCCATAACTTTTGACAGAGATGTCAGATCGCTTAATGACATACCGCGTTTGAAGCGTCAGTCCAAGCAGATTTTTACCATGGAACAATACACGCCACGCGAGCGCTCTGAAATAGTTGAAATTTACATTCAACAGATGAAGTCAATTGTGAAAACTCAACGTGCTTTTAAAATATTAAAAAATGTGAGAAGTGCGCCTTCTAAGAACACCATTAAGCGTTTATACGAAAAATTTTCGCCACTGAAAATCCTCAGGAGATTCAAGAATTGCCTCTTCATGACGAAAAAGTCACAGTTTGGTGCGGCGTTAGTGCGAAAACGGTCATTGGGCCGTTTTTCTTCCAAAACGAAAATGGCCATGCTGTTACCATCAACCAGGAGCGTTATCGCGACATGATGACCAATTTTGTGATGCCAATTATTCGTCGAAAGCGTATGAGGCAGTTCTGGTTTCAACAAGACGGCGCTCCACCGCACACAAGTCGCATAACAATCGATTTTCTGAAGAATTTGTTTCCGGGCCGTTTGATGTCGAAAAGTGGTGATTTGGACTGGCCACCGCGTTCGCCCGATTTGACGCCGCCTGACTTCTTCTTGTGGGGATATTTGAAGTCAAAGGTTTACGTTAACAAGCCAAGGACCGTAGAAGAGCTCAAGGACAACATTCGTGAAGAAATAGCCGCTATTCCGGCCGAAATGTTGGCGAAAACGATGGAAAATGCTGCAAAAAGGGCACAATACGCCATCAACGCCAGAGGCGGCCATTTGAGAGATATCATATTCAAAAATTGATGTAAACAAATCTACTTGGAACAAATTAAATGATTAAGATTGCCAACCGCCAAATTTTTATTTCTTTCTTTGATTTTTTTTAAAAAAACATGGGTCCGTCGAATATGGGCAACCCTGTACATCTTTCGTCCGATTTGGCCCTTTGGTCCTATACAAGCTGTATTTTACATCCAATCGTCTTGAAATTTAGAACGGTAGAATTTCTTGATCCATGGACCCACATTACCGAATTCGAACACATTCGGTTAAGATTTAGCTATAGCTCTCATATATATGTTTCGTCCGATTTGGCCCTAAAACGCTATAGAAGATGTATCTAACATCCAATCGTTTTGAAATTTAGCATGGTAGAGTTTCTTCATCCATGGACGAACATTTCCGAATTTGCAGAAAATCGGTTCAGATTTAGCTATAGCTCCTATATATATGTTTCGTCCGATTTGGCTCTTTAGTCCTGTAGAAGCTGTATTTTACATCCAAGTGTTTTGAAATTTAGTATGGTAGAGTTTCTTGGTCCATGGATGAACGTTGCAAAAAAATCGAACGTTGAATTATATAAAATGTCCCAAAAGTAAATTTATGTAAACAATATATACATGAATTACAAAATTAATATTTCAGTGTTATTCAATATTGGGAGAGTGGTGTAGGGTATTATATAGTCGGCCCCGCCCGACTTTAGCCTTTCCTTACTGGTTTACAATATAATGCAGTTCAATCAATGAGAGTACATTATTTCTGTATAACATTGAACAAAACATTCAAACTTTAATTTATAATTGACTGCAAAGATGAGGTTGAACAAAGTTATGGATGTCATGCAGGGGCTTATATATTTATACCCTACGCCACACTGTGGTACATGATATTATAGCTTAGTGCTTTTGCTTGTAATACCCAAAAGAAAATGACCTATGATGAGTATAGGTCATTTATTTATATTATACCAATGGACTTAGAATCACTTTCTGATTCGATTGAGCTATGTCCGTCCATCTGTCCGTACATTTGTCTATGTATTCTTGTAATAAAAATAGAGGTCGCAATTCTGATCGTGGTCAAATTTGGCACGTATATCTTGTTTTCCTAAGGATGAACCCTATTGGAATTGGTGAAAGTCGGCCCAGATTTAGATATTGCTTTCATATATATGTATCTCCCGATGTGGCGTCAAAACTCTTTTGTTGTTGTATTTAGTATATAGTTGTATTTAATTAAATTTAATTAATATATTAACTCAGGAACTAATACCGCAAAATTTTGAGAAAATCGGTTAAGATTGAGATATAGCCCTCTAATATAAATGTTACTCCCGATTTGGTATGTAAGCCCTTTAGAAGCTGCATTTTATATCCGATCAGTAAGAAATTATGCAAAAAGAGGTTTATTAGTTCAAGACTAAACACCGCCAAATTTGGGGAAAATTGATTTAGAGTTAGATATGCTAGCCCCATATATATGTTCCTCCCGATTTAGTATCAAAGCTCTACAGAAGTGAATCTATAGTTTCGATAATTACAAAATTTGTCAGAAACAAGTTCCTTAATTTTGGAAACAATACTATTTAATTTTGGGAGAAATCGGTTCAGATTTAAATATAGCCCCCATATATTTTTGAGGATTTCATGTCAAATCAGTCTATTTTTAAAACCCCACAAAGTGAGGGTATACATTAGTCGGTTTACTCGACTGCAATTTCTTTCTGGTTTTAATCTTTAAAGATGCAGATTGTATCAAGGCTTGTGGCATCGTTTTCAAAGTGTTCATTGCCCCCGACTTTGATCATGTTTTGAAAATATGTAATTTGAATTCATTGCGCAACTAACCGCAAACATATTGTTTTTTTTGCCTGATTGTTTTGACCAGTCTAATGTATATTGCGAGAACCAATATTTTAATGTAATCCATGACTTGCGGAACACATAACATTTCCAACGTTAGGTGAAACAGTGGCCTAAACAATATTACAACCAAATCTAATAATATATTTTTGTACATCTGAATATGATCTTATTTATGTGTTATGACCAGTGCTGCCAGGAATGACGATTTATCGATTTTTGAAGCCCAAAATAGGACATGACGATTTGACTATTTTTACCCTGAAATGAAAATTTTCATGATATCAAAAGAGTAATGAAAACATCACAAATTGTTCTTGTATTAAGAATTGTTTATAATCACTTCGGGATATTGTATAATTATACTCCCATTTTTGTTTTTGAAATGAAAATCAGAAAATTTCTCAAATAATATGAATCGCTTACAATAACAGGAAAAATCTCTGAGTTTTGTTAAGTTGTAAAATTGGTAGATGAAATTGCAGTGACATTTTGTAGGTAATGTAAGAGCTACGTCAAAACTTGGACCTAGGAGGTAATTATTCCAACGAATGGTTTCGGCTAACGTTAATCGCAAATTATCATTTGTAATCCAAATAGGGATGATTTTTTTCTTTATGGCCAATAATTAAATTCTAATGGGACCTTTGTACGCCACTACGAGTTTATCAAAATGTGGACAAATGAGACGACTTGATCCTTGAAATGGTTCTGGGTACAAAATACAAATTGCCGAATTTTAGCCCAATCGATTGGTATTTGTGGTTTCTAAGGCCCTAAAAATTCAAACCAAATTGTTGCCAAATGAACTCAGTTATGTGGTTTCTATATAACCAGTAAGGAAAGGCAGAAAGTCGGGTGCGCCGAATATATAATATCCTAAACCTACCTAACAATGCGATAATGGTCATTGTGATAATAATTTGGAATAATTGGTAAATGGGTACGAACGTATTATTTAATTCTGAACCGATAATCGCTAAATTAAGCAATATTTGTCTCTAAATTGAGAAACATCTTTCTGGAAAATTTTAATGATCGGAAGTAAAGTACAATTTCTATAGCGCTTTGATACCAAATCAGGAGGAACATATATATGGAGGTTATATATATATCTGAACCGATTTTTCCTGAATACTCATTCATGTAGAAATACCTCTTTCTGTCGAATTTCATACTGATCGGATATAATATACAGTCTCTACAGCGCTTTCATGTCAAATCAGGGGAAACGTATATATAGGGACTATATCTAAATCTGAACCGAAATTCCAAATTTAAAAGTGTTCATTCATATAATAGGAAACCTCTTTCTGTCGAATTTCATACTTTTCGGATATAAAATACAGTTTTTACAGCGCTTACATATCAAATCGGGGGTAACATATATATGGGGGCTATAGCTAAATCTGAACCGATTCTCTCCGAATTTGGCAGTATTCCTTCATGTAGAAAGAAACCACTTTTTGCCGAATTTCGCACTGATCGGATATAAAATAACATTTTTACAGCGCTTACATGTCGGGGGTAACTTATATATGCGGGCTATATCTAAATCTGAACCGTTTTCTTCCAGAGTTAACAGTGTCATTTATCCTATTAATATTATAAAATCGTTTGTTTGTCTGTTTGTGTGTTTGTTTGTTTGTTTGTTCCAGCATCACGCCTAAATGGCTGAACCGATTTACTTGAAACTTGGTGGAAAGATAGACCAATGCCTAGGAAGTGCCATAGGCTACTTTGATTTTTGATTGTCCGCCAAGAGATTTTCGACCACTTGACCACATACGCTCCTGTTAAAGCTAGAGAACTGAAATTTTGCACACACATAGACTGGAGTGTTGTACAAATTACGGACTACTCGCTTAATCATATTTCGGCCAGTAGTCAGTTGTAGCGCTATCAAAAACTTGCGTTTAAATTTTGCTTTGGTATAGACTTGAGTGTTGTATACCCTTCGGACTATTCACACAGTCGTTTTTGACACGTAGTCAGTTGTCGCGCTATCAAAATTTTAAATATTTTTTTGTAGGTATTTCAGAAGCGCCTAAAATGATACACAGATAAAATAATATGTAGTACTATACCCGAGAAATGCAATTTTGAATTCTACGATTGTGGTCAGTTAAGCAATGACCAAAACCATTTTCAATCTTTACTGGCTTTCAAGATTCTTTAAGAGTTTTTCATTCTTTCAATACATTAAAAATCCCATAAATTGCACTCTCATAGACATGAGTGTTGTATAAACCACGGGCTACTCACGTAGACATTTTTCGGCCAGTGGTCAGTTATAGCGCTATCAATTGTTTTTGTCCTTTCTGAAGCCTCTTATAGGACACAAAGTTAAAACTTTGTAAATATAATAATTTTGAATTCTCTGATTGTGGTCAGAGATTGTGGTCTCTCACCACTTAATGTGGTAAGATACACATATATAACGTTGTCAATTCAGTCAAATCTCAGACTGTGGCCAGTGTAGCAGTGACCAATGCAATTTCCACTCTTCTCTAAAACATGTCCTTCGTCCGGAATAAAGCTCAAAAACTTTGTTGATGATTTTTTGACGATTTCTAATATTTGATTGATTGAATTCGTCTGGCAACACTGATTATGACAAAGGACAAATTGCTATCACTCGACGCTTATTATTATTATTATTA
Organism: Eudasyphora cyanicolor; assembly: GCA_963930755.1. Lineage (NCBI taxonomy): Eukaryota > Metazoa > Arthropoda > Insecta > Diptera > Muscidae > Eudasyphora > Eudasyphora cyanicolor. The sequence continues at coordinate 57,186,060 of OZ005735.1, forward strand.
TTATTATTATTATTAAATTTGACTTGAAGTCCGCTAAATAATAAATTAAAATAAAGTTGCAGAAAAAATAAACTTGATTACCGAATATCTCGATTCGATGGGCGTATGGCTTACGTCACTATTTCACCCAACGATTCATATTCTGGCCATTGTTGACTTACTTTTTCGTCTACCATCACCGCTGTGGAGTGTTTTAAACAATTGCAGCTGACAGGTTTGATGAAGCAGATAAATAAAAAATATCAGCATTAAAGTGTTAACAATAATATTTTGTTGCCCGCAGTTCTGTTCTGTATTTGTCATCTACTTTTTGTTTTATGCGCCAAAAAGTGATTGACGAGATGACTGCTTTTTTTGCTCGGAGCGGAAATAGGTTTTTCCTGACAGAAGATTGAAATACAAATTTGTGAAAATATTTGCGGTTGAGTTTACGGATGATGGACAGTTATCTTCGATTATTCTGTGGAGGGTTATTTATATACTTTTTTTGTTTTGTTTATGACTAGTATTTATGTACATATTTAGTCTTAAAGAAACTTTAATAACTCAGTCAATTGCAAACGGATTTTTAAGAGACTGGTTGCATTATTTTCCTTATAAAAAATTAATCGTTCGGTTATCTCACAATATTATTGGTAAAAACATTGCCTAAACTAGAAAATGACGGACAAAAATTAAAAAATGTGTTTGTAGGACCAATAAGCCTATATTCCTATAGCTTTAAATAAAAATGTACATCGTTCGAAAGGTATAATTTTCATCTTTCCAAATTCTTTTAGAGATTGAAAATCGGTTAATAATTAACAATTTTATAGGCGTTCGAGTGGAAAAAGGCAAGAAAATCGGGTTTTTACCCGTAAATCCGGATTTTGGGGGAGTCCGGGGAATTCCAAAAATATATTCGTGTTGTACTAGACAAGTCCTACAGGAAAAACAGCATCACATCATTTGCTTCTCAACTTGAGTTTATTTTGTCGCACTGTGTAATAAACATTCCCCATTCAATTTGAATTTTCTGTGTTTTTTTCTTTAAAAAAGTAGGGAACCTTAAGAAACAAATTAAAGCAAAAGCTTACTTGAAATCCATTTCCAGATATATAAAATTCTTCTTATAATTATATTTAACCTTATCCTTATATTTTCAACAAAAATTAACTTTAAACTAAAGCAAATATTACCCCCTTCTCGGGTGAGAGTTCGTTTAAAAGTTGACCAACTTATGGGAATAGACATGAGATAGGCAGTGCCGGAAATTGCCCCAACATACTGTGGCGAACAGACAAACACAACTGCCCGGAGTTCATCCAAACAAGAAACAACTGCATCAAACCAGCTATTTTTAAATACAAAGCACCATAGATAGACACAACATATTCAAAAACAAATATGTTTACTCAGATGTATTTATGTTTGTGTATATGTAAATACTTTAGGGAAGTTATTATTTATTTATATTAGAGTCTCCCAACACATCCACTACAATTTCTTAATGATATATGCAGATTTATCGCCTCTAACGAAACAAAAACACTGTGGGCACAATGCACTTTAAAAATGTATCCTCGAAAAAATAACATCCTCCGCATAATTTCGACCGGCTTAATCGAATGGTATTAGCCGTTTTTTCTTGTGACCTCGCGTTTTCAGGATATTTAGCAACAAATTTTGCTGGGTAATACAGGTTCTATGTCAAAGAACGAAGTAAAGACATACTTCCAGAAGTATTTCTCCTCAAACACACGGCACCCCCGCCATCCCTGCTCTTCCACATTCACCAGAAAATCACTCTTAAAAAAAATTATGTTATATCAAAAGTCGGAGAAAGCGATGGATTTTTTGGGTGATTAATTCGACAAAAATATTCCTTGTACAAAATCATTATTAGATACCCACAATACACAACCCAATGGGTTTTAATATCACAGTACAGCATTTTTCAGCTCATTGATTTGGGACTCAATTCTGAGAATTCGACGGGAACTTCTGCATCATTTGTTAGTCAAGTTGGCTCAATTAATAACACAGTGCAACAACCAAAATGGGAATGGGATGAAACCAATTACAAATGAATGTTGTCATTATCCCTAACAAAACCTTCAAGGGTTTTTTTCAGTTCAGTGCTTAGATTTTTTACACGCATTTGAAGTTGGTAATTTTGAACCGCTTTTTCAATGAAAATCGACAAGAAGTAGCACCATTTGCATGTCATCGCCATCTATCGTGGGTTGTAGGTAATAAATGATTTCCTCGACCCCAAAAACCGTAAGATAACAAAACTTTACATGATAATAAAAATAAATAATCTTTATTTTATCAAATTTTCAATGATCTTTTCTTGTTAGACAGCGTTCCAAAATCAGCAACTTCAAATGCGTGTAAAAAAAAATCTCGCACTGAACTGAAAAAAACCCCTGAGGGTTTTGTTATGGATAACGTTAACTTTCATTTGCAATTGGTCTCATCCCATTCCCATTCGGAAAGTTCGTTTTTGTATCACAGTGTAATTTATTGGCCATACGAATTTTTTAGCTCAAGGTAAATTTTTAGCACTTTTTCTATATTTTAACACGGCTATATCTCGGTATACCGTAGGATATAATCTGAAGCAAAGTTGTAGATATTATGTTTCTATGTTTTGAATTTTCATTATGCCATTTCCTATACAACATCGACGAAACGTCCCTACGGTATTGTAAATAGGCACTTCCAAGAAAAACAGCATATTTGTGAATTTGTAATCGAGTTATTAGCAAAAAAGGTGGAAAATTGGGAAAAAATTGTAGAAAATGTTGTTTTTGCGATTTTTTGGCACCTTTTTTCGTATAGGTTTGTTCCGCATTTTTTTCCTATTCAATATCTACAACTTTGCTTCAGAAATTTTGTACGCAAACATATTTTTACTAATTTTGAATTTTCGGACGGTGGTCGGTGTAGCAGCGAAAAAACAATTTTCGTCATTTCACTGTTTATAAAAGTTTCTTAAGAGCTAAGACTCTAAAATTGTATGTGTACATACTAACTTCAAAGTAGATGCGAAAACAACTATTCTTTTTCCAGCCTGAGGTCAAACCGGACATAAAACTGTGCCTTTAAATGTATAATGCCGTTTCAAAATATTTCGCTCACCACCTACTGTGTTAACAACACTAACGTTGTCAATTCGGTCAATTCGGTCAATCCTCAGACTCGGTCACTTTTCACTTTTTCTGTACTTTAAAAGTCCCTTAAGAGCTATGATCCCACTAATTTATGTATGCATACTGATCTCGAACGGAAACTATTTTACACCAAGCGACTTTTGACACCGACTAAGTGGTAAAAAGATGGACATTTTTTTTGTAAATATACTTGCATGTTGCATAGCCTACGAACTATTCACATAGTTCTTTTTTTGTCCGTAGTAAGCTCTCGCACTATTAAAATCTTTAATATTATTTTTGTACTTCAGTCTGAATTTATTCGGTTCAAGACCATATCTGTGGTCACAAGGCATAACAGCATATGTCTGTTTTTGAAACTTTTCAGTAGAGAATTTTAAAGGTTTGTATCGATATAATAATCCATTTGTAATGTAGTGACACAGTGATATATGCTGCCTTATATAGATAACTAAACGAGGGATCATCGCCAAAATGTGTCACAATATGTAATCGAAGATGGGGGACATTATGGCATTAATAACTCAGATATGTTTCAGATACTTTCTATCTATTGCAAAAATGTAATAGAAACAAATTCAAATACTTCAGAAGCGTCTTAAATGATAAAAGATAAATTAATATGTAGTACTATGTATATACGGGAAAAACAATGCTGAATTCTACGATTGTGGCCAGTTTAGCAGTGGCCAAAGCAATTTTCATTCCTTCGCTGCATTTCAAAATTTGTTTAAATTTTTCTTTCACCAAAATATCAAAATTCAACACCCTCTAACTCGGACAGTCCTTAGCCGATGTCGTGTCATAACTTGGTGCAAGTTTCTTCCCGAGCTAAAGACTTCGGATTTAAAAATGCACTCACTTGGCATGAAATCCCCCATATACATACCTACCGATTTAGCATCTGAGCATTATAGAAGTCGTATTTTCCATTTAATCATTGTTAGATTTGGAAAAGGCAGTTTCTTCATCCGAAAATATGCTCGCCTTTGGATGTCGACCTATATACGAGTACAATATATGTATTTCTCTAATTAATAATAGTCTCGAACCCTTCAAGTTAAAATATAATATTGTCAGGGTGGTGTAGGGTATTATATAGTCGGCTCCGTCCGACATATGCCTTTCATTACTGTTTCTTTTAATTGGCGGTGTAAGTCGGTTTTATAGATTACTAAACTAAATTAAGTTTGCCTCTTGAGTACACAGAAGGAAAAATGACATACTAAATTCAAGTAACAATTCTTAATTTAAGCCGAAATCGTACTTAAAAATTTAAGTACGTTCGTACTAAGTTTTTCTTAAAACAAATATAAATGGGCTTATATTGAAACAAGTAAAAGCGTTAAGTATCTTATATACCCTCCACCATGGATAGCATGTGAGCTCACAAAATAACTCAAACCTAAAGAAAATAACACCGAAAACACAAAAATATAGTAGATGAGAACAGTAGGAATCACAACAAGTTTGATGCTATATATGGGAGCTATATCTAAATATGGACTGATATGGCCCATATGCAAGAAGTATTTGTACCAAATTTGATCAACCTAGCTCTATTATTGCGGACTGTAGCGTTATTACCACAGACGGACGGACGGACGGACAGACGGACATGGCTAAATCGTCTTAGAATTTTACGACGATTAAGAATATATATACTTTATGGGGTCTCAGATCGATATTTAGAGGTGTTACAAACGGAGTGACAAAATGAATATACCCCCCCATCCTATGGTGGTGGGTATAAAAATCAAGCGCTGTAAGGCTTACAATAAGTATATAATGATTGAATTCAAGAAAAAAATTCTTGAAAAGGAAAATTAAGCCTAATATGGCTTAAAGTAAGAAGAAAAAGCTTACTTTCATCTCTGAGAGGCAGAGCAATTATAGAGCAAAATAAAATTACCCTCTCAACCACTCTCATTTAAGTTGTTGATTTTGGCTGACGCAACATCAAACACACACGCATATAAATCGACGAGATGTATATGTATAAACATTTGTGCGCAACCATATCCAATTCGTTTCTCGTTCAAGCAGTGTTTGCGAATTCATTACTTGGCGTGATTTTTTTTTATTTAAGTTTTTTGAAGTTGTTAATAATTCTTGTTCGTTTCGTTGATGCTATTCCTTTTATGCTTCGTATTTAAACCGAGTAATTACAACAAAGCTTTTACTTTTGCTGTCAAGCAATCGTATTTTGACATACCATTTAAAAAAAATACATTCTTTGCAATGCAGTGGCAAAAATGGTATAATTAATATAAATGGTACATAGGTACAAAACGAACGAAAGCACAATAAATCTAGTATGATCAGGCTTAAATCAAGTATTGATTAGGCTTAAATCAATAACTTATCAGGCTTGATTTAAGTATTGGTTAGGCCTAAATCAAGAGCTGATCAGGCTTAAATCAAGTATTATCAGGCTAAAATCAGGTATTGGGCAGGCTTAATTCAATCAAAATTTCCTTCATTGAAGCCCGTTTCGTACTCAAATCAATTCCATAAAATTCTTAAATCAATCGCTTTATGCTTGAAATAAGAATATTTCGACTTAAAATCAAGCCTTATCAGGCTTAATGTCCACTATGATTAAGAATTCAGGGCTTAAAAATCCGTACTTGATTTAAGTATTTTGTACTTGGATCAAGTACGGATCCGTACTTACGGTACTTTTGACACCGCAGCGGCTTGATTCACTCTCTGCGAAGAAAAGTGATTGCAATCATTTTTTTAAGAACACTCTAATACACGCAAAAACCATGTGGACATACCCAGCGGCGTAAACACGAAGGCCTGCTTGGAAGAGGCCTTAAAAAAGACCTGTCTAGACCTTATAACAAAGTCAATACCCATACTTGCTGGCCTTCCTTGATAACGCCTTATGTAATCCCTATTTTCGCCTTACAAAAAAACGTGTATTTATTGTCGTCCGCCTTGCGCGTTAAGACCTTACACAAGGCCTTCATATAGAAGGGAATTCATGAGGTCTTTGCAAATAATAAAAATAATTGTTCAGAAACTAATTTCGTTACTTCGAAATCATTTGATTGCATGCGAGAGCGAGGGAACTAAGAGGGAGCAACACAATTCCAAACAGAACACAGAAAGCAAAAAACAATTGTATATCCAAAACCAGTAAGGAAAGGCAGAACGTCGGGCGGGGCCGACTATATAATACCCTACACCTCCCTTACAATGCGATAAAGGTCATTGCGATAATTATTTGAAATAATTGGTAAATGGGTAGGAACATATTATATAATTCTAAACCGATAATCGCTAAATTTAGCAATATTCGTTCCTAAATTGAGAAACATTTTTCTGGAAAATTTAAATGATCGGAAGTAAAGTACAACTTCTATAGCGCTTTGATACCAAATCAGGAGGAACATATACATATATGGAGGTTATATATAAATCTGAAGCGATTTCCCTGAATACTCATTCATGTAAACAGACCTCTATCTATCGAATTTGGTTCTGATCGGATATAAAATACAGTTTCTACAGCGCTTACATGTCAAATCGGGGGTTACATATACATGGGGGCTATATCCAAATCTGATCCGATTTTCTCCGAATTTAGCAGTAGTCCTTCATGTAAAAAGAAACCTCTTTGTGCCGAATTTCATACTGATCGGATATCAAATAAAGTTTTTACAACGCTTACATATGGGGGCTATATCTAAATCTGAACTGATTTTAACCAAATTCAAGAGGGATCGTCATTGGCAAACAAATGATATGTGTCAATATCGGACTATAATTGCGACCTGTACTTTGATTACAAGAATACATGCACAGACAGGCGGACAGACAGACGGACATAGCTAAATCAACTCAGAAAGTGATTATAAGTCGATCGGTATAATAAACGATGGGTCTATTTTCCCTCCTTTTGGGTGTTACAAACAAATGCACAATGTTATAATACCCTGTACCACAGTGAGGTGTAGGGTATAAAGAGTCAAGCAGGCGTATTGAGTTTTTAGTCTTTAGAAGAATTTTGTTGAAGTCGGTTATGTTTTTTTTGGTTCGCGTGGTAAGTGAGTTTTTCTAAACAAGCAAATAAACCAAATGTTACATACACATATATATCTAACTTTCAGATTTGGAAAACCGAGTAAAACCTTTGATGAACGATTTATGAACTCAAAATAAAGTTTTTGTGGAAGAATTCTCACAGATCCAACTTTATTTGGAAGAATCAGTTAAAAACTAAACTGACAACAAAGAACAGGAGGATATTTATTTTATTTTTCTAACTACACCACAAAACATGTATATTTCATAAATAACGATATGGATTTGGTAAATAAGTTCTTTTAATTAAAATCTTCCATAAGGCGTTCTATTTCGGGGCTTATGTAAGACCTGCCGTGTTACACTTTCCATAAGACCTTGTATAATAGGTCTTCTATAAAGCATTCTCGAATTGTCCTTTTATAGGGTGATCCATTTCGAGGTTCCCTACTTTTTTTTAAAAAAACTCAAATTGAATGGGGAATTATTTGTTGAAAATTATGTCTATCAAATGTTGGCCGCGACTACGTCTCAGATGGTCCATCCGTTGAGTCCAATTTTCGGCGACTCGTTCGAGCATTTTGACTGGGAACTGGCGAATGACACGCGTAAACGTTGTTCAGGCGTAAGTCTCTCAATAATGAAATTCCAAACAATACTTAACAAACATAACATGACAGCATGACACGACTCTCACGTGATCTGTCAAAAAAAGGCTATTGAAAAAAGTACTCGTATCTCTAATTGGATCACCCATTATAAGGCCTCGCAAGGGAAGTGAGTGTAAAAAATAAATGAGTACGTACTGGGGCTGGAAGGCCTTGTGTCTCCAAACCAAGGCATGATATAAGGCCTGCTGATACCTTCTTTACGCCGCTGGGTAAGCAGGAAAATGTCATAATAATTTTCTGGTCAGTGCTTTTGTCAAAAGTTAGACGTTCGTCCACATATATGGTTATGTTTACAAAATACATTTAACTTTAAAATAATGTTTTATTTGTTTGTGTAATGCAGAAAAATGCACATACACAAATACAGACATACATGCAACATATCTGGCTCATAACTACTGTCCATACGAAAAATATAAAATTATAATCTTCTTTTGGGATGCATAGTTTGTGATTTTTGCCTTGGGGAGAGTTTTTGTAAAAAATGTAGCAAGGGGTGTAAAAAGAGCACTACTTCTTTTTGGTGACAAGTTAATTAGGTCAGCTGTAAAATTACTTGAAGGAGTATTGTAGTCATCAGTAATATTGAAATGTAGAGCAAATGCGGCAGCTATTGCTTAAATATTGCTATAAATTAAAAAAAATAAAGTCAATTAAATGTTTCACCATTGTCAAATGCATAAACTTCGTACATCTTACAATGTCTTAAAATTTACGGACGATGACTTTTCTGCCAACGTTGCAAAACAAAAATTTTAAATTTACGCTGTTGAATTTTTTTGACATTTTGCTGACAAAATTGTAAGATCTGAGCACCGTGTATACATAGCTTATGGTTCCAATAAATATGAGATTTAAGGTCTGTGTGTTATGAAACTGTTCTTAGCTTGCAGTAAAATTCAGCTTTTTTGAGATTGTCTATTTTGTCATAATGCCATTTATATACATATTTCACTTCATTTGATAAATCATTTACATTTGGATACTTGTCATTATTGCTACAATATTGCTCATGATTGCAAAATAATCTCTTGCCTTTCTTTGTGCATATGGAAATAGCCTTATCAAATTGTTATTAAATGTAATGTGAAATATACATAAACGAACAACTTTGTTATTTTGGCAAAATTGGGCAACCAAATATTGCAATTTGTTTCTACTATGCTGAAATATATTGTGGATGGAGGTTACAAGTCTGTAAGTACGCAAAGCATATTCAATCACGCCATAGAGTTGCTTAAATGGTGTATCTATCTGCTGGTCCATGTGCCATGGGCTGTAACTGAAAATTGTTTTTCCAGTCAACTGAAGCGTATAAATGGAGTAAAGATTATTATGCAACCTTACTGAACTCTATTTATAATGTTTCTCTATAATATAAGGTTAAATTAGCTATAGGACGTTAGTTCAAAAAATTACTGGTCTTCACAGATAATGTTATAGATTACACATTTATAGATCCAAGGACAAAATATGTTCTGTTACAGATTATATGAGATCCAATCTAAAAGAAAAACTAAGACTATTATCAAATATTAAAAAATGGGATATTTAATTTGAAAATTATGTTTATTTAAAAATTATACAAATGTGTACGAATTATGTGGCGTTTTTAGTTTTTCAAATCCATTGTGGTTTTTGTGGTAAAGAGCTCCAAAGTCTTCTATCTCAAGGATTTTTCTCAAAATTTCCATTTGTAAAATTAGCCATATCTTCTCAACCGCGTTACGTGTTTTGAAGATATAAACACCAATTAAAAGCTCTGCTACTCAATGCTGCGGAATGAAGTATTTATCTCCTTTTGGTGGAAGGATGTGAAAATATGGAAAATGTTCTTAATCCTTGAATATCCTGAAAAAGTCTATTAACATCCTTGATTTTTTTTTGTACTAAAGGGTCGAAGGGTATATAAAGGGTAAATTTTCAAAATAAAACTGTTGTAAACTGTTTTTGTAAATTTTTTTAGGAAAAGAGTATAAATATATATAACTTCAAGTGGTCATAACTATTTATGCTATACTATATTCATAACTATTATACAATTCGTCATATAGGAAATTTTATTGCCCGTCCAGGCTTGTTGCTACGGATGAAATCGGTGCATATTGTGCTCCGATATTTACAAAATACTAGCACACGGTAAGGGAAAAAATGAAAAATTAAATTTTCAATTGCAGATATCTCGGAAACTATACGAGATCCTTCTTAGGTGTAACAGTTTTTTGTAGATCGTGTAGATAATCGGAATAGAAACACGAGTTACACGCGCTTGAACATTTTCTTCACCCGATGTGGCCAACGTTGAGGGCCGGCATTTCGGCCATAACGTTTACAAATATTGAGTCTTTTTACTGTTCTGGATTTGTGAGAGTGTGACGAATATTCTGGGGAAATTTGAAGAAAATCGAGGGGGAGCAATTTTTTCGTCGTTCGAGAGCAATTATAAATTTTGTAAAACACAAAAACTAATTTTTTTAATATTTTCAAAAATTAAAATGGCTACGTTTACAAAAAAGAATGATAGCGAGATCTTATTTTACCTATTTGTAACTGCTTATAAACATTTTTGCCACAAAAAAACTACATAGGTCGATAATAAATATTCTGACCCAAATGTTAATTTTGATAAAAATCATTGAGATTGGTAATTTTGGAGCTCTGTACCACAAAAACCACAATGAATTTTTAAAAACTAAAAACGCCAAATAATTCCAAATTTTGCGAAAATTAAAAGGGGTAATTTTTTTAGTTGGTCAAACTGCTTTAGATTTACTCTTTAACAATTTTTTTTTTAAATTTGAATTGTGAACTGAAGTACGAGTATGGCATCACAATGCTTACTTGAATGTATTTATTACCTGTATATATAGCGTGATCCATTTCGAGGTTCCCTACTTTTTTAAAGAAAACCAGTAAGGAAAGGCAGAAAGTCGGGCGGAGCCTTCTATATAATACCCTACACCTCCCTAACAATGCCATTAAGGTCATTGCGATAATAATTTGGAATAATTGGTAAATGGGTAGGAACATATTATCTAATGCTGAACCGATAATCGCTAAATTAAGCAATATTCGTTCCTAATCAGGAGGAACATATATATGTAGGTTATATATAAATCTGAACCGATTTTCCCTGAATACTCATTCATATAAAAAGACCTGTTTCTGTCGAATTTCGTACTGATCGAATATAAAATGCAGTCTTACAGCGCTTACATGTCAAATCGGGGGTTGCATATATATGGTGGCTATATATAAATCTGAACCGATTTTCTCCGAATTTAGCAATATTCCTTCATGTAATAAGAAACCTCTTTTTGCCGAATTTCGCACTGATCGGATATAAAATAAAATTTTTACAGCGCTTACATGTCAAATCGGGATAACGTATATATGGGGGCTATATCTAAATCTGAAACGATTTCTTCCAAATTTAATAGTGTTCATTCATATAATAAGAAACCTCTTTCTGCCGAATTTCATACTGATCGGATATAAAATAAAGTTTTTACAGCGCTTACATGTCAAATCGGTGGTAACATATATATGGGGGCTATACGAGTATCTAAATCTGAACCGATTTTAACCAAATTTAATAGGGGTCGTCCTTGGGCGAAAACAGATATGTGTAAAGTTTTGTTGAGATCTGACCATAATTGCTAACTGTACTTTGATTACAAGAATACATGTACAGACAGACAGTCGGACAGACAGACGGACATAGCTAAATCAATTCAGAAAGTGATTCTAAGTCGATCGGTATAATAAATGATGGGTCCATTTCTTCTCCTTTTGGGTGTTACAAACAAATGCACAAAGTTATAATACCCTGCACCACAGTGTGGTGTAGGGTATAAAAAGATGTTGCCCTGTCAGAGAGCAGCATTTTAATAATGTCGTCCGTCTACACCCTCTTGTACTGCAGAATTTTTTTGGTCAGAATCGAAAACAAAAATGCAAAAAACTAGCCTTTTAAATCACTAAAAAACTATAAACAAAGAATGCAGCGGTCAAAAGTCAAATTTTATGACACATGTAATATTGAAACCAGTAAGGAAAGGCAGAAAGTCGGGCGGGGCCGACTATATAATACCCTACACCTCCCTAACAATGCGATAAGGGTCATTGCGATAATTATTTGGAATAATTGGTAAATGGGTAGGAACATATTATATGAACCGATAATTGCTAAATTTAGCAATATTCGTTCCTAAATTGAGAAACATCTTTCTGGAAAATTTAAATGATCGGAAGTAAAGTACAACTTCTATAGCGCTTTGATACCAAATCAGGAGGAACATATATATGGAGGTTATATAAAACCTCCAAATTATATAAAACCTCCTCCCAACCGCCAAGATCAAAATGAGCTTATCTGAAAAGATGATTTCATTCTGCAACATTACCATGATTTTCAAAGTAATGTCGCAATATTTCCCAGCGTTGTTCAAGCGTATACACAACCATATTCGTTCAGAGGAACGATAAAACTAATTATCTGTCAAATCAGACATGAGCTAAGTGTTATAATTCACGAAATAAGCACTAGTTGAAAAAAATACGTTAGATGGCGGACCCTTTATAAATCTGAACCGATTTCCCTGAATACTAATTCATGTAAACAGACCTCTTTCTGTCGAATTTCGTTCTGATCGGATATAAAATACAGTCACTACTGCGCTTACATGTCGAATAGGGAGAAACATATATATGGGGGCTATATCTAAATCTGAACCGATTCTCTCCGAATTTGGCAGTATTCCTTCGTGTAATATGAAACCTCTTTCTGCCGAATTTCATACTGATCGGATATCAAATAAAGTTTTTACAGCGCTTACATGTCAAATCGGGGATAAAATATATATGTGGGCTATATCTAAATCTGAACCGATTTTAACCAAATTCAATAGTCCTTGGGCCAAACAAATGATATGTGAAAAGTTTCGTCGAGATCGGACCATAATTGCGACCTGTACTTTGATTACAAAAATACATGCACAGACAGCCGGACGTAGCTAAATCAACTCAGAAAGTGATTCCAAGTCGATCGGTACAATAAACGATGGGTCTATTTTCTCTCCTTTTGGGTGTTACAAACAAATGCACAAAGTTATAATACACTGTACCACAGTGTGGTGTAGGGTATAAAAATCGAGAAAGCGTAGGTGGAGATGAAATAAGCTATTGCAGATGCTTCAGGCTATTGCAGATGCTTGGAACTCCATAGATACAAAGATAACAACCAATCTTATTGATTGCACGCAAGACGGGTCAACGCCGTCCTTGATAATAAATATTTTTCAACAAAACCTTAGTAGAAGTGCATAGTCCAATCTGTTCTGTCGTGCGAATTTTCGACCTTTTTATGAAATAAATTTTTAATTTTAAATAATTTAAGCAGCCAAATTGCCACTTTTTTGGTAAATTGATGCAAATTCTTGGATAATAGGTAAAATTTTTGGAATATATCGTTGATAGTTTCCAGATGTTGGCGATTGAACAAACGTATGAAGTAAGTCCAGTATATATTGTATAAGTATTGTCCGATACTCTTAGTACCATATGAACGATTTTAACACCCTCTCTAAGAATTGTAAATAAGGTAACCAATTTTTGTGCATTACGGACATCAAAAGGACGAAAATGTCCTTAATCCTTTATTATCCTGAAAAGTGCAAGTGATAACCATTGAAAGAGTGACCGAATGACTCAAAATTTCGTACGTGGTAATATTTTATTCAAACCCAGTTTATGTTTAATGTACAACCATATTGGTCTTCTTTTTGTGGTACCTCCCCACAATGGTTAACATTTTTGGGAATGTTAAAACTCTGTACTACTCATGGGAATTCTGTAAAATTTCATACATAGTAATCATTTTACCGTCTCTATAACCTGGACAAAAAAACGAAAATGCTACGCCCCTTTTGATACCCCCATACACAAAGTGACAAATCGCTACAGAAAGCTAATGACTTATATACCTACCTACCTAAGTAGTTCTTTCTCAAGTGTCACGGGTCAAAAATTATATCTTTCTCAAATTCTCAGAAAATTTTGCCCTAGTATGTGGTAAAAAAATTAAATGAACATTGGAGGCTGGGGCGAGGTCAAAGTTCAAAGAAATGTTTTTTTCTCTGTAATGGTTTTTTTAAGGTCATTTTAATGTTACAAAGCATAGGAAATCAAAAATAGAAAATATAATCTCTTGAAGTTTTTTCCATGTACTTTACATAAAAAGTACAACTTTATATAAAACAGTTTATTTCGTTCACTTTTCGTGGAAATAAAACAAGTTAGAAAGTTTCAGTCGGGTAAACCGACTAAGGTATACCCTCACTTTGTGAGTACTGTAATATGAAATACACGAATTAATCAGTCAATTTGTATGGGAGGTACCAGAGGGGGTTCAACAAATACTCCTATTTTAAAAATATATTGCACTGTATCGAATTGTATGTGTTTATATACCCTGGTATATTAAAGTTATGATCTATTGAAGTTTGGTATGATTTGGCCATTTTGTGTGGGAGGTAACAAAAGGAGCGCGTTGATAATGCCTATTTTTCATAGGGCTATATGTACTTTAAAAATATTACATATACATATTAGTATATTAAATATTGTTGTATTTTTGTGCATTGGTACCCACGCTATAAGCAATAACCCCAGTTTTTCACTGGACTGTAGGCACTATAAAAGCATTACACTGTACAAAATTTCAAGTATTTTTATGCACTGGTATTAAAGTTATAAGCTGTCAAATGTTGGTGAAAAATGGTCCATTTTGTGTGGGAGGTGCCAAAAGGGGCGTGGCAACTGCGCCAATTTTTCACTGGATTGTAGGTAGTATGAAACCATTACACTGTACAAAATTTCAAGTCTTTTTGTGCATAGGTATTCAAGCTATAACCTGTTAACTTTTGGAGCAAAATGGTCCATTTGTGTGGGAGGTACCAAAAGGGGCGCGGTAACGTCGCCCATTTTTCTCGAGTTGATAGCGACTAATAAACTAATACTATGTGTGGAATTTCAAAAGATTCGAATAAGTAGTATAGCAGTTATTAAAGATTCAATATTTTACAACATTTTAACACTTTGTGGGGGAGGTACTAGAAGGAGTGGACCAATATGGCCCATCTTCGAATTTAGCCGGAGATAGAAAAAATGTTACCACATACCAAATTTGAAGTCAATCGGTTACTCCTTTCGAGAGTTATCGTGCGCACCAGCCAGCAGACAGACAGACAGACAGACAGACGGACGGACATTGCTCATTCGATTTAAAATGACCCAAAACGAATATCCGCCGAACATACTTAGGGTCTTAGATCACTCCTTCGATATGTTACACTTTTTTTCGTAGCAAATGATATATACCCTCGTCACACTAAAGTGACGGTCAATGTTTTGATATAGCCCCCATATATACATACATATGTATTCATTTTGTCACTCCGTTTGTAACACCACTAAATATTGATCTGAGACCCCATAAAGTATATATATTATTAATCGTCGTAAGATTCTAAAACGATTTAGCCATGTCCGTCCCACTGTCCGTCCGTCTGTTGTAATCACGCTACAATCTACTCGTATAATACTTGAGCTATGTGGCTGAAATTTGGTGCATATCCTTGTTATATGTGCAGGTATGTTGTGATTGCAAGTGGGCAATATCGGTCCAATTTTAGATATAGCCCCATTTATGGCATCTCCCCGATTTTACTTCTTAACGTCATAGAGACCACAAATGTCAACTGGTCGGGCTGAAAGTTGGTAACTGGGGTTTATTTATACCCGGTATCCTTCACACAAACAACGGTAGTCATAGGTCCATCGTTGCTGATCAGTCGTAGTGAACGGACGTGTTTAGCACAGAGCGGTAGGTTTCGGCTCCTACCGAAAAACAAAAAGAGTCACTTACCTGGGCTAAAGGCATCATAGATGCTTCTAAGGCCAATCAGCCGGCTTAATAGCCACAAATTCAGCTGTATTAAGGGCTAATAAAGTCAAAAGAATCAGATCACCTGATGAACCCCTGCCTTCGAAAAAGGCAAGGGGCCCTAATGTCACCATCAACAGGTCACTCACCAAGCCCTTTAATGAAGTGGCGAAGGAGAGTCTAGTGATGGCTGTTATAGACAGAAGTAGTGTAGATGGATCCATCCTCAAGGCCAAATGGAGCCATTTGCAATCTCATTATGGCTCATTACCTCGATGACCAAAGAGAAATGCCGGGCAAACCACCAGTATGCAACGATGCAGGATGGCATCAGGGGAGAGTAAAGCTCTTATATTTCTGTGATGCCAGATCAGTAGATCTGTATAAGGCTGCTCTGAGTCGAGCGGGTGCCCAGTTGGATGTTGTGGAAAAAAACAACATCCCTAGTCATCCTAGAGCCATCACCTGGGTTACAGAAGAGCCCTCCAGCTCGGATGACATATTAGAGATAATAAAAGATTCCAATCCTGGTCTGCCGACCCATAATTGGAGAATTAGCAAGGTGGGTGAGGCGGATGGTTAAAAGCGACAGGTTAATTTGATCCTTAACGCTGAATCTTCCTCCCATATACAAAGTGCAAGTGCAACCCTGCAATATGGTTTCGAGATTATAGTCTTGAAGGTATACAAGCAGGAAATAGCTCCCACTGCGGAAGGCGAGTCGTCGACCGTTGTTGATACAAGGCTTTATGTAAGTGCGGAGGTTCACGCGACCATTATTTCTGGTGACTCTAACAGATGATATGTAACGTCATTCTCTGAGGATGAAAACACTACTTCGGATACTGAGGGGCTGAGGGAAGTCTCCGGACTCTTTGACGCATCTGGCGGGGACATGCTCCCCGATGATACGGACGAAGAGTTCGATAACACCCCTTGTCGTTACAGATCATCTAACAGATGATCTGTAACGTCATTCTCCGAGGATGAAAACACTACTTCGGATACTGAGGGGCTGAGGGAAGTCTCCGGACTCTTTGACGCATCTGGCGTGGACATGCTCCCCGATGACACGGACGAAGAGTTCGATAACACCCTTGTCGGGCTGGATGTCAATCTGCCGATTACTAATGATGGTAAGAATTCTACAGATGAACCTCCATCACGCTAAAGCAGCCTCAGCGGCTCTATTGCTGCGGCTGTTCACAAGTGCAGTAGACATCGTCCTGATCCAGGAGCCCTATGTTGTAGGAGGACGGGTGTGCGGTATCAAGACACCAAACATTAAACTGATTGTGGCCAACTGTGGAGGCACTCCAAGAACCTGCATTTTGGCCAGAAAAGATCTAAGTATTTTTCTCCTAACTAATTTAAGTGGTAAAGACTAAACAGCTGCTAGCCTGGAGATCGGTAATCGCATATATTGGGTGGTCTCCAGCTACTTGCCTTATGAACCTGTAGTACCGACTGCTCTATTCAGGGAAGTAGTAGAAGAAGCAACGTCTGACGAGCTCGAGCTGATTATTGGCGCAGACACGAACGCTCATCATACCATCTGGGGTAGTATGGATATAAACAATTGGGGTGATACCTATGTTACAAATACTAACAACCTTAGTATTTGTAACATAGGTAATAAACCGACCTTTACAATTAAAGACAGACAAGAAGTACTAGACGTAACGTTTGCTACTGACCGGGTGTCAGACAAAATTATTGGGTGGAATGTACTGGACGACCACTCATTCTCAGATCACCATTATATAGAGTTCAAATTCGCCGAAAAAGCGCCTAAACCTGCTGTCCACAGAAATGTGATTAAGACAAAGTGGCACCTGTATGAGAAGAATTTTAAAAAGGTCCTCAACTCTAAACTTCTTTATGAACCGAATGACAAAGCCGGTCTTGATAATCTGGTCCAACATATCATCACATCATTCAATAGTTCCCTTGAAGAAGCCTGTCCAAAAACAAGGTACAAGGGAAAAACTAAATCTCAATGGTGGCCTTCTGAGCCAACGGCAAGGAAAAAGTCCTGCAACAAGCTATTAAACAAGGCGAAATTTACTGGAGCCTTTAATGATTGGGATGCATATAAAGGGCAACTCAAGATCTGTAAGAAGGAGCTTAGGAAGGCGCAAAGACGCTCTTGGTATTCCTTCTGTGGCGAAGTGGAAAAGGTCTCCGACGCCGAAAGGCTGAAGAAGGTACTATCCACTTCTCCTTGTACAGTGGGGTATTTGCAGGATGATGCAAACAACTGGACAAAAAACAGCGAGCAATCGCTAAGTGTACTGCTCGACACACATTTCCCGGGAAACTCATCAACAGAGGCCGAGGATCAACAGGACCCACAAGAGTGCGAGTGGACTGCGAGCATCGCTAGCTTGTTGACTGAGAGATCCAGAATAAGCAGGGCTATTAATAGCTTTGAGCCCTTTAAGTCACCTGGACCAGACGGCATCACTCCAGCAGAAATGCAGAAAATGTTGAAGTACATTATCCCCTGAAAATTTATGTAGGCTGTATCAGGCTTTCATACATCCCGAATCGATGAAGGGATACCAAAGTGGTATTCATACCTAAAGCGGGGAAGATATCACACATTAGGCCAAAAGACATCAGACCAATTAGCCTATCCTCCTTTCTATTGAAAGGTCTGGAAAGACTTTTAGATTATTTCATTAGGGAAAACCTGGATACAAAACACCTGTCGGTTAACCAACATGCTTACAATAAGGGGAAACTACATAATCAGCCCTGCACGAACTTGTGAGCACTATCGAATCGTTCCTGCATTTCAAGGAATTCACCATGGTGGCATTTCATGACATAGAAGGGTCTTTTAACAACATTCACTCAGATGCAGTAATTGCGGCACTGTCATATCTAAAAGTTAACTCTAGTTTGATTAGACTAATTCAAAGTCTGCTCAACAGAAGATACATAACAGCATGTCTTGGGTCCACAACTCTAACAAGGTTTGCAAACAGAGGGACTCCACAAGGAGGATTTGGAACCTAGCGGTGAATGAAATCCTGCTAGATCTAGGACGTTGTGGCTGCAAGGTCGTGGCATATGCAGACGACGTTGCAATCGCAGTGAGTGGCAAATTCGAAAACGTCCTCCGAGACATTCTACAGGTGGCTCTGAACAAATTGGCTAGATGGGCCAGAATCAGTGGTTTGGGCGTAAACCCAAACAAGACAGAATTGGTTCTCTTTACTAGGATGAATAAAGTCCCACATGTGGACCCTCCACATCGGATAAATGGAACAGATCTAGTCTTTTCTGAAAGTGCAAATTTTTTTGGAATAATTCTAGATAGAAAACTGTTATTTAGACTTAACGTGTTGGAACGTGTAAGGAAGACCAACGTCACCTTATGTTCCAGCAAAAAGGCTGTAGGGTCGCGGTGGGGCCTCTTTCCTAAAATCGTCCACTGGATATATTTAGCAGTAGTTCGTCCTATACTACTATACGGCATTGTTGTATGGTGGACTGCAACTGACAAGCTAACCATCACAAACCTGCTATCAAGGGTTCAGAGAACTGCCTGCCTGTGCATAAGCGGAGCGTTAAGGACTACAGCGACAGAGTCTCACCATCTCCACTTCTATACGGATGGTTCGAAGCTTAATGAACAGGTTGGCTTCGGAGTACACTGTGAAGAACTTAATTTGGATATTGCTCACAGACTACCAGATACCTGCAGTGTCTATCAAGCCGAAATAATGGCAATATGGGAAGTCGCCAAGTGGCTGAGTCGGAACATAGTAACCAACACTGGCGTTGTCATTCACTCGGACAGCCAGTCTGCCATCAATTCTCTGGAGGCCACATCCCTAAATTCACAAATAGCCCTTGACTGCCGCAGATCTCTTAACGAGATGGCTGAGCAGTTTAATATACACCTCATGTGGGTGCCTGGGCATAGGGATATCCCGGGGAACTGCAAAGCCGATGAACATGCTAGGAAAGGGACGACTTTACAAATTCTCGAAGAATTTGCATGTATTGGTGCGCTAATATCCACGTGCAAGCTTTGGCTTGGGCAAGAGGCAATCAGGCAGTCCAACGAAAGATGGACACAACTCGACACATGTAGGGTAGCTAGAAAAATCTGGCCAAGGTATGACCTGAGAAGGCCAAACTATCTCCTCGCACTAAAAAGATAAAAAGACAAAAGATTGTCTACGTTAGTATCAGTTCTGACGGGACACTGCCGGATCGGCGAACACGCCAGAAGATTGGTTATAAACTCCAATAACTTCTGCAGAAGCTGTGGAGATGAGGAATAAGTGGAGAGCATTGAGCACTTGCTATGCGCCTGTCCCGCTTTGAGTAAACGACGACTGGACCTACTGGGGTCGGCCTTTCTAGGCAGCTTAACAGATCTTTCCAGTACCAATATTCGTGCTATCGATACATTTTTATATCAAACAGGTTGGTTTCAATGAAGGGCATTTTAGCCCGTGGTACCACTAGGGACCTAAACTGGTCTATGTGAGCTGAAGAAAAAAAAAAGAAAACGGCTGCCATCCTAACCTAAACCTAGTTCCATGTTTTGATATAGCCCCCATACAAAGGTCCCTCTAGATTTGACTTCTTAACGCCACAAAAACCTTAAATTTCGAATTGGGCTGATATTTGTTGTAATTAGTTTAATAGTACCCGTAATCATTCACGTCCGATCCATGGTGTACGGTATATAAGATTCGGCATGGCCGAACTTCAGGCTTTAATTTGTTTGTTTTTATTTCAGAATTACGATGAATTAAAAAAAATTTCCTCGGTAATCAATTTTATTCTAAGAATGCCTATCAGTCGGCCGAAATACTCAAATTGACATCACGGCATTGCCAGATTTCTATAAATTTTTCTTAATTTCTCAGAAATGTGAACTTTTCTTCCATTTTTTTAATTGAAATGCTAGTTAATATCTGCCTGTTAAATGTAAAATATGAATACATAACATTAGTTCTGCCCGTCTTGTCTTGTACCATTTAACTTCTTGGAAATGCAAACAATTGAAATGGAATCGTAAAAGTCTTAATAATCAAAATATCTCTTATGATGGTAACTATTTTTACAAGTGACATAGAAAACAAGTAAGAAAGTTTCAGTCGAGTAAACCGACTAAGGTATACCCCCACTTTGTGAGTAATGTAATATATAACATTACACTAATAAATCTGTCAATTTGTGTGGGAGGTACCGGAACGGGTTTTTCCAAATACACCTATTTTTCGGTAAACAGTAGATTCTTAAATACATTGCATTGTGCCGAACTATAACCGTTTATGTGCACTGGTATATTCAAGTTACGAGCTATGTAATTTTGGTATGATTTGGTCATTTTGTGTGGGAGGTACAAAAAGGGGCGGGGTGATAACGCCCACTTTTTTTAGGACTGTAGGCACTATAACAGCATTACACTGTACAAAATTTCAAGTATTTGTATGCGCTGGTATTAAAGTTACAAGCCGTTTACTTTTGGTACAAAACGGTCCATTTGTGTGGGAGGTACCAAAAGGGGCTGTACAATAATGCCCATTTTTGACGGGACTATAGGCGTTACAGAAACATTATACTGTAGACAATTTCAAGCATTTTTATGCGCTTGTATTAAAGTTATAAGCAGTTAAATTTTGATGCAAAATGGTCCATTTGTGTGGGAGGTACCAAAAGCGGCATGCCAACTTCACCCATTTTTCTCGAGGTAATAGCGTCTAATACACTAATATTATTTGTAGACTTTCAGAAGATTCGAATAAGTAGTATAGAAGTTATTAAAGAATCAATATTTCACTAAATTTTAACCCTTTGTGTGGGAGGTACCAGAGGAGTAGTGAGGGTATAATAAAGTCAATGATATGTATGTTATAATTCGTATCAAAGTCACGTACAGATTATACTTTTTGTAATGTTAACGATATGCAAAACAAATAGCAATAAAAACGAATATGTAATAAAATTTTACTTGCTGACATTTGAAAATTGCTCAATAAAACATGAAAATACTTAAATAAATGTGCATAAATGCATACCAAATATAAAGGATAAATCTCAACATATAATTTTGAAAAACACACTTATTAATGTGAAGTACAATCGACACAATTAAGTTCTAAATAAAATGTCATTCAGGTATGTCGTACGACAGCATGATAGGCGCTGGCAGTTTGTAGTCCGTTCCCCCGTTCTGTTGCTCGCTTGAGATCAGAATTTTTGACACGCTACGAATAAAACAAAGTTGCTCAACCTTTGTGCAGCTAACTTAACATAAAGAAAGAGACACTCATCTGAATACCATCCCAAACTATAACAACTAAATAAATAAGAGTTTTGGAATAAATTAAAACTAGTTGAAGTGGAGTGAAAAATAAAATATATTTTAAAACTTAAATGCAAATAAAACAAGTAAGAAAGTTTCAGTCGGGTAAACCGACTAAGGTATACCCTCACTTTGTGAGTAATGTAATATTGAATATTACTCGAATTATTCTGTCAATTTGTGTGGGAGGTACCAGAAGGGGTTTATCAAATACACCTATTTTTCGCTGAACATTAGATATTTTAAATTCATTGCACTGTGCCGACTTATAAGCATTTATGTACACTGGTATAAACGTTATGAGACATTAAATTGTGGTATGATTTGGGCATTTTGTGTGGGAGGTACAAAGAGGGGCGTGGCAATAACGCCCATTTTTCACAGGGCTATAGACACTATAAAAACATTACACTGTACAAAATTTCAAGTATTTTTATACACTGGTTTTAATGTTATAAGCTGTTAACATTTGGTGGAAAAAGGTACCTTTGTGTGGGAGGTACCAAAAGGGGAGTGACAACAACACCCATTTTTCCCTGGACTGTAGGCAATATAAAAGCATAATACTGTACAAAATTTCAAGTATTTTTATACACTGTTATTAATGTTATAAGCTGTTAACTTTTGGTGCAAAATGGTGCATTTGTGTGGGAGGTACCAAAAGGGACGTGGCGACTTCGCCCATTTTTCTCGAGTTGATAACGACTAATAAGCTAATACTATGTGTGGAATTTCAAAAGATTCGAATAAGTAGTATAGCAGTTATTAAAGAATCAATATTTCACAACATTTTAACCCTTTGTGGGGGAGGTACTAGAAGGAGTGGACCTATATGGCCCATCTTCGAACTTAGCCGGAGATAGAAAAAAATATTACCACATACCAAATTTGAGGTCAATCGGTTACTCCTTTCGAGAGTTATCGTGCGCACCAGCCAGCAGACACACAGACAGACAGACAGACAGACAGACAGACGGACGGACATTGCTCATTCGACTTAAAATGACCCAAAATGGATTTCCTCCGAACATACTTGGGGTCTTAGGTCACTCCTTCGACGTGTTACACTTTTTTCCGTAGCAAATGATATATACCCTCGTCACACTAAAGTGAGGGTATAAATAGTGTTCAGTTTTAAAATACAATTCAAACAAAGGTAGGACCGAATAAAAAAACCTCATGTACACCTGCGATCCCAAGGGGCCGACAGGCATAGGTAAGCGAGCGGAGATATCCCCAATATCCCAGTAGCATCACCAAAGAACCCTTTGACAAGAGGATACAGCTTAATAAATGGTAATTTTAAAATATTGCATTGTAAATGGGAACAAAGCGTTGCTCCGGATACCTCAGAGGGACGGGAGTTAAACCTAACCTAAGCAAGTTTCGAGAAATTAGGTTAGGTTTTTGTATCGTTAAGAAATGTCAGTATTACTAAAACTTTAGACCAATAACCATGTACATTTTTAGAAAGCTCGGGGTGGGAAGGTATCTAACAATTCACAAATAGAGAAATATTAGGATGAGCCTACAAGTTCATGAAATACATACACAAATAATATTTAGTATGAATTAAAATAAAACGACAGACCAATATTAACCAGAATAATTGAAATAATCTTCACATTTGTTCTCATTCTTTGTATTATACGCGTCTCCGTGCCACTAACTATTTATTACACTAGTTTACCAAAAAATTGTCGAAGGGCTTTGCATAATATTTTCTGGTGCAATTCGGTGTCCTAAACAAGAAAAAACCAGTAAGGAAAGGCAGAAAGTCGGGCGGGCCGACTATAAAATACCCTACACCTCCCTAACAATGCGATAAGGGTCATTGCGATAATAATTTGGAATAATTGGTAAATGGGTAGGAACATATTATCTAATTCTGAACCGATAATAGCTAAATTAAGCAATATTCGTTCCTATATTGAGAAACATCTTTCTGGAAAATTTTAATGATCGAAATTAAAAATCAATCTGAACCGATTTTCCCATATCAATCTGAACCGATTTTCCCATGTAAAAAGACCTCTTTCTTCGAATTTCGTACTGATCGGATATAAATACAGGTATTCCTTCATGTAGAATGAAACCTCTTTTTGCCGAATTTCGCACTGATCGGGTGTAAAATAACATTTTTACACCGCCTACATGTCAAATCGGGGGTAACGCATATATGGGGGCTATATCTAAATCTGAACCGATTTCTTCCAAATTTAATAGTGCTCATTCATATACTAGGAAACCTCTTTCTGAGGAATTTCATACTGATCGGATATAAAATACAGTTTTTACAGCGCTTAAATGTCAAATCGGGAGTAACGAATATGTGGGGGCTATATCTAAATGTGAACCGATTTCTTCCAAATTTAACAGTGTTTCTTCATATAATAAGAAACCCCTTTCTGCCGAATTTCATTCTGATCGAATTTAAAAGAACATTTTTACAGCGCTTACATGGCAAATCGGGCCTAACATATATATGGGGGCTATATCTAAATCTGAACCGATTTAACCAAATTCAATAGGGATCATCCTTGGGCCAAAAAAAAGATATGTGTAAAGTTTCGTCGAGATCGGACCATAATTGTGACCTGTACTTTGATTACAAGAATACATGCACAGACAGACGGACATAGCTAAATCAACTCAGAAAGTGATTATAAGTCGATCGGTATAATAAACGGTTCTATTTATTCTCCTTTTGGGTGTTACAAACAAATGCACAAAGTTATAATACCCTGTAGCACAGTGTGGTGAAGGGTATAAATATTGAACAGTTTTTATTATATCCACCATAGGATGGGGAGTACATATATTAATTTTGAATTTTGAATATACCCCCTATCCTATGGTGGAGGGTATAAAAAGAATAATTATGAAATATAGAAAAATCAGTATGTAATTCTAAATAATAGAGAAATGGTCTCGAACCTGGTATTTCAAGTGGGCGAGGCGTGCGTGCTTCCCACTAGTCCATAGCAAATTTATTCGCACACATGAAGTCTCAGGTTCGAAACATTTTCTCTATTATTTAATATTACATATTATTTTTCCTATATTTCGTTATTACTCTTTTATATTTTTACTATTATTTTATACAAATTTTAATAATTTATAGCGGGGCCGATGTCTTCTATATTTATATTATTTTATTATTATTTGTTTTTAATAATATTTTTCTATTCTATATTACATTCAATTATTTTAATATGGGACACTTTTTTGGTATTAGTATACTCCCTCTGAGATTTCCAAAAATGTAAATTGTCATTGGTCAAATCTTTTTTTTAATTACACCCTTACTTTAGTGTGGCGAGGGTATATATCATTTTCTACGGACAAAAAGTGTAACACATCGAAGGAGTGAAGTATGTTCGGCGGAAATCGGTTTTGAGCCATTTTAAGTCATTTGTGTCTGTCCGACTGTGTGTCTGTCCGGCTGGAGCGCACGATAACTCTCGAAAGAAGTAACGGATTGACTTCAACTTTATATTGAATATTACAACTGTAATATTGATTCTGTAATAAAATCTATACTACTTATCCGAATCCTCCGATATTCCACACACTGTAATAGCTTAGTTTATCCCGCATCTTTTGGTACCTCCCACACAAAGGGACCATTTTGTATAAAAAGTTAACAGCTTATAACATAAATATCAGCTTTACCACCAAGCCCCTTTTTATCCTACACCACACTGTGGTACAGGGTATTATGACTTTGTGCATTTGTTTGTAACACCCAAAATGAGAAGAGATAGATCCAATGTTTATTATACCGATCGACTTGTTATCACTTTCTGAGTCGATTTAGCTATGTCCGTCTGTCTGTCCGTCTGTCTGTAGATGTATTCTTGTAATCAAAGTACAGGTCGCAAATATGGCCCGATCTTGACGAAACTTTACACATATCTTTTGTTTGGCCCAAGGTCGATCCCTATTTAATTTGGTTAAAATCGGTTCAGATTTGGATGTAGCCCCCATATATATGTTAGCCCCGATTTGACATGTACGCGCTGTAAAAACTTTATTTTATATCCGATCAGTATGAAATTCAGCAGAAAGAGGTCTCTTATTATATGAAGGAATACTGCAAAATTCGGAGAAAATCGGTTCAGATTTAGATATAGCCCCCATATATATGTTACCCCCGATTTTACATGTAAGCGCTGTAAAAAGTGTATTTTAATCCGATCAGTACGAAATTCGGCAGGAAGAGGTTTCTAATTACATGAATTAATACTGCCAAATTTGAGGGAAATCGGTTGAGATTTAGATATAGCCCACATATATATGTTACCCCCGATTTGACATGTAAGCGCTGTAGAAACTGTATTTTATATCCGATCAGTAAAGAAATTGGCAGAAAGAGGTTTCTCATTACGTGAATTAACACTGCCAAATTTGAGGGAAATCGGTTCAGATTTAGATATAGCCCCCATATATGTATATGTTACCCCCGATTTGACATGTAAGCGCTGTAGAACTGTATTTTAAATCCGATCAGTAAAAAAAATTGTCAGAAGAGGTTTCTCATTACATGAATTAACACTGCCAAATTTGAGGGAAATCGGTTCAGATTTAGATATAGCCCCCATATATACGTTAACCACGATTTAACATGTAAGCGTTGTACAATCTGTATTTTATATCCGATCAGTAAAAAAATCTACACAAATAATACTTCCAAATTCAGAGAAAATCGGTTCAGATTATTTTCCAGAAAGATGTCTCTCAATTTAAGAAATATATTGCTTAATTTAGCGGTTATCGGTTCAGAATTAGATAATATGTTCCTACCCATTTACCAATTATTCCACATTATTATGGCAATGTGCCCGACTTTCTGCCTTTCCTTACTGGTTGTACATGCCACAGAAAATTTCAAATTATACCAAAATTGAATAGCTCATAACGTAAATATATTGCGGCACATAAACGTATATAGGTCGGCACATCGCAATGTACGAGTATTTAAAGTATCTAGTGTTTCGCGAAAAATAAGTGTATTTGATAAACCCCTGCTGGTACCTCCCACACCGATTGACATATTAATTCGCGTAATATTCCATTCCGATCTTCTTGAAATTTTTTCGTATTTGTATTACATGGACCACAAAAAGAGTCGGTATGGAAGGACACTAATTTACATATTGTGATCGAAAGAACGTAAAATACTGAGTGAAAAATATTGGGCGATAAAAAAATTGAGAGATAGAACAAAAATATCGAAATTATTTCCCGTTATTCAGAGTAAAACAAATTTACCCTACCAATATCTCGAAAACTAAGCGAGATAGGAGAAAAATGATTGCAGATTCTGAAAGAGCATGCTTGGAACCCATATTATCAACTCCTAACTCAAAAAACACAAAAATGGCGTATGGACCAAAATAGCATTAAGCCGACGATATGTATCTGGTGGTAGTCTACGTGATTGGTCCAAAATTGGGCGGAATCGATCGAATGGGCGTGTCCCCGCCCATATAAGCCAAATTTTGAAATTGATATATCTTGCACAATTTTTAGCGAGAGTGCTGTAATTTTGTGCATATGTATCTGGTGGTAGTATACGTGATTGGTCTAAAAATAGGCGGATACGGACCAATGGGCGTGGCACTGCCCATATAAGCCAAATTTTGAAATTTAGATATTTTTCAGAATATATTAGAGAGAGTGTTGTAATTCAGTGTATATGTATCTGGTGGTAGTATACGTGATTGGTAGAAAAATGGGCGGGATCGGACCAATGGGCGTGGCCCCGCCCATATAAGTCAAATTTTTGAATTGAGATAACGTGCACAATTTTAAGTCGACTTAGCATGTTTTTAGAGAATTTGCATTTTTAATGTCTAAATATTCCAAGCAATATTCATTTAAAATTTGGTGTTTATCCGTCAACCCAATCAAAACTTATTCACAAAACAGTAAAGAAAATTTGATTTGCATTATAAAGGAATTCCACACAAATTTAAAAAATACATCAAACTTTGATCGCCTCTCCTGAAAAACTACCTTTTTTGCACTTTGCATAGTTTAGAATGGAGGTATCGATTTGTTTTGTATTTTTTTTAATATCAATCTAATGTCACTGTTCGTTCAGTTTTTAATTTTGTCCCATCGATTTTTTTAAAAATGGTTGGGTTTAAAAGGAGCGTTCTGATTGCAAACGAAATAATAAAGATAGGTTATTTTAGGTTATGGGCAACAGTTTTATTCCACATGAATTATAAGTGGGATGTTAGAGGTTTCGACGCCGATTTCAGGGAAATAATTCATTTCTTATTATTTATACCCTACACCACACTGTGGTACAGGGTATTATAACTTTGTGCATTTGTTTGTAACACCCAAAAGGAGAAGAAATAGACCCATCGTTTATTATATCGATCGACTTAGAATCACTTTCTGAGTTGATTTAGCTATGTCCGTCTGTCCGTCTGTCTGTCTGTCTGTCCGTCTGTCTGTCTGTCTGTCTGTCCGTCTGTGCATGTATTCTTGTAATCAAAGTACAGGTCGCAATTATGGTCCGATCTCGACGAAACTTTACACATATATTTTTTTTGGCCCAAGGACGATTGGTTGAAATCGGTTCAGATTTAGATATAGCCCCCATATATATGTTAGCCCCGAGTTGACATGTAAGCGCGTTAAAAACTTTATTTTATATCCGATCAGTATGAAATTGGGCAGAAAGAGGTTTCTTATTATATGGGTGAACACTGTTAAATTTGGAAGAAATCGGTTGAGATTTAGATATAGCCCCCCCGATTTGACATGTAAGCGCTGTAAAAATGTTATTTTATATCCGATCAGTGCGAAATTCGGCAAAGATAGGTTTCTTATTACATGAAGGAATACTGCTAAATTCGGAGAAAATCGGTTCAGATTTAGATATAGCCCCCATATATATGTTACCCCGATTTGACATGTAAGCGCTGTAAAAACTGTATTTTATATCCGATCAGTGCGAAATTCGGCAGAAAGAGGTTTCTTATTACATGAAGGAATTCTGCCAATTTCGGAGAAACTCGGTTTAGATTTAGATATAACACCCATATATATGTTACCCCCGATTTGACACGTAAGCGCTATAGAGACTATATTTTATATCCGATCAGTACGAAATTCGACAGAAGGAGGTTTTTTTACATGAATAAATATTCAGGGAAGATCGGTTCAGATTTATATTAAAGCTCCATATATATGTTCTTCCTGATTTGGTATCAAACCGCTATAGAAGTTGTATTTTACTTCCGATCATTAAAATTTTCCAGAAAGATGTTTCTCAATTTAGGAACGAATATTGCTTAATTTAGCGATTATCGTTTCAGAATTAGATAATATGTTTCTACCCATTTACCAATTATTCCAAATTATTATGGCAATGACCCTTATCGCATTGTTAGGGAGGTGTAGGGTGTTATATAGTCGGCCCCGCCCGACTTTCTGCCTTTCCTTACTGGTTTTAATTTTCAAACTGGTGCATGTAGATCGCAAACTTTTGGAAATTATGATAACTTCAGATAATTCGACGAACACATTTTCCGACATAAATATGTATACTCGTATATGTTGACCAAAGATATTATGAATAAAAATATGGATTTTATTTAATTTTTGATAAAAATGTAAAATATAAAAATTTATATAATTGCATCTAACATTTTTGTATATTTGGATCTTTTCAAAACTGTTTGTGGAAATGTGTTTTTGAGTAAAAATTTCGGAATTTTTTAAGAAATCTCGTAAAATCATACAGTATTAAATCAAATGTTATTTTATATTTTTTTAATAAAAATTACCACTTTCTCCGAAACAATTACATATCTCTTTTTATACCATTCGATTACTCAATTTCACTCCTCACTAAAAAATAAGTAGATTTCATCACACATGTTTGCGTACAAGGCTGACAGTATTAAAGAACTCCCCCTGGGATATCCGTAACAAGGATTTGTTTCCATTCACACCTCATAGATTAGCTGTAGATGACAATGCAATATTTAAAAATTACCACTAATTATATACTGAGATATGATATGGGAGAAAAATTTAATTTAATTTTTCCATTATTTCGTAATTATTTTTTTTATAATTATTATTGCTCTATTTTTTGTTACTTTCAATACTAATTAAATCGAGGACAAATATGGACATCATAATGATACTATTGTGAAAATACTTTTAGGTTTTCCTAAACTTTACCCTCAGACTAATATTTCTCTATTTTTGTATTATTTCGATCACCGTGACCATCGCGGAAATTCAAAAGGACATTGGTATTAACTCTTATTTTAATCTGTGTGGCCATATAAACATATCTTTAAGACCATTACTTTCATACCAACATTTGGGTATGTTTTTATCGAAATATTGTGCTAAGACTAATATCTCTCCATTTATGTATTTTTATATGCCAATCCGGAACAAAGATCGGTTTCTCATTAACATATCGTAGTTTAGCTGTAAAGGACTTTGCCGAACACGCCCAAAATCTTGACTTACCAATGTTCAATGTCTATGCGGATTTTAAAAGAAGATTCATAGACTTTTCGAATGATATATATGATGAAGCATACAAAATTGTTTGTCGAAAACAAGTATGGAAGGATAAAGTGGAGCAAGGCCAAGATTCTACATTCTTCGAAACGTCATACTTATAAAATGGTGTCATTTAAAGACAGTCAACTTTCAGTAATCGTTGCTACAAATAAATATTTTCATTAAATTATAATTAAAAGCGATTAGACACCAAATTGGATCGATCATATATACATATTGGTGCCATGTCTAAATCTAGACCGACTTTTCTTCAGCTTCGTATTAATCCTTTGATAAATTCTTCGTTGTTCAATTCAAATTCATACTTTGTCACCAAAATTCAAAGTTATTGTATGTAAAATACAGCGATTATAGTTATAAGAAGCCAACTCGGGAAGAACATATGGGTAGTTCTTCTCAGGTATCAGAGTTCAAAAATTAGATCTTTTTTAAATTATCAGAAAATGTCGCCCTAGTATGTACGAGTAAGGACCCACAACATTAAAAAAATTCAATGAAAAATTGAGGAATGGGGCTTGGTCAAAGTTAAAAAAATTTGTTTTTTCCTCAGTAATGGTTTTTTCAAGTCAATTTCAATGCTACAAAGCATAATACATTGCAAATAGAAAATATCATTTCTTAAAGCTTTTTCCGCGTATTTTTCATAAAAAATACTTATTTCATCTAAAATAGTAATTTAGTAAAGATTTTCAGTTATTATAATGTAACTACTGAACAAAAGTCGTCCTCACTCCAAAATTTACACCATTGGTAGAGTACATATAAACCATTTTTATAAAAAAACCAGTAAGGAAAGGCAGAAAGTCGGGCGGGGCCGACTATATAATACCCTACACCTCCCTAACAATGCGATAAGGGTCATTGCCATAATAATTTGGTCATATCGGGAGTAACGTATATATGGGGGCTATATCTAAATCTGAACCGATTTCTTCCAAATTTAACAGTGTTCATTCATATAATAAGAAACCTCTTTCTGCAGAATTTCATACTGATCGGATATAAAATAAAATTTTTACAGCGCTTACAAGTCAAATCGGGGGTAACGTATATATGGGGGCTATATCTAAATCTGAACCGATTTTTTCCAAATTTAGCAGTATTCCTTTATGTAATAAGAAACCTCTTTCTGCCAAATTTTGCACTGATCGGATATAAAATACACTTTTTACAGCGCTTACATGTCAAATCGGGGGTAACATATATATGGGGGCTATATCTGAATCTGAACCGATTTTCTCCGAATTTAGCAGTATTCCTTCATGTAATAAGAAACCTCTCTTTGCCGAATTTCGCACTGATCGGATATAAAATAACATTTTTACAGCGCTTATATGTCAAATCGGGGGTAATGTATATATGGGGGCTATATCTAAATCTGAACCGATTTCTTCCAAATTTAACAGAGTTCATTCATGTAATAAGAAACCTTTTCCTGCCGAATTTCATACTGATCGAGTATAAAATAAAGTTTTTACAGCGCTTACATGTCAAATCGGGGCTAACATATATATGGGGGCTATATCTAAATCTGAACCGATTTTAACCAAATTCAATAGGGATCGTCCTTGGGCCAAAAATAAGATATGTATAAAGTTTCGTCGAGATCGGACCATAATTGCGACCTGTACTTTGATTACAAGAATACATGCACAGACAGACGGACAGACAGACAGACGGACAGACAGACAGACAGACAGACAGACGGACAGACGGACATAGCTAAATCGACTCAGAAAGTGATTCTAAGTCGATCGGTATAATAAACGATGGGTCTATTTCTTCTCCTTTTGGGTGTTACAAACAAATGCACAAAGTTATAATACCCTGTACCACAGTGTGGTGTAGGGTATAATTAAGGAAACAAATTAAATCGATTCTGAGATATCGCAATTTATATTTGTATTTCCCGAAAAATGTGCCCGAAATAAATTATTTAAGATAAAATAAATATTTTTATGAAAAGTTCACGGAAAATCCTTTAAGAAACAATTGTTTTATGTTTTAAATTTCTTATGCTTTGTAACAATAAAATTAAATTTAAAAGAACTATTACAGAGGAGACCAGTAAGGAAAGACAGAAATCCTACACCTCCCAAACAATGCGAAAATATGCATTGCGATAAGAATTTCGTATTATTCATACATGTAATAAGAAAACTCTCTGCCGAATTTCGTACTGATCGGATATAAAACTATGTTTCTACAGCGCTTCTATGTAAAATTGGGTGAAACATATACATGTATGGGGTCTATATCTAAATCTGAATGGTTCTTCTCAGAATTTGGTGGTGTTCATTCACATATTAAGAACTCTTTCTGCCGAATTTCGTACCGATCGGATGTAAAATACGGTATCTACACGCTTTCATGTCAAATCAGGTGTAACATATATTGGGACTATGTTTAAATCTGAAATGATTTTCCCTGAATTTGACAGTGTTCATACATGTAATAAGAAAACACTCTTTGCCGAGTTTCATACTGATCGGATATAAAATACGTGTTCTACAGCGCTTACATGTCAAATCGGGTGAAACATATATATGGGGGCGGGCTATATCTAAATCTGAACGGATTTGCTCCGAATTTGGCAGTGTTCATTCACGTAATAAGAAAACACTCTTTGCCGAATTTCGTACCGATCGGATGTAAAATACGGTTTCTACAGCGCTTACATGTCAAATCGGGTGTAACATATATTGCGACTATGTTTAAATCTGAAATCGTTTTCCCTGAATTTTGCAGTATTCATACATTTAATAAGAAAACTCTCTCTGCCAAATTTCGTACGGATCGGATATAAAATACGGGTTCTACACCTCTTACATGTCAAATGGGGTAAAACATATATATGGGGGCTATATTTAAATCTGAACGTATTTTCTCCGAATTTGGTAGCTTACATTTATGTAATAAGAAAACTCTCTCTGCCGAATTTCGTACTTAACGGATATAAAATACGGTTTCTACAGCGCTTACATGTCAAATCGAGTGTATAAATCTAAATCTGAACGGACTTTCTCCGAACTTCGTAGTGTTCATTCACGTTAAAAAAAAACATCTCTCTGTTGAATTTCGTACTGATCGAATATATAAAATACGGTTGCTACAGCGCTTACATATCAAATCGGGTGAAATATATATATATTGGGGCTATATCTAAATCTGAACGGATTTTCTCTGAATTTTGCAGTGTTCATTCATGTAATAAGAAAACTCTCTCTGCCGAATTTCGCACTGATCGGATATAAAATACGGTTTCTACAGCGCTTACATGTGAAATCATATGGGGACTATATCTAAATCTCTATAGTTTCTACATCGAACGCTTTCTATATATATTTCTCCTGACTAATTTAAGTGGTAAAGACCAAACAGCTGCTAGCCTGGAGATCGGTAATCGCATATATTGGGTGGTCTCCAGCTACTTGCCTTATGAATCTGTAGTACCGACTGCTCTATTCAGGGAAGTAGTAGAAGAAGCAACGTCTGACGAGCTCGAGCTGATTATTGGCGCAGACACGAACGCTCATCATACTATCTGGGGTAGTACGGATATAAACAATAGGGGTGATTCGCTTCTTGACTTTATTCTAACTACCAACCTTAGTATTTGTAACATAGGTAATAAACCGACCTTCACAATTAAAGACAGACAAGAAGTACTCGACGTAACGTTTGCTACTGACCGGCTGTCAGACAAAATTATTGGGTGGAATGTACTGGACGACCACTCATTCTCAGATCACCATTATATTGAGTTCAAACTCGCGGAAAAAGCGCCTTAACCCGCCGTCCACAGAAATGTAAGGAAGACAAAGTGGCATCTGTATGAGAAGAATTTCAAGAAAGTCCTCAACTCTAAACTTCTGTACGAACCGAATGACAAAGCCGGTCTGGATAATCTGGTCGATAATATCACCATATCATTCAATAGATCCCTTGAAGAAGCCTGTCCAAAAACAAGGTACAAGGGTAAAACTAAACCCCAATGGTGGACTTCTGAGCTAACGGCTATGAAAAAGACCTGCAACAAGCTATTCAATAAGGCTAAATCTACTGGGGTCGCTAATGATTGGGATGCCTATAAAGAGCAACTCAAGATCTATAAGAAGGAGCTTAGAAAGGCGCAAAGGCGCTCTTGGTATACCTTCTGTGGTGAAGTGGAAAAGGTCTCCGACGCCGCTAGGCTGAGGAAGATATTATCTGCTTCACCCTGTACAGTGGGATATTTACAGGATGAGGCAAATAACTGGACCAAAAACAGAGAGCAGTCGCTCAATGTACTGCTCGACACACATTTCCCGGGGAACTCTGTAACAGAAACCGAGGAGCAGCAGGACCAACAAGAGTGCGAGTGGACTCCGAGCGTCGCTAGCTTCTTGACTGAGAGATCCAGAATAAGCTGGGCTATTAACAGCTTTGAGCCCTTCAAGTCACCTGGACCAGATGGCATCACTCCAGCAGAAATGCAGAAAATGTTAAAGTACATTATCCCCTGGCTGGAGAAAATTTATGTAGGCTGTATCAGGCTTTCATACGTCCCGAATCGATGGAGGGATACCAAAGTGGTATTCATACCTAAAGCGGGAAAGATATCACACACTAGGCCAAAAGACTTCAGACCAATTAGCCTATCCTCCTTCCTATTGAAAGGTCTGGAAAGACTTTTAGATCATTTCATTAGGGAAAACCTGGATACAAAACTCCTGTCGGGGAACCAACATGCTTACAATAAGGGCAAGTCTACAGAATCAGCCCTGCACGAACTTGTGAGCACTATCGAATCGTCCCTGCATTTCAAGGAATTCACCATGGTGGCATTTCTTGACATAGAAGGGGCTTTTAACAACATTCACTCAGATGCGGTAATTGCGGCACTCTCACATCTAAAAGTTAACACTAGTTTGATTAGACTAATTCAAAGTCTGCTCACCAGAAGACGCATAACAGCATGTCTAGGGTCCACAACTCTAACAAGGTATGTAAACAGAGGGACCCCGCAAGGAGGAGTATTGTCTCCACTAATTTGGAACCTAGCGGTGAATGAAATCCTGCTAGATCTAGAACGTTGTGGCTGCAAGGTCGTGTCATATGCAGACGACGTGGCAATCGCAGTGAGTGGCAAATTCGTAAACGTCCTCAGAGACATCCTACAGGTGGCTCTGAACAAGTTGGCTAGATGGGCCAGAAGCAGCGGTTTGGGCGTTAACCCCAACAAGACAGAATTGGTTCTCTTTACTAGGATGAATAATGTCCCACATGTGGACCCTCCACCTCGGATAAATGGAACAGATCTAGTCTTTTCAGAAAGTGCAAAATTTTTAGGAATAATTCTAGGTTGGAAAATGTTATTTAGACTTAACGTATTGGAACGTGTAAGGAAGGCCAACGTCGCCTTATATTCCTGCAAAAAGGCTGTAGGGTCGCGGTGGGGACTCTCTCCTAAAATCGTCCCCTGGATATATATAGCAGTAGTTCGTCCAATACTGTTATACGGCATTGTGGTATGGTGGACGGCAACTGACAAACTAACCATTACCAACCTACTAACAAAGGTTCAGAGAACTGCCTGCCTGAGCTTAAGCGGAGCCTTAAGGACTACAGCGACCGAGTCTCTACAAGCCCTACTCCATATACTGCCGATTAATATTGTGGCGAGAGAAGTTGCAACCAAAGCGGCAATAAGATTAAACTGCCTATCAATGTGGAGGTACAAGAACTATGGTCACGTGAGGATATCAAAGTGTAGTGCTATGGTAACCGACCGAGTCGACTATATACCAACTGTGTACACCTTCGAGAGAAATTACATCACTATGATTCCCGCCAGAGATGAATGGGTCGGCAGAATACCAGGTAATAGAAACCATCTCCACTTTTACACGGATGGTTCGAAGCTTGATGAAAAGGTTGGCTTCGGAGTACACTGTGAAGAACTTAGTCTGGATATAGCTCACAGACTACCAGATACCTGCAGTGTCTATCAAGCCGAAATAATGGCGATATGGGAAGTCGCCAAGTGGCTGAGTCGCAACATAGTAACCAACACTGGCGTTGTAATTTACTCGGACAGCCAGGCTGCCATCAATTCTCTGGAGGCAACATCCCTAAATTCACAAACAGCCCTCGACTGCCGCAGATCTCTTAACGAGATGGCTTAGCAGTTTAATATACACCTCATATGGGTGCCTGGGCATAGGGATATCCCGGGGAACTGCAAAGACGATGAACTTGCTAGGAAAGGGACGACATTACAAATTCTCGAAGAATTTGCATATATTGGTGCGCCACTATCCACGTGCAAGCTTTTGGCTTAGGCAAGAGGCAATCAGGCAGTCCAACGAAAGATGGACAGAAATCGGCACCTGCAGGGTAGCTAGACAAATCTGGCCAAGGTATGACCTGAGAAGGTCAAAATATCTCCTCGCACTAGAGAGGAAACGATTGTCTACGTTAGTACAGGTTCTGACGGGACACTGCTTGATCGGCGAACACGCCAAAAGATTGGGTATTGACTCCAATGACTTCTGCCGAAGCTGTGGAGATGAGGAAGAAGTGGAGAGCATTGAGCACTTGCTTTGCGACTGTCCCGCTTTGAGTAAACGACGACTGGACATACTGGGGTCGGCCTTTTTAGGCAGCCTAACAGATCTTTCCAGTACTGATATTCGTACTATCGATAAATTTATATATCAAACAGGTTGGTTTCGATGAGGGGCATTTCAGCCCGTGGTAACACTAGGGACCTAAACTGGTTTACTGGAGCTTGTAAAAAAAATACGGCTGCCACCCTAACCTAAAACCTAAAACCTTCTACATCGCTTACATATCAAATCGGGGGTAACATGTACATGGGGGCTATATCTAAATCTGAACCGATTTTGACCAATTTCAACAGGAATGGTCCTTGGGCTATAAAAGAGCACTGTGCTAAATTTCATCACAATCGGATCATAAATACGACCTGTACTTTGATTACAACGATACATCTGAGGACGGACGGACAGACGGAGGAACAGAAGGACATGGTTAAATCGACTCAGGAAATGATTCCAAATCGATCGGTATAATAAATGATGGGACTATTTCTTCTCCTTCTGGGTGTTACAAACAAATGCACAAATAAAATTAATTTTATTTTATTTTAGAAAAATTTTAAATTTGTAATAGGTATCGTAAAGAAGTCAGTATTGTCTTTTCAAAAATAATAAAAAATACCGAATTTTAAAACTTTCAGCGGGACGAATTTGTGACGCGATCGTGATGTCTATAGCTATTAATTGAAATGACGATCCATTAAAACTAAACTCAGATACTTAATATGTCTGTGAGTTCTCCATTTATCGGTTTACAACTTTAGCTTACAGCCCTGAAGGAAAATAAAGGAAAAAAAGGAAATATTATTTAGAAATTTTTAAGTATTAGATTTCTGCCGTAAAACTTTTTATTTTAAACAAATAAATAAGAAACATAAGAAATCAAACATAAGAAATTCCATTATCTGTCTTTTAAATAAAATCAAGTTTTGCTTCGTTAAATAAACAACATTTTCTTTTTTACTGTATTCCCAGTTTTTTAACATTTTGATCCAAAAATTACTTTTCAACTTTTGCCCCAAAAAACAATGTTAATGTTTTCATAACAGTGTTGTAAGCATACTAAAAGCCTAGCTTCAACTCGTCATCCTGCTCCGACAACCGACAACCCCTCATATTCTTCTTGTCACAAGCAGCATTTACAAAAGAGATGTTATTTTCGGCTTGATTTTGAAAACAACTTTACCCCGCCCACTCTGCTTTGTTTTTTCCGTCCATATGGATATCGTAAAGTGCCAATATTGATGAATGCAATAGAGCAGTACATCACGTCTTCGCAATTTTGATACTTTTTTGTTGTGAGCGCATAAATGTTTGCGCTTGATGGAACCAACGTCATTGGCAGAGTAACAATAGAACTTCTTACATACATCCACACACGTATGTATAAATATACGGTATATGTGCTAAACGTGAAGCTTAAATATGCAGCATGGCATTCCTTGTTGCAGGAATTGTTTCTCAAATAGGGGTAGCATGAACAATTGTGTTACCATTATTTTAAAATGGTGTGGTAAGGTTGTTTGTTGGTCCTAACCTAACCTAACCTAACCTAACCTAACCTAACCACCTAACCTAACCTAACCTAACCTAACCTAACCTAACCTAACCTAACCTAACCTAACCTAACCTAACCTAACCTAACCTAACATCTAACCTAACATAACCTAACCTAACCTAACCTAACCTAACCTAACCTAACCTAACCTAACCTAACCTAAACCTAACCTAACCTAACCTAACCTAACCTAACCTAACCTAACCTAAACCTAACCTAACCTAACCTAACCTAACCTAA
This sequence comes from Eudasyphora cyanicolor, assembly GCA_963930755.1. NCBI lineage: Eukaryota > Metazoa > Arthropoda > Insecta > Diptera > Muscidae > Eudasyphora > Eudasyphora cyanicolor. The sequence goes on from OZ005735.1 coordinate 57,225,177, forward strand.
CCTAACCTAACCTAACCTAACCTAACCTAACCTAACCTAACCTAACCTAACCTAACCTAACCTAACCTAACCTAACCTAACCTAACCTAACCTAACCTAACCTAACCTAACCTAACCTAACCTAACCTAACCTAACCTAACCTAACCTAACCTAACCTAACCTAACCTAACCTAACCTAACCTAACCTAACCTAACCTAACCTAACCTAACCTAACCTAACCTAACCTAACCTAACCTAACCTAACCTAACCTAACCTAACCTAAGCTAACCTAAGCTAACCTAAGCTAACCTAACCTAAGCTAACCTAACCTAACCTAACCTAACCTAACCTAACCTAACCTAACCTAACCTAACCTAACCTAACCTAACCTAACCTAACCTAACCTAACCTAACCTAACCTAACCTAACCTAACCTAACCTAACCTAACCAACCTAACCTAACCTAACCTAACCTAACCTAACCTAACCTAACCTAACCTAACCTAACCTAACCTAACCTAAACCTAACCTAACCTAACCTAAACCTAACCTAACCTAACCTACTAACCTAACCTAACCTAACCTAACCTAACCTAACCTAACCTAACCTAACCTAACCTAACCTAACCTAACCTAACCTAACCTAACCTAACCTAACCTAACCTAACCTAACCTAACCTAACCTAACCTAACCTAACCTAACCTAACCTAACCTAACCTAACCTAACCTAACCTAACCTAACCTAACCTAACCTAAGCTAACCTAAGCTAACCTAAGCTAACCTAAGCTAACCTAACCTAACCTAACCTAACCTAACCTAACCTAACCTAACCTAACCTAACCTAACCTAACCTAACCTAACCTAGGGGCCGTTCAAGTATTACGTAAGCACTATAGGGGGGTGGGGGGGTCTTTGCTTTGCTTATTTTTGATGACATTGGGGGGGGATGTTGGAGATGGTGATTACGTCAGCAGTAGTTCTTTACTTTTTTCCACATATGACAACCCACACAGATTGTGATTACTTCAGCAGTAGTTATTTACTTTTTTACACATATGGCAACCCACACAATGTCTATGCTCGAAAACAAAACCCATATTCGGGGATTCCCATAAATAATGAGCGCTTAGAATTTCTTCAATCAGTTTCGTTTCGGTACGATTGACGATTTGACGTGGTGTAAGCAAAGCAAAGCAAGTAAATATTTGTGTTACCGTTGATCCACTTTCGCCAAAGTGGAATTGTTTAAGATGTCGTTTCAAATAGACAAATCCAAGTTATACCAACAATTGTTTGAAAGTTTTAAAAAATCTCATACAAATACAAAACTACAAAAAGTACAGAAGTTAGTTAACGAAGTGTGGCGTAATTATAAGTTACAAGCAAAATCGGACAAGGAACTTGATATTATTGTCTCTAAGAGAATTGAAGAAGAATTGCAAATTTAAAAGAATTTTGTTTAGTTCGTAATATTACTTAATAAGATTATAATATTTGTACTTTACTCTATGTTGAATACCGTATCAATAAAGTTTGTTTAAATGAATATTATGTGCGTTAAAGTCCTCTATCCTAAGCCTATTTTCTTATTTCTAGAATTTTAACTGCTGCTCATGAATGAATAGCAAAAATAGAATACATTAAATGAAAAATGCATATAACAATGTTTACGTAAGCATGGGGGGGGGATAAGAGCTTTGCTTACTTTTGATGACAAGGGGGAGGGGGGGTAAATAATTGCAATAAATCTGCTTACGTAATACTTGAACGGCCCCCTAACCTAACCTAACCTAACCTAATCTAACCTAACCTAACCTAACCTAACCTAACCTAACCTAACCTAACCTAACCTAACCTAACCTGACCTAACCTAACCTAACCTAACCTAACCTAACCTAACCTAACCTAACCTAACCTAACCTAACCTAACCTAACCTAACCTAACCTAACCTAACCTAACCTAACCTAACCTAACCTAACCTAACCTAACCTAACCTAACCTAACCTAACCTAACCTAACCTAACCTAACCTAACCTAACCTAACCTAACCTAACCTAACCTAACCTAACCTAACCTAACCTAACCTAACCTAACCTAACCTAACCTAACCTAACCTAACCTAACCTAACCTAACCTAACCTAACCTAACCTAACCTAACCTAACCTAACCTAACCTAACCTAACCTAACCTAACCTAACCTAACCTAACCTAACCTAACCTAACCTAACCTAACCTAACCTAACCTAACCTAACCTAACCTAACCTAACCTAACCTAACCTAACCTAACCTAACCTAATCTAACCTAATCTAACCTAACCTAACCTAACATAACCTAATCTAACCTAACCTAACCTAACCTAACCTAACCTAACCTAATCTAACCTAACCTAACCTAACCTAACCTAACCTAACCTAACCTAACCTAACCTAACCTAACCTAACCTAACCTAACCTAACCTAACCTAACCTAACCTAACCTAACCTAGCCTAACCTAACCTAACCTAACCTAACCTAACCTAGCCTAACCTATCCTAACCTATCCTAACCTAACCTAACCTAACCTAACCTAACCTAACCTAACCTAACCTAACCTAACCTAACCTAACCTAACCTAACCTAACCTAACCTAACCTAACCTAACCTAACCTAACCTAACCTAACCTAACCTAACCTAACCTAACCTAACCTAACCTAACCTAACCTAACCTAACCTAACCTAACCTAACCTAACCTAACCTAACCTAACCTAACCTAACCTAACCTAACCTAACCTAACAGGAGCAATGAGCGAAGATAGTAATTTTGACTCACTGAAAAATGAAGAAGAAATAGCTTTTGTTAACCTTGGGAACAAACTGAGTGCTATGCATACTATAGTCATGGACTCAAGGAACACACATAAGAGTATTAGAGATAACCTTCTGCAGGCCGTTGCCTTGTACCAACAGATACGTGAGAATAGAGAAGCGATAGCACTGATCAATGTTATAGGTGCACCAGAGGAAAATACAGTGTTTAAGACGATAAATAAAGGTACCCAAACAGAGAAAGAGCCCCAAAAGAAAAGTTCCAAAAGAGCAGCCTCAATCTCTCCGGAGAAAAATAAATTGGACAAAAAGGTCAGGATACAGAAACCAGATGAAAATATCACAGATGTTGACAAAGAACAGCAGTGGTCCTTGGTAGAAAGAAAGAATCGCAATAAAAAGAAGAGTTCAAGTAAAAATATAGAGAAACAGATTAGAAACAAAGGAGAAACCTTGACAATTAAAACAGACAATTGCAGCTATGCTGAAATAGTGAAAGAAATGAAGAACGCTATAAAACCCGAGGAAATTGGTGTTGGCATAAAAAAGATTCGGAAAACAGCAGATGGAAATGTCCTAATAGAGATGACAAAGGGAGACGGTCAAGCCAAGAAACTAGAAGGTGCAATAAAAGGATCACTCGGAGAAAATGTGAATGTACAAACATTCATAGAAAAATATCTCCTAGATATTAGAGATATGGAAGAAACCACTGAAAATGATGACATAATCAGTGGCATTCTAAAAGCCTCTGCAGAAACCGATGCTAGCAAAATAACAGTTCGTAACATCCGAGAATACTATGGCGGTACAAAGCAGGCACTCGTGGAAGTTCCTGGAAATGTTGCAGTTACCATACTAAAAAAGAGCAGAATTAAAGTCGGACTGGTAATATGTCGAGTAAGAAGGAAAACCCTTCCCAAAAGGTGTTTTAGATGCTTAGAGCAAGGCCATCTTGCACGATTCTGTCGTGGAAAGGATCGCAGCCAAACCTGCATGAAATGCGGCCTAAACGAACATAAGGCAAACACATGTAAAAATGAACCAAGGTGTGTAATCTGCTAGAGGCTGGAAGACAAAATATTAGCCACTATGTGGGCAGTAGCAACACATGTAGATATAAAAATGAAGATTAGGATACTCCAAGTAAATCTAGGCAGAGGTCGTGTAGCGCAAGATCTAATGATACAAAATGCTATGGACAAAGAGGTTGATATAGTACTAGTAAGTGAACAGTACACTAAGAGGAAAGAAATGGCGTGGTACCAAGACGTTACGGGCAAATCATCTCTATACGTACGCAATCCACTGATGTCGATTAACGCAATTGAAGAAGATAATGAAGATTTTGTAGTCCTACATACGGAAGGCATACGTATATATAGTTGCTACTTTTCGCCAAATATTGAATTCGCAGAATTCATAAACAAAATTGCCAAACTAGAGCAACACGTGAAAGCCGGAAATACTCCAGTAATAATAGGTGGAGATTTCAATAGCAAATCGTCGGAATGGTTCTCAAGAACAACAGATAAGAGAGGAATCGCGGTCAGTGAAATGATTGCAAGCCTTGGCCTGATTGTTCTTAATAGAGGAAAATCCCCAACTTTCAGAAGAGGGGACTCCAACTCAATCATTGACATAACCTTTGCGTCACCGAGTATAGCAGCAAAAAATAGTCAATGGGAAGTACTAGAAGACGAAACCCTAAGCGATCATCAGTACATCCTGATGGAAATGAACCTACTACACAAAATGGACGCAGCGAATCAGAACCGTCCTAAATGGAACACACACAGAATCGACACTGAAAACTGTAAAGAAAAGGTAACAGAGCTAAAGTCCAGAATTCTATTAAGCGGCAACACAAACGTAGATACCTCTGCGGAACAGCTCGTTAACATTCTTACAGAGATCTGTAATGTTGGAATGAAAAAGACAGCATCACTTGTTAAATCTCGAAAGCACGCATACTGGTGGAACCACGAAATTGCAGAGCTTAGAAAATCATGTCACAAAGCGAAACGTGTAGCCACACGAAGAAAAGGTGATTTAGAAGCAATGGACCTCTACAGAATAGCAAGAAAGAGGCTGAAAGCAGCTATAAAAGAATCAAAGAGAAAATCCTGGGAACTATTATGCGAAGAAGTGAATAAGGATCCATGGGGCCTCCCTTATAAAATAATAATGAAGAAACTTGGAAACCGAACCAAAATTCCGGGTATCACGAATCCAAGCTGGGCATATAAAATAGTGAGTACACTTTTCCCCAAAACTGATAGAAATGAGGAACACTTTGATACGCGCCAATGCGCAACTCCTTATGACCCTTTCTCCTACAATGAAATTACCGAAGTCTGTAACAACCTGAAGAAACGCAAGGCACCTGGCCCAGATGGCATCCCAAATGAAATAGTCACTATAGTTGGTAAGCTCTGGTCGGATATTTTCTTAAATACTTTCAACCACTGCTTAAAAAATGGAGTTTTTCCAAAGATATGGAAAAAACAATACCTTGTATTATTACGCAAAGGAGACAAACCACTAGAGAATCCATCATCGTACAGGCCTATTTGCCTATTGGACACCTGCGGAAAGTTCTTAGAAAAACTGCTAGTTAACAGACTCGAAGGTGAATTAAATAGAAAGGGAGGTTTCTCATCCATGCAGTTCGGTTTCATAAAAGGAAAATCAACAATAGATGCTATCCGCACGGTAATAAATGCAGCAAGAGATTCAATGCAACAGAAGAGATTCTGCTCCATTGTCACCCTAGACATAAAAAATGCCTTCAACTCGGCGAACTGGCAAGTAATTCGTAAAACAATGCTAGAACGAAATTTCTCAGAATACCTAATCAAAATGGTTGATAGTTATCTACGAGGTAGAATGCTGGAGTATGAAACGGACGATGGACTCAAACAATATAAAGTGACAGCGGGCGTACCTCAAGGTTCCATACTGGGTCCTTTCCTATGGAATTTAATGTACGACGGGTTATTAAACATAAAACTCCCGGAAAGATCAACATTAGTAGGATATGCAGATGACATAGCCCTAGTGGTGGATCAACCTTCCGCACCACTTATAGAGATAATAACAAATGACTGCCTAGGAAGAATAAATAGATGGTTAAACTCAAAAAACCTAACACTTGCTGCACACAAGACAGAAGCAATCCTGGTAACTAGGAGACTGTCTTTTGAACATACAAAACTGAGAGTGGAGAAGTACGAGATAAAAATAAGTAAGAGCCTGAAATACCTCGGAGTAATCTTAGACAACAAACTGACGTTCCAACCGCATATTAAGATGGTATCAGAAAAAGCACTAGGAACTGCAACAAAATTAGCAAGGATAATGCCAAATATAAAAGGTCCAGGACAGACAACCAGACGCTTAATTGCAACAGTAGCATACTCACAGGTATTATATGCTGCTCCAGTCCTAAGTGAAGCTGTTTCAAACAGCCAAGTGCTTAGAAAACTACTAGAGAAAGTTCATAGGACATGCTCAGTACGCGTAACATCGGCATATCGGACTATATCAACTGCAGCTGTGTCCGTTCTCGCTGGAATACCACCAATTGATCTCTTGTTGCGTGAAAGAAAAGAGATATACGATGAAAGAATAGCAATACAGTATACTGCCGAGAATCGCAACAGGGAAACGTCCCGTATAAAAGAAGCTGCAAGAGAGAAAATGATGCTAATATGGCAAAGACGATGGGAGGAAACCGACAAAGGTAGATGGACCGACAGCCTTATACCAATCATAAAGACGTGGATGAACAGAAAACATGGAGAACTAAACTTTTACCTAACACAGGTTTTCAGTGCTCATGGTAATTTTGGCAGTTACCTAAATAAATTCCAAATACGACACGAAGCAATATGTGAAATGTGTAACGAATTTGAGGACAACGTCGAACACACTATTTTAAAATGTAGATATTGGAGCAGCAGACGAACGTTATATCCAGAGGAAATGAATATGACAATCGCTCAAGTTATTACATCAATGATGAGAAATGTTCAGGACTGGTACAAATACTCCAACCTCATACAGACAATCATGAGAGAAAAAACAGCACACCAACAAATACATACGCCGAACCCCTAATCTCATAAATAAATGATGGAAGGGGGACTAGGAACAAATAAACAACTGCACCGAGCAGTAAATGAACCCCACCCCGAAGTAATGCGAAAGCGGTCCCAGGGTGGCGGTTCCTGTGTAGGACCACTAGTAGATAGTGCGCTATCACTACGTCCAAAAAAAAAAAAACCTAACCTAACCTAACCTAACCTAACCTAACCTAACCTAACCTAACCTAACCTAACCTAACCTAACCTAACCTAACCTAACCTAACCTTTTTGTTTTTTTTTTGGTATCTTATCCTACTCCCCCATCCTATATACGATTATATATAGATTAGGGGTTCGGCAATCTGTTATTCTGTACCTCAGATTTCGCTCGTAGAATATGTTCTAAAATGATGAGGACGCCTTCCAATTTTCTACCTTCTCCATCATTATGTTAACAAAATTCTCCGCTGTAATGTTGGCTCTAATGGATCGGTTGAGATCGCGTCTTAACTGTTCCCAGGCACAACAGACAAATATTGTGTGTTCGACAGTATCGTTTATTTCTCCGCACATGTCACATATTCCATGTTCTCTTATTTTAAATTTCTCCAGGTATGTCGCAAAGTTTCCATGCCCGCTTAATGCTTGTGTTAGGAAGAAATTTATTTCACCATGCTTTCTTTCCACCCATTTTTCAATATTTGGGATCAATTTGTGAGTCCATCTGTCAGTTTGTATCCCATCTCAGTTGCCACTTCTGATACAATCTTTTTCTTGCATTTAACTTTATGGACTTACGGTTAAGGTCGTGCAGCATTCCTACAGTTGCTATTGATTTAGTCTCCTCGTATATTTCTCTCCTCTCTTCCAGAAGTAAATCTACGGGAGGTATACTAGCTAGTACAGCCGCTGCTGAAGTCGAAATTGTGCGATACGCCGACGTAACTCGAATTGTAGCCATTCGTTGAACTTTTTCAAGTCTACTTGTTAGTGACAAGCGTTCTCGTACTTTGTTACTTATAATAGGAGCCGCGTAGAGCATCTGTGCATATGAGACACCTGCGATCAATTTCCTGGTCGTTTGCCTCGGTCCTCGTATATTTGGCATTATTTGCGCCAGTTTTCTAGCTGTTCCTAGGGATCTCTCTGATACCACTTTTACATGTTCAGCAAAAGTGATTCCCCCATCAATGTAGACACCAAGATATTTTAAACTCTTGTTTATTTTAATGTTGTATCCGTCAACGTGGAATTGGGGATAAACGAAAGATCTCCGCTTGGTAACCAGGATTGCCTCAGTTTTTGACGCTGCAAGTTGTAGATGTTTGGATTTTAACCACCTATTTACGCTACCTAAACAGTCATTTGTTACAGTTTCAGTCAAAGCTGAGTCTGACTTGTCCACTATAAGGGCGACATCGTCTGCATAACCCACCAGTGAAGCCCCATCTGGTAATTTAAGTTTTAAGAGACCGTCATACATAAGATTCCAAAGGAAAGGTTCTAGAATCGATCCTTGTAGTACACCTGCCGACACACTGAAATGTTTTGCCCCCTGGTTGGTTTGATATTCTAGTGTTCGCTCATTTAGATAATTATCAATCATTTTGACTAAATAGTTCGAAAAGTTCCTCTTCCTGATTTCTGTTCGAATAACATTCCAATTTGCGGTATTAAAAGCATTTCTAATATCCAAAGTAACTATGGCACAGAATCGTTTTCCCTCCATCGATTTCTGGGCTGTGTTCACTACTTGGGAAATGTCGTCTAGAGTTGATTTCTTTTTCACAAATCCGAATTGCATTGGGGAGAACCCTCCGTTTGCATATAGCTCAGCTTCTAATCTATTCAACAGTAATCTCTCCAAAAATTTTCCCGAATTGTCCAGTAGGCACAACGGCCGGAAGGATGAAGGGTTATCTAGGGGTTTATCTCCCTTACGTAGGAGAACTAACTTCTGCTTTTTCCAAATATTTGGGAATATGCCTGTCTTCAAACACATATTAAATGTATCGGTAAACAATTCCGGCCAGCATTGTGCTGTAAGTGTTATGATTTCGTTTGGCACTCCATCTGGACCAGGTGCCTTAGCTTTTTTCAGCTTTCTTGCGGTATATAAAATTTCTTCATTTGAGAAGGGCTCGTATTCTCCTGCTGATTCTACTGTTGGGAAGTAAATACTTGTGGACGTTGCTTTTGGGAACAGTGTCTCTACAATAGTTCGCGCCCAATCTGGGTTTGTTATACCAGGGATCTTGTTGCGGTTTCCCATCTTCTTCATTACAAATCGATATGGTAGTCCCCAGGGATCGTTATTTATTTCATCGCAGAGCGCTTCCCATGACTTTCTTTTAGAGTGTTTGATAGCTTCTTTGAGTTTCTTCCTTACTTCTCTGTATTGATCCATATAGAAGGGGTCGCCCTTTTTTCGTGTGGCCATTCTTTTTGCTTTAAGACACTCTTTCCTCAGTAGTGCAATTTCTTTCGTCCACCAATATGCTGGTTTATGACAATTTTGAGGCATCTTAATTTTTGGCATTGCTGGGTTACATATTTCAGTCAATACTCCATTAAACTCTTGTACGACTTGGTGGATATTAACACTATTCGTTGTAGAGTGCCTTTCTTTTAGTCTTGTTAACGCTGCTTCGCATGCTTCGGTGTTAAGCTTACGAGTATTCTAGCGACGTATTGAGGGAATATTTGGCATCTCTTGACTAGAGCGTTCCATTTCTATAAGGATGTATTGATGGTCGCTAAGTGTTTCGTCCTCTAGTACTTCCCATTTTTTACATTTTTCAGCTACACATATCGACGCAGCCGAAATGTCTATAATTGTGCCGGAATCCCCTCTCCGAAATGTTGGAGAATTTCCCTGATTCAGTACTAAGAGATCGAGAGAAGACATCAATTCACTAACCGCTGCTCCTCTTCTATCCAATCTATCCGACATCCATTCGGGAGATTTACTATTAAAATCTCCTACTATTATAACTGCAGTCTTTCCTGTTTTCACATTTTCTTCCAAGTTAGAGAGCCTTATGAGGAAATCCGAAAGCTTCATATTTGGTCACTTATGAGAACTACATCTACGTCCATTTGTATAGCGTTGTTCAGCATCAGTTCTTGAGCTTCACGTCCTCTTCCCAGATTAATTTGTAGATATTTAAGACGCATTCTTGTTACCACACGCGGCTTCGCTGCCAATATAGTGATTCACGTTCCGAGAGCCAGCCTCTAGGCATATTACACATCGTGGGTTATTTCTACACTCTCTGACCTTGTGGCCATTAATTCCACATCTCATGCAGATCTGACTGCGATCTTTTCCCTGGCAAAGCCGAGCTAAGTGGCCTAGTTCCAAGCACCTAAAACATCGTTTGCCAAAGGTTTTCTCTCTTACCCTGCATACTACTAGTCCGATTCTAATCTTTTTATTCTTCAATATAGCGATTGCGTGGTTGGCAGGAAGTTCTACTAAGGCCTGTTTTGTCCCTCCATATGAATCGCGTATATTCTTGACTTTAAATTTGGTTGCATCAGTTTCTTTAGTAACTTTTAGGATACTTTGGATTATTTCATCTGCATCTGTTGACTCCTCCATGTCCCTTATGTCAATATGAAATTTATCTGCCAGGGTTTTCACTTGTAAGTCCGTTCCTAGCGAGCTTTTTAATGCGGTCTCAAGTTTCTTAGCCTGCCCATCTCCTTTCATCATCTCTACGAATACGTTGCCATCTTTTGTTTTTCGTATTTTCTTTATGTTAATGCCACTTTCTACGGGCTTTATTGCTGTTTTCATCTTCTTCAAAATTTCAGCATAGCTAGAGCTGCCGGCAGTGATCGTAATTGCTTCGTTTCTTGGTTTTATAGGTTTCTTCTTTTTTTTCCTATTGAGTCTCCTCTTCTTGTTTTCGACCTAACCTAACCTAACCTAACCTAACCTAACCTAACCTAACCTAACCTAACCTAACCTAACCTAACCTAACCTAACCTAACCTAACCTAACCTAACCTAACCTAACCTAACCTAACCTAACCTAACCTAACCTAACCTAACCTAACCTAACCTAACCTAACCTAACCTAACCTAACCTAACCTAACCTAACCTAACCTAACCTAACCTAACCTAACCTAACCTAACCTAACCTAACCTAACCTAACCTAACCTAACCTAACCTAACCTAACCTAACCTAACCTAACCTAACCTAACCTAACCTAACCTAACCTAACCTAACCTAACCTAACCTAACCTATCCTATCCTATCCTATCCTAACCTAACCTAACATAACCTAACCTAACCTAACCTAACCTAACCTAACCTAACCTAACCTAACCTAACCTAACCTAACCTAACCTAACCTAACCTAACCTAACCTAACCTAACCTAACCTAACCTAACCTAACCTAACCTAACCTAACCTAACCTAACCTAACCTAACCTAACCTAACCTAACCTAACCTAACCTAACCTAACCTAACCTAACCTAACCTAACCTAACCTAACCTAACCTAACCTAACCTAACCTAACCTAACCTAACCTAACCTAACCTAACCTAACCTAACCTAACCTAACCTAACCTAACCTAACCTAACCTAACCTAACCTAACCTAACCTAACCTAACCTAACCTAACCTAACCTAACCTAACCTAACCTAACCTAACCTAACCTAACCTAACCTAACCTAACCTAACCTAACCTAACCTAACCTAACCTAACCTAACCTAACCTAACCTAACCTAACCTAACCTAACCTAACCTAACCTAACCTAACCTAACCTAACCTAACCTAACCTAACCTAACCTAACCTAACCTAACCTAACCTAACCTAACCTAACCTAACCTAACCTAACCTAACCTAACCTAACATGCCTCGTATTGATATCCATTTCTTCCTGGGTGAACTGTCTCCTTCGTTGTTTATAGCACCGAGCACGTTGCCATACATTGCAGTTGTTTCCACTGTTTGTCATGTAAATTTCATTAGCGTACTAGGTTCTTTACCATGTGTGCTTGCATATTGGTTGCCATTGCCTAGCTTATGTTAGTCACGTCCCCCGTAGTTTGTACGTTTAATATTAGCCATCATAAAACACAAGGTAAACGGCAAATTACACAGAAAACTTGGTATTCCGAAATGGTGGAAGGGTTTAACCACTGGCAAATCGCTATTTGAGTATTTCAAAATATTTAAATTGTTTACACCGAAAATACTTTTGAGCAATAGTTATCCATTGCTTAATTGGATGACTTTTAGAATCTGGAGAATTTAATTGGAATATAATTGCATAATAGATCTATCTAATTCCGCTGGAGTTATACTATGCTTCATCGACATCAGGCAAAAGGTTTATACGAGGTAATTCCCTTCCCCCATGGCCTCCCCCATGGCCTCCTCTATAGTTCCATTTGCTAGATACAGTAGTGATACTCTACTATAAAAGTATCCCCCAATGTCGAGGTGTTATGCGATGTCGATGTTTATTAAAATTTCGTAGTCGGGGATATCGAGTATTCTTAGACTTCTTCGCAAAGTCCTTACCATAGTAATGGGGGCTATGCTATGGCCGACCTCTCCACCCCTATACTCGTTGAACCAAATTATGAACTCAAATAAAACAACAAAAACAAACACAACCATTACAACTACAACAATTACCAGTAGCATTGGGGTTTCATTCCAAACAATGCCTACTGACTGTCTTTCTGTTAGTCCGATCTCCACCTCAATTTGCTCCAGTCCCCTACCTAGCAGTTTTATTGCCCGTCCGAATATAGTCCGTCATAACCTTAAAAGTCCGTCACCTCTGAATCTCGTAATGGATGAGATTATGCGAAGTGAACAATCCGAGCTCAGGAACGTTGACTCGCTGAACAAAGAAATTTCCGCCCAATATGGTGAGCTCTGTCAGCAATTGTCAGAATTTGTGAGTGATGGATCTCTCATCGGACTCAGTCAGGAAAGCGTGCCTGCGGGATTGAAGGATGACCTCACTCTATCGAATGAGGATAGAGAAACTACGGTTATCTCTGCCCCGAAATTCGATAGAGGTAGGCCAGACAAATTTACGCCGGTGGCAAACAAGGCTGCAGTCGCTATCAATACCAACGCTACTTCACCGACTCCGTGTTAACGAGCCTTCAAGTGCCGGTGGCTTGACTCTGACGCGGCAAGGAGATTTATACTCAGGATCTCCTGTGAGTAAACTCCCTAAAAGTGAAAGAAGTAAGTCCTCTGCAAAAAAGGCTCGCGATGCCTATCAGAGGGCTTGTTCTTATCTTCGCAAATTTGAAGGTAAGAGCGAGACCGATTTAACGATGAGAGAAAAGGGTTTCATCAGAGCAAACTGGAACACGAAGATCCCTCAACCTCACGGCAAGCTGCGGCCTCAATACGATTCTATGAAAGAATACTGTGAAACGGACGTGGTCGAATGAGGAGTCGCACCCTGCTGCGAAGAAGCGTCAGCATGTGACCGCCGAAATCGAAGCAGGAAAGTAACACCTATCCGTCAAGTCCAACACAGCGTAATACCTTCTGGTAGTAAAGAACCCTCTGAGTCTAGACCAGCAAGGAAGGTGTTTAAGCCCTATTCAAGACCTGAAAGTAGGAAACCAGATATCCCTTCCCAGAAAACCTTGGACCAGCAGGTGGCGGTAGTAGACATGGCCGTCCCCGACGGGAGGATAAACCCTTCCAATTGGAAGCTACTAGAACCGAAGCTGCTCAATCTAACACTTTCAGAAAGGTGGAGCAGTAACGAAGTAATCTTCGATGGAGCGCATTGGAAAGATGGTATTAAGCTTATAAAATGTGCCAACAGTTAGTCCTTGTACTTTATTCTTGTACTTCAAACTTCTGTCTCCTACTGCTTTACCTCTTCGAACGACAGCTTGGATCCCAACTGAATTAATTCAGACTGATCCACTGAAACTGCTCGCGAAGCAGAACGCCGGCTCTTGAACGATACGGTAGACTGAAGAGTGCGCTGAAAGTGGTGGTCTGATCTTCAAAGTTGCAATTGACAAAAAATCTGAATAACACTTAAGAGAGAGAGGGGGTAAGGTAAGATGGGGATTTGGTATCAGCCACTTCCGCATTCAAACCTCAAAACGAAACTAGTTCGAGTAAGCTAAGAGTAGTGCATATTAATCTGCATCACTCTATAGCAGCCTCGAACAAACTTCTAATTGCCCTCTCTAACTTTTCAGTCGACATCGCTCTAATCCAGGAACCCTATATCGTTAAGAATAAGGTAACTGGACTGGACACTACAGATAAGGTGATGACCTGGCGGCTGGGAATGACAACCGCTCATCCATCTGCCTAAACGGCATTTTCTATTGCAAGAACTTTTCTGCCCTCTCCTCTTTTAATTCAACATTTCTTTTTTCCGCTCTTCTGACTCCTTATTGGGGACCTCCTCCGCCCCCCTCATTTTTAAATATATTATTTTGTCTACTGTTTCTCCAAATCTTTAATTCTTTATAGGACTAATACAATGGACCTTTCGGTCTCCGAGTGGAGTATTGCACGCCACTACCTAACCCTACCCTACCTACCTCCTTTAACCTAACCTAACTATTCGTATGAGTGTTACCTTAGGTTGGCTTATATAATATTACGTATTCGCAATTTATTTTAGGATTTTATCCAAAAAAATACGGATGTCCATAAGAAAATTGATTCGATGTATATTTGATAGAAATACATTTATTTAAGACTTTGAAGAGATTAACTACCAAAATTCAAGGTATTCTTACAAAATACGATTTCCTATTCCTATTACTAAAGATTAAAAACATTCAAAATAAATGATAAAATTCTTGTTTCACACCATTCAAAATGGAAACTTTATTAAAGAAAATAAATTAAAAAACTTTCATTTAATGAAACCAATGCGACACATCACATTACTTCTTTGTCACTGTGACCTAATTTTTTCTGTTTATTTAACTTTGTGCTGCTAATAGCACCCTTAGGAAATTTATTGCTCAAATGAAATGAAAGGAAAAACGATGTACGATTTGTACTGAAGCAACCAATTCAGAAAAACTTAATTTTGTTTGGTCATCATTTTTTCTCAACAGCAAAACAAACACAAAAGTATTGCCGAAATAAAAACGCAGCAAAAGGAAAAGTTTCAAGCAATTTTCTGAGTCGGAGCAAAAAAAACTATTTTTTTTGTTTATTTTCAGATCTCTCAAAACAAAATTTATCAAAGTTCTTCATCTTATATACGAGATTGGCCATAACTAGTGTATGGTTCTATGGGGTCACAAAATGTAATTACGTTTTTGGGAATTTTGTGTAATAAAATAGAAAGCAATAAAGTAGGCCAAAGTTGAGATTTAGAAACATGGGATTTCAAGTAGGACAAAGTCTGCTGACACTTGAGGCTACTTAAAATTGTACGCAATTTAGTTGAGAAAACATAATGCGTATGAGTATTTTTAATTGATTGTTTGGATATATAATACGTATACGTACGTATATATCGTATGTGATTTAATATGAAACGGCCGATTTATTAAAACGGACCAAAATTTAAAAAGGTATTTCTGAATTATTAAAAAATGCTTTGAAAATATCAAAAGGTGGACATCATATTGGGAATATTTTGAAGATTTGTCATAACATTTGATAAAATGTTACCTAATGCTTGCTTTCGAAAAAAAGTAAACAACAAAAATTTTATTAAAGGATAAAAATTTTTAACGTTATTTAGTTTCGCCTATGATTTCGCTTATGATTGGAAAATTTCAAAAACGAAATATTTTGGGAATATACATAAAACAAATACAATTTTCATAAAATCTTTGAACATTGTGCAGTGATCCCAAATCCAAATTTTTATACATAAATACTAATAATATACACACGGCTTTGAAAGTTTGTACATTTGGAATTATTGGAACACGTAACAAGTATCAATCTTTTTTTGGGCCGATTTGACCAATATATTAGATTTTCCTTTTATCGGATATATCACATACTAGCAAAATTTTAGCCTGAAAGCTTGTATATTTTGACCTTGGTAACCATTTTAGTATATGAAAAATCAGAAAAAAATACTTGCAACTATTTTGTTCGAACTGCACCGTTAAATATGCTATAATGTTTTTATTATATAATGGATTGCTGTCATATATGACTTGTTTTCTTTGCTACCTAAAAAGTGCTCAACATAATTTTGGTTTCAGCGCCCCAGTAGGTGAGTTGGTAGCGTGCTCGCCTATGAGTTTGTGGGTCGTGGGTTCGACTCCCTCCAGAGGTCTGTCTGGTCTGTCGCGATAATTTTTCAAGTATAAGCATGATTGAGCCGTGTTAAGCCATATGTAGCCCTTATAAAGGGAATTATGAGGGCTACATATGCTGCAAATATTGCTTTCACGTAGAATCTTTGGTTTAGTAACAGTCGTCAAAAATATGAGAAGTAAATGATTTTTTTTTTAAAAACTCTTTTTCCTGGTACAAAAAAAAACATAAAAAATAGAAAAAAAATCCAAAAAATTATTTTATCACATTTTTAAAAAGCCAGCATGCTAACGAAGAAAACACTGTCTATTTGAAAATATATATAAAAAATATATAGATATATGTAAAAGTTATGAGCCATTTTGTAAATTTTAAGGAAATTCAAAAAAATCTTCTTTCATATTTTTTCGTTTTTAAATAATGTTTCTGCTTATATTGAATTCGCTATATGTGAGAGAGACATATAAGAGACATTGCACTAGCATTTTATTTTATGAGGATTGATGTCAGACATTATAAAATTATGGAGAGGACGAGGTTTTATGGCCGTTCGTAACCCTCCATAAAACATGATATGCAATGTGAGAGCTATATTGGATGAGATCCTGCCCAGGTAGAGGGTCATTCAACAATATTTGTGTTTTTTTATTATTCCATTCAGTTGCGCCTTTTAGGGGCATGGACATCCCAGTAGTATACTCGTATACAGGTATTAACATTATATCTATTGGGTTTCTACGTTCGAAGAAAACTATATGTCAGCTACAGGTACTGCAACGTATGTACCTTAAATCCGGAATTTATGAATGAAATTACTTATTAATAAATTAGTGTAATTCAGCGCCTTAAAGAGATAAGTCTATTTTCTATATTATAAAGTTATATTTCGAAGTATGGGTAAAAGGCAGGGCTGTGGAGTCGGAGTCGGGGAAATTTGCCCGGAGTCGAAAAATTATGGTCGACTCCGAGTTCATTGTGGAAAATGTGTCATTTATGCGATAGAATTTTTGGACTAAACAATTTTTGGGAAATTAATTCTGGTACAAAAGAAGAATAAAACATTTCAAGCTTTTAATCAAATATTTTTGTATGTCCGAAATATCTATAAAGTCAACCAAATTATCGACTTTTTATGTAATGACAGTTTAAGGAAAGTTCTGTTTATACTTATATGTGATCAATTTAGCAAGATGAATATGCTGCTAACAAAATAAAATTGTTGCATTTGTGGTGATTTTGAAATGGAATACTTCGGAATACATGCTTCAGTCCAAGAACGAAATATAGGGAACGTTTGAAGACTTATTTTTCTGAAAACAGTTGTCCAAGCTTCTCTCCCCTTAACCCCTGAAAAATTGCAATCAAATCTTACCATATGTCAAACGTCATACAAATCGTCAACGAGAAATATATTCCTCGCGAAAAATTATTATGACAGGTTTCATAATTTCATAGGTTTTGTTAGTAAGCTTTGTAATTTCCATAGGCTCCAACAGAAAAATAATTTACAAAAATTTAATAAAAAAAAATAATTCTCCAATGGTGCTCTTTATTTTGTTCCTTGAACCTAAGAGTGTATTACGAAATTGTATACTTCAAAATCACCACCAAGTTAACTAACCTCTCAGATTTCCTAGCAAACTTTGTGGTCGAATATCGCGTGAAACGGTTAGTGCTACTGGATTCAGCGTGGCCGAAATTAGTCTATCCATAGGGACTCCTTTCCTAGCACAGGTTATAAAACTAAATCTAAACTGAATTTGTTCGAATTCGGCAATATGCCTACTTGCATAAATAAACTCTACCCTACTAAATTTCAAAATGATTGAATGTGGAATACTGCTCCCATAGCGCTACAAGACCAAATCTGAACCGATTTTGACCAATTTCAATAGATTTCCTTACTGTTGTGAAAGAGTTCTTATTGCCAAATTTCAGCAGGATAACAAACAAACTGGATGCCCGAAGCGAACATAATTTGCAAGAATTGCGGTATTCGAGTATGAAGTTTATCATGATTACATTTTAAAAGAATTGTCATATTACTTGCAAGTCAAGCGATAAATAAATAATAAAATTGTATTTACCTAAGGTTTTGTGTTTTTATTAACAAAGCTATATTTTATTTGTAAGAAAATAAATTCACGTCTTAGTAGAAATATAATTTCAGAAATTTATGTTATTTAACTACCGGAGTCGGAGCTGGAGTCGGAGTCGAATCATTTAAAAATCCGACTCCGGGAATCTGAGTCGAGTAGTTTTGGCTCGACTCCGCAGCCCTGGTAAAAAGCAAAAAACTTTTCAATGTGTAAATGATCCCGAAAATTTCTGCTACATCTGCGGAAAATATGTAATTAAAACCAGTAAGGAAAGGCAGAAAGTCGGGCGGGGCCGACTATAAAATAACCTACACCTCCCTAACAAAGCGATAAGGGTCATTGCGATAATAATTTGTAATAATTGGTAAATGGGTAGGAACATATTATCAATTCTGAAACGATAATCGCTAAATTAAGCAATATTAAGCAGTTTTTACAGCGCTTACATGTGAAATCGGGTGTAACATATATATGGGGGCTATATCTAAATCCTAACCGATTTTCTCCGAATTTAGCATTATTCCTTCATGTAATAAGAAACCTCTCTTTGCAGAATTTCGCACTGATCGGCTATAAACTAAAATTTTTACAGCGCTTACATGTCAAATCGGAGGTAACGTATATATGGGGGCTATATCTAAATCTGAACCGATTTCTTCCAAATTTAACAGTGTTCATTCATATAATAAGAAACCTCTTTCTGCCGAATTTCATACTGATCGGGTATAAAATAAAGTTTTTACAGCGCTTACATGTCAAATCGGGGCTAACATATATATGGGGGCTATACCTAAATCTGAACCGATTTTAACCAAATTCAATAGGGATCGTCCTTGGGCCAAAAAAAAAGATATGTGTAAAGTTTCGTCGAGATCGGACCAATATTGCGATCTGTACTTTGATTACGAGACAGACGGACAGACGGATATAGCTAAATCAACTCAGAAAGTGATTCTAAGTCGATCGGTATAAGAAACGATGGGTCTATTTCTTCTCCTTTTGGGTGTTACAAACAAATGCACAAAGTTATAATACCCTGTACCACAGTGTGGTGTAGGGTATAAAAATCGACGGGCGTTTAGTAATTTTCTTCAAATTCGGCAATGTTGGTTCATGGATCAAGAAACTCTACCATTCTAAATTTCAAAACGATTGGATGTAAAATACAGCTTCTATAGGGCTAAAGGGCCAAATCGGACGAAAAATATATATGGGAGCTATATCTAAATCTAAACCGATTTCAACCAAATTCAATATCGATCTTAACAGCTGCGAAGTACTCTAAACTGCAAAATTTCAGAACGATCGGAGTGAAATTGCGACCTGTAGTCGACGAACAACTTGACAGACATCGTTAAATCGACTCAGCTAGTGATTCTGAGTCGATCGGTATACTTTAAGGTGGGTCTAGCTGTGTTATTTTCAGGTGTTACAAACATATGCCGTGAAACAAACTTATAATACCCTGTACCACAGAGTGGTGTAGGGTATAAAAATCGACGTGCGTTTAATAAAATAATAGAAGAAATATATGTGTAATATTTTGGTATACGAGTTAAAAATATGAACGAACCGTGGACACCTACTATTTTGTGTAATTCGCGCCATGTAAATCTTACTCGATGGACTAGTGGAAGAATGCGGTAAGTACTTTAAATTAATGTATTACAATGTTTTGTGGAATAAAACGTTTTAATTTTAGACTTCACGTGCAATTTGGAATGACAATGATTTGGAGACAACCATTCATTCACGATACGGACTGCTATTTTTGTCTAAGTTAATAGATTGGAGTAGGAAGTGTCCAAGTATAGCTAACAGCCTAATAACGGAAATATCATCAAGTTCAACTGAGTACTCAACTCTGAGCGATTCAAGAGTGAGTCAGAAGTCATCGCTTTTAACTCAGTTTCAACTCATTGATATAGTGAGAGATTTGGAACTGACCAAAGATAAGGCAGAACTACTTGCATCTGGGATGACACAGTACAATATTTTGGCGCCAGATGTTAACATATCATATTATAGAGTCCGTGATATACCTTACAAACAATTTTATACAACTGTGGATAACAGATGCTTTTGCAAGGACATTCCCAGCGTGTTCGAAGAACTTAATCAAACATACAATTCAAAGGAATGGCGGTTACTTGCTGACAGCAGTAAATAAAGTTTGAAAGCAGTACTTTTACGCAACGGAAATCAGAAACCGTCAATTCCCATTGCTCATGCTGTCAACACTATGGAATCATACGAAACAATGGCTAAATTGATTAAATACATAAAATATGAACATTACTGGAAAATTTGTTGCGATTTAAAAGTAGTTGGCATGTTATGCCTATGGGATAACCGATATTTTGCCAACTCTGCATATTAAGCTGCGGCTCTTTAAAAATTTTGTAAAAACCTTAAGGAAAGATGGCAATTGACTCTCATAAAAATTTTATTTAAAACTTTTTATCATTTAAACTTTTTCTCCGAAAATCTAGGCGACGTAAGTGACGAACATGGCGAAAGGTTTCATCAAGAATTGAAGTCCATCGAGTGGCGTTACCAAGGGCACTGGGATGAAAAAATGATGGGAGATTATATTTGGTTCCTCATTAGAGAAACCGATTCCGAAATCTTCAAACGTCAACAAAGAACTCACAATTACTTCTAATGAAACTTGTTCATGTAAATAAGCTCAAATGTACATAATAGTAAAAAAAGTAATAAATAAAATCGTTATTTAAACAGGAATAAAAAAAAACGATTTTTTGAAATTCTCTTACCTCTACCAAAAGGGATATAATTTCTACATTTATCCATAGATTTTTTTCAATAGGCATTATTTTCTTCGCTAGGATGCAAACTTAAAAAAAAATTTTTTTTTTTTTAGATTTGTTTCTATTCATACCCTACACCACTCTGTGGTACAGGGTATTATAAGTTTGATCCACGGCAGATGTTTGTAACACCTGAAAATAACACAGCTAGACCCACCTTAAAGTATACCGATCGACTCAGAATCACTAGCTGAGTCGATTTAACGATGTCTGTCCGTCCGTCCGTCTGTCCATGTAAAGTTGTTCGTCGACTACAGGTCGCAATTTCACTCCGATCGTTCTGAAATTTTGCAGTTTAGAGTATTTCGCTGCTGTTAAGATCGCTATTGAATTTGGTTGAAATCGGTTCAGATTTAGATATAGCTCCCATATATATCTTTCGTCCGATTTGGCCCTTTAGTCCTATAGAAGCTGTATTTTACATCCGATCGTTTTGAAATTTAGAATGGTAGAGTTTCTTGATCCATGAACCAACATTGCCGAATTTGAAGAAAATCGGTTCAGATTTAGATATAGCTCCCATATGTATCTTTCGTCCGATTTGGTCCTTTAGTCCTATAGAAGCTGTATTTTACATCCGATCGTTTTGAAATTTAGAATGGAAGAGTTTCTTGATCCATGAACCAACATTGCCGAATTTGAAGAAAATCGGTTAAGATTTAGCTATAGCTCCCATATATATGTTTCGTCCGATTTGGCCCTTTAGTCCTATAGAAGCTGTATTTTACATCCGATCGTTTTGAAATTTAGAATGGTAGAGTTTCTTGGTCCATGAACCAACATTGCCGAATTTGAAGAAAATCGGTTAAGATTTAGCTATAGCTCCCATATATATGTTTCGTCCGATTTTGCTCTTTAGTCCTGTAGAAGCTGTATTTTACATCCAATCATTTTGAAATTTAGAATGGTAGAGTTTCTTGATCCATGAACCAACACTACCGAATTTGAAGAAAATTGGTTATGATTTAGCTATAGCTCCCATATATATGTTTCGTCCGATTTGGCCATTTAGTCCTATAAAAGCTGTATTTTACATCCAATCGTGTTGAAATTTAGAATGGTAGAGTTTCTTTATTCATGAACCAACATTGCCGAATTTTAAGAAAATCGGTAAAGATTTAGCTATAGCTCCCATATATATGTTTCGTCCGATTTTGCTCTTTAGCCCTGTAGAAGCTGTATTTTACATCCAATCATTTTGAAATTTAGAATGGTTGGGTTTCTCGATCCACGATTTGGCTCTTTAGATCCAAACGTTTTTATACCCTACACCACACTGTGGTACAGGGTATTATTTAAGTATAAAATGTCCCAAAAGTAAATTTATGTAAACAATTTATACATGAATTACAATATTTATATATCAGAGTTATTCAATATTACGAGAGTGGTGTAGGGTATTATATAGTCGGCACCGCCCGACTTTAGCCTTTCCTTACTGGTTTTTTATTTATTTTTTGAAAAAAATCAGCTTTTTCCAATTTGTTTAATGACTGTTACTAAACCACCGTTTCTAAGTGAAAGAGATATTTCCAACATTGGTATCCCATATTAATAGCTTCAATTTAACGTATAAGTCGACCTGATCGGGCATATACTCCAAAAAATATAGTGCAAATACTGAGGGTAGAAGGAAAAGGGACGCTGAAAAAGCTTTAAGAAAGGTTTTTTTCTATTTTAAATGTCTTGTGGCTTGTAGCATTCAAATTTACTTGAATTTCTGAGAAAAAAATCCAATTTTCTAAACTTTGACCTCATTCCCTGCCTCCAATTTTCATTTCATTTTTTAATATTGTGGATCATTACTCCCACATACTAGGGCAACATTTTCTGAGAATTTGAGAAAGATTTGTGACACTTGAGACAAAACTTCCCATATATATATACCGATTTTCATATAAGTGCCATAGATACAATTTACCATTCATTATACAATTTAGATTTTGAACCAATAATGAACGGTGTCAATTTTGAAGAAAAAATTCCCCCCGCTAATTTCGCATTTTGCATGCGAACAATCGAAAATATCATGCGGTGAGTAAAACCCATACCTACATTATGACGCAACCATTTGATAGTGCATTAAGAATGTACGCTTTCAATTAGGTTTGGTTCTGAAGTTTGCTTTTCGACACTCCACACCGTGGACTGGGCTGAGTGTGGAAAATGCGATATTTTCGCATTTGCGGAGTGTAATAATTTTACAAACGAAATCAAAACCCGTTCATACGGCTGCACCATTTTTACAAACGAACCTAAAAATGCGGTTTCAGTGTAAAATGTAGAAACAATTTTACATTTTTTTGCACAAACGAAATCACCATAAGCGTTATATTAATACAATTTTGGAATTGATCATTATCACTAGGAAAACAACGATAAAACTTAACAATATTTATCCTTATTCTGCACCGATAGGGTGGTGCAGTCGGCTATGTAAATTTTTTGGAAAATTTTTCAGAAATCATCTGAAAAAAAAAATTTCTCATATTTTTCATACTGAGTCGTTGAAAAACACGGTTTCTACTCCGCTTGAATGTCAAAACGGAAAATACATATATGTATGTGGGGTTTATATATAAATCTGAACCGATTTCGATAAAATTATGCTGTATTCAGTTTTGTTTGAAAGAACTCCCGGATGTAAAGAGCGATCTTTTTAAGAGCTTTTGGATTTGGTTTAAAAAAACATAAAATTTAGAGAAATATATGATTTTTTTATTTGAGGCGATAGAACGGCCTACATGATTCAATGTGTAAAGATGAAAAACAATGTTTAAATATGAAAAGACGAAAACAGCAGAGCTGCGTAAAACAGTGTTGCCTAGAAGAACTTGCCAAAAAATAACCCTTAATGTGAAATATTATTTTATTTTAGCAATTGGAGCTTTTTATTCTAATGATTTTGGGTAATTGACGAAGAAAGTGAGCAAATTTCATAAGACTATAATGTATTGTCTAAATGTTAGTATTTAATGTAATACAGCACCATGCCTTTTCAGCGTAATGTATGTCGTATAACTGTTACGGAATTTGATGTAGTTTATGTAGCCCTTGCTCCCGGGGTTTATTACATAAAGTGGGAGTATAGGATCCCCAAAATAATAAACTTAAAAGTATACTTAATTCTAACAATGACAATAAATTAAAAACATTGAAGCAAAATAATAAACACTTAAAACTAAAAAAAATACAAAATTTCATGATGACGGCTAAGCAATTTATGATTACTATATGTCTGTCAAACTAGCCTCTATGTGTGCCTGGAACAGCCCTGTTGTAGAATTCAGGACCTACTGATATATTAAAATTTGGTGGATTTTCGTTGAGAAAGCCAATAGGTGATAAGTAGCTCACATTGGACCATCTAAAATTTCTCTGGACATCATGAATTGATGAAATAAAATGGTTTTCATGAAAAGCGACTCTAGTAATAAATCTGTCAATGATGTTACACACGTAGAGGGCAATAGGAATAACCTTCGACTCCTTATAAAGGTATACATTTGAAAAACGACGGTTGACGGATTCATAATTTTTCCCTATAGAGTATCTTAAGATTTTCCTTGCGAGAATCTCGAATTCTTTCATTACAGTCGGAGAAACATTAAACCATATTGGAAATCCATAAACAATGATCGGACGAATACTTGTTTTTTAAAGCAGAAGTTTCGTGCTCTGTGGCAAACTTTTATTCCATATAATCTTCGAAAATTATCCCAATATCTTATATGCCCTTGCCAAAACAATGCCGGCATGCCTATTAAATATTAATAGATTATTAAAATCAATGCCCAGAAATCTAATATCGTCTCTGAAAGGAATCTCCTCTCCATTAAGCAACAATTTAAAATTGTTGCTCTGTGGCACTACAATTTGTGTGCATTTCCTTGACGCGTTTCGGGGGTAACATATGTACGGCGGTTATATCTAAATCTAACCGATTTTCTCTGAATTTGGTAGTATTCCTTGATGTAATAAGAAAACTCTTTCTGCCGAATTTCGTACTGATCGGATGTAAAATACTGTTTCAACAGCGCTTACATGTCAAATCGGGGGTAACATATATATGAGGGGGTTCTTTTCAAAACTTGACTGCTCCACATTTTGTGTTTTTGCACCATTTCAGAAAATACTATGGCCCTACGTATATAACTCGAAATTTTGGTGCATTATTAAAGAGGCCAAGATTAGTCACACAGATTTCGCACAATTTAAATTTCGCGGAGTCCTGAATATAATGTTACCAAACAAATATAATAAAAAAATCAGTTCTTTCAAAAGTGGAATAGTCAAGTTTTGAAAAGAACCTCCTCATGTGTGGGCTATATCTAAATCTGAACCGATTTTCTCCGAATTTGGCAGTATTCCTTCATGTAATATATCTGCCGAATTTCATATTGATCGGATATTAAATACAGTTTTTACAGCGCTTACATGTCAAATCGGAGGTAACATATACAGGGTGGCTGATATGTAATGCAACAAAGTAAAGCGCTATATTTTTTTAATTTTTTTTAAATTTTATTGTTCAAAAGCCAAAAATTTCGGAAATAACATAAAATTTTAGAAACAGTTTAGATTTGTTCGAATTGGCCACCTTTGGCACGAATTATGGCCTTCAAACGGCCGACAAAGCCATCACACGCTGCACGAAAGTGGCTCTGCGGTATTTTGGCCCATTCCTGGCGAAGCGCCGTCTTGAGATGATCGATACTTTGGTACTTTTTAGTGCGAACCTTACTCTCTAAAATGCCCCAGGCGCAAAAGTCCAACGGATTGAGATCCGGAAATCTTGGTGGCCATTGTGCGGTAGAAATGAAGCGAGGAACCTCCTTTTTAAGCCATTCTTGGTTGACGCGTGCTGAGTGCGATGGTGCTGAGTCCTGTTGGAATGTCCATGGTCTGCGGCCGAAATGTTTGTCTGCCTAGAGCTTCAATACTGTCTTTAGGACATTTTCCCGACAATATTCGGCATTTATTTTGACCCCATGGTCGATGAATACGAGCGGGGAGCGACCATCGGCCGTTACGGCGGCCCACACCATTACCATCGGCGGCGTTTGAGTTCTGGTGGCCAATCGAAGGTGTACATTTTCAGCTTTTGTTTGTTCACAAACTGCTCAATTTAGAATGGCTTCTCATCGGAGAAAACCAAATTCGGTAACTGGCCACTTTCGTGCAAGCGAAGCAACTCCTTGGCTCTTTCCAGTCTAACTTTTTTTTGAGCATCGGTGAGCTCTTGCACTTTTTGGAACTTCAATGGCTTTAGTCCAAGCTCATTTTTTAATATGTGTTGTATCCGTTCTCGCGATATGTTCAGCTCACGAGCAATTTTTCTACCACTGCGGCGTGGATTTCGATCAAATCTGGCCTTCACTTTTCGGATCATTTCTGGTGTTGTTACCGTTTTTTTCGTCCACTTTTTGGACGCGATGCAACACTACCAGTATCACGGTAACGAGCAATGGTACGAGAAACAACAGATTTATTCACATTTAAATGCTGGAGGGCTCTAACGATAGACACTTGTGTTTTTCCACCCAAAAAAAGCAATCACATTATCACGCTTGAATTCCATCACGAATAACTTTTTTTCTGAATGCAATAGATCAAAATGCTTTTGTAAGCTTGTAAACAATAAAATGAACTGTCACTGAAATAAATCTGTCAGCTATCAGACTAGTGGTTTAGAAATGATAGCAACCTGAAGTTGGTTGCAATACATATCAGCCACCCTGTATATGGAGGCTATTACAAACAAATGCACAAAGTTATAGTACCCTGTACAACAGTGTGGTGTAGGGTATAAAAAGGAGCAAAACTCATTTATATTTTAAGAATTCGTAATTTAGAAGATGTAACTAGAAGGGAATGGATAATAAATCTTTATTGGAACGTCAGTATTCAGTGTACGAAAAACTTGAGAATGAAAAAGGGAAATTTCTCGGAAATAGAAATAACTTTTTCAAATCATGGCTTAAGGACAGACAACTATTTCAAATATTTAAATAATATCACCATAAAGTAAAGTATGATATTTCAAATTAACCGATTTTTTGCCTAATCTAATGTTGTATCCAACAAAGCAGTATTATGCCTTTGAATTTCTTTCACGTTAACTAATCTATTGAAAAATGAAGCCAATTCGTTCGAGTTTCCGCCTTGAATACATACAACAGTTGCGTTTAAAACCCATTGTAAATTGCCTTCGAAAAATCTGCATTAAATGAGCGCATTGCATTGGGGTCAAATGAACACAAACATCTAAATTTCGAAATTACAAAATGCAAAATTCGCTTTAATGGGCCCACCAAACAGTGCAGGAAGAACTTCACCCAACTGAACTGTCGAGAGCGGTTAATTGTGCCACGCGAACAACGGATATCGTCAAATCATTAAATCTCAACACTGGCATCCAGTTGCATTGCATGTTGAACCGCAAAGCAGGACATCAGCACATACCAAGCACTGTAGTACAACAACCCAACTCATCTGTGAAAGCACAGCTCCTTGTCATTTAATATGCAACATTGTATATGCGGCTGCTACCGCACTGCAGAGTCAGCATTCTTATGATAGTCCCGTCTTGCATTTGAATGTTGTTTGCTTTCCAGTCCATTCATAACAACTCACGGGACATTAAGTATGCATGAGGAGACCAGGAAACACAGGATTCTGGATACATTCTAATGGCTCCGATTTTTCGGGAAAACTACGTAAAAGGTTTTGAACGAAAATTGAGATCTTGATGTACAATCGTATCTAAAGGAAAATTAAAGCTTGGGAGCATTTATTTTAATTGAGTAATTATACAAACAAACAAAATAATTTATTTATCCCTTCGACCAAAAAATTAAAACTGTGATCCACAGTAAAAAAATCAGACCAGCTGGACTACAGGTTTATTCTACAAAAATAATATACTCAACATGTCCTTTCAAAATTATAGGTTCGCTATTCTGTTCCAAAAATGGTGTTTGTGGAAATTCTTTCAATCCTCTGGATTGATTTTTTTTTGGTTCATAAAGAGAGCTAATAGGACCCGAAAATGGTACCATTATTGTGGATATATGTACTAATAATATTTTTTTTAAAAATTCTTTAATATTCAGAAAAAAGAGGTGAAGATGGCCGAATGAGGTACATCACTTGGGTTAGAATGGAATCCAGAGTTTCCCGCTCACATAGACCAGTTTAGTTCCCTAGTGCTACCACAGGACCAGTTGCCTCTCGTCGGAACTAAACTTATCAATATCCACTTCTTCCAAATCTCTAAACGTAATTCGCAACCTCTTGAACTGACCCTAACGTCGACACTTTTTTCCTCTCTGGTGAGTGGAGATATTTAGACCTTTTTCAGGTCGTTTTGTGGCCAGATTTGTCTTGCTATCCCGCAGGTCTCAATTTCTGCCCATCTTTCATTAAACTGCCGGACTGACTCTTGCCTAAGACTAAGCAGGCATATGGACAGTGGCGCACTTATTTATGGAAATTCTTAGAGATTTTTTAATGTTGTTCCCTTCCTAGAAAGTTCGTTGTTTTTGCTGTTCCCCGAAATATCCCTGTAATCAGCCATCTCGTTAAGAGATATGTGGCTCGACTGGTCTGTTTTTTTGTTATTCAGTCAGAATTGATTTTGGTTGAGACTTTTGAATTCTCAAGATGATAGAGTGGTGTCTATCGAAACTGCAGTAAATTCTATTAAGCAATTGAAATTCGCTACCATTTTTATACCCTACACCACACTGTGGTACAGGGTATTATAAGTTTGTTTCACGGCAGATGTTTGTAACACCTGAAAATAACACAGCTAGACCTACCTTAAAGTATACCGATCGACCCAGAATCACTAGCTGAGTCGATTTAACGATGTCCGTCCGTCTGTCCATGTAAAGTTGTTCGTCGACTACAGGTCGCAATTTCACTCCGATCGTTCTGAAATTTTGCAGTTTAGAGTATTTCGCTGCTGTTAAGATCGCTATTGAATTTGGTTGAAATCGGTTCAGATTTAGATACAGCTCCCATATATATCTTTCGTCCGATTTGGCCCTTTAGTCCTATAGAAGCTGTATTTTACATCCGATCGTTTTGAAATTTAGAATGGTAGAGTTTCTTGATCCATGAACCAACATTGCCGAATTTGAAGGAAATCGGTTCAGATTTAGATATAGCTCCCATATATATCTTTCGTCCGATTTGGACCTTTAGTCCTATAGAAGCTGTATTTTACATCCGATCGTTTTGAAATTTAGAATGGTAGAGTTTCTTGATCCATGAACCAACATTGCCGAATTTGAAGAAAATCGGTTAAGATTTAGCTATAGCTCCCATATATATGTTTCGTCCGATTTGGCCCTTTAGTCCTATAGAAGCTGTATTTTACTTCCGATCGTTTTGAAATTTAGAATGGTAGAGTTTCTTGGTCCATGAATTAACATTGCCGAATTTGAAGAAAATCGGTTAAGATTTAGCTATAGCTCCCATATATATGTTTCGTCCGATTTGGCCATTTAGTCCTATAAAAGCTGTATTTTACATCCAATCGTTTTGAAATGTAGAATGGTGAGTTTCTTGATCCATGAACCAACATTGCCGAATTCGAAGAAAATCGGTTAAGATTTAGCTATAGCTCCCATATATATGTTTCGTCCGATTTTGCTCTTTAGTCCTGAAGAAGCTGTATTTTACATCCAATCATTTTGAAATTTAGAATGGTAAAGTTTCTTGATCCATGAACCAACACTACCGAATTTGAAGAAAATCGGTTAAGATTTAGCTAGCTCTATTTAGCTCCCATATATATGTTTCGTCCGATTTGGCCCTTTAGTTCTATAGAAGCTGTATTTTACATCCAATCGTTTTGAAATTTAGAACGGTAGAGTTAATTGATCCATGAACCAACACTACCGAATTTGAAGAAAATCGGTTAAGATTTAGCTATAGCTCCCATATATATGTTTCATCCGATTTGGCCCTTTAGTCCTTTAGAAGCTGTATTTTACATCCAATCATTTTGAAATTTAGAATGGTAGAGTTTCTTGATCCATGAACCAACACTACCGACTTTGAAGAAAATCGGTTAAGATTTAGCTATAGCTCCCATATATATGTTTCGTCCGATTTGGCCCTTTAGTCCTATAAAAGCTGTATTTTACATCCAATCGTGTTGAAATTTAGAATGGTAGAATTTCTTTATTCATGAACCAACATTGCCGAATTTGAAGAAAAAAATATATATATCAGAGTTATTCAATATTACGAGAGTGGTGTAGGGTATTATATAGTCGGCACCGCCCGACTTTAGCCTTTCCTTACTGGTTTTTTCTTAACACTGGGACATTTTATTTAGTACTACCAAATTTTATTTTTTTGGGGGATATGCAGAATAGTTCGTTAACTAAAAATGAGGACATATTTTTACTAAAACAATATTTCTTGAAAAAAGTTCGAATATTCATATATTTATCAAATTTAAACATATGCGGTGGACACCCAACAGAGACATTAGGAAATTATGAACTAATAATGGAAAGCATGATTTTTAGGAAATTTTAACTAAAAATAATCATGAATCCTTATTTCGAGTCCATGAATTTGAACTCAAAATTAGGAAAACATACTAAAATCAAGGAAAAATTAACTATTTTCGGACTATGTTGTAGTCACAAAAAATTCTGTTCTTTTTCGTTCCGCAATTTTTATTTTTTCGCAAATCGTTACCTGCAGAAATTAAATTTATGGAGCAGCATTAAAAATGTTACGCCCGGGACGAGAGTCGAACCGACAACCTTATGATAGTGAGCCAGACACACTATATATCGAGCTATGAAACTCTTTTAAGTGTCTACGTAGGGATCGAATCGCATTCGGAGGTAAAATTTTATATATAGATAATGTTTAATGTTTAATAAAATAAATTTCAATTCCTAAAATAAAGCAGAAGAGAGAGAAATCCAAAGAGGAAGTGGTAAGAGAGAGATTCCAACATATAAATGGAAAGTGATGCTGTAGGATCAAAAATCGCAAAAAAAATCATGGACTAAAAAGTCCAATATAAATTTTAATTTTTCTTTTCTTTTTGCATAAATTTAATTAAATTTTCCTAAATTTGGGTAAAAAAAGTATGCTGAATTTGCATAATTTCAAGTCCGAATTTGCTAGTATTGAGTTAATTTTCCCTATTTTAATTTCAATAGTTACTTAAAGGAAGTACGAGTTAACTAGAAATAAGTTAAAAATATTTCATAATTGTGAGGAAATGTATGAACTTGATATAAGGAAAAATAGCTTTAGCGAAATACGAAGTTCAATATTCATACAGTTAAGTTCATTTTAACTTGCTCTATGGTTCACTTTTTTTGAGTGTATGTGGCTCGACTGGTCTGTTTTTTGTTATTCAGGCAGAATTGATTTTGGTTGAGACTTTTGAATTCTCAAGATGATAGAGTGGTGTCTATCGAAACTGCAGTCAATTCTATTAAGCAATTGCAATTCGCTTCCATTTTTTGTATTTGTTTCTATTACATTTTTGCAATAAACAGAATACAACTGAAATATATGGTCTCAAACCAAAATCAATTCCGACTTTATCGCAGAATTTTTAGAGGAGCTTGAATAAGGTTACTAAACTTACAAATCTCATTTTTATAGCTGAATTTGAAAGGAACAGTAGCCAGAGATTGTACAATAGCTATCAATACAAAATGTTTTAATTGAGAGGCGAGTTTGGTAAGCAATTAATCTCACCTTTGGAGCTTTTAGCAATTGGTGTCTGTCTCTGTGGTGCGATAGGGTGGTGTAGGGTTTTCAAACACCAACTGCAAAGGTTTTAATGAACATTGAAAAATCTACAACATATCTGGCTAAAAGAAGCATATTAAAGGGTGATTTTCATGCAACTTTCTTTTGTCTCTGGCAGCTCAGATATTTTCGTGTAACATGTTACTATCAAACATGTTCGGTTTGGTCTATAATTTAACCATGAATCAACTTACAAACGAACAACGCTTGCAGATTATTGACTTCCCAGCAAAGTTTCTCATTACCAAATAATCAGACGAGTAAGCAGAGGTCGATAATGGTAAGTACTTATTATTTAGCCACTTTTCTCATTATTTTATGGGAATGTCATTGGAGGAAAGTACTATTTAAGTACTTACTTGTAGCATAGGCATACCACGTAAATATGTGCTTATATTTTCACGATTTTGGATACTTGAACAATTAGTTATAAAATAAGTAGTAGATATGGTAGATATGTAGAAATGGTCATTTGCATATTGTCGAGCATGTTTCTCGAAACAAACAATTTCCTCATGCTAGATTCGAATTTTGGAAAATCGTAACGTTAAATTGTTTAAGTTGGGTGTCTAATTGAGGTAGTATTAAGGTTTCTCGAAGCGTTCTAACGTTCCATTGTCCTATTCGTATCCGTCTTCGTGTCCCAATATTCTTCATCATGTTTGTGTTTTCATTCTCTCTTGTAGTCGGTTCGTTAACACTATGCAACAAATGAACACTTTTTGAAAAATACACGGACATGACAGTATAGGTTCGATTCTACTATCAAAGGGTAGTATAACCCTATACTCTGTTTGGCGAAATTGGTGACCAATTTTTTTTATGGGCCTCCAAAGTTTCTGAAAATCAGTGGGCCCCTCGAAAAAGGTGTCATCAGCTTTTGACCAACAACTAATTCAGACTTGGTGATACCGCTTAACTATATTTGGCAATAATGTAGCTAAGAATATGCTGAACAAAGTTTCTTAACATTTTTTGCGAAAAAAATTTTTTTCGGTACTTTTTTTTTGAAAAAGTATAGGAAAAAATATTTTTTTTTTACTTTTTTCAGCATAACTTTCAGGGGCTCTTAATTTTTCGCTAACAATGTTAGCCAACGTAAATCTGAACAACTCTTGTGAACATATCAATACAATCTGAACGTGGTAGGTACCCTAAATAGCTCAAAAAACCACATTGTACCCCAAAAATGTAAGTATTTCACTGTTATGTATAGGGTATGTTCAGCTACTTTATAGAAAATATTAAGGTCAATATTTTTGTGGAACATATTAACCCTCTAGCTCCCCCACATAACTGTAATTTTTGGCCCCATTTTAACAAATCGTAAAAAACACCCCTTAAAATGGGGAGGGCGGGTTGAGGATGAGGTACCAATGGGAGGCTACCCGTTGAGGATCTAGCTAACCCCACACAGGTGTTCTTAAAGTTTATAGTCAGTTTGGGTGACCTTCTGAGGCGGCTATTCGGAATCTTTGCGCAATATTTTCATAATTTAACATTAAACCACCGCCGATGGCATCATTGGACCGTATTTTTTCAAAGACGACGAAGGCAGGAACGTTACTGTGATTGGTTTCAACTAGACGGTGCCACATGCCACATGCCACACAGCACGTGAAACAATGTCCCAATTGCGAGGCGAGTACGGTGAACAGTTAATTTCA
Source organism: Eudasyphora cyanicolor (assembly GCA_963930755.1). Classification (NCBI taxonomy): domain Eukaryota; kingdom Metazoa; phylum Arthropoda; class Insecta; order Diptera; family Muscidae; genus Eudasyphora; species Eudasyphora cyanicolor. The sequence goes on from OZ005735.1 coordinate 57,258,726, forward strand.
CGTTTAGGGCCGATCAATTGGAAGCCTTGATCGTGCGATTTAACTCCTTTAGATTATTTTTAGTAGGTCCATGTTAAGGCTCATGTTTATAGGGACAAGCCCGCAACGGTTGACGGAATGGAAGCCAATATTGAAGAATTTATTTATAAGATACCGGCCGATATGTTGGAGAGAGTATGAAAAAATTGGGCCCAGCGTGTTACATGAAATCATCTTTAAACATTCAATTGTAAGACCGTTCCATCGACTCAAATAAAGATTTCACATATTTCTCTAAATTTAATGTTTTTTTAAATCAAATCCGAAAGCTCTTAAAAAATCACCCTTTATAAGCAGGCAAAATCTGAATGGTTGCAGTGACCGTATTCAACCATATCTCTATTTAATCTGCCCATAAATACCTTTCGACACACAGTGTATCGTATGGGTCAGTGCAAAGTAGAATACCCATCAATGCAACTACAATCACGCATTTGGGGTTTTGTTGGGTTATGTTAAGGATGCTGTTTCAGTAGAGCAACTGAATGTATCTACTAACCAAGGACTCCTCGATGTTGCGGTTAAATACTCTGACGATGGTCGGTGTTCTTGTGTTCAATAAGAGGCAAAATTCAACGAATTTGCGTATGTACGCCATTAATGTGAATTTCGAGTATTTTTCTGTCAGGTGAGGATTGCTTGATTGTGCTTCACTAACCACAATGCCTTTCATGGTGCTCTTTATGCGCTTATGTTCCAAAGACAACTGATTATCACTTTCGCATCCAAAATAAGTGCAATGCGCAATGCGTATTCGTGAAACTCAATAAAACATGGATATGGTACCTTTCGCAGAACTCGAAATAAAAAATGTCTCCATTTAGCACCAAACACCAAAGCAGAAAAGTTGGCACCATTACCAACTGAACCAAGAGGTTTTGTACTTGCGATAATATTGGTGGCATACATTTTTGATGCTATAACATAGTTTTTTGTGATGTATGGTAAAAACTTAAAACCCAAACATTAACTTGGTCAAGTTAAATTTGAGTTTGTCTTACAGACTAGTGGCACATTACTGAAATTTTGCATGCATCTCATTTAAAATAAGTGATTTGTAAATTACTGATTTTTATACCCTAAACCCCACTATGGTACAGGGTATTATGACTTTGTGCATTTGTTTGTAACGCCCAAAAAGAGTAGAAATAGAACCATAGTTTATTATACCGATTGACATAGAATCACTTTTTTAATCGATTTAGCCATGTCCGTCTGTCTGTTCATGTATTCTTGTAATCAAAGTGCAGGTCGTATTTATGGTCCGATTGTGATGACATTTAGCAAAGTGCTCTTTTTTGGCCCAAGGACGATCCCTGTTGAAATTGGTCAAAACCGTTTCAGATTTAGATATAGCCCCCATATATATGTTACCCCCGATTTGATATGTAAGCGCTGTAGAAACTGTATTTTATATCAGAGCAGTACGAAATTTGGCAGAGAGTTGCCTTATTAAATGAATGAACACTGCCAAATTCGAGGAACACCGGTTCAGATTTAGATATGGTCCCGTAGAAACCGTATTTTACATCATATCTGTACGAAATTCGGCAGAGGTAGTTTTTTATTACGTGAATGAACACTACCAAATTCGGAGAAAATCCGTTCAGATTTAGATATAATATAGCCCTCATATATCGTTCATTCCATATCAAACCGAACGATTTTTGGAAGAAAGTCGACATTGCCAATTGTCTTGTAAATTTGTATATGAGTTTTAATATGGAAATGAATCATCTTGTAGTTGGCGAGAAAAAAAAACAAATTTTTTTTTCAGTTGTTATAAGCATCTGAAATCTGATTTGGGAAAATATCTGAAAAGGTGTATTGTGGAAGTTATGTATTATGCAAATGCGTGAGCGGATTTTTTCATATTACGGCTCGTTCGTAAGGTCTTAACTTGTGTTTTAAACTTCATATATCAATGCTGGTTAATTCAAAGTTTATAAATGCATCAGCTGCATATGAAACTTTTTGTTTGCATCTTGCCCATCAACCAACTTAAAATTCGGAGAAAAATATATTCATGTAGCCTCATTTGTCCTTAACTGATCGTACAAATTTCTAGATGGTGTTCAAACTCGTTGTTTTTTAAAACAATATTTACAAAAAAATTCAATATTTACAAATAAATGATTTTCCTTTATAAACTATGATAAATGTATTGTGACATTTCCATTTGTGACATTTTTAAGTAAAAATGCTATTATATAGATACTGCTGGATACACCAGATTAAAATTTACAGGATCAGCTCAGATTAGATAGGGCTCCAAGCCTACATATACATATTTTACATATCTATGTTGGTGTATTCCTGGTCCAGTACGCAAATTACAATTTAAGAGGATAAATAAATAAGGATATAGGCAAATATTGGCGAATTTTCGCATATATCGGGGATGTCCTATTCAAGATGAGCTCTAATTTGTATAAATCTACAAACGAGTTTTTAAAATATAAGAAATGCAATGTTCACATCTCAGGAATTTCTTAATACATAATTTTTAAAAACGGGGCTTAACACCATCTTAAAATTTTCAGATTTCATGTAGAATATATGGCGCTACATAACATATTCATTGATGTGTAAAATGCAAATTAAATTTGCAGATGCATCGGATGCACTCAAAAACGTTAACGACGCTATGCAAAATATAACTTATGACCTTTAAAATGAGCCTTCTTTTGTAATAATCCGTCCATGCGTTCCCAAAATACAGAACTCGAAACGTACGCCCTTTGAGAATATTTTCCTGTATTCTCAGATTTTAGATGCTATTAACATCAAGAAAATTTTTTTGTAATTTTTTCGCCAACTATAAAATGTTTTCTTTTGAGCAAACTTGTCGGGTACATAGTCACTTTGTGAGTAATATAATATTGTACACCAGCTGGAAGATGCCAGAATGTTAAAACAAAATTGTTCACTCTTTGTCAGTCAATGAAAATATTTTGGTGATTGCTGAAAATGTTATGAGCATGTTATATTTGAATAAATTTGTCACTTTGTGTGGTGGGTACCAGAAGGCTGCAGGAAAATTCGCCCAAAGCAAAATGCCACATACGTAGTATGAAATTCCCCTCGGATATAATACACTTCTGCCAAAAGTGTTTTCCAATCCTCGAAGCACTTCAAATAATAATTTTTTGTGAGCTTGTTCAGCTCCTCCTTCGATGCCGTCTTTATCTCCTCAATCTTGGCGTAGCGTCGTCCTTTCATGGGCCTTTTCAGTTTTGGGAACAAAAAAATAGTCACAAAAAGTCAAAAATAGTCATCAAATAGTTTTTGCAGGTAATATTCTTTATTGACCGTACTACCCTGTGGCAATAACTCATAATGCACCACGCCCCTGCAATCAAAGAAAACTGTGAGCTCGGACGTCCGGCACGCTGTTCGTCCTTCGCATCTTCTCGCCCATGAAATGTTCCTTTTCGTACCAACGATAAACGTTGCTTTGGTCCAAGGTAGCTTCACCATATGCCACATTCAATATTTGGAATGCGTCAGCGCACTTTATTTTGTTTTTCACACCAAATTTGATGCAAATTCTTTGATCCATTTTCTGAAATAGATAAAAATCGAAGACAAGTTAAAACACATCCAAGCACAACAGCTGTCAACAATTAACTAAACATTCAAAATGGCCGACCTTGTCAGCATAAGTAAAGTACCAATATAACGCTACAAAAATATCAAAAATCAAATACACGTAGCCCGCGGAAATTAAAAATTCCCGATATTTTTTGAACGTACCTCGTACATAAAAACGAAAAATCGGCTTAGCGTCATATCGCCCAATATGTAATATCGCCCAAAAAAAATCAATGTTAGTTGTTGTTGTAGAAAAATTTAGTTTTTGGGCAATATGACATCGACATTGGGCAATATGTCATTTTGAACAGTAGATAATTTTTATACCCTACACCACACTGTGGTACAGGGTATTATAAGTTTGTTTCACGTCAGATGTTTGTAACACCTGAAAATAACGCAGCTAGACCCACCAAAGTATACCGATCGACTCAGAATCACTAGCTGAGTCGATTTAACGATATCTGTCCGTCCGTCCGTCCGTCCGTCCTCTGTCCATGTAAAGTTGTTCGTCGACTACAGGTCGCAATTTCACTCCGATCGTTCTGAAATTTTGCAGTTTAGAGTATTTCGCGGCTGTTAAGATCGCTATTGAATTTGGTTGAAATCGGTTCAGAATTAGATATAGCTCCCATATATACCTTTCGTCCGATTTGGCCCTTTAGTCCTATAGAAGCTGTATTTTACATCCGATCGTTTTGAAATTTAGAATGGTAGAGTTTCTTGACACATGAACCAACATTGCCGAATTTGAAGAAAATCGGTTCAGATTTAGATATAGCTCCCATATATGTCTTTCGTCCGATTTGGTCCTTTAGTCCTATAGAAGCTGTATTTTACATCCGATCGTTTTGAAATTTAGAATGGTAGAGTTTCTTGACACATGAACCAACATTGCCGAATTTGAAGAAAATCGGTTCAGATTTAGATATAGCTCCCATATATGTCTTTCGTCCGATTTGGTCCTTTAGTCCTATAGAAGCTGTATTTTACATCCGATCGTTTTGAAATTTAGAATGGTAGAGTTTCTTGATCCATGAACCAACATTGCAGAATTTGAAGAAAATCGGTTAAGATTTAGCTATAGCTCCCATATATATGTTTCGTCCGATTTGGCCCTTTAGTCCTATAGAAGCTGTATTTTACATCCGATCGTTTTGAAATTTAGAATGGTAGAGTTTCTTGATCCACGAACCAACATTGCCGAATTTGAAGAAAATCGGATCAGATTTAGATATAGCTCCCATATATATCTTTCGTCCGATTTGGTCTTTTAGTCCTATAGAAGCTGTATTTTACATCCGATCGTTTTGAAATTTAGAATGGTAGAGTTTCGTGATCCATGAACCAACACTACCGAATTTGAAGAAAATCGGTTAAGATTTAGCTATAGCTCCCATATATATGTTTCGTCCGATTTGGCCATTTAGTCCTATAAAAGCTGTATTTTACATCCAATCGTTTTGAAATTTAGAATGGTAGAGTTTCTTGATCCATGAACCAACATTGCCGAATTTGAAGAAAATCGGTTAAGATTTAGCTATAGCTCCCATATATATGTTTCGTCCGATTTGGCCCTTTAGTCCTATAAAAGCTGTATTTTACATCCAATCGTTTTGAAATTTAGAATGGTAGATTTTCTTGATCCATGAACCAACACTACTGAATTTGAAGAAAATCGGTTAAGATTTAGCTATAGCTCCCATATATATGTTTCGTCCGATTTGGCCCTTTAGTTCTATAGAAGCTATATTTTACATCCAATCGTTTTGAAATTTAGAATGGTAGAGTTTCTTGATTCATGAACCACCATTGCCGAATTTGAAGAAAATCGGTAAAGATTTAGCTATAGCTCTCATATGTATGTTTCATCCGATTTGGCTCTTTAGATCCAATCGTTTTTATACCCTACACCACACTGTGGAACAGGGTATTATTTAAGTATAAAATGTCCCAAAAGTAAATTTATGTAAACAATTTATACATGAATTACAAAATTTATATATCAGAGTTATTCAATATTACGAGAGTGGTGTAGGGTATTATATAGTCGGCACCGCCCGACTTTAGCCTTTCCTTACAGGTTTAATTTTTTTTCGCCCGAAAAAATTTTATGTCATAACTAGGGATGTAACGAATATTTGCATTCGCATATGCGAACGCGAAATATTCGCATCATTTTCACATTCGCTTTCGCAAAAACCATCTTTGAATTATTCGCTTTCGCAAAAATATATTTCAGTATTCGCTTCCATTTGTTAAAAGTGTTGTATCTTCTAATTTTCTTCACACATTTTGCAGATATTAGTACCAATGAAAACCTCTTCCACTTCGCTTCAATGTAGTTGAAAAATATGCTTATCCTTGTGGTACCAGGAGGTAAAGATATGGAAAACATTCTTTATACTTGAATATCCGTGAAAAGTATCAATTTAGTTCCTTAATTTTATTGGTACTAAAGGGTCAAACTATTATTCGCTTTCGCAAAAATCCGTATTTCACTATTCGCACATTCACGTTAATATTACTATTAATGTTTCATTTTTATTTTGGGTTGTTTTTCCTTTTCGTATTAGATTTTTGGGTGCCTTTTTATTTAGGAGATTTTTCGGCGTAGCGTTATATCGCCCAATGTCATATCGCCCAAAAAGCGACATATCGCCCAAATTGGTTATCTGGAAATGCCATGTCGCCCAAACACAATGTAATAAAGCCCAAAGTTTTTTTTTTTGGGCGATATGACATTTTGATAAATATAAAATGCTACAAAGTATAGCGTAACACATGAACTGTAATAATACCCTTCATCATGTGGATCAAAGTGTCTTTGCGTGACCGGCCTTTGGTCGGGATTAAATATTTTTTCCCTTGGGGTATGTCAAAAGACGGCAACGCGGACCAAACAATCTGTAGGTGGCCGGCCTTCGGCCGGTATTAAGGGTTTTCTCCTCTGGGGTATGTCTAAAGACGGCTACGCGAACTAATGTACCATTGCAAAGATACCTTGATCAGCACAGCAGTCTTTAAACATTCTCCGGAGGAAAACATCTTTAACCCCGGCCGAAGGCCGGTCACGCTCAGATTCTTTGGTCTGCGTAGCCGTAGACGACGATTCGAAAGTTGTTTTCCAAAAAATGCTCATGACACATTTTATTTTGATTAGAGTGATGGACAATTGAGAATAAATTTGTTTGTATACTTTGGGCGAAAGCGAAAGCGAATAGTGAAATATTGATGTTTGCGAAAGCGAATGCGAATAATAGTTTGACCCTTTTTCCCGGATATTCAAGTATTAAGAATGTTTTCCATATTTTTACCTCCTGGTACCACAAGCATATTTTTCAACTACATTGAAGAGAAGTGGAAGAGGTTTTCATTGGTATTAATATCTGCAAAATGTGTGAAGCAAATTAGAAGATATAACACTTTTAACAAATGGAAGCGAATACTGAAATATATTTTTGCGAAAGCGAATAATCCAGAGATGGTTTTTGCGAAAGCGAATGTGAAAATGATGCGAATAATTCGCAAAAACAAAATTTTTCTACAACAACAACTAACATTGATTTTTTGGGCGATATGACGCTACGCCGATTTTTCGTTTTTATGTCGAGGTATGTTCAAAAAATATCGGGAATTTTTAATTTCTGCTGACTACGTGTATTTGATTTTTGATATTTTTGTAGCGTTATGTTGGTACTTGTGTGATGTAGGGGATGATGGATACCAAGCAACGGCTCTGACTGGCTATAACATGGCAAAGCCCAGGCCTATCTTGGTCCCTCCCTCATCTCAAATGTGGACACTGACCTCCCCGTGGTGTCACCTGGGGTAGCTACCTTCAACATCCGTCAAAGGTAGTGAGCTAATATGTGCCGCGCGTTCCCATAAGAACGATAAAAACATGGTTGAGGCGTCGGGTTAGTAACCCACCCTCATAAAAAAACCCAGCTACTATGAACAAACGAAGAAAAAGATTAATGAACCCCCCTAATGTTGACGACCCCCGCAAACGTTTTAAGGACCACGATATGCGAATCTGCACCTGGAATGTCCGAACTCTCTACAGAGAAGGTGCAGTGTACGCACTGGCGGATGTACTAGAAAAGTACAAGGCCGATATTACCGCCCTACAGGAAGTGCGATGGAATGGGAAAGGCGTCACAACAACACCGAAAGGAGACGCACTGTATTATAGCTGCCATGAAACAAGACATGAGTTCGGCTGTGGATTCGTGGTTAGCCGGAGACTCAAACACCTCGTCTCCAGATTCACTCCGGTGGATGAGATGGCTAGCCACAATTCGAGTAAAAGCCAAGTTTTTCAACATCAGTCTTATTTGCGCCCATGCCCCGACCGAAGATAAGGACGAACAGACCAAAGATATATTCTACGAGCGCCTAGAGAGAGCATATGACCGCTGCCCCGACCATGACACTAAAATTGTCCTAGGAGATTTTAATGCAAAAATAGGAAAGGAGAATATCTTTGGTCCAACAGTCGGAAAATTTAGCCTCCACGAGGAAACATCCGATAACGGAATGAGGCTAACAGACTTCGCCGCAGCAAAAAACATGGTAGTTAGCAGCACCAGATTCCGACATCTCGATATACATAGGGCCACGTGGCTGTCGCCAGATCAAAAAACGAGAAACCAGATTGATCATGTTGTGATAGATGGAAGGCATTCATCCAGTGTGTTAGACGTACGATCGATCCGAGGTGCAAACATCGATTCGGATCACTACCTTGTTGCAGCAAAGGTACGAACCCGCCTAAATGTGGCGAGAAACGTACGATCTGACACAGCGCGGAAACTGGACGTCGGAAAGCTGCAGACACAACAGACAGCAACGGCATACTCCACTCGACTGACCCAATTGCTTGCAGAAAGCACTCCTTGTCCCGATAATATTGCTGCGCAATGGCAAAACATTGCACACTCTATGGAAAACGCCGCAAAATCCGTACTTGGGTACCAGAAGCCTCCCCCAAGGAACCCATGGTACGACCAAGAGTGTCGCAATGCTACTGAAGCGAAGAATGCGGCATACAGGGCAACTCTGCAGTCAGTGGCAACGCGCCAAGCAATGGAGAGGTATCGGGAGAAAAGGAGAGAGGAGAAGCGTCTATTCCGCAGGAAAAAGAGAGAAATGGAAAGGCGTGAGTGTGAGAGAATCGAGATGCACAGGAGTCAGAATGAAGTCCGAAAATTCTACCAAAGAGTGAAACACCAGACAGAGGGCTTTGGTACAGGCACATCCTCCTGCAAAGACAAAGAAGGTAATCTGGTGACAGAGGCAGATAATGTGCTGAGGATATGGAAAGAACATTTTTCCCAACTGTTGGTATCCGATAGTAGCGGCGACGAAGATGCCCCAGGACCAATCCCAGACGACGGTATTGAGTGTATACCGCCTAGCCAGAATGAGGTCAGAATAGCTGTATCCCGGCTGAAGAATAATAAGGCAGCAGGAGCCGATGGATTGCCAGCTGAACTATTTAAGACCGGTGGTGACATGCTGATAGGGCGTATGCATCAGCTTGTCTGTAGAATCTGGGTAGAAGAACGCATACCCGATGATTGGAACCTCAGCATATTATGTCCCGTGCACAAAAAAGGAGACAAGACAGTATGTGCCAATTACAGAGGAATAAGTCTCCTTCCCATCGCATACAAAATACTGTCCAGCGTAGTGTGTGAGAGATTAAAAACTAAAGTCAATGAGATAATTGGGCCATATCAATGCGGCTTTAGACCTGGCAAGTCCACCATAGACCAGATATTCACACTACGCCAAATCCTGGAAAAGACCCAAGAAAAACAAATCGACACTTACCATCTATTTGTCGACTACAAGGCCGCTTTCGACAGCCCTATACGACCAAAGGTGTTTCAAGCCATGTCTGAGTTTGGTATCCCTACAAAACTAATACGGCTTTGCAGGATGACATTAACTGATACGCGATCCTCAGTTAAAATAGGAAAGAACCTCTCCGAGCCGTTCAGTACCAAACGAGGTTTCAGACAAGGAGATAGTCTGTCGTGTGACCTTTTTAACATCCTGCTGGAAAAGGTTATGCGAGACGCAGATGTGAATAGGACTGGCACGCTATTCACGAAACAACACATGCTGCTCGCCTATGCCGACGATATCGACATCATGGGTCGAACATTGCGAGCAGTAACTGCCACCTTTGAAAAAATCGAAAAGGAATCTGCCAAAGTGGGTCTGGCAGTAAACGCCGATAAAACCAAGTTGATGGTATCTACCACCAAAACTTCCAGCAGACTCGGACGAACAGTGGAAGTTAAAAACCACAACTTTGAGATTGTCAGCGACTTTATCTACCTCGGTACCGCCATAAACAAAACAAACAACATCAGTTTTGAGATAAAACGAAGAACAATCCTGGCTAATAGATGCTACTTCGGACTAAGTAAGCAGTTCAAGAACAAAGCCATCTCTCGACAAACAAAAATCACACTCTACAAGTCGCTGATACTACCCGTGCTGTTATATGGTTCTGAAGCATGGGTACTTGCGAAAGCAGACGAGGCAGTACTTGGAGTATTCGAGAGAAAAATTCTTCGTAAAATCTATGGACCAATCTGCGTTGACGGAGAATATCGGTGTCGTATGAACCACGAGCTGTACGAGCTATTTGCCGACATTGACATAGTTAAGCGTATTAAATTACAGAGATTACGTTGGCTAGGTCATGTGGTGAGAATGAATGAAGATGCTCCAGCAAAAAAGTCATTTCAATACGAACCTGATGACGGTTCACGCAGAAGGGGAAGGCCAAAACTCCGATGGAAAGATCAGGTGGAGGAAGACATCTCGAAACTTGGTGTCACAAATTGGAGAAGAAGCGCAGAAGATCGAAGCGCTTGGAAATCTATTCTACGTTCGGCTTCAGGAACTAATGTTCTGTAATAGCCGATTAAGAAGAAGAAGAAGAATGTTGGTACTCATGTCCCTTACTTATGCTGACAAGGTCGGCCATTTTGAATGTTTAGTTAATTGTTGACAGCTATTGTGCTTGGATGTGTTTTAACTTGTCTTCGATTTTTATCTATTTCAGAAAATGGATCAAAGAATCTGCATCAAATTTGGTGTGAAAAACAAAATAAAGTGCGCTGATGCATTCCGAATGTTGAATGTGACATATGGTGAAGCTACCTTGGACCAAAGCAACGTTTATCGTTGGTACAAAATGTTCATAGAGGGCCGAGAAGTTGCGAAGGATGAACAGCGTGCCGGACGCCCGAGCTCACAGTTTTCTTTGATTGCAGAGGCGTGGTGCATTATGAGTTCTTGCACAGGGTAGTACGGTCAATAAAGAATATTACCTGGGAAAAAAATTTTATTAACAAAACCGCGCGAAAAATGTTTCCCAATGCGCTATTTTCTTTCCAAATTCCAAACTTATGAGAATTGAGAATGATAAGATACAAGTGGTGTGGGAAATATGTTTATAAAAAATTGGATTTTTAAAAAAACATTTTTTCCCGTTCCACTTTTTCATATCAATTTCAATATTCATATTCATATAATTGATTTCTAGGACGAATGATTGCAAAGAATGGACATTTTTTTGAGTTTGTTAAGGCACTCCAAAAAAAGACTTTCTAAAGAGTAGAAATTTTTAAATGCTTATCGAATGTGGTGATACCGTTGTTGGCAAGAAGCGTAAACACTCCTCTATACAAAGGAATATAAAACTTGTAGGAATGTATTTACAGTTAACCATAAACAAAAAATATATTCCTCATTCATTTGAAGAAAAGTGAATAATCGCCCAAAAACTATTTTGGGTCTTTTTACATTTTTTAAGAATTGGATGATTATTCACAATGAATAAATACCCATAAATTAAAATGTGAAAAATTGTCCAAACACGAATGAACCACCGCCCAAATTATTTTGTCAAAATTTTTGTGCGATTGTTAATTTTTTACTTTTTTACATTCCCCAGAGTCGGGCATGCGGTCATACAATGTATTTCGTCGAATTATTTCCTTTTATTATAATTATTTGCTTCTTAAATGTGTATTGACTTGTTCCCAGGGACAGATTACTCAGAATCGCTTTCAAACTCAAACGGTACCCAATCGCATATGCTATTACTAGAAAATTCCATCCGATTCAGAAATGTTGTTAGTGGTAGTGAATAAAGAGAACAGAGAGCCACTTGTTTGAAATTTTCGCTCTTAAATAAGAAGTACATTTAAAATATGAAGAACATAAGTTGTTAAATATGAAGAACATAAGTTTTTAAACATCAAGAACGTAAATTGTGAATGGTTTGGATCGTAGCAGAGTACCTCAGGCAATTTATTTGTAAAAAAATATACCCAAATATATATGAAGTATTTGTATACCCTCATTTTAGTGATACAAGGGTATATATCATTTGCTACGGGCCAGATCGAAGGAGTGACGTAAGACCCTAAGTATGTTCGGCGGATATCCATTTTGGGTCATTTTAAGTCAAATGAGCAATGTCCGTCCGTCCGTCTGTATGTCTGCTGGCTGGTGTGCACCATAACTCACGAGAGGAGTAACCGATGAACTTCAAATTTGGCATGTGGTATGTTTTTTCTATCTCCGGCTAAGTTCGAAGATGGGCCCTATTTGTCCTCTCCTTTTTGTACCTCCCCTATAAAGGGTTAATATTTAGTGAATTATTGATTATTTAATAACTTTTATACTCCTTATTTGACTGCTCTGAAATAGTATTAGTACAGTCACTACAACATCGAGAAAAATGGGCGATGCCACGCCCCTTTTGGTTCCTCCCACACAAATGGACCATTTTGCACCAAAAGATAACTGTTTATAACTTTAATATCACTTCATGCAAATACTTAAAAATTTGTACAGTGAAATGCTTTTATAGTACTTAGAGTCCAATGAGAAGTGGGCGTAATTGGCACGCCTCTTTTGGTAACCGCACAAATGCACCATTTTGAACCAAAAGTTAACAGCTTATAACATTAATACTAGTACAAACTATTTATCTCGGTTCCGACATATTGCCAGACTTGACTCATGTCGAAGATTATGACTGGAAATTACTGCGAAAATGTGTGTCTACACGGAGAAAAATCACCATTTTTGATATGTTTGAATTGAAGGAAAATAAATTTGGAAACGAATTTTTTGAATCTTATATACCTGTTAGCAAATAAATTTTATTTCAAAATCATGAAATTTTGTTTGGAACGCATATATTAATATATTAGAACGAAATATATTTGCGCACTGACCTTCACAAATAAAATATGTGTTTACCCACAAACAAAGTTATTGCTTAAGATGTTTTCCAAATATATTTTAATTAAAATTTTTTTAAAACTTTGCTAAATTTTTCGATTTTTTTAGTTTTTTTGGATTTCGTGTTGAACTTTGTAGTTAAAAATGTCTTTAGCAGCAATAGGCTTTGTTTTACACCAATAAATTTTAATTTATAAGTATTCCAATTCATCACTTTTTGTCAATTCATCAGTGTAATTTATAGTTACGAAAGATTATGCGATTTAAGTGTTAACTGAATTTTACAAACATAAAATTTATAAACAAATTTTGCTTTGAACTTCTGAAAAATAGAAAACTTGTCTTTAAATTAAGGAACTGGTACATTGCCAAAATACTTAAATACAAAATAATCTTTATTTCCAAATAAAAAACCAGCAAGGAAAGGCTAAAGTCGGGCGGGGCCGACTATATAATACCCTACACAACTCTCGTAATATTGAATAACTCTGAAATATAAATTTTGTAATTCATGTATAAATTGTTTACATAAATTTACTTTTGAGTCATTTTATACTTAAATAATACCCTGTACCACAGTGTGGTGTAGGGTATAAAAACGATTGGATGTAAAATACAACTTCTACAGGACTAGAGAGCCAAATCGGATTCAACATATATATGGGAGCTGTAGCTAAATCTTTACCGATTTTCTTCAAATTCGGCAATGTTGGTTCATGGATCAAGAAACTCTACCATTCTAAATTTAAAAACGTTTGGATGTAAAATATAGCTTCTATAGAACTAAAGGGCCAAATCAGACGAAACATATATATGGGAGCTATAGCTAAATCTTAACCGATTTTCTTCAAATTCGGCAATGTTGGTTCGTGGATCAAGAAACTGTACCATTCTAAATTTCAAAACGATTGGATGTAAAATACAGCTTCTGTAGAACTAAAGGGCCAAATCGGACGAAACATATATATGGGAGCTATAGCTAAATCTTAACCGATTTTCTTCAAATTCTGCAATGTTGGTTCGTGGATCGAGAAACTCTACCATTCTAAATTTCAAAACGATTGGATGTAAAATACAGCTTCTGTAGAACTAAAGGGCCAAATCGGACGAAACATGTATATGGGAGCTATAGCTAAATCTTAACCGATTTTCTTCAAATTCGGTAGTGTTGGTTCCAGGGTATGAAGCCGACGCGGCGCAAATCGGCGGCGCACCACAGCCGGCCATTTATTTCCAGCCGGCGCCGCCGCCGGTTTCAGCGGCTCACATCGGCTGAATCTCAGCCGCCGAACATTATTTAGTGAATCAAATCGATTTATTTTATGCAACCATGACAATTAAGAAAGTGACTACTAAGTAATACAATAGGGTCAGAAATTTTAATAAAGTTCATTATTTCATAAAAATTTATAAAAAGTTTCTAAATTAATCTCGCTATCATTTATTTAAAGAAATGCGTGTTTTGGGTTTTACGGAAAATACAATAGCTCTTGAGCGGCCGAACCAATTTTTACAAAGTCTACGTCGTTCTAGAGAGAAAACAACAGGCGGTATGTCATTCACAATAAATTCTCTTTCACAACAAAGACTAATAAGTAGACATTTATTGAACTGATTTTCTACATTAAATCAAAATTTCCTTAACTTTTCTTAAATATTTGTGTTAATTTTAGGTTTTGTCATCTAATTGAAAATATCTTAAAGCGCCATTTTTGCCTGAGATTGACATTCGTGCGCCATCGTTTGTAGGAACTTTGTCGGCTCAGCCGATTGTTGAAATTTGATCGGCTAAGCTGATCAGCCGCCGCCGCCGATCGGTATTTTTCAATGCGCCGCCGCCGCCAATAATTTTGGTCGGCTTCATTGCCTGGTTGGTTCACGGATCAAGAAACTCTACCATTCTAAATTTAAAAACGATTGGATGTAAAATACAGCTTTTATAGGACTAAAGGGCCAAATCGGACGAAACATATATATGGGAGCTATAGCTAATTCTTAACCGATTTTCTTCAAATTCGGCAATGTTGGTTCATGGATCAAGAAACTCTACCATTCTAAATTTAAAAACGATTGGATGTAAAATACAGCTTTTATAGGACTAAAGGGCCAAATCGGACGAAACATATATATGGGAGCTATAGCTAATTCTTAACCGATTTTCTTCAAATTCTGCAATGTTGGTTCATGGATCAAGAAACTCTACCATTCTAAATTTCAAAACGATTGGATGTAAAATACAGCTTTTATAGGACTAAATGGCCAAATCGGACGAAACATATATATGGGAGCTATAGCTAAATCTTAACCGATTTTCTTCAAATTCGGTAGTGTTGGTTCATGGATCAAGAAACTCTACCATTCTAAATTTCAAAACGATTGGATTAAAATACAGCTTTTATAGGACTAAATGGCCAAATCGGACGAAACATATATATGGGAGCTATAGCTAAATCTTAACCGATTTTCTTCAAATTCGGTAGTGTTGGTTCATGGATCAAGAAACTGTACCATTCTAAATTTCAAAATGATTGGATGTAAAATACAGCTTCTACAGGACTAAAGAGCAAAATCGGACGAAACATATATATGGGAGCTATAGCTAAATCTTAACCGATTTTCTTCAAATTCGGCAATGTTGGTTCATGGATCAAGAAACTCTACCATTCTAAATTTCAAAACGATCGGATGTTAAATACAGCTTCTGTAGGACTAAAGGGCCAAATCGGACGAAACATATATATGGGAGCTATAGCTAAATCTTAACCGATTTTCTTCAAATTCGGCAATGTTGGTTCATGGATCAAGAAACTCTACCATTCTAAATTTCAAAATGATTGGATGTAAAATACAGCTTCTATAGGACTAAAGGTCCAAATCGGACGAAACATATATATGGGAGCTATATATGTTAACCGATTTTCTTCAAAATCGGTAGTGTTGGTTCATTGATCAAGAAACTCCACCATTCCAAATTTCAAAATGATTGGATGTAAAATACAGCTTCTACAGGACTAAAGAGCCAAATCGGATTAAACATATATATGGGAGCTATAGCTAAATCCTTACCGATTTTCTTCAAATTCGGCAATGTTGGTTCATGGATCAAGAAACTCTACCATTCTAAATTTAAAAACGTTTGGATGTAAAATATAGCTTCTATAGAACTAAAGGGCCAAAACGGACGAAACATATATATGGGAGCTATAGCTAAATCTTAGGACTAAAGGGCCAAATCGGACGAAACATATATATGGGAGCTATAGCTAAATCTTAACCGATATTCTTCAAATTCGGAAATGTTGGTTCATGGATCAAGAAACTCTACCATTCTAAATTTCAAAATGATTGGATGTAAAATACAGCTTCTATAGGACTAAAGGTCCAAATCGGACGAAACATATATATGGGAGCTATAGCTAAATCTTAACCGATTTTCTTCAAATTCGGCAATGTTGGTTCATGGAAACCAACATGTTGGTTCAGAAACCTTACCATTCTAAATTTCAAAACGATTGGAGGTAAAATACAGCTTCTATAGGACTAAAGGGCCAAATCGGACGGAAGATATATATGGGAGCTATATCTAAATCTGAACCGATTTCAACCAAATGTAATAGCGATCTTAGCAGCTGCGAAATACTCTAAACTGCAAAATTTCAGAACGATCGGAGTGAAATTGCGACCTGTAGTCGACGAACAACTTTACATGGACAGACGGACGGACGGACATGCTTAAATCGACTCAGCTAGTGATTCTGAGTCGATCGGTATACTTTAAGGTGGGTCTAGCTGTGTTATTTTCAGGTGTTACAAACATCTGCCATGAAACAAACTTATAATACCCTGTATTATATGGTATAAATATTAGCATGGTAACATATTTTTGTTTAGAACAATATCCTCCCAAACATATACAATTTGTGTGTGTCAAATAATATATATTTAGGGTGTACCCTAAGCATATGTATATTTCAAGCAGAGTATGTTTGAGTCAATATACTACAGAAGCGATTTTTTTTCAGCGTGTAGTACCGATTTTCTGTAACCCATGGGGTATAAAAATCATAAATAAGGAGCGCACAACGTTTTTGTACCTCCCATACAAAAAGAGCTAAGATACACCAAAATTAAATAGCTCATAATATAAGTCATATACCAGTGCATATTTACTTTGCTCACAAAGTGAGGATATACCATAGTCGGTTTACCCCACAGACCTTACATTATACAGATGTGCCGTCAACCCGAAACGTCAAAATCTATCAGTTACGAACGAATAACAATGAACTGTCACACGCGAAAATAGTTTGAACTTTTTTTGTACTAACCGATTAATATTAATTTTTTAATTGTGACAATTAAAAAATTCCGGGAAAATCGGCCCGAAATCCGCTTAAAACCTCGCTCTTTGAAGTCCAACTCGTTGAAATTTCTATTCGTTCGTACCTGACAACTTACTTGCTCCGGGATGACATATCATATTATTTATTATTTTTGGGTTTACGCGACACAAATTTCTTACTTGTTTGTATTCATTTTTAGTCAATTTTTCATTGGGCGATTTTTCCTACATCCTCGGGTTACAATGTAAAGAACATAGTATTGATATATTCCACAGACTACTAGATACTTGCAGTGTCTATCCAGCCGAAATTGGCTGTGTCGCAACATAGTTACCAACACTGGCTTTTCCAACTCCGACAGCCAGACTGCTATTAATTACCTGGAGTCTACATCTCTTAATTCACTAACAGTCCTCGATTGCCGCAGATCTCTCAACGTGATGGCTGAGCAGTTTAATATATACCTTATATGGGAAACTGGCGATAGGGATATCCAAGGAAACTGTAAGTCCGAACTTGCTAGGAAAGGAACGATATTACAAATTCTCGAAGGATTTTCATAAATTGGTGCGCCACTTTCCACATGCAAGCTTTGGATTAGGCAAGTGAGAATCCAATAAAATATGGACAGAAATAGGAACCTGTAGGGTAGCTAGACAAATCTGGCCGAAAATCTGATCATCAAAATATTTTGTGATGATCACGAATATTTCATTAAGCCTCATATCAATTTGTCAAGGTTTTGCAAACATAATAACGAAAGCATTCCCCATCCTATGGTGAATGGATGATGAATAATGCCCTACCAACCTTATCAATAAGTTAATTTGTATGTCTTAATTAGGGCAATATTTCCTAAGTCTACTAAAAATATGCTGATTCTTGAGGAGCACATCTACCACAAAAAAGTTCTGAGAGTAGTAGTTATTAATACATATCTGTACCCTGCAGCCAAAAGGACTAGTTTGTATATAGAAATATACTAGTTGCTTTTCACTTCAAACTAGTAACATATCTGTCCTTTTTTCATATAACGAACTATCGATTTTAACATTGGCTTGTCATAAGCACCCAACTAGTTCATTTGTTTACAATTCACCACTTGTTAATATCTAGTTCAGTTATTACTATATATAAGAATAAGAGAGTACAGAGAATGGTGGTGGAAGAGAGACACATTTACTCTGCCACCACCAAGCGAGTAGTTGCTCGTAAAGCAGTTCAGACAATCGTTTTTGCTTATTTCTCTGCTGCTGATGGCAGAGAGACGAACGCGTCGATCTGCAACCACCATGTAGGTACCATGCAAGTACTGTAAAGCAGCTCAGATAATCGTTTTTGCTGGCAGAGATGCGAATGGGTTTGCATAGGTCACATTGCAACTAGCTTACGACTTGTTCAATACGCAGGGTATCTACAACATTTTCTTCAATAGCAAACGCACAATGACAAAAAATCAAAAAAAGCCCGACAACAACATTAGCACAAAATATAAATCAACATTGGTCACAAACAACAAATACATACAGACTTTTCTGTTGACGATTTCGGAAAGTTATTTGGAAGGCGGCTGGAAGTTGGTCCCCAGGATAGTGCATCCCAAGTGAATAATATCGTTTCAAATCTCCTGCTGTCAAGTAGAAACAGCACACATTATTAATTGTAAAATCTTAAGGAATAAAAAGAAAATGAACCATATTGTTGTACAATAATTTATTCAAACCACAGGACTCCCAGGGAAATTGACGAACTGAATTTGAAAATATATGGAATGTAAATAAGTAGATATTTCTATTTGACTTTATTCAAATTATATCCAAATTATATCGTAATTGCGTATTTATAATGGGTGATTCAACGTGAGGTTTGATTTACGATGTAAAATAAAACACATAAATTTTATAGTGAACTTAAAAATTTTATTATCGGTTAAAAGAGCGATTTATGGCATTTACTGTTTGAAAATGATATTGTTAATGTAGGCCATGACTACGTCTGTGGTGGTCAATTCGGAAGGTCCAATTTTGGGTGACTCGTTAGGGGATAGCGACTGGTATCTCGCGAGTAACACGAGTAATGTTGGCTTTAAAAGCGTCAATCGTAACTGGCTTACTAGGACCTCCGACTTTACATATCCCCAGAGAAAATAGTCATCGGTGTGATATCGCACTATCTGCGATCTAGGTGGCCATTTGCCGTAGCAAAACGTGAAGTTTATTTCTCACCAAACTGGTTTCTCAAAGGTTTAACTCAAGGTCATTGTTTTACGCGCTGTATGGCTCGCAGCACCGTCTTGTTGAAACAAGGCCTCACCGTGCGTTTGAATTTCTGGAAGCATATAGTCCGTTAACATGCTGGGATAACTGTTATCATTGACGGTAACATTCTGATTTTCCTCATTTTTTAAGAAATATGGACTAATGATTCCACCAGCCCATAAACCGCACCATACCGTTTTAATGGTAGCTCTCGGTACTCATCCGGTTGCACATCAGCTCAAATACGCCAATTTTGTTTATTAACGTATGCATTGAGCCAGAAATATGCTTCATCACTGAACACAATTTTACGATAAAACACCGGATTTTCATTGAGTTTTCCCAGAGCTCATTCACTGAATTTGGAGACGCTGTTGCGGTATGAGTCTTTCCATGATGACTTGCTAAAAGATACTGAACAAAAATGACAAAGCAGATGATCTGTAAAAAAGCATATCGAAAATCAAACATCGCGACGAAGCACCTGTTTTTAAGTGTTGGAGTGCTGCTGTGGAAAAATGTTCCTATGTTAAGTAATTTATTTAGTTTAACAAATTGTTTGTGGCTTTCATAAAAGTTAATTGGATATTTTCTTTGTTTTATGTTTTTTTTTTAATGGATCTCAATTCGTACTTATAATCAAGTGTTATTAATAAAACAATATGTACACACAGAAATACATTTCATGGCATCAACGCAACTGTTACAAAATTGTGTTTATATTCAAGCTCTGGAACATTTCTTTGATGTAATAAAAATTGATTTGACACAGTTATTGCAGCTAAATTATTAATTGTAATTAATTGTTTTGCAATAAACTGAAAATAAAACAGGGATGAAACAATAATATATTCAAACCACAGGGTTCCCAGGAAATTTGGCGACCTAAATTTCTAAGAACTCACTTGGCATTATTCAATTATACCGCAATTGTATATTGTAATTGCATATTTAATATAATATTGTAGTGCTGCTGTGGAAATACGTTCCTATGGACAACAAATTATTTTATTCAATTCATTGTTCTATTGTGTGGCTTTCATCAAAGCTAATTGGATTTTTTGTTTGTACTAAGATTTATTCAATTTTCAGGAACAATTTAGCTAATTGCTACCTATTGCCGACTGGTATTAAAAAGCACAAGACATAACAGTGTTGCCAGATGTGATGATTTATCGCCATTCAGGTTATTTTAGGCCGGGAAATGACGATATTTTCCATGAAATACAGATCAGAAATTTAAAAAAATATGGTACGATATTATGAGTAAAATCAAGGAGAAGAAATTGTAGTATGTGAAGTTGAAGGACATTATTATACCCTACACCACACTGTAGTAGAGGGTATTATAAGTTCGGCAAAACTTTGTAACACCTAGAAATACTACAGCTAGACCCTCCTTAAAGTATACCGATCGACTCAGAATCACTAACTAAGTCGATTTGACCATGCCATCGTCCGTCTGTCCATGCTGAGATTTGGCAATGAGGACTATTTCGCACTTGGAAATAAACCGATTAAATTTGGTCAAAATCGGTTCAGATTTAGACAAAGCCCCAATATATATTTTCCTTCCGATTTGACTTTTGGCGCTACAGGAGCTGTATTATACATCCTATAATTTTGAAAATTAGCAGGTTAGAGTCTTCATCCAAAGATCCATATTGCCGAACTTGAGGAAAATCGGTTTACATTTAGACATAGCCCCATATACTTTACATATTCTTTCCGATTTGACTTTTGGCGCTACAGAAGCTGTATTATACAGGGTTTTCCAACAAGAGGTGTTATTTTGAAGCACCCGGTATTTCGGTAGCTGTCACTTTTGAAGCTTTTATTCTTTGACATTTGACAGGTACAAACTACGCCATTACTAAAAAAATAGACGATACACGATTCAACAACGCATTGAAATTATTAAAATTCGAAAATCATCGAAAAACCATCTTGACTGATGAGGCCCATTTCTACCTCGGTGGCTACGTCAACAAGCAAAATTGTTGCATCTGGGGTCGGAAAACCCAAGAGTTATTGTTGAGAAGCCTTTCCATCCTCAACGTGTGACTGTTTGAAGCGGTTTATGGTCCGGCGGGGTCATTGGACCTTACTTTTTCGAAAATGAGGTTGGATCAACAGTTACGATGAATAGATTGCGCTATCGAGAGACGATTAATGATTTTTTATGGTCGGAGTTGGATGGTATTGATCTGAACAACGTTTACTTTCAACAAGACGGCGCTACGTACCACACAAGCAAAGAAACCATTGCTCTGTTACGGGAAAAGTTTCCGGGCCGTGTTATCTCTCGAAGAGGTGTGATTTAACACCTTCCGACTTCTTCCTTTGGGGCCACGTGAAAGATAGTAGGGCAGCCACGAGGACATAGGGCAGGAACTTTGCGATTTAGTTATGGAAAATTTCATGAAAAGGATATGGTCCTGTAAGCGTGGTCGTGGTGGCCATTTGGCTGATGTTGTTTTTCATTATTAACGGCATACCTTCCTCTTTATTATGAAATAAACATCGGATCATTTATCTCAAAAATGGAATTTTTCTTTGAATATCAAAATAAAACCTCTTGTTTGAAAGCCCTTTACATTCAATCAATTGTATTATACAAAGATCCATATTGCCGTATAGATCCATATAGCACCCGTATTTCCGATTTGGCATTAAAACGCTTTAGAAGCTTTATTTTACATGAAATCCATTTAAAATTTAGCAGGCTGGTATTTATTGATACAGAAATCCTTATTGTCGAGTTTGAAAGATAACAAATTTAATTGAATTCCAAAATATTATTCGGAAAAAATTGTTTTCAAATTTAAAACCAGTAAGGAAAGGCTAAAGTCGGGCGGTGCCGACTATATAATACCCTACACCACTCTCGTAATATTGAATAACTCTGATATATAAATTTTGTAATTCATGTATAAATTGTTTACATAAATTTAATTTTGGGACATTTTATACTTAAATAATACCCTGTACCACAGTGTGGTGTAGGGTATTAAAACGATTGGATCTGAAGAGCCAAATCGGATGAAACATATATATGGGAGCTATAGCTAAATCTTTACCGATTTTCTTCAAATTCGGCAATGTTGGTTCATGAATCAAGAAACTCTACCATTCTAAATATCAAAACGATTGGATATAAAATATACCTTCTATAGAACTAAAGGGCCAAATCGGACGAAACATATATATGGGAGCTATAGCTAAATCTTAACCGATTTTCTTCAAATTCGGTAGTGTTGGTTCATGGATCAAGAAACTCTACCATTCTAAATTTCAAAACGAGTGGATGTAAAATACAGCTTTTATAGGACTAAATGGCCAAATCGGACGAAACATATATATGGGAGCTATAGCTAAATCTCAACCGATTTTCTTCAAATTCGGCAGTGTTGGTTCATGGATCAAGAAACTCTACCATTCTAAATTTCAAAACGATTGGATGTAAAATACAGCTTCTATAGAACTAAAGGGCCAAATCGGACGAAACATATATATGGGAGCTATAGCTAAATCTTAACCGATTTTCTTCAAATTCGGTAGTGTTGGTTCATTGTTCAAGAAACTCTACCATTCTAAATTTCAAAATGATTGGATGTAAAATACAGCTTCTTCAGGACTAAAGAGCAAAATCGGACGAAACATATATATGGGAGCTATAGCTAAATCTTAACCGATTTTCTTCAAATTCGGCAATGTTGGTTCATGGATCAAGAAACTTTACCATTCTAAATTTCAAAACGATTGGATGTAAAATACAGCTTTTATAGGACTAAAGGGCCAAATCGGACGAAACATATATATGGGAGCTATAGCTAAGTCTTAACCGATTTTCTTCAAATTCGGCAATGTTGGTTCATGGAGTAAGAAACTCTACCATTCTAAATTTCAAAACGATTGGATGTAAAATACAGCTTCTATAGGACTAAAGGGCCAAATCGGACGAAAGATATATATGGGAGCTATATCTAAATCAGAACCGATTTCAACCAAATTCAATAGCGATGTTAACAGCGATGTTAACAGCCGCGAAATACTCTAAACTGCAAAATTTCAGAACGATCGGAGTGAAATTGCGACCTGTAGTCGACGAACAACTTTACATGGACAGACGGACGGACGGACATCGTTAAATGGACTCAGCTAGTGATTCTGAGTCGATCGGTATACTTTAAGGTGGGTCTAGCTGTGTTATTTTCAGGTGTTACAAACATCTGCCGTGAAACAAACTTATAATTTGTATGGAAATACGCAATAAACCTACTGAGATGCATCAAAAATTTTTTCGTATTTTCGTTAATACATAATCATTCCTTAAAATATAGCTATATGTATATTTGATGAATTGAGAGAATGTTTTATGGTTTTTTATTCCAGTTATAGAACAAATTAAATTAGAGTTTTGCAAAAAACTCAAATTTTATTTTTCTCGAAATATACATATCTATTCATCAATATAAGTTTGGTTCCATTTAAAGTAATTCCCCTAAAATACAAAATACTTGGGCTAGCGATTTTTCCCATCCTATTATTTATTTCCTTAGTCGTGGCAACTATCCGGCGTTTCAGTTTTGGGAACAGGACACGTGATATACCGACATGCTCCTCATCTTCTCTAAAAGTAATTCTCAATATTCTTAACAACTTCAATGTTTCCATCGGTTGTTGATGAGCAGTGGTATCTAGGGCGGACATCGTCATATTCGCAGCCTTCTGTTAAAATCTTGTGCAACTTATAATAACTCTGGGGAAAAATACTCGCCAAATGTCACTTTCAGAAATTTAAGCGTTTTGGAACACTTTGTTATACCCTCCACCATAGGATGGGGGGTATATTAATTTTGTCACTCCGTTTGTAACACCTCTAAATATTGTTCTGAGACAACATAAAGTATATATATTTTAATCGTCTTAAAATTCTCCGTCCGTCTGTTGTAATAACGCTACAATCTATAATACTTGAGCTAGGTTGCTGAAATTTGGTACAGATACTTCTTATAGCTGCAGGTAACTTGGGATTGAAAATGGGAATATCGGTCTATATTTCGATATAGCCCCCATATATGTATAGCATACATTTACCATATTTTTTACCTCTAAATATTGTAACACATCTAAATATTGATCTGATACCCCATAAAGTGTATATATTCTTAATCGTCGTAAAATTCTAAGACGATTTAGCCATGTCCGTCCGTCCGTCTGTTGTATTCACGCTACAGTCCGTAATAATAAAGCTAGGTTGATCAAATTTGGTATAAATATTTCTTATAGTTGCAGGTTGTTCGGGATTGCAAATGGGCTAAATCGGTCAATGTTTTGATATAGCCCCCATATATACATATGTAGCATCTTATTCCGTCTGTTGTAATAACGCTACAATCTAATACTTGAGCTAGGTTGCTGAAATTTGGTACAGATACTTCTTATAGCTGCAGGTAACATGGGATTGAAAATGGGAAATATCGGTCCATATTTCGATATAGCCCCCATATATAGCATCTTACTTATTGTGATTCTTACTGTTCTCATATGAATTTCAAAACATTGACCATATCGGTCAATGTTTTGATATAGCCCCCATATACAGGGTGACTGATATGTAATGCAACAAAGTAAAGCGCTATATTTTTTTATTTTTTTTTTAAATTTTATCGTTCAAAAGCAAAAAATGTCGGAAATAACATAAAATTTTAGAAACAGTTTAGATTTGTTCGAATTGGCCACCTTTGGCACGAATTATGGCCTTCAAACGGCCGACAAAGCCATCACACGCTGCACGAAAGTGGCTCTGCTGTATTTTGGCCCATTCCCGGCGAAGTGCCGTCTTGAGATGATCGATACTTTGGTATTTTTTAATGCGAATCTTACTCTCTAAAATGCCCCAGGCGCAAAAGTCCAACGGATTGAGATCCGGAGATCTTGGTGGCCATTGTGCGGTAGAAATGAAGCGAGGAACCTCCTTTTTAAGCCATTCTTGGTTGACGCGTGCTGAGTGCGATGGTGCTGAGTCCTGTTGGAATGTCCATGGTCTGCGGCCGAAATGTTTGTCTGCCCAGGGCTTCAATACTGTCTTTAGGACATTTTCCCGATAATATTCGGCATTTATTTTGACCCCATGGTCGATGAATACGAGCGGGGAGCGACCATCGGACGTTACGGCGGCCCACACCATTACCATCGGCGGCGCTTGAGTTCTGGTGGCCAATAGAAGGTGTAAATTTACAGCTGACCTCTTTGGCAAGTAAACCCGATCATTTTGTTTGTTCACAAATTGCTCAATTTGGCGAAGCAACTCCTTGGCTCTTTCCAGTCTAACTTTTTTTTGTGCATCGGTGAGCTCTTGCACTTTTTGGAACTTCAATGGCTTTAGTCCAAGCTCATTTTTTAATATGTGTTGTATTCGTTCTCGCGATATGTTCAGCTCACGAGCAATTTTTCTACCACTGCGGCGTGGATTTCGATCAAATCTGGCCTTTACTTTTCGGATCATTTCTGGTGTTGTTACCGTTTTTTTCGTCCACTTTTTGGACGCGATGCAACACTGTCAGTATCACGGTAACGAGCAATGTTACGAGAAACAAAAGATTTATTCACATTTAAATGCTGGAGGGCTCTAACGATAGCCACTTGTGTTTTTCCACCCAAATATAAAGCAATCACACTATCACGCTTGAATTCCATCACGAAGAACTTTTTTTCTGAATGCAATAGATCAAAATGCTTTTGTAAGCTTGTAAACAATAAAATGAATTGTCACTGAAATAAATCTGTCAGCTATCAGACTAGCGGTTTAGAAATAATAGCAACCTGAAGTTGGTTGTATGTAGCATCTTACTCATTGTGATTCCTACTGTTCTCATCTACTCTGCATTTACCATATTTTTGTGATTCCTACTATTCTCATATACTATACATTTACCATATTTGTATACCCTCCACCATAGGATGGGGGGTATATTCATTTTGTCACTCCGTTTGTAACACCTCTAATGTAATCTAATCTGTTGTAAACGCGCTACAACCTATAATACTTGAGATAGGTGGCTGAAATTTGGTATACATATATACTTCCTTTACCTGCAGGTAACTTGGGATTGAGAATGGGCTATATCGGTCCACATTTTGATATCGCCCCCACGTGACCGGGCTAAAAATTGGGGTTCATTATACCCGCACCCTCACACGAACAACGGTAGCCATAGGTCCATGTTTTGATATAGCTCCCATACAAAGGTCCCTCTAGATTTTCCTTCTTAACGCAACAAATACTACAAATTTCAACGAATCGGGCTGGAATTTTGTAATATGACATTATTTGTGCATGAAACCATTCAGGCAGATGGTGGGTATATAAAATTTGGCCAGGCCGAACTTAACGCTTTTACTTGTTTTATTTTTCACCTACAATTTAATAAAGATTCTTTGATACACTGGAAATAAAATGGTTATCAAAATAATGAAAAGTTTCTTCAATTGTTTTTCATTGAATTGATGTAGTTATTTCATTGATTTAGTGAATACCTTCATCAATTTGATAACCTCAAATTTCATTAAATTGTGTACTACATCAAAAAATGACATTTCTGATAATCAATCGTTCATCACATTCATACGTTTTGAAATTTCAAAATAATTGGATGTAGAATACAGCTTCTGTAGCGCTAAAAGGCCAAACTGGAAGTAACATATATGTGGGGGGCTATATAGAAATATAAACCGTTTTTCTCCAAATTGAGTTTTTGGGTTAGAAAACTCTACCCTGCAAATTTTCAAATGAATGGATGGAAGATTGAAAATACTGCTTCTGTAGCGCTAACAGGCGCAACATAATTTATCTACTTCGACTGTGTTGTCTACCAAGTGTGTATTCCGTAATATGCAGTTGCATGTTAACTTAATACATTAGCGGAGTTTACGATCTGATGTAGTTTTGTATTTGTAACAAATTATTAAATTAATTTTGAAATACAATAATTTGTCAAAAATGCAATCCTGCATTATTGTATTGTATTTCAAAAGTAATGCAATTTGATTTTGTAAGCATAGAAAATTGACAAAATACAAGACCAAATACATAAGACCGTGAACTCCGCTTATGCTCACGCAGGCTGTTCTCTGAACCTTTGTTAGTAGGTTGGTGATGGTTAGTTTGCCAGTTGCCGTCCACCATACCACAATGCCGTATAGCAGTACAGGACGACTATTGTTATATATGTATATCCAGTGGAAAGAGGCGCCACCGCGACCCTGCAGCCTTTTTGCAGCAATATAAGGCGACGTCGGCCTTCCTTACACGTTCCAATACGTTAAGTCTAAATAACAGTGGAGGGTCCACATGTGGGACTTTATTCATCATAGTAAAGAGAACCAATTCTATCTTGTTTGGGTTTACGCCCAAACCGCTGCTTCTGGCCCATCTAGCCAATTTGTTTAGAGCCACCTGTCGAATGTCTCGGAGGACGTTTTCCAATTAGCCACTCACTGCGATTGCCACGTCGTCCGCATATGACACGACCTTGCAGCCACACGTTCTAGATCTAGCACGATTTCATTCACCTTGTGGGGTCCCTCTCCTCCTTGTGGGGTCCCTCTGTTTACAAATCTTATTAGAGTTGTGGACCCGAGACTTCCTGTTATGCGTCTTCTGTTGAGCAGACTTTGAATTAGTCTAATCAAACTAGAGTTAACTGTTAGATGTGACACTGCCGCAATTACTGCATCTGAGTGAATGTTGTTAAAAGCCCCTTCTATGTCAAGAAATGCCATTATTGTGAATTCCTTGAAATGCAGGGACGATTCGATAGTGCTCACAAGTTCGTGCAGGGCTGATTCTGTAGTTTCCCCTTATTGTAAGCATGTTGGTTCACCGACAGGAGTTTTGTATCCAGGTTTTCCCTAATGAAATAATCTAAAAGTTTTTCCAGACCTTTCAATAGGAAGGATGATAGGCTAATTGGTCTGAAGTCTTTTGGCCTAGTGTGTGATATCTTCCCCGCTTTAGGTATGAATACCACTTTGGTATCCTGCATCGATTCGGGATGTATGAAAGCCTGCTACAGCCTACATACATTTTCTCCAGCCAGAGGATAATGTACTTCAACATTTTCTGCATTTCTGCTGGAGTGATGCCGTCTGGTCCAGGTGACTTGAAGGGCTCAAAGCTATTAATAGCCCAGCTTATTCTGGATCTCTCAGTCAACAAGCTAGCGACGCTCGTAGTCCACTCGCACTCTTGTTGGTCCTACTGATCCTCTGGTTCTGTTCGAGAGTTCCCCGGGAAATGTCTGTCGAGCGGTATATTGAGCGACTGCTCGCTGTTTTTGGTCCAGTTATTTGCCTCATCCTGTAAGTAACCCACTGTACAGGGTGAAGCTGATAGTATTTTCCACAGCCTTGCGGCGTCGTAGACCTTTTCCACTTCGCCACAGAAGGTATGTATACCAAGAGCGTCTTTGCGCCTTTCTAAGTTCCTTCTTATAGATCTTGAGTTGCTCTTTATAGGCATCCCAAATATTAGCGACCCCAGTAGATTTTGTTGAATAGCTAGTTGCAGGTGTTGTTCATAGCCGTTCGCTCAGAAGTCCACCATTGGGGTTTAGTTTTACCCTTGTACCTTGTTTTTGGACAGGCTTCTTCAAGGGAATTATTGAATGATGTGGTGATATCCTCGACCAGATTATCCAGACCGGCTTTGTCATTCGGTTCGTACAGAAGTTTGGAGGTGAGGACATTCTTGAAATTCTTTTCATACAAGTGCCACTTTGTCTTTCTCACATTTCTGTGGACGGCAGGTTCAGGCGCTTTTTCAGCGAGTTTGAACTCAATATAATGGTGATCTGAGAATGAGTGGTCGTGCAGTACATTCCACCCATTAATTTTGTCTGACAGCCGGTCAGTAGCAAACGTTACGTCTAGTACTTCTTGTGTGTCTTTAATTGTAAAGGTCAGTTTATTACCTTTGTTACAATCATTGCTGATCATTCGCAGTGAACGGACGTGTTTATCACATAGCGGATAGTTACCAGTACCTATTACGCAATAGCAAAAATCTGTACAACGTCTGTAAGGCCTACATCGTAGTACCTATTACGGTCTAATACAGACAAAATAAAAATAAATTCTCTTGACGGGGATGCCTTCGTGTTCCGATGGAGCGCGGTTCCCCAATCGTCCGACTGTCCGTCCGTTGGTCTTGGCCAAAGCCGACCACACCAATAATGGTGAAAATCTCCGCCAAGTACTCACAACAGGTGGTGCGGTGAGGGGGAAACGTCATGTCCGACCGTCAAAACGGAAGCACAATGAACATCGTGTAGCACTCAGAGTTTTGACGAAGTTGGAGGCTGTTGAGGTTTCGGCTCTTACCGAAAAACAAAAAGAGTCACTTACCTGGGCTAAAGGCGTCATAGATGCTTCTAAGGCCAATGAGTCGGCTGAAAGAGCCACAAATTCAGCTGTGTTAACGGCTAATAAAGTAAAACGAATCAGATCACCTGATGAACCCCTGCCTTCGAAAAAGGCAAGATGCCCTAATGTCACCATCAACAGGACACTCACCAAGCCCTTCAATGAAGTGGCGAAGGAGAGTCTAGTGATGGCTGTTATAGACAGAAGTAGTGAGGATATATCCATCCTCAAGGACAAATGGAGTCATGTACAATCAGCCATTATGGCTCATTACCTCGATGTCCGTAGAGAAATGCCGGGCAAACCACCAATCTGCAACGATGCAGGATGGCATCAGGGGAGAGTAAAGCTCTTATATTTCGGTGATGCCAGATCAGTAGACCTGTATAAGGCCGCTCTGAGTCGAGCGGGTGAGGTGTGGCCGGGTGCCCAGCTGGATGTTGTCGAAAAAAACAACATCCCTAGTCACCCTAGAGCCATCACCTGGGTTACAGAAGAGCCCTCCAACCCGGCTGACGTCTTAGAAATAATAAAAGATTCCAATCCTGGTCTGCCGGCCCATAATTGGAGAATCAGCAAGGTGGGTGAGGCGGATGGTAAAAAGCGGCAGGTCAATCTTATCCTAAACGCTGAATCCACCTCCCATATACAAAGTGCGAGTGCAACCCTACAATATGGCTTCGAGACTATAATCTTGAAGATATACAAGCAGGATATAGCTCCCACCGCAGAAGGTGAGTCGTCCACCGTGGCACTTTCTGGAAGTGCGGAGGTACCCACGCCTATTATTTCTGGTGACTCCAACTCTAACAGAAGATCTGTAACGTCCTTCTCTGAGGACAAAAGCTCTAATTCGGACACAGAGAGGCTGAGGGGAGTCTCCGGACTCTTTGACGCATCTGGCGGGGACATGCTTCTCGACGATACGGACGAAGAGTTCGATAACACCCTTGTCGGGGTGGATGTTAATCTGTCAATTACCAATGATGGTAAGAATTCTACAGATTAACCTCCATCACGCTAAAGCAGCCTCAGCGGCTCTATTGCTGCGCCTGTCCACAGGCGCAGTAGACATCGTCCTGATACAGGAGCCCTACGTAGTGGGAGGAAGGGTGTGTGGTATTAGGACACCCAACTTTAAACTGCTTGTGGCCAACTGTGAAGGCACTCCAAGAACCTGCATTTTGGCCAGGAAAGATCTAAGTATCTTTCTCCTGACTAATTTAAGCGGTAAAGACCAAACAGCTGCTAGCCTGGAGATCGGTAATCGCATATATTGGGTGGTCTCCAGCTACTTGCCTTATGAATATGTAGTACCGACTGCTCTATTCAGGGAAGTAGTAGAAGAAGCAACGTCTGACGAGCTCGAGCTGATTATTGGCGCAGACACGAACGCTCATCATACTATCTGGGGTAGTACGGATATAAACAATAGGGGTGATTCGCTTCTTGACTTTATTCTAACTACCAACCTTAGTATTTGTAACATAGGTAATAAACCGACCTTCACAATTAAAGACAGACAAGAAGTACTCGACGTAACGTTTGCTACTGACCGGCTGTCAGACAAAATTATTGGGTGGAATGTACTGGACGACCACTCATTCTCAGATCACCATTTTATTGAGTTCAAACTCGCGGAAAAAGCGCCTAAACCCGCCGTCCACAGAAATGTAAGGAAGACAAAGTGGCATCTGTATGAGAAGAATTTCAAGAAAGTCCTCAACTCTAAACTTCTGTACGAACAGAATGACAAAGCCGGTCTGGATAATCTGGTCGATCATATCACCATATCATTCAATAGATCCCTTGAAGAAGCCTGTCCAAAAACAAGGTACAAGGGTAAAATTAAACCCCAATGGTGGACTTCTGAGCTAACGGCTATGAAAAAGACCTGAACAAGCTATTCAATAAGGCTAAATCTACTGGGGTCGCTAATGATTGGGATGCTTATAAAGAGCAACTCAAGATATATAAGAAGGAGCTTAGAAAGGCGCAAAGGCGCTCTTGGTATACCTTATGTGGTGAAGTGGAAAAGGTCTCCGACGCCGCTAGGCTGAGGAAGATATTATCTGCTTCACCCTGTACAGTGGGATATTTACAGGATGAGGCAAATAACTGGACCAAAAACAGCGAGCAGTCGCTCAATGTACTGCTCGACACACATTTCCCGGGGAACTCTGTAACAGAACCCGAGGATCAGCAGGACCAACAAGAGTGCGAGTGGACTGCGAGCGTCGCTAGCTTATTGACTGAGAGATCCAGAATAAGCTGGGCTATTAACTGCTTTGAGCCCTTCAAGTCACCTGGACCAGATGGCATCACTCCAGCAGAAATGCAGAAAATGTTAAAGTACATTATCCCGTGGCTGGAGAAAATTTATGTAGGCTGTATCAGGCTTTCATACGTCCCGAATCGATGGAGGGATACCAAAGTGGTATTCATACCTAAAGCGGGAAAGATATCACACACTAGGCCAAAAGACTTCAGACCAATTAGCCTATCCTCCTTCCTATTGAAAGGTCTGGAAAGACTTTTAGATCATTTCATTAGGGAAAACCTGGATACAAAACTCCTGTCGGGGAACCAACATGCTTACAATAAGGGCAAGTCTACAGAATCAGCCCTGCACGAACTTGTGAGCACTATCGAATCGTCCCTGCATTTCAAGGAATTCACCATGGTGGCATTTCTTGACATAGAAGGGGCTTTTAACAACATTCACTCAGATGCGGTAATTGCGGCACTCTCACATCTAAAAGTTAACACTAGTTTGATTAGACTAATTCAAAGTCTGCTCACCAGAAGACGCATAACAGCATGTCTAGGGTCCACAACTCTAACAAGGTATGTAAACAGAGGGACCCCGCAAGGAGGAGTATTGTCTCCACTAATTTGGAACCTAGCGGTGAATGAAATCCTGCTAGATCTAGAACGTTGTGGCTGCAAGGTCGTGGCATATGCGGACGACGTGGCAATCGCAGTGAGTGGCAAATTCGTAAACGTCCTCAGAGACATCCTACAGGTGGCTCTGAACAAGTTGGCTAGATGGGCCAGAAGCAGCGGTTTGGGCGTTAACCCCAACAAGACAGAATTGGTTCTCTTTACTAGGATGAATAATGTCCCACATGTGGACCCTCCACCTCGGATAAATGGAACAGATCTAGTCTTTTCTGAAAGTGCAAAATTTTTAGGAATAATTCTAGATAGGAAAATGTTATTTAGACTTAACGTATTGGAACGTGTGAGGAAGGCCAACGTCGCCTTATATTCCTGCAAAAAGGCTGTAGGGTCGCGGTGGGGACTCTCTCCTAAAATCGTCCACTGGATATATATAGCAGTAGTTCGTCCAATACTGTTATACGGTATTGTGGTATGGTGGACGGCAACTGACAAA
Organism: Eudasyphora cyanicolor; assembly: GCA_963930755.1. Lineage (NCBI taxonomy): Eukaryota > Metazoa > Arthropoda > Insecta > Diptera > Muscidae > Eudasyphora > Eudasyphora cyanicolor. Next base: position 57,292,070 of record OZ005735.1, read on the forward strand.
CTAACCATTACCAACCTACTAACAAAGGTTCAGAGAACTGCCTGCCTGAGCATAAGCGGAGCCTTAAGGACTACAGCGACCGAGTCTCTACAAGCCCTACTCCATATACTGCCGATTAATATTGTGGCGAGAGATGTTGCAACCAAAGCGGCAATAAGATTAAACTGCCTATCAATGTGGAGGTATAAAAACTACGGTCACATGAGGATATCAAAGTGTAGTGCTATGGTAACTGACCGAGTGGACTATATACCAACTGTGTACACCTTCGAGAGAAATTACATCACTATGATTCCCGCCAGAGATGAATGGGTCGGCAGAATACCAGGTAATATAAACCATCTCCACTTTTACACGGATGGTTCGAAGCTTGATGAAAAGGTTGGCTTCGAAGTACACTGTGAAGAACTTAGTCTGGATATAGCTCACAGACTACCAGATACCTGCAGTGATAGCCGAAATAATGGCAATATGGGAAGTCGCCAAGTGGCTGAGTCGCAACATAGTAACCAACACTGGCGTTGTAATTTACTCGGACTGCCAGGCTGCCATCAATTCTCTGGAGGCAACATCCCTAAATTCACAAACAGCCCTCGACTGCCGCAGATCTCTTAACGAGATGGCTGAGCAGTTTAAAATACACCTCATATGGGTGCCTGGGCATAGGGATATCCCGGGGAACTGTAAAGCCGATGAACTAGGGAAGGGACGACATTACAAATTCTCGAAGAATTAGCATATGTTGGTGCACCACTATCCAGGTGCAAGCTTTGGCTTAGGCAAGAGGAAATCAGGCAGTCCAACGAAAGATGGACAGAAATCGGCACCTGCAGGGTAGCTAGACAAATCTGGCCAAGGTATGACCTGAGAAGGTCAAAATATCTCCTCGCACTAGAGAGGAAACGATTGTCTACGTTAGTACAGGTTCTGACGGGACACTGCTTGATCGGCGAACACGCCAAAAGATTGGGTATTGACTCCAATGACTTCTGCCGAAGCTGTGGAGATGAGGAAGAAGTGGAGAGCATTGAGCACTTGCTTTGCGACTGTCCCGCTTTGAGTAAACGACGACTGGACATACTGGGGTCGGCCTTTTTAGGCAGCCTAACAGATCTTTCCAGTACTGATATTCGTACTATCGATAAATTTATATATCAAACAGGTTGGTTTCGATGAGGGGCATTTCAGCCCGTGGTAACACTAGGGTCTATGTGAGCTTGTAAAAAAATACGGCTGCCACCCTAACCTAAACCTAAACCTACTAATACTTAGGTTGGTAGCTAGAATAGAGTCAAGAAGCGAATCACCCCTATTGTTTATATCCGTACTACCCCGATAGTATGATAAGCGTTCGTGTCTGCGCCAACTACTTCTACTACTTCCCTGAATAGAGCATTCGGTACTACAGCTTCATAAGGCAAGTAACTGGAGACCATCCAATATATGCGATTACTGATCTCCAGACTAGCAGATGTTTGGTCTTTACCACTTAAATTAGCCAGGAGAAAGATACTTAGATCTTTCCTGGCCAAAATGCTGGTTCTTGGAGTGCCTTCACAGTTGGCCACAAGCAGTTTAAAGTTGGGTGTCCTGATACCGCACACCATCCTCCCACTGAGTAGGGCTCCTGTATTAGGACGATGTCTACCGCACGTGTGGACAGGCAGCAATAGAGCCGCTGAACCTACCATAATTGGTAATTGACAGATTAACATCCACCCCGACAAGGTTGTTATCGAACTCTTCGTCCGTATCATCGAGAAGCGTGCCCCCGCCAGATGAGTCAAAGAGTCCGGAGACTCCCCTCAGCACCTCTGTGTCAGAAGTAGAGCTTTCGTCCTCAGAGAAGGACGTTACAGATCTTCTGTTAGAGTTGGAGTCACCAGAAATAATGGGTGTGGGTACCTCCGCACTTCCAAAAAACCGTGTATCAACCACGGTGGACGACTCACCTTCCGCAGTGGGAGCTATATCCTGCTTGTATACCTTCAAGACTATAGTCTTGAAGCCATGGTTGCAAGACTATATTCTTGAAGCCAGGGTTGCACTTGCACGTTGTATATGGGAGGCGGATTCAGCGTTAAGGATCACATTGACCTGCCGCTTTTTACCATCCGACTCACCCACCTTGCTGATTCTTCTATTATGGGTGGGCAGGCCAGGATTGGAATCTTTTATTATTTCTAATATGTCAGCCGTTGGAGGGCACTTTTGTAACTCTGGAGGGCTGTTCTTGAACTTACATCCGCGCGGTAAATGATGGTATTCGGAACCGAATGCAAACTGATGTCATTCACACAGATTTCAGCAAAGCATTTGATAAAGCTAATCTCGCACTACTGTTACATAAACTGGATTGTATAGGTTTTAATAAGAATCTGTTTATTTGGTTAAAACGCTATTTATTCAACCGGACTCACGGCCAATTCCACAATCTCCGGTTATAATACAGTTAGAGCTAACCTACAGTTATAGCTGTCAAATTGTATGAAATTTTTATTTTTTAACTGTGAGTTAGCTCTAACCGGAGGTTGTGAAATTGGGGGTCAGTGTGTTAAATTTGGTAGTTCTCTATCAAAAAATATTGCTGTTACATTTGGCGTCCCTCAAGGTAGTCACCTTGGACCAATATTGTTATCTTTATTTATAAACGATTTACCTTCTGCTGTCCACTTTTCTTCAGTTCTTACGTATGCGGATGATGTCAAAATTATTAAAACCGTTAATGATGAACAGTCATTGCTTCAGTCTGATCTTGATAGTTTTCATAACTGGTAGTTGGTCAACTTAGTGGAACTTAATATAAATAAAAGTAAACATATTTCTTTGTCTAGAAATGTCAATTTATAATCCAATTATTATATTAATGACGTTATGCTGGAATCTGTTGAATCCTTTATGGATATTGGTATTCTGTTGGATCGTCGAATAAATTTCAGATCACATATATCGATTACAACTTATGGTGCTTCTGGTGCTCTCGGATTTGAAGCGTTGGAGAAAGGATTTTACTGATCCTTCTGTTACAAGAAATTTATATACATCGCTGGTACGATATATTCTTGAATATGGATCCATAATATGGGATTCCTGTTATGCAATTCTCTGAAATCGCATAGAATCTGTTCAGAAACTATTCCTACTATTCTGTCCGTCGATATGGTTGGTCTCAACAAAAGCTGCGTATGAGTACAGACTGGATCTTATAATGTTACCTTCATTAAAGAGCAGACGCGTAATGTTGAATTTGTCTTTTTTGTTAAATATATTACAAGCAATTATTATCTCTGAATTCTTGATTAATAAAATGAAACTGAATGTTCCATCTAGACAATGGATGTAACGAATATTCGCATTCGCATATGCGAAAGCGAATTATTCGCATCATTTTTAACATTCGCTTCGCATTCGCAAAAACCAACTTTGGAATATTCGCTTTCGCAAAAATATACATCAGTATTCGCTTCCCTTTGTTAAAATCGTCACATCTTCTTAATCGCTTCGCATATTTTAAAGTTATTAATACCAATGAAAATCTTTGCAACTTCTCTTTAAAAGAGTTGAAGAAAATAAGTTTGCCCTTGTGGTAACAGGAGGTCAAAATATAGAAAACATCCTTAATCCTTGAATATCCAGGAAACGTATTAATTCAGGTCCTTAATTTTGTTGGTAATAAAGGGTCAAATTATTATGAACAGACCATGAACAACTCGAAATGGATTCTTGATATATCATCCACAAAACTGCCAATTGTAATCAGTCAAAATTATAGTTTATTCCGAAACGTGGCGCTATACATATTCGTGTTATTGAAAATTTCCACAGTTATGGACCAATATGACGGAAACCCTTTGGACTTCAGCTCAACTCCACCTTGAGAAAAGCACAAAATAACATCAATAGAAGATCAACCCCTAAATTCTCTGTACCACAAAAACTACAATGAATTTTGAAAGACTATAAAAGCCAAAAATGCATACACGCCTGATGAATTATCGTGCATAATTTTAAAAATGTGTGCGTTTTTGATAATTTTGCTTTGCAATTTCCCAACTGCAATACATACATTGAATTTAAAAGTCAGTATATTGGAATGAATCTAAATTGTTTGCATTGGTAAATCACTTTTTGAATATTCGCTTCGATTTCGCAAAAACAAAAACGTATTATTCGCTTTCGCATTCGCTTTCGCAAAAGTGCATATTTCACTATTCGCTTTCGCATCCGCATTCGCAAGAAATATATTTCAATATTCGCATTCGCTTTCGCTAAAGCCACTTTCGTTACATCCCTAATCTAGAAACATTGAACTGCTACGCCTGAACTACTTCAGAACTAATTATGCAAATAATGATCCCTATCGTCGCCTGTGCGATATGTTAGGTTAGGTTAGGTTGAAGAGAGGAGACGTTTAAACGTCTAAACTTAAGCCAGTGGTTCGGCCTGTTGTGCGCTCCTTATTTATGATCTTTTTATACCTCACGAGTTACAGAAAATTGGTACTAGCCACGAATTTTCTCAGTATCTTCCAGCCATATTCTCTGAGATGAGTCAAGTCTGGTAATATGTCGGACCCGAAATGTTGGGATCTTGCATGTGTGAAAGCCGGGCAGTGACACAGAAAATGTTCCATCGTTTCGATGTTTTCCCTGCATGCCCTGTATTTGTCGTTTCCTGCTAGTCCTATGCGATGATGGTGTGCTTGTAAGCTTGAGTGTCCCGTTAGAAAACTCATCATTTTACTAATATCGGTCTTGTTTAGTTTCAGAAGACTTCTTGTTTTCTTTTCATTTGGGTCACCCCGCAGTATCTTTGCAGTTGCTCCTACTGTTGCTCTATTCCACACAGTTTTGTGAGCCATCACTGCCCAGTGCATCAACCAATTGTTCGTGGCTTCGAAAGGTTTCCAATTTTCCATGTTTATTAATCGAAGTTCTCTACCCTTTGAAGCCAAGCTGTTTGCCCGTTCATTTCCAAACACTCCGTTGTGTCCTGGTACCCTTTCCGATGTTATTGCTTAAATCGCCATTTGGCTATCTGTGAAGATGTTGGCATATTTAGGCTTTGTGGAGTTACTGAGCCAGTTCACACGTGATTGCTCGAACTTCTGCTTGAAACACCTTGTTATGGTCAGGGAGGCGGATGTGAAGTTCGACTTCTGGTTCATCAATAAAAAGTCCCAGACTCGTCCTTCCTCCTCGCTTGGACCCATCCGTGTAGCAGCTTGTCCCCACTGGCACATGGGCCAAAGTTCCATTTCCCCAGGAGCGTCTGTCTGGCACAAACGTATCATTGTGTGATACCTTCAACAAATACTAACACGTCATAGAATTGTGTGAGAGTAAATCTACTTTAAAAAGGAAAATAACAATACTCTTTAAAACTTAGTTCCTATCAATTTATATAAACTCGTAAATAAAATCATTATAACATTTCGATTGGAACTACACTGATAGAAAAAGCTTCGTCAGATGACGAATTTGTACATCATCACGATTATTTTTTCGTCAAAAATCAGCTAACGTACGGAATAATCCTCTTGATGAATTTGTTCGTCACCATGACGAATCTCTGTTTCCAAAAACTTTCATCCTCAGGATGATCACATTTCATTCCCTACGATGAATCATGTTCATTACCTTGACGAATCGCATTCATCACCACGATGAACACCATTTATCAGTACGTTGAATCGAGTTCATCACCACGACGAATACCATTCATAACCACGATGAATACCACTCATCACCGCGACAAATCCCATTCATTACCACGACAAACTCCTTTCATCAGCTCGACGAACTCCCTTCATTAGCACGACCAACTCCATTCATCACCACGACGAATTCATGTCCCCGACTATTTATATTTTAAAAATTTCAATAAATATTCTTCTGGTTTTAGATCATTAAAAACGGTAAGGAAAATAAAATTACTTGACTGCTTTGCCAGGTTCAGTTGTGATTATTCGGTTCGAAACGCAGTTCTTATCAGAAAAGGCTTAAAGCAAACGAAAGAGAAGTATTCATTACTTCTGATATTTTAAATCAAAAATAATCTCATCAAGTAATGTATTTATTTGCCAACAGACGAATCCCATTCATCACCACGATGAATACCATTCACCACCACGATGAATTCCATTCATCACCACGATGAATTCCATTCATCACCACGATGAATAACATTCATCATCACGACGAATCCCATTCATCATCACGACGAATCCCATTCATCACCACGACTAACTCCATTCATCACCATTATTAGATTTTTTAAATAAAACTTTTACAACAAATTAATTAGCTAAGGTACGAACGCATATAGGACAGTACAGTTAAGCACAAACTATAAATTGATTGCTTCGTTTAATCATATTTTTAGCAAAATGGTGAAATAAATATTTTCGTCGTGGGAATGAATCCTTATTGTTCCCTCGACGAATTCCGAAATCACCAAAAACATGGGTTGATGATCGCGTTCGTTCTATTGACGTAGAAAAACATCGCATGTACGAAACTTTTCATCACCAGTAAGAAGATATATTGACCAAACTGATTCGTCATGGTGACGAACGGTTTTTCTATCAGTGTACCTTACAAATATGATCAAGTTTGCTTTGACTCACGAAACCAAACGGTTATAAATCACACAGCCACACAAATTGGTGTGTTGGTTGCACCAAGTCAATGAATTTTTTTCATATCTTCGAAGTAAATTTTGCTTCGAAATGATGTAAAAACAGCAATAACTTGAGGTTCGTTTTGCATGAAAAGAAGGAATTATTTACTTCAATTCATGTATGTTATTTATGTACTTCAAACTGATGTCAGATATTCATTGAATTAATGTAATTTTTCGAAAATCTATTGATGAAACTTTTTACATCAAACCAATAAATAGGTTTGTAGGTTGAAAAACAAAGAAAAGTTTCATCAAACCAAGGTAGGAATTTATCAGACTGAAGATAATTTCTTTCAGTGTAGGTAAACATTTTCAAGCAGACAAAAACACAACATTTCTGTGTAAATATGTAATGGTTGTTGAATTATTTTAAATATCTGGAGTTCAAATAATTATAGGTGGGGTGTATGGAGACTTCAATATCCTAGAAGTGCGCCGTGACCTAAAATTTGGTGAGAAGCACTTTGCTAACGTCATGGAAAGAAACATAGTACACCCCCATCTTATTGTGGAGAGTTTGATAACACTGTATGTGACTCAACAATAAATTGGCCATTATCGGATGAGTGGGCGTGGCTCCGACCATGACACCCCATTTATGAATTCTATATTTCTAGAGAACAATTGTAAAGGGTTTTCCAACAAGAGGTGTTATTTGGTATTCAAAGAAAAATGTCATTTTTTTCAGATAAATTATCGGATGTTTATTTCATAATAAAGAGGAAGGTATGGCGTTAATAATGAAAAACAACATCAGCCAAATGGCCACCACGATCACGCTTACAGAACCATATCCTTTTCATGAAATTTTCCTTAACCAAATCGCAAAGTAGCTGCCCTAATTCCTCGATAGCCTCACGAATTCTATCTTTGAGGTCTTGAATCGACGCTGGGCTGTTGGCGTAGACCTTATCTTTCAAGTGACCCCAAAGGAAGAAGTCGCAAGGTGTTAACTAACAAGATCTCGGTGGACAATTGTGATCACCTCTTCGAGAGATAACACGGTCCGGAAACTTTTCCCGTAACAGAGCAATGGTTTCTTTGCTTGTGTGGTACGTAGCGCCGTCGTGTTGAAAGTAAACTTTGTTCAGATCAATACCATCCAACTCCGACCATAAAAAATCAGTAATCTTTTCTCGATAGCGCAATCCATTCATCGTAACTGTTGATCCAACCTCATTTTCGAAAAAGTAAGGTCCAATGACCCCGCCGGACCATAAACCGCACCAAACAGTCACACGTTGAGGATGGAGAGGCTTCTCAACAATAACTCTTGTGTTTTGTTGCTTGTTGACGTAGCCACCGAGGTGAAAATAGGCCTCATCAGCCAAGATGATTTTTCGATGTATTTCGAATTTTAATAATTTCAATGCGTTGTTGAATCGTGTGTCGTTCCATTTTTATACCCTACACAACACTGTGGTACAGGGTATTATAAGTTTGTTTCACGGCAGATGTTTGTAACACCTGAAAATAACACAGCTAGACCCACCTTAAAGTATACCGATCGACTCAGAATTACTAGCTGAGTCGATTTAAGCATGTCTGTCCGTCCGTCCGTCCATCCGTCTGGCCATGTAAAGTTGTTCGTCGACTACAGGTCGCAATTTCACTCCGATCGTTCTCAAATTTTGCATTTTAGAGTATTTCGCAGCTGTTAAGATCGCTATTGGTTGAAATTTGGTTGAAATAGGTTCAGATTTAGATATAGCTCCCATATATATATTTCGTCCGATTTGGCCCTTTAGTCCTATAGAAGCTGTATTTTACATCCAATCCTTTTGAAATTTAGAATGGTAGAGTTTCTTGATCCATGAACCAACATTGTCGAATTTGAAGAAATTCGGTTAAGATTTAGCTATAGCTCCCATATATATGTTTCGTCCGATTTTGCTCTTTAGTCCTGTAGAAGCTGTATTTTACATCCAATCCTTTTGAAATTTAGAATGGTAGAGTTTCTTGATCCATGAACCAACTTTACTGAATTTGAAGATAATCGGTTAAGATTTAGCTATAGCTCCCATATACATGTTTCGTCCGATTTGGCCCTTTAATCCTATAAAAGCTGTATTTTACATCCAATCGTTTTGAAATTTAGAATGGTAGAGTTTCTTGATCCATGAACCAACATTGCCGAATTTGAAGAAAATCGGTTAAGATTTTGCTATAGCTCCCATATATATGTTTCGTCCGATTTTGCTCTTTAGTCCTGAAGAAGCTGTATTTTACATCCAATCATTTTGAAATTTAGAATGGTAGAGTTTCTTGATCCATGAACCAACACTACCGAATTTGAAGAAAATCAGTTAAGATTTAGCTATAGCTCCCATATATATGTTTCGTCCGATTTGGCCCTTTAGTTCTATAGAAACTGTATTTTACATCCAACCGCTTTGAAATTTAGAATGGTAGAGTTTCTTGATCCATGAACCAACATTGTTGAATTTGAAGAAAATCGGTAAAGATTTAGCTATATCTCCCATATATATGTTTCATCCGATTTGGCTCTTTAGATCCAATCGTTTTTATACCCTACACCACACTGTGGTACAGGGTATTATTTAAGTATAAAATGTCCCAAAAGTAAATTTATGTAAACAATTTATACATGAATTACAAAATTTATATATCAGAGCTATTCAATATCGAGAGTGGTGTAGGGTATTATATAGTCGGCCCCGCCCGACTTTAGCCTTTCCTTACTGGTTAGTAATGGCGTAGTTTCTACTTGTCAAATGTGAAAGAATAAAAGCTTCAAAAGTGGCAGCTACCGAAACACCGGGTGATTCAAAATAACACCTCTTGTTGGAAAACCCGTTATTAAGTGTCTTGAAATTAAGTGTGAATTCGTTTGATATATATATGAATTCGTGGCTCCGTTCAGACGACCCCGTTTATGACAACGATATATGTAGAGAACCATTGCACCAATCGTCCTGAAATTTAATGTGAATGTATGTAACAGCGCTGTGCGTTGGAAAAATGGGAGATTTCGGATAAGTGGGCGACCCTGTATTGCATATCTAGAAAACGGTTGCACCAATCGCTTTCAAGTTTTCGCGAGTATATTTGACTGCAATATGAGCGAGCAATAAAGGATAATACGCGTGACCCAATAACAATTTTACTAAATGGTGGATAAATTGTAAATGCCGATGTTGAATGTGAACCACACCTAAACGTCAAGTTTTTTTCTGCATTTCATTTGACATTTCTCAAATTCAGACTAACTCAATTTGACCCAAGGAAAGATACACATTCGAGCAATGCGTTAAAGTTTTTTAAGCCTTTTACGAAAATTAGCGTTCAAATCAAAATGCATTTCGTGCACTTCGTGATGTTTTTTTGATCAGCATAATCGACCAAATGTGTCCACAATCGGGAGAATTGTCGCAAATTTCAGCAAACCGGATCTGAAGGAGATGTAAAAACACCTGTGCATGCTCGCCCATTTCGTTTGGTGCGTCATATGGGCTGGCGACGTCATCGGGCCATACTTCTTCGAAATGAGGCCGGTCAGGCAGTTACTGTGAATGGTGTTCGCTATCGTGAGATTATAACGAACTTTTTATGTCCCGAATTGGAAGATATGGATGTGGACAATATGTAGTTCCAACAGGACGTTGCCAATTGCCACACAGCTAACGAAACAATGGCTCTTTTGCGCAACAAATTCAATGGCCGTGTTATCTCACGTCGTGGTGATGTCATTTGCCCGCCAAGATCATGTGATTTGACATCGTTGGACTTCTTTCTTTGGGGTTATTTGATAGAAAAGGTGTAGGTCGATAAGCCAGCAACAATTCAAGAGTTAAAGGATAAGATAATTCGGCACATTAACGGCATAGAACCTCAATTATGCCTCAGCGTCATCGAAAATTTGGACCATCGGATGGAGGTGTGCCGCTGAGGTAGCGGCGGCCATTTGGCTGATATTTTGTTCATACATAGTTGAACCATACCAATATTATCATAATAAAAATAAATGACAATAATTTCCCAAATAATTTGTGTTTTATTCAAAATCAACATCGGCCCTTAAAATGTAACCACCCTTTATATCATATCTGCAGGTATCATATAACTGCGAGTCTCCCTTATTGGAATCGAAAATCTGGAGTATCATTACACCAATCGGCGAGGAATTAGGGTGTATTTGATATAACTGTGATTGCCTTAATAGAAAATTGTTGATATCTGTTATTAAAAACAAAATATTCGGGGAACCATTGCACGCATTTCCTTGATATTTGTCATTTAAAGTTAATATGCATGGCTTAACAAAAAATGGCAATATTGTTAACCAAAATTCTCGAGAAACATTTCGCCAATCGAGATTTGGCAATTATATATTTGAACTGCCGTGATAAGATCAATGAAAGATAATACTTGTCTAAGAAAGTACATGCATAAGAGCGATCATTTGAGAAAGTACATTTTCGATTGACATAAACATATTGGATAAGGTGATGACATATTTTATTTGTTGTTCTCGAGATTCCTATACCAATTACATGATATTTTTCTATTTCACTAAACAGATGTTTGGGGCAATGAAGACCGGGTCCAGCTAGTGTTATACATATATATTTTGAACTTCTTAGGACGTATTTTGGCCTGATTTGTGTAGCTACTCTACAAGCCCCACTGTCTCTTGCCCACGCCAAATCTTGGATGTGGACAGTGTGCACAAATACATACACATTTTTTGGAATTTGTAATGTCTTTCCTTTCCTAGCAAGTTCTTTGGCTTTGCAGTTCTCCGGGATAACCCTATGCCCATTGAACCCATATGAGGAATATGTTAAACTGCTCAGCCATTTCGTTAAGATATCTGTGAGAGACCATTACTGTCATTATTTCGGCTTGATAGACACTGCAAGTGTATACAGTATAAACCGAAGACAACTTTCCCATCAAGTGGCGAACCATCTGTATAGAAGTGGAGATAGAGTCTATTTCCTGGTATTCTGACAAACCAGTCCTCTATGACAGGTATCTTAGTGGAAAAGTTCCTCCCGAAGGTGTAAATCGGAATGTTACCGTTGTGATGTTCTCATTGTTATGACCGTTATTCTTATACCTGTTTAATTTTAATGCCACTGCGGTTCCAACTTTTCTAGCCAAAATATGAATTACCGCATCAGAGAGAATGTAGTTAAAAGTCCCTTCCCTTTATATCAAACCAGTAAGGAAAGAAGGAAAGTCGGGCGGGGCTGACTATATAATACCCTACACGTCCCTAACAATGCGAAAATGGGAATTTCGACAAGAATTTGGCAGTGTTCATACATGTAATAAGAAAACTCTATCTGCCAAATTTAGTACTTATCGGCTACAGCGCTTCATTGTTCTACAGCGCTTCATTGTCAAATCGGGTGTAACATATATATTGGGACTACATTTAAATCTGAACCGATTTTCCCCGAATTTGGCAGTGTTCATGCATGTAATAAGAAAACTCTCTCTGTTGAATTTCGTGCTGATCGGATATAAAATACGGTTTCTACAGCGCTTACGTGGCAAATCGGGTGAAACATATATATGGGGGCTATATCTAAATCTGAACGGATTTTATCCGAATTTAGTAGTGTTCATTCACGTAATAGGAAGACTCTCTCTGCCGAATTTCTTACAGATCGGATGTAAAATACGGTTTCTACAGCACTTACATGTCAAATCGGGGTAATGTATATGGGGTCTATATCAAAATTTGAACCGATTTTGACCAATTTCAATAGGGATCATCCTTGGGCCAAAAAAGAGTACTGTGCTAAATTTTATCACTATCCGACCGTAATCCGACCTGGACTTCGATTACAAGATTACATGGACAGGCGGACATGACTAAATCGACCCAAAAAGTGAATCTAAGATCCATTCTAAGATCCATTCCAGTGTGCGGTATCTTGAAACAAAGAATGCCACTATTGAACAATATATTAAAAGCTTAAAATTCATCTTTATTCTCCCATCGAATATTTACTCATTTTAAAAGGCAATTTATCATAAAAAACGCAACTGAAATTGTGAACATAATTCAAAACATAAAATTTCACATTTTGTTTAATTTATCAGATTTAAATTTAACACTTTAAAACAATTGTTAATTAAATAATACCATTAACTTTCAAGTGTCCACTTCCACTTCATTTTGAAACAATTCCGCAGGGCGCTGTTAAATATTTACACACGACAACAACCTTGTTAAAAAATTTATTCGAAAAAAATGCAATTAAGTTGCATACATAATATCGAACAGCAACAAAACTAATATTTGCATTCGTTAATTAAAATAGCAATTTGGTAAAGCAAGCTCCGTAACATGACTAGATTGTTTTTGTCCCGCATTTATTTGGGACAAACGAAAATGAGGATAAATAGTATCAATATTCAAGTATTGCATGTAAATGCACTTCAAATATTGTAAATTGCAATGAAACTGTGTAGATGAACATTGCAATTAATGTGAAATAATGTACATGTTCGGACGTATGGGACATTAAACGAAATATCTGATTGACTAAGCAAAATCGACAAAAGGACCAAAATCGAAGGAGAAGACTTTTTTCCATGTTAAATATATATTGTCTTACTCAATTTAAAACCAGTAAGGAAAGGCTAAAGTCGGGCGGGGCCGACTATATAATACCCTACACCACTCTCGTAATATTGAATAACTCTGATATATAAATTTTGTAATTCATGTATAAATTGTTTACATAAATTTACTTTTGGAACATTTTATTCTTAAATAATACCCTGTACCACAGTGTGGTGTAGGGTATAAAAACGATTGGATCTAAAGAGCCAAATCGGATGAAACATATATATGGGAGCTATAGCTAAATCTTTACCGATTTTCTTCAAATTCGGCAATGTTGGTTCATATATATGGGAGCTATAGCTAAATCTTAACCGATTTTCTTCAAATTCGGTAGTGTTGGTTCATGGATCAAGAAACTCTACCATTCTAAATTTCAAAACGATTGGATGTAAAATACAGCTTCTATAGAACTAAAAGGCCAAATCGGACGAAACATATATATGGGAGCTATATCTAAATCTGAACCGATTTTCTTCAACTTCGGTAGTGTTGGTTCATGGGTCAAGAAACTCTACCATTCTAAATTTCAAAATGATTGGATGTAAAATAAAGCTTCTACAGGACTAAAGAGCAAAATCGGACGAAACATATAAATGGGAGCTATAGCTAAATCTTAACCGATTTTCTGAAAATTCGGTAGTGTTGGTTCATGGATCAAGAAACTCTACCATTCTAAATTTCAAAACGATTGGTTGTAAAATACAGCTTCTATAGAACTAAAAGGCCAAATCGGACGAAACATATATATGGGAGCTATAGCTAAATCTTAACCGATTTTCTTCAAATTCGGTAGTGTTGGTTCATGGATCAAGAAACTCTACCATTCTAAATTTCAAAATGATTGGATGTAAAATAAAGCTTTTACAGGACTAAAGAGCAAAATCGGACGAAACATATATATGGGAGCTATAGCTAAATCTTAACCGATTTTCTTCAAATTCGGTAGTGTTGGTTCATGGATCAAGAAACTCTACCATTCTAAATTTCAAAACGATTGGATGTAAAATACAGCTTCTATAGAACTAAAAGGCCAAATCGGACGAAACATATATATGGGAGCTATAGCTAAATCTTAACCGATTTTCTTCAAATTCGGTAGTGTTGGTTCATGGATCAAGAAACTCTACCATTCTAAATTTCAAAATGATAGCTAACTCTTAACCCATTTTCTTCAAATTCGGTAGTGTTGGTTCATGGATCAAGAAACTCTACCATTCTAAATTTCAAAACGATTGGTTGTAAAATACAGCTTCTATAGAACTAAAAGGCCAAATCGGACGAAACATATATATGGGAGCTATAGCTAAATCTTAACCGATTTTCTTCAAATTCGGTAGTGTTGGTTCATGGATCAAGAAACTCTACCATTCTAAATTTCAAAATGATTGGATGTAAAATAAAGCTTTTACAGGACTAAAGAGCAAAATCGGACGAAACATATATATGGGAGCTATAGCTAAATCTTAACCGATTTTCTTCAAATTCGGTAGTGTTGGTTCATGGATCAAGAAACTCTACCATTCTAAATTTCAAAACGATTGGATGTAAAATACAGCTTCTATAGAACTAAAAGGCCAAATCGGACGAAACATATATATGGGAGCTATAGCTAAATCTTAACCGATTTTCTTCAAATTCGGTAGTGTTGGTTCATGGATCAAGAAACTCTACCATTCTAAATTTCAAAATGATTGGATGTAAAATAAAGCTTCTACAGGACTAAAGAGCAAAATCGGACGAAACATATAAATGGGAGCTATAGCTAAATCTTAACCGATTTTCTGCAAATTCGGTAGTGTTGGTTCATGGATCAAGAAACTCTACCATTCTAAATTTCAAAACGATTGGTTGTAAAATACAGCTTCTATAGAACTAAAAGGCCAAATCGGACGAAACATATATATGGGAGCTATAGCTAAATCTTAACCGATTTTCTTCAAATTCGGTAGTGTTGGTTCATGGATCAAGAAACTCTACCATTCTAAATTTCAAAATGATTGGATGTAAAATAAAGCTTTTACAGGACTAAAGAGCAAAATCGGACGAAACATATATATGGGAGCTATAGCTAAATCTTAACCGATTTTCTTCAAATTCGGTAGTGTTGGTTCATGGATCAAGAAACTCTACCATTCTAAATTTCAAAACGATTGGTTGTAAAATACAGCTTCTATAGAACTAAAAGGCCAAATCGGACGAAACATATATATGGGAGCTATAGCTAAATCTTAACCGATTTTCTTCAAATTCGGTAGTGTTGGTTCATGGATCAAGAAACTCTACCATTCTAAATTTCAAAATGATTGGATGTAAAATAAAGCTTCTACAGGACTAAAGAGCAAAATCGGACGAAACATATAAATGGGAGCTATAGCTAAATCTTAACCGATTTTCTGAAAATTCGGTAGTGTTGGTTCATGGATCAAGAAACTCTACCATTCTAAATTTCAAAACGATTGGTTGTAAAATACAGCTTCTATAGAACTAAAAGGCCAAATCGGACGAAACATATATATGGGAGCTATAGCTAAATCTTAACCGATTTTCTTCAAATTCGGTAGTGTTGGTTCATGGATCAAGAAACTCTACCATTCTAAATTTCAAAATGATTGGATGTAAAATAAAGCTTTTACAGGACTAAAGAGCAAAATCGGACGAAACATATATATGGGAGCTATAGCTAAATCTTAACCGATTTTCTTCAAATTCGGTAGTGTTGGTTCATGGATCAAGAAACTCTACCATTCTAAATTTCAAAACGATTGGATGTAAAATACAGCTTCTATAGAACTAAAAGGCCAAATCGGACGAAACATATATATGGGAGCTATATCTAAATCTGAACCGATTTTCTTCAACTTCGGTAGTGTTGGTTCATGGATCAAGAAACTCTACCATTCTAAATTTCAAAATGATTGTATGTAAAATAAAGCTTTTACAGGACTAAAGAGCAAAATCGGACGAAACATATAAATGTGAGCTATAGCTAAATCTTAACCGATTTTCTGCAAATTCGGTAGTGTTGGTTCATGGATCAAGAAACTCTACCATTCTAACTTTCAAAACGATTGGATGTAAAATACAGCTGCTATAGGCCTAAAGGGCCAAATCGGACGAAATCTGAACCGATTTCAACCAAATAACGATCTTAACAGCTGCGAAATACTCTAAACTGCAAAATTTCAGAACGATCGGAGTGAAATTGCGACCTATAGTCGACGAACAACTTTACATGGACAGACGGACGGACGGACGGACGGACGGACAGACATGGATAAATCGACTCAGCTAGTGATTCTGAGTCGATCGGTATACTTTAAAGAGGGTCTAGCTGTGTTATTTTCAGGTGTTACAAACATCTGCCGTGAAACAAACTTATAATACCATGTACCACAGTGTGGTGTAGGGTATAAATAGCAAAATTGATTAAAGATGAGATAAAATCCAGCGGAAATTAATCTATTTTCATTAGTTTTTGTTTTTATTCGACCTTTTCATAATATCCAATTTAGGTGACAGTACCAATGTAGAACATGGTAAGTGAATCAAAAATGCTATCAATATTTTAACGCTATACTTAATTTTGACGTTTCATATAAAGATGAGGTGTTAATAATGTCTTTAAATTTTCGGCGCATACGACAGCAACGTTCACTCTAAGTAATTTAGCGTTGAATGGTTCATATATTCATTTGGGACACGAAGTCTGTTTAATGTGTGAATAATACGTCTTTTTTGTGGTTATCATTGAATTGTTAATTGAAAAATTACAATTAATTGTAAAAACCGAATCAATGCATTTTTTAGCATGACCATAGAATTTACATTAAAATGTTCTCATTGTGACATACAAGGTTCAAATAAAATACGAAACACATTCCAGAAAAAAGTGTTGAAATGCACTTGGATAAATTCAAGTGTTTGTTAAATAATCCGTAGATTTTTGTACGAAATCTACTACAATTGCAGTACATATAAATTGAGTACAGTAGACGTTTTTTATTGAAATAAAATATTTTTTTATTTATAGTCTTTAAGGAATTTCTTATAAATTTAAACTTTAGAATTAAAACTTACCATCAAATGTTTAAAATGTTAACTTGAAATTTCTCATATTTCTCGTTTGTTGGAATTCTTGCTCCCTGCTGTGTCTTCCTCGCCTCGACCTTTACAAAGTATCACCAACAAAGTATCGCAACACATTTGATACTTGGAAGATGCAAACTGTATTTGACACATGAAATGTCAAAGGTATTCAATTTTCATTTTAAGTACCCACAGCTATGAAACCACCAAATGAAATTCGGTGACATACCCTAAATTTGAAGACTTTCAGAATGTATGTACAATGCGATATTTAGTATACCCACGGCGCACAGTGTGTAACAGTAGACCGCGTCCACGTAGTGTTATGTGGGTAAAGCTAGATGGTCTACCATGTGGTAGTTCTTCTCAAAACGAACTCCCCTTACACCGCACAGTGGAAAATGGTAGTGTAAGGCCTGATCAAAAATACTTTTCACAAACATTGAAATTATTAAATTTTTTTAATACTATTTCAGAGGTATCATGATTATCTGTCACGTTATAACGTCATGATTATCTGCAAACATTTCCGAACATTTTCATCGGAAAAGGCGTTAAAAGTACCACTATTTACAGATCTTTTGATTGTTAAAAAAATATAAAAATTCTGAACACTCATATAAAAATACATGTACCCGGCGTGTAACATACTTTAGAGCATAAATTGCGGATTTATGTGTAGGAAATATTCTAACGAATCAGATTCAGTAGCAAAATGTTTAAAAAATTAATAGCGAATATTCGCTGTATGCAATATACTATTTATGTAAATGTTTCTTGAATTCAACAACTTCAGCTAAGGTTTTAGTTGTTAGCTCCGTTTGCTAGGTTCAAACTTTTGCATAATTTAAAAGCTACGTTCCTAACCTAAGTTGTGGCAAAAAATCGGCTGCTCCTTTTTGCTCCTTTTCAAACGGTGTGCAAAAAATTGGTTTAACATAGTATTTTCCGAAATATTTTTTTAACAATATATTATTCCTAATAGTAGCCGACGCATTTGTTGTCAAATATTCATTCATAATATATGTCATTCATTGAGCTATTACTTCAATTTTGAAAATGTTGCACTTTAAGTGTTCTCTACACGATCTGGTTCTTGCCTATATAAACAGTGATAGAAATGTGCAATCTATTGAACGGTTTGTGCGCGAGAATGGAAATTTGAACGATGAAAATGTATCATATATAATTAATCATATTCAGAAGGGTTTAATACCGCATATAAATGATCGATGGCTAAAATCAGGAAGGCAAAAAGAGAAATTTTTTAAAAATAACGCAAATTGGTTAAATAAAGAATATTGTGTAAATGTGCCCATCGCTATGAAATCCATTAATCTCTTAAGGAAAAGGGGAAGACCTTTACTGCCATACGAAAAATCGGCTGATTCAACGAAAAGACGGAAAAATGTTTTACTTTTGGAAGACAATGGCCTACAACATATTCAGAGTGCATACAGTCAGAAACTTCGTGCAATTGGAGAAATAGAAGAAGCAAGAAGTAGAATTAATAAGGTACATGGAGAAGTCGAAGAAGCAGGAACTACTGAAAACCCTAGAGAAGCATGAGGAAGTTAAACCTCTGGATAGCACAGAAGCATTGAGTGTATTTCTCGATCTCGACTTAACTAAAAGTCAATATACCCATTTAAGAATTATCATGCTCAATAATAATTGCCCACTTATGCCATAAAATTCAAAGAATTGGGAATACGGTAGCAAAAGTTGAATCTTTGCAAGAACTACTTGACCATACTGCCAAACGAATTTTAATGATTGACAATGTTGAGAACAAAAATATGCGTAAGCTCACTCTATATTGCAAATGGGGATGTGATGGCTCCTCGGGTCAAAGTGAGTATAAGCAATTTCTTCCTGAGGAGTCTGAGAATATATCTGATGGCAATTTGTTTATTACTTCATTGGTTCCTATAAAAATTATTGATAGAGAAGGTGGCTCATTAGTTTGACAAAATCCTGTTCCTTCTTCAGTGCGTTATTGCAGACCCATTTCGATTGAAATGTGTAAAGAGACTCCTGAAAAAACCAAAGAAGTGGTTCAAAATATCGAGAGCCAAATAAAGTCGTTGTTGCCAACATTTATTAACTGCGGAACGCATGAACTCGAAATAAGTCACGAACTCTTACTAACAATGGTTGATGGTAAAGTTGTTAAGACACTAACAAACACGACGTCTTGTGCAGTATGTACCATGTACGACGTCTTGTGTATATACCAAGTTCCATAAAAAGAACTGAAAATGAAAACGCCTTGCAATATGGAATGTCAACCTTACATGCATGGATTCGGTGTATGGAAATGAGTTTACATCTTTCTTATAACCTGGACTTCTAAAAGTGGTCAGCAATTTCTAAAGAACACCAGGTATTAAAAAAATGCAAGAAAAAATTGGTGCAAAAGCGTTTCCGTGAAGAATTAGGATTAATAATTGACAAACCTAGACAGGGAAGTGGAAACAGCAACGACGGGAATACTGCACGAAGATTTTTTTCCAATGCAGAAGTCAGTGCTGAAATAACAGGCATAGATGTACAGCTAATACGAATGTTGTACAATATTCTACAAGCTTTATCATGCGGTGTCATGATAGATGGCGAAAATTATAACAAGTATGCTCTCCAAATAGCAAATCTATATGTGGAAAAATATAAGTGGTATTATATGCCATCTTCTGTCCATAAATTATTAATACATGGAAAAAGCATTCTAAATCATTTCTCTATGTTGCCAATGGGTCATTTGTCAGAAGATGCCCAAGAATCGCGTAACAAAGATTATAAAAACTACCGATTGAATCATTCCAGAAAAAATTCAAGGATAGCGACAAATGAGGATGTATTTAAGAGACTTTTATGTACTTCAGATCCTCATATATCTAGCATCAGAAAAGAAACACGCAAAGCCTGTAGAGATCTTGATGTAGACGCGGTGTTGTTATTGAAAATGCCCCACACAGACAATTTTAATTTATAAAAATATTGTGTTATTTTCACAAAAAATAAAATTGTGTTTCAACTTTATTTTCTCATAATTTTAATTTATCCTTATAAATGAATTGATTTTAATTAGCTATTAAAGATGCAAATTGCATACCAAATTCCAGAAAACTAATATTTCAACTTGGACCTTTCAATTCGGTCAAAACTGTGGTACAGTTTCAGAAAAAAATAAAAGTACAGATTTTGCAAGCTTACTACTGGATATGTAGTGGTGCGAAATCCGAAATATTTTCACATTCCTTTTAAATATTGTCTATATTATGTGTGCAAATTTTTAAAAATATATCTCTCAAATTAACAAAGTTATTGATTTTCGATCAGAAAATGACGAAAATTTTCCACTGTGCACCGGGGTGTAATTCGACCTCGTACCCACCGGTGTATGGTTTGCAGTCAGGAGTAACTGAGCGTATTTGTACGTGGCCTTGCTTATACCTTGGCGACTCAGCAAGTAACATGTGTTGTACCAACCAGTATTTGCTAGAGTACCGTCGGCTACGCTGTAGTGGACAAATATCTACCATACGGTTGTACATAAGACTATATTCATTAGTTCCGGATTGCTATGCGTACCGTGCTCATCCGCCTTATCAATTGGCAGTCAGGGGTTAATATAGACTGTGTTTTGATGGCTGCCTTTGTTCATACCTGGACGCCTCAGCAACGACTCAGCCCCTATCACGTTTTTGGGGGCTTAGACGTGATAGACCTTCCCTACCCCCATACGTGGCACATATATGAAACCAAATAGACAAACAAAAACATATACATATACACTACAACAACAAAAACTAACTGATACGACTAAGAATACTAAAACTGATAACGATACAACGAAAACGACGACGAAATCTAATATACGACCTCTTATAAGGCCGCAGCACTACCTGGAATGGATGGACAAACATTTGTAAACAAATGCTTCGAATTATTTTAATAGTAGCCGAAAACATTTAGGGCAAGGAACTTTAAAGGCAAATGAAGTAAGAGCCTATATTAAAAGAAATAACAAGATGGAAATGGAACTGGATAGGTCACACTTTGCGCAAGTAGCAGCATTACGAGGACAGCCTTGGAATGAAACCCACAGGTAAGCCGTCGTCATGGTCGTCCGAAAAATACATGGCGCAGAACAACCCAGCAAAAAATAAAAGAAGTACTTCCAAAAGAATAACATTATAAGTACTTCCAATTCATAAGTATGAACCTTTTTTTTTTTTGCCATTTAACGAAGTTCTTCTAAATAACTAACCAAAATGTAATTTCGGAATATAAATTATTAACCCAAGAATGCATAATTTTAAAACGATTGGATGTAAAATGAATCTTGTGAAGTGATAAAAGTCCAAATTGGAAGGAACATATGTATGTATAAGGGCTATGATATATATGTAAAATACTGCGTCTATTGTGCTAAAGGGAAGAAATATATATTTATATGGCGGCTATATCAGAATTAGTGAATGGTTCTGGAAGCTAGTCGACTTTTTCATCAATTAAATTTCGTTTCAGTCGACTAGGTCGATAAATCGGACCTACAAGTCGACTTTTTCATAGCCGATTAAAATAACATAAAGTCATTTCAAAGTATGCTGATTTTCTTCGAAATATGTTAAATTTTGGAATTGTAGTACATTGGATTGCGATAAAAACTGAATTTATTAACAACACTTTATATTTCCAAAAATGTTAATATAGCGTCACCAGAAATGCCCAAGAGCGTAACCCTAAAAAAATGAAAATTCGTTTTTCGTCAAAAAATCACGATTTTATTCAAGAAAAAAAGACGTAACATAACGTTTTTTATAAAGAACAAAAGGCGTAACTCACATTGTATTAGACAGAATGTACTGTATTCATCTATTTAACCTTTGTAGTTGTTCTCTTGTTGCTGTTTTTATTTTTGTAAATCGTGTTTGACACCTATTTTAGATGCAAAATTCTATATGGGTCTGTATTTAAATTTGGCCTTTATCTGAAGCGTATCCATTTTTATCAAATTTCGCAGTGTTCGTGATTCTATAAACTAATCTCTGCCAAATTTAATAACGCTCTGATGTAAAACATGAAAACACATTTTTCCAACCTTGCTAGTGACCGTTTATTCTCGGATTAAAAAATTCTTTGTGCAAAATATAGTACATTTGACTAAAATATGACTTCTATGGAGCTTAGATGCTAAATCGTATGTATGTAAATTTGAACCGATATTGTTCACACAGATATTAACTGTGAAAATAAGACACTCTTTACCAAATTTCATGAACATCGAAAGGAAATTATATCTTCTATAGAGGGTATAAGCTAAATCGAAGGTACATTCATATATATTACGGTATCTGGTTCTAAACTGATATTCAAATAGTTGAGAGATTTTTGATCGTTCGTCGTAGACGAAAGAAATACGGATTGTCTTTCAATTTCAATACGAATTGTCTTGTCCCAAAATAAAGATATGTACAAAATTTCTTTGAGATCGGACTATATTTGTGACCTGCACATAGATTACAAGAATGCATGCACAAACTGACATAACTAAATCGGTTCAGAAAGTGATTCTAAGTCGATCGTATAATAAACGATGGTTCTATATATCTCTTCTCATTTTTGGTGTTGGAAACAAATGCTTAAAATCATAATAAATTGTACCACAGTGTGGTGTAGGTTATAATTAAATAATATAAAAAGAATTTATGGTAATTAAATATACCATACCATACATACTGTACCACTTTACTACTCTCTGAACCGAGGCTACGGAAAACTTTTTTTGTGAGAATGTTAATTACACTATGGGGTCACACTTTTCAAGAGCCATCTACACCTTACAGATTACAGACATCTTCAAATGTCCTAAAAATACATACATATATATGACCGTTGATCTCTTTGGGCAATAGTATGTTATTTATACGTTCCCTTCCCCATTTCAACATTTGTATTCCTTTAAAATATGAAATCTCTGTACCCAAAGATGTTAATAAGAACGACATACATTCATCAAATAAATACAACACCAAAAAAGCAAATCTTACAGTGCTTTAAAAGAGTTGTGCAAAAGTGGTGACAAAGAAGTACTTCCCCGGCGCGACAACCCCTTGTTAAATTCATTGGTGAAAATCCAAATTAGAACAACTTCCGGATCATAAGTTGGGGATTTTTATTGCTTCTTTGGATGCTCTTTTTTTGCTGGGAATAAGCATTGAACTTAAGAAAATAAACAAATTGTTCGATGAAATCAAATTAGTGTGGTATAGAAACCCTATGTTTCCAAATGTGATAATGATCTGAAGCTAACATTCTCATAAAGCTTCGAACTATCTGTTTAGAGGTAGAGATAATTCCTATTTTCAAAAAACATTTTCATCTCCGGCAGGTATCTTAATCTTTTTTTACCATCATTGGTAGGCAACAGATAAAACTCCACCCCAAAAAGGGTTTCATCAAACTCCTCGTCCGTATCATCAAGGGACACGTCCCCATCAGACGAGTTGTAGTTTCCGAAAACATACATTCGTCGTCTGAAATAGATGATACCGCCTTTGTGTTAGAGCCTGGGGCTCACTTCCAGACTGCTGGGTGGTAATAAAGGTTGATACATCCTCCTTGTATACTTTAAGAACTATTTACAGTTTTCAATTTGCCTATTGTAAGTGAGGGATGGATTCAGTATTAAGATAAACTTGAACTGCTGTTTTTGATTATCCGATTTACCAATCTTGCCAATTCTCCAATAACACTGTATACCAATTTCGGACTTTTAATGTTTCCCATTTTTTCCGGTTCGTGCAGCATATCGGTATATGAAACTATGTGTTCTTTACATCGGAAGTGTGAAGATGTGAACATACTCCAGTTCAGCGACTCTGTGGAAAATATTAAGGCCAATATTTTAGTGGAACGTATTAACCCTCTAGCTCTCCAACATAAAGGTAATTTTTGGGAGGGCGCGGATGAAATATTCTACAAAAATGTTGGACATACAATTTTACTATATAACTCAGAACACACCAAAGCCCAAAACTCATCAAAAACACCAAAGAAAGTTTTTGGATTGGGAATGTTTATGCAGCAATGTTATTCATACGCCTTTTGGATCGAAGCAAAAAATATACCAGTAAAGAGGGGTTCAACAGGAATCTGTCTGTTTTTTGGTGTTTGTGTTAAGTTTATGCATTTGGTGAGTTCCGACATATATAGTAAAATTTTATGACAAACATTTTTGTAGAAAATGTCATCTCCACCCTCCCATTTTTAGGAGTGTTTTATACGATTTATGAAAGTAGAGCCAACAATTTCAGTTTTGAGGGGAGGCTAGAGGGTTAATGTATTCCACAAAAACATTGGCCTTAATGTTTTCCACAAAGTTGGTGATCATACACTGAGCCAAAAATTAAGGTTAACTTAACCATAAATAAACATGATTTGGAGTCTACGTTATATAAGGTTAATTTGAACATTTTCTTGTTGACTGGTATTTAACAATAATAATATTTAATTTAACTATTCCATGGTTGAATTTTTTAACCATGAAAATTGTTAATATTATTATAATAATTGTTACTTTAACAATGCATTTTTTAATTTTTTAACCATGAAAATTGTTAATATTAACATTTCATAGTTAATTTATTGAAACAATGCATGTTCAATTTAACAATGAAATTGTTAATATTATTAACTATGAAGATTGTTATTGAAAACTTTTTCATTGTTAATTTAACTATTTAGTGGTTACTTCATGTAACCAGAAACATAGTTGTTTCAATAATTTTTAATATTTATATAAAATAAAACAAGAAAAATTTAACTTTCGCATTTTTATTTTATTTACAAAATATATGTTAATATATATATGTATAAGAAACACCTGAAAAGAAAAAAAAGAAAAAGGTTAGAAAATATAAGTATAAATGTAAAAAAGGGTGCAATTCTAAGAAGATCTTTTGACTTTTTACCTAAATTCTGTAGTTCAAAGAGCATAAGCATTTACCGATGGGCTGATCTGATGGAAAAATCTGCTCTGTGACTATAAGTTAAGTGCCTACGTTTCTGTGCTTGACCAACATGTGATCAGTCCCCGCTCAAAAGGTGCCGTCCACGTAAACTCCCTGAATCCTTCGATTATTAAGGGCCCAGGACGGTTAGGCACTTAGTTTGGGGTACTGAGCTTAGTCCGATCTTACGGCAAACTTATAGGAGAGAGGAGATTAATAACAAAGGCAATCTGATAGAAAGCCGATGTCCCACCAAAATCATAATCGGAATAGATATAAAAATCAAGGATTGGGTAAGTCAATGGATGATACTTCAAGGAAGTGCACTGAATTGTATATTAAAAACAAGTAAGAAAGTTTCAGTCGGGTAAACCGACCAAGGTATAGTTGTTATTAAAGAATCAATATTTCACTAAATGTTAACCCTTTGTGTGGGAGGTACCAGAAGAAATGGACCAATATGGCCCATCTTTGAACTTAACCGGAGATAGAAAAAAATATTACCGTATACCAAATTTGAAGTGAATCGGTTACTCTTCTCGAGAGTTATCGTGCGCACTAGCCAGCAGACAGACGGACGGACATATCTCATTCGACTTAAAATGACCCAAAACTAATATGCGCTGAACATACTTAGGGTCTTAGATCACTCCTTCAATGTGTTACACTTTTGGCCCGTTGCAAATGATATATACACTCGTATTACTAAAGTGAGGGTATTAAAAAACAAATGTATGCATGCATACCACTTTTCCTGTAATTACTTCGCACACTACAACTAGTATTGATACAGCTTATCAACAGTTTCTAGTATTGGCACAACTTACCAACAGATTCAAGGCCGGACTCCCAGCACAAGCAGCCGCAAGCCACAGAACAAGAAACAACTGAAAAGAAAAAAACAAAAACATCATTACGAAAGCACTTCTAACAACATATGTATGTATGTACATTTAACAGTATCAATATCGCACAACAAAAAAAACTAACGTATGTATGTACGGCGTAGCAGCCACAAGTGTTCAAACGAAAAGACAAGATGAACACATACCCACACGTACACATCACTTCTCTCCGTATGTTTGCTTGCTGCTGCATATACTTAGGTACATACATTGTTGTTTTTTCATGCTCAGTTAATGCGACAGCGTGTACATATTTTTGTCCACTCTTAACCACTGAATTTCACAATTGTAATGGCATAATCACAAAAAATAATATTAATATTACATTCGCCTTTACTATAATTAAACAGGCACAAAACACTATTAACATTTTTAACACACATATTTTATTATTTCACTTTTTAAATACACATATGTACATACATACTTATGAATGTAGTTCTTTACAAAATGTTTTACTACTTACCTCTATTCCAACAGCTTCCGACAACAGCACTAGTCCCATCGACTATTCAACACCAACTGAACTCCCGCACTCGATCAAGCACCGAAGCTGGCATTTGGTGGTGTTTTCAATGAGCGAGATAAATTCTCTTATGACGACAGTCGCATTCGTTTCAACTTCGTTTAACTTAATACTCAACTTCGTCTAACACAAAGCAGTTGAAAAACGTCGACCACAACAGAGCCGAATTGTTGTTTATCTCGCACATTTTTCTGCCTCTCTTTCAAAAAAACCAACCATATATAATGTTAACTTAACCATTTTTCATGTACATTTGAACTTATATAAGGTTATTTTTGTCTTCGTAATCAAACATTTACAATGAAAAATTTAACCAGACACATGGTTAAAAAAATCATTGTATTTTCGGCTCTGTGTACTTTACGCCTCAGAGGTAAATAACACGTAGTTTCATATACCGATATGTTGCACGAACAGACAACAAGAAGAAACTTTAACCCCCCTTAAATAAAATTCCGATGTAATATTTCAAAACGCCGAAACATGTACATCGTTTTTGGTCTCCTCTACCAGAATCCATTGTCAGAACACCGTTATACCAGAATGGCGACCTTTTAGCAGCTCCAGCATGTTAGTCGAGTCGGATGGTTCTTCTGTATCCTAGGAGAAAGCTCTGTGGCGTCTACGGTTGTTGGTTCTCTCGACGACATCCAACTGGGATCCCGGCCAGTCCTCATCCAACCGACTCAGAGCAGCTTTATACAGGTCTTCCGACCTGGCATCATCGAAAGCTATGGCATTATCGCCAGCCGCTAACACAGTCGATGTCATAGTCCTATCAGTCAATTCAGTGGCTTTAGAATTATGCATGACGTTATTGGCTCTTTATGGGTCTCGCTACTAGTGAAAACCGCAGCACCATTTAACTTCATCGGAATTTCGAGTGCTATCCGCTGCTCGTTGTGCCTGCGTTTTGACGGTCAGACATGATATTCCCTTTTTACTGTAATGGTTGTTGTGAATACTGGTATGACTTTTCCATCGGATTTGATAAGAAAAGCTCAAGCCAACACAAAAAACGGACACTAAGAGAAGTTGTTGTTATAGTCGATATGAATATATGATATCATCCGTTGTCTTACCACAGTTTCTACTTTATGGTGATATCTTCGAAGAGGTAAATATTTGTCCAACGATGATGACCTGAATTCCACTCCGCATACTTACATGCACATTAAATTTTAATTAAAGATTGTTCAATTATATCACAACCAATGTAAAATAAAGCTCATTTTTTTCGAAATTCTGTAACGTGTCACATTACGGTTATTAATATTTCCTATGGAATCTTACCTGTATTTATATGCTGAATGCAATGTATCATATTACATACGTATTATCAGCAATATTTATGTATGAGCATATAATATGCCCTTGTATGAATTCAACGAATATATAGAATAGGAATATCGCTTCGGTTTATTGGGGGGATTTATTTATTTTATTTGGGATTTTATTGATGGGTCATAAGAAGAGTATGTACAAAAAATAAAATTACAATTCATTGGTTTTATGATATTATTTACCAAGTATTCGTAGTTCGATTTAGTTGAAATATTCTGTTCTATTTCAATAATAAAATTACATCACAGTATATATCGAAGGCTTTCCCTAAATGTCATCACTACTCGCAGTCCGTTATCTGTGATATATTATTACATAAAGCATTAAACATTTTAATTAAAATTTAAGAGCATCGAAATATCAACATACCTTAATGGCCACCAACCAGGTCAGAATGGAAAATTTTTCAATGTTCAATACAAACAACCCCCCTGGGCGGTAATATTAACAAAAAAAAAGTCGTTGCAAAAAGAAAATAAAAATTGAGAAAATGATAAATAATGTGAAATTTTCAATAATTTCGCTGGTACTTATTATCGGTCTTCGCCGTATACAGGTTTGTAAGTAGTGAGTAGCAATGGTCTGACAACCATCCCATCTTCCTGTATAAGGACATGCGGAAGCAGACATTCACGTTAATACGTGTTGATGTTGCAACTATATAAGTCCGTCGAGTAAAAATACCGGCGAGCATATTATCACTCTCTAGTGTAATGTAATAAATTTTATATTGTTTTCCTCCAAAGCTTACCAGCCGAGCAATAATTATGAAACAAGGCAAAAATTTAATAATTAAGTTTTAACACGGAAAATAGAGAGACAAAAAGAAAAAAATTGATACGTATAGTAAGTAGCTACATAGAGTGTCCAGAAAAAACATTGATAAGATAGTTTAAAATTAATTTTAATAAAATGCAACCTGCACAAATAGTCAGAAGGTAGGTAGGCAAAAAAGGGGTTAGGAAATTTCAGAGAGGTAAATCGATTGAGGCGTCTTGAGACAAATATAATATTAAATCAGGTATTTTTTGTGCATTGCAAAAGGAACTTAAAATATTGGTTTCCAAATCTTTGAGATAATTGTATTGAGCGCATTATCAGGTACGAGTATTTGTATTCATTGCTAAGTCTACAAAATATGACCCAAAGAAAAACTACACAAAAATTTGCAAGCAAAAGTTTTCGGAAATATATATGAAATGTAATGATAGACTAAAGAAAAAAATATGATATTCTCAAATATTTGGCAGAAAATCGGAGAGGCAAAATATTTAAATAAAGTGGAGCCTATATATGTATAAAATCATATCAAAACGATGTAACCAGGAATTGTTATCAGTTAAATAGAGTATGATCGGTTAAAAAAGTGGCATCTATATCATCAAAGCGACTTATCAACATCAACCTTCATATTGTCGATTTTTTCAAGAAGTCATATCGAGAGGGCTATACAAATATTAAATTGTATGCTAGGTTTAGGTTAGGGTGGCAGCCGTATTTTTTTACAAGGTCACATAGACCAGTTTAGGTCCCTAGTGTTACCACGGGCTGAAATGCCCCTCATCGAAACTAACCTGTTTGATATACAAATTTATCGGTAGTATGAATATCGGTACTGGAAAGATCTGTTAGGCTGCCTAGAAAGGCCGACCCCAGTATGTCCAGTGGTTGTTTACTCAGACCGGGCCGTCGCATAGCACGTGCTCAATGCTCTCCACTTCTTCCTCATCTCCACAGCTTCTGCAGAAGTCATTGGAGTCAATACCCAATCTTATGGCGTGTTCGCCGATCAATCGTAGACAATCATTGCCCCTCCAGTGCGAGGAGATATTTTGATCTTCTCAGGTCATACCTTGGCCTGATTTGTCTAGCTACCCTGCAGGCGCCGATTTCTGTTCATATTTCGTTGGACTACCTGATTGCCTCTTGCCTAAGCCAGAGCTTGCACGTGGATAGTGGCGCACCAATATATGCACGGAATTTGTAATTCCTAGCAAGTTTATCGGCTTTGCAGTTCCAGGGATATCCCTATGCCTAGGTACCCATATGAGGTGTATATTAAACTGCTCAACCATCTCGTTAAGAGATCTGCGGCAGCAGAGGGCTGTTTGTGAATTTAGGGAAGTTGCCTCCAGAGAATTGATGGCAGCCTGGCTGTCCGAGTAAATGATAACGCCAGTGTTGGTTACTATGTTGCGACTCAGCCACTTGGCGATTTCCCATATTGCCATTATTTCGGCTTGATAGACACTGCAGGTATCTGGTAGTCTGTGAGCTATATCCAAACTAAGTTCTTCACAGTGTACTCCGAATCCAACCTTTTCTTGTACCTCCACATCAATAGACAGTTTAATCTTATTGCAGCATTGGTTGCAACTTCTATATTGAGTAGGGCTTGTAGAGACTCGGTCGCTGTAGTCCTAAAGGCTCCGCTTATGCTCAGATAGGCAGTTCTCTGAACCTTTGTTTTAGGTTGGTGATGGAAAGTTTGTCAGTTGCCGTCCACCGTACCACAATGCCGTATAACAGTATTGGACGAACTACTCCTATATATATCCTGTTGACGATTCTAGGAGATAGGCCCCACCGCGACCCTACAGTCTTTTTGTAGGAATATAAGGCGACGTTGGCCTTCCTTAAACGTTCCAATACGTTAAGTCTAAATAACAGTTTCCTATTTAGAATTATTCCTAAAAATTTTGAACTTTCAGAAAAGACTAGATCTGTTCCATTCATCCGAGGTGGAGGGTCCACATGAGGGACATTAATCATCCTAGTAAAGAGAACCAGTTCTGTCTTGTTTGGGTTAACTCCCAAATCACTGCTTCTGGCCCATCTAGCCAATCTGTTCAGAGCCACGTCGTCAGTATTTGCAACGACCTTGCAGCCACAACGTTCTAGATCTAGCAGGATTTCATTCACCGCTAGGTTCCAAGTTAGTGGAGACAGTACTCCTCCTTGTGGGGTCCCTCTGTTTACAAACCTTGTTAGAGTTATGGACCCTAGACATGCTGTTATGCGTCTTCTGTTACGCAGACTTTGAATTAGTCTAATTAAACTACCGACTAACTACTTCTATGTCACGAAATGCCACCATGGTGATTTCCTTGAAATGCAGGGACGATTCGATAGTGGTCACAAGTGCGTGCAGGGCTGATTCTGTAGACTTCCCCTTGTTGTAAGCATGTTGGTTCACCGACAGGAGTTTTGTATCCAGGTTTTCCCTAATAAAATAATCTAAAAGTCTTTCCAGACCTTTCAATAGGAAGGAGGATAGGCTAGTTGGTCTGAAGTCTTTTGGCCTAGTGTGTGATACCTTCCCCGTTTTAGGTATGAATACCACTTTGGTATCCCTCCATCGATTCGGTGTGTATGGAAGCCTGATACAGTCTACATACATTTTCTCCAGCCAAAGGATAATGTACTTCAACATTTTCTGCATTTCTGCTGGAGTGATGCCGTCTGGTTTAGGTGACTTGAAGGGTTCAAAGCTGTTAATAGCGATTGTCACAAAAGAATAATTTGATTGAATTATGATATTTAATATGTTTTGTAATATTATGTTTATAATCAAAAATGTCACAATTTTTAGCAAAATGTCCCCGGGAGCACCCCGACAAACACCTCTGCTATTATTTGGCTGCTATCTTCTAATTGAGTTGTAGACAAACTGTAGAAAAGAAAGCATGTATGTTAGAACATATTAAAAATGTAGCGAGATGTTATCTTACCATATATCAAACTTTTTAGTCAAAAGTGAGTTTTATATTAGCAGTTTCCAGAAGTATCCAGTTGTATTGTGCCTGAATAAATTTATTTCACAATTACCATTAGCAGCTTCAGTACCTAAACGTGGGATGATTGATTGTTAATGATTTTAATTTGCTTATTCACAATTTAAGGCGAGTGGATAAATAACCAGTTAGTCGTTAACAAAAGCAATAGATGGTATCAGTTTCTGTTAAAATCTATTGTTTTTGTTATTCCGGCTATCCACAAAGTATTCAATATTTTCATGCAGTGCTCGATCCATTTTTTTGCTATTAACAATTTGGTTATTTTCCCACATGTCTTCACTTCATTTACTCGTACCATTTACCTATAACATTAAATTGGAGTCCGCAGTATATTTGCGAGATATCGCACCTCCGATAATTTAGATTCTTTATTTAATTAATTCTTTGAATAAAATCATTTTAAGTTAACTGATAAAAACATTTTTAATTTTGCCACACACGCGCACAAATACCGAACACCACAAGTGCCAGTACAAAACTAAAGGCCCACCAGCATACGACTCTACGCATGCTGAGTACGATTGCAAATGTTATGAAATTGTATAACAGTGCGGAGGGAGGGATGCAGATAACTAAATATCCACCACCGTCTGTTAATAAAGCAACGCGGACAAACATGTATGCAACGTTGCAACGTTTCTTTTTTTGTATTTTGTACACACACATCTCCATCTTTTTGCAGAAACACTGCAACGTCGCTTTTTGTGTTGTATACACACACATATGCATCTTTTCAGTTCTGTACACATACATCTACACATATTATTCCGTCATATAAGTAATAAAAAAAGTTATAAAACCGCACTCTCACAAAATGAAAACAAGTTTAGCTCTATGTTCTCTCAACTCTCTTTAAAATATTCAATCATGTTTAAATACAATATGGTTCCGTAAACGTTTTTCGCTTACCATAAAATAAATTACGAAAATTTTGGAATGAAAGAATGTTCGTTTACAGTTAGAGAAACTACGTTTACGATAAACTTTTGCATTCACCGCAAAAATTTCAACCGTTACGGGAAAAGTAGAGCGTTTGAGACAAAGAAAAATGTTTGCCATAAACGACGCCCAAACGTTTTTTTTTTCTTTGCGTGTATGCACGAGAATTTGTAATTCCTAGCAAGTTTATCGGCTTTGCAGTTCCCGGTATATCCCTATGCCCATATGACGTGTATATTAAACTGCTCAGCCATCTCGTTAAGAGATCTGCGGCAGCAGAGGGCTGTTTGTGAATTTAGGGAAGTTGCCTCCAGAGAATTGATGGCAGCCTGGCTGTCCGAGTAAATGACAACGCCAGTGTTGGTTACTATGTTGCGACTCAGCCACTTGGCGATTTCCCATATTGCCATTATTTCTGCTTGATAGACACTGCAGGTATCTGGTAGTCTGTGAGCTATATCCAAACTAAGTTCTTCACAGTGTACTCCGAAGCCAACCGTTTCTTGTACCTCCACATCAATAGACAGTTTAATCTTATTGCCGCATTGGTTGCAACTTCTATATGGAGTAGGGCTTGTAGAGACTCGGTCGCTGTAGTCCTAAAGGCTCCGCTTATGCTCAGATAGGCAGTTATCTGAACCTTTGTTTTAGGTTGGTGATGGGAAGTTTGTCAGTTGCCGTCCACCGTACCACAATGCCGTATAACAGTATTGGACGAACTACTCCTATATATATCCTGTTGACGATTTTAGGAGATAGGCCCCACCGCGACCCTACAGTCTTTTTGTAGGAATATAAGGCGACGTTGGCCTTCCTTAAACGTTCCAATACGTTAAGTCTAAATAACAGTTTCCTATTTAGAATTATTCCTAAAAATTTTGAACTTTCAGAAAAGACTAGATCTGTTCCATTCATCCGAGGTGGAGGGTCCACATGAGGGACATTAATCATCCTAGTAAAGAGAACCAGTTCTGTCTTGTTTGGGTTAACTCCCAAATCACTGCTTCTGGCCCATCTAGCCAATCTGTTCAGAGCCACGTCGTCAGTATTTGCAACGACCTTGCAGCCACAACGTTCTAGATCTAGCAGGATTTCATTCACCGCTAGGTTCCAAGTTAGTGGAGACAGTACTCCTCCTTGTGGGGTCCCTCTGTTTACAAACCTTGTTAGAGTTATGGACCCTAGACATGCTGTTATGCGTCTTCTGTTACGCAGACTTTGAATTAGTCTAATTAAACTACCGACTAACTACTTCTATGTCACGAAATGCCACCATGGTGATTTCCTTGAAATGCAGGGACGATTCGATAGTGGTCACAAGTTCGTGCAGGGCTGATTCTGTAGACTTCCCCTTGTTGTAAGCATATTGGTTCACCGACAGGAGTTTTGTATCCAGGTTTTCCCTAATAAAATAATCTAAAAGTCTTTCCAGACCTTTCAATAGGAAGGAGGATAGGCTAGTTGGTCTGAAGTCTTTTGGCCTAGTGTGTGATACCTTCCCCGTTTTAGGTATGAATACCACTTTGGTATCCCTCCATCGATTCGGTATGTATGGAAGCCTGATACAGTCTACATTCATTTTCTCCAGCCAGAGGATAATGTACTTCAACATTTTCTGCATTTCTGCTGGAGTGATGCCGTCTGGTTTAGGTGACTTGAAGGGTTCAAAGCTGTTAATAGCCCATCTTATTCTCGATCTCTCAGTCAACAAGCTAGCAACGCTCGCAGTCCACTCGCATTCTTGTTGATCTTCGGGTTCTGTTGGTTAGTTCCACGGGAAATGTGTGTTGAGCAGTATATTTAACGATTGCTCGCTGTTTTTTGTGCAGATATTTGCCTCATCCTGCATGTAACCCACTGTACAGTGTGAAGCTGATAGTATTTTCCTCAGCCTTGCGGCATCGGAGACCTTTTCCTCTTCGCCACAGAAGGTATACCAAGAGCATCTTTGGGCCTTTCTAAGCTCCTTCTTATAGATCTCGAGTTGCTCTTTATAGGCATCCCAAACTTTAGCGACCCTAGTAGATTTAGCCTTGTTGAATAGCTTGTTGCAGGTCTTTTTCATAGCCGTTAGCTCAGAAGTCCAGCATTGACCTCAATATAATGGTGATCTGAGAATGAGTGGTCGTCCAGTACATCCCACCCAATATTTTTGTCTGACAGCCGGTCAGTAGAAAACGTTAGGTCTAGTATTTCTTGTCTGTCTTTATATGTAAAGGTCGGTTTATATAGCTTCGTGTCTGCGCCAATAATCAACTCGACCTCGTCAGACGTTGCTTCTTCTACTACTTCCCTGAATAGAGCAGGGCAAGTAACTGGAGCCCACCCAATATATGCGTTTACCGATCTCCAGACTAGTAGATGTTTGGTCTTTACCACTTAAATTAGCCAGGAGAAAGATACTTAGATATTTCCTGGCCAAAATGCCTTCACAGTTATCCACAAGCAGTTTAAAGTTGGGTGTCCTGGTACTGCACACCCTTCCTCCCACTGCGCAGGGCTCCTGTATCAGGACGATGTCTACTGCACCTGTGGACAGGCGCAGCAATAGAGCCGCGTAACAATTTTAATGTTTCGTCATAAATTAAAGTGTATGCATGTAACGATTTGCGGAATGAAAAAGGATAGAAAACATTTTTGCGTTTTTTGGGACTACAATATGGTCCGAAAATAGTTCCTTTTTCCTTGATTTTAGTATGTTTTCCTAATTTTGAGTTAAAATTCATGGAGTTCAAATTCATGTCCATGCAGGAAACAGTTTCAGCCAGGTACACATTCAGCCTTCCCCATATGTTATGGATCAACCGGGCCGGTTGTAGACTCGTACAGTCATTAGCATATGATACGATTTGAACGCCGTCAGGCGGTGGTGGCGGAATTGCAGAAAATTAGTGGTTTAACAGTGTCGGAGATATCACCCCATCTTGGGGGACGTGTTTCACTCAACGTGGTTTGGACTTATTGTTACTGAATACCACATACGACTGTAATTAACGATCCAACAAGCGACTGTACTGTCACCGGTCCTCTTCTGGTTAAGACCGCTGCTTACTTAAATAGGGTAATCCAAGTAGAGATACTTTTGTCAGATCACGTGTGAGTCGTGTCATGCTGTCATGTTATTTTTGTTAAGTATTGTTTGGCATTTCATAATGGAAAATCTTACTCCTGAACAACGTTTACGCGTGTCATTCGCCAGTTACCAGTCAAAATGCTCCAACGAGTCATCGAAAATTGGACTCAACGGTTGGACCATCTGAGACGTAGCCGCGGCCAACATTTGATAGACATAATCTTCAACAAATAAATGCCAAAAAATGTTTTTTCAAATGATAATAAACATTTCCCATTCAATTTGAATTTTCTGTGTTTTTTCTTTAAAAAAGCAGGGAACCTCGAAATGGATCACCCTGTATATGCGTGGTTATGGCGTGTAAAGCAATAGTCGCACTATGAATCTATGCTAGCGATCAGCAATTGGAAAATGTCCAATCAGGCCCAAGCATCTTTGCTACTGGCGAGAGAAGAGAAATAGGTATGTATGATTTTCCGCTGGTATTATTCCAGCCACACTCTACATTCCATGTTTTGATCTAATCAGTTTAGTTGTTATATTAGAAAGCATAAAACGAAATTAAAACCTTTCGTTTTATGTTCGACTTGGCCTCAGGCTGGACATCGAATTGTTGCTTTCACATCTTCTTTGAGGTCAGTATGTACATAAACATTTTTAAATTTTTAGCTCTTAAGGAACTTATAATGAAAATTGTATTAGTCACTGCTACTCTGACCACAGTTTTTCGCTCATATATGTATTTGCCGTTTATGCAACCATCCAGACGACAACGTGCCCCCACAACTTTCCCACACGAATATAAGACACGTTGGCCGTCCTTACCCGGTTCAATAAATTAAGTCTGAAGGACAACTTCCTGTGTATGATTATACCAAGAAATTTTGCACTTTCGGAAACGACTAGCTATGTTCCATATAACCGAGGAGGTCATGTACCTTAGATTTCCTGTTAAAGAGAACCAATTCTGTTTTATTTGAGTTAACACTAAAACTACTGGATATTCAGAGTCACCTGTATAGGTGCCTCTGAGGACATTGGGGCATTCACCAGTTACTACGATTGTATCGTCGTCCGCCTATTTTACGACTTTGTAGCCGAATGTTCTAATACAATATGATTGTCATCACCGCAAGATTCCAAACTAGTGGATAGAGTACTTCTCCCTGTGGAGTCCCTCTGTTTACAAACCTTGTAAGAGGTTTACTGCCTCTGTTACAAATATTTCGTTAGAATAAAGTTTATAAGAGACTCACATCTGTTGTTTGTATCCGAGGTACCGCAAAGCGTTCGTATCTGCCCCAATTACCACCTCACGCTCATGTAAGATAGCTTATTTTACTACTGTCCTGGGACAGATGACGGTACTACTGATGTGCCATAAATTTGCAGATATATATTTAGTGGTAGTCTACATACATAATTCCCCCTTACGATCCCATTTTTAAAACAATACACATATATAGGGAACCATTGCACCAAGTATCCTTAAAGATGAGTAGCTAAACAAAAAACTGCGAATCTCCCATTTTTAGTGCAAAAAAAAAATTTGGATAACCTTTGTAGGAATCGGCTTGAGACTTGTTATTTATTCATATATCTATATATCGAGAGCTTATATTCAAAATCCTCTATCTTAAATTTTTGCAAAAATGAGATTTTTATTTTAAAATATTCGGTAAAATAAGGCGCATCTATGGTACTAATTTGGAAATAAAAAAAACAAAAATTTAGATTTTATGGTCATTTTTGTAATTTCTCTATCTTACACGCTTATTTTTTCTGAATGCAATACCCTCTATCTCTTCATATAATTTGGGGGTATTTTTTTTTGTTTTTTTTTTCTTCTAAAAGATGGTTCTTTGGTGAAAAGAGTATGCTAAACCCGAATTTGGTTAAATTTTTTTAGTCGAAGCTTTAGTTTTCAAATTATGACTATTTTTATATCTAACCTGTGATTCCACAAGAATACCATTTTCTATGACAATTTGAAAATGGATTAAAAAATGAACCCCAAGAAATAGATAATACTTAAATAAAAAATTAATCATTAATTTATTGTTATTATTATTTATATTATAATATGTATAATTATATATTAAAAAATTTGTGGAATTCATAAATAATTTTTTTTTACTATGCAAAACCCTCTATCTTTTTTTATACATGAAGAATTTTTGAATAGCAATACCCTCTATGTTCCATAAAATGACTCGTGGTGCAAATATTAAAAAAAATATTATTTAGTAGTTCACGTAGTTAGGTGTAATAAACATTGTAGAACAAACAATTTTAATTTTCTTTAAAATTAGGGATATAAACGGTTTTTTGGCTCTACTGAACAATTGTGTTTTTTAAGATAGAGGATATTGAATATAAACTGTCGATATATAAAAGAGAGTGTCTGTTTGTGGGTTTGTGTGTTTGTTTGTTTGTTCCGTATAGACGTCTAAACGGCTTGACCGATCATCTTGAAATTTTCACAGAATGTACATGTGTAGGGGTGCTGAAAATAGGGTACCTGAATTTTCGATATATCAAGTGGGCGTGGACCCGCCCATATGGGTCAAATTTTGGTATTGAGAAAAATTTTTAGCTAGAGTGCTGAAATTTCGTGTGTATGCATTTAGTGTCAGATTATGTGAATTTTCCAAAAATGGGCGGAATCGGACCAATTTTGATATCTTGCACAATTTGCTAGCGGGAGTGCTGCAATGTTGCGTATATGCATCTGGTGGCATTCTACGTAATTTGTCAAAAAATGGGCGGGACCGGACCAATGGGAGTGGCCCGCCCGTATAAACCAAATATTGAAATTGATATATCTTGCACAATTTGTTAGTTAGAGTGTTGTAATGTTGTACATATGTATCTGATGGCAGTCCACGTGATTGATCCAAAAACGGGCGGGATCAAACCAATGGGCGGGGCACCGCCCATATAAGCCACATTTTAAAAAATGTGATATCTTGCACAATTTGTTAGCGAGAGACCTGGAATTTTGTGTATATATATCCGTTGGCGATCTACGTGATGGGCGGGTTCGGACCAATAGGCGTGGCCCTGCCCACATTGACCAAATTCTGAAATTTTGATATCTTGCACAATTTGCTAGCGGGAGTGCTGCAATGTTGCGTATATGTATCTGGTGGCATTCTACGTAATTGGTCAAAAAATGGGCGCGATCGGACCAATGGGCTTGGCCCCGCCCATATAATCCAAATTTTGAAATTGATATAACTTGCACAATATGTTAGCGAGAGTGCTGGAATTTTGTGTATATGTATATTGGTCCAAAAATGGGCGGGATCGGCCCGATGGGCGTGGCTCCGCCCACATAGACCCAATTTTGATATCATGCACAATTTGCTATCGGGAGTGCTGCAATGTTGTGTATATGTATCTGGTGGCATTCTACGTAATTGGTCAGAAAATGGGCGGGATCGGACCAATGGGCGTGGCCCCGCCCTTATAAGCCAAATTTCGAAATTGATATATCTTGCACAATTTTTTATCTAGAGTGCTTTAATGTTGTACATATGTATCTGGTGACAGTCCACGTGATTGGTCCAAAAATTGGCGGGATCTGACCAATGGGCGTGCCACCGCCCATATAAGCCAAATTTTGAAATTGAATTATATTGCTCATTTTTTTAGCGAGAGTGTTGAAATTTTGCGTACATATATCTGGTAGCAGTCTACGTGATTTGCTTACAAATGGGCGGAATAGGACCAGTGGGCGTGGCACAGCCCATATTTTGATATATCTTGCAAGTATTATATAGGAAATACATGAACAAAAATGCTCGGTATGCGAAAATTACAGCTGCTCACTCCAATACAATCGCAACATCATAATGTGATGCATGACCAATGAAACAAGAATTTGGAAATTTTATAAATATACATTTCTATTTTCTTTCCACTGAATTCGGTATTTTTTCATTCAGTGAATTTATTACTAATACCAGTAAGGAAAGGCAGAAAGTCGGGTCATTGCGATAATAATTTGGAATAATTGGTAAATGTATTTTGAACCGATAATCGCTAAATTAAGCAATATTCGTTCCTAAATTGAGAAACATTTTTCTGGACAACTTTGTAATGATCGGAAGTAAAGTACAACTTCTACAGCGCTTTGTAACCAAATCTCGAGGAACATATATATGGAGGTTATATATAAATCTGAATTGATTTTCCTTGAATACTCATTCATGTAAAATAGAAACCTGTTTCTGTCGAATTTCCTACTGATCGGATATAAAACACAGTCTCTACAGCGCTTACATGTCAAATTGGGGGTAACATATATATGGGGGCTATATCTAAATCTGAACCGATTTTCTCCGAATTTGGCAGTATTCCTTCATGTAATAAGAAACCTCTTTCTGCCGAATTTCGTACTGATCGGATATAAAATACAGTTTCGACAGCGCTTACATGTCAAATCGGGGGTAACATATATATGGGGGCTATATCTAAATCTGAACCGATTTTCTCCGAATTTGGCAGTATTCCTTCATGTAATAACAAACCTCTTTCTGCCGAATTTCGTACTGATCGGATATAAAATACAGTTTCTACAGCGCTAATTTTGACATGGGCAGCGAAGCGCACCGGGCTCAGCTAGTTTATTTATATACAGAGAAATCATTCTTGCTTTGAGAAAGTGCTTTTGCATATAATATGAGCGATTGGGATACAATCTTTCATATGTGGTTATTGAGATTCCTATGCATATGGAATTCATGATACGTTCTTATTTCACTTAAATGAAATTTGGGTCAACGAAAAGGATCGGGTCCTTTGCATATTCCTTGTTTATAGATAACTTATGATATCTTTTTACTGATATATGTGAAATGTAATTATTTCTATGTAGTCGGCATCGTCCATCTTTCGACTATATTACAGAGACATGGCTAACGTTATATTACAGGTTATTTTCAAGTTTATTTGTATTATGTATTTAATCGTATCTTTTGGACACCCTAGCAATTTTTTTCAGTCCGTATCTTAGTATGTTGTAAAGTGTTTATTTGTATGAGTGTTTTCTTTGTTTTGCCGCAAGTTATACAATTTTATTATATTGCCCGTGGCAGTGTTGGAATCTCATATTTAATTAAAACAACATTAATTGGAGAAAAGTGCAGAAAAGATAACGTTGGAAGAATATAATATTCGTCCGCACTTAATATAGGTCTTGCTGACAAGAAGAACAGTATGTTGCTACATACGAGTAGAGCTGTAATAAAGCTTAATATTTTGCGACTGGAGCAATATGCCTCCTCTTCTCAACCTAACCTAACATTGCTTTAACAATTATTTGATTTTGTTTTCACAGGAAGAAAATTAAAGTATGGGTCTTTCTGTTTGAAAATGTTAAGTATCATATATTGAACAAATTCGTCTTAAAATGAACCAAATTAAGGATTTTAAGTCGAATGTCTGTCTGTCTGCTGGCTGGTGCGCACGATATATCTCGAAAGGAGTAACGGATTGACTTCAAATTTGGTATGTGGCAATATTTTTTTCTATCTCCGGCTAAGTTCGAAGATGGGCCATATTGATCCTCTCCTTCTAGTGCCTCTCCCACAAAGGGTTAATATTTACTGAATTATTGATTTTTTAATAACTTCTATTATTAAGTAATTGGCACCCCCCGTTTGGTACCTGGCACACCAATGTACTACTTTGCACCAAAAGTTAACAGCTTATAACTTGAATACCAGTGCATTCAACGACTTGAAATTTTGTGCAGTGTAATGGTTTTATAGAACCTACAATGCAGTGAAAAATTGGCGTTATACCAATGCCCCTTTCGTTACCTCCCACACAAAGGTAAAATTTTATACGAAAAGTTTACAGCTTATAACTTTAGTACTAGAGCCTACAAATACTTAAAATTTTGTACAGCGTAAAGTTTTTATAGTACCTACAGTCTGTCGAAAAATGGGCGTTATTATCACGCCCCTTTTGGTACCTCCCACACAAACGTACCATTTTGTACAAAAAGTTAACAGCTTATATCGTGAATATCAATGCATATATATACTCAACATTTTTGCACAGTGTAAAGCTTTTAAAATTCCTACAGTCCAGTCAAAAATGCAGTTATGACCACACCGCTCAGTGTGTGATTTTCAACTTCTAGAGCGACAAAAGTCTATAACATTGCAACCCGACCACCTAT
Source organism: Eudasyphora cyanicolor (assembly GCA_963930755.1). Lineage (NCBI taxonomy): Eukaryota > Metazoa > Arthropoda > Insecta > Diptera > Muscidae > Eudasyphora > Eudasyphora cyanicolor. The sequence continues at coordinate 57,334,242 of OZ005735.1, forward strand.
GGATTCAAACATTTGCACGTGAATGCAGATTTAGTCTAGAATTGTACGTGCCAAATTTGGTTGAAATCGGTTCAGTTTTAGGGATGTCCCCCATATTTAAATCTCTTTAGATTTGGGATCTAAGATCTATAAATACTTTATTTTATGTCGTATCATCATACATTTTTATATATACAAGTTTTTTGGCAAGTCCTGCTATATTTTAAGCAAACCGGTTCAAACCTGTTGCTTAACCGGTTCATAACCGTTTCAAACTTGATTAATAAAAAAAACTTTATTAATAAGAATAGCAAACAATTGAAACATATATTATTATAATTTTTTAAATTGATATATTATTGTTACTATTAATGAATTAATATTAAAAAATAATTATATGGAAATAATAGGAAAAAATTGTTTTTGACCACAGATAAAAATAAAAATAAATGTATTTCGTAGTATATTTTAAAGTAATATGCTAATTAATATCCAACTAATCAAAATTTATATCAGGATCTTTCAATATTGCCAAAACTTCCTGTGGTATATCTCCTCGTTTTGTTCGTGGTGTTATGTTACTGCATGTTATCGGATCCGACGAAATTAGTAGTCTATGCAACAAGTCCGTATTTGAATCCACTCTTGATGTTTTTCGGGTAAAGTGATGTCTATAATTCCAAGCATCTTTATTTCGTGCCTCCTGTGCTTCTTCTGAAAACTGTCCAATTGGTAATATACATTTTTCAATTATGTCCTTGCCGTGGAACAGTATTTTATGAACAGTTACAGGGATGTTGTACCAATTATATTCTTTTAAATATATGTCCCTTGTCTCTATCACAATTTTTTCAAATGCTGTCGCTGTACAAGTTCCTTGTCAATACCAGTTATTTCTGCACTCTTTTCTGCATTTCGAAAGAAACGTCTGGTTGTGTTTCCATCATTTGTATTACCAGATTTTTGAATTGGCATATCAACCAGTAATCCCATTTCTTCTTTAAACCTGCGTTGTATCTCTGCTTTACGTTTAGAAACCTCTTCTTTGTTATTTTTCGCCTGTAGTTTGCCACTGTTTTATGCTGCTTTTGTATGAAATGTGCAAAAGGCACTCCATGCAACTAATCCTAGCATGTAATGGTGAAATGCCTAGTGACAACATTCTTTCGTTATTAGGATACTTTGAAAACTCAGTAGGATCATTCATTGAGCTAGGTTTTGCACCACATATATAACATACTTGGGAGGATGAATAATCTGACAAAGCAGTACAAACCTTTACGGCTTTTATATGGAAACTTATATTTCCGTGAGAGACCTTAGTTGGAACAAGATTAGATATTTGCGTTTATGTTTTACGTACTTCATCTTTTATAACGTCAGTAGTTTCTTTAGCTAATATAAACTTGATAGGACGGCAACATTTTGTGGAAGAAGGGACACAATTTTTCCAAATTATCACTTTATCTTTACTATTTTCTTTAAATGCACACATTTCAATTGGTACCATACATATACTGAAAAGATTTGCATCTGAAGAAGCATTGTCGGAGAATTTTTGCTTGTATCTGCAATGCTGTGCTCCATCACATCCAAATTTAATAATAATTTGAACATCTTCCAAATAATCCGGTATTCGCTCTAATACTTCTTCTAGCGTTATGCAAAGTCCAGATATAGTATGATCAATGAGTGATTGTAGTTTCACTTCAGCATATGTTTCCGATACTCGAATTTCATCTGGATAACACAAACGTTTCGAATTTTTAATAGGATCATAAGATCGAAATATTTTTGAATTTACAGACATTGCATATTGTCTTAAAACTTTGTATTGGTTAGTTGACAAGCCCAAATCCACAATCATTGCAAGTGACTGCTCCGGTGAAAGTGATAATGGATTTTCTTCTAATTTCCTCATCTTCGTAATTGTCTACCCTCTCTTTGGAGAAGAAGTAAACAGCTCTTTAGCTCTTTCAGCCGAATTTCGAATACCAGCTGAACGCAATTTCATTTCTGCAGCTTTGAACACCATCATCTCATCAGTAACAGCTTATAAGTCTCTAGTCTTTCTTTCTAGACTTCTAATACAACAATTTTGAAAATCTTTCTGTGGCCTTCCACCAGTTTCTGATGTTTTTCGTTTGAATAATGGCCCCTCAATGTCAACATTATTTGGTAACCAATTAGCATTGCTCTGTAAAAACCTTGTTTTTGATCTATGCGATTGTTTCCATTTAATGTTTAAGGAAGAACCAATCCTTCTAGACAAATTGTCCACAACTGAAATATCTATGGTTTTGTGAGACTCAGTACATATTTGGCCTGCAAGAAAGTCAGAAACACGTCTGTGTTAATTTTTCCCTTTGACTTGTTCCTAAACTTCAAAATTTTTTGATATGAAAGTGGGGGACGCATGAAGAATATGAAAATAAATGGAAAAGTTGCAACTCGCTGCAGCTAATTTTTATGCTATCTTGAAGAGGATAGATTAAAGAACTTGAAGTGTAAAAACGAACGCGGGACTTTGCGGGTACAAAAAGTTCTATTCCAAACAATTTGCAAGTTTTCTAAAAAATATCGGCTCAAAATCAGTTTAAAGTTCTTTACAAAAACATGCCCGAGAACAAGTATAATAATAATTTCAATATATTTTTACTATTATTAGACAATGATCTTCCAAACGCAAAAAAATTAACTGAATATGTTGTATACGTAAGAAGTTATGGTATATTCAATGACGAAGAGTGTTACCGCTGCACAAATGTCGCATGTAAACAAAAAATACCATGTGGTTTGAAGTACCGTTATTTCAATTTTTTGGGCGTATAAATTGTGTTGTCATACTCGCGGAGGTGTTGTCTGTTGTTTCCACTTTCAAGTATATCAAAAGCGTCGAATTTTTTTGGGGGTTTTGTCGCTCTAGAAGTTGAAAATCACACACTGTGCACCGTTTTAGTACCTTCCATACAAAAAGTGCCAAACATACCAAAATTAAATAGCTCATAATATTAGAACATATACCAGTGCATATTTACAGGGTATATGTATATATATACCTTAGTCGGTTTACCCGACTGAAATTTCTTACATGTTATTACACCTTTCATTAATTTAGCCATTTCCACTCATTTAGACATTATGTTTGCAATATACCCTAATACTGATCTGAGGCCTTTACCTATACTTCTATATCATCATCAGAAACCAAAAGACGTATCATCATATTTGCAAATTTTACCGGAGAAGCAAAAACTAAATACAATGAATAATGTTGTTGTAAGAAAAACGGGGTTTTCGGGAAAATACCTAAACATAATGATGCATATATAAATTCACACAAACATGATTTATAACTTGTTTGTGAAAATTGCGTCAAATAGGAATTTTTAACTATGGATCAAGAAATAATTTGTAACTAGGCCCTTTTGAATTTCGTTAATAAATTCGCCATTTTTGATAGTAGTTTGCTAAAAATTTGTCAGGAAGTGTATTTTGGTGCAGAGTATCGAAATCCATCAAAAACTGTTTTTTCATTTTTCTTGTTGTTACGCCCTTTTTCGTTTCTGTTGACAATATATATAAATGAATAGTGAGTTGTTCTACTACTTAAAACTTAACAACTACTAGATCAAATTGGATACTTCCTTCTGCGGATTTAATCGTAATTGCTACGCGAATGTTTAGGAAATATAAAAGTCCCAAAATCCTGGCCCTGACCACTTGACCGCTTTGGCTTCTGTAAGAGATAGAAAGCTGGAATTTTGCATGATCATAGACCAGAGTGTTGTATAAATAACAAACTTTCACGTAGACATTTTTTGCCCTGTGGTCAGTTTTAGCACTATCAAAAACTTGAGTATTTTGTTTATCCTTTCAGAGCATCTTAAAAGATCAACAGCTAAAACTTTGTAAATATAAGGTACTTTACACGACAAATATAAACGCGTAAAGTCTCTGGCTGTGGTTAGAATAGCAGTAATGACATGTTTTTTTATTTCAGTGATTTTAAAAGTTATTTAAGAGATACGAATCTATATCTCAAAAGGGATGGGAAAATAACTATTTATTGTCCAGACTGAGGTCAAACTACAGTGACTGCAAAGCAATTCTCACTCTTTCACCACTTAAAAAGTCTTTTAAGAACTATAAGCCTACAAACTTATGTGTATAAATACGGGCGGATGTGCCAAGTGATTTTTGACCCCTTGGCCGCTGAGACTCCTGTACAAGCTAGAGAGCTGAAATTTTGCATATGAATAGACTCGAGTATTTTATAAACGCCGGACTTTACACAGAATCGGATTTTGGCTGGTGGTCATTTCTCGCGCTATCAAAAACGTGAGTGTTATTTGTATTCTTTCAGAAGAATGGATCGCACTATTTTCGCGATTTTGGGCTTGAAGGATTCGTATTGGCCCCAGGGAGGGACACGATGGAGGGACACGATGGAGGAACATTTTGGATTGTTTAAAGGGACGCGACACGGTCATTACAACCTCATAACTCGAGAACGAATATTTCGATTTTATTAATTTGGGCTTGAAGGATTCATATTGGTCTAAGGAAGGAAACTATTGAGGAAACTTTTGGATTGGGAAAATCGGCGTGTCACAGCGAACAGTAACTCAACGATTTTGGGCTTAACGAATTCATATTAGCCCAATTGAGGACAATATTTAGGAAAATTTAGGATCGGACAAAGAAGCGTGGGATGGCCAACACAAATAACTCGATTATTATTATTTTCATTACATAAACGAATCTGGGCGGAACCAAGTTCGTCGGGCCATCTAATAAAGTATATATATATTTTGATTCTGATAAAATGATATGAAGTTATAGAACTGCCCGTCTCTCCGTCTGATCAAATACTGACGTTTAAGCAAAGCCCGTCAGTGCATTTGTCCGTCTATTATAATAAGGAAATATAGCATTGAAAATTCTATAGAATTTACAATTGCTCCATGATAGTCCCGATAGAAACGTCCCAATCGACTTTATTGCTTACAGTCATAGAGAATCCACAAAGTGCAAGGAATTGAGGCAAAATTTTACAAAATTCATTTAGTTGCACCTATAAAAAACAAGGCACATCGTAGGTTTCACTTTATTATTTGCTCCATAGAATTGGTCCCATAAGATTTGATTCTCGACGCCTTAAAAATCACAAATATCAATCGATAAACATAAATTTGCCAATTCATATGTAATTTCTTCGCAAACAATTAACATTTTGATACAGACCCCATATGAATTCTTTACGCCTTAAAAACCACAAATATCAACCGATTAGGCTGACATATGATTATTTTGCAAAAAATACATACTATTTTGTTCAAAAAAAAAATATTCTATATAAATTGTTCACGCCGAAAAAAAACATTTTATGATTACACTTCACAATTTGAAACACTTTAAAGCATCTGACTGAATAAATCCTGATTTAGTAATAATAGAATAAAATGCTTTGGAACACAAAATCTTTTACGATATCTAAAACATTATCTACACTATTTGATAAAGTATTAATGATTAAGCACGTGAAAAAATCCTAATAAAGGAATAGCATTTCGTTTTTCACTTTGTATTCATATTTGCTCATTTCTTTATCATACCACCTTTTGCCGACCCATGAATTCACTTTATTTATGTTCCAGTAAATTTTTCCTCTCAAAACTTTGCAAAAAAAAAAAAAATAATTCTGGATTACGTAAACTCTTCGTATCCCAAACTATTAAATACGAATGACTGCTCCTAGTGTAATGTTTCCAACTCACTTATACTTTATTGCTCGAAGAAGGAAAAGTTTGTTTCACTTCAGAAATAAATTCACCTTTCTTATTTGTCTTGAAATAACTTAAATTGCAATTTCGTTTAACTCATAAATATGCTTACCAAAAGGGAGAAAGTAAAAAAAGGACCTCTTCAAACTTTTTTAGCTTGCAAAATGCGAATGAAATTAGGCAATTGGATTGTGCAAAAAGAAACTTAAATGCTAAGAGCTACATTCAAGGTATTTGAATGATTTTATTTTAACGTTGAACTTTCGAAAATATTCATGAAATATCAATAACATCAATTGAATTGAAAATATTCCCATTACGTAGCTGAAGTCGATTTGAGAGTTAATTCGAAATTAATGTTTTTTTTTGAAGTAGTGGCATAAAAACTTGATGAAATACTGGAGAGCTCCTAGAATAAAATTATTTGAGAGAAGTTAAAAAGGAAATATGGTTGAATTCATTCAATGTTTTTGAGTGTTGGAAGGAGTCCTTTAGAATATTTCGTTAAGTGGATTTTAGGAAGATTTAAAAAATGAGTTGTTGGAATTTTAGACTAACCAAATTTCAAATATAAATTAAAGCATTTTTCTTTTGAATGCCGACATTTATTTTAAGTTGAAGTTCTTAATATAATTCTCTTAAATGGATTTTAGTAAGACGTTGGGTGTACTTCTTTATAATGTAAGTCAGTTGACCTATACTACTCTACATTACATACTTTAGATATGTGGAGTTTAAAAATTAAATGTCCCTTTAAACATGCTAAGTCTAATATGCATATTTTGGTACAGATATATGTTTGTTCCGATTACGCATCTTAGGAATTTTCTGATGCAAATATAAACGTTGTAAAATTTATAGGAAATCGGGTCGGATTTGTCAGACAGGAGTTTATTGGTACAGAAGTGAAAAAAAAGTTTTTAGATATATGTACTGGTATATTACTCCCAACAATAAGTTTTTTTATTACGATCAATACATCATTAGTTATGCTGAGGAAGTGCTGCGGGAAGCTCTTTAATAAGTCAAAGGCCACACAAATTCCACAGGAATGGGATACATGTAAGGAAAAACTCAAGAAGTACGGACAATTATAGCCTTGTACTATTCGTTACATAAAGAAAGACTATAGTTTCTGGATTAGGTCCAGTGATGAATTGCTGGGAGTGGATACACAAAGATGAAGATGCATAGAATAATTGAACTCGGAATTCCGTTGAAGTGCAGTCATCAGAGGTTGCCAGCGATATTGTAACCGACTCTGGGCTATCAAAAGCTTCAAACCTTTTAATCATCATTTTATCAATCAATACCAACCAAATGGAGAGAACCCAGGATTGTTTTCATCTCACAAGCGGGAAAGCCATTCCATATAGGAGCTAAGGATTTCTGGCCAATCTATGGTCGTTTCTCCATAAAACCGTGGAGAGATTTATAGATAGTAACCTTAGGACTACACTTGAACACAGGTGACTATCAAATCAACAGCATGCCTACAGCAATGGCAAATCCTCCGAAACAGACCTGCATGATCTATGCAGCTTAATGGAAGGATCTCCCTCTGTTAAGGATTATTTTTATATATATGGGGGACCTTCAATAATATAAAACTAGCCGCTACAATGACCGCTCTAGCAACCGTGGGGTTGACAGCGGTATAGGTAAAGACGGATTTCAGCTTGCTTAGGGTCGACTGACCTCAACAGATTTTTCATAAGGTGAATACCCCAAGGGGGTGTTCTGTCTTCTGTGGTATCGTGTCTTTTCATGGACAATATTCAGCTTTCTCTGGAGATGATGGGTGTCAGAGTTGTTGCCTATGAAGATGACGTGGCAATAGCTGTTAGAGGGAAGTTCGCGAGTACTCTTAGATACATTCTATAGCAGATCATTCATACAACCGCAAGATGATCTTTCGATACTGGTCTTGGTGTGATCCATACAAAGACAGAACTAGTTATTCTCAGCAGAAAATATAAAGTAACAACAGGTGCACCTGTCTCCTTGAGGCGTATTGAAATTGATTTCTATGAAGGCATTTAAACTTAAAACTCAACACTATGGGAAGATCACAGAAAGCTGTTGTAGCGCTATATACTTGTAAAAAGGCAATAGGGAAACCCAGGGGTTCTGAACCTTCGTATGGTTTATTGGTTGTATACGGCAGTAGTCAGACTGATAATGCTGTAAAGCATTGTCGTCTGGTATATAACTTTGAAGAAATCCACCTTCTGTGAGATACTAAACAAATTTTAACGAATAGATGTTATATGTATAACTGGTGGCTTGAGAACGTCACCAACTGAGGCACTAAATGTTATACTACATTTAATGCTCCTAGACATTACAGCAAGGCAATATACTGCATATGCTTCCATTAGACTTAGGAAACTGTAACTCTGGTCAGTAAATTAATAGGAAGGTGTATCAATCTATAAGTATATACAATGGCTGACCTTTGACAAGAAGTATCTCACTATTATACCTGATAGATAAGAAAGGAATGGTCATGACGCATTACATAGGAGATTCATTAACTGAGGAACCATTGCAAAAAGACTGCCTGAACGCTGAAATGTTTAGCAAGCAAACATCTTATTTAATAAATAAGTATCAGAATGGTTGAAAATTAATGTTCTGACCAAAGTCCGTATCAATATTTCTGTGATAGTCAGGCTGCAGCTCAAGTCTACGGAAACCATAAACCATATTGGTTAAACAGTTCAATGTTCAGCTGATATGGCTACCGGGCCACATCGACATAACAGGGAACTGCTCAGCAGATAATCTCGGAAGACTAGAAACTACCTTACACGCTCCAGGGGAAGTGGGAACGTGGACATGCCTGTAGCGACCTGTAAGGTCTTCTTGAGAGACACTGCATTAACGGCAACAGGTGGTCACTAGTCAGGAACTGCATATAGTCCAGTCTAATTTTGGCCGGCCTAGAGTCAAAACGCACCAAAGCACTGTTATCGTTGTCGATACCGGACGTCTCACTTATCGTGTCTGTCATGACAGGCCACTGTCTTGTTGAGCGCCTCTCTAGTTGAGAGCATAAACCTCAGACTCTTATTTCATTGGGGATTTTGGAACCCGCCAACTTTTGAGCTTTTTAAAGCAATCAAATTAGTTCCACGGGAGGGGCTAGGTATATCTTATGTTTTCCTTTACGTCCCCGTGGTAACACAGTGGACTATATAGTCTTAGTGAGTCTATTTACAGGCTGTCACTCTTAACCTAACCTAACCCAAGCTCTTCTTAAGAGATAGTACCCTTACGGCAACAAATGGCGGGTGGTCACTAGTCGGGAACTACATACATTCCAGGTTGGTTTGACCTTGGTGGTTTGGACGTCTCATTCATTGTGTTTATCAGGACAGGTTACTACCTTATTGGACGGCACACAGAGAGATTTAAAATCTTGCGTAATGACTTTTGCAGAAACTGATTAGGAGGAATCAATAGAGCACCTTCTGTGTATTAACATCGCTCTGTTTAGAAGGCGGCATGTAACCTTACCATCCCTGGGCTTTCATTTCTTTGCGAATTTAGCTACCATTGATTTTTAAAGGAATTAAATTAGTTCAACGTGAGGGACTAGGGAAAACTTATATTTTCCTTGTGGTAGTAAAATGGTAAAAAAGTGAATCTGTGCACACTCTTAACCTGACCTATCCTAACTCTTTAAATCCTCCTTGGAATAAGCATTGATGTGGCGGTTGATCTAAATACTTTCTTAACTGAAAATGTAACAATTATTCCAAACTATTATCGCAGTTCCTCGAAATGTAGTTTCAATTTAGCTTACTTTTATGTTTTTCCATACTTCCATACTTTTTTCTAAATAAAATTTTTTTTGTCGGAAAAGTTAATTGTTTGTCACAACTATCAGATACTCGAATCTCCGAATCTGTTAAGACAAAATTTTAAGACTTATGGTGATTTCGTTTCTGAAAAATAATGTCACATCAAGTTGCAATATTTTAAAAATTTCCCCTGTACCCTTTGCTAATTTCGCAGTTTGCATGCGAACAATCCAACAAAAATCGTTCGGTGAGTAAACTACATTATGGCGCAATCATTTGGTAGTGCATTGAGAATGTACGCTTTCATTTAGGTTTGGTTCTGAAGTCTGCTTTTTGACGGTGCAACACTCCACACCGCGGACTGGGCTGAGTGTGAAAAATGCGAAATTTTCGCATTTGGTGAGTGTAATAATTTTACAAACGAAATCAAAACCCGTGCATACGGTTGGACCAATTTTACAAACGAACCTAAAGATGCGGTTTCAGGTTAAAATGAATAAAAAATTGTACATCACCATTAAACTCCAAATAAGAAAAATGTACACCACATTGTGGTAAGGGCTCCAAGGAAAGTTACACTATCTTGTTTGCACTCCACAAATGACTTGTTACTCCACGATTGCTCCAAGTTTGCTCATTACACACAATGAAGTTAATGCAATTTTTTCGCTGAGCTTCTTCCTCGTTTGCATTTCCGCTTATACAATTTTTCGTTGTTTAATTTCGTTTGCATCTTCTTTTGTTTCCTATTTAATTGTGGTTTGTTCTGTACTTTGTTTCTCCTCGACTTGTGTCATTAGCCACTCTCATTAATTGTATTACTATTTTTGTAGTACTTCTGCTCATTACCATTTCTTTTTCTTAGTCTTTTCTGGCGACAATATTTGTTAGCTGGCGAATGGAAATTCGAGTAAAATTGTCACCAGCATTATTTTATGCCCTGCTTTCAAAGTCGGAGGAAGACAATTGTAACTGCAGACGGGACACAATGAATTAAGTTTTAAATTTTAGTAGTGAAAATTTAAAAAACTTCGTCATCAGAAAAGCAAAGGTTCAATCAACCAAAAAATCGCTAATTGATGTATTGATAGATATTTATCAATTGCTGCAAAATGCATGTCCTTCAAAAATATGTGATATATTAATGTAATTTCGTAACGAAAACAAGTAATTATTTTGTATACCTTACAATAGATTTGTATACCATCACTTAAGTGATACGAGGGTATATATCATTTGCTACGGACCCAAAGTGTAACACATCGAAGGAGTGACCTAAGACCCCTTAGTATGTTCGGCGGATATTTGTTTTGGGTAATTTTAATTGGAATGAGCAATGTCCGTCCGTCTGTCTGTCTGTCTGTCTGCAGGCTGGTGCGCGCGACAACTCTCTAAAGGATTAACCGCTTGACTTCAAATTTGGTATGTGGTAATATTTTTCTCTATCTCCGGCAAAGTTCGAAGATGGGCCGTACTGGTTCACTCCTTCTTGTACAGGGTTTCCAACAAAAGGGTGTTATTTTGAATCACCCGATATTTCGGTAGCTGTCACTTTTCGAGCTTTTATTCTTTGACATTTGACAAGAAGAAACTACGCCATTATTAAAAATGGAACGATACACGATTCAACAACGCATTGAAATTATTAAAATTCGAAAATCATCGAAAAGCCGCTTGACTTATGAGGCCCATTTCCACCTCGGTGGCTACGTCAACAACCAAAATTGTCGCATCTGGGGCTCGGAAAACCCAAGAGTTATTGTTGAGAAACCTCTCCATCCTCAACGTGTGACTGTTTGGTGCGGTTTATGGTCCGGCGGGGTCATTGGAACTTACTTTTTCGAAAATGAGGTTGGATCAACAGTTACGGTGAATGGATTGCACTATCGAGGGATGATTAATGACTTTTTATGGTCGGAATTGGATGGTATTGATCTGGACAACGATTACTTTCAACAAGACGGCGCTACGTGCCACACAAGCAACGAAATCATTGCTCTGTTACGGGAAAAGTTTCCGGACCGTGTTATCTCTCGAAGAGGTGATCGCAATTGGCCACCGAGATCTTGTGATTTAACACCTTGCGACTTCATCCTTTGGGGTCACGGGAAAAATAAGGTCTATGACAACAGCCCAGCGTCGATCCAAGACCTCAAAGATAGAATTCGTGAGGCTATCGAGGACATAGGGCAGCCACTTTGCGATTTGGTTATGGACAATTTCATGAAAAGGATATGGTACTGTAAGCGTGGTCGTGGTGGCCATTTGGCTGATGTTGTTTTTCATTATTACCTTCCTCTTTATTATGAAATAAACATCCGATCATTTATCTAAAAAAAATACACTTTTCTTTAAATATCAAAATAACACCCCTTGTTGGAAATCCCTTTACCTCCCCCACAAAATGTAGAGAAATATTGATTCTTTAATAACTTGCACCATTTTGCACCAAAAGTTAACAGCTTATAACATTTACACCAGTTCATAAAAACACATCACATTTTGTCCAGTGTAATGAAAAATGGGAGGACAAAGGTACTTTTTTGCACCAAAAGTTAACAGTTTATAATATTAATGCCAGTGTATAAAAACACCTGAAATTTTGTACAGTGCAGTGCTTTTATAGTGCCTATAGCCATGTGCAATGTATTTAAAGTATCTACTGTTCAGCGTAAAATATGTGTATCCGTTAAACCCCTTCTGGTACCTCCCACACAAAAAGACAGAATAGTTCGTGTAATATTCCATATTCTATTACTCACAAAGTGAGGGTGTACCTTAGTCGGTTTACACGACTGAAACGTTCTTACTTGTTGTACAGAATATTATGACTTTGTGAATGTAGACCCGTATATACCCATATCCCGATTTTTCATCTAAGCACTATAAAATCCGAAATTTTTAACAGTTTTTTTAGGATTAACGGACTATAGAACATTTTAAAATTGAAGAATGTTGGTCCAGCTTTAGATATAACTCCTGTGCAGTTTCTGACTGTGAATTGACGCGCTATAAAATATTTTTTTGGGTCAGGTAAGTATAAGTATATGACGGAGTTGCGTATGGTCGGTTCCGCCCGACTTATACTGTATACAGCGTTCCTTAAGGTTTTAAAAGTTCGCCTAGTCAGATGCCCAAAACTGTTAATTAGGTTTTGTTCAGGATCATCCCCTCTACTCAACTGTAAAGAGATCAAAATCGGATCTGCTTCGCTTCGCGAGATATAACGAAAACAGTAAAAAACAAATTTAGTTACAATGAACTATAGAAAAAATCGCGGACATTTAGAACTGTAACACAATTTCCAATAAATATGAGTAATTATAAGTCGTTTTACAATTTGCGCGATATTTGCAATATCACCATATTACGATTTTTTTGTAATCTATAAAACTGCCTAACACCGCTAACTTTCTAAAAAAGGATTATAGTGAGAATTTCTAAATAAGGGTATGTGTTTACATGGTTTCAAGAGGGCAGTGTCTTATCTTTTCCAAACAAAAAAAACCTCTTTTTCGAAAGGAAGAGTTGATCGAAAAAGCTGAACAAATTCGAATGAAAATATTTGAAATCTAATAACATTTTAATTAAATCGATCATCTTTTACAAAACAACTTCTAGAAACATTTTTCGCGATAGCCATTCAGCGATTAAAAAATTTCAAGAAAAAACACTTTTATCTCCGAATTATTTTATTATAAAATCAAACTAACGCGTGCGCGGTTAGTTCTAGGAAAAAGTGACCAGAGGAAATACAGTAGAGTAGGCAAAAGTCTACATATCTTTCTTTAAGAAAAAATCGCAGTGCTATTCAGTAAAGATTTTCAGCGGCGGAATGAAATTGGGCCCCAGGAAAATACACCCCAATATTATTATGAATATGGGCCCCAAAAAATAACATAGCAAACAACAACAATTTTATTTGGGGCTTAATTTCATTTCGCAGGCCGTAGGCCGACCGCACAGAAAAGATTTATAATTAGAAAACAGGTTTGTATAAGTGTATTATTGCGTACTCCCCAGATTTACGAAGAGAAAATTTCTTAGTTTTTTGGGGTTTATTTTCATTTCATGCTGTTTTCTTGATTGGGATGTAATTTCCTACATCATTTTTTGTAACGAAAATAGGCCCCAAATTTGGGGCGCACTTTCATTTTCAATTTGGGGTGCATTTTCTTGGGGTCCATCTTCCAGCCGCCATTTTCAGCCTCAAAAAAATTTTGAAAATTCAAATCAAAAGATATTTTTGCTTATATTTATTTTTTAATAGCAATGTCCAAAAATTTTAAGATCAAAACCCACTACTAAGACTTTCCTTAGCTTGGTATGTACCACTTTGAAATCATCTCCTCAGAATCTCCTGAAATAGATAGGTAATTACTAAATCGAATGGGTTTGTCTCGATAGAGACAATGTTTTTCACCAAAAGATCAAAAAATCTCAAAACGGCGCATATGGAGGTTTGTTCAGTAATCCGCGCTTTGTAAATAAATTGGTATTGTTGTGCGGTCAGCTCTATTTCGCGAGTTATTGCAAAAACATACCTTCAAGAAAAGATGAAAAATAATACGAAAATGTTAGGTAGTTTTATAGATTAAACAAGTAAGAAAGATTCAGTCGGATAAACCGACCAACATTCCTCACAAGCTGTGGATATAATGTTTGGATATTATGCTAATTATTGTGTCAATTTTGTGGGAGGTACGAAAAGTTGATTAACAAATACACCAATTTTTTGCAGAAAAGTAGATACTTTAAATACATTACACTACTCGTAAATTAACGTTATGAGCTATTCAATTTTGGTATGATTTGGCCATTTTGTGTGGAAGGTACAAAATGGGGCGTGGTGACAACGCCCATTTTTCACAGGGCTATAGGTACTTTAAAATTATTACACTGTGGAAAATTATGATGTATTTTCGTGCATTGGTATTCACGCTGTAAGTTGTTTTGATACAAAATGGTACAAAAAGCTAAAGTTAAAAGTTATAAAAGTTAACAGCTGGGAGGTACCAAAAGGGTCGCTGCAATAACGCCCATTTTTCACTATACTGTAGATGCTATAAAAGCATTGCACTGGACAAAATGTCAGGCTTTTTTATGCACTGGTATAAATGTTATAACCTATTAATTTTTGGTACAAAATGGTCCTTTTGTGTGGGAGGTACCAAAAGCGGGGCGGCAACTACGCCCATTTCCTTGCGGGTATAGCGACTAATAAACTAATACTATGTGTGAAATTTCAGAAGATTCGAGTTATTGAAGAATCATTATTTCACTGAATGTTAACTCTTTGTGGGGAAGCTACTGGAAGGAGTGAACCAATATGTCCCATCTTCGAACTTAGCCGGAGATAGATAATCCTTTCAAGAGTTATGGAGCGCACCAGCCATCAGACAGACAGACAGATGGACGGACATTTCTCATTCGACTTAGAATGACCCAAAACGAATATTCGCCGAACATACTTAGGGCCTTAGGTCACTTCTTTAATGTGTTACACTTTTGGTCTACAACAAATGATATTTACCGTCGTATCACTGAAGTGAGGGTATAAAAAATGCAATATGTGATACTTCATATATCGCGTAAAACTTACAATTATTCATATTTATTGGAAATATAGCTTATGTTACAGTTCTAAATTTTCGCGATTTTTTCTGTAGTTCTTTGTAACTAACTTCGTTTTTTTTAGATTTCACGATATCTCGCCAAGTGAAGCAGATCCGATTTTGATCTCTTCACAATTGTAGAGAGGAGATAATCCTGAACAAAACTTCATTAACAGTTTTTGGAGTGAAACTAGGCAAAATTTTGAACTCTTGAGGCACGCTGTGTTGGCAACTATTGCGCCATGACAGCAAAATATTTCGTGCCATAATTAAATTGAATATTTACTGAAGACATGCTATTCCAAGCGTATTGACCAATCGACTCATTTCAACATATAGCGAACGTGATATTTCTTTAAATAGGTCAATTGACGACCAAGTTCGTGCGATTTAATGATTCATGATTATTTTCTCTGGGATTTTGTCAACTTATTTGTTTATACAAAACCGGGTACTTTGGAAGACAATTTTGTATCCTTGCAAGACAACTGGAAATCTAGCTCAAAACACTAATGGCATAAAAGTATTATCCTAAATAAATCAACTTTTAGTTTGATATTATGTTATACCGTAATCCTTTTTCAATTTGCAATTCTAAAGAACGCCCTTTATTTACCGGGTTTTCCAACAGGAGGTGTTATTTTGGCATTCAAAGAAAAATTCCATTTTTTGAGATAAATGATCGGATGTTTATTTCATAATAAAGACGAAGGTATGCCGTTAATAACACTGTGCAACTGTGAAAAATACACGGACTTGACAGTATAGGTTCGATTCTACTATCAAAGGGTAGTATAACCCTATACTCGGTTTGGCGAAATTGGTGACCAATTTTTTTTTATGGGCCTCCATAGTTTCTGAAAATCAGTGGGCCCCTCGAGGTGTC
The DNA here is from genome assembly GCA_963930755.1 of Eudasyphora cyanicolor. Lineage (NCBI taxonomy): Eukaryota > Metazoa > Arthropoda > Insecta > Diptera > Muscidae > Eudasyphora > Eudasyphora cyanicolor. Next base: position 57,350,317 of record OZ005735.1, read on the forward strand.
ATCAGCATTTGTCCAACAACTAATTCAGACTTGGTGATACCGTTTAACTATGTTTATCATTAATGTAGCTAAGAATATGCTGAATAAAGTTTCTTAACAGTTTTTGCGAAAAAATAATTTTTTCCGGTACTTTTTTTGGAAAAAGTGAAGGAAAAAAATATTTTTTTTACATTTTTCAGCACAACTTCCGGGGACTCTTTATTTTTCACTAGCAATGCTTGGCAAAATTGTAGCCAACGTAAATCTGAACAACTTTTGAGAACATATCAATACAATCTGAACGTGTCTAGGCACCCTAAATAGCTCAAAGAACCACATTGTACCCCAAAAATGTAAGTAACAGGTGGCGCAAAAGTAACCTTTCGATGTTATGTTAGACGCGATTGGCGGTCAGCAGCTAACAGCTGATGCACCGTCTGGACTTTGTACGGAAACATCTTCAAATCTTGTACCAAAATTCGCTGTAGAGACCGTCGACTGATACCCATTGGCGTGGCACGTCGTCTGGTCGATGTCGACGGCGCTTCCATGACATCCTCGGCTACAGCAGCAATATTCTCTGCAGAACGGCTACTCCGGGGTCTGCCACGCCTGGCAGCATCTCGTGTTGTGCCAGTCTCTTCGAGGCGAGCGGCTAAACGTCGCAGTGTTTCACCAGTAGGCGTTGGACGGCCAGGAAATCTGTGCCAAAGTCACCGACCGATTATTGGTCAAATACATAGTCAGCAATATTCCGCGTTCTGTAGCAGTGTAGCGTAACATTGTTTATTAACGTGTATTTCGCATGTGTGTACTACACAAATGTCAAAACAGAACTGACATTAGGGGCCAATCGCAACATTTATAGCATTTTCTGATAGGAGGATTACTTTTGCGCCACCTTGTATTTCACTGTTATGTAACAAAAATATATTTTTTTGGTATAGAGTATGTTCAGCAACTTTATAGAAAATATTAAGGCCAATATTTTTGTAGAACATTTTAACCCTCTAGCTCCCCCACATAACTGTAATTTTTGGCCCATCCCCGCCCTCACCCTTAAAATGGGGAGGGCGGGGATGAAATGTTCTACAAAAATGTTCGCCATAAAATTTTACTGTATGTGTCAGAACACACCAAGGCTCAAAACATAACACAAACACCAAAAAACGGTCAAATTCCTGTTCGTGCAGGAATGTTAGTCGTAGGATCTAGTGGTCGAAGCAATAAAGATACCAGTAAAGAGCGTTATTGACTGGAATTTTACCGTTTTTTGGGTTTTTGTGTTAAGATTTGGGCTTTGGTGTGTTTCGACACATATAGCCAAATTTTATGGCGAACATTTTTGTAGAACATTTCATCCCCGCCCTGCCCCTTTTAAGGGGTGTTTTTTACGATTTGTTAAAATGGGGCCAACAATTACAGTTATGTGGGGGAGCTAGAGGGTTAAAATGTTCCACAAAAATATTGGACTTAATATTTTCTATAATGTTGCTGGACATATCCTATACAAAAAAAATATATTTTTGTTACATAACAGTGAAATACTTAAATTTTTGGGGTACAATGTGGTTTTTTGAGTAATTTAGTGTGCCTAGACACGTTCAGATTGTATTGATATGTTCACAAAAGTTGTTCAGATTTACGTTGGCTACAATTTTGCAAAGCATTGTTAGTGAAAAATTACGAGTCCCCGGAAGTTATGCTGAAAAAAGTAAAAAAATATTTTTTTCCATCACTTTTTCAAAAAAAAGTATCGGAACAAACTATTTTTTCGCAAAAAATTTTAAGAAACTTTATTCAGCACATTCTTAGCTACATTAATGATAAACATAGTTAAACGGTATCACCAAGTCTGAATTAGTTGTTGGACAAATGCTGATAACACCTTTTTCGAGGGGCCCACTGATTCTCCGAAACTTTGGGGGCCCATAAAAAAAAAATTGGTCACCAATTTCGCCAAACCGAGTATAGGGTAATACTATCCTTTGATAGTATAATCGAACTTATACTGTCAAGTCCGTGAATTTTTTAAAAAGTGTTCATTTGTTGCATAGTGTAATGAAAAACAACATCAGCCAAATAGCCACCACGACCACGCTTACAGGACCATATCCTTTTCATGAAATTTACCATAACCAAATCGCAAAGTGGCTGCCCTATGTCCTCGATAGCCTCATGAATTCTATCTTTGAGGTCTTGAATCAACGCTTGGCTGTTGGCCTAGACCTTATCTTTCACGTGGCCCCAAAGGAAGAAGTCGCAAGGTGTTAAATCGCAAGATCTCGGTGGCCAATTGTGATCACCCCTTCGAGAGATAACACGGCCTAGACCTTATCTTTCACGTGGCTCCAAAGGAAGAAGTCGCAAGGTGTTAAATCGCAAGATCTCGGTGGCCAATTGTGATCACCCCTACGAGAGATAACACGGTCCGGAAAATTTTCCCGTAACGGAGCAATGGTTTCGTTGCTTGTGTGGCACGTAGCGCCTTTTGTTGAAAGTAAACGTTGTCCAGATCAATACCATCCAACTCCGACCATAAAAATTCATTAATCATTTCTCGATAGCGCAATCCATTCACCGTAACTGTTGATCCAACCTCATTTTCGAAAAAGTAAGGTCCAATGACCCCGCCGGACCATAAACCGCACCAAACAGTCACACGTTGAGGATGGAGAGGCTTCTCAACAATAACTCTTGGGTTTTCCGAGCCCCAGATGCGACAATTTAGCTTGTTGACGTAGCCACCGAGGTGGAAATGGGCCTCATCAGTCAAGATGATTTGTCGATGATTTTCGAATGTTAATAATTTCAATGCGTTGTTGAATCGTGTATCGTTCCATTTTTAGTAATGGCGTAGTTTCTACTTGTCAAAGAATAAAAGCTTAAAAAGTGACAGCTACCGAAATACCTGGTGATTCAAAATAACACCACTTGTTGGAAAACCCTGTATGTAAACATTTATATTAATTTACTTTTATTTGCAATATTTACCAAAGTATACATATTAACCCTCCGTCATTCACATGTATCTCGCCAGACACTTTACGAACTTAACTGTGATTTAAATATATTTCTAATTTAGCTAGGGGTTTGAGTCTTCAGGTACCCTCTACAACTACTGTTACTTATCGTTTTATGAAAAAACACATTTAAACAAAAAATAACAAAAACAATTTATGTGGATTTTTTCATCATACATCACATATGTAGCACATTTGTCTGGCCTATCTGGCCACACATATTTTGCATGAAGAATAATGCACTCTATTTGCATTTTTTATTATACCCTACACCACACTGTGGTACAGGGTATTATAAGTCAGATGTTTGTAACACCTTAAAATAACACAGCTAGACCCACCTTAAAGTATACCGATCGACTCAGAATCACTAGCTGAGTCGATTTAACGATGTCCGTCCGTCCGTCCGTCCGTCTGTCCATGTAAAGTTGTTCGTCGACTACAGGTCGCAATTTCACTCCGATCGTTCTGAAATTTTGCAATTTAGAGTATTTCGCGGCTGTTAAGATCGCTATTGAATTTGGTTGAAATCGGTTCAGATTTAGATATAGCTCCCATATATATCTTTCGTCCGATTTGGCCCTTTAGTCATATAGAAGCTGTATTTTACATCCAATCGTTTTGAAATTTAGAATGGTAGAGTTTCTTGATCCATGAACCAACATTGCCGAATTTGAAGAAAATCGGTTAAGATTTAGCTATAGCTCCCATATATATGTTTCGTCCGATTTGGCCCTTTAGTCCTATAGAAGCTGTATTTTACATCCGATCGTTTTGAAATTTAGAATGGAAGAGTTTCTTGATCCATGAACCAACATTGCCGAAGTTGAAGAAAATCGGTTAAGATTTAGCTATAGCTCCCATACATATGTTTCGTCCGATTTTGCTCTTTAGTCCTGTAGAAGCTGTATTTTACATCCAATCATTTTGAAATTTAGAATGGTAGAGTTTCTTGATCCATGAACCAACACTACCAAATTTGAAGAAAATCGGTTAAGATTTAGCTATAGCTCCCATATATATGTTTCGTCCGATTTGGTCATTTAGTCCTATAAATGCTGTATTTTACATCCAATCGTTTTGAAATTTAGAATGGTAGAGTTTCTTGATCCATGAACCAACACTACCGAATTTGAAGAAAATCGGTTAAGATTAAGCTATAGCTCCCATATACATGTTTCGTCCGATTTGGCCCTTTAGCTCTATAGAAGCTGTATTTTACATCCAATTGTTTTGAAATTTAGAATGGTAGAGTTTATTGATCCATGAACCAACACTACCGAATTTGAAGAAAATCGGTTAAGATTAAGCTATAGCTCCCATATACATGTTTCGTCCGATTTGGCTCATTAGTCCTGTAGAACCTGTATTTTACATCCAATCATTTTGAAATTTAGAACGGTAGAGTTTCTTGATCCATGAACCAACACTGCCGAATTTGAAGAAAATCGGTTAAGATTTAGCTATAGCTCCCATATATATGTTTCGTCCGATTTGGCCCTTTAGTCCTATAAAACCTGTATTTTACATCCAATCGTTTTGAAATTTAGAATGGTAGAGTTTCTTGATCCATGAACCAACACTACCGAATTTGAAGAAAATCGGTTAAGATTTAGCTATAGCTCCCATATATATGTTTCGTCGGATTTGGCCCTTTAGATCTATAGAAGCTATATTTTACATCCACTCGTTTTGAAATTTAGAATGGTAGAGGTTCTTGATCCATGAATCAACACTACAGAATTTGAAGAAAATCGGTTAAGATTTAGCTATAGCTCCCATATATATGTTTCGTCCGATTTGGCCCTTTAGTTCTACAGAAGCTGTATTTTACATCCAATCGTTTTGAAATTTAGAATGGTAGAGTTTCTTGATCCACGAGCCAACATTGCCGAATTTGAAGAAAATCGGTTAAGATTTAGCTATAGCTCCCATATATATGTTTCATCCGATTTGGCTCTTTAGTCCTGTAGAAGCTGTATTTTACATCCAATCACTTTGAAATTTAGAATGGTAGAGTTTCTTGATCCATGAACAAACAATACCGAATTTGAAGAAAATCGGTTAAGATTTAGTTATAGCTCCCATATATATGTTTCGTCCGATTTGGCCCTTTAGTTCTATAGAAGCTGTATTTTACATCCAATCCTTTTGAAATTTAGAATGGTAGAGTTTATTGATCCATGAACCAATACTACCGAATTTATATTTCAGAGTTATTCAATATTACGAGAGTGGTGTAGGGTATTATATAGTCGGCCCCGCCCGACTTAACCCTTTCCTTACTGGTTTTTCTTTGGGTTTGTTTACTCAAATCAACTCAAACGGGATTTTATATGCACTCTGCATGGTTGTAGCTGGGAAACCCGAACGAAAAAAAACGAATGAACAACATTCACACCAGCAAACAATTCAGCCACCACTAAATGTTAGATTGATTGATATAACTTTTGCCATTCATTTCATCTCATTTTCCTTGTTTTTATTTTTTTTAAAATACAAAATATATATCTGCCTGGCTTGATAACAATATAACAATGTAATATTATCACTAAAATACCATATTTTCCATATAAGTGTATTGAAAAACATAGTGTGTCTGGCCAGATACATGTGCTACGTATGCGACTATCGGAACATGTGCATGACGGAGGGTTAAATTAATATTAATCCTGTAAAATTTTGTAGTTTTTGAATTATAGTTTGAATTATAACAGCGAACTTCTCAATTAAGGAATACTCGTACAACGTATAAGTATATTAGCCTTTCTCTAACCCTATTCAGAAAATCTCATTAAATCAAGTAAGTGTCACTTGACTTTTCATCAGCACAAATCACGCACAATACAGTTACCACAAATTACTGACTATCTTAAATCTGTCACACATAATGTAATTATCGTTTATTAGAGCTGATGGAAATATCTACGAACCGTTGGCAGGAATGATTGATTTTTTGGTCGTGCATAGTTCGGTTTTTAGATACTTAACGTCTTACGAGTCAGCCCAACGCAACCGCAATGACATACACAATTTTAACAATATAATTAAAGAAGTGAATTCCGTTGAAATCGCTGCTTTGTGGCTATACTAGGAGCTCACATGAATGTGTACGAGTATATGGAAAGGTTGAAGGAGAATTCTAAAGCAATCAGTGGAAAATATGAAAGACAAAGAAGGACACTTTAGTTAGCTTTAATTTAAAGAATATTCCAATAGCCCTGACATATTTTAAACTTGTTGTTAAAATTATTTAGTGATTTATGGAATTTATACAAAAACGGAACTCAAAACTGCTATCTTTTGAATAATTGGTAAAGATGTCTACCAAACAATATTTCGAAAAATTTGGTAATTGTTGTGCACATATTTGAACACTGTGCTAATTAACAAATAAAATCGCCAAAAGAAAATATATTATTGTATCACAAAAATATGTACATATACATAATTCCTCCATTCTGTCGGTCAGTGGTAATGACATAGACACTCACTTTATGCAGGGCATCGCTCATACGCGCTAATGTGGACTACAGAAATGATTTTTTTCTGGTTAGTCGTGTGATTTTTATACCCTACACCATTTATATTAGAGGATTTCCATCCTAAGTGATCGCTGTATTTTCGCCTCATATCACGGATTTTAGTGAAACTTTGTATAATGGTTATACTAAGCATAATAAATAACTCATGCAAATTATTTTGAAAAAAATATCCAACAGGTGTGGCGATTTTAAAATTAAAAAAATTATTAAAAAAAAGTATATCTTTTTATCGGTAAAAGCCTTTAATATAGGACTTTTCCAAAATTTAAAATGAAATTTAAATAGAATATCTTTTCTAAATTTTAAAAAAATTTATTAAAATTATTTAGAAAAAAATTAAATTGATATTTTGTGAAAATTATAGAGTAGATGTGTGATATTACAAAAAGTACATAACTTTTTAAAGGGTCTACAGATTTTAGCAACGTTGGTGTCGGATCAAAGGTTTTATGCTCTACGTATCGCTAAATAAAGAATAACTTAGTTTCAACGGCATGGACCAAATAATAGCATGTTTTTCTTACTTACTTTAAAATGTTTAAATTCAACGTTGCAGAAAAAGTAGAAGGCCATGTCCTATTACCTTAAAACCTATTTACAATGTACTCTAATGCCTAATACAGCATTTTCATCAATTACAAAACCCAACTTCAACTTTAAGCACGTATTTTGTAAAAAGCCATGAAAAAAGTAAACTACTACTTTTTGCAAAGATTGTCCTTGCGCGACTTTAAGGGAATTTCTAATTTTTTTTCTTTTTGGTACAGAACTGTTGGCGTCGTGACACAACTTTCGGGTGCATTTTAGAAAATACTGGGACAAACCTGCCATAAAGATTTATTTTTTCTCGAGAACGGCTAAAAGGGCCATCGTGGAACTTGGCTATATTGTAAAAAACGATTTGGCCTAAAATATAAAAAATAAAATTTAAAAATAAAAAGGGGATTTTTTTAAAATAATTTTAATACATTTTTTTTAAAAAAAATTAGAAAAAGAATTCTATTTAAATTTGTTTTCTATTTTTCATTAAGAGTGCAATTAATTACTAACATTTTGCAAAACGTTCTAGATTGATAGCTTTTATATCTTTTAAGATATAATTTTTTTTAATACATAATCGAAATCAATCGAACATTTTAAAATCGCCATAGAAGGCCTATTGTTTATTTTTTCCAAAAAAATTGCATGGGTTTATGACTACACTTAGTACTACCATTTAACTGCTGTTTAAAGCTTGTATAACATATTTCTTTTCTGCGGTAGTCCAATTACGAGCGATTCGTTATCGAAATAATCTTTAAAAATCCGATTTTTCTTTAATAGCAAGTAAAAGCGATAGCAACTTCAGGTTGCTATCATTTCTAAACCGCTAGTCTGATAGCTGACAGATTTGTTTCAGTGACAGTTCATTTTATTGTTTACAAGCTTACAAAAGCATTTTGATCTATTGCATTCAGAAAAAAGTTATTCGTGATGGAATTCAAGCGTGATAGTGTGATTGCTTTATATTTGGGTGGAAAAACACAAGTGGCTATCGTATAAGCCATCCAGCATTTAAATGTGAATAAGTCTTTTGTTTCTCGTACCATTGCTCGTTACCGTGATACTGGCAGTGTTGCATCGCGTCCAAAAAGTGGACGAAAAAAAACGGTAACAACACCAGAAGTGATCCGAAAAGTGAAGTCCAGATTTGATCGAAATCCACGCCGCAGTGGTAGAAAAATTGCTCGTGAGCTGAACATATCGCGAGAACGGATACAACACATATTAAAAAATTAACTTGGACTAAAGCCACTGAAGTTCCAAAAAGTGCAAGAGCTCACCGATGCACAAACAAAATTTAGACTGGAAAGAGCCAAGGAGTTGCTTCGCTTGCACGAAAGTGGCCAGTTGCCGAATTTGGTTTTCTCCGATGAGAAGCCATTCCAAATTGAGCAGTTTGTGAACAAACAAAATGATCGGTTTACTTGCCAAAGAGGTGAGCTGAAAATTTACACCTTCGATTGGCCACCAGAACTCAAGCGCCGCCGATGGTAATGGTGTGGGCCGCCGTAACGGCCGATGGTCGCTCCCCGCTCGTATTCATCGACCATGGGGTCAAAATAAATGCCGAATATTATCGGAAATGTCCTAAAGACAGTATTGAAGCCCTGGGCAGACAAACATTTCGGCCGCAGACCATGGACATTCCAACAGGACTCAGCACCATCGCACTCAGCACGCGTGAACCAAGAATAGCTTAAAAAGGAGGTTCCTCGCTTCATTTCTACCGCACAATGGCCACCAAGATCTCCGGATCTCAATCCGTTGGACTTTTGTGCCTGGGGCATTTTAGAGAGTAAGGTTCGCACTAAAAAATACCAAAGTATCGATCATCTCAAGACGGCGCTTCGCCGGGAATGGGCCAAAATACCACAGAGCCACTTTCGAGCAGCGTGTGATGGCTTTGTCGGCCGTTTGAAGGCCATAATTCGTGTCAAAGGTGGCCAACTCGAACAAATCTAAACTGTTTCTAAAATGTTATGTTATTTCCGACATTTTTTGCTTTTGAACAATAAAATTTAAAAAAATTAAAAAAAATAGCGCTTTACTTTGTTGCATTACATATCAGCCACCCTGTATATACCCTCCACCATAGATAGCATGTGACCTCACAAAATAACTCAACAAGTTAGATGCTATATATGGGAGCTATATCTAAATATGGACCGATATCGCCCATTTTCAATCCCAAGTTTAGAGGTGTTACAAACGAAGTGACAAAATGAATATACCCCCTATCCTATGGTGGAGGGTATACAAATGTAGTATATGTATAGTAGATGAGAACAGTAGGAATCACAATAAGTAAGATGCTATATATGTTAGCTATATCAAAACATTGACCGATATAGCCCATTTGCAATCCCAAACAAGCTGCAACTATAAGAAGTATTTGTACCAAATTTGATCAACCTAGCTCTATTATTGCGGACTGTAGCGTGACTACCACAGACGGACGGACGGACAGACGGACATGGCTAAATCGTCTTAAAATTTTACGACGATTAAGAATATATATACTTTATGGGGTCTCAGATCAATATTTAGAGGTGTTACAAACGGAATGACAAAATGAATATACCGCCCATCCTAAGGTGGAGGGTATAAAAATGGCAGTGCTTTTTTCACAAATCGACCGTTAGACAATAACAGGTTGACAGTTTAGGAATTGGCAGATTTGTTTTTCGATATTACTTCAAAGCGCTTTGAAAACGTTAAAAATGTATATTTGGATTTAGAATATATGCAGAGATGAGGTTCTTCATCAAAAACCAACAATGCCAAATATTATTAAAATTGGTTCATCATACGTATATCGGTTTCGTCGGCTTTGAAATATATGCGGTGTGGAAGTCGTATAACTATTATTTCGCAGAAGGGAGTTTTTGTATATCAAATGCAGACAATATCAAAATTTTGTGAAATTCGTGTTATTTGTTGTAATTTTTTAACATCCTCATTTCCCAGCCGATCTTTATCAACAACAATAAATGTCTTCTGCCTAAAATTAATTCCCGAAGCAGAGGGACTTTAATTCGCCCAATAGCTAAATCTAGGAAGTCATGTCCCATTTCTTATTGTAGCCCGGTATAACCAAGCTCCATTCTATCCACAAATACCCTTTGAAACCTTTACTATTACATTTATTCTAGATTCCCATTTAAAATCTTTTGTCATCTGTGTGAACTTATTACTTTACATAACTTTTTGTGACTTTTTAAGTTTAATTCATTATGCGTTTTCATTAAGTTAGGTAAAATCTACAGTAACATAATCGTGCTAAAATCATTCTACTGTTCTGTATATTTTATTTATCTAAAACTGGGTTGAGCAAAAGTTTGTGCAAATCATTGTCCTATGATGCAACAAGACAAAATGAAGTCGACGCAGAGATCTCTAAGGGGTCATTATGAATGCTTATTCAACCTCCTATGTCTTCAGTCATTCTTCATTTTTTCAGTGATTTATATTCATTTTTTTTTTCAGGAAACCTTTGCTTCTGCTGCTTTGAAAATTTTAAAAAGTGTTTCTTGTGTGTTTCACTTCTTGATGTTTTCGTTTTCATCCTCATTCCATGTTCATGTTCCTCTTGAGCTGAAAGTTTTAAGATTTGTTTAGTTTTAACAAATATAACAATACTTTGGTTTATGCCCTGACTGACGTTTACTTTGCTATGAAGTGGTGACTGGGAATGATAACCTCAATAATATTTTCTTAAAACAGTATCTAAGAAGATATGCATTTCGTATAGTATTTACTTGTGCCAAAACAATATTTTGTATTCTTTTTTAAATTATTTTTTGTCTTTAATTGGTTCTGATATTCTAGAATTTGATTTTAGTCTTCTTTTCTCACTAAGACTCTACAACTGAGCTTCCATCAAAATCAAAAGAAGTAAGATAATACTAAAATCGGTGGTTGCCGACAATGCCATAACCTACACCACCACTTACAAAATTTTAGAATGTAAATAAATCATATCGAGAGGGACTCGAATCAGGTAAGATTTTTTATTTCAGGTAAATTAATATGTGAAATAGTAAAGTAAACTAGTTTAAATTTTTCTTCCTAAAATATAATACAAACTGTTAAAATCGTATCCCAATCGTTCTGAGGGGTTAGTAACTTAAATCGGTCCATATCTTTGAATTGGACCAATATAAAAGTAAGAAACAATGGATCCAGTATACATGATAATTATTCAAATGGAAATATCCACATTTCATGCAATCGGGTGGTATTTCTAAGATGTTAACAACTGAAATCGGACCTTTGTGAGGAGGTTATTTAAAAAATATGCATCAATAGGTTACTCCATTGAATGGTTCTTAGTTAAATTTGATTTCAGGGTTACATTTCATAGATATCTGCATGAGGACCCTTGAGCATCATGTCTTATAATGGGAAGGGAAATTTGGAAGAATTATATAAATAATCGGCGATTTTATCTACTTGTTAGAAGTAGTAATAAACCAAATGGAATATCTGCTGCCAAATGTCAGCCGGATTGGTTACACTTTGCAACAAAGTTTTTGTCGAAGGGCTTTGCTTTACATTCTTAAAAACATTCTTTAGAATTACTATATTCTTGGAAGGTGCCTTTAGTATTTGTATCATATTTTTTAAAATATATTCTTGATAAAGCCGATATACGTAAAACTAAAGTAAATAATGAGGACTACAAGTCAATAATAACACTTTCACGTGGAAATAGAAGTTTAGTAACTTATTAGAAAAAATGTGATTTTTTATAAAAAATCGTTTTTTTCTGGCACGAAAAAAACAAAAAACCAGTAAGGAAAGGCTAAAGTCGGGCGGTGCCGACTATATAATACCCTACACCACTCTCGTAATATTGAATAACTCTGATATATAAATTTTGTAATTCATGTATAAATTGTTTACATAAATTTACTTTTAGGACATTTTATACTTAAATAATACCCTGTACCACAGTGTGGTGTAGGGTATAAAAACGATTGGATATAAAGAGCCAAATCGGATGAAACGTATATATGGGAGCTATAGCTAAATCTTTACCGATTTTCTTCAAATTCGGTAGTGTTGGTTCATGGATCAAGAAACTCTACCATTCTAAATTTCAACACGATTGGATGTAAAATACAGCTTTTATAGGACTAAAGGGCCAAATCGGACGAAACATATATATGGGAGCTATAGCTAAATCCTAACCGATTTTCTTCAAATTCGGCAATGTTGGTTCATGGATCAAGAATCTCTATCATTCTAAATTTCAAAACGATCGGATGTAAAATACAGCTTCTATAGGACTAAAGGACCAAATCGGACGAAACATATATATGGGAGCTATATCTAAATCTGCACCGATTTTCTTCAAATTTGGCAATGTTGGTTTATGGATCAAGAAACTCTACCATTCTAAATTTCAAAACGATCGGATGTAAAATACAGCTTCTATATGACTAAAGGGCCAAATCGGACGAAACATATATATGGGAGCTATAGCTAAATCTTAACCGATTTTCTTCAAATTCGGCTATGTTGGTTCATGGATCAAGAAACTCTACCATTCTAAATTTCAAATCGATCGGATGTAAAATACAGCTTCTATAGGACTAAAGGACCAAATCGGACGAAAGATATATATGGGAGCTATATCTAAATCTGAACCGATTTTCTTCAAGTTCGGCAATGTTGGTTCATGGATCAAGAAACTCTATCATTCTAATTTTCAAAACGATCGTATGTAAAATACAGCTTCTATAGGACTAAAGGGCCAAATCGGACGAAACATATATATGGGAGCTATAGCTAAATCTTAACCGATTTTCTTCAAATTCAGCAATGTTGGTTCATGGATCAAGGAACTCTACCATTCTAAATTTCAGAACGATCGGATGTAAAATACAGCTTCTATAGGACTAAAGGGCCAAATCGGACGAAAGATATATATGGGAGCTATATCTAAATCTGAACCGATTTCAACCAAATTCAATAGCGATCTTAACAGCCGCGAAATACTCTAAACTGCAAAATTTCAGAACGATCGGAGTGAAATTGCGACCTGTAGTCGACGAACAACTTTACATGGACGGACGGACGGACGGACGGACATCGTTAAATCGACTCAGCTAGTGATTCTGAGTCGATCGGTATACTTTAAGGTGGGTCTAGCTGTGTTATTTTAAGGTGTTACAAACATCTGCCGTGAAACAAACTTATAATACCCTGTACCACAGTGTGGTGTAGGGTATAAAAAATTTAAAAAAACGCAAAAAACGCAAAAAAGTATCTATTGCATTTTTGAAAGCTAGCATACTAACGAAGAAAACAGTGCCAATATGAAAACAATCTATGGAAAAATGTAGAAATAGTTACACTTTTGATATAAATAAGATAATTTCAATATCATCCGGTTTTTATATCACCCCATTGTAAACAAAGGTATACGAGTCTGTGGGCCAAAAGTGTAACACATCGATGGAGTGAGAGACCCCAAGAATATTTAGCGGAAATCCGTTTTGGGCCATTTTAGCAATGTCCATCTGTCTGTCTTGTTGTTGCGCACGGTAACCTCCCACAGGATTAACCGATTGACTTAAAATTTTGTATGTGTCAATATTTTTCCATCTCAGGCTGTGGTCAAAAATGGACTATGTTGGTCCACTCCTTCCAGTACCTCACCCACAAAGGGTCAACATTTAGTGAAATACTGATTATCTCATAACTTCTATACTAGTAATCGGAATCTTTCACATTTCCACACATAGTATTAGTTTCTTTGTCACTATCATCTCGAAAAAAAATGGGCAATGTTTCCACGCCCCTTTTGGTACCTCCCATACAAATGGACAATTTTGCACAAAAAGTTAACTGCTTATAACTTTGAATCCAGTCCATATAAATACTTGATAGTTTTCGATGTGTAATGCTTTTATTGTACACAGTCCCGTAAAATGGGCGTTATTGGCACGCCCATTTTGGTTTCTCCCACACAATTTGAAAATAAAATCAAAGGCTTATAACATCGATTCCAGCACACTCCAACACTTGCAATTTTCTATAGTGTAATGTTTTTATAATACCCATAGGGAATAGTGGGCCATTTAAAATTTTAAATTTGAACTCCCGATTTCTTCGGCTGAAAAAATGATCAGTACTTTTTTATAGCCGTTTCAATTTTAAAATTTTAAATGGCCCACATGTACCTGAGTCCATCCCTAAAATTCTCAATTTTCGAGACAGTTGTAGTCATATGAATGATATTGTGTTCCATTATTAAATGACAAAGTTCAACCTTTCATTAAAACCAGAAATTTGGAAAAATTATGTATTAATATTATGTGAAAATATTATGAGCTAATAAATTTTGGTATGTTTTGGGCATTTTTAACGGGAGCTACTAAAACGGGAAAACTCCCATCTTTAACAGGACTGTAGGAAATTGAAAACCTTAATACCGCAAAAATTTCGAGTAATTATATGCATTGGTATTCATGATATAATTATGAATACCAACGCAGGCTTACCTCCAAAAGGGGTGTGATAATTACACCCATTTTATGAGTTATGTAAATATTTGTATGCACTGGTATTCAAGTTATAAGCTGTTAACTTTTCGTACCAAGTGGTACCTTTGTGTGAGAGGTACCAGAAGAGACATGTCAATAACGTCCATTTCTCAGTGGACTGAAGGTACTATAAAACCTTTACGCTGTACAAAATGTCATGTATTTGTATGCACTTATTAGCTGTTAACTTTGGTGTAAAATAGTGCATTTGTGTGGGAGGTACCAAAAGGGGAGTGGTAACTGCGCCCATTTTTCTCGGGATGATAGAGACTAAGGAACTAATACTATGTGTGGAATTTCAGAAGATTCGAATAAGTAGTATGGAAGTTATTATAGAATCAATATTTTATTAAAATTTTACCCTTTGTGGCGGAGGAACTAGTAGAAGTGAACCAATATAGCCTATCTTCGAACTTAGCCGGAGATAGAAAAACATATTACGGCATACTACATAATTTTGAAGTCATTCGGTTACTTCTATCGCGAGTTATCGTCCGCACCAGCCAGCAGACATACAGACAGATAGACGGACGGATGGACGGACATTGCTCATTCGACTTAAAACGACCCAAGACGAATATCCGCCGGACATACTTAGGGTGTTAGGTCACTCCTTCGATGTGTTACACTTTGGCCGTAGCAAATAACATATACCTTCGCATCACTAAAGTGAGGGTATACAAATTGGCGTTATTGGCACACCACTTTTTGTACCTCCCAAACAAAATTGCCGAAATAAAAAATATGAAATTTTTTGGAATTTCTCAATTATTGGAATGTGTGTCGTAATTTATACATTTGTATATAGACTTTCTGCAAATACACGGGACTATTTCTCATTTTTTGTTATGTTTAAATAAATATATTTGAAACACAAATTTTTAAATATTATTTATTTCTGAGCAAAGAAATTGTAATAAAAAATCAATAAAATTTATTTGAAAGGCTTATTTCAAGATATAACAACAAAATATATATGCAAACTAATTTTCTCAAATAAAGTATGAGTTTATATACAAATCAAAATAATTGTTTTGGAATTTCTACAAATATATTTTGCTTACAAAAGATTTTCAAAATGTTGCAGATTTTTCCAATTTAATGTTTCATTGATTTGCTGTTATACCCACAAATCATATAAGTAGAAATAATATTTGTTTTAAAGCAGTAATTTGAATTTATATTTATTCCAAGTCATCAATTGTTGTTAGCCCATCGTGAACAATGTACCATTGAGCAAGATTAAACGAATTCAATTATAAAATAATTTTACGAACACTTGAAATTTCCGAAAAATTAACGTTGGATTACTTAAAAACATGGAACAAACTAATTTTTTTCCGTTTTTTATATATATTATAGTTGTTTTCGTGCCGGCAAACAACGATTTTTTTAAAAAGAATCAAATTTGTTCTAACTGTTTTATCGACAGTTACTGAACTTCAGTTTTTACGTGAAAGTGATGTTTTCAGCATTTCCAGTCCTCGAGCTTATACTTCACCCTAGAGCCATCTCCTGGGTTACAGAAGAGCCCTCCAACCCGGCTGACATATTGAAAATAATAAAGGATTCCAATCCTGGTCTGCCCGCCCATAATTGGAGAATAAGCAAGGTGGGTGAGGCGGATGGTAAAAATCGGCAGTTCAATTTGATCCTTAACGCTGAATCCACCTCCCATATACAACGTGCAAGTGCAACCCTACAGTATGGCTTCGAGACTATAGTCTTGAAGGTATACAAGCAGGATATAGTTCCCACTGCGGAAGGTGAGTCGTCCACAGTGGTTCATACAGAGCTTTCTGGAAGTGCGGAGGTATCCACGACCATTATTTCTGGTGACTCCAACTCTAACAGAAGATCTGTAACGTCCTACTCTGAGGACGAAAACTCTACTTCTGACATAGAGGTGCTGAGGGGAGTCTCCGGACTCTTTGGCGCATCTGGCGGGGACACGCTTCTCGATGATACGGACGAAGAGTTCGATAACACCCTTGTCGGGGTGGATGTTAATCTGTCAATTAGCAATGATGGTAAGAATTTTACAGATTAACCTCCATCACGCTAAAGCAGCATCAGCGGCTCTATTGCCGCGCCTGTCCACAGGTGCAGTAGACATCGTCCTGATACAGGAGCCCTACGCAGTGGGAGGAAGGGTGTGCGGGTTGCCAACTGTGAAGAACCTGCATTTTGGCCAGGAAAGATCTAAGTATCTTTCTCCTGGCTAATTTAAGTTGTAAAGACCAAACATCTGCTAGTCTGGAGATCGGTAATCGCATATATAGATAGATAATTCTTTATTATTTCTGAATTTCTTATATACATACATTATTCATTTGTAAACATAATAAAGAATGAAAATATATTATTAGTAACAATGTTTAATATTCTAAACGTCTGTTACTTTCACAACATTATATTGCTTCATTTACAAGAAATTGCCGATATTTTATATCTATTTTTAAATACGTTAAAAGTTTGCTCCAACTTCCTTCGATTTGGCCATTTAAAATGCCTCTCATTTCCGTTTCATTCAATACTGGTTTGTGGAAACACGCTATTCTATATTCCCTGAATACGGGGCATATTCCCAGAAAATGCTGCACTGTTTCAATGTGACGTAAATTGCAGAGATTGCAAAGTTTACTCCTTTCATCTGTACCGAAAGTGTTTGAATTTAGATTCAACATTCCACTGCGTGCCTTGAAGATTGAAATTATACTATCGGTGTAATAATTGTCGTTAATATACAAGGGACTTCTAGTGTGGTCCAATTCTTTGTAAAATCGTTCACTGTTATTTTTCATGGCTAAACTATTTTGAACATTACTTTGTTTCATGGATGACAGTAATTCTTTACTGAAATCATTCCATTGCTCGCTGAAATTAAATGTTTCTGGCCAATTAATGTTTAGGTGTCTAGCTTTTTTTTTTAATTCCGATACCCAAAACAGTTCACGTTCCACCAGTAAATTTGTTAGAATTTTCGGCAACCTGCTGCTTGAGTATTGAGTCAGTATTTTACTAATATATCTTAAATGTAAGCCCGCAGTATATATATGACTCTCCTCCGCTGATGTTTCTAACATTAAGATATAATTCGGCGTGTTTTTTGGTAACTTAAGGACTTTCTTCATAAAGAACCTTTGTAGTATGTCCACTTCTTCAAAATAATTAAAACCACATACTTGCGATGCGTAACTTTGAATTGAACGACATACTGCCAGGTATAACTTCCATTTCTGTTTCAAACTTATTTGATTTTTCCCCAAAATATTTTGCCACGTTGAATTAATTGCTGTTTTCGCCTGCATATTTCTACGTTCAATGTGTTTACGAAAACTTAGTTTTGGTGTAAATATTACTCCCAAATAATTGTATTCGGATGTTATTTCCACTTCAGAACCTCGGTACCACCACTTTTCTTTTTTACTTAATTTGCCTCCTCTTCGGAATACCATAATTTTGGATTTGCTCATATTGACCACTAAGTTCCATTTGCTACAATACTGCTCCAAATTGTATATCATTTTTTGCAGAACTTCGGCATCATCAGCTAAAATGACTATATCATCAGCATATAAGAGAAGTCTTATATTGTTATTGCCGCATTGCAAGCCTCCCCCAAGGTAATCATGTATATCGTTTATATACAAAGCGAATAGTAAGGGTGACATCAGGCAACCCTGCTTTACACCGGATGATGTACCAAAATATTCCGATAGCTCCTCTCCTGTCCATACTGCGTATTGAGTGTTACTGTATATTTTCTCAACAAGTTTGCTGAACTTATATGATACACCTATTTCGAACAGTTTGTAAATTAACGCTTGTCTGGAAACATTATCGAATGCGGCTTTGAAGTCGACGAAGAAGGCATATACCTTTTTCTTTTCAGATAGTTTTACGTTCACAATAGCCGAAAGGTTATATATGTTGTCAGTCGTTGAATAACCTCGTCTGAATCCCGCTTGGTATTCGTTTAAAATTTTTTGAGATTCCACCCAATTCATCAGCCTCTCATTGAGAATACCCATCATAACCTTTACAATGCAGTTTGAGAACGCTATCCCTCTATAATTTCCAGGCTCGTCGCAATTTCCTTTCTTATGAATTGGAAAAATTATAGTTTTTGCGAAGGATTCGTCGATATTTCCGTCATTCAGCATTGTATTGTACTTATTCAAGAGCAAATCGTAGAAGCTGTCTGTTGCGTTTAGAAGGAATTCGTATGGGACACGATCTTCACCTGGAGCTTTGTTCATTTTCACTTTACGTAGCATGCTTTTCAGCTCGGTTACATTTATTTGTTCATCTAAGTATTGAACTTCTCGTAGAGGGGCCGCGTAGTGTATTAGTGATATGCTTTGCTTTGTATTAAGTAGATCTTCAAAATAACGTTTGAAATTTTCGGCGGATATATTATTTCCAATCTGAAACTTCATGTTGCGAATTTCTCTTACACATTGCCACCATTCCTTGGAGCAATTCACATTATTTATCTTTTCAATGATTTGATTCATATGTTCGTCTTTACTATTTCTACACACATTTTTATAATTCTTTTGGGCCGCCAAATATCTTTCTTTAGCGATTTGTTCACCCGATTTCCTATAGGCATTTAGCAATCGAAAGGATTTCCTTCTAGCAACATCACATTTAATATTATACCATTTCTGATTTTGTGTGAATTTCATATTCGTTCGCGAGTTTTGAATGGCAGAGCATTTTATAGCATCCGTAAGATCACCTAAGCTAGGTTCTTCAGAACATTGTCTGAGATTTTCTGCAGCAGCCGTTAAATTGATTTGATACTGGGACTTTGCACTGTATTTCCATTGCAATTTCGGTAGTAAATTCATTTTGTTTGTTTGTGTATTCTCGCCATTAAATTGCATGGTAAGTATTATAGGGAAGTGGTCAGACCATGTTTTGGCATCCACTTTAAATGATTCTATATTGTTAAGCAGATCGTGACTCACTCCACATATGTCACTGACCGATGAACCAATAGTGCTAACGTATGTAAAGTTTCCTTCTTCATCTCCCTTGGTTCTACCATTTACTATTAACATATTGTTATCAGTCATGAATTCAATGATTCTTCTTCCTTCACGATTTATAACGGAGTCCTTAGACTTCCTACATTCCATTCCAGCATGAAAATATGTCTCATATATATAGTCCAGATCTTGCTCATATTCACCAATTCTCGCATTTAAGTCTCCAATTACTATAGGATCAGCTATATCTCCATAAAGTAAGCAATTAGTTAAATTTTCAAACTCATTATCCCAGCTATTTGTCCGTAAATATGTAGGAATTAGCGTAAAACACTTCTCTTTCAACGAAATTTCTATCATATTTTTGTCGCCTTTTCTGACGATACTAGCGGTGATTCCATTATTTTCTAGTTCCGTGCTTATCCCCACCAGAATACCGCCAGATGCTCTACCATAATTGCTTATTCTCTTGGCTGATTCAAAATACAGCTTAAAACCTTTAAAGTATTTCTTTGCAATTTCAAATTTTTCTTCCACCAAATGTGTTTCTATCAAAATAAATACTTTAAATTTATGTATATAGTTTAAGAACGAAGGGTACAAACATTTATTTTCAAAACCATTTATACTATACGACAAAATCGATATGTTAGTATTAGCTTCACATCTTCCATTTCTTCTACAAATATTTCCAATCATTCTTAGTTTTTTTGCTGGAGTACTAATTTGAAGTTCTTGAAGAATTGTACAAATTGCATCTGCTTTATCGCCATATATTTTCCTTAATTCGTTAACGCCATCATCATTTCCAAACATCAAGCTCTGCTCATCATTCAACCAGAACCAACTCTCCTTTATCTTCATTCGATCATCTCTAACTAGAATTCTATGGTCCTTGTTGGCATTAATAATTTGTTTCTTCAATTCCATAAATTTCTTCTTCTTTTCTTGCCTTTTCGGTCCCATATCTCTCTCTATTGAGATTTTTGTACCAGCTAGTTTCGATGTTGTCTTTAGTACTTGATTTACCGACTCCTGCGACTCCAGTTCAACGGTAACTGACATCGTACTATTTCCCTCGAAGATTTTTCTCACACCTAATACAGGGTTGCCCATATTCGACGGACCCATCTGGCAACGCCATAACTTTTGACAGAGATGTCAGATCGCTTAATGACATACCGCGTTTGAAGCGTCAGTCCAAGCAGATTTTTACCATGGAACAATACACGCCATGCGAGCGCTCTGAAATAATTGAAATTTACATTCAACAGAAGAAGTCAATTGTGAAAACTCAACGTTTTTCAAAATTACAAAATTATCATGTCCGATGAAGCCCATTTCACATTGAATGGGACCGTAAATAAGCAAAATTGCCGTATTTACGCCACTGAAAATCCTCAGGAGATTCAAGAATTGCCTCTTCATGACGAAAAAGTCACAGTTTGGTGCGGCGTTAGTGCGAAAACGGTCATTGGGCCGTTTTTCTTCCAAAACGAAAATGGCCATGCTGTTACCATCAACCAGGAGCGTTATCGCGACATGATGACCAATTTTGTGATGCTAATTATTCGTCGAAAGCGTATGAGGCAGTTTTGGTTTCAACAAGACGGCGCTCCACCGCACACAAGTCGCATAACAATCGATTTTCTGAAGAATTTGTTTCCGGGCCGTTTGATGTCGAAAAGTGGTGATTTGGACTGGCCACCGCGTTCGCCCGATTTGACGCCGCCTGACTTCTTCTTGTGGGGATATTTGAAGTCAAAGGTTTACGTTAACAAGCCAAGGACCGTAGAAGAGCTCAAGGACAACATTCGTGAAGAAATAGCCGCTATTCCGGCCGAAATGTTGGCGAAAACGATGGAAAATGCTGCAAAAAGGGCACAATACGCCATCAACGCCAGAGGCGGCCATTTGAGAGATATCATATTCAAAAATTGATGTAAACAAATCTACTTGGAACAAATTAAATGATTAAGATTGCCAACCGCCAAATTTTTATTTTTTTCTTTGATTTTTTTTAAAAAAACATGGGTCCGTCGAATATGGGCAACCCTGTATTTTTGGTTTAATATCCATTTTGTTGTGAAATATGTTTTGAACTTCAATGATCGGTTTTATATTGCTGGGAAGGCCCTTTATGAACAGTTTATTGACTTTTATTTGTGATTTCAGCCACTTTATTTCTTTTTTCATGTCATCGTTTCCCTTAACGACCTTTTCCAATTTTTGTTTTAGATTATCGTTCTCAATCTTTAGAGTATTTATTTCGGTACTGACATGGGAAATTTCATATTTAATCTCCTCCAGATCTTGCTTAGTGGGTAAATTCTATAATTTTTCATCTAAATTTGCATTTATTGTATCTTTAATTAACGAAATAAGTTCTACAGGATCCATATTAACTTTCTTTCCAGTTTTCGGTTTCTCTGGTGAAGTTTCAATTAATTTCCTCTTGGGTGTTTGGTTTTGTTGTTCCATTCAAATTTATTGCCTGATTAGGGCGTTTATTGTTATACCCGTATACCAGAAATTAATTTAATACGCCTTTATTATATGAGAGCTTATTTCATTAGCATACTTTGAGGTGTTGGATAAAACTTTTTTGTCGATACGATACGTGTGTAGTAACTGGTTGTAATTACGAGAACTGACCAATACTTCGTTTGCGTTACGACACGTATGCAATATTTTGATTTAATCGTCAGCTGAGCGATAACCGTAATCGAATACTTATCGAAGTTTGGTTTGATGCAAGAGTACAGCTGATGTTTACAAATATAACTTAATGGTGTTAGTAAAGTGAAGTGCCTTCCAGTAGCATTGATTTGTTTAAAATAAATATTATTTTAATAAATCCTCGTTTTTTGCTCACCAATTGTAAATAATGTGCCACCTCCACTTCCTCAGAGACTATAAATGTCACGGATTCTCTAGCAGCAAACTCGATGAAAACACTTGGCGCTACTCTCCAATATGATTTTTTTTTTGTGGAGCAACTATAAACACAACCGGCAAGTTTCGTAAGTATAAATCAAGACTTTTAGATTATTTCATTAGGGAAAACCTGGATACAAAACTCCTGTCGGTGAACCAACATGCTTACAATAAGGGGAAACTACAGAATCAGCCCTGCACGAACTTGTGAGCACTATCGAATCATATCCCTGCATATCAAGGAATTCACCATGGTGGCATTTCTTGACATAGAAGGGGCTTTTAACAACATTCACTCAGATGCAGTAATTGCGGCACTGTCACATCTAAAAGTTAACTCTAGTTTGATTAGACTAATTCAAAGTTTGCTAAGCAGAAGACGCATAACAGCATGTCTAGGGTCCACAACTCTAACAACGTTTGTAAACAGAGGGCCCCACAAGGAGGAGTACTGTCTCCACTAATTTGGCCCCTAGTGGTGAATGAAATCCTCTAGACCTAGAACGTTGTGGCTGCAAGGTCGTGGCATATGCGGACGACGTTGCAATCGCAGTGAGTGGCAAATTCGAAAACCTCCTCCGAGGCATTCTACAGGTGGCTCTGAACAAATTGGCTAGATTGGGCAGAAGCAGCGGTTTGGGCGTAAACCCAAACAAGACAGAATTGGTTCTCTTTACTAGGATGAATAAAGTCTCACATGTGGACCCTCCACCTCGGATAAATGGAACAGATCTACTCTTTTCTGAAAGTGCAAAATTTTTAGGAATAATTCTAGATAGAAAATTGTTATTTAGACTTAACGTATTGGAACGTGTAAGGAAGACCAACGTCGCCTTATATTCCTGCAAAAAGGCTGTAGGGTCGCGGTGGGGCCTCTCTCCTAAAATCGTCCACTGGATTTATATAGCAGTAGTTCGTCCTATACTGCTATACGGCATTGTGGTATGGTGGACGGCAACTGACAAACTAACCATCACCAACCTACTAACAAAGGTTCAGAGAACAGCCTGACTGAGCATAAGCGGAGTCTTAAGGACTACAGGGGCCGAGTCTCTACAACCCCTACTCCATATACTACCGATTAATATTGTGGCGAGAGAAGTTGCAACCAAAGCGGCAATAAGATTAAACTGCCTATCAATGTGGAGGTACAAAAACTACGGTCACATGAGGATATCAAAGTGTAGTGCTATGGTAACCGACCGAGTGGACTATATACCAACGGTGTACACCTTCGAGAGAAATTACATCACTATGATTCCCGCCAGAGATGAATGGGTTGGAAGAATACAAGGTAATAGAAACCATCTCCATTTTTACACGGATGGTTCGAAGCTTGATGAAAATGTTGGCTTCGGAGTACACTGTGCAGAGCTTAGATTGGATATATCTCACAGACTACCAGATACCTGCAGTGTCTATCAAGCCGAAATAATGGCAATATGGGAAGTAGCCAAGTGGCTGAGACGCAACATAGTAACCAATTTACTCGGACAGCCAGGCTGTCATCAATTCTCTGGAGGAAACATCCCTAAATTTACAAACACCCCATATGGTTGCCTGGGCATAGGGATATCCCGGGGAACTGCAAAGCCGATCAACTTGCTAGGAAAGGGACGACATTACAAATTCTCGAAGAATTTGCAAATATTGGTGCGCCACTATCCACGTGGAAGCTTTGGCTCAGGCAGTCCAACGAAAGATGGACAGAAATCGGCACCTGCAGAGTAGCTAGACAAATCTGGTATGAGGTATGACCTGAGAAGATCAAAATATCTCCTCGCACTAGAGAGGCAAAGATTGTCTACGTTAGTATCAGTTCTGACGGGACACTGCTTGATCTAACAGATCTTTCCAGTACCGATATTCGTACTATCGACAAATTTGTATGTATATCAAACAGGTTGGTTTCGATGACGGGGATTTCAGCCGGGACCTAGGGACCAAAACTGGTCTATGTGAGCTTGTATAAAAAATACGGCTGCCACCCTAACCTATACTTCAAAAAAAAATATAGTTAAAATACGAAAGGTAATTCAATGAAAATTGAAATTTTAGAAAAAAATAAATTTAAAAAAAACTTTACCATAAAAAAATTTTTGGTTTCATAAAATAGTATGTCTAAATCTATAGTCTAAATTAGGCCTCAGATAATAACACTATTGCAAAGTGTTATTAAGTTAGGCTTCTAAGGTATAAGAAAATCCAATCTGTTAATCTGTAGGAACATTATATAGAGGCTATATCGAAGCGAAAATGTGAAATAAAAATTTCAATATTTCAGACAGATCAGGTGAAATGATACGATTTGGTGCATTTAATAATAAGGAAAGTTCAAAGTCGACTGTATGATAGATTTTTTAGCGAATGATACGTACCTTTAAACTTACTGTGTCTTCTAGAGCGATTATGTTATATGATTTCTAGAGCAGTAACATTAAAAGAAGTTTTGTACATGAAACTTGTAGCAATTTTATTTGTTCTGAAATAGGTGAATTGTAACCAAAACAACTGTCGCATAAGCTCATTGGGTTCATAACTACCTCATAAGGCATTTTTCTCTTCCAAAATCTGAAAATGCAATTAAAAGGTTGGAGATTTTCCACGGTTAAGGAGATAAAGGCCGCACTGCTAGTATACCTCAAGGCAATACCGAAAATAGCATACAAGAAGTTTTTCTCGGGATTGGAAAAGGCACTTCTAGGAGAATATTGTATATGTGTGCGATTACTTTGATGGAGAACTATTTATATTCAGGCCCTTTTTTAAGCTTGTATAGCAGTTTTGTCTCTAATTACATTTGTTCCAAAACTGGCAATATTTGTAAAATTTTTTGCAGAATAAGAATGGAAAACATTTTATGAACATAATTTTCATCAAGACGTCACGGCCCCCTTGATTTGCCAATACGGCCGTCAGTTGGTCGTAGACCACCATTAGAGAAGCTCTGCTCTAGACCATGAAGAAGTCAAATCGTAGACTAAATTTATAGGGGCTATATCTAAACACGGACCTATTTGCTACATTTTGTGAAGGAATAGTTAAGAATATGATAAAAAAAAATACTTCCAATCGGTTATCGGTTATACACTGTAACTTCTAGAAATTGTTAGAAGTTATCGTTTTATGGGGGCTATATAAATTCACGAACCGACGTATACCATTTTCGTTTTTTGCCCAAATGAAGTCCATGTTCAAAATTTCGTATATATACTCGTAGGTTAATATTTGATTACTAGAATGTGTGGACAGACGAAGGGATTGACATGAATATTCATGTATTAAATAGTATAGTATAAATATGACCCCTAGAACATAAGCCAATTTTCTCGGAAGGAATTTCGAACAAATGGCAAAAAATCTCCTCAATTTCGGTTAAAAAACGTGGTTCGGGCAAAAAAGGGTTTACATCAAAGTTCAGAAACTCGAAACTGGAAGGACTTTATTCTAAGGCTCATTTAGAGCTAAATAAAGTACTAATTGCCAATATTCACTCAAATTATGCTATGACTTAAAATACTGATTCTTCAAAAAAAATCAAATCGAATGGTTTTTTGTTTGGGCTTGGTACTAAAAATGGGCCGATATGGTATGGTATAATTGGTATTATAATTTTTCAGGCAGAAAATATGATATTTGAAACATTGAGGTTATGTAAAATCTTAAACCGATATGATCCTACTTCAATGGCGTTCGTCAAAGCATCTATTAAAACTTTCGTAAATATCGATTTGCAGTTGCTGAGTTAATCAAATGAATACATATAGAGACAGACGGGCACGTACTAATTGTCACAGGAAGCGATTCTGAGTCAAGCGGTGTAAACATTTATGGGTCTGATTTTTATTCTTTAGATTGTAACCAAAAAATGCACTAAATCGTATCACAAAGTATGACAGTGTGCTGTAGGGTATTTATACAAAATATACACGAAACCACTAAAGCTACTATGCCAAAGAAAGAGGTAAAGTTTTCTCTTGTTCTTTTTGAATTTTCTCATATCTGAGTATCCTTTCATCATCACTGTCGTCCTGTCATCCATCAGTCCAATATCACAACGTCACTTTCACAATCCTTTTGTATAACCACAAGCACTTTTCTCGGAATGTTCAGAACCTTTTCATTACTTCTTTTTTCCACAACTTCAAGCTTTGGGATACAAGTTAGTTATGCTAAGGAATATAAAATTGTAAAAGGGAACATTTAAATGCTTGCTAGTGTTGCAATTACTGTGAACATTTCGGAATATGGTTTGGACAAAATGTTTTGATTAAACATTTGTATTGAGTTCAAGTAACGTACATGTAGCAATTAGTCAAATATTTTAAAACAAGAAAAATGTCATCCCTGGACTGAGGACAAAAACTTTACGCACAAGTATATGTTGCAATTAAAGACAAATATATATATGTTAATTAGAAGAAATCAAAGAAGTGCATGATTTTAATATGTACGAGTATATTATACTAACTTAGTTTATTCTTGGCAAAGAATAAACGAAATTAAAAATTTTATTTTTCTTTGGAGCATTTTTGTGCATCTATACAATGGTAGAAAGAAAATATTTTTAAATACGTTTTGCAAGTATTTTATGACGAGTCCAAAGTTTATATACTGATTTCTGGGGCGTGACCCCCACCCAAAGTAATCTAAAGAGTTGGCTTTGATAGTTTTATAACTCATTTAAATTAGGTCTGATGAAAAAATTCATCTTGAGTACTCTGTACTAGAAAATCTATTTTCTAGAATTCAATTTAACCTTTGGTTTAAGATAGCTTTCAGTAAATATGCGATTGAAATTTGCATTAACAATCATCCTTAATCGCAGAGGTGACATTGGAACATACGTGGCAATCGGGCAATCTTATTTATTTAAAAAGTTTTTCACGCCCATTGCTTTTACCGGAAATCCAATTTTTCAACAGGGTTTCTTTCTTTTACAGATCTATTATGTCTCATAATAGATTAAATGTTTGTGGTTTCAAAATGATTTTTGGCAACTAACATCAACAAAATTCAGCGTTACGTTTCTGCTAAATGGAAACTTTTTGTACGATTGCTATTTACCGAAATGTACAATTCATTTGAATTTTCGCATATTATTTCGAGAAATATTTTCTTTCTCTCTCCGTACTCAGTGAATACGTCAGAATTAAGTTGACAATGCATTTTAAATTGATAAAAACATCCTTTATGCTCGTATTTGGGGGAAATATCGATACCTTCATTCTAAAACATGCTAAGTCGACTTAGCATAGTTTTAGGGAGATTGCATTTTTAATTTCTAAATATTCCAAATTGTGTTCAGTCTAAATTTGGTGTTAATCCGTCAACCCAACCCCAACCCAACTTCAAATGAGTGTAAACAAAAATCTCGCACTGACCTGAAAAAAACCCTTGAAGGTTTTGTTATGGATAATGTCAACTTTCATTTGCAATTGGTCTCATCCCATTCCCATTCGGAAAGTTCGATTTTGTATCACAGTGTTATTAAAAACTTATTTCTTTTGTGATATTTTCAACATATGTATAATAATTATCTAGCGATTTGGACTGATATTAAAAGTAGTTTGTGAAGTGGTTGGCTTAAGTGCTTTTATAAAAAACTAAAAAGTCAAAAAATAAATAAAAAATAAATAAATTTAATTAATACACAAAAACCTGGATCGATTTATACCAATTTTACTAGGGATGATTGTGTTCAATATAAGGTATAAATTCTGAAATTTCATCCAGATCAATAGAAAAATGTGTTCTCTAGAGCGTCAATAAGTGACATCAGTGGGAACTTTAATATGGGAACTTTTAAATTTTTTACTAGGTCGATAAGGTCCAACATACATTACAAATACTTAAATTTCAACCAGATCAATTGAAAAATTGGTTTCTTTAGAGTCTCAAGAAGTGTCATCGGTGCGGAACTTTAAAAGGGAACCGTGTGGACTTCGGTAGCTCAGTGGTTAGTGTATTAGATTCCCAGCCAGGGCAGCGGAAAATTTAACATCAACATTTCCTGTTTCACCATAATTCAAGTTTCTACAACTAAAACAAGTAAGAAAGCTTCAGTCGGGTAAACCGACTAAGGTATACCCTCAATTTGTGAGTAATGTAATATTGAATATTACACAAATTATTCTGTCAATTTTTGTGGGAGGTACCAGAAGGGGTTTAAGAAATACACATATATGTATTTCGCTGAACAGTAGATACTTTAAATACATTGCATTGTGCCGAATTGTAACCGTTTATATGGACTGGTACATTAACGTTGAGATATTAAATTGTGGTATATTTTGTCCATTTTGTGTGGGAGGTACAAAAAGGGGCGTGGTGATAACGCTCATTTTTCACCTATAGTCATAGGCATTATAAAAGCATTACACTGTACAAAATTTCAAGTAATTGTATACACTGATATTAATGTTATAAACTGTTAACTTTTGGTTCAAAATGGTACCTTTGTGGGAGAGGTACCAAAAGGGGCGTGACAATAACGCCCATTTTTCAATGGACTGTAGGCACTATAAAAACATTACGCTGTACAAAATTTCAAGTATTTTTATACACTGGTATTAATGTTATAAGCTGTTAACTTTTAGTGCAAAATGGTGCATTTGTGTGGGAGGTACCAAAAGGGGCGACTAACAAACTAATACTATGTGTGGAATTTCAGAAGATTCGAATACGTATAATAGCAGTTATTAAAGAATCAATATTTCACAACATTTTAACCCTTTGTGGGGGAGGTACCAGAAGGAGTGGACAAATATGGCCCATCTTTGAACATAGCCGGAGATAGAAAAAAATATTACTACATACAAAATTGTAAGTCAATCGGTTACTCCTTTCAAGAGTTATCGTGCGCACCAGCCAGCAGAGAGACAGACAGACAGACAGACAGACGGACGGACATTGCTCATTCTACTTAAAATGACCCAAAACGGATCTCCGCCGAACATACTTGGAGTCTTAGGTCACTCCTTCGATGTGTTACACTTTTTTCCGTAGCAAATGATATATACCCTCGTCACACTTAAGTGAGGGTATAAAAAAACTCACCAGATACACTACCACTTCAACAACATATTATCGACCAAGTCAACAGGGAAGCTTAAAATAGACATAACACCATTAGGACTACTAACAGAAATGCAGCGCTTCTAGTGGAGAATAGAAACGGCAAAACTTAAATAGCATCCATTCTCTGAGAATAACAGACAAATGCTAATAAGCATCCGGACAACACTGAGTAAAATTAAAACAACATATACGGTTCCCGCGATAATCGGATATATGCCGGAATAAGGTCTGTAATAGAAAAAGACTTACAGCCTGTTTCTGTAACTTAAAAATTTGCTTTCGTTCGCCTGCCAAACGACAAACATCTGATTTGGGTTTCACTAACTACCATCACAACGAGAAGTCGTTCCATAATGAACTCGTACGAAAACGTAATCATTTCAGTGCAAATTTTGGTTTCTCTATCTCTTTTTGCTGTCATCTCGGCGAACACAAATGTCAGATCGAGTCACATTATTTTATTTGTCGACTGATAGTAACAATGACAAAATAAACATTATTAAAAGCAAAAAATAAGTAGATATTAATATAATTATGGTAAAAACAATTTAATAATAATAAAATTGTGTACATATTTTAGCATAAAGAAGTCAATATTGGTTGCTCGCTAAGATGGAAAACAATTATCAGTGCACAATGAGAGAGACGTGAGAGAGAGAGAGAAAGAAATGAGAGTCTTGGTGCAGCTCAGCTGACCACCCAGTGTTGCTACATCTCTGTACTATTTGTGTAAATAGTACAGAGATGTATTTGCAAAAATGTGTGTTTTTTAAGACCGGAAGTTGTGAAATTATTGATCTGGCAATTACATTATTTTCCAATTGGTAAATTGCTAACTTCATTGACGTAAGGCCAGGAGAACGAACGATAGAACGTTAGAGAAACCAAATTCCTGACGAAAGTGGGTGACTGGTTTTCGTTCGCAGAGGCTTTCGTTAGAAATACATAAACAAGACGTCGCTGAATCGACTCAAAAAGTGATTATATGCCGATCGGTATAATAAACTATGGGTCTATCTCTTTGTATTTTAGGCGTTACAAACAAATGCACAAAGTCATAATACCTTATAATAAAGCGTGGTGTCGGGTATAAACGTAACATCCACTCAGTTTGGTTTTGGACGTCGACATACATATGTACCTTTGGGCGTCGGAAGGTTAACCCGATTTTGTAGTGTAGTTCAACATCAGTTTTTACTGTGTGCTATTATAGCTAGGCAAAAGGTAACATTTATAATTGTTATTTTACCATAATCATATCTCCTAGTAAGCTATAGCTTAAGAAAAAGTGCTAAAATTGGCCAACAATGTATAGAAAGGTTAACAAGCCAAAGTACTCGTAGACATATAAATATTAGGTTAATTGTTAATATACCACAAATGTTTTCACCAAGTTCCTCATTCTGTTTAAATGAATGGAAATAATTGCCATATATACACGCAAAGAAAAAATTCGTTTCTGCGAAACGAAATATTAGACAACTACAAATCTCGTTTGCCGGAACTGAAATTTCGTTTGTTGTGACAGAAACTTATTTCGCGTAAGCAATTGTTTGTTCTGACCAAAAGAATTCCAGTCGTCGTAAACGAGAATTGTAGTTGTCTAATATTTCGTTACGCAGAAACGAATTTTTTCTTTCCGTGTATTTAATATAATTCAGCTGTGAAATGTAGAAAACTCAACAATGCATTTAATAGTACTACCCTTCACTGTAGGAAGAAGAAAAAGAAACCTTCAACGGTAAAATGCAGAAATGTTTTGGAAAGTGAGTGAAAGAGTGGGAATAGCACATGTAACCTATATGTAAACGAGGGTGAAGTGAAAATTGAAGGTGTAGACAAATAAAATGTTATGCTCAAACATTTTTATCTTAATTCATTTGAATTCGTACTAGAAAATCTATTAAACCTAGACAACCTGGGCACACAAGGGCATGGAAGTATATCGGAGATATTCGAGCTCTAATTGATAAACATGACATAAATTTTATAACTTAGTTGCCGCACAAAAAATATATTTTTAATTTCTTATTTACATTAAGAATATAAAGAAAAATATTTACATTTTATTTTTTATTTACATTAAGAGAGCGTTTTTATTTTGACTTAAATCTAATGAAATAAATGAAATTTTTGGGGTTTGCAGTGAGTTGAACCTCGGCCACAAATCGTCGGCTTAATGCTATTTTGGTCCATACACCATTTTTGTGTTTATTGAGTTAGGAGTTGATAATATGGGTTTCAAACATGCTCTTTCAGAATCTGCAATAATTTTTTCCTATCTCGTCTAGTTTTCGAGATATTGGTAGGGTAAATTTTTTTAACTATGATATTATGATATTTATGTTCTATGTCTACATTTTTCTATCGCCCTAAATTACTGTCCTTCCACACCGACCCTCTTTGTGGTCCATGTAACACAAATACGAAAAAATATTAAAATAAAAGTGGATATGGACCAAAATGCCAAGTACAAAAATTGTTCTACTCGTAACATGCTTATTTTTGAATGTAATGGCTTAGAAACGCATGAGAATCATACAAACGCCGTTGGGAACTCTATGAAATAAAAAGTGTGTAATTCTTCAGTCCCGTTTTTACCCAAACAATAAATTGCGTTTTTCTCCGATCATACAAAATGGCGTATGGAACAAAATAGCATTGAGCCGTCATTTAATGTCTAACAAATTTAGAACACCGAGGCGTATGAGTAATGCACCAATAATGTACATATGTAGTTATAAAGGATACTTTTCAAATGTTGACAACATATAACGTTAAGATTCTTTGGACACGTTATAGTTTTTTCTATACCGCTTATTTCTTTGCATTTACATACCTTTCTCGTGTTTTCACCGTTTCGTTGAGTTGAACATTTTCTACTGCTTTCGTAGTATTCCAAAATGACTTTGGGCCAGTACGAGTAAACTGTGCAAAGAATTTCCAACATCATTTGTCAGTTATTTAGTAGTTTTCAGATCAAGTGTTCTTCGAATATTCTACTTGCCTTTTGTTGTTTCTCTGATGCACTCACCCAATATTGCCGGACTCGAATTCCATGAACAAAATAAAGCATTGCAAAGTAAAATAAATGGCAAAAGGGGAAACTCCTTTATAGTAAATAGACGAGATTAGTAGAAAGACGAGTTGACAGATTGGTTTAATTGAAATAATGTAGAGGCGAATCAAAGTTAAAACAAGTAATAAAGTTCAGTCGGGTAAACCGAATAATGAATCGCCTTGAGTCTCAAAAAATAGTAGTACATTTATTTATTTTTTTGTTTTATTTTAATTATTATCAACTTAAATTGCATTTAAAAACTTTAAAGTATGTACTGGTATTAAAGTTAAGAGTTGTTTACTTTTGGTACAAAATAGTCCATTTGTGTGAGAGGTACCAAAAGGGGCGTCCCCATATGGGTAATTTTTCTCTGGACTCTAGGTACTATAAAAGCATTACACTGCACAAAATTTCAAGTATTTATATGCACTGGTATTAAAGTTGTAAGCTGTTAACTTTTGGTGTAAAATGCTTCATTTGTGTGGGAGGTACCAAAAGGGGCGTGCCAATTACAGCCAATTTTCTCTAGACTCAAGGTACTATAAAATCATTGCAGTGTACGAAATTTCAAGTATTTGTATGCACAGGTATTAAACTTAAAAGCTGTTAACTTTTGGTACAAAATGTACCATTTGTGTGGGAGGTACCAAAAGGAGCGTGGCAATAAATAAATCCAATTTTTCACTGTATTGTAGGTACTATTAAACCATTACACTGTACAAAATGTTAAGTCTTCGTATGAACAGGTAATAGAGTTATAAGCTATTAACTTTTGGTTCAAAATAGTCCACTTGTGTGGGAGGTACGAATAGGGGTGGCAACTAACTAACTAATAAGCTAATACTATGTGAAGAATTTCAGAGGATTCAAATAAGTAGTATAGAAGTTATTAAATAATCAATATTTCACTAAATGTTAACCCCTTGTGTGGGAGATACTCGAAGGAGTGGACCAATATAGCCCATCTTCGAACTTAGCCGGAGATAGCAGAAAATATTACCACATACCAAATTTGAAGTCAATCGGTTACTCCTTTCAAGAGTTGTCGTGCGCACCAGCCAGCAGACAGACAGAGGAACGGTCATTGCTCATTCGACTTATAATGACCCAAAGCGGATATCCGCTTAGAACATACTTAGGGTCTTAGGTTACTCCTTCGATGTGTTATACTTCTGGTTCGTAGCAAATGATATATACCCTCCTCTCTAAGGTGAGGGGATAATGAAAATATAAGATACGAAAGTGGATGTTGAATTGTTGTTTTTAGGAACAACAGAGCGAACCAGGTAAATTCGGTGGGTTCGAATCGTATATATCGATACCTCCATTCTAAAACATGCTAAGTCGACTTAGCATAGTTTTAGGGAGATTGGATTTTTAATTTCTAAATATTCCAAATTATATTCTGTCAAAATTTGGTGTTTATTCGTCAACCCAATCAAAAGTTATTCACAAAACAGTACAGGTCATTCGATTTGCATTATAAAGGAATTCCACACAAAATTAAAAAAATCCTCAAACTTTGATCGCCTCTCCTGAAAAACCACCTTTTTGCACTTAGCATAGTTTAGAATGGAGGTATCGATATAGTCTTCACAACGTATCGCATTCTACAGAATAATATCGATAATAGGAAATTATATAATACTATCGGAAATTATATAATACTATCGGATTATATAATACTAGCCGGTCCACCCAAATTTCATTATAGTGAAATATAGATATTTCGCGTAAAGAAATAATACATTTTTAGATCGGGCATTTTGTATGCCATAGCAGCTTTTACCCGTATGAAAATTTAACAGTACTACATATATACTTACATACTTCAATGAATATTTTCTTTCACTGACGGTTTTTTGGCGGTTTTTCGTTGAGACACGATTATATACGTACATGCCAAATCTCAAGTCAACTCGTGCAATGGTTCACCACATGTTTTTTTTACCATCATTTTAGAGTCGGAGGG
Source organism: Eudasyphora cyanicolor (assembly GCA_963930755.1). Taxonomy (NCBI): domain Eukaryota; kingdom Metazoa; phylum Arthropoda; class Insecta; order Diptera; family Muscidae; genus Eudasyphora; species Eudasyphora cyanicolor. The sequence goes on from OZ005735.1 coordinate 57,385,010, forward strand.
AATATATAATTTCTACGGAACAAAATTGTAACACATCGAAGAACTGACCTAAGAACCCAAGCATGTTCGCCGGAAATCCGTTTTAAGACATTTGAAGTAATTTCTGTCTGTCCCTCTGTCTGTCTGTTTGGTAGAGCGCACTATAACTCTCGAAAGGAGTAACGGATTGGCTTCAAATTTGGTATGTGATAATATTCTGTTCTATCTCAGGCTAAGATCGAAGAAGGCCATATATTGGTTCACTCCTATATAATACCTCCCTCATAAAGGGTTAAAATTTAATAGACCATATTTTTTTAATTATGTATATGCTTGATAAAGCCGGGATACACTCGAAATTAAAGAAAATTTTGAGGACTACAAATGTTAGTAATGCCACTTTCACGTGGAAAGTTTAGTAACTTTACTTAAAATAATTAGAAAAAATATGATTTTTTTAACACATTAATGGTGTGACCTAAAAGTTCCCAAGAATATTTGGCGGAAATCCGTTTTGGGCCATTTAAGACATTTAAGCAATGTCCGCCAGCCTGTCCGTCTGTCTGGCTGGTTGGTGCGCACGATAACTTTCGACAGGATTAACCGATTGACTTCAATTTGGTATGTGTCAATATTTTTTTCTATCTCTAAGATAGGACTAAGTTCACAGATGGAGTATGTTAGTCCACTCCTTCGAGTACCTCCCCCACGACGGTTCAAAATTTAGTGAAATATTGATTATCTCATAACTTCTATACTACTTTTCAGAAACTTTAACAATTCCATACAAAGTATTAGTTTCTTGGTCGCTATCATCTTGAGAAAAATGGGCAAAGTTGCCACACCCCTTTTGGTACCACTCATACAAATGGACCGTTTTGTCAAAAAGTTAACTTCTTATAACTTTGATTCCAGTCCATACAAATACTTGACATTTTGTGAAGTGCCTTTACAGAATACAGAGCTCCGTACACCCTTTTTGGTACCTCCCACATAAATGGACCATTTTGCACAAAAATTTAACGGTTTATAACTTGGATTCCTGCACATACAAACACTTGACATTTTCCGAAATGTAATGCTTTTATAGTAAAAGGTGGTTACATTTTAAGGGCCGATGTTGATTTTGAATAAAACATAAATTATTTAGGAAATTATTGTCATTTCTTTTTATTATGATAATATTGGTATGGCGGAGATATAGCTCCCATATATATCTTTCGTTCGATTTGGCCCTTTAGTCCTATAGAAGCTGTATTTTACATCCAATCGTTTTGAAATTTAGAATGATAGAGTTTCTTGATCCATGAACCAACATTGCCGAATTTGAAGAAAATCGGTTAAGATTTAGCTATAGCTCCCATATATATGTTTCGTCCGATTTTGCTCTTTAGTCCTGTAGAAGCTGTATTTTACATCCAATCATTTTGAAATTTAGAATGGTGGAGTTTCTTGATCCATGAACCAATACTACCGAATTTGAAGAAAATCGGTTAAGATTTAGCTATAGCTCCCATAGCTATATTTGAAGAAAATCGGTTAAGATTTAGCTATAGCTCCCATATATATGTTTCGTCCGATTTGGCCCTTTAGTCCTATAGAAGCTGTATTTTACAACCGATCGTTTTGAAATTTAGAATGGTAGAGTTTATTGATCCATGAACCAACATTGCCGAATTTGAAGAAAATCGGTTAAGATTTAGCTATAGCTCCCATATATATGTTTCGTCCGATTTTGCTCTTTAGTCCTGTAGAAGCTGTATTTTACATCCAATCATTTTGAAATTTAGAATGGTAGAGTTTCTTGATCCATGAACCAACACTACCGAATTTGAAAAAAATCGGTTAAGATTTAGCTATAGCTCCCATATATATGTTTCGTCCGATTTTGCTCTTTAGTCCTGTAGAAGCTGTATTTTACATCCAATCATTTTGAAATTTAGAATGGTGGAGTTTCTTGATCCATGAACCAATACTACCGAATTTGAAGAAAATCGGTTAAGATTTAGCTATAGCTCCCATAGCTATATTTGAAGAAAATCGGTTAAGATTTAGCTATAGCTCCCATATATATGTTTCGTCCGATTTGGCCCTTTAGTCCTATAGAAGCTGTATTTTACAACCGATCGTTTTGAAATTTAGAATGGTAGAGTTTCTTGATCCATGAACCAACACTGCCGAATTTGAAAATCGGTTAAGATTTAGCTATAGCTCTCATATATATGTTTCGTCCGATTTGGAACTTTAGTTCTATAGAAGCTGTATTTTACATCCAATCATTTTGAAATTTAGAATGGTAGAGTTTCTTGATCCATGAACCAACACTGCCGAATTTGAAAATCGGTTAAGATTTAGCTATAGCTCCCATATACATGTTTCGTCCGATTTGGCCCTTTAGTCCTATAAAAGCTGTATTTTACATCCAATAATTTTGAAATTTAGAATGGTAGAGTTTCTTGATCCATGAACCAACACTGCCGAATTTGAAGAAAATCGGTTAAGATTTAGCTATAGCTCTCATATATATGTTTCGTCCGAGTTGGCCCTTTAGTCCTATAAAAGCTGTATTTTGCATCCAATCGTTTTGAAATTTAGAATGGTAGAGTTTCTTGATCCATGAACGAACATTGCCGAATTTGAAGAAAATCGGTTAAGATTTAGCTATAGCTCCCATATATATGTTTCGTCCGATTTGGAACATTAGTTCTATAGAAGCTGTATTTTATGGTAGAGTTTATTGATCCATGAACCAACACTACCGAATTTGAAGAAAATCGGGTAAGATTTATGTAGCTCCCATATACATGTTTCGTCCGATTTGGCCCTTTGGTCCTGTAGAAGCTGTATTTTACATCCAATAATTTTGAAATTTAGAATGGTAGAGTTTCTTGATCCATGAACCAACACTACCGAATTTGAAGAAAATCGGTTAAAATTTAGCTATAGCTCTCATATATATGTTTCGTCCGATTTGGCCCTTTAGTCCTATAAAAGCTGTATTTTACATCCAATCGTTTTGAAATTTAGAATGGTAGAGTTTCTTGATCCATGAACCAAAACTACCGAATTTGAAGAAAATCGGTTAAGATTTAGCTATAGCTCCCATATACTCGTATATGTTTCGTCCGATTTGGCCCTTTAGTTTATAGAAGCTATATTTTACATCCAATCGTTTTGAAATTTAGAATGGTAGAGTTTCTTGATTCATGAACCAACATTGCCGAATTTGAAGAAAATCGGTAAAGATTTAGCTATAGCTCCCATATATATGTTTCGTCCGATTTGGCTCTTTAGATCCAATCCTTTTTATACCCTACACCACACTGTGGTACAGGGTATTATTTAAGTATAAAATGTCCCAAAAGTAAATTTATGTAAACAATTTATATATATGAATTACAAAATTTATATATCAGAGTTATTCAATATTACGAGATTGGTGTAGGGTATTATATAGTCGGCACCGCCCGACTTTAGCCTTTCCTTACTGGTTTGTTTAATAAATATTTAAATATAACCAAGCCTAATTATTTTATTCCTCTCACTTTTTTTAATTTATTAATATTGACTCCAATAATTAACAATCCATATTTCGTTATTCTACTGTCAATAGTTTATAATAAAATAAATGTTTACCTAATGCTACCCCCAGTTTTGCACCACAGTTTTTGGAAAAAGCTACGTTTTTTATCCCCTCACCTTAGAGAGGAGGGTATATATCATTTGCTACGAACCAAAAGTGTAACACATCGAAGGAGTGACCTAAGCCCTAAGTACGTACGGCGGATATCAGTTTTGGGTAATTTTAAGTCATTTGAGCAATATCCGTCCGTCCGTCTGTCTGTCTGTCTGTCTGCTGGCTGGTGCGCACGATAACTCTCGAAAGGAGTAACCGATTGGCTTCAAATTTGGTATGCGGTAATATTTTTCTCTAACTCCGGCTAATCCAAGTACAGGTGCAATTATTGTCTGATCGCGATAAAATTTGGCACGAACACTATTGCAATTGGCGAAAAACGGTTCCGATCTAGATATAATTGCCACATATACATATGTTCCTCCCGATTTGGCATCAAAACCATATACATAGAAGTTGTATTTTATATCCGATCATTACGAAATTTAGTAGAAAGAAGATTCTCAACTCAGGTACGAGTATTGCTAAATTTGGGAAAACTCGGTTCAGGTTTATATTTAGCTTTTACATATCGGCCCCTCAATAAAAGAATAGTGTATAATTTTTTTGTAGTTTCGAGAAAATCACATTTTAAGTTTTTGTGAAATTAGACTTATTGGAAGATAAATATGTATATTTTAGAAGAGAATCGATGTTTTCAATTTTGTTTGTCATTTTAATATGTAGTGAAATAATCAGGCTACATCCAGGTGATAGTCTTTAACTTTAAAAGTGCGTTAATTGTATATCAATGGGATCAAAGTACCATACTACATATAGACATTATTATTTTTAATTTAACTTGTGATCCAATTTGTGGAATTAGAATTCCATCAAAATTTTAGATTCCTATAATCCAATAAAAAAATAATGGTGTATATGCGTATATGCTATTGTTTTAGTGAGGAGACTATATATATTCCTCCCGATTTTGTATCAAAACGCTATAAAATATTTTGTCAGAAATAAGATTCCTAATTTAAGAATGTTTACTTACATTTTTTGGTATTAAAGAGCCATAGAAGTTGTACTTTACTTGTGATCATTACTAAATTTGGCAGAAATAACTTTCATTAATTAGAAAATAATACTGCTAAATTTGGAGAGAATCGTTTCAGATTTAGCAACATCCCCCATATACAAGTTCCTGCCGATATAGCATTTAAGCTCTACTGAAACTGTATTTTACGTCCGACCTTTATTTAATTTGGCCGAATTGATGAAAATTTATTTAGTTTATGTATAGTCCCGTCTATTTGCTTCTTCCGATTCTTGATCTGTGAAAGAATACTGCGCGTTTTAAGGTTATCGTTTCATATCTATTTTATAAAAATCACCATTTTCAAATCCTTCGTTAAATAAGCATTAATGAGGCGGTGTAATTAAGAACTTTCTAAACTGAAACGAACACATTTATTTAAAATTAATATCGCAATGTCGTTGCTGATCATTCGCAGTGAACGGACGTGTTTATCACATAGCGGATAGTTACCAGTACCTATTACGCAATAGCAAAAATCTGCACAAAGTCTGTAAGGCCTACATCGTAGTACCTATTACGGTCTAATACAGACAAAATAAAAATAAATTCTCTTGAGCGCGGTTCCCCAATCGTCCGACTGTCCGTCCGTTGGTCTTGGCCAAAGCCGACCACACCAAAAATGGCGAAAATCTCCCCCAAGTACTCACAACAGGTGGTGCGGTAAGGGGGAAACGTCATGTCCGACCGTCAAAACGGAAGCACAATGAGCATCGTGTAGCGCTCAGAGTTTTGACAAAGTTGGAGGCTGTTGAGGTTTCGGCTCTTACCGAAAAACAAAAAGAGTCACTTACCTGGGCTAAAGGCGTCATAGATGCTTCTAAGGCCAATGAGTCGGCTGAAAGAGCCACAAATTCAGCTGTGTTAACGGCTAATAAAGTAAAACGAATCAGATCACCTGATGAACCCCTGCCTTCGAAAAAGGCAAGAGGCCCTAATGTCACCATCAACAGGACACTCACCAAGCCCTTCAATGAAGTGGCGAAGGAGAGTCTAGTGATGGCTGTTATAGACAGAAGTAGTGAGGATGGATCCATCCTCAAGGACAAATGGAGTCATGTACAATCAGCCATTATGGCTCATTACCTCGATGTCCGTAGAGAAATGCCGGGCAAACCACCAATCTGCAACGATGCAGGATGGCATCAGGGGAGAGTAAAGCTCTTATATTTCGGTGATGCCAGATCAGTAGACCTGTATAAGGCTGCTCTGAGTCGAGCGGGTGAGGTGTGGCCGGGTGGCGAAAAAAACAACATCCCTAGTCACCCTAGAGCCATCACCTGGGTTACAGAAGAACCCTCCAACCCGGCTGACATCTTAGAAATAATAAAAGATTCCAATCCTGGTCTGTCGGCCCATAATTGGAGAATCAGCAAGGTGGGTGAGGCGGATGGTAAAAAGCGGCAGGTCAATCTTATCCTAAACGCTGAATCCACCTCCCATATACAAAGTGCGAGTGCAACCCTACAATATGGCTTCGAGACTATAGTCTTGAAGATATACAAGCAGGATATAGCTCCCACTGCAGAAGGTGAGTCGTCCACCGTGGCACTTTCTGGAAGTGCGGAGGTACCCACGCCTATTATTTCTGGTGACTCCAACTCTAACAGAAGATCTGTAACGTCCTTCTCTGAGGACAAAAGCTCTACTTCGGACACAGAGAGGCTGAGGGGAGTCTCCGGACTCTTTGACGCATCTGGCGAGGACATGCTTCTCGACGATACGGACGAAGAGTTCGATAACACCCTTGTCGGGGTGGATGTTAATCTGTCAATTACCAATGATGGTAAGAATTCTACAGATTAACCTCCATCACGCTAAAGCAGCCTCAGCGGCTCTATTGCTGCGCCAGTCCACAGGCGCATTAGACATCGTCCTGATACAGGAGCCCTACGTAGTGGGAGGAAGGGTGTGCGGTATTAGGACACCCAACTTTAAACTGCTTGTGGCCAACTGTGAAGGCACTCCAATAACCTGCATTTTGGCCAGGAAAGATCTAAGTATATTTCTCCTGACTAATTTAAGTGGTAAAGACCAAACAGCTGCTAGCCTGGAGATCGGTAATCGCATATATTGGGTGGTCTCCAGCTACTTGCCTTATGAATCTGTAGTACCGACTGCTCTATTCAGGGAAGTAGTAGAAGAAGCAACGTCTGACGAGCTCGAGCTGATTATTGGCGCAGACACGAACGCTCATCATACTATCTGGGGTAGTACGGATATAAACAATAGGGGTGATTCGCTTCTTGACTTTATTCTAACTACCAACCTTAGTATTTGTAACATAGGTAATAAACCGACCTTCACAACTACAGACAGACAAGAAGTACTCGACGTAACGTTTGCTACTGACCGGCTGTCAGACAAAATTATTGGGTGGAATGTACTGGACGACCACTCATTCTCAGATCACCATTATATTGAGTTCAAACTCGCGGAAAAAGCGCCTAAACCCGCCGTCCACAGAAATGTAAGGAAGACAAAGTGGCATCTGTATGAGAAGAATTTCAAGAAAGTCCTCAACTCTAAACTTCTGTACGAACCGAATGACAAAGCCGGTCTGGATAATCTGGTCGATCATATCACCATATCATTCAATAGGTCCCTTGAAGAAGCCTGTCCAAAAACAAGGTACAAGGGTAAAACTAAACCCCAATGGTGGACTTCTGAGCTAACGGCTATGAAAAAGACCTGCAACAAGCTATTCAATAAGGCTAAATCTACTGGGGTCGCTAATGATTGGGATGCCTATAAAGAGCAACTCAAGATCTATAAGAAGGAGCTTAGAAAGGCGCAAAGGCGCTCTTGGTATTCCTTCTGTGGTGAAGTGGAAAAGGTCTCCGACGCCGCTAGGCTGAGGAAGATATTATCTGCTTCATCATGTACAGTGGGATATTTACAGGATGAGGCAAATAACTGGACCAAAAACAGCGAGCAGTCGCTCAATGCACTGCTCGACACACATTTCCCGGGGAACTCTGTAACAGAACCCGAGGATCAGCAGGACCAACAAGAGTGCGAGTGGACTGCGAGCGTCGCTAGCTTCTTGACTGAGAGATCCAGAATAAGCTGGGCTATTAACAGCTTTGAGCCCTTCAAGTCACCTGGACCAGATGGCATCACTCCAGCAGAAATGCAGAAAATGTTAAAGTACATTATCCCCTGGCTGGAGAAAATTTATGTAGGCTGTATCAGGCTTTCATACGTCCCGAATCGATGGAGGGATACCAAAGTGGTATTCATACCTAAAGCGGGAAAGATATCACACACTAGGCCAAAAGACTTCAGACCAATTAGCCTATCCTCCTTCCTATTGAAAGGTCTGGAAAGACTTTTAGATTATTCCATTAGGGAAAACCTGGATACAAAACTCATGTCAGTGAACCAATATGCTTACAATAAGGGGAAGTCTACAGAATCAGCCCTGCACGAACTTGTGAGCACTATCGAATCGTCCCTGCATTTCAAGGAATTCACCATGGTGGCATTTCTTGACATAGAAGGGGCTTTTAACAACATTCACTCAGATGCGGTAATTGCGGCACTCTCACATCTAAAAGTTAACACTAGTTTGATTAGACTAATTCAAAGTCTGCTCACCAGAAGACGCATAACAGCATGTCTAGGGTCCACAACTCTAACAAGGTATGTAAACAGAGGGACCCCGCAAGGAGGAGTATTGTCTCCACTAATTTGGCACCTAGCAGTGAATGAAATCCTGCTAGATCTAGAACGTTGTGGCTGCAAGGTCGTGGCATATGCGGACGACGTGGCAATCGCAGTGAGTGGCAAATTCGTAAACGTCCTCAGAGACATCCTACAGGTGGCTCTGAACAAGTGGGCTAGATGGGCCAGAAGCAGCGGTTTGGGCGTTAACCCCAACAAGACAGAATTGGTTCTCTTTACTAGGATGAATAATGTCCCACATGTGGAACCTCCACCTCGGATAAATGGAACAGATCTAGTCTTTTCTGAAAGTGCAAAATTTTTAGGAATAATTCTAGATAGGAAATTGTTATTTAGACTTAACGTATTGGAACGTGTAAGGAAGGCCAACGTCGCCTTATATTCCTGCAAAAAGGCTGTAGGGTCGCGGTGGGGACTCTCTCCTAAAATCGTCCACTGGATATAGTAGTTTGTCCAATACTGTTATACGGTATTGTGGTATGGTGGACGGCAACTGACAAACTAACCATTACCAACCTACTAACAAAGGTTCAGAGAACAGCCTGCCTGAGCATAAGCGGAGCCTTAAGGACTACAGCGACCGAGTCTCTACAAGCCCTACTCCATATACTGCCGATTAATATTGTGGCGAGAGAAGTTGCAACCAAAGCGGCAATAAGATTAAACTGCCTATCAATGTGGAGGTACAAGAACTATGGTCACATGAGGATATATAAGTGTAGTGATATGGTAACCGACCGAGTGAACTATATACCAACTGTGTACACCTTCGAGAGAAATTACATCACTATGATTCCCGCCAGAGATGAATGGGTCGGCAGAATACCAGGTAATAGAAACCATCTCCACTTTTACACGGATGGTTCGAAGCTTGATGAAAAGGTTGGCTTCGGACTACACTGTGAAGAACTTAGTCTGGATATAGCTCACAGACTACCAGATACCTGCAGTGTCTATCAAGCCGAAATAATGGCAATATGGGAAGTAGCCAAGTGGCTGAGTCGCAACATAGTAACCAACACTGGCGTTGTAATTTACTCGGACAGCCAGGCTGCCATCAATTCTCTGGAGGCAACATCCCTAAATTCACAAACAGCCCTCGACTGCCGCAGATCTCTTAACGAGATGGCTGAGCAGTTTAATATACACCTCATATGGGTGCCTGGGCATAGGGATATCCCGGGGAACTGCAAAGCCGATGAACTTGCTAGGAAAGGGACGACATTACAAATTCTCGAAGAATTTGCATATATTGGTGCGCCAATATCCACGTGCAAGCTTTGGCTTAGGCAAGAAGCAATCAGGCAGTCCAACGAAAGATGGACAGAAATCGCCACCTGCAGGGTAGCTAGACAAATCTGGCCAAGGTATGACCTGAGAAGGTCAAAATATCTCCTCGCACTAGAGAGGAAACGATTGTCTACGTTAGTACAGGTTCTGACGGGACACTGCTTGATCGGCGAACACGCCAAAAGATTGGGTATTGACTCCAATGACTTCTGCCGAAGCTGTGGAGATGAGGAAGAAGTGGAGAGCATTGAGCACTTGCTTTGCGACTGTCCCGCTTTTAGTAAACGACGACTGGACATACTGGGGTCGGCCTTTTTAGGCAGCCTAACAGATCTTTCCAGTACTGATATTCGTACTATCGATAAATTTATATATCAAACAGGTTGGTTTCGATGAGGGGCATTTCAGCCCGTGGTAACACTAGGGACCTAAACTGGTCTATGTGAGCTTGTAAAAAAAATACGGCTGCCACCCTAACCTAAACCTAACCTAATATCGCAATGTCCCTTTGCGCATTTTTAGGGAGGTGTTGGTTGTTCTATCGTTGTCCCAGCCCAACTTTATCCGTCTTTCTTTACTGGTTTTTCTCTAATAGCTCTTAGACTGCACTCCACAAAGTTGATGGGTTATTATATGAATTGTTTGCAAGACAAAATTGCTTGCTAAAAACCACTTGCCTTAATTGCAATTACATTAAAGCTTCTACAGCAAGTAATGAAAATATATATAATAGCAATTTTAATAATTTTCGTCAGCATTTTTTTTCTTGAATATTGCATCCTTACTCAAAGTAGCCTAACTTCAAACAGACCACATTCAAGGGAAATCACCAAAAAATGCATTAAAATGTGTTAAGAGCATTCCAAAAGACGGGCAAACAATGAAGAGAAATGCAATGATTTCATTATATTTAAGTAATTGTTAAGTGGAGACTACACACTGAAATTTCCTATGAAACGTGCATTGTTCGTTCCTCTTTGGATAGTGCATTGCACTTCTCCGGGAATTTCCAACTATGTCGGATGAAATTGGAATGTCTTAACAGATGTTTAATATATTTAAATAAATTTAATTAAGTTTCGCAAGGGCTATGGATGAATGGATTACTTTTCACCAAAGAACCACAAATGCAAAATGATTCACTTTCCTAGAGAACGGAAGAGAATACTCAATGTGTTGAAATTTCTTGTGAAATGAAGAATGTAGACAATTTTTACAAAGAAGCAAAATTCTATGGTTACCTGAGATTATTAAGTAATCTTTATACATAACAATTAAGGAAAGATGGAAAGTCCGGCGGAGCCGACTATATAATACCCTACATCTCCCTTAAAATTAGCATAGGGGCATTGCGATTTGGAATTTGGAATAATTGGTTTCGTTTCAGTTAAGAATAACTTAGCTTAAAAAGCCCCATCAGTGCTTATACCCAGGAGGAGTTGAAAATGTTGATCATAATAAACTGGAAACTATGTCTTTAAAGCGCGCGGTATTCTTCAATAGATCAAGAATAGGAAGGAACAAATAGATGGACTACACATTATATAAGAATATTTTCATCAACTTGAATGAAAAACCTAATTTTTGCCAAATTATATAAAGATAGGACGAAAAAACAGTTTAAATAGAGCTTAAATACGAAATTGACAGCAACATGTACATATTCGTATATGGGGATACATTTAAATCTGAACAAATTTTCCCCAAATTTATCAGCAGTCGTTCCTAACTTCTATAGCGCTTTGATACCAAATCGGGAGCAACATATATATGGGGCTATATCTGTATATCAACTGCGCCAAATTTCGCAGTGTTCATTAATGTAACAAGAATCCTCCTTCTGCCGAATTTCGTACTGATCGAACATACGATACTGTTTGTACATCGCTTACATGTGAAATCGGGAGTAACATATATACGGGACTATATCTAAATCTTAACAGAGTTTTCTGAACATCTATCTATATATATAAAAGAGAGTGTCTGTTTGTGGGTTTGTTTGTGGGTTTGTTTGTTTGTATGTTTGTATGTTTGTTCCGTATAGACGTCTAAACGGCTAGACCGATCATCTTGAAATTTTCACTGAATGTACATGTGTAGGGGGTGCTGAAAATAGAGTATTTGAATTTTCGATATATCAAGTGGGCGTGGACCCGCCCATATGGGTCCAATTTTGATATTGAGAATTTTTTTTAGCTAGAGTGCTGAAATTTTGTGTGCATGCATTTAGTGACAGATTATGTAAATTTTCAAAAAATGGGCGGAATCGGACCAATGGGCGTGGCCCTGCCCATATAAGGCAAATTTTGAAATTGAGATATTTTGCACAATTTGTTAGCGAGAGTGCTGGAATTTTGTGTGTATATATATGGTGGCAGTCTACGTGATTGGTCCAAAAATGGGCGGGATCGACCCAACGGGCGTGGCCCCGCCCACATAGACCAAATTATGAAATTTTGATATCTTGCACAATTTGCTAGCGAGAGTGCTGCAATGTTGTGTATATGCATCTGGTAGCAGTCCACGTAATTTTTCCAAAAATGGGCGGGATCGGACCAATGGGCGTGGCACCGCCCATATAAGCCAAATTTTAAAAATGTGATATCTTGCACAATTTGTTACCGAGAGACCTGGAATTTTGTATATACATATCCGTTGGCGAACTACATGATTGGTCCAAAAATGGGCGGGTTCGGACCAATAGGCGTGGCCCCGCCCATATAAGCCAAATTTTTAAATTGAGATATTTTGCACAATTTGATAGCGAGAGTGCTGGAATTTTGTGTATATGTATATGGTGGAAGTCTTCGTAATTGGTCAAACAATTGGCGGAATCGGACCAATGGGCGTGGCCCCGCCCATATAAGCCAAAATTTTAAATTGAGATATCTTGCACAATTTGTTAGCTAGAGTGCTGTAATGTTGTACGTATGTATCTGGTAGCAGTCCACGTGATTTTTCCAAAAATGGGCGGGATCGGACCAATGGCCGTGGCCCCGCCCATATAAGCCAAATTTTGAAATTGAGATATTTTGCACAATTTGATAGCGAGAGTGCTGGAATTTTGTGTATATGTAGATGGTGGCGGTCTACGTGATTGGTCCAAAAATGGGCGGGATCAGAACACTGGGCGTGGCCCCCTCATATAAGCCAAATTTTGAAATTGAGATATATTGCACAATTTTTTACCGAGAGTGCTGTAATTTCGTGTATATATATCTGGAGCGGCATCGAAACAATGGGCGTGGCCACGTCCATATAAGCCAAATTTTGAAATTGAAATATCTTGCACAATTTATTATCGAGAGTGCTGCAGTTTTGGACATATGTATCTGATGACTGTCTACGCGATTCGCCCAAAAATTGGCGGGATCAGACCAATGGACGTGGCCCCGCCTATATAAGCCAAATTTTGAAATTGAGACACATATCTTGAACAATATTTAGCGAGAGTGATGTCTGGTGGTAGTCTACGTTATTGGTCCAAAAAGGGTCGGGTCGGATCAATGGCCGTGGCCCTGCCCATATAAACTAAATTTTGAAATTGAGATGTCTTACACAATTGTTTAGCGATAGTTCTGTAATTTTGTGCATATGTATCTGATGATAGCCTACGTGAATGTTCTAAAAAGTGGCGGGGTCGGATCAATGGGCCTGGCCCCGCCCATATAAACCAAATTTTGAAATTGATGATATCTTCACAATTCACAATTTCTATCACAATTTCTATTTGTTAGCGAGAGTGCTGTGATTTTGTGCATCTCACGCAGTCTACGTGATTACACAAAAAAGGGGCGGCACCGCCCATAGGAGCCTAATTTTTAAATTGAGATATCTTGCACAATTTGTTTAAGTGAGCGCTGCAGTTTTGGGTATATGTATCTGATGACAGTCTACGTGATTCGACCCGCATATGCGAGTATAAGCCAAATTTCGAAATTGAGAGTCATATCTTCCACATTTTTTTATCGAGAGTTTCGTTCCTAAATTGAGAAACATTTTTCTGGAGAACTTTGAAATGATCGGAAGTAAAGTACAACTTCTATAGCGCTTTTGTAACCAAATCTGGAGGAACATATATATGGAGGTTATATATAAATCTGAATCGATTTTCCTTGAATACTCATTCATGTAAAATAGAAACCTGTTTCTGTCGAATTTCGTACTGATCGAATATAAAACACAGTCTCTACAACGCTTACATGTCAAATTGGGGGTAACATATATATGGGGGCTATATCTAAATCTGAACCGATTTTCTCCGAATTTTGCGGTATTCCTTCATGTAATAAAAGACCTCTTTCTGCCGAATTTCGTACTGATCGTATATAAAATACAGTTTCTACAGCGCTTTCATGTCAAATCGGGAGTAACATATATATGGGGACTATATCTAAATCTGAACCGATTTTCTCCGAATTTGGCAGTATTCCTTCATGTAATAACAAACCTCTTTATGCCGAATTTCATACTGATCGGATATAAAATACAGTTTCTACAGCGCTTACATATCAAATCGGGGGTAACATATATATGGGGGCTATATCTAAATCTGAACCGATTTTCTCGGAATTTGGCAGTATTCCTTCATGTAATAAGAAACCTCTTTCTGCCGAATTTCGTACTGATCGGATATAAAATACAGTTTCTACAGCGCTTACATGTCAAATTGGGGGTAACATATATATGGGGGCTTTATCTAAATCTGAACCGATTTTCTCCGAATTTTGCGGTATTCCTTCATGTAATAAGAAATCTCTTTCTGCCGAATTTCTTACTGATCGGATATAAAATACAGTTTCTACAGCGCTTGAATTTCAAATCGGGGGTAACATATATATGGGGGCTATATCTAAATCTGAACCGATCAGTTTGAAATTCAAATATTTTCTACAATTTATTAGAGAGAGTTCTGTATTTGAGTGTATATGTATCTGGTGACAGTCTACGTGATTGGTCCAAAAATTGGCGGGATCGGCCCAATGGGCGTGGCCCCGCCAAAATAGACCAAATTTTGAAATTTCGATATCTTGAACAATTTGCTAGCGAGAGTGCTGCAATGTTGTGTATATGTATCTGGTGACAGTCTACGTGATTTGCCCAAAAATTGCCGGGATCGGCCCAATGGGCGTGGCCCCGCCCACATAGACCAAATTTTGAAATTTCGATATCTTGCACAATTTATTATCAAGAGTGCTGCAGTTTTGTTTATATGTATCTGGTGACAGTCTCCGTGATTGCTCCAAAAATGGGCGGGATCGGCTCAATGGGCGTGGCCCCGCCCACATAGACCAAATTTTTAAATTGAGATATCTTGCACAATTTGCCAGCGAGAGTGCTGCAATGTTGTGTATATGTATCTGGTAGCAGTCCACGTGATTTTTCCAAAAATGGGCGGGAGCGGACCAATGCGCGTGGCCCCGCCCACATAAGCCAAATTTTGAAATTGATATATCTTGCACAATATGTTAGCGAGAGTGCTGGAATTTTGTGTATATGTATATGGTGGCAGTCTGCGTGATTGGTCAGAAAATGGGCGGGATCGGACCAGTGGGCGTGGCCCCGCCCTTATAAGCCAAATTTCGAAATTGATATATCTTGCACAATTTTCTATCTAGAGTGCTGTAATGTTGTACATATGTATCTGGTGACAGTCCACGTGATTGGTCCAAAAATTCGCAGGATCTGACCAATGGCCCATATAAGCCAAATTTTAAAATTGAATTATCTTGCTCATTTTGTTAGCGAGAGTGTTGAAATTTTGCGTATATGTATCTGGTAGCAGTCCATGATTGGCTTACAAATGGGCGGAATAGGACCAGTGGGCGTGGCACAGCCCATATTTTGATATATCTTGCAAGTATTATATAGGAAATACATGAACATAAATGCTCGGTATGCGATAATTACAGCTGCTCACTCCAATACAATCGCAATATGATAATGTGATGCATGACCAATGAAACAAGAATTTGGAAATTTTATAAGTATACATTTCTATTTTCTGGACTTTCCACTGAATTCGGTATTTTTTCATTCAGTGAATTTATCACTAATACCAGTAAGGAAAGGCAGAAAGTCGGGCGGGGCCGATTAGGGTCATTGCGATAATAATTTGGAATAATTGGTAAATGTGGTGTGTGTGTGTGTATGTATATCTTATTTTGAACCGATAATCGCTAAATTAAGCAATATTCGTTCCTAAATTGAGAAACATTTTTCTGGAGAACTTTGTAATGATCGGAAGTAAAGTACAACTTCTATAGCGCTTTGTAACCAAATCTGGAGGAACATATATATGGAGGTTATATATAAATCTGAATCGATTTTCCTTGAATACTCATTCATGTAAAATAGAAACCTGTTTCTGTCGAATTTCGTACTGATCGGATATAAAACACAGTATCTACAGCGCTTACATGTCAAATTGGGGGTAACATATATATGGGGGCTATATCTAAATCTGAACCGATTTTCTCCGAATTTTGCAGTATTCCTTCATGTAATAACAAACCTCTTTCTGCCGAATTTCGTACTGATCGGATATAAAATACAGTTTCTACAGCGCTAATTTTGACATGGGCAGCGAAGCGCACCGGGCTCAGCTAGTCTATATATATAAAAGAGAGTGTCTGTTTGTGGGTTTGTTTGTATGTTTGTATGTTTGTTCCGTATAGACGTCTAAACGGCTAGACCGATCATCTTGAAATTTTCACAGAATGTACATGTGAAGGGGGTGCTGAAAATAGGGTACTTGAATTTTCGATATATCAAGTGGGCGTGGACCCGCCCATAGGGGTCCAATTTTGATATTAAGAAAATTTTTTAGCTAGAGTGCTGAAATTTTTTGTGTATGCATTTAGTGGCAGATAATGTGAATTTTCCAAAAATGGGCGGAGTCGGACCAATGGGCGTGGCCCCGCCCATATAAGCCAAATTTTGAAATTGAGATATTTTGCACAATTTGTTAGCGAGAGTGCTGGAATGTTATGTATATGTATATGGTGGCAGTCTACGTGATGGCTCCAAAAATGGGCGGGATCGGACAAATGGGAGTGGCCCCGCCCACATAGACCAAATTTTGAAATTTTAATATCTTGCACAATTTGCTAGCGGGAGTGCTGCAATGTTGCGCCCACATAGACCAAATTTTGATATCTTGCACAATTTGCTGGCGACAGTGCTGGAATTTTGTGTATATGTATATGGTGGCAGTCTGCGTGATTGGTCCAAAAATGATCGGACCAATGGGCGTGGCCTCGCCCACTTAGACCAAATTTTGAAATTTCGATATCTTGCACAATTTGCTTGCGAGAGTGCTGCAATGTTGTGTATATGTATCTGGTGGCATTCTTCGTAATTGGTCCAAAAATTAGCTGGATCGGACCAATGGGCGTGGCCCCGCCCACATAGACCAAATTTTGAAATTTCGATATCTTGCACAATTTGCATGCGAGAGTGCTGCAATGTTGTATATATGTATCTGGTGACAGTCCACGTGATTGGTCCAAAAATTGGCGAGATCGGACCAATGGGCGTGGTACCGCCCATATAAGCCAAATTTTAAAAATGTGATATCTTGAACAATTTATTAGCGAGAGGCCTGGAATTTTGTGTATATATATCCGTTGGCGACCTACATCATTGGTCCAAAAATGGGCGGATGCGGACCAATAGGCGTGGCCCCGCCCATATAAGCCAAATTTGAAATTGAGATATTTTGCACAATTTGATAGCGAGAGTGCTCGAATTTTGTGTATATGTATATGGTGGCAGTCTACGTGATTGGTCCAAAAATGGGCGGGATCAGAACAATGGGCGTGGCCCCGCCCATATAAGACAAATTTTGAAATTGAGATATATTGCACAATTTTTTTACCGAGAGTGCTGTAATTTCGTGTATATATATCTGGTGGTAGTCTACGTGAGTGGTCCAAAAATGAGCGGCATCGAACCAATGGGCGTGGCCACGTCCATATAAGCCAAATTTTGAAATTGAAATATCTTGCACAATTTATTATCGAGAGTGCTGCAGTTTTGGACATATGTATCTGATGACAGTCTACGCGATTCGCCCAAAAATTGGCGGGATCAGACCAATGGACGTGGCCCCGCCTGTATAAGCCAAATTTTGAAATTGAGACACAAATCTTGCACAATTTTTAGCGAGAGTGATGTCTGGTTGTAGTCTACGTTATTGGCCAAAAAAGGGTCGGGATCGGATCAATGGCCGTGGCCCTGCCCAAATAAACAAAATTTTGAAATTGAGATGTCTTACACAATTGTTTAGCGATAGTTCTGTAATTTTGTGCATATGTATCTGATGATAGCCTACGTGAATGTTCTACAAAGTGGCGGGATCGGATTAATGGGCGCCGCCCATATAAACCAAATTTTGAAATTGAGATATCATGCACAATTTGTTAGCGAGAGTGCTGTGATTTTGTGCATCTCACGCAGTCTACGTGATTACACAAAAAAGGGCGGCACCGCCCATAGGAGCCTAATTTTTAAATTGAGATATCTTGCACAATTTGTTTAAGTGAGCGCTGCAGTTTTGGGTATATGTATCTGATGACAGATACATATACCCAAAACAGATATGCGGGATCAGACCAATGGACGTTGCCCCGCCTATGCGAGTATAAGCCAAATTTTGAAATTGAGAGTCATATCTTGCAGAATTTTTTATCGAGAGTGCTGTAATTTTGTGCATATCGATCTGGTGATAGTCTACGTGAATGGTCCAAAAGGGTTGGGATCGGACCAATGGGCGTGGCCCCACCCTTATAAGCAAATTTCTGAAATTGAAATACCTTGAACAATTTGTTAGCGAGAGTGTTGTAATTTTGTAAATATGCATTTGATGGCAGTCTACGTAATTGGTTAAAAAATTGACGGAATCGGAAATCTGAAGTCTGGGGCAACGAAGTGGACCGGGTCCAGCTAGTACTTATATAAATGGGAGCTAAATTTAAATCTGAATCTAAATGTATATATTTGTTTTACCCTACACCACACTTTAAAAATTTGGTGAAATCGGTTCAGGTTTATATATATTCTCGATATATATGTTACTCCCGATGTGACATGTATGCGCTGTAGAAACTGTATTTTATAACAGATCAGTACGAAATTCGGCAAGAATAGGTTTCTCAGTTCATGAATGAACACTGCCAAGTTTGGGGAAAATGGGTTCAGACTTTGATATAGACCCATATTTATGTTCCCCATATATATGTATATCCGATCAGTAATCGTTTCAGATCTACTTTATTATGATCAACTTCATCTACTTTGGAATAATCCCTGAAGAGGCGTGGGAGCTAACTACTTTCTTTACTGAAACGAAACTAATTATTTCAAATTATTTTCGAAATGCCCCACTGTTGGGGAGGTGTAGCGTATTATATAGTCGGCCCCGCCCGACTTTCTGTCTTTCCTTACTTATTACATTTCTGTAGCTGCAAATGATTAGTGTTGTTGTCTGCAATTATTTATTTTTGATCAAAAATATTTCTCATATGGGTCAGAATATTTAATATCGACCTATGTAGTTTATTTTTGGCTAAAATGTTTATGAGCAGTTCCAAATAGGTCTGTTTTTGCAAAACACTGGTACTAATTCAAAAAGGGGAAATAATTCGACCGTTTCTTAAACAAATAACCGATTGCGACCAAACATAGCATGGTAGATGAAGAGGTGTTAGAGAAGTCAAGTTTTATATTTGGGCCCCCTATGTCAGACAGGGGCGGAGCTAGAGGGCCTCAAAGTTGGCCACATAAGGTGAAGAAAATGTTCAAGCGGGTGTAACTCATGTTTCTCTTCCGCTTTATAAAATTTCTTTTGTGTGTGTTCTACTAACTGAGGTCTACAAAAATTCTTTTCACACCTGAGAATTATCTCGAATAGTTACCGAGATATCTGCAATTGAAAATTTAATTTTTCATTTTTTTCCTTACCGTGTGCTAGTATTTTGTAAATATCGGAGCACAATATGCACCGATTTCAGCCATATCAACATGTCAAAAAAAATTGGTTCGATATACCCAATAGTACAAAAGTTATGACAACTTGAAATGGGAGCAATTTTTTCTACAGGCTTTTTTCCAAAAAAAAAAACTTTCGTAAACATTTTTTTTTAAAAATTCCCAAGAAAAATTCTGCAAAAAATGGCACATTGTGTCCTCTTTAAAACAAAGTAAACTTTGCAAAAATCTGTTCTGCCGCTCGAGAGCAATTATCTCATTTTTCCCTATTTGTAACTGCTTATAAACATGTTCGCCAAAAAAAAATTTTCGTCTATATTAAATATTCTGACCTTTTTTTATAATTCTGGCAAGGAGTATTGAAAATATTTTTAACAATTTTACAACAAGCTTGTTGCTTTTGCATAAATACGAGTATTGACGTAGACGAACTCTTTGGAATTTACCTTTGAATAATGCTGAAAATTAATTTAATTAAAACCCAAACGTCGAGAATGCAATAACTTACTTTAATTGTGTTTTATTAATTGGTAAATACAGGTTTGCAGCACTAAAAACTATGCCGCAAACAATTTAAAGATAGTAGAGTGTATACCTTGTAAAACTTTATCATGACGAAGTATTTCCGGAACAGATGTACATCTCTTGGCAGCCTTTGATTACATTAAGTACGATATTACTAAAGCAATTATTACGCAGAATTGGTGAATGAAATTCAAATTTCATGTCAGCCTTTGAATACATTAAATGAAATTTAGTTAAGATGATCATCGGATAGCTATGAATGGGTTTTATACTTTGAAATTAACCACAAGGGCAGATGGATAAGTTTCGCAAGTGTATTCCAAATGCACTGAGTATATATTATATGAAGTAATTTAAAGAGTTATAACGTAGAATGTCTGAGCGTGGCAGTTCGATATCCAGTAGCACAATTAATGTAACATACACATACTTAACGATTGAGGATTTACAATTGTATAATTTGTACAAAATGATGATGTGCTAACCTAGATGTTATATGGGCAATATGTTAAAAATGTTTCCTATTTTATCTCAGTAAAATGAGTTTCAGCCATATCGATACCTCGATTCTAAACTATGCTAAGTGCAAAAAGGTAGTTTATCAGGAGAGGCGATCAAAGTTTGATGCATTATTTTAATTTGTCTGGAATTCCTTTATAATGCAGATCGAATGACTTTTACTGTTTTGTGAATAACTTTTGATAAGTTGTCTAAATATAATTATATTTAGACGAAATATAAATTTTGTCTAAATATAATTTGAAAAATTTAGAAATTAAAAATGTAATTTCCCTAAAAACATGCTAAGTCGACTTACCAACTTTCAAAATGAAAGTATCGATATTAGTTAGAAAGTGCGGAGCGTCAAGAAGTTAACAGGGAAGGCTTAAAATCCTTTTTAGCCCATTTATTCTAAAAAGTGTTATGTTCGCTTTTAAAATTTTAACGGAGTTAGCCGTAATATGTGAATCCTACAACATAAAATAATCTTAGTAGATATTTACACGGTACACCGCACCAGGGTTCAGGTTTGTACAAGCAAATCGGTTCAGATTTATATGTAAAACCCATATATATGTGTATAACGGTTGATTCATCGTGAGATTTGATTTTCAATATGCTTTTTTTTACAGATCACGCATGACTCTTAACAATCTGCTTTGTCCTTTTTGTTGAGTATCGTTTGGCAAATCAGGCAGGCGACATAAATTTGCGTCTTATTTTCAGCGAATGGGCTCTGGAAGAACTCAATGAAAATCCGTTGTATTATCGTGAAATTTTGTTCAGTGATGAAGCACATTTCTGGCTCAATGGATACGTTAATAAAAAAATTGCCGTACTTGGGCTGTTGTTTTTACATCCATTAAGAACAACGGAATGTTGTGGTTTATTGACTTTTGGAATCATTGGTCCATATTTCTACAAAAATGAGGAAAATTAGAAAGTTGCCATTATGGTTACCATCATTGTCGCACCATGTTAACGGACAATGTGCTTCCTGAAATTCAAGTCTATGGTCTCGCTGAGCTCTGGTTCCAACAACTTGGAGCTATGAGCCATACAGCAGGTGGAACAATAACCTTGTCGATAAATAATTTTGGTGAGCACTTAATTTCACGTTTTGCTACTGTAAATTGGCAACCTAGATCGCGATATATCACACGTTTTGACTATTTTCTCTGGGAATATGTAAAGTCTGAGGTCTTCAGGAAAAAGCCAGCTACTATTGACGCTTTGCCAAAATTGTGTTGTTCGCTAGATACCAGTCGCTATGCTCGAAGGAGTCTCTCAAAATTGGACCTTTCGAATGTACCACCTCAAACGTAGTGATGACCAATATTTACATGATATCATTTTCAAACAGTAAATTGTTCTTTTAACCGATAATAAAAAATTTATGTTCACTTTCAAATTTATGTGTTTTATTTTACATTATAAACCAAACCTCATGATAAAGATCCTATTAAAATAATATACATGTGCGTTTATTTCTTCCGATTTGATATCTGGTATCGTTATGGAAGCTGTACGACTATTTCACATTAAATCACCGTAAACGTTGGTAGAGAGAAGTTTCCTAATCAAGAGCAAACTGCCGAATTTTGTTTAGATTTACATATACGTTCCTGACGATTTTGCATGTAAGCCAAATTAAATCCTTGTGCAATTTTTAAGAAATTGGTTGAACTAAATCTTTTTTTATAACGGTTGTGTTTGTTTGTCTGGCTGGGCTGACTATATACCTTTAGGCTTTCATTGCGTGTTTTAGGAATTGTTATGGGCCCAATAAATTTGATATGCCAAACTTCAGACTAGTCAGCTGTATGTGTGATTATACCCTCACTTTAGTGTGACGAGGGTATATATCATTTGCTACGGAAAAAAGTGTAACACGTCGAAGGAGTGACCTATGACCCCAAGTATGTTCGGAGGAAATCCGTTTTGGGTCATTTTAAGTCGAATGAGCAATGTCCGTCTGTCTGTCTGTCTGTGTGTCTGCTGGCTGGTGCGCACGATAACTCTCGAAAGGAGTAACCGATTGACCTCAAATTTGGTATGTGGTAATATTTTTTTCTATCTCCGGCTAAGTTCGAAGATGGGCCATATTGGTCCACTCCTTCTAGTACCTCCCCCACAAAGGGTTAAAATGTTGTGAAATATTGATTCTTTAATAACTGCTATACTACTTATTCGAATCTTTTGAAATTCCACACATAGTATTAGCTTATTAATCGTTATCAACTCGAGAAAAATGGGCGAAGTCGCCACGTCCCTTTTGGTACCTCCCACACAAATGCACCATTTTGCACCAACAGTTAACAGCTTATAACATTAATAATAGTGTATAAAAATACTTGAAATTTTGTACAGTATTATGCTTTTATATTGCCTACAGTCCAGGGAAAAATGGGTGTTGTTGTCACGCCCCTTTTGGTACCTCCCACACAAAGGTACCCTTTTGCACCAAAAGTTAACAGCTTATAACATTAAAACCAGTGTATAAAAATACTTGAAATTTTGTACAGTGTAATGTTTTTATAGTGTCTATAGCCCTGTGAAAAATGGGCGTTATTGCCACGCCACTCTTTGTACCTCCCACACAAAATGCCCAAATCATACCACAATTTAATTTCTCATAACGTTTATACCAGTGCACATAAATGCTTATAAGTCGGCACAGTGCAATGAATTTAAAGTATCTAATGTTCAGCAAAAAAAAGGTGTATTTGATAAACCCCTTCTGGTAACTCCCACACAAATTGACAGAATAATTCGAGTAATATTCAATATTACATTACTCACAAAGTGAGGGTATACCTTAGTCGGTTTACCCGACTGAAACTTTCTTACTTGTTTTTTAATCAAAAATATCTTATGTTTTATCTCATGACCTCGGCGGCATACCTCCATCCGATGTTCCAAATTTTCGATGACGCTGAGGCCTAATTGAGGTTCTATGCCGTTAATGTGCCAAATTATCTCATCCTTTAGCACTTCTATGCCGTTAATGTGCCAAATTATCTCATCCTTTAGCACTTGAATTGTTGCTGCCTTATCGACGTACACCTTTTATTTCAAATAACCCCAAAGAAAGAAGTCCAACGGTGTCAAATCACATGATCTTGGCGGTCAATTGACATCGCCACGACGTGAGATAACACGGCCATTGAATTTGTTGCGCATAAGAGCCATTGTTTCGTTAGCTGTGTGGCAAGTGGCACCGTCCTGTTGAAACCACATATTGTCCACATCCATATCATCCAATTCGGGCCATAAAAAGTTCGGTATCATCTCACGATAGCGAACATCATTCACAGTAACTGCCTGACAGGCCTCGTTTCGAAGAAGTATGGCCCGATGACATCGCTAGCCCATAAGCCCCACCAAACAAACTGAGCGAGCATGCACAGGTGTCTTCACATCTCCTACAAACGCGGTTTGCTGAAATTTGCGCACAATTCTAACGATTGTGGACACATTTGGTCGATTATGTTGATCAAAAAAACATCACGAAGAGCACGAAATGAATTTTGATTTGAACGCCCATTTTCGTAAAAGGCTTAAAAAACTTAAACGCGTTGCTCGATTGTGTATCTTTCCATGGTTCAAATTGAGTTAGACTGAATTTGAGAAATGTCAAATGAAATGCAGAAAAAAACTTGACGTTTAGGTGTGGTTCACATTCAACATCGGCCCTTAAAATTTAACTACCCTTTAGATATAGCTCCCATAAATATGTTTCGTTCGTTTTGGGCCTTTAGCCCCATAGAAGTTGCATTTTACATCCAATTGTTTAAATTGATCTTTGGAACAACAATGTCGAATTTAAAGAGAATCGGTTCAGATTTAGATATATCTCCAATATATATGCTTCGTCCGATTTGACCCTTTTGCCCTATAGAAGCTGTATTTTACATCCTATTATTTTGAAATTTAGCATGGTAGAGTTTCTTTATCCATGGAACAACATTGCTGAATTTGAAGAACATCGGTTCAGATTTTGATATAGGTCACATATCCCTTTATCGCTATTGAAGCTGTAGTTTACATCCAATCCTGTTGAAATTAAGTATTGTCGAGTTTCTTGATTCATTGACCGACACTGCCGAATTAGAAGAAAATCGGTTAAAATTTTGCTATATCCCCCATATATGTATATGTTCCGTTCGATTTTGCCCTTTAGTCAAATAGAAACTGTATTTTGCATCCAAGGGTTTTGAAATTTAGCCTGGTAGATTTTCTAGATATTTCAACCTACTTTGCCGAATTGAAAATCGGATATAGTTGCCATATATATGTTTCGTTCGATTTGGCCCTTTATATAAGCTGTATTTTACATCAAATCGTTTTGAAATTTAGCATGGTAGAGTTTCAGATTTAGCTATATCCCCCATGTATATGTTTCGTCCGATTTGGCTACAGAGGCAGACCAAATGTAAAATGTGCAAACAAATTTTAGTTGAATTAAAAATTGGATTTTCCTTTGTTATCTCAACTTACTAGAGTGTGTAGGGTAGCATATAGTCGGAACCGCCCGACCTTAGCCTTTCCTTACTGGTTCATCATATGTCAGCCTATGTTTTGATATAGACCCCATTCAGAGGTCGCTCTTAAATATAGTTGTTTGAATCAAAGATGTCACATTTTCTAAACAATTTGGCAGAAACTTTCCCGTTTTTATACCCTACACCACACTGTGGTACAGGGTATTATAACTTTGTGCATTTTTTTGTAACACCCAAAAGGAGAAGAAATAGACCCATCGTTTATTATACCGATCGACTTAGAATTACTTTCTGAGTTGATTTAGCTATGTCCGTCTGTCTGTCTGTCCGTCTGTCCGTCTGTCCGTCTGTCTGTGCATGTATTCTTGTAATCAAAGTACAGGTCGCAATTATGGTCCGATCTCGACGAAACTTTACACATATGTTTTATTTGGCCCAAGGACAATCCCTATTGAATTTGGTTAAAATCTGTTCAGATTTATATATAGCCACCATATATATGTTACCCCGGATTTGACATGTAAGCGCTATAAAAATGTTATTTTATATCCGATCAGTATGAAATTCGACAGAAAGAGGTTTCTTATTATATGAATGAACACTGCTAAATTAGGAAGAAATCGGTTCAAATTTAGATATAGCCCCCATATATACGTTACCCCCGATTTGAAGTGTAAGCGCTGTAAAAATGTTATTTTATATCCGATTAGTCTGAAATTCGGCAGAAACAGGTTTCTTATCATATGAATGAACACTGTTAAATTTGGAATAAATCGGTTCAGATTTAGATATAGCCCCCATATATACGTTACCCCCGATTTGAAGTGTAAGCATTCTCAAAATGTTATTTTATATCCGATCAGTATTAAATTCGGCAAAAAGAGGTTTTTTTATTATATGAATGAACTCTGTTAAATTTGGAAGAAATCGGTTCAGATTTAGATATAGCCCCCATATATACATTACCCCCGATTTGACATATAAGCGCTGTAAAAATGTTATTTTATATCCGATCAGTGCGAAATTCGGCAAAGAGAGGTTTCTTATTACATGAAGGAATACTGCTAAATTCGGAGAAAATCGGTTCAGATTTAGATATAGCCCCCATATATATGTTACCCCCGATTTGACATGTAAGCGCTGTAAAATCTGTATTTTATATCCGATCAGTGCAAAATATGGCAGAAAGGGGTTTCTTATTACATGAAGAAATACTGCTAAATTCGGAGAAAATCGGTTCAGATTTAGATATAGGCCCCATATATACGTTACCCCCGATTTGACTTGTAAGCGCTGTAAAAATGTTATTTTATATCCGATCAGTATGAAATTCGGCAGAAAGAGGTTTCTTATTATATGAATGAACACTGTTAAATTTGGAAGAAATCGGTTCTGATTTAGATATAGCCCCCATATATACGTTACCCCCGATTTGACATGTAGGCGCTGTAGAGACTGTATTTTATATGCGATCAGTACGAAATTCGACAGAAGGAGGTCTTTTTACATGAATGAGTATTCAGGGTAGATCGGTTCAGATTTATATTGATTGTTCCTCCTGATTTGGTATCAAACCGCTATAGAAGTTGTATTTAACTTCCGATCATTAAAATTTTCCAGAAGATGTTTCTCAATTTAGGAACGAATATTGCTTAATTTAGCGATTATCGTTTCAGAATTAGATAATATGTTTCTACCCATTTACCAATTATTCCAAATTATTATGGCAATGACCCTTATCGCATTGTTAGGGAGGTGTAGGGTATTATATAGTCGGCCCCGCCCGACTTTCTGCCTTTCCTTACTTGTTTGTTTTTAAAAAAATAAATATTCGCCCATGTAATGACAATCGCGTGAGTTCAAAACGCAAAAATTTCCCCTTCAATTTTAATGCTCTTCGATATTAAATTTTAATAAAATGCACATATGGATGTAGTTATTTATCACTGTAATCAATAATTTGATTTTAATAAATCCAAATTGTTGTGCTAAAAAAGAATTCAGAACATGAATTTTGCGACTTGAAATCACAATCGCCAATTTTAGGCGAAATGGGATTACCATCACATGGGCGATTGATAATTTAAATGTTGGATATACATAAATTACTTGAAGGATTGACTACAAATGATAACTTGGAATAAATTTAAAATGATCTATTTAAAATAGAAGTTAATGCTACATATGGTGTTATGACTGGGAGGTACAATTCGAATTAAAGAAAATAATTAAAACTGAAATTTGAAAAAGTCAGCAATGTTTTGAAAATCTTTTTAAGTAAAATATATTTAGAGAAATTTCTAAACAATAATTTTATTTGTTATTGAACACATATTTTATTTGAGAAATTTTGTTCTAATATATTAATATATACGTTCCAAATAAATTGTATAGGTTTTCAAATAAATTTAATGTGTTCAGAAATATATAATATTTCAAAATTTGTGTTACAAATATATTTTCTTTCGATTCAAACATATCAAAAAAGGCGATTTTGCTCCGTGAATGGTCAATATAAATATTTGAAATGCAGCAACACACAATCCAGCAACTTAAATAACTTTTAAACTAAATATTGTTAGCTTTAATTTGTAATAAAGAACACTGAATTTGGTAAAATATATTGTTTTTTATATTCATTTCCACAAGCACTTTTATAGCTACACAGTGCGATACGCAATAAGCATAAAAAAATCTGTGTTCACTAATTTATTTTCCAATGAATACTCTTGAAGATGGTCCAAACCCTAGGACTCTAACTCTGCCAACATATAATATATAAAACTGTCAGGCTTTATTCTTTTCTCCCCGGATTCTTTTACAACCTTTGCTACTATTCTCGCTGCCCATCAACATATTTCGGAAAGGAAAAATAAAATCTGTTTTATTCAACAGTGTGCGCTACATCTCTGTAAAGAGTATCTAACGTAATTGGGTTACGTTTAAACTAACTTCTTGAACTTTATTGAATTTTGGAAGGAAGTTTTTGATAATTTTTTGCCAAACCGAAAATTGTTTTTTTCTATCAAAAAGGCATCGCGTACTTTTTTTTGGAGAAAATTTGCAAAATTCATATGCCATAGTTGTTGTTGAAAACCATACACAATTCTTGCATAGCCAATCCGGTATAAACTCTCATATTTCACATATCTACATATGTTGAAATGTGAGATTTTTTGTATACTCCCATAAATCTTTGTACAGCACAAACTTTCAACCAATTAGAAGGCAATCGATATTCAAACAATAAAATACAACAGAAAAATTTACTTACTCGTTCGTAGTTAGAATATATGTAAATAATTGATCGTTATTTGCCGGTACCTTAAATGGTCATATAAATGTTTCTATGCTGTAGTCGTATATTTTGCATACGGACGTACGTGTCCGGCAAATATTTATGAACCTGACTCGGGAATCCAATAAATGTTCACAACTTCCAAGATTGATGTGTTGTAAAAGGCACATGTGAATGGACACAAGTGCCAGTTGTTGTAATTTAAATAAACTCCTTGTAAATCGATTGGAACACTAAATTCTAATAAATAAGCACAATTTTTCATAGAGCTTTAAGTGATTTTTGCCATTTTTGGAGAGTCATAAACTATTTATTAGTTTTGCAAACAATTGGAAATTTTAAAACTAAAATATGGAAACTTTTTTTGGTGCTGCTAATACTAGCAAATATACTCGTATGCATGTATATTAGGGCTAGTCACTTTTTTAACTTTTTTGGAATATCAAATTGCTTCTGATATTACCGTGTGGGTCGTGTAAAAATATGAAGAACTGCGCTTTTATTTTTTTAAAATTGCACAAAAACCTTCCGCACCAATTGCAATTACTGATGCTCGAAACCGATTTTTTAGTTTTGAATTCTTTCCTGATTTCAAATTAGAGAAAAAAAAAATTTATAATTAGTCTGCTAATCGCGGATCTTAATTTACTTTGATATCGTGACCACGAATCTGCTTTTTAATCTAAAAGTGGACATATAGTTTTGAGATATGGTTGTTTTAAAATTGCAAAATACATATATTTTTTTTAAATGAGCAAAACCCCTATATCTCCAAAACAATATGACAAATTCTAGATCAAATAGCAGATACTTAATCACCACATTGCAAAATATTAAAACGGATTTATGGATTCAAAAAAATTCGCAATGTACAATATTGCAAATATCGCGGACACAACAAAATATCTTGAAATGCTTTTATTTAAAGGAAATTATGTTACAGTACTAAATTTCTGCGATTTTCCTTACAAAACAATGTAATGTACTAATTAAATTTGTATCTTTGGGTAAAAATACTGTTTTCGCGATTAATATCCGAAAGGAAGCAGATCCGATTTTTATCTCTTCATAGTCGAATGGAGAGGGTGATTATAAACAAAACTTCATTTGCCGTTTTTGGCTACAATCAAGGCCAATTTCCACTGGAGGCGCGATGTATATACTGTACTGACATAGAAATTTAATAACAAAAAATTGGCATAAACAGTCTTCCAAATACCGCTATTTAAACGAATCTGCTCTTTGGTCTAGAATCTGTCATATAATTTCGGTGATATAGGGGTTTTGCACATTTGCAAAATTTTTAAACCGCCGTATTTCAAAAACTGTATGACCAATTTTAGATCAAAAAGCAGATTCGTGATCACGACATCAAAGTGAACTAAGATCCGCGACTTAGAAGACTTACTATAAAAATTTCTTTTTTTTTCAAATTTGGAAACCAGGAAAAAAATCAAAACTAAAAACTCGGTTTCGAGCATCAGTAATTGCATTCGGTGCGGAAGGTTTTTGATCGCAAAGTAAACAAAAAAAATTAATTTGTAATTAGTTCATCATCCCCTACATCGTAGTGGGATGCGCATAAGCCGCAAAAAAAGTGACTAACCCTAATGTATATACTATAAACTCAGCTCTGGGAATATCGTTGAGCGGTTTGCGTGTTCCAATTGTGTTTACTTTTGATTCGAAAAACCGTTCCATTCGATTGGAGTTAATACTCGTGATAATTTTACATTTGGAAAATTTAAAAAAAATCTCGTAAGCATTGTAAAACTTTTTAAATTCCTTTATATATGGCGAAACCAGGGCCGAGCGCAAGATTTTGTTTTGGGCGGGGGTTTCACATATGGTACCAAATTTTTTTTATTTAAAATCAATGGTTGACTTTTTTATATACATATACATATATTTATACAGCCGTATTCATAAAAACTTAAAACAGCTTTGCAAATCTTTTGTTAAGCAAAATTTGTTAAAACTGTATTCATAAAGGATTATTTGCCTAAAACACCTTTTGTAAATCATTGTTAAATGCGTGAATTTTAATATTGGTTCGACTTTACTTTAAGCGTTTGTTAAAGTGACATTTGCTTTTTCTTCATGTGCATTTGCAAAACATTTTTATGGAATTTTATAATTAACAAAAAAAAATATTATAAGACAGATCGAAAACTTTTGGATTTGTTAACCTTGATCCCCATATTATGTTCTTGGCATTGAAGTCTCCGCCCAATACAAAATGGTCTACTAGTTTTTTCAGTATCTCGGTATATTCAGCTGATTCGTGGAGGCGAATAAACCGCTCCAACTTTAAAATTATTTTTGTTTTTTAGGGTCACGGACACGGATGCCATTTGAAATGTTTCAGATTCGATTTTAATAACTTCTTGATGTTGTATAGTATCTTTTATATGACGGTTGCGCCCCCTCTTGCTCTCTGCGAAGGATGTGTGGAATTATACAAGCTACAGCCTTTAATGTTCACGAAACACGATTTTGTCAAATGACTTTCAGATATTAAAAGAATATCGACTTTTTCCTAGTGAAGGAAAATTTCTATTTCTTGTAAGTGTTTTTTAAGCCGTTGCAGTTCCATATTGCTACTCGGAAGACTAACATATTGTGTATGTTATTCGAATTGGAATTGATTTAACTTATCAATGATTTTCTCATTAATTTCATTTTGAATGTCTAATCTTTTATTTATTTTTTCTATACTTTTCAAGAGTTCAACTAACATATTTTGGTTACTTGTAACTGTCGCATAAGTTTCGTGATTTTTCGTGTTCGTTGGACGATTTGGTGGATGGTTTGATAAATTTTTCGTTGGGTGGTTATTTGGTAGAATGTTATTTCTTCGTGCTATATTCGGGGGTATTTCAGACGAACGGGCCTGGTTTCTAATTGTTTGCAATTCTTTTGCCACTTCACACCCTCTGTAATTTGCTGGGTGATTGCCGTGACAATTCACACATTTCGGTAAATTTATGTTTTGTTTTTCACACTCATTCGTGTAGTGCTTCCCAGCACATTTTACACATCTTGGTTCTCTTTGGCAATACTGCCTGGTATGATTAAAGCTTTGACACCGCTTGCATTGTGGAATGAGATTTGAGGTGCGCCTCAAAGGTTCTATTTTAACTTTTAACCGATTTACAAATTCAATTTGTTTTATTTGATTAATGTCGTCTTCTTTTGAGAACGACAACCTAAATAAAGGGATATTTTTATAGTTATATCCATTTTTTGTTTTCTCTTTCTTTATGACATTTACAGCATCTGTTGGATGGAATCCCTTCGACTTTAAGTCTTCCATAATCTCTTCTTTACTACACGAGTGATGAATCCCACGAATCATAATTTTGTGCGGTCTATCCATTTTGTTTTCATAAGTAAACCACTCAGTTTCTGATGAATTTAAATATTCTGTAAGAGATCTGTAACCCTCAGCATCGATCGTGGTAACTTTCCAAATATTGCACAATGGTCTCGATGAGCACCTTTCTTGGCCAAAATTAATTATATGAATAAAATTATTTTTTTGTGATTTCTAATCATAATTTATTTTTATAACATTAAATAAACGTTTATTACCGTGATTCATGGCATATTAGAGAAAAAGCAAATGTAACAACATATTATTAAAATCGCATCCTAAATCTGAAAGGTACATACTTTTAAATTAAATGTCAATGCATTTTTTGATATATATAAAAGCAACACTACTTTAGCATATGTAATTTAAGCTAATTTAATTTATTCAAATATTTATTATATTTGTAATTAATTCCCATCTAAATTACATTTGTTTCCATAATCAAATTTTCATCATCTTCTTCCACTTCAACGGTTCTTATTTCTTTATCCGAACTTTTGCGATGGTCTCCATGCGATTCCGGTAAAGTTTCTTCCTTAAGACCTTCACAGGTTAATAGTTCGATTACTTCTGCCGGAAGCGATAATCGTTTTCGTTGGTGGACTGAAGTATTTAAACGTAGAGATGAAATTATTGGATCGGATGTGCCAAGCGCGTAGGCCGAGTTCTGTCCAAAAGGAGCTTTGAATTCTTGTTTTCCTTTTTTTACCGCATCCTTATCATCATCATCTCTTATCTGCCATTGTTTAATATCCCTTTTATAGGCCAGGTGCAATAGGAACTCGAAAAATCGAATCCAACAATGAAATGGCCATAATTTATGTTGCCTTCAATCGGATGATATTTTTCGGAATAATAATTTTTAATCTTCATAAAGTCCTTTGATGTTGAGCCACATATTGGACAAGCTTCAGTTGATTTAGTTCCAGTCAGAACATTCAACACCTTTCCATCGATAACCGTCAGGTACAATCTAAAAGTTATTTCCACAACCTTATTTGTATCGATTTGCATTTTTAGTTTTTCCAGTTTCATAATTTGATTTTTCAAATCAGATTCTTCTTTTAAAATAACTTCTTTAGTTCCTTTACGGTTGTCGCGAAAAGGAAACATTCTGGATCGTGGGATGTGCATGGATGCTGGTATGTACTGCTGTCAAATCCGTAGCTCAGAATCAATTCAGCTGATATGAAATTGTTATTATTAGAGTTCATAACTGATGCAATAACTTTTTTTGCAACTCAACTATTCTTTCTTCAGTGTGCGATAGAAGCATTTGTAATGGCACTTTGGCAATTCTTTCATTAATAATGATACCACTTGGTCTACAACTTTTTTTCATTTCTGTTCTTCCTTGCTTACGAGCTGACACTGATGCCACAAGTCAGTTTCATTGTTTTTATCAGAAAAAAGCTCAGCAGCTTCCCTTCTCTTACTCCGATCCGATTTGATTGTGTATGAGAGACGAGGGCGCCCTGCTTCCGGTATACTTCAGTAACTGTTTCTCTATTATTCTTATGGAATCCTGAGTCTAAAGATAGCCAAACTGCATGTTTCGCTTGAAATTTGGCCAAAATTCTGTGGCACTTTTCCCACATAGATGAAAGATTTCTGCAAAATATTCGAATTTTTTCTTTCAAAGAGTGCTGAAATTCATCTGAATTACTTTGTTCGGTTTGCAAAAAAATCAAAATAAGGTCATGCCTCTTTTCTTTTGTGTGCTCCCGTAGCCAATTATTGACAAGTTCGGAATTTTTAAAGAAGGAATGGTCTGAAAAAAAATCGTATTTCTTAAAAAGTGCAAAAAAAGAGCAAGTCAGGAGTTAAAACACAAACACATGACATCACAATCTAATATTTTTTTTAATCTTAGGTCTAGCAAATGCTATCGAAATTGTGTAGGCCACTATCAAGTAAATATTTAAAGAAATCTCAATAATTTCACAGGTTGTGAACAACAAGCTGTTTTTTAAAATTCATATTTTTTATTTTTAAATAGTTAAAGTACTCACTTTCGCCTTTATTTTCCATATTTTACAATATTTGTAACTTTGTCCAATAAACCACACGAAACAATATAAGAACATTAAAAAAGAGCTCATTCAACATTTTGAACTGTTCCAAAATATGCCAACTGTGATGGTATTCTGTCTAACGGTAAACTGTTATTTAGTCATATGTCATTCAAATATTGTTGCTCTAAAGTATTTACTAACAGATTGCAATGATAAAACCAGTAAGGAAAGGCTAAAGTCGGGCGGTGCCGACTATATAATACCCTACACCACTCTCGTAATATTGAATAACTCTGATATATAAATTTTGTAATTAATGTATAAATTGTTTACATAAATTTACTTTTGGGACATTTTATACTTAAATAATACCCTGTACCACAGTGTGGTGTAGGGTATAAAAACGATTGGATCTAAAGAGCCAAATCGGATGAAACATATATATGGGAGCTATAGCTAAATCTTAACCGATTTTCTTCAAATTCGGTAGTGTTGGTTCATGGATCAAGAAACTCTACCATTCTAAATTTCAACACGATTGGATGTAAAATACAGCTTTTATAGGACTAAAGGGCCAAATCGGACGAAACATATATATGGGAGCTATAGCTAAATCTTAACCGATTTTCTTCAAATTCGGCAATGTTGGTTCATGGATCAAGAAACTCTACCATTCTAAACTTCAAAACGATGGGATGTAAAATACAGCTTCTATAGGACTAAAGGGCCAAATCGGACGAAACATATATCTGGGAGCTATAGCTAAATCTTAACCGATTTTCTTCAAATTTGTGCAATGTTGGTTCATGGATCAAGAAACTCTACCATTCTAAATTTCAAAACGATCGGATGTAAAATACAGCTTCAATAGGACTAAAGGACCAAATCGGACGAAAGATATATATGGGAGCTATATCTAAATCTGCACCGATTTTCTTCAAATTCGGCAATGTTGGTTCATGGATCAAGAAACTCTACCATTCTAAATTTCAAAACGATCGGATGTAAAATACAGCTTCTATAGGACTAAAGGGCCAAATCGGACGAAACATATATATGGGAGCTATAGCAAAATCTTAACCGATTTTCTTCAAATTCGGCAATGTTGGTTCATGGATCAAGAAACTCTACCATTCTAAATTTCAAAACGATCGGATGTAAAATACAGCTTCTATAGGACTAAAGGACCAAATCGGACGAAAAATATATATGGGAGCTATATCTAAATCTGAACCGATTTTCTTCAAATTCGGCAATGTTGGTTCATGGATCAAGAAACTCTACAATTCTAAATTTCAAAACGATCGGATGTAAAATACAGCTTCTATAGGACTAAAGGACCAAATCGGACGAAAGATATATATGGGAGCTATACCCAAATCTGAACCGATTTTCTTCAAATTCGGCAATGTTGGTTCGTGGATCAAGAAACTCTACCATTCTAAATTTCAAAACGATCGGATGTAAAATACAGCTTCTATAGGACTAAAGGGCCAAATCGGACGAAAGATATATATGGGAGCTATATCTAAATCTGAACCGATTTCAACCAAATTCAATAGCGATCTTAACAGCCGCGAAATACTCTCAACTGCAAAATTTCAGAACGATCGGAGTGAAATTGCGACCTGTAGTCGACGAACAACTTTACATGGACGGACGGACGGACGGACGGACGGACGGACGGACGGACGGACGGACATCGTTAAATCGACTCAGCTAGTGATTCTGAGTCGATCGGTATACTTTAAGGTGGGTCTAGCTGTGTTATTTTAAGGTGTTACAAACATCTGCCGTGAAACAAACTTATAATACCCTGTACCACAGTGTGGTGTAGGGTATAAAGACAATATGAAAAATTTAATTTTGGCCAAGAAAACTGGGCATTGAGACCATAGTGTATTGTTATGCAAAGACACAATAGTGAAATTCTTAATATTTGCAGTGTTTAAAAACTTTATTTATTTCAGCATATGTTGTGATACCCACTACTTTCATTGAGGGAGACTTTTTCTGTTTTGGTTGAGTTTGGCTGTTAATATGTTGTGTTATGTTAGCGTCTTGTATTTTTGAGGTTTCAGCTAAAGATGTTTCTTCTTGAGTAGTTTCAACCTGTTGTTGTTGTTTTTGTTGTTTTGCTTTCGATTTATTTTTTTGGATCTTTGTAATATCCAATTTGTTTCTCTTTCAAGTTCTTCTTCATCGGTTTCAAAGCGATCGTCAGATTTATTGGACGATTCTACCCAAGAAGAGTTTTGTTTGAAAAGCTGTTTTTTTAATTCAGTATTTTCATTTCTTAAAGTTTGTAATTCAGATTTAGTGTTATTTATTATATCGTACAATTCTTTAACTTTTTGTTTCAGTTTTACATTTTTATTTTGAATAATTAAAATTCTATTTCCTTTTAGCGGGGTACCGCCACCTGGCGGTGTATTGTCAGAACTCATTAGTTCTTGTAGTTTGTTATTTTTTGTTCAGTGTTATATTAAGTATATTAAACACAGCTTAGTTACTACCAATTTGGCAACACTTTTGTAATTTTTTCAAGAATAACTGAAAAAATAAAGTTTATAAAACCACGGAACGTAGCCCATACGGAGGAAAAAAATTTGCACCCCTCGAAGAAGTCGACAACTTCCGGATTTGTACGCGTAAAACCAGTAAGGAAAGGCTAAAGTCGGGCGGTGCCGACTATATAATACCCTACACCACTCTCGTAATATTGAATAACTCTGATATATAAATTTTGTAATTAATGTATAAATTGTTTACATAAATTTACTTTTGGGACATTTTATACTTAAATAATACCCTGTACCACAGTGTGGTGTAGGGTATAAAAACGATTGGATCTAAAGAGCCAAATCGGATGAAACATATATATGGGAGCTATAGCTAAATCTTAACCGATTTTCTTCAAATTCGGTAGTGTTGGTTCATGGATCAAGAAACTCTACCATTCTAAATTTCAACACGATTGGATGTAAAATACAGCTTTTATAGGACTAAAGGGCCAAATCGGACGAAACATATATATGGGAGCTATAGCTAAATCTTAACCGATTTTCTTCAAATTCGGCAATGTTGGTTCATGGATCAAGAAACTCTACCATTCTAAACTTCAAAACGATGGGATGTAAAATACAGCTTCTATAGGACTAAAGGGCCAAATCGGACGAAACATATATCTGGGAGCTATAGCTAAATCTTAACCGATTTTCTTCAAATTTGTGCAATGTTGGTTCATGGATCAAGAAACTCTACCATTCTAAATTTCAAAACGATCGGATGTAAAATACAGCTTCAATAGGACTAAAGGACCAAATCGGACGAAAGATATATATGGGAGCTATATCTAAATCTGCACCGATTTTCTTCAAATTCGGCAATGTTGGTTCATGGATCAAGAAACTCTACCATTCTAAATTTCAAAACGATCGGATGTAAAATACAGCTTCTATAGGACTAAAGGGCCAAATCGGACGAAACATATATATGGGAGCTATAGCAAAATCTTAACCGATTTTCTTCAATTTCGGCAATGTTGATTCATGGATCAAGAAACTCTACCATTCTAAATTTCAAAACGATCGGATGTAAAATACAGCTTCTATAGGACTAAAGGACCAAATCGGACGAAAAATATATATGGGAGCTATATCTAAATCTGAACCGATTTTCTTCAAATTCGGCAATGTTGGTTCATGGATCAAGAAACTCTACAATTCTAAATTTCAAAACGATCGGATGTAAAATACAGCTTCTATAGGACTAAAGGACCAAATCGGACGAAAGATATATATGGGAGCTATACCCAAATCTGAACCGATTTTCTTCAAATTCGGCAATGTTGGTTCGTGGATCAAGAAACTCTACCATTCTAAATTTCAAAACGATCGGATGTAAAATACAGCTTCTATAGGACTAAAGGGTCAAATCGGACGAAAGATATATATGGGAGCTATATCTAAATCTGAACCGATTTCAACCAAATTCAATAGCGATCTTAACAGCCGCGAAATACTCTCAACTGCAAAATTTCAGAACGATCGGAGTGAAATTGCGACCTGTAGTCGACGAACAACTTTACATGGACGGACGGACGGACGGACATCGTTAAATCGACTCAGCTAGTGATTCTGAGTCGATCGGTATACTTTAAGGTGGGTCTAGCTGTGTTATTTTAAGGTGTTACAAACATCTGCCGCGAAACAAACTTATAATACCCTGTACCACAGTGTGGTGTAGGGTATAAAGACAATATGAACCAGTAAGGAAAGGCTAAAGTCGGGCGGGGCCGACTATATAATACCCTACACCACTCTCGTAATATTGAATAACTCTGATATATAAATTTTGTAATTCATGTATAAATTGTTTACATAAATTTACTTTTGGGACATTTTATACTTAAATAATACCCTGTACCACAGTGTTGTGTAGGGTATAAAAACGATTGATCTAAAGAGCCAAATCGGATGAAACATATATATGGGAGCTATAGCTAAATCTTTACCGATTTTCTTCAAATTCTGCAATGTTGGTTCATGAATCAAGAAACTCTACCATTCTAAATTTCAAAACGATTGGATGTAAAATATAACTTCTATAGAACTAAAGGGCCAAATCGGACGAAACATATATATGGGAGCTATAGCTAAATCTTAACCGATTTCCTTCAAATTCGGCAGTGTTGGTTCATGGATCAAGAAACTCTACCATTCTAAATTTCAAAACGATTGGATGTAAAATAGAGCTTCTATAGAAGTAAAGGGCCAAATCGGACGAAACATATATATGGGAGCAATAGCTAAATCTTAACCGATTTCCTTCAAATTCGGTAGTGTTGGTTCATGGATCAAGAAACTCTACCATTCTATATTTCAAAATGATTGGATGTAAAATACAGCTTCTTCAGGAGTAAAGAGCAAAATCGGACGAAACATATATATGGGAGCTATAGCTAAATCTTAACCGATTTTCTTCAAATTCGGCAATGTTGGCTCATGGATCAAGAAACTCTATTATTCTAAATTTCAAAACGATTGGATGTAAAATACAGCTTTTATAGGACTAAATGGCCAAATCGGACGAAACATATATATGGGAGCTATAGCTAAATCTTAACCGATTTTCTTCAAATTCGGTAGTGTTGGTTCATGGATCAAGAAACTCTACCATTCTAAATTTCAAAATGATTGGATGTAAAATACAGCTTCTACAGGACTAAAGGGCCAAATCGGACGAAACATATATATGGAAGCTATAGCTAAATCATAACCGATTTTCTTCAAATTCGGCAATGTTGGTTCATGGATCAAGAAACTCTACCATTTTAAATTTCAAAACGATTGGATGTAAAATACAGCTTCTATAGGACTAAAGGGCCAAATCGGACGAAAGATATATATGGGAGCTATAGCTAAATCTTAACCGATTTTCTTCAAATTCGGCAATGTTGGTTCATGGATCAAGAAACTCTACCATTCTAAATTTCAAAACGATTGGATGTAAAATACAGCTTTTATAGGACTAAATGGCCAAATCGGACGAAACATATATATGGGAGCTATAGCTAAATCTTAACCGATTTTCTTCAAATTCGGTAGTGTTGGTTCATGGATCAAGAAACTCTACCATTCTAAATTTCAAAACGATCGGAGGTAAAATACAGCTTCTATAGGACTAAAGAGCCAAATCGGACGAAACATATATATGGGAGCTATAGCTAAATCTTAACCGATTTTCTTCAAATTCGGTAGTGTTGGTTCATGGATCAAGAAACTCTACCATTCTAAATTTCAAAACGATTGGATGTAAAATACAGCTTCTATAGGATTAAAGGGCCAAATCGGACGAAAGATATATATGGGAGCTATATCTAAATCTGAACCGATTTCAACCAAATTCAATAGCGATCTTAACAGCCGCGAAATACTCTAAACTGCAAAATTTCAGAACGATCGGAGTGAAATTGCGACCTGTAGTCGACGAACAACTTTACATGGACGGACGGACGGACGGACGGACGGACGGACGGACGGACATCGTTAAATCGACTCAGCTAGTGATTCTGAGTCGATCGGTATACTTTAAGGTGGGTCTAGCTGTGTTATTTTAAGGTGTTACAAACATCTGCCGTGAAACAAACTTATAATACCCTGTACCACAGTGTGGTGTAGGGTATAAAAATTTAATTTTGGCCAAGAAAACTGGGCATTGAGACCATAGTGTATTGTTATGCAAAGACACAATAGTGAAATTCTTAATATTTGCAGTGTTTAAAAACTTTATTTATTTCAGCATATGTTGTGATACCCACTACTTTCATTGAGGGAGACTTTTTCTGTTTTGGTTGAGTTTGGCTGTTAATATGTTGTGTTATGTTAGCGTCTTGTATTTTTGAGGTTTCAGCTAAAGATGTTTCTTCTTGAGTAGTTTCAACCTGTTGTTGTTGTTTTTGTTGTTTTGCTTTCGATTTATTTTTTTGGATCTTTGTAATATCCAATTTGTTTCTCTTTCAAGTTCTTCTTCATCGGTTTCAAAGCGATCGTCAGATTTATTGGACGATTCTACCCAAGAAGAGTTTTGTTTGAAAAGCTGTTTTTTTAATTCAGTATTTTCATTTCTTAAAGTTTGTAATTCAGATTTAGTGTTATTTATTATATCGTACAATTCTTTAACTTTTTGTTTCAGTTTTACATTTTTATTTTGAATAATTAAAATTCTATTTCCTTTTAGCGGGGTACCGCCACCTGGCGGTGTATTGTCAGAACTCATTAGTTCTTGTAGTTTGTTATTTTTTGTTCAGTGTTATATTAAGTATATTAAACACAGCTTAGTTACTACCAATTTGGCAACACTTTTGTAATTTTTTCAAGAATAACTGAAAAAATAAAGTTTATAAAACCACGGAACGTAGCCCATACGGAGGAAAAAAATTAGCACCCCTCGAAGAAGTCGACAACTTCCGGATTTGTACGCGTAGTAAGTTTATTCAATTGCAAATTCTTGTCAATTTGTTGTTGTTTATTAGCGATCGCCACGAAACACGTCTCTCTGAGTTTAATGGTAACAACTAAGGACAAGTGAGCATAAATGTTTGTTAAAAAATACAGTTGTTTTTGAAAAAAACAATAAAATAATTTATATATTAGACTACTCTTAGTCCAGATTTACACTAGTATATTTTTTTCAGCAGCTTATCCGCTAATTCTCTTTTAAACTTGCCTCTGCGTTTAGACACATAATTTTTGTAAGGCAACCTAAAAAATTTTAAATTTTGAGTTATATTACTCTTGAAACGAGTGAGCGATATATCAAGAGCTTCCAGGAAATTTCTGACATCCTCCGCTTCAATTCATCTTCTCCAAAGCTTCACTCCACTAATCCACACTTCAAAAGAACTATCAGGCAAAATTGATGAATATTTTTCAAATAATTCTTTAAAATTGTCTTACTTTATTGCCATTTTAGAGGGAAAAAGACATTGGAAATTTGACAAAATTCCACGGTATTTCAAAAAGCGATCTTCGAGATGAGTGGTGAATAAATCTAGATATGGAATATAGGTCGAAATCTTGTATTATTCTTCAATATTTGTTGCATCAAAATTGCAACGATGACTTTGTCGGGCCGCAATCCTAGGTTTCTTGATTTGAATGTCTTGTTCTTCACAAAACATTTTAATAGAAGAAAATTCGCTCCAAAATGGTGAGTACAATTTTCGCGAATGTCAATTCCTTTTTCGTATTTTCTGCCAGATGAACGGCTTCAGCAAAATCTTGATTTTCACTTTGAAGAACGCGACTTAATGATAATGCCAAGCAGTGGACTGAATGAACTACGTGGACTGAAACTTGAAAATCCAACGTATTATAGCCATCAACAACTGAAATGCAGCTGTTGTAGTTTTCTGATCAGACCAGGTGGTGTATATGCCTCGATAACGGCTACTTGTAGGTGAAGATATATTTCAACAGACCCATGTTGTTCTACCCAACGAGTTGCGCAAGTCCGCTTTAATTTTTGCTTTTTATCATCACGCAGATTGCTGTTGTTAGAAATT
This sequence comes from Eudasyphora cyanicolor, assembly GCA_963930755.1. Classification (NCBI taxonomy): domain Eukaryota; kingdom Metazoa; phylum Arthropoda; class Insecta; order Diptera; family Muscidae; genus Eudasyphora; species Eudasyphora cyanicolor. The sequence continues at coordinate 57,426,959 of OZ005735.1, forward strand.
TCTTCTTGAAGAGCTATTTGCCTTTTGGGATATTGAAAAAAGTGGTATATGGTTTGGATAGTGACAATTTCTTATTGGGACTACTTTGCATGCGTAACTTACAACCAAGTTGAAGCTGTGAGCTGCACAATGTGAATACAGTGCTAAGCTGCACTTTTCTTAGATATATGCTTGCGCCCAATGAAATTCTCCGTTCATTGCTATTGCACTGTCATAGCATTGCCCAAACAAATACTTACAATCAATACCAGAAGTTTCGAGGAAATGTAGAGTCACATCAGCTAAACCGTTTCCATCGAACTGTTGGGACGAAACTCAAAAATCTTCGCAAATTTTATATCGCCCATCGTTTTCGTTATGGTACTGGATACACATTGAAACTTGCTCAACCCCTAAAATATCAGCTAATTCGTCCGCCATGACGGTGAAAGCTTTGGAATTGTTGATTATCTTAATAAGTTGTCGGTGTATAAGGTCCTTATTCATAAAAATTTAAAGAAGGTTTGAAGAACGCTTTAACACTGCTAAAGCATTCCTCAAACCTTATTTAACTTTTTATGAATAAGGCCCTAAGAGTGTAACAAATACTTATAATTTCATTTTGAACACCATTGCTTATATACATTGCTTACTATTCAAATTTGAATCCGTTGTCGCCCAATACCTTAGCAAGGCTCTAAAATTGCCATCGTTTTGAATAGTTTTATTTGAATCGATTCTGCCTGTATCCCAACTTCCTCTTAGTGCTAATCCTTGTCGACCACAAAGGACTACTGTTTGAACTTTTGCTTCCAAATGCTTTCTCGTTCCGTTTACGACCTGCTTTTCCTGAATTTGAAATTGTTTATCGATGGACGCTGTGGCTTGCTTTTCTGCATTAGATCTCATTTCAGCTTTCAATACACTGTTTCTATGGTATTCGAGTGATGAGTAGTGGCGAAATACGTCCAGTGCTTTTTTCCAATTACTAGATGGTCTTGATACCAAGTTTCCTAGTTCTTGGTTATGCACTTCTGTATCCCTAGGAGCAAATAATACACATGTTTTACAGAAAGCACCGACTTGTTTCGCAGACTACGCCAACCATTTATATTTATGTCACCAAGAAAGTTGGAATTTAAACTTCTTTGCCCAGTCACTGGAAAACTATAATTATCTGGAGGAATCCAGATTTTTTCATGAATACCTTCTATATAGTCGATGAAACTGACTTGTTCACGAACAAACATCATATGGTGATACTTCGTTTGGGTTACTGGAAGCTGTAGAGTTTGATGTAGTTAGCTTTTCCATCCATAAATCATGAAGAATATTCAGAACAATTCAATGTAGATATAGTAATATTCATTGCGGACGTATGAATTGACAATAACGTATTTCGTTATTCATTATTTCGTTATTAGTTAAATATATCATAATTCTTACGTCATCCTCCTCAATTCTTTGCCTTTTATTAAAATATTGTCGAATACCCATCGTGTTGTAGCACTTTTACGAATTGACACAATCACTTCTCCGCGATTTAAAATTGAATCTCACGTGTTCACCGCACTTATTTAAATTGAACTAAACGTTAGTGTTGTGTATGTTTACAATGTATACGTGTACAATGCGCTTGGGCATACACAATGAAATCTACAATACGGTACTACCTATTTAACGTTACTCCAATTGTATATCTACTACAAACCGGGAATTTCTTAACAATAATTGGCACGAATAATAAATTTAAAATATTATAATTTTATTCAATGATTTAATAGTTTTGTGCTATTATTTAATAGTTTTGTGCTATTATGTCTTGTTCATTAAAAAACTGTTAAACATTTTCTGATTATTTTTGTCTGAAAAATATATTTATATATGTATTATTAAATAATTTTATTATTATTATATAATTTTTTTAAAACATATTCACAGGATGAACTCGTAATGGAATCCACATATGCATTTTTCTGTAAGATAAATTATCCTATTTTGCCGTAAACGATATTTGTCATCATCTACTACAAATCTGATACAGCAATTTTCTGAAGTGTACAGTTTTCTGAATGTTAAAGTCACAAATGTGTAGCACATTTGCGATTTCTTAGGTGTACAATTTTTTTGAAAAGGATGTAATTTTTGCGATAAAACTTTAAAATAGTAAAATTTTCCAGAGAGAGCAAATAAAACACACATTTGCAGTTTCTCAGGTGTACAATGTTTTAAATTAAAAGGAGATAATTTTTAGTCTTTGATTTTCTTTTTGGACCGTTAAAATCAGAAGTAAAAAATTTTAATTCCAAATCGGGGGGTTTGGGGGTTCAAACCCCCCCCCCCCTCCCGATTTGCCAGTATTCCTTGATGTGGAAAGAAACCTCTTTTTGCCGAATTTCGCACTGATCGGATATAAAATAACATTTTTACGGCGCTTACATTTCGAATCGGGGGTAACATATATATGGGGGCTATATCTAAATCTGAACAGATTTTCTCGGAATTTGACAATATTACTTCATATAATAAGAAACCTCTTTCTGCCGAATTTCGCACTGATGGGATATAAAATACAGTTTCTACAGCGCTTACATGTCAAATCGGGTGTAACATATATATGGGGGCTATATCTAAATCTGAACAGATTTTCTCGGAATTTGACAATATTACTTCATGTAATAAGAAACCTCTTTCTGCCGAATTTCGCACTGATCGGATATAAAATACAGTTTTTACAGCGCTTACATGTCAAATGGGGGTTACATACCCAGCAAAAAATAAAAGAAGTATTTCCAAAAGAATAACATTATAAGTACTTCCAAATCATAAGTATGAACATTTTTCGGCATTTAATGAAGTTCTTCTAAATAACTAACCAAAATGTAATTTTGGAATATAAATTATTAACCCTAGAATGCATAATCTCAAAACGATTGGATGTAAAATAAAGCTTCTGAAGTGATAAAAGTCCAGATCGGAAGGAACATATATATGAGGGCTATGAAATATATGTAAAATATTGCTTCTATAGTGCTAAAGGGAATAATATACATATGTATTTATATGGCGGCTATATCAGAATTAGTGAATGATTCTGGAAGATAGTCGACTTTCGACTTTTTCATCAACCAAATTTGGTTTCAGCCGACTAGGTCGATTAATCGGACCTAAAAGTCGACTTTGTCATAGTCGATTAAAATAACATAAAGTCATTTCAAAGTATGCTGATTTTGTTCGAAATATGTTAAATTGTGGAATTGTAGTACATTGGATTGCTTTAAAAACTGAATTTATTAATAACACTTTATACTTTCCAAAAATGTTGATATATCGTCACCAGAAATGCCCAAGAGCATAACCCCAAAAAATTAAAATTAGTTTTTCGTCCAAAAATTACGATTTTATTGAAGAAAAAAGTAACATCAAGTCCTCGTTTTTGATAAAGCACATAAGGCGTAACACACATTGTATTAAACTGAACGTACTGTATTCATCTATTTAACCCTAGAAGTTGTTCTCTTGTTGCTGTTTTGATTTTTGTCAATCGTGTCTGACAGCTTTTTTATCAAATTTCGCAGTTTTCATGATTCTATAAACTAATCTCTGCTAAATTTAATAATGATCTGATATAAAACATGTAAACACATTTTCCAACCTTGCTAGTGGCCGTTTATTCTCGGATTAAAAAATCCTTTAAAATATAGTACATTTGACTAAAATATGACTTCTATGGAGCTTAGATGCCAAATCGGAAGGAACACATCCATGCGACTATATGGAAATTTGAACCGATATTGTTCACACTTATATTAACTGTAAAAATAAGATACTCTACCAAATTTCATGAATATCGAAAGGAAATTATATCTTCTATAGATGGTATAAGCTAAATCGAAGGTACATACATTCCATTCATATATATTAAGATATCCGGTTCTAAACTGATATTCAAATAGTTGAGAGATTTTTGATCGTTCGCCGTAGACGAAAGAAAATAAGTTACAGAAACAGGTCCTATATCTAAATACGGATTGTCTTTCAATTTCAATACGAATTGTCTTGTCCCAAAATAAAGATATGTGCAAAATTTCTTTGAGATCGGACTATATTTGTGACCTGCACATTGATTACAAGAATACATCTACAGACAGACGGACATAGCTAAATCGACTCAGAAAGTGATTACAAGTCGATCGGTATAATAAACAATGGATCTATCTCTTCTCCTTTTGGGTGTTACAAACAAATGCACAAAGTCATAATACCCTGTACCACAGTGTGGTGTAGGGTATAAAAATAAGTGTCGTCGAATATGCGATAAATTAAAATTTTAACAAGTAAGAAAGTTCAGTCGGGTAAACCGACTTATGAATCCCCTCACCTTGAGTCCCAAAAAAATATTAGTAAATTTATTTATTTTTTTGTTTTAATTAAATTATTATCAATTTTAATGGCATTTAATAACTTTAAAGTATGTACTGGTATTAAAGTTAAAAGCTGTTTACATTTGGTGTAAAATGGTCCATATGTGTGGAGGGTACTAAAGGGTGGTTAAATTTGATTTTGAATAAAACACAAATTATTTAGGAAATTATTGTCATTTATTTTTATTATTATAATATTGGTATGGTTCAATTATGTATGGAATAAAATATTGGCCAAATGGCCGCCGCGACCACGGCTGCGCCGCATAGGCATAATTGAGGTTCTATGCCGTTAATGTGCCGAATTATCTCATCCTTTAGCTCTTGAATTGTTGCTGGCTTATCGACGTAAACCTTTTCTTTCAAATAACCCCAAAGAAAGAAGTCCAACGGTGTCAAATCACATGTTCTTGGCGGCCAATTGACATCGCCAATTCGGGCCATAAAAGGTTCGTTATCATCTCACGATAGCGAACATCATTCACAGTAACTGCCTGACCGGCCTCGTTTCGAAGAAGTATGGCCCGATGACTTCGCCAGCCCATAAGCTGCACCAAACGAACTGGGCGAGCATGCACAGGTGTTTTCACATCTCCTACAGACCCGGTTTGCTGAAATTTGAGCACAATTCTCCCGATTGTGGACACATTTGGTCGATTACGCTGACCAAGAAAACATCACGAAATGCATTTTGAGTTGAACGCCCATTTTCGTAAAAGGCTTAAAAAACTTTAACACGTTGCTCGATTGTGTATCTTTCCACTGTTCAAATTGAGTTTGTCTGAAATTGAGAAATGACAAATGAAATGCAGGAAAAAACTTGACGTTTAGGTGTGGCTCACATTCAACATCGGCCCTTACAATTTAACCACCCTTTAAAAGGGTTGTGCCTATAACGGCCACATTTCTCTAGACTCTAGGTACTATAAAAGCATTGCACTGTACGAAATTTCAAGTATTTGTTTTCACTGTTATTAAAGTTATACGCTGGTAATTTTTGGAACAAAATGGTCCAATTGTGTGGGAGGTACCAAAAGGAGCGTGGCAACAATGCCCCATTTTCCCTGTGTTGTAGGTACTATTAAACTATTACACCGTACAAAATTTCTGGTCTATGTATGCACTGGTAATAAAGTTATAAGCTGGTAACTTGTGGTACAAAATGGGCCGTTTGTGTGGGAGGTACCAAAAGGAGCGTGGCAATAATGCACATTTTTCACTGTATTGTAGGTACTATTAAACCATTACACTGTAAAAAATGTCAGGTCTTTCTATGCACTGGTAATAAAGTTATAAGCTATTAACTTTTGGTTCAAAATTGTCCATTTGTGTGAGAGGTACCAAAAGAGGATTAGCATCTTCGCCCATTTTTCTCGAGGTAATAGTGACTAATAAACTAATACTATGTGTAGAATTTCAGAGGATTCAAATAAGTAGTATACATAGAAGTTATTAAATAACCAATACTTCACTAACAGCCTGTTCAGCTAAATGTACCAAAACGCAGACGTGCGATAGCTACCCAAGCAATAATTTTCTTCTTCTTATTCTCACCCAAGCGATCATGTTTTTAATTTGGTTCATTGTCACTTATCGTTTGGGTAAGAAAGCTCTTTTCTTCATCGTCTTCCTGTCAAAGACCAATATTACCTTCATGTTGTTATTGACATTTCTTAAAGCTTTTTCCACACGAAAATATCAGAACGGGGGCAACCCTATCTAACAGCTGTAAAAGTTGCAACAGCTGTTTCTAGACGATGAGAAATAATTAAAAAACCGAAAACAAACACAATTGTTTGTTTGATAGATCATTTATGTATATATAGGGGCTATATCTAACTCGGAAACCTTCTGCACCCCTTTTAGTAAGTCCTTGAGTTAAAAAGGAAGTTCTTGCTAAATTTCCTAGTGATCTGAGCATAATTGTGACCTGTACTCGGTACATTTATAAACAGACGGACGGACAAAACCAAACGAATTCAGAAAGATATTCTAGGTCGATAGGTATAATAAACAATTGTTTGGGTCAACTAATTTAAGGTATTACGAAAAAATGCAAAAAGCAACAGTGTGGTTGTAAGATTTCAAAACATTTTATACAAACTAATAAAAAGACATTTTTTGAAATTTTGGTGGATACTTCAGCAAAAGATACATGTGTATCTTGTTTGGTTCATTTATCCATTTTTTATTCATTTATCCAACAATTTTCACTTTATCATTCAAAAGGGCGGAAACATAACCAACACGAATGTATTTTTCTGATCGTCTAATTTGACATTTCATTTCGTTCGTTGTTGTCTTATAAGAACCAAAATGTTGGCGATAATTGAAAGCTTCTTTGTTTACAATCAAAACAAAGTGTGCAAAAACCAAAAATTTCATTCGCTTGCCAATAGACGTGCGAAGTGACAAAAAATAAGTTACAAAAACAGGCCCTAAATGTTAACCGTTTGTGGGGGAGGCCCTAGAACGAGGGGACCAATATGGCCCATCTTCGAACTTGGCCGGAGATAAAGAAAATATTACCACATACCAAATTTGAAGTAAATCGGTTACTCCTTTCGAGAGTTTTCGTGCGCACCAGCCAGCAAACAGACAGACAGACGGACATTGCCCATTCGACTTAAAACGACCAAAACGGATATCCGTCTTAGGTCACTCCTCTCTAAGGTGAGGGGATAAAAATTGTGGTCGTTTTATGTATTTTTTCTAAAAAAAAAATACAATGAGAAGTGGCTTCGGGCAATTGTTTCGCAATCACTCAAGAAGTAAAGGAGCGTCATTTATGAAAAGTCCGATATAGCTCAGAGAACAGATATCCACAGACTCGTCAAAAATAAGAAACGATTTAACATTTTTTAACATAGTCATGAAGGAATTATACAAGAGAATCAAAAAAGTTACCATTAAACATTATTTAAGAGACACTAAAGATAGATCAGTTTTGACTTTGGCAATGAAAACTGTTCAGGACAATCAACTGAAGTATACATTTATGATGGTATTATTAATTGCATTTTGTGACTACATTCTTTTTCACTATTTTTTTCTTTACTTGTATTTCTTTCTGTAGTATTGTTGAATTAGGTTTGCATTCTTCTAAAGTTAAGAGGTTCAAGATTGACTTGTCATCTTGTATTCTTCTTTGTTCTGTATTCTCTTAATGTCACAATGTTTAAGATTGAGTATTATCTTGTATTCCTCTTTGTTTTGCATTTTTAGTACACTCAATGTATACATATGTTAAAGTAAACCAATAAAAACAAATATACCGTTGAAAAAAGTAATGAATATAAACTTGAGGTATCGTTGTGCATTGTCTGTATACAAGAATTTATTTGCTAAAACAGAAGGCAAAAGACTTAGACGACAATACCCAAGATTTAAATATAATTTAATAAACTTAAGTTTTATATAATAAGCTCGTGTTTCATTGGAGTTTATTACACTTTCCATGTGTTCTAACTTTCTAAAAGTTTGTGAACAAATAAATAAATAATATCGTAATGCATGGTATTTGCCCCACTAGTTTCAATTCTTACTGAAAGTATCCTTTACATGAGGCTGATGTTGTTTGAAATGACGATCACCACAATTTGAGATAGATAACTCAACGTGGCCTTCGGTAGCTTAGTGGTTAGTGCATTAGACTTGGATCAGGGAACCGGGAAAATTTAACATCAACATTTCATGTTTTCATCATAATTCGAGTTTCTGCAGCAAAAATCTCGAAAATTACACGTACTGTATTGTTATTAGTTGATTCGTTTCACGGCACTCGTTACCAGTGTACGGAAAAAATTGAAATTTTTGATATGATGTTTGAATTGAAAGAAAATATATTTGGAACCAATATGTTTAAATATTATGAATTTTTGAAGAAATATATATTTTATTTGGAAATTAAGACATTTTGTTAAGAAGGCATATTTTAAGAAAGACCTATGACGAGATAAGCCACGTTGCATTGGAATGAAAACTAAGGTACCCGAGAGAGCGGTAGACAAAAAAAATAGCAGGAGACGCCCCACAACGTGCGAAACAGACAAAATATTCAACAAATAAGAATGGAGATTATATGTAAACAGTCAATGTTCCTTATGGAATACAATAATAAATATAGCATTCATTTGCTAAATCGCCTGTAATACATAAGGTTGTCCCTAATAAAGTTAACTCATTTGATCTACATTCCCATAGAATGTTCCTTCGACCCGGATCAGCTGAATTTTAAATTGCACAGTTATTTTGTTAATAGATTACAGCGGCCATCGTGCTATAGGCAATTAATTTTAAGACCATCAGCAATAAATTACTTCCTATTTTGGCATAAAGTTCAAGCCATTTTATTCTAATGATTCATCAAGATTTAAATCTACCTTTGCCTTTTCAAATACTCCAAAAACAGGTGTCCAAAACACTTAAAAAAGTGTTAAACCCAAGAAATTAACAAAATAATGCCATCGAGATTTACTCGAGAACAAATGTGTTTTTACCACATCTACCATTTTCTTATACATTCAATCTATGAAAAGTAACGGGCTATAGTCTGGCTAAGGGATTTTCAAGCGAGAATAAAGAAAATAAATCTGCATCACATGATTATGTACTATTAAGGGGTAAGCGTGCGACAGCCAATAATTTGCGGCTCTACTCAAAGTCTGTTCATTAAAAACAATGTAGTTAATGTATTTTTCTAGCTGAGTTTTGTTTCCACATTTCTATTTCCGTTTGCGTTTCTTTTCTTTTGCAGTTTCTTTTATTTCCATTTTAAAATATTCATTGCATCGAGTTTCGTTGCATATTTACTTGTATCCATTGTTTTTCTAATACATATTCGAATTGTGAAACACTTTTTGTTGCAGTTTCTATCCATTTTGCTTTCTTGTGTTTTGCATATTTTTGTGGTCTTTCTTTCTGGCGATAATATTTGCAACTTGGCAAAATTGTAAAGCGAATAGCAATGCATCAACAATACTTTACACATTGCTTTAAGAGCAGTGGGTGATGTGTTATGCATTAAAGATGAATCCGGTGGGGACGACTTTGGAATACTCTGCAAGTAACTCGAATATTTTATAATGATTTAAATACCCTAAGAGGTGGTGATGGGTATACTAATTTTGTCATTTTGTTAGCAAGATCTCAAAATACTGAACAGAGACTCAATAAATTTGATCCTCATAAATTTCTAAGGAGGTACTCAAAAATTGTGCTATATGTATTAATCTAATTTACACGACAATGTTCTCAATCAACTGAGGAAGATTCAGAACATTGTCAATCAGAACATCCGAGGAGTTTTGAGGAACAACAGCGCCAGAGTCACGACAAGTCCCTCTCCATCTACTAAAGATTCATATTGTAGATTATGAAGTGGCAGCAATATGGATGTACCTAAACTTAGGCCACATTATGATATCACATTGAATAGCAATGGTAACCGACCGACTCGATTATATGCCATCGATGATCATCTCTTAACGAGATGGCTGAGATGTTAAACATATACTTCATATATGTACCTGGGCATAAGGATATCCCGGGGAACTTCAAAGCCGATTAACTTACTAGGAAATGTGTACCTATTGGAGCGCCACAACCAACATCCAAACTTTGGCTCAGACAAGAGAATGTACAAAAACAATTGACAGACATTTAGGCAAATCTGGCCACGATACGACATAGGAGGGTCAAAATATCTCCTCACAACTTGAAAGGAAATTATAGTCTGGATTAGTGTCAGTTTTTACGGGACACTGTCTGATCCGCGAACATACCAAGACGTTGGAAACTGAGTCCAATGACTTCAGCAGAAGCTGTGGAGATTATGAAGAAGTGGAGAGCATTGAGCACCAGCTTTGTAACAATTTCGCATTGAGTAAATTCGTCTGCATACAGATATTCGAATTACTAAGCAATTTGTGTATCAAACAGGGGTACCATGAAAAATTTCCCACATGAAAAAATCCCAAAAGAAAACAAGTAAAAGCGTTAAGTTCGGCCTGGCCGAATCTTATATACCCTCCACCATGGATAGCATGGTTTCGGACAAAAATAAAGTCATATTACAAAATTTCAGCCTGATTCGTTGAAATTTGTGGTTTTTGTTGCGTTAAGAAGTAAAATCTAGAGGGACCTTTGTATGGCTACCGTTGTTCGTGTGAGGGTGCGGGTATAAATTAACCCCAGTTACCAATTTTCAGCCCGATCAGTCGACTCTATGGCGTTAAGAAGTCAAATCGGACAGATGCTATACATGGGGGCTAATATACAGGGTGGCTGATATGTAATGCAACAAAGTAAAGCGCTATATTTTTTTTTATTTTTTTTTTTCAATTTTATTGTTCAAAGGCAAAAAATGTCGGAAATAACATAAAATTTTAGAAACAGTTTAGATTTGTTCGAATTGGCCACCTTTGGCACGAATTATGGCCTTCAAACGGCCGACAAAGCCATCACACGCTGCACGAAAGTAGCTCTGCGGTATTTTGGCCCATTCCCGGCGATGCGCCGTCTTGAAATGATCCATACTTTGGTATTTTTTAGTGCGAACCTTACTCTCTAAAATGTCCCAGGCGCAAAAGTCCAACGGATTGAGATCCGGAGACCTTGGTGGCCATTGTGCGGTAGAAATGAAGCGATTAACCTCCTTTTTAAGCCATTTTTGGTTGACGCGTGCTGAGTGCGATGGTGCTGAGTCCTGTTGGAATGTCCATGGTTTGCTGCCGAAATGTTTGTCAGCCCAGGGCTTTATACTGTCTTTAGGACATTTCCCCGTTAATATTCGGCATTTATTTCGACCCCATTGTCGATGAATACGAGCGGGGAGCGACCATCGGCCGTTACGGCGGCCCACACCATTACCATCGGCGGCGCTTGAGTTCTGGTGGCCAATCGAAGGTGTACATTTTCAGCTGACCTCTTTGGCAAGTAAACCCGATCATTTTGTTTGTTCAAAAACTGCTCAATTTGGAATGGCTTCTCATTAGAGAAACCCAAATTCGGTAACTGGCCACTTTCGTGCAAGCGAAGCAACTCCTTGGCTCTTTCCAGTCTAACTTTTTTGTGCATCGGTGAGCTCTTGCACTTTTTGGAACTTCAATGGCTTTAGTCCAAGCTCATTTTTTAATATGTGTTGTATCCATTCTCGCGATATGTTCAGCTCACGAGCAATTTTTCTACCACTGCGGCGTGGATTTCGATCAAATCTGGCTTTCACTTTTCGGATCATTTCTGGTGTTGTTACCGTTTTTTTTTCGTCCACTTTTTGGACGCGATGCAACACTGCCAGTATCACGGTAACGAGCAATGGTACGAGAAACAAAAGATTTATTCACATTTAAATGCTGGAGGGCTCTAACGATAGCCACTTGTGTTGTTCCACCCAAAAAGAAAGCAATCACACTATAACGCTTGAATTCCATCATGAATAACTTTTTTCTGAATGCAGTAGATCAAAATGCTTTTGTAAGCTTGTAAACAATAAAATGAACTGTCACTGAAATAAATCTGTCAGCTATTAGACTAGCGGTTTAGAAATGATAGCAACCTGAAGTTGGTTGTAATACATATCAGCCACCCTGTATATGTGGACCGATATAGCCCATTCTCAATCCCATGTTACCTGCAGGTATAAGAAGTATCTATACCAAATTTCAGCCACCTAGCTCAAGTATTATAGATTTTAGCGTGATTACAACAGACGGACGGACGGACAGAGGGACATGGTTAAATCGTCTTAGCATTTTAAGACGATTAAGAATATATATACTTTATGGGGTCTCAGATCAATATTAAGGAGCGTTACAAACGGAGTGACAAAATGAATATACCCCCATCCTATGGTGGAGGGTATAAAATTCCCAAAAAATATATAAGTCCCATCAAATTTCTATGTTAATTGGGACTTATATCATGTTTTTGTTGGGAGTTATAACATTATGAGGTATTTCCAAATGAAACAATTTCCATTGAGATTTTATGTATTGCGAGTTATTTAATTCGTGGTGATCGTAACAAATGTTATGTATTGTTTACATAACATTTGTTATTTTCGGTGGTTAATCCATCGTTGATTGGACTTAATTCATTGGGAGTTTTTCCTTTTTTGAGTTAAGTATGATAATATAGGGTTATCCAAGTAGAGATACTTTTTTCAATAGCCTTTTTTTTTGACAGATCACGTGTGAGTCGTGTCATGCAGTCATGTTATTTTTGTTAAGTATTGTTTGACATTTCATCATGGAAGACTTCTGCCTGAACAACGTTTACGCGTGTCATTCGTCAGTTACCAGTCGAAATGCTCGAACGAGTCATCAAAAATTGGACTCAACGGATGGACCATCTGAGATGTAGCCGCGACCAACATTTGATAGACATAATCTTCAAAAAATAAATGCCAAAGAAAGTTTTTTCAAATGATAATAAACATTCCCCATTCAATATGAATTTTCCGTGTGTTTTTTTCTTTAAAAAAGTAGGGAACCTCGAAATGGATCACACTATACTTCCCAATATTGGGGCTTATTTCATTCACACCTTTGGAAGTTATTTTTATATCCTCCACAATTTTCTGTGTTTTTTTCTTTAAAAAAGTAGGGAACCTCGAGATGGATCACACTATACTTCCCAATATTGGGGCTTATTTCATTCACACCTTTGGAAGTTATTTGTATACCCTCCACCATAGGATTGGGGGAGGATATATATATGTCACTCCCCTTGTAACACCTCTAAATATTGATATGAGACCCCATAAAGTATATGGGCCTTATTCATAAAAAGTTGAAGAAGCTTTGAGGAAGGCTTTAGCAGTGTTAAAGCGTTCTTCAAACCTTTATTAAGTTTTTATGAATAAGGGCCTATATATTCTTAATCGTCTTAAAATTCTACGACGATTTAGCCATGTCCGACCGTCCGTCTGTTGTAAACTCGCTACAATCTATAATAATTCAGGTAGGTTGCTGAAATTTTGTACAGATACTTCTTATATACTTGGGCTTTATTTATACCCGATATCCTGCACACGAACAACGGTAGTCATACCCAGCAAAATCTTGGTAAGTACCTGTCATTATTCCCTGCATTACCAAATAATGACATCTCGTTATTCGCTGCATTACTTTCGGCTTATTAATAATGACTTACCAATAACAACAGAAATAAGTGATTTTTTGCTATCAAAATCGTTTTGGCAATTTTTGATATAATGCAATTTTGGCTATATGTACAAGATATGTACAAGATTTATTTATTTTTCAACATGTTTTCAAATAATACGTGCAGATTTGAACGAAAATACCATAAATATTTACGTATATCGTATAATGTTAGACCGTTGAAGAATTTTTCACAGGGTTCGGAAATTCGGATCTGGCATGATGAAATTGTTTCCAGAAAAATGCGCGACAATATGCAAAAAATCACTTTAAATGGCCATTTCTACATATCTATTACTTAATTTATAATTTATTGGTAATGCATTATTCAAGTACTTAAAATCGTGAAAATATAAGCACATATTTATGTGGTATGCCTATGCTACAAATAAGTACTTATTATGCTACTTTATTGTATGCTTTTGGGAAGTACTTTCCTCCAATGACATCCCCATGTTGAAATAATGAGAAAAGTGGCTAAATAATAAGTACTTACCATTATCGAACTTTGCTTACTCGTCGGATTATTTGGTAATGAGAAATTTTGCTGTGTAGGTCCATGTTTTGATATAGCCCGATACAAAGGTCCATTTAGTTTTGACTTCGTAACGCCACAAAAACCTCAAATTTCAACGAATTCGGCTGGACTAAGTATAATGAGTTTATTAGTACCCGTAATCATTCACGTGCTATCCATGGTGGAGGGTATATAAGATTCGGCATGGCCAAACTTAACGCTTTTACTTGTACTTATTAAAATTGCGAATTATTTCTTTTTTGTTAGGACTCATTTCGTTGGGATTTATCCATGTGGGAGTTATTTCACGCTACCTCAAACAGGTTGGTTTCGATGAGGGGCAATTAGGCCTGTGGTAGGACTAGAGACCGCAATTGCTCCATGTGAGCTGGTAACTCTGGCTGCCACCCTAACCTAAGTGAGATACCAGAAGAGTCTTCAAAATATTTTGCATTGAGCTGCGGGTACTATCATAAACATCAACAGTTTATCATCAGTTGACTTTATGGGCTATACTTTTTCTACTGTGGTTGCGATATTTTGTCCCAAAATAACCGAAGGGGTTTGAGTTCATTATTGCATGCTCGTTCAATTGTGAACTGTTCCATTTTAAATTCCCCATGTCTTTTTTATACCCTACACCACACTGTGGTACAGGGTATTATGACTTTGTGCATTTGTTTGTAACACCTAAAAGGAGAAGAGATAGACCCATTGTTTATTATACCGATCGACTCAGAATCACTTTCTGAGTCGATTTAGCCATGTCCGTCTGTCTGTCCGTCTGTCCATGTATTCTTGTAATCAAAGTGCAGGTAGCATTTATGGTCCGATTGTGATGAAATTTAGCATAGTGCTCTTTTTTGGCCCAAGGACGATCCCTATTGAAATTGGTTAAAATCGGTTCAGATTTGGATATAGTCCCGATTTGACATGCAAGCGCCGTAGAAACCACATTTTACATCCGATCTTTATGAAATTCGGCAGAGAGAGTTTTATTATTACGTGAATGAACACTACCAAATTCGGAGAAAATCCGATCAGTTTTAGATATAGCCCCCATATATATGTTTCACCCGATTTGGCATGTAAGCGCTGTAGGAACTGTATTTTAAATCAGATCAGTACGAAATTTGGCAGAGAGAGTTCTCTTATTACATGAATAAACACTGCCAAATTCGGGGAAAATCGGTTCAGATTTAGATATATCCACCATATATACGTTTCACCCGATTTAACATTTAAGCGCTGTAGAAATCGTGTTTTATATCCGATCAGTACGAAATTTAACAGAGAGAGTTCTCTTATTACATGAATAAACACTGCCAAATTCGGGGAAAATCGGTTCAGATTTAGATATAGCCACCATATATCTGTGTCACCCGATTTAACATTTAAGCGCTGTTGAAATCGTGTTTTATATCCGATCCGTACGAAATTTAACAGAGAGAGTTTTCTTATTACATGTATGAACACTGCCAAATTCGGGGAAAATCGGTTCAGATTTAGATATAGCCCCCATATATATGTTTCACCCGATTTAACATTTAAGCGCTGTAGAAATCGTGTTTTATATCCGATCAGTACGAAATTTAACAAAGAGAGTTCTCTTATTACATGAATAAACACTGCCAATTTCGGGGAAAATCGGTTCTGATTTAGATATAGCCCCCATATATATGTTTTACCCGATTTAACATTTAATCGCTGTAGAAATCATGTGTCTTTCCTTACTGGTTTAAAAATACTGAAGAGAAATAAAAAAATATATGTTTAACCAGTAAGGAAAGGCAGAAAGTCGGGCGGGGCCGACTATATAATACCCTACACCACCCTAACAATGCGATAAGGGTCATTGCGATAATAATTTGAAATAATTGGCAAATGGGAAGGAACATATTATCTAATTCTAAACCGATAAACGCTAAATTAAGCAATACTCGTTCCTTAATTGAGAAACATCTTTCTGGAATATGTTAATGATCGGAAGTAAAGTACAACTTCTATTGCGCTTTGATACCAAATCAGGAGGATCATATATATGGAGGTTATATATAAATCTGAACCGATTTTCCCTGAATACTCATTCATATAAAAATACCTCTTTCTGCCGAATTTCGCACGGATCGGATATAAAATATAGTTTCCACAGCGTTTACATGCCAAATCGGAGGTAACATATATATGGAGGCTATATCTAAATCTGAACCGATTTTCTCCAAATTTGGCAGTATTCCTTCATGTAGAATGAAACCTCTTTTTGCCGAAATTCGCACTGATAATAATATGTTTACAGCGCTTACACGTCAAATCGGTGGTAACGTATATATGGGGGCTATATCTTAATCTGAACCGATTTCTTCCAAATTTGATTTCTTCCGATTTGAGCCAAATTCAATATGGATCTTCCTTGGGCCAAAAAAAGATATGTGTAAAGTTTCGTCGAGATTGGACCATAAGTGCGACCTGTACTTTGATTACAAGAATACATGCACAGACAGACGGACATAGCTAAATTAACCCAGAAAGTGATTCTAAGTCGATCGGTATAATAAACGGTGGGTCTATTTCTTCTCCTTTTGGGTGTTACAAACAAATGCACAAAGTTATAATACCCTGTACCACAGTGTGGTGTAGGGTATAAAAAACTATAAGAAATTCAAACCCATTCGGACATTTTGGGCCACCCTATATCATTCTTAAATTTGGCACATATGAGTTTCTTGGTACATGGCGGTGTATTGAAATTCCCTTCTCTGAAAGCGCAAAATACATATTTTACTAGACAGGAAGTTGCACTTCAAAACCAACATTTTGGAAAGAGCAAATAAGGCTGTGGTAGCGCTATAAACCTGTAAAAGGGCGATAGGAAAACGTTGGGTTCGGAACCCGTGTATAGTCTATTGGCTGTATACGGCAGTATTCAGAACTATAATGCGGCGCGATATTGTCGTGTGGTGGAGTGCTCTGCAGAAATCCACCTTCTGTGCGATACTAAACAAGGTTCAGCGAATGACTGCTATATGTATCACTGGTGCGCTCAAAACGACACCAAATGCAGCTCTAGATGTTATACTACATTTAATGCCGCTAGATGTTATAGCAGTGCAATGTGCCGCATGTACTTCGGTATAACTTTAGGGATAACTTATGTTTTCCTTTACGTCCCTATGGTAACACAATGGACTGGATAGTCTAAGTGAGTCTATTTTACATTCTGCCCCTCTTAACCTAGCGGTCATTACGTATCCTCTCTATAAGTTTCGAGACGACTGATATTATGCTTCTACAGATATAAGATTTTTAATAAAAGTTGTTTGGACAAATCCTCTCCCATTGACGACTGTTGCATCTTGCGTTCACACCAAACTACAGCTCATAAATATTAACCAAATTTTGCAATTGCAGCATAATCCCCTTTGAAAATATTTTGATGTAGTCCCATATAAAGTTCCCTTCCAATTCGATTTCTTGGCACTGTTAGGACCACAATTTACAGACTCTCAGACTAAAATTTAGAAATATGAGATTCCTATAACTTCATGTTTTAGTTATCCTCCAACTGAAATCCGACTGAAATTTTTGCAATTGTTATATCACATCGTTTTGTACCTCTTTGTTAGAAACAATGGACAATATACTTCAAAACCCGATGAATATTTTTATAGCCGTTTCAACTGAAAATCTACAGTTTCTTTTTAATTTACATAATTTAGTTTTTAGAAAGCATTGAGTCCCAAGATAATGTGTTGTACTGTGTTATGTTAATTCTAACAAAAGGCTTACTATTTTCGGCATTTATCCATTAATGTTCATTGCTGTCATCGTTAGGATGTTGGTATGTACTTTTAGATATATACCGTCACAAGTTCAGTTTTTATTAGATGTCGTTACTAGTGAAGCCAATGGTATAAACTTGTTAGTTAAGCCATGACTAGTTCTAATAAAAATTGTGGGATGGAGAAATGCTACGCAGAATGATTATAATAATTGGAGATACAATGATATAGAATTTTAAAATCGTTCGGACCCCCTATTCTTCCACTGAAGCAATATTCATGCAAACAAAAAAACGATTTGCTGACTGCACCATAACAACCTTAGGTAATGTAGTTTCAAGACCAAGTACCACAACAGCAAACCCTAAACTCGGTCATTCTCTGTGGTAACGACAACGTGCTACACAAAGCTTAAGCTGCAGCAACGACAAATTGTAACGAACAAATTCTGCTAATGTCATTTCTTATACTAGATCCACTTGCTCGCGAATGGCCACCATCATTGTTCTGCTGCTTTCTTGTTGCAGGGGAAATGTTCATTGAGCGAGAAATTGTAGGTTACGATAACTCCTCCTCCGCAGTACTTAATGACCACTAGAGTCAGCATGAGAGTGCCCTTTTTAATTGTCACATAGTATTAAATGAAACCGTGCAATGTTTATTAAGATAAAGTGCTCATTTTTGCGGTAATTATTCTGGCAACCGACTCGCATTATTTAGCTAATACCGCAGAGAAGCGTGCATTTACATTTACTATACAACATATATTTTATAAAGGAAACAGTTGGAATGAAGTATGTCACGCACATTATGCCCTGAATGTATTAAAACTGTAATGAAATGTTTTAAAAACGTTTAAAGGAATTAAACAGGGCGAGAGGGAGTTGTAACCGATATCGCTGAGAGTTTTAACCGATATCGCTGTAATTTAAGAACTCATATTTTATTTTCCTTAAAAACAGTATTTGCAAATATGGGACATATATGTCCAATTTTTCATATTGCCTCACACAAAGGTCCCTCAAAAAATTGGATTAGAAGGGGCTAATAAATGCACTATAGGCAGAAGTGTAGGAAGCATTATTTTGTGCCTAATTTTAGGTCTTTATTGTTATGGCTTACTAATTTTTCATAAAATTTGGTGAATGTGGTTCTAAAAGGTGTGACATTACTCCCATTTGAGTTGACAGCGTTGATGCGAAAAATTGCAGTATACAAACTAACAGCATTTAAATACCCGGTGTTGCTCGGGTTGTCTTTTTACAGTGTGATCAAAACTTCGTAAGCTTGAATATACACATTCGTAAGCTTGAATATACACATAAAACCGATTAAAAGACAACATCAAAACAGAACAATTTTCTAAACTAGTACAATTTTGAAAACAGTACAAATTTCAATGATCCCAATTGCAGTATGAAAATCCTTAACTTTGACAACAACAAAAGCCAACTTGTGAAAGAATAGCAATTTTAAAATTTTCAATTATATGACACTTTTAGTGGCTATATTATATTTAATCACATTTGGTCGGTGCGATCGCAACTCGAAAAATAATGTAGGCAATGGTAACAGACAGTTTTGTTGTTGAACCAAAAATTAGGACCCAAAAACACAAAAAACCAGTAAGGAAAGGCTAAAGTCGGGCGGGGCCGACTATATAATACCCTACACCACTCTCGTAATATTGAATAACTCTGAAATATAAATTTTGTAATTCATGTATAAATTGTTTAAATAAATTTACTTTTGAGTCATTTTATACTTAAATAATACCCTGTACCACAGTGTGGTGTAGGGTATAAAAACGATTGGATGTAAAAAACAGCTTCTACAGGACTAAAGAGCCAAATCGGATGAAACATATATATGGGAGCTATAGCTAAATCCTAACCGATTTTCTTCAAATTCGGCAATGTTGGTTCGTGGATCAAGAAACTCTACCATTCTAAATTGCAAAACGATTGGATGTAAAATACAGCTTCTGTAGAACTAAAGGGCCAAATCGGACGAAACATATATATGGGAGCTATAGCTAAATCTTAACCGATTTTCTTCAAATTCGGTAGTGTTGGTTCACGGATCAAGAAACTCTACCATTCTAAATTTCAAAACGATTGGATGTAAAATACAGCTTTTATAGGACTAAAGGGCCAAATCGGACGAAACATATATATGGGAGCTATAGCTAATTCTTAACCGATTTTCTTCAAATTCGGTAGTGTTGGTTCATGGATCAAGAAACTCTACCATTCTAAATTGCAAAACGATTGGATGTAAAATACAGCTTCTGTAGAACTAAAGGGCCAAATCGCATGAAACATATATATGGGAGCTATAGCTAAATCTTAACCGATTTTCTTCAAGTTCAGCAATGTTGGTTCATGGATCACGAAACTCTACCATTCTAAATTTCAAAACGATTGGATGTAAAATACAGCTTTTATAGGACTAAATGGCCAAATCGGACGAATCATATATATGGGAGCTATAGCTAAATCTTAACCGATTTTCTTCAAATTCGGTAGTGTTGGTTCATGGATCAAGAAACTCTACCATTCTAAATTTCAAAATGATTGGATGTATAATACAGCTTCTACAGGACTAAAGAGCAAAATCGGACGAAACATATATATGGGAGCTATAGCTAAATCTTAACCGATTTTCTTCAAATTCGGCAATGTTGGTTTATGGATCAAGAAACTCTACCATTCTAAATTTCAAAACAATCGGATGTAAAATACAGCTTCTATAGGGCTAAAGGGCCAAATCGGACGAAACATATATATGGGAGCTATAGCTAAATCTTAACCGATTTTCTTCAAATTCGGCAATGTTGGTTCATGGATCAAGAAACTCTACCATTCTAAATTTCAAAACGATTGGATGTAAAATACAGCTTCTATAGGACTAAAGGGCCAAATCGGACGATAGATATATATGGGAGCTATATCTAAATCTGAACCGATTTCAACCAAATTCAATAGCGATCTTAATAGCCGCGAAATACTCTAAACTGCAAAATTTCAGAACGATCGGAGTGAAATTGCGACCTGTAGTCGACGAACAACTTTACATGGACAGACGGACGGACGGACGGACGGACAGACATCGTTAAATCGACTCAGCTAGTGATTCTGAGTCGATCGGTATACTTTAAGGTGGGTCTAGCTGTGTTATTTTCAGGTGTTACAAACATCTGCCGTGAAACAAACTTATAATACCCTGTACCACAGTGTGGTGTAGGGTATAAAAATCGACTCTTTAATATCAAAAATAATTATAATATGTTGGTCCCAACTGTTCGAATTTCGTTAATCTGAGTAGAGTATCATTCCAATCACACTCTTAACTATATGTGTGCAAACTTTTTGCTTAATACCTCTCAGAGGTCAAGTGGTCGCCAAACGCGCCTTGGAAAATCAAATTGCATATTTCATACAATCATATGTTCTTTCCATGTTTCGATTTAATCGGATTAGTTATTATAGTAGATTTGACCCAAGGTAGGATATAAAATAGTTGATTTCGCATCTCCTTGAAGATCACACATACACTTTTGAAAGATTTTAAATGGTTTCGGTCACTATTTCACTTACCACAGTTCAAATCGCATATTTAAGCAACGCGCTTAACTGTATAAGTATGTGTGCAAACTTGCAGATTAATACTTTTACGTGGGCTCAGTGGTCAAGAGGTGACCAAAGGCGTGTCGGAGAAACAAATGCCATATATGTTTTGTATGTTCCAAATTTCTATAAAATCTGTTTAGTCATGATATTAGAAATCATATCAAATAATTCAAACCCTGATCACGTGCATTCATATTGACCACACTAAAAAATTAGCTAACTAAGAATTTTTAAATCCAGTGAAAGAATGAAAATTGCTTTGGGTACTGCTAAAATGACTACAATTTTAGAATTCAAAGTTGTTTTTTGTCCGTATATAGTACTACATATTTTTTTATCTTTGTATCATTTAATATGCTTTTGAAATAAAAACTTGTAAGAAGCTTGTAATGCTTAAGGTGTAATCTGTATTAATAGAATCGCCAATTTATACTTCCACCGCACGAACAGTCCAGTCCATAACGCATTTTCCAAAATCATTGCATTTAACACAAAATGTAAAAAAATTGGATCTTAATGGGTTAAGAAAACATATATTAGGAAACAAGATATGAAAGTGACTTTTCTCACGTCTCTTTCGTCGATGATTTTGTACAGATTGATTAGGAATTGGCGGAGATATCGCAAATTAAATATCCACAGTTTAGAAGCTCGCGATGCTGAGAACTTGATCCGCCGAAAAAAAATAATGCGTTTTTGGACTCAGAACTAATTGTGCAAATTTGGACAAAATTGGTAAGGTCCTTGAGGTCCTGTAATAATGAACCAAAAATATTTTCAAAAATTTAGTGTTCGTAAATTTTTACAAAGCGCGATCTACCAAAATGTTTTTTCTGGTTCTGGTGGACGTCAATATAGGACGCATTCTAAATATAAAATATTTGAAATTACTGCTCCAGAAAGTGAAATTATACGCATATGCAAAAAATATTTTGCAATAATTTTCATATGGTCAGTTGGTAATTAAAGTTTATGATATATTTAGATTTTAGGAAATGTTTCGGGCCGACCTGCAAAAATTTCAGTCGAATCAGTTCAAAATTTCCGGAGAGAATTGCAGTTTTCTAAACACACTCGGAAAAATTTAATAGGTCATATCTCGCGAAAAAATCAAAATTTTGCAAAACGGTTCAACTTGTTTTATTTTTTTTTTTTTTAAATTCTCAACCAGATTAATAACAAATTTCAAAAAAATCTTGACCTTCCAAAAAATGTTGACACACTTGTTTTATTTTTACCCTACTTCAATTTTTGTTTGGAATTGTTGCATTTGTACTTGAATGGGAAATCGGTAAATAAACACAATTAAGTTAAAAATTGTAAACCAGTTTAAACATTTAAATGTAACGGCTACTTACTCTGCGAACGATAAAGTGCATAAACAATGAATGAATGGCAACAATGGCATTCCTTCCTTAAATAATCATCACTGCCCAGCGGCGTAAAGAAGGTCTCAGCAGGCCTTATATCATGCCTTGGTTTGGAGACACAAGGCCTGTCAGTCCCATTACGTACTCATTTATTTTTTACACAGCGTGTCATTGCCGACCTAAGCCTTCCACACTCACTTCCCTTGCGAGACCTTATAGAAGGACAATTTCAGAATTCTTTATTGAAGACCTATTATACAAGGTCTTAATGAAAGTGTAATACGACAGGTCTTACATAAGCCCCGAACTAGAAGACCCAATGGAAGATTTGAATTAAAAGCCATTATTTATCAAATCGAAATCTTTATTTATGAAATATACATGTTTTATAGCGTAGTTAGAAAATAAAATAAATAGAATAAAATAAATGTCCTCCTGTTCTTTGTTGTCACCAGTTTAGTTTTTAACTGATTCTTCCAAATAAACTTCATCCACAAAAACTTAATTTTCAGTTTATAAATCGTTCTTCAAATGTTTTACTCGGTTTTCCAAATCTGAAATTAGATATGTATGTATATGTAACATTTGGTTTATTTGCTTGTTTAGAAAAACTCACTTACCACGCGAACCACAAAAAACATAACCGACTTTAACAAAATTCTTCTAAAGACTAAAAACACAATACGCCTGCTTGACTCTTTTTGGAAACACAATTGTTTTTTGCTTGCTGAGCATGTTTGCAGAATTAGTTGCTCAACAATTATTTTTTATGATTTGCAAAGACCTAATGAATTCCCTTCTATATGAAGGCCTTGTGTAAGGTCTTAACGCGCAAGGCGGACGAGATTGAATACACGATTTTTAGTAAGGCGAAAATAGGGATTACAGAAGGCGTTATCAAGGAAGGCCAGCAAGTATGGGTATTGACTTTTTTATAAGGTCTAGACGGGTCTTCTTGAAGGCCTCTTCCAAGTAGGCCTAAGTATTTACGCCGCTGGGTGTACATGGTATAGTGAGTATGAGTGTTTATGTGTATGCCCAAACAAATGGTATAAAAGAAACTATGTATTCACACTCGCAGGAGCTCAGTTCGCCAGTGAGAGTAAGAACTACTTGGACTAAGAGGTGGAAACATTAAACAGTTCAATTTAATTTTTGATTTCTTCGACAGTACTGCCTCGTAGTGTGAAGTAGTCGCGGAGCAACTTCGGTAAACTTCAGCAGCTCGGTCCGGTACGTCCAAATTTAAATCGTATACCTCCTATGATATGTTCTGTAAGCGAGCCATGTTTCACTGCCATAGGTTTGCTTGTTAAGAAACCACAAATTAGTGTCCATGTTTTTCGCAATTCTTCCACACTTAATTATTTGGCATTTACTTGTCAGTTTTCTAACCATCAGAAATGTAAACTAGCTCATATTATCAGTAAAAGTAATTGACACTCCTCCCAGCGCAACTTGCTTTATATTTAAACACAATTCAATAGAAAAATCTTCAATGGTCTTGCATCACAACGAATCCCTTTCATTCGACACATTTGGATGGAACATATCTCAAAAACTGTTTGCAAAATCTCATTAAGTCAGGTATGACTTGAGTTTTGAACGCTATAAGGTTTTCACAACACAGTTACTACTTTATCATGCAAAATTTCATTTTCAACTAATTTTTGGCTCCGATAGCAGCAAACAAAAGCAGACATAATAATTCAGGCTGATTGATTTTGACGTCTCAACTATTCGCAGTCCTGATTGCAAAGTATCAATGGAAGTCTAAAATTTAAAGAATTTATTTCCAATTGGAGTCAACCTCTTTAGCCCCACAAAGATGTCACCGTCGCGTGTATTTTGAGGACATAAGTAGTTTTCATTAAGAGATGATGCAAAATATGCACAACAATGGAGGGAATTGCTGTGCCGTGCCGTTCTGTAAATTCTTTTATATTAGGATGTTGATAAGGGCCAGAAAAAGAATCCCAGGGAAATGATATTCTGAAGGGGAAACCCTCAGACCTCATATGTTAGTTATTAAAATTAAGTTATTACATTTTGTCCTTGGAAATACAAATAGGATTGATAAATGCAATATTAAAATAGCTCTGCACCTATGTTATCACTAATTATATAAAATGTTTACTATTATTGGACTAATACAATATGATTAAAGCACAAGTCCTCCATACTTTCATGAAAAATGAAATCCCTAAGGATTTACCCCTCTTGAAATGTCAGCACTTGCTTGTATCTAAATTGTGGCTTGAGATCATGCATTGCTTGCAGAGTGTTTACAAATAGTGAATATTTATGAACACATTCTCAATCGCATTCTTGTTGTGGCAGGCAGTCTATTACTCCGTGACAGTGACATAAACATCCTCTTTTAGCCCCTGGTGATGGATGGGTTATGAACATCACTCATACGTACCCAGAAATATGAAAGTACTTCGTGCATTCTGGTTTGTTTAAGCAAAACTGTAAACAAATACATACGAGTATATCGATACCTCCATTCTAAACTATGCTAAGTGCAAAAAGGTAGTTTTTCAGGAGAGGCGATCAAAGTTTGATGATTTTTTTTTAATTTGTGTGGAATTCCTTTGTAATGGAAATCGAATGACCTGTACTGTTTTGTGAATAATTTTTGATTAAGTTGACGGATAAACACCAAATTTTTACTGAATATAATTTGGAATATTTAGAAGTTAAAAATGCAATCTCCCTAAAAACATGCTAAGTCGACTTAGCATGTTTTAGAATGGAGATATCGATATGTATTTGCATTTACGTGATTTAAGGTGAATGTGTACAAAATTCAAATTGTGTTTATACTCATATGAGTCATTCCATGAGAAATTAGGCAAAAGCTATGCGCAAATCTGATATATGCCGCAAAACATTTATCTGTTGCACCTAAATCAAAACATGTTGAGGAAATTATTGTTTTGAGATCTAGAATTTTGACTACATTTAAAAATGTTTGCTCAAGTACGTAAATCTAAACAGTTATATTTCGGAGCCAGTTGGATGGATTTTAGGGATTGATACCTATAAAAAGACAATGTTTTTAATATATTTTGAAATATTTTTACGCTTAGTTTTTTTAATAATTCCAGAAATTGTTATAAATTTTCATACAACTGTAATATCCGATATCTACAATTATTTACAACAAATTGTAAGATCTCCGCTCAATCGATTATATTACTTTCAGCATCGGTTGAGTTGACTAGGGATTATTTTTTTTATCAAGTTCGCCAGTAACGTATAAGTTCTTGGCTCCGTCCGACTTTAGCCTTTATTTAATAGCTTCGTTAATATTTTGAGATTTCTCCTTATGTACATGGGGGAAAATCGCCATTTTCGATATGTTGAATTAAAGAAAATATATTTGGAAACAAATTTTTTAAATCTATATATGTAAAAGGGAATGTGTGTTTGTTGGTTTGTTTGATTCTTTGCTGGTTTGTGTGTTTGTTGTTTTGTTTGTTTGAACCCTATAGACGTCTAAAATTTTCTTGAAATTTTCACAGATTGTGCATGTGTAGGGGGTGATTAAAATAGGGTACTTAAATTTTCGATATGGGCAAATCCTGCGTGACGAACGCTACTTTTGTACGCGTTTTCGGATTAAAATATAAAAATTGTTTGGTCTTTCAAAAGAGATACCTTCAACTTATAAAGGGTCCGCTAACGTTTTTTTTTTAACTAGTGCTTATTTTGTGAATGGTAACACTTAGCTCATGTCTTATTTGACAGATAATTAGTTTTATCCTTCCGCTGAACGAATATGGTTGTGAATACGCTTGAACAACGCTGGGAAATATCACTTTGAAAATCATGGTAATGTTGCAGAATGTGTGCGAAAATTGCGTACGGATTTTGGAAGAAGAGAAGCACCGTCAGCTCCGTATGTTCGTTATCTTGTGAAAAAAGTGAAAAAAACTGGCATCCTCATCGATAAACCAAAGCGTGTAAAGACAAAAACAGTGCGTACACCCAAAAAAATTGCTGCTGTGGCAGAAAGTGTGCGTGAAGCGCCATCAACATCAATTCAACGTCGTTCTCAACATTTGAACATTTCGGAGACATCATTGAGACGAATTTTGCATAAAGACCTTGGCTCTATGAAATAACCCCCCAATGAAATAACCCCCCAAATCGCAAATGAAATAAGTCCCCAAATTTGGGGATTTATTTCATTATGATATAAGTCCCCAATTTCAAAAATGAAATAAATCCCCACATAATGAAATTAGACCCCCAATTTCAAATGAAATAAATCCCCATTTTTAGGGACTTATTTCATAATGAAATAAGACCCAATTTTTAGAGTGAAATAACTCCCCAATTTTTTTATTTTTTTTTAATAACATAAACAAATGTATGTATAAATTTGCATAGAATCTTCAATAATACTACGGCAACAAGGACAATTATAATTTTGCAAACCATTGGCAATAGAGTCAGCGAGTAGTTTGTTATTGCATTTGTCGCAAATCTTCAAATGTCTGCATGGAAAAAGATCAATGTTGGTGCATTTTCTCTATAGACAACACATTCATTTTCATTAGAAGATGTGTTGTAGAATTCTTCTTCAGATTCATCATCACTAGATGATTCTTCTTTAAGGATGTCAGGGATCATATCAAATCTTGAGCAGAAGAACATTATTGCAAATAAAAGAACATTTTTAGAAATGGTAGAATCACTGTGGAAAGGCGACCAATGGAATACATATGGTTGATTGAGAAAAAATTAGTATAAAATAAAAAATTCGCGCAAATTTTTTAATTTTAAATAATTAAAAAATTCGCGCGAATTTTTTAATTTTATACCAATTTTCGCTCAATCAAACATATCCTTTTGTTTTTTTTTTATAAATCATTTTTTGCTCTATAACATAAAGCAATTAATTAATATTATTATTAATTGAAATTAATATTAATGTCTTGTTTTTGTTTTATTCGATCTGCTTTCATAGTACATATTTTGTTTTTGCACTCAGGCTCAAAATCGTTATTGTTGTTTTCAGTATATGAAAACAACTTTGTTAAAAATTAAAGAAGAAGTAAGTGACATGTATTGGGGGCGGTTGTAATGGTTGGATAGACAGATCTGTTTCGGGAGCCACCATATACTGAAAACAACAATAACGATCTTGAGCCTGAGTGCAAAAACAAAATATGTATTATTATTAATATTTAAAAATATTCTTCCGACTAATTTTAATATTTTGTAACTATAAATTTTCTTTCAGTGCAGCAAATATTCTTTACAGTAATTGCACATGTGACGAGTACAGTAGTATTCCGGCATTGAACTCTAATTTTTAATTCTGAAAGATATTTTTTTAAAAATGAAATAAGTTCCCAAATCAAAAATTGGGGATTTATTTCATTGCAAAAAATTGGGGAGTTATTTCATTATGAAATAACTCCCCAAAATAAAAATGAAATAACTCCCCAAAAAGTGAAACAAACCCCCAAATTTAGTTGTTGTTGTTTTCTGTAAAAAATTTTGGGGACTTATTTCATTTTCGATTTGGGGGGTTATTTCATAGAGCCTTTTTTTAAAAATGAAATAAGTTCCCAAATCAAAAATTGGGGATTTATTTCATTGCAAAAAATTGGGGAGTTATTTCATTATGAAATAACTCCCCAAAATAAAAATGAAATAACTCCCCAAAAAGTGAAACAAACCCCCCAAATTTAGTTGTTGTTGTTTTCTGTAAAAAATTTTGGGGACTTATTTCATTTTCGATTTGGCCAAAGACCTTGGTATGACGCCATACAAAGTCGAATTCGTTCAGGAGTTGAAGCCAACTGACCATCCAATGCGTTTTCGCTTCGCTGAGTGGGCCTGCGATCGACTTACAGCAGATGCCGATTTTGCCAAAAAAAATCATCTTTTCAGATGAAGCTCATTTTGATCTTGGTGGGTATGTAAACAAGCAAAATTGTTGCATTTGGGGCACAGAAAACCCGCACGCATACATTGAAAAGCCGATACACCCAAAACGAGTCACTGTTTGGTGCGGATTTTGGTCCAGAGGCATAATTGGGCCATTTTTCTTCGAAAATGAGCAAGGAGTGGCCGTTGCAGTCAATGGCGATCGTTATCGGGCCATGTTGAACGAATTTTTGTTCACAAAAATTGAAGAGGAGGATATTGGCAACATTTGGTTTTAACAGGACGGCTCTACGTGCCACACAGCCGAAGCTACACTCGATGTTTTGCGCCCTGTTTTTGAAGATCGCATTATCAGCCGCAGAGCTGATGTCGTTTGGCCACCTCGGAGCTGCGATTTGACACCGTTGGACTATTATTTGTGGGGTGCCCTCAAAGATAAGTGTTACGCCGACAAGCCAGAGACAATTGACGCTTTAAAGGACAATATTCGTGAAGCCATTGGTGAAATACAGCTGCACACAATCGATAATGTGCTTAAAAATTTGACCGATCGTGTAAACTACTGCATGGCCAGCCTAGGCAGCCATTTGAATGAAATTATTTTCCATTATTAACTGGAAGGATTGTACTTTCAAATAAAAAAAATAATTTGAGAAAATATTTAGTAGTTTTTTTTATAGCATTTTCAAAAAAAAAGTTATTTGGCGGATCCTTTATATAGTTTTTAGAGGGATATGAGTGTTCTTTCCATAAAAAAATTGTTTGTAACAGGTAAAAAATATATCACAAATTATTGTGACGCACGCTACAAAAAATGGAAGTAGCTTTGAAGGTTAAGGTATGTTTTCGTAATTTTTAGCAAATTTTGCATAATAAAGCACACAAAATGAAATACCTATAAGAAAGATGAATATAAGAGAATTTTAAAAAAATTATTTGCAGCCAAAAATTGTTGTAGTTTTTTATCTAGCACGCTACATTTTTTCCAGTCAATCTTTTTATAGTAGAAATTTTATTTATTTTAACAAATCAAATCACATTATTTGTAATAACATTTTGTAAAACATATTTTTATATTTACACATGTATTTATGAATGAATGTTATGGGTTATCTATTTTACCACTACAAATAACAAAATATCGCCCAAATGGCCGCCGCGACCTCGGCGGCTCACCTCCATCCATTGGTCCAAATTTTCGATGACGCTGAGGCATAATTGAGGTTCTATGCCGTTAATGTGCCGAATTATCTCATCCTTTAGCTCTTGTATTGTTGCTGACTTCTCAACATACACCTTTTCTTTCAAATAACCCCAAAGGAAGAAGTCCAACGGTGTCAAATCACATGATCTTGGCGGCCAATTGACATCGCCACGACGTGAGATAACACGGGCATTGTTTCATCAGCGGTGTGGCAAGTGACACCGTCCTGTTGAAACCACATATTGTTCACATCCATAACTCCCAATTCGGGCCATAAAAAGTTCGTTATCATCTCACGAAAGCGAACCCCATTCACAGTAACTGCCTGACCGGCCTCATTTGGAAGAAGTATGGACCGATGACGTCGCCAGCCCATAAGCCGCACCAAACGAACTGGGCGAGTATGCATAGGTGTTTTCACATCTCCTACAGACCCGGTTTGCTGAAATTTGCGCACAACTCTCCCGATTGTGGACACATTTGGTCGATTATGCTGATAAAAAAACATCAGGATGTGCACGAAATGCATTTTGATTTGAACGCCCATTTTCCTAAAAGGCTTAAAAAACTTTAACGCGTTGCTCGATTGTGTATCTTCCCATGGTTCAAATTGAGTTAGTCTGAAATTGAGAAATGTCCAGACAAAAGCTTGTCTTTTAGGTGAGGTTCACATTCAACATCGGCTCTTACAATTTAACCACCCTGTATATTTAAGGGAGTAATGTTTTTGAATATTTGTTGCCCTACTTAGCATGGAATGAGTTACATATCTATATGTAATGGTTCAACAATGTACGTAAATATTGCTAAACCCTACACAATTTTATGCCTCAGAGTTATTCAAATAAGCTTTATGCTGAACATTTTGTGACTCCTAGATATAACACACATGTTAGTGTTTACAAACTTACGAAGATATCAAATATGAGTCGAAAGTCAGTGGAACTATCCACTAGATTTCATATATATTTTAATCATAATCATCTATATCTGTTGTAGGGTATTAATTTTCTGCATCTCATTATATTTCCTGTATCATTCTATGTCTATTATTTACAAACAAGGCATTTTTGTTGTGATAAGAAATTGAAGCATGCAATGCACTTTGCATGACAAATCTTCGAATCTTCGTCGTTATTCAATGCAATATACACACAATTATGCAAATAATGTCGCTGCGAATATATTTTAAGTTTACCTTATATCGTTCCATTAACTGCATTTGTATGATATGTACGAGTATGAGCAAATTCAAAAGAAATTGTTAGTAACAAATTGTCTGGAAGCGGCAATAATGCTGTGTTACATATGAGGCTTTCTGGAATAACCGCCTATCTCATAAAATTATATTCAGGGTAAGCAAAATGCATATTCATTTGCTACAAGTATTATGCGAGATGTGCATAGTTTTACTTATATAGGAATACTTGGAGAAAAATTAGTCATATATAGGAACATCATACGACGGTTGCTATTTATATTTCGGTACTGGCAATGCTGGTGTTGCTAGATGAAAACTAGAACTTCCATTGAAAAGTATGACATTTTTATACCCTACACCACACTGTGGTACAGGGTATTATAAGTTTGTTTCACGGCAGATGTTTGTAAAGTATACCGATCGACTCAGAATCACTAGCTGAGTCGATTTAACGATGTCTGTCCTACCGTCCGTCCGTCCGTCTGTCCATGTAAAGTTGTTCGTCGACTACAGGTCGCAATTTCACTCCGAAATTTCACTTCTGAAATTTTGCAGTTTAGAGTATTTAGCGGCTGTTAAGATCGCTATTGAATTTGGTTGAAATCGGTTCAGATTTAGATATAGCTCCCATATATACCTTTCGTCCGATTTGGACCTTTAGTCCTATGGAAGCTGTATTTTACATCCAATCGTTTTTAAAATTTAGAATAGTCGAGTTTCTTGATCCATGAACCAACATTGCCGAATTTGAAGAAAATCGGTTAAGATTTAGCTATAGCTCCCATATATATGTTTCGTCCGATTTGGCCCGTTAGTCCTATAGAAGCTGTATTTTACATCCAATCATTTTGAAATTTAGAACGGTAGAGTTTCTTGATCCATGAACCAACACTACCGAATTTGAAAAAAATCGGTTAAGATTTAGCTATAGCTCCCATATATATGTTTCGTCCGATTTGGCCCTTTAGTTCTATAGAAGCTGCATTTTACATCCAATCGTTTTGAAATTTAGAATAGTAGAGTTTCTTGATTCATGAACCAACATTGCCGAATTTGAAGAAAATTGGTAAAGATTTAGCTATAGCTCCCATATATATGTTTCATCCGATTTGGCTCTTTAGATCCAATCGTTTTTATACCCTACACCACACTGTGGTACAGGGTATTATTTAAGTATAAAATGTCCCAAAAGTAAATTTATGTAAACAATTTGTACATGAATTACAAAATTTATATATCAGAGTTATTCAATATTACGAGAGTGGTGTAGGTCGGCACCGACCGACTTTAGCCTTTCCTTACTGGTTTTTGTTTAGTTCCGGGCTCATACGCATAGATCCAAGATACGTCACCTGTGATGATCTTATAAACGTCATTTGAAGCACCACTATCGTATTTTTTCAAAAATTTCTTTGCACCAATCAACACGAGCCTTTTTTGAGCGATTGTCAAAATGTGCGGGATCCAACGAGAACAAACCTTTTTTCCCAGTGCTATAGGATGGTGCTTCATCGCCATTTAAAGATTTAAGTTCATCGATGCACTCTTGTATTGATAATCCACGTCGAAAGTTTGTGAAAAATTATAACACGAAAATGTTCACGAGTCAATTCCATTTTTTTGCCAAATTGATTTTTTCAAGTCACTGTAAACAACACAAATGATGGTCGTACGTCAAAACGTTCTGAGTACGTTTATGCAAACAAATGTCAAACTTTCCAATGGAAATGTCAGATGGCGCACTAAGTTTTGCCTAGGCCAGAAATATATATAGCAAACCTCGTATATAGATCGATAAGTAGGGATTATCAGAATTGATAAACATATGTATAAATCTCAAAAATTGAATTTCTGAAATGCTCTAAAATCGATTTTTGACTGACGCGGTTATTCCAGAAAACTACAAATTTATGGCAGCAATTTCGATGAGCGGGAAATAAATAAATTGTCCTACGATATTCACACTGCTTTGTGTTGGAGTAAATTAAGTTTTGCAATTAACATGGATATTTCCAATAAGCGCGCAACCATTTTTTGTTTAAATTAAATATAGAATATTTAAGATATTGAGCACAAATGTAATTTAGATAAAATACACATTGATATATAAATTCTTATATATGATAACTCGACTTAGCATATTTTTAGGGAGAGTGTATTGTTAAAATTTCATTTTATTGTGGTATCAATGTAAAATTTTGGTATTAATTCGTCACTCTAATCAAAAGTTATGCACAGGGCAGTAGACATCAGTCGATTTATAATACATATAAAGAAATTCTACATAAATTCAAAATTGTCAAATATTTTTGAACGCCTCTCCTAACAAACTATGGTTTCCAACTTTAGTGTGGAACTATCGACACACAGTGGGAGGAAAAAAATGGAAATAATTTAGACATTTCTTAACCACTCAACTAATTGCAACATAACTTATGCATGCTTATATAAAATCTACCATACAAGTTAAATTTTGCTTCTTAAATTTACACCATTTTTTTACACAAATTTCGCAGTTTTTAGTATAGTAGATGTAGCGGAAAATGTAAAGAATCTCATATTTGTGGATTTTAAAAATCATTTTGAGAATTGACTTTTGATTCGCGAACATATTGCGAGATATTAACTAAACTCCAAGACAAAGTCGGCGAAAAAATTCAAAATTCAAATTTAAAAACCACATATCTCCGAAACTATTCAAGATATCTTCAAGCTCAAATCGGACACTCCATTCAAAAGTTAGAAGCCGATGAAAATTTTGTATACACAAGGTGGTCAATTTGGGGCCCTGTAGCTCTATCCCTGTATGAGATAGAGGTCCCAAGTTCCGAACTTAAACTCTCTAACACCTCTTGTATACACACCTTCATCGCCATACGATACGTGGTTTTGAAATGGCAGAATTATGTCAATTTTTTCCATTTTAGCCCACTGTGCAGCGCTTGAGGGTGTAACATATATATCGGGACTATATTTAAATTTAACCGATTTCCCCTGAATTTAGTAGTGTTCATAATAAGAAAAGTCTCTCTGTTGAATTTCGTGCTGGTCGGATATAAAATACGCGTTCTACAGCACTTACATGTCGAATGGGGAGAAAAAAATATATGAGGGCTAAATCTAAATCTGAACGGATTTTTTCGAATTTGGTAGTGCTCATTCACGTAATAAGAAAACTCTCTCTGCCGAATTTCGAACAAATCGGGTGTAAAATACGACTTCCACAACGCACAAAATCATAATACCCTGTACCACAGTGTGGTGTAAGGTATAAAAACAAGAAGAAATGGTAGGGCACGACCAAATACGTTGTTGTTGCATAGACAACTACAGAAAAACATTCGAATGAATTATTTACATCGTAAAGGCACAGGAGGGTGGATGTTTACTGGCTGTAATTTTTTTTTTTGAGATATGCGGTTTTTGCAAGCATTTCTCGTTCAGTGATACTTGAACTGTGCGTATATATTCTAATGATCGACTGAAGTAATCGTTGTAGTAAGGATATTGGCTATGGGAGTTTGGTAGCTCCCGAAACAGATCTCTCTATCCAACCATTACAACCACCCTCAATACAGATTAGGTTAGGTTAGGTTGGAGAGAGGAGACCTTTAAACGTCTCATGTCCATGGACATACGCTTATGCCAGTGGTTCGGCCTGTTATGCTCTCCTTATTTATGATACACCACACTGTGCTACAGAGTATTATAAGTTTGTTTCATGGCAGATGGTTGTAACACATGAAAGTACTATAGATAGACCCAACTTAAAGTATACCGATCGACTCAGAATCACTAGCTGAGTCGATTAAACCATGTCTTTTCGTCCGTCTGTCTGTCTATCTTAAGTTGTTCGTCGACTAGAGGTCGCAGTTTCACTCCGATCGTTCTGAAATTTTACATTTTGGAGTCTTTCATCAGCTGGAATGACCCCTATTAAATTTGGTTGAAATTGGTTCAGATTTAGATATAGCTACCATATATATCTTTCGTCCGATTTGGCCTTTTGCCCTATAGAAGCTGTATTTTATATCTAATTGTTTTGAAATTTAGCATTGTAGAGTTTATTGACCCATCGACCAACATTGCCGAGTTTAAAGAAAATCGATTCAGATTTTGTTATAGCTCCCATATATATCGAGCCCTAACCGCCAAAAAGACGTAAGCGCCACTATGATTTATTTTTAATTTTTTGAGGCAAATCGTTTACTTATGACCAATAGCATCATGTTTCCGAAATTTATTGCTGTAAAATGTACCGTTGTACTAAATTTCCCAGTTATATAAACAGATGTATGAATTACATATGCATTTAAACAAAAAATAATCGCAAAAGAAACGTTCTCCTCTAAATTTTTGTGAGTGGCGCTTACGCCGTTGTGGCGGTTATGGCTCGATATGTTTCATCCGATTTGGCAACAGATGCAGAGGAGACGTACCAAATGTAAATTGTGTAAACAAATTTAAGTTGAAGTATACACTGGTTATTTCATTGTTATCCAATCTTACTAGAGTGGTGTACGGTATCATATAGTCGGTACCGCCCGACTTTAGGCTTTCCTTACTGGTTTTATACTCAATTTTTACCCCCAATAAAAAATTTGTTTTCATATACTGTAAACAACTAAAACTATTTTGAGCCTAACTAAGTGCAAAACCAAAATATGTACTATGAAATCAGATCGAATAAAACAAAACAAAAAAGAAGCATATACAGGAAATTATAAAAAGAAAGTAAAAAAAACATCAATGAGTCAAATGCTTTTATGAATAGCGTTGGCACGCTTTTCCAAATTACACTATTTTCTACGAAAATTTCAAAACTTGGCCACATTTTCGACAATCGCAAAGCTAGAAAAGAGAAAATCATTTTACATTCTTATATGTGTCACACGGTAAACAGCCAAAGGAACATTGAGCTCAGATTTTAATATAGATAATAGATATTGGGGAAGAACTAAAAAATCGGTTTTTGGGGATTTTCTATTTTATTTTGGGAATTGTGGAATTTTCCTTTAAAAATATAATAATAGAATTAGTCTCGATTTCTGGTGTTAATACGAACATATAACACAAAAAATATTTTAAAACACTTCTTTGCCCCAGATTTCAGGTTCCGATCCAACTCAAAGGACACACGGCGTTGGATTTGGAGAAAATCGGTTCAGATTTAGTTACAGGGCCCATATACACACTTTCCTTTCGATTTAGTATCAACGTACTACGCGTTCTTTAGTTTACATCCGGTATTTATAAAATTTGACAGAGAGCAGTTTCTTGAGACCGAAACGAAGTGTCAAGTTTCAAGAGTAGAGTTTATTGATCAGTCGAAGTCCGGAGTCGAAAAATTATGGTCGACTCCGAGATGTGTTGTGCAAAATGTACCAATTATGTGATAGAACTTTTGCACTCAACAAATTTTGGGAAAACAAATTGGTAAAAAAGAAGGATAAAATATCCGAAGCGTTTAACCGAATATTTAAGTATGCCAAAAATATATAAAGTTAACCAAACTATCGAGTTTGTATGTAAAAGAGTTTTAGGAAATCTCTGAATATATGTATCTAGCTAACAAAATAAGTATTTTTGCAAAACTTTACACTATTCCTAAGTTCTTGGATAAATAAATTCTACCCTACTAAATTAAAACAAGTAAAAGCGGTAAGTTCTTATCTTATATACCCTTCAACATGGATTGCATTCCATTTTATTACTGGAAAAATCTTTGGATATGGAGCAAATCATGAAACTATCCTTTTTGTTTAAGTAAATTATTAAAAAAACGAACGCTGATTTTTAGGCTGCAAATTCTTTAGCCAAACTCTTTACCTGAAAAATGTGGCATTTATGGCTTAAATTAGCTTTTTAAAAGCTACATCTACACGGGGACTACAACAAAATAAAATTTTATTTGTATACATTTTATTGAGATGATTTCTTGCCAAAATAGAATACAAACTGCATAGTTTCAGCTAAATTTCTTAGTAAACGTAGTTTTCATGGCATAAATAAGCCTTTTTGGGAGCGATATCCATAAGTGGACTATAACAAAATATGAGCTTATTTAAAAAAAATTTATTGCGACGAATTGCGATATTCATAAGTGGACTATAACAAAATATGAGCTTATTTAAAAAATTTTATTGCGACGAATTCTTGTCTTATTTAAATATAAAATGCAAAGATTCAGTTAAAATGCTTCGAAAATATGGTATTTATGGCTTAAATACGTATATTTTGGAGCTACATATATAGGGTGACTATAACAAAATATAAACCGATTTGTAAAATGTTTGCTTTGATGAATTCTTGTCAAAATAGAATACAAACTGCAAAGTTTCTGCTAAATTGCTTTAAAAATTTGGTAGCTATGGCTCAAAATCCGTATTTCGGAGCGACCTATATAAGGGAGCTATATCAAAACATTGACCGATATGGGCCATTTGCAATCCCAAACAACCTGCAACTATAAGAAATATTTCTACCAAATTTGATTAATCTAGCTCTATTATTACGGACAGTAGCGTGATTACAACAGATCAATATTTAGAGGTGTTACAAACGGAGTGACAAAATGAATATACCCCCGCCCTTAATGGAGGGTATACAAAATGATTGAATGTGAAAACAGCTTCCATAGAGTTACAAGACCAAATCTAAAGAAACATTTATATCTGGGGGCAATATCGACCTGAACCGATTTTCACCAATTCCAATAGGTTTCCTCCCTAGTTTGACAGAGTTCTTATTGCCAAATTTTAATACTGGTACAATTTAATATGGTACAAACACTTTACGAACAACTTAAAATGGACAAACGGACAGCTAGTGATTCTGAGTAGAACGATATATATTAAGGTGTGTCTAGCTGTAGTATTTTTTACAAATCTGTCACAAAACTAATTTATAACCTCCTGTACCATAGGGTATAATAACTAACGAATAAACTGGTTGCCTGAAGCGGACATAATTTCCAAAAATTGCGGTATATTAAAACAGATGCAGTGATTGATGAAAATTTTATCATGATTCCATGTTGAAAGAATTGTCACATTAGTTGCAACTTGCAGGTCAAGCCTCGATTAATAAATAATAAAATTTTATTTAATTCAATACCAGAAGAATACCTACTTTTTTGTGTTTTTTAAAACAAAGCTATATCTTATTTTCAATAACATGAACTCACGTATTAGTAGAAATATAATTTCAGAAATTTATGTTATTTAACTGCAGGAGTCGGAGCTGGAGTCGGAGTCGAATGATTTTAAAATTCGACTCCTGGGGTCGGAGTCGAGTAGTTTTGGTTCGACTCCACATCCCTGGTTCTAAAAAATTTAAATGAAAACTTCAATCCATGTAATCGCAATTTTGATATTAAAATATACCAATAAAGCAACACTGCTGCAACTTAATATTTACCGTACAAATGAAAGAGTTATAAATTAGACCACGAATGCAAACTAACAGCAAAACCAAGAGCAGCGGACGGAATGACAAGGAAAATTTTAATAAAGTTGGTAAATAATTCATTTAACTGTGGCATCAGCATCAGCAACAGGAAACGGAAACGCCAACATCACAATCACTGCATCAAAATTGCCACAAACGTACGCTTGTGGCAAAACACAACACTTCGCTCGAAAGCGCTAGAAAGGCAGACAGCAGAACACAATGGGGAGAACAGACAAGTGAGCAGATGTTGCAAAATTTAGTATTACTACCGTGCAATTATACTAAATGGAAAAACTTTTCCACCAGTGCTGCTGTTGTATTTTTATGTTAGTTAACGTGTAAATATATTGTAGTTGGCTTGTGTAAAAAGGTAGGTTTAATCAGGGTGGCAATATTCTTCCCAAAATGAAGTGCTTGGAAAGATTATAAATATGATATACAAAGTATTTTTATGAAACATAGTCGAAGGACCAAATATTAATTTTTGGCTTGTCAATAGGAGATATTCAATATAAGCATAGTGTTTAATTAAAATTGTTAATCCCGTAAATAAACTGTAGCTTCATAACCATTTGTTTGGCAAATATTTCATTTAGCATTGAGAAATATTTTTGAAACCAAGTATTTCCCCGTCACTTAAAGTGCCTGTTCACACTTCCCTCGACTATTTGGGTTAAATGTTTTGTACGTGATATATTTTCCCTCTATTTTCTGGAAATCTTCACTATTTAATTTTTAGTTTACTTTTCCAATTAAATAAAAAAACTGAAGAGTGAAATTGTTGAAAACAAGTGAGTTGTTAAACAATACATTGGATTAGCAAAAAGCAGAAATCAATCAAAGTAATTTAAACAGTTTAATGAAAGGCGCAACAAATATCATTTTACTCTGTTATAATTCAATTATTTAATTAATTTAAAAATGGAAAAATCATCATCACTGACATTTTGGTATACTATAAAAACATGTTCAATTAAACTTGGTTTCAATAAATTTATTTACTTTCCGATATTAAAGAATATTATAAATAAGTTATTTAATTAATTCAAAAATGGCAACATCATCATCACTGAAGTTTTGGTATACCGTAAAAACAATTGTTATGAGAGATAATCAACTTTATAAATTTCATTAAATAGTCTCGCATTTGAAATATATCAGTAATTTAAATTCTATCAAAAAGCTACATCATTTTGAAGTGGTATTTGAAAGTGCTGCAATTAAGTGCATTTACTACATCTGAAACCTGTATTTTCTCAAAATAAAATTTGTACAGCTAACAATTTGTCACATCAGTTTTTCATACAAATAAAAGAACGAAAATTTAGTGTGTGGAAGTACACAAAACCAAATACCTGAAACTTTATTTGTGATCGTAAAACTACCGCTGGGACAACAGCTATCAGTATCAGGGCAATCAACATTGACAACCTTGCGTACGACATCCTTTTATTACGGAAAAAGGAGGTGACGCTGTAGAAAGTGGAAAATGCCATTTAAAAGTCTACGGTGAAAATAGAATATATAAAGAAGAAAAGAGCTCTTAAAGTGCTGAAGGCCAGCGACATACACAGTTGCACATAGCAGGGTTATGCAATTAGTAGCAAGGTCGTAATTCATTGGAATCACGCATTTATTCTCTGTAGGCAGGCCATAGCTTCTGGTTTGAAGTACATGGGAAGAACAACATATTTTACAAAATTTAAAGAATTCCACTTTTTAAAAAGACAATTTTCACTGAAATAAAAAAGCGCAAAGTATTGTAAAAACAAGTAAGAAATATCAGTCGGGTAAACCGACTAAGGTATACCCTCACTTTGTGAGCAGTGTAAATATGCACTGGTATACGTACTAATATTTTGAGCTATTTAATTTTGGTACTAGTATGTCTTGGCTCATTTTGTATCAGAGGTACTAAAATAGGTTATAACTCCCATTTTTAAGAGGACCGTAGGAATTTTATAAGCTTTACATTGTGCAAAATTTTGAGTATATGTATGTATATATGTATTGATACTTACGATATGATAACTTTTGTACAAAATGGTACGTTTGTGTGAGAGGTACCAAAAGGGGATGATAATAACACCCTGTTTTTGGCAGACTGTATTGTAGGCACTAGTATTGAAATTATAAGCTTTAAACTTTTCGTACCAAATGGTGCCTTTGTGTGGGAGGTACCAAAATTGGAATGGCTATAACGCCCATTTTTCACTGAATTGTAGGTACTATAAAACCATTACACTGTGCAAAATGTTGTTGTATTTTCGTGAATTGGTACTCACGCTGTAAGCTCTTAACTTTTTGTGCAAAATGGTGGCAATAACGCTCGTTTTTCACTGGACTGTAATCACTATAAAAACATTACACTGGACACAATTTTAAGTGTTTTTATGAACTGGTATATATGTTATAAGCTGTTAACATTTGGTGCAAAAAACAAAAGAGGGTGTGGCAACTTCGCCCATTTTTCTCGCGGTGATAGCGACTAATAAACTAATACTATGTGTGGAATTTCAGAAGATTCAAATAAGTAGTATATAAGTTATTAAAGAATCAACAGTTCACTACACGGGGCAAAATAGACTTTTGTGATATGTCTGAATCGAAAGGAAATATATTTGTAACACAATTTTTTAAATATTATATATTTCTGAGCAAATAAATTTTATTTGAAAATCAATAAAATATATTTGGAACGCATATATTAATATATTACAACAAAATATATTTGCAAACTAATTTTCTCAAATAAAATATGTGTTTAAATACAAATAAACTTTTTGTTTAGGAATTTATCCAAATACATATATTTTGTTTAAAAAAGATTTCAAAACTTTTGCTGACTCTTTAGAATTTCAGTTTAAATTTTTTCTTAGTTTCGAATTGTACCTCCCAGTTACAATACCATATGCAGTATTTACTTCTGTTTAAATCAATCATTTCAAATTTCTGAGTTAGTATTCCAAGTCATCATTTTTTGTCAATCCTCCAAGTAGTTTATTTTGATCCATGACTATACGATTTCAATTATTATATCCTCCACCATAGGATGGGGGGTATATTCATTTTGTCACTCCGTTTGTAACACCTCTAAATATTGATCTGAGACCCCATAAAGTATATAAAGGGTTCGCCAAATAACTTTTTTTTTTTGAAAATGCTATAAAAAAAACTACTGAATATTTTCTCAAATTTATTTTTTTATTTGAAAGTACAATCCTTCCGGTTAATAATGTAAAATAATTTCATTCAAATGGCTGTCTCGGCTGGCCATGCAGTAGCCTACACGATCGGTCCAATTTTAAGCACATTATCGATTGTGTGCAGCTGTATTTCACCAATGGCTTCACGAATATTGTCCTTTAAAGCGTCAATTGTCTCTGGCTTGTCGGCGTAACACTTCTCTTTGAGGGCCACAAATAATAGTCCAACGGTGTCAAATCGAAGCTTCGAGGTGGCCAAACGACATCAGCTCTGCGGCTGATAATGCGATCTTCAAAAACAGGGCGCAAAACATCGAGTGTAGCTTCGGCTGTGTGGCACGTAACGCCGTCCTGTTGAAACCAAATGTTGCCAATATCCTCCTCTTAAATTTTTTGTGAACAAAAATTCGTTCAACATGGCCCGATAACGATCGTCATTGACTGTAACGGCCACTCCTTGCTCATTTTCGAAGAAAAATGGCCCAATTATGCCTCTGGACCAAAATCCGCACCAAACAGTGACTCGTTTTGGGTGTATCGGATTTTCAATGTATGCGTGCGGGTTTTCTGTGCCCCAAATGCGGCAATTTTGCTTGTTTACGTACCGGCCAAGATCAAAATGAAAAAATCAAAATCAAATGAAAATCAAAAATGAAAAAAATTTTCAAAGTTATGTCGCAATATTTCCCAGCGTTGTTCAAGCGTATACACAACCATATTCGTTCAGCGGAAGGATAAAACATCAAATCAGACATGAGATAAGTGTTACCATTCACGAAATAAGCACTAGTTGAAAAAAAACGTTAGATGGCGGACCCTTTATTTTCTTAATCGTCGTAAAACTCTAAGAAGATTTAGCCATGTCCGTCTGTCCGTCTGTGGCAATCACGCCACAGTCCGCAATAATAGAGCTAGGTTGATCAAATTTGGTACAAATACTTCTTATAGTTGCAGGTTGTTTGGGATTGCAAATGGGCGATATCGGTTCATATTTAGATATAGCTCCCATATATATCATCTAACTTGTTGTTATTCATAATGTTCTCATCTACTATATTTTTTTGTGTGTTTTCGGTATTATTTTCTTTAGGTTTGAGTTATTTTGTAGGTTTGAGTTTTCATGCTATCCATGATGGAGGGTATATAAGATTCGGCATGGCCGAACTTAACGCTTTTACTTGTTTTTATTTATACCCTAAACATATATATGTTTCAAGCCGAATATGTTTGGGACAAGATACTACAGAAGCGACTTTTTTTCAGCGTGTACATTTTAACCCTTTGTGGGGGAAGTATTAGAAGGAGTGGACCAATATGGCCCATCTTTGAACTTAGTCGGATATAGCAAAAAATATTACAAATATAGCAAATTAATATTTCGAGAGTTATCGTGCGCACCAGCCAGCAGACAGACAGACGGTCGAACGGACATTGCTCATTCGACTTAAAATAACCCAAAACGGATATCCGCCGAACATACTTAGGGTCTTAGGTCACTACTTTAATGTGTTACACTTTTCACTTTACACCCTCGTATCACTAAAGTGAAGGTATAATTATTGTTTAGGAATTTCTCCAAAAATATTTTATTTCAAATTGTTTTTCAAAACTTTGCTGACTTTATGAATTTCGGTTTTCATTTTTGCTCTATCACAAGTTATACCTTACTTTTAAAAATGTATAATAAATTTTTGTTTTAAAGCACTCATTTTAAGTTTCTAAATAATTTTGTAATGTCTAATATGTATGTCATTATTTGTTGTCAATCCATTATTTGTTGTCAATCGTTATCTAAGGTTATGCGATTTCAATTATAAAATAATTTTAGGAAAATTTAAAATTTCTAAAAACGTTATATATATAATACTAGCTGAGCCCGGTGCGCTTCGCTGCCCATGTCAAAATTAGCGCTGTAGAAACTGTATTTTATATCCGATCAGTACGAATTTCGGCAGAAAGAGGTTTGTTATTACATGAAGGAATACTGCCAAATTCGGAGAAAATCGGTTCAGATTTAGATATAGCCCCCATATATATGTTACCCCCGATTTGACATGTAAGCGCTGTAGAAACTGTATTTTATATCCGATCAGTACGAAATTCGGCAGAAAGAGGTTTCTATTTTACATGAATGAGTATTGAAGGAAAATCGATTCAGATTTATATATAACCTCCATATATATGTTCCTCGAGATTTGGTTACAAAGCGCTATAGAAGTTGTACTTTACTTCCGATCATTACAAAGTTTTCCAGAAAAATGTTTCTCAATTTAG
Organism: Eudasyphora cyanicolor; assembly: GCA_963930755.1. Taxonomy (NCBI): domain Eukaryota; kingdom Metazoa; phylum Arthropoda; class Insecta; order Diptera; family Muscidae; genus Eudasyphora; species Eudasyphora cyanicolor. The sequence continues at coordinate 57,471,071 of OZ005735.1, forward strand.
GAACGAATATTGCTTAATTTAGCGATTATCGGTTCAAAATAAGATATACATACACACCAATTATCACAAATTATTATCGCAATGACCCTTATCGCATTATTAGTGAGGTGTATTGTATAGTCGGCCCCGCCCGACTTTCTGCCTTTCCTTACTGGTATTAGTAATAAATTCACTGAATGAAAAAATACCGAATTCAGTGGAAAGTCCAGAAAATAGAAATGTATACTTATCAAATTTCCAAATTCTTGTTTCATTGGTCATGCATAACATTATCATATTGCGGTTGTATTGGAGTGAGCAGCTGTAATTATCGCATACCGATCATTTTTGTTCATGTATTTCCTATATAATACTTTCAAGATATATAAAAATATGGGCTGGGCACGCCCACTGGTCCTATTCCGCCCATTTGTAAGGCAATCACGTAGACTGCAACCAGATACATATACGCAAAATTTCAACACTCTCGCAAAAAAATGAGCAAGATAATTAAATTTCAAAATTTGGCTTATATTGGCAGTGGCACGCCCATTGGTCAGATCCCGCCAATTTTTGGACCAATCACGTGGACTGTCACCAGATACATATGTACAACATTACAGCACTCTAGATAAAAAATTGTGCAAGATATTTCAATTTCGAAATTTGGCTTTAAGGGCGGGGCCACGCCCATTGGTCCGATCCCGCCCATTTTCTGACCAATTACGTAGAATGCCACCAGATACATATACACAACATTGCAGCACTCCCGCTAGCAAATTGTGCAAGATATCAAAATTTGGTCTATGTGGGCGGGGCCACGCCCATTGGGCCGATCCCGCCCATTTTTGGACCAATCACGCAGACTGCCACCATATACATATACACAAAGTTCCAGGTCTCTCGGTAACAAACTGTGCAAGATATCACATTTTTAAAATTTGGCTTACATGGGCGGTGCCACGCCCACTGGTCCGATCCCGCCCATTTTTGGAAAAATCACGTGGACTGCTACCAGATACATATACACAACATTGCAGCACTCTCGCTGGCAAATTGTGCAAGATATCGAAATTTCAAAATTTGGTCTATGTGGGCGGGGCCACGCCCATTGGGCCGATCCCGCCAATTTTTGAACCAATCACGTAGACTGTCACCAGATACATATACACTAAAATACAGAACTCCGCTAATGAATTGTGGAAAATATTTCAATTTCAAAATTTGGCTTATATGGGCGGGGCCACGCCTATTGGTCCGATTCCGCCCATTTTTTTAAAATTCACATAATCTGACTCTAAATGCATACACACAAAATTTCAGCACTCTAGCTAAAAATTTTTCTCAATACCAAAATTTGACCCATACGGGCGGGTCCACGCCCACTTGATATATCGAAAATTCAAGTTCCCTATTTTCAGCACCCCCTACACATGTACATTCTGTGAAAATTTCAAGATGATCGGTCTAGCCGTTTAGACGTCTATACGGAACAAACAAACAAACACACAAACAGACACTCTCTTTTATATATATAGATAATTGGAGTGTTCTCTAAACTTATATGTTTCAATCTGAATATGTTTGCGACAATATACTACAAAAGCGTTTGTTTTTTCAGCGTGTGCTGTTTTAAGCAGAATAGCGAGTTCTAACTGTACATATGGAAGATGTCGCGCTTTACTTCAAGATGTCTGATATTTGCAAGTAAACAATGAATTTTAGAGGTTTCATAATATCGCTCACTGGCGGCTTAAAAAATATGCGAATAATTTTGAGGATATTCACTAAACAAAACAAGTTTGATGCGGACAACCGCGATATTTTTTTTCTGACCCGCCCTAATATACATATGTATGTTCCTTCCAATTTGACATATAAGTGCTATCTACATTTGACTTCCAATAATTTTTAAATTTGGCAGATATTCCAGTAAGAAAAACAAGTAAGAAAGTTTCAGTCGGGTAAACCGACTTAGTCCCTCACCTTGAGTTCCAAAAAAATATTCGAAAATATATTTTTTTGTTTTAATTAAATTATTATCAATTTAAATTGCATTTAATAACTGTACTGTATGTACTGGTATTAAAGTAAAAAGATATTCACTTTTGGTACAAAATGGTCCATTTTTGGGGGAAGTACCAAATGCGGCGTACCAATAACTGTCATTTTTCTCTGGACTCTAGATACTATAAAAGCATTACACTGTATAAAATATCAAGTATTTGTTTGCACTGGTATTAACGTTATAAGCTGTTAACTTTTGGTGTAAAATGGTCCATTTGTGTGGGAGGTACCAAAACGGGCATGCCAATAACGGTCACTTTTCTCTAGACTCTAGGTACTAAAAATATCTAGGTGCGAAATTTTAAGTATTTTTATGCACTGGTTTTAAAGTTAAAAAGCTGTTAACTTTTGGTACAAACAGGCCCATTTGTGTGGGAGGTATCAAAAGGGTCGTGCCAATAACGCCCATTTTTCTCTAGACTCTAGGTACTATAAAACCAATACACTGTACACAATTTCAAGTATTTGTATGTAAAAAATTGTCCATTTGTGTGGGAGTTGCCAAAAGGGGCTTGCCAATAACGCCAACTTTCTCTGGACTGTAGGTACTATGAAAGCTTTACACTGTACAAAATTTCAAGTATTTGTATGAACTGATATTAAAGCCGTTAGCAGTTAACTTTTGGTGCAAAATGGTCCCTTCGTGTGGGAGGTACCAAAAAGGAAGCGGCCAGTTCGCCCATTTTTCTTGATGTGTTAGCGACTAGCAAACTGATACTATGTGCGAAATTTCAGAATATTCGAATATTCACTAAAAGTTAACCCTTTGTGGGGGAGGTACTAAAAGGAGTGTACCAATATGGCCCATCTTCAAACTTAGCCGGAGATAGAGAAAAATATTACCGCATACCAAATTTGAAGTCAATCTGTTACCCCTTTCGAGAGTTATCGTGCGCAGCAGACAGACAGACGGACGGACGGACATTTCTCATTCGACTTAAAATGACCCAAAACGAATATCCGCCGAACATACTTAGGGTCTTAGATCACTCCTTCGATGTGTTACACTTCTGGCTCGTAGCAAATGATGTATACCCTCCTCTCTAAGGTGAGGGGATAATCAATAAAAACTACCACAGAAATCTGTAAAAAATAATCTACTGGCTTAAAACGGTTTTAGTAATAATAACTAAAACTAGTTTTTTATGTGAGCTCAATTGACGATTCATTTGTTTTGATGAAAGAATAAGCCAGAATATAATTATTCCATACTAAATTATTCCTTCTTATTATTAAAATATACTGTTCTCACATTTCCTTTTATGACATAATAAAGAAGAAAAATGTTCTTCCCCATTGCCCCAATAGGTCATAAATAACGCTTTGTTGAGAGTGAAGGCAAATGTTTGTCCCTATGTGTGAAGGAAAATAGATTTCATATACCTTATTGAGAATGTTTATTCTGTGTTGAAGTTATATATGCGCATACCATTACTCATCCCCCGTAGGCTGAAGTTCCGGTGAATAGATTTCAGTTACCGTAATTTATGATAAAAGGTTAAAAAAATTCCTATTGTCAATAAGGTCAGGAAGTCATGTCATGCAGCAAAATTGAGATGGCATATAATGTATGATGTTCATTCTTTGGCTTATTCTGATCAATATTCCGTTTACGAGAAAGGTTGTGGAATGTTGCGTGTTGTTCCTAAGCCGTTAAAATTATTGGAGGTTAATACAAATACTAATACAATAAATTGTATACATTATTGTATCCCCAATACTTGTGAAATTGTCAGTGCGGTTAAAAGGTTTTTAGTTTATTTATTTTTCTGTTCGAAAATATTTGTAAGGCCTCACCATTACTCGAATCTGCAACCAACATTCTTCCATTGCCCTGATTCAGGAACCTTGAATAAGAGTGAACCATATTAATGGCTTGACAGATCCTAACTATTAACTATGCTATGGATTAAGTAAAAATAAAAGATCTTGTATTTTGATTTAAAAGAACATAAAATATTTCATTCTAAACCAGTTTTCAAAAACTGACCTAACGCCCATGATTGGTCGTGGAAACGGACAATTTATAATTGCTTCGGCTTATTTTCCGCACAACCTTACAGTATAACCACATCCTCTAACGGGTAGAGAATTGATAAACTACTGTCAGGAAAAAAGGTCTTTCTGGTGGGATTTGATGCAAACGCTCTTCATATACATATTATGGGGCAGCACGGATACCAATCCCAGGGGAGAATGTCCTATGGAGTTCTTTCTAGAAAAGCAGTTGTAAATCCACAATAGGGGCAAGGGTGCAGTTGTTTGAACAAGGAACAGGAAAGAGGTACTCGATCTTACCTTTGCACGGGGCAAAATCGGCTTTTTTGATATGTTTGAATCGAAAGAAAATATATCTGGAACACAAATTTGTAAATATTATATATTTCGTAGCAAATAAATTTTATTTGAAAATCAACGACAAATATTTGGAACGCATATATATTAATATATTACAACAAAATATATTTGCAAACTAAATTTCTCAAATAAAATATGTGTTTAAATACAAATAAAATTATTGTTTAGGAATTTCTCCAAATATATATTATTTAAAAAAGATTTTCAAAACTTGCTGACTTTTTCGAATTTCAGTTTAATTTTTTTTTGGTTTCGAATTGTTCCTCCCAGCATTAACTTCTGTTATAAACCAATCATTTAAATTTCTGAGTATTCTAAGCCATCATTATCTGTCAATCCTACAAGTAATTTATTTTAATCCAATATTATACGATTTCAATTATTATTATTTATTATTTTTCAAACATTAAAAATTTCTAAAAAATTAACTTTGAATTACTGAAAAATTTAACACAATTTAGGTATTTTCTGAATACTTAAATACAAATAAATATTTGTTACGGAAATAATGGTCCCAAATAGTAATATGTTGGGATGTAAACAAAGATTTTTTTTGAACAACATCTTCCCAAATATATAATTTTGTATACCCAAAACATTTATATGTTTCAAGCCGAATATGTTTGGGACAATATACTACAGAAGCGATTTTTTTCAGCGTGTGGAAATCGACACAAGAAATTAACTATCAAAGACAGGAAGGTCTCCAAGGTCTTTCTGACCATAAATATATTGAATATTACTTATGGACGATGAAACAGAAATGTTCAGGAACCCTAGAAAAACAAAATGGGTCAGATTTAGAAGAAATCTAAAAAAAAAAATTTAACAACATATAAAAACCAGTAAGGAAAGGCAGAAAGTCGGGCGGGGCCGACTATATAATACCCTACACCTCCCTAACAATGCGATGAGGGTCACTGCGATAAGAATTTGGAATAATTGGTAAATGGGTAGGAACATATCATCTAATTCTGAAGCGATAATCGCAAAATTAAGCAATGTTCGTTCCTAAATTGAGAAACATCTTTCTGGAGAATTTTAATGATCGGAAGTAAAGTACAACTACTATAGCGATTTGATACCAAATCAGGAGGAACATATATATGGAGGTTATATATAAATCTGAACCGATTTTCCCTGAATACTCATTCACGTAAAAAGACCTCTTTCTGTCGAATTTTGTACTGATCGGATATAAAATACAGTCTCTACAGCGCTTACATGTCATCGGGGGTATCGTATATATGGGGGCTATATCTAAATCTGAACCGATTTCTTCCAAATTTAAAAGTGTTCATTCATATAATAGGAAACCTCTTTCTGAAGAATTTCATACTGATCGGATATAAAATAAAGTTTTTACAGCGCTTACATGTCAAATCGGGGGTAAAGTATATATGGGGGCTAAATCTGAACCGATTTCATCCAAATTTAAAAGTGTTCATTCATATAATAGGAAACCTCTTTCTGCCGATTTTCGTACTGATCGGATATAAAATACAGTTTTTACAGCGCTTACATGTCAAATCGGGGGTAACGTATATATGGGGGCTATATCTAAATCTGAACCGATTTTCTCCGAATTAGGCAGTATTCCTTCATGTAATAAGAAGCCTCTTTCTGCCGAATTTCGCACTGATCGGATATAAAATACAGTTTCTACAGCGCTTACATGTAAAATCGGGTGAAACATATATATGGGGGCTATATCTAATCTAATCTAATCTGAACGGATTTTCTCCGAATTTGGTAGTGTTCATTCACGTGACAAGAAAACTCTCTCTGCCGAATTTCGTACAAATCGGATATAAAATACGGTTTCTATAGCGCTAACATGTCAAATCGGGGGTAACATATATATGGGGGCTATATCTAAATCTGAACCGATTTTGACCAATTTCAATAGGGATCGTCCTTGGGCCAAAAAAGAGCACTGTGTTAAATCTCATCACAATCGGACCATAAATACGACCTGCACTTTGATTACAAGAATACATGGACAGACGGACAGACGGACAGACAGACAAACGGACATGGCTAAATCGACTCAAAAATTGATTCTATGACTATCGGTATAATAAACTATGGTTCTATTTCTTCTCTTTTTGCGCGTTACAAACAAATGCACAAAGTCATAATACCCTGTACCACAGTGTGGTGTAGGGTATAATTAACAAAATGTAGAGGAAATTGGTAAAGCGGTCAAACATATCGAAAGGGGTTTATTAACCTCTTATTAGAAATCGTGCCCAATTAGCAAACCAAGAATTAAGAAACACAAATCCTGCTGGAGTTATACCCAGTTATTTTTGATATTTTTGTAGCGTTATGTTGGTACTCATGTCCCTTACTTATGCTGACAAGGTCGGCCATTTTGAATGTTTATTTAATTTTTGACAGCTGTTGTGCTTGGATGTGTTTTAACTTGTCTTCGATTTTTATCTATTTCAGAAAATGGATCAAAGAATCTGCATCAAATTTTGTGTGAAAAACAAAATAAAGTGCGCTGACGCATTCCGAATGTTGACTGTGGCATATAGTGAAGCTACCTTGGACCAAAGAAACGTTTATCGGTGGTACAAAGTGTTCTTATAGGGCCGAGAAAATGCGAAGGACGAACAGCGTGCCGGACGCCCGAGCACGTCTACAACAGACGAAAACATCACAGTTTTCTTTGATTGCAGGGGCGTGGTGCATTATGAGTTCTTTCCACAGCGTAGTACGGTCAATGAAGAATATTACCTGCAAGTTATGCGCTAGAAATGGTAATAGACGTGAATATCAAAAGTAATCTTAAATTTGATGGCATATCAGACTGTCAGCATGCATATAAGTAAAGGGGTTTCCAACAAGAGGTGTTATTTTGATATTTTGGTAAAATGACATTTTTTTAAATAAATGATCGGATGCTTATTTCATAACAAAGAGGAAGGTATGCCGTTAATAATGGAAAACAACATCAGCCAAATGGCACCACGACCACGCTTACATGACCCTATCCTTTTCATGAAATTTTCCATAACCAAATCGCAAAGTGGCTGCCATATGTCCTCGATAGCCTCACGAATTCTATGTTTGAGGTCTTGAATCGACGCTGGGCTGTTGGCGTAGACCTTATCTTTCACGTGGCCCCAAGGGAAGAAGTCGCAAGGTGTTAAATCACAAGATCTCGGTGGCCAATTGTGATCACCTCTTTGAGAGATAACACGGTCCGGAAACTTTTCCCAGAGCAATGGTTTCGTTGCTTGTGTGGTAGTAGCGCCGTCTTATTGAAAGTAAGCGTTGTCCAGATCAATACCACCCAACTCCGACCATAAAAAAACCGCACCAAACAGTCACACGTTGAGGATGGAGAGGCTTCTCAACAATAACTCTTGGGTTTTCCGAGCCCCAGATGCGACAATTTAGCTTGTTAACGTAGCCACCGAGGTGGAAATGGGCCTCATCAGTCAAGATGATTTTTCGATACACGTACTTGACAGTATAGGTTCGATTCTACTACCAAAGGGAATTATTAACCTATACTCGGTTTGGTGAAATTGGTGACCAATTTTTTTTTATAGGTCTCCAAAGTTTCGGAAAATCAGTGGATCCCTCGAAAAAGGTGTCATCAGCTTCTGTCCAACAACTAATTCAGACTTGGCGATATCGCTTAACAATATTTGGCAATAATGTAGCTAAGAACACAAAATTTTTCCGGTAATTTTTTTTTTGAAAAAGTGAAGGAAAAAATATTTTTTTCAGCATAACTTTCGGTGGCTCGTAATTTTTCACTAGCAATGTTTGGCTACATTTATGTGGGGAAGCGAGAGGATTAATATGTTCCACAAAAATATTGGCATTAATATTTCCTATAAAGTTGCTGAACATACCCTGCACCAAAAAAAATATTTTTGTTACATAATAGTAAAATACTAACATTTTTGAGGTACAATGTTTTTTTAGCTGTTTAGGGTGCCTAGACACGTTAAGATTGCACTGATATGTTCACAAAAGTTGTTCAGATATACGTTGGCTACAATTTCGCCAAACATTGTTAGTGAAAAACTTGTAAGGAAAGGCTAAAGTCGGGCGGTGCCGACTATATAATACCCTACACCACTCTCGTAATATTGAATAACTCTGATATATAAATTTTGTAATTCATGTATAAATTGTTTACATAAATTTACTTTTAGGACATTTTATACTTAAATAATACCCTGTACCACAGTGTGGTGTAGGGTATAAAAACGATTGAATCTAAAGAGCCAAATCGGATGAAACATATATATGGGAGCTATAGCTAAATCTTAACCGATTTTCTTCAAATTCGGCAATGTTGGTTCATGGATCAAGAAACTCTATCATTCTAAATTTCAAAACGATCGGATGTAAAATACAGCTTCTATAGGACTAAAGGGCCAAATCGGACGAAACAAATATAAGGGAGCTATAGCTAAATCTTAACCGATTTTCTTCAAATTCGACAATGTTGGTTCATGGATCAAGAAACTCTATCATTCTAAATTTCAAAACGATCGGATATAAAATACAGCTTCTATAGGACTAAAGGGCCAAATCGGACGAAACAAATATATGGGAGCTATAGCTAAATCTTAACCGATTTTCTTCAAATTTGGCAATGTTGGTTCATGGATCAAGAAACTCAACCATTCTAAATTTCAAAACGATCGGATGTAAAATACAGCTTCTATAGGACTAAAGGACCAAATCGGACGAAAGATATATATGGGAGTTATATCTAAAACTGCACCGATTTTCTTAAAATTCGGCAATGTTGGTTTATGGATCAAGAAACTCTACCATTTTAAATTTCAAAACGATCGGATGTAAAATACAGCTTCTATAGGACTAAAGGGCCAAATCGGACGAAACATATATATGGGAGCTATAGCTAAATCTTAACCGATTTTCTTCAAATTCGGCTATGTTGGTTCGTGGATCAAGAAACTCTACCATTCTAAATTTCAAAACGATCGGATGTAAAATACAGCTTCTATCGGACTAAAGGGCCAAATCGGACGAAACATATATATGGGAGCTATAGCTAAATCTTAACCTATTTTCTTCGAATTCAGCAATGTTGGTTCATGGATCAAGAAACTCTACCATTCTAAATTTCAAATCGATCGGATGCAAAATACAGCTTCTATAGGACTAAAGGGCCAAATCGGACGAAACATATATATGGGGGCTATAGCTAAATCTTAACCGATTTTCTTAAAATTCAGCACTGTTGGTTCATGGATCAAGAAACTCTACCATTCTAAATTTCAAAACGATCGGATGTAAAATACAGCTTCTATAGAACTAAAGGGCCAAATCGGACGAAAGATATATATGGGAGCTATATCTAAATCTGAACCGATTTCAACCAAATTCAATAGCGATCTTAACAGCCGCGAAATACTCTAAACTGCAAAATTTTAGAACGATCGGTGTGAAATTGCGACCTGTAGTCGACGAACAACTTTACATGGACAGACGGACGGACGGACGGACGGACGGACGGACATCGTTAAATCGACTCGGCTAGTGATTCTGAGTCGATCGGTATACTTTAAGGTGGGTCTAGCTGTGTTATTTTAAGGTGTTACAAACATCTGCCGTGAAACAAACTTATAATACCCTGTACCACAGTGTGGTGTAGGGTATAATAACGAGCCACCAAAAGTTATGCTGAAAAAGTGAAAAAAAAAAAATATTTTTTTCGTTCACTTTTTCAAAAAAAAAAGTACTACTACTATAAAAGCATTACACTGTACAACATTTCAAGTATTTGTATGAACTAATATTAAAGCCATAAGCAGTTATCTTTTGGTGCAAACTGGTCCATTCGTGTGGGAGGTACCAAAAAGGGAGTGGCCACTTCGCCCATTTTTCTTGACGTGTTAGCGACTACCAGACTAATACTATGTGTGGAATTTCAGAAGATTCGAAAGGCGAAAGTCGCACGCGCTTAAACATTTTGTTATACCACAGGGGCCCAAACTCAAAACTTAACTTCTCTAATACCTCTTTTACAAACATTCCAAGTTTGATCGCAAACGGTTGCCTGGTTAAAAACGGCAGAATTATGACCCTTTTTCGCTGGAATTCCTGCCACTGTGCAACGTCTTACGATTTTTTATGGCACGAAGTACCTTTCTTTTCTTTTCTCTCCATAAACCACAGTTTTGAACAATATTTCTGAAACGTCGGCATTTTTACTTTATTTTGACTGCGTTTTAATGTATTACCTGTCTTTAGGTGGGGAGTTTGCCAGCAAGGGAGGTAAGGGCAGGCGAATCGACGAAATCCCTTCTATGACAAACTCCAACAACCAATTACAAGAACAACGATAGCTCAGTAGTGGGGGGAACGATGTGTGTGTGTTCACGTAGTGACCGGTGTTGGTGATGCAGTAATGCAAAGGGCGAAATAGAAAATAAATAAAACACAAGAAGTTTAGTTTTTCGACGATAGTAAAGCGTAGCTTTATTTAGTAAGAAAGGGTAACGAAGATTACCTTTTGTTTACAATGTACAGCAAGATGTACTTAGCGATATGTGATGCGTACCGAGAGAAACAAAAGTCCAAAATGGAAAGAGGTGGCGGAGCAAATCTCGAAGAAAAGCAAATACTTACTCGTTGAAATCTGCAAAACAAATATTACAAGGATGTATTAACGAGGAGTAGGCAGATTTCAACGAGCGTAATCCGACGATAGATGTGCGAATCTATGCACCTAGAGAAATTAATGATATCAACGAAATGCAATCAAATCATACTTAAACAACCTGTATAAAGTTCTATTTCGATAAGATCTCTTTTAGGCTATAATATGGTTTGTAAGTAGCGATATAGGTTATTATATTAAATTTGTTGCGATAAGTAATGTTATGTTTTCCATCCACCGTTATTGATACTCGATTTATATACCTTCATATGTATTTGTTTATAATGAGAAATAAAACATTATTTTACTCTACTTTCCTTTTATATATTTTTATTCTTTTGGATGATGTATCAATTTGCATAGAACTGCATAAATGCCAGATGTATATCGACAAGTAAAAAGGATATGCAAAGATACTATGTCTTGCCCAGCAATATGTGTATTATTTATTTATGCAAATCAGTTGGAAAAATAAGTAAAACATGTATGGGCAAATATCAAAATTTTTTAACACAGGGGTAATGTATATTGTTTTACCCTTTTCTCGCTCTGTATACAGATTTTGGTGCATAAGTTGATGGAATAAGATAAACCACAAACATAAAAGTTTTTTCCCAAAAGAGTTTGTTATTATCTAAAAAACTTTAGAAGTTATAAGCACATACATTTCAAAATTGTGAAAAAGTCCTAGAAATGTTCATATCTGTATCCATTCTTTTATATGTTGTGGCCAAACTATTTATTCTGAAGTTACTGGTCAGATACAAGAACACGAGGGACACATGGAGGAAGAATTTTTCGTGAGCACTGTTTATGTGAGATCTTTCCGCAAAAAATTATACGTGTCGTTGATGTGCTCTTAATGGAACCACCGATATAGCTTCCCAAACCTTTGTTAAACTTGCGTGAATTTTTTTTGATTGTTTATTTCGCGGAGCACATCGACAGTTATGTATAGGTTGAGCTGAATTAATTATCCCAGATGGCTTTTGACCTGGTGAATCCAAAAATCAAGGGGCCGTAACAAAATAATGAATCGCTGAAATTTTATTCACTTTTTTTTTAATTTTTGCAAAAATTTCAAATTTTGTCCTTGGCATTTTTAATAGTATAAACGTCTGAAATTCATATATTTAAAATCTTTTCTATGTAGTATAAATACAGCGAATATTTTGTCCTAGGCTGATACAAATGCTAATGTTCTATGATTGTAATTTTAGTTTTCCGAATTTCGCTAAAAATTGCATTTTATAATTTTTTTTTAAATTTCATTTTGGAACCGCCATAACTTTCGCGGCCTTTGATGAAATTTATTCACAACAACAGTTTTTGCATGTTTATATTTTTATCTTCGTCTGTTGTAAAAGACTTTGAAGTGCTCGCCAAAAAAAATCTTGAAAAAAAATTTACTTCAAAATTAAAAAATTTTGATATTTGCCCATATGAAGATGCCAACCCGAATTTAAAACGAAAAGATTTTGTCGACTCTGCATTAAACAAAAAAAGAATCATCAGCTTGTATCACTAGTGAATGCCGCAAAAAAATTCCGTATTTATCATACATATACGAGTATGTACTAAATTGTCAAGAATGTTTTTCAAAAATAATACTGAATATGGGTTTAGAACATATCCAAGCAAAAGTGTGAGTTACCCATTATTTTCAGTTTGAGGAAAAAAATCGGTTGAAATCAACAATATTTTATAGAGAGAGATTGGCATATTTTGTCTTTCGTAATTATGGTAAAATAAGCATTTTAGAACTGTACGGTTTAAGTGCCATCAGTAGAACTGATCATTATTATTCTTACGTCAGAGTAAAGTAGTGCCGTAGGGTATAATGAGAACTCTTAGAAAGCTTTAAATTTAAAGAAAAGTATAAAGTCGAAATATATAAATGTTTTTCAAATCTATAGAAAACGACAGTTTCTAGAAAGTTATAAAATTTAATCGGTGCGAGGGAGTATTTATGAATTTCATCAAAAAATAAAACAAATGCACCTATTTCACTAAAAATACAAAAATGTGACCTTCACCTGGAATATTAAAACAAATTACAGAAATTTGTTTTTACCAAAGGCTCGGTTTTTTTATCTTATGTTCAATTTCGGAGAATATTAAGCACTGACAACTGTAATGTGGTTTTGTCTTCGGCTGAAGAAAGTCCAGTCGTATCCAAAGCCTTCATAAGAACCAACAAACGAAATAATAACATAAGTAGTTCTCTCTTTTTGAGGGCAATACTACAATTCAGGTGTTTATTGTCTTAGTTATAATCTACTCGTGAGAAACGCGACAAATTAGTTCAATGCTAATAACTCGGTTTGGATAAGGTTTTGACACACGATTTTAGTTGATCGGGAACTGTACTGAACCTAATCTATATATCTTGAAATGTATTTGTGTTCTTAAAAAACATGATCTTACTCAATTTCCCCTTTACATGTCGATGCCTTCATTCCAAATTACATTACATTTTTAAATTTTAAATATTCGAAATTACAATCATTCAAAGGTTGATGTTAATCCGCCAACCCAATCAAAAGTTATGCGGAAAACAGCGGAGGTCATTCATATAACATTATAAGGGAATTCCATAAAAATTTAAAATTTGCATTCAACTTTGATCCCTTCTCCTGAAAAACTACCTGTTTAGACTTAGTATGTTTTGGAATGGAGGCATCTATATTTGTTTTCTTCCGGATGATGTATCAATTTGCATAGAACTGAATAAATGCCAAATGTAAATCGACAAGTAGGAAGAATATGCAGGGACACTTCTGTCTTGCCCGGTAAAATGTGTTTTACTTATTTATGCAAATCGGTTGGAAAAATAAGTATAACATATATAAAGATACCAAACCGAATGTAGAACGAAAACATTTTGTCGACTTTGCATAAACAAAAAAGAATCAACAGATTGTAGTGTGAATGTCACAAGAAAATGTTGTATTTATCATACATATTGTTGATTGTCAAGAATGTTTTGGAAAAATACAACTGAATTTGGGTTTTAGCAAATTTTGAAGCAAAAGTATGTGTTATCCATCATTTTTAGTTTGATGTAAAAAAAAACGGTTGACATCAAAAACAGTCTATAGAGAGATTTCCATATTTTGTGTTTAGTCTTTCGTAATTCTAGTTAAAACAAACATTTTAAAACAGTATGTGTTAAGTGCCCTCAATAGAATTTCTAATTATTATTATTCTTATGGAAGAGTAAAGTAGGGTCGTAGGGTATTATAATAAGTACTCTTACGAAGCTTTACATTTAAAAAAAGTAAAAGTCGGAAATAAAACAGGAATACATATATACTTTTTGGTAAAACCAACAGAAAACTACTTTTTCTAAAATGTTAGAAAATGTAATCAGTGTGAGGCCATATACTCGTATATGGATTTCAACAAATATTTAAATTATTGCACTAAAAACATTAAAAAAGGTGTCTTTTACATGGAATTTTAAAAAATTAATGAAGTTTGGTAACAAAAGATCGGTTTTTGGTTTTGATAACTTTAACTTAGTTTTGTCTTCAGCTGAAGTAAGTGCAGTTGTGTCCAGAGCATCCATAAGGACCCACAGATCTTACGAAAAAATAACATAAGTAGGTATCCCTGTTTTGGGGCAACAATATAATTCAGGTGTTTATTGTTGTAATCGAAGTTATAATCTTTTTGTGAGAAATATTACAAATTATTTCACTGTTAATAACTCGGGTTGGATATGGGTTTCACATACGAGTTTAGTTGATCGAGAACTGTGCTGAATGACGATTTAAATTGAATCGGGAACTTTTAATATAATCGATTGAGTTGATCGGTTCGGTATTGACTTCTGTATTCGCCTTTCTCGGGATTGGCAGCATTTCGGAATACTCTTCGTCTTACAAACTATTTCACTAATTACATACTACTGGAATAACTACGAGTTAAACAGTAGACCAAAGTCTCTGTGAACAGTAGACATAAGACTCTGTGACTTGAACAGTAGATCGAAGTCTCTGTGGCTTGAACAGTAGAATGAAGTCTCTGGGACTTGAACAGTACACAGAAGTCTCTGTGACTTAACCAGTAGACCGAAATCTCTGCGACTTGAACAATAGACCGAAGTCTTTGTGACTTGAACAGTACACCGAAGTATCTGTGGCTTGAACAGTAGACAGAAGTCTCTGTGACTTGACAGTAGACCGAAGTCTCTGTGACTTGAACAGTAGAAAGAAGTCTCTGTGACTTGAACAGTAGAACGAAGTCTTTGGGACTTGAACAGTACACATAAGTCTCTGTGACTTGAACAGTAGACCGGAATCTCTGTTAATAGCCCGTGGCGTTGTAATAGCATGGCCCTTAGGTATGAGGTAATTTACGTATAATAAAGTGGCCGTAAAAAAAAAATAAATTAAAACAATTAAAAAAACGTTAAGTTCAGCCATGCTGAATCGTATATACCTTCCACCATGGATTACATTCCATTCTATTACTGAAAAAATCTTTGAAAAAAATGAACGCTGCAATTTTTAGCCAAATTTTAGGCGCAAAATGTTAGGCGCCAAATTCTTTAGCCAAACTCTTCATCTGAAAAATGTGGTATTTATGGCTTAAATTAGCATATTTGAGGGCTACATCTACACGGGGACTACAGCAAAATATAAACTTACTACATTTTTTGAGATGAATTCTTGCCAAAGAAGAATGCAAAGTTTCAGCTAAATTGCTTAGAAAATGTGGGTTTATGGCTTTAACAAGCCTTTTTGGGAGCGACATCTATAGGTGAACTACAACAAAATATGAACTGATTTAGAAAATGTTCACTGTTAATTCTTGTCTAAATAAAACACAAACTGCAAATATTCGCGTAGGTTAGGTCGAAGAGAGGAGACGTTTAAACGTCTCATTCCATGGACATACACTTAACCCTGTTCGGCCTGTTGTGCGCTACTTATTCATGATCTTTTTATACCTCACGAGTTACAGAAAATCGGTACTACACACGAATTTTCTCAGTATCTTCCAGTCATATCCTCTGGGATGAGTAAAGTCTGGTAATATGTCGGACCCGAAATATTGGGATCTTGCATGTGTGAAAGACGGGCAGTGACACAGAAAGTTTTCCATCGTTTCGATGTTTTCCCTACATGCACTGCATTCGTTTTCTGCTAGTACTATGCCATGAAGATGTGCTTGTAAGTTTGAGTGTCCCGTTAGAACACTCATAATCTTACTAATCTCGATCTTGTTTAGTTTCAGAAAACTTCTTGTTTTCTTTTCATTTGGGTCACCCCATAGTATCTTTGCAGTTGCTCCTTCTGTTGCGCTATTCCACACAGATTTGTGAGTCATCACTGCCCGTTGTTTCAACTCATCCTTCTTGGCTTCGAAAGGTTTTCAATTTTCCAAGTTTATTACTCGGAGTTCTCTGCCCTTTGAAGCCAAGCGGTTTGCCCGTTCATTTCCAATCACTCCGAAATGTGGTAGAAATGTGGTATTTACAATTTAAATAAGCCTATTTTGGAGCGACCTCTATAGGGTGACTATAAAAAATATGGACCGATGTGCAAAATTTTTACTGTGATGAATTCTAGTCAAAATAGAATACAAACTGCAAAGTTTTAGCAAAATTGCTTTAAAAATGTGGAATCTATGGCTCAAAAACCGTATTTTGGAGCGACCTCTATAGGGGATCTATATCAAAACATTGAGCGATATGGCCCATTTCCGATCCCAAACGACCTGGAACCAGAAAAAGAATTTCAACCAAATTTGATCAAACTAGCTCTATTATTACGGACTGTAACGTGATTTCAACAGACAGATAGACGGACATGGCTAAATCGTCTTAGAATTTCACGACGATCATGAATATTTATACTTTATGGGGTCGCAGATTAATATTTCAAGGCACGACAAAGTTAGTATACCCCCAGCCTATGGTGGAGGGTATAATAATAGTATTATGTGCGAAGATATTTTTGAGTAAAAATCGTAACGTTACACAATTTTATTAAAGAAAAACTGATTTATATAATCAAACGCAGAATCGAAATATTTCCCCCGAGGCACCTGACGACCAGGCCGTCCTAGAAACGCATGGTGCAGAACTGTTACTCTAGAAATAAAACATTTAAACAAGTCACGGGGAGAAGTTAAACAAATTCGTTAATTAAATTTAATTTTCCAGTTGCTTTTATAATTCATAAAATTATCAACTTTATATGACTAGATTTATCCTCAATATAACATATCGACAGTTTATATTCAATATCCTCTATCTTAAAAAACACAATTGTTCAGTAGAGCCAAAAAACCGTTTATGTCCCTAATTTTAAAGAAAATTAAAATTGTTTGTTCTACAATGTTTATTACACCTAACTACGTGAACTACTAAATAATATTTTTTTAATATTTGCACCACGAGCCATTTTATGGAACATAGAGGGTATTGCTATTCAAAAATTCTTCATGTATAAAAAAAGATAGAGGGTTTTGCGTAGTAAAAAAAAATATTATTTATGAATTCCACAAATTTTTTTTAATATACAATTATACATATTATAATAAAAATAATAAATAATAATAACAATGAATTAATGATTAATTTTTTATTTAAGTATTATCTATTTCTTGGGGTTCATTTTTGAATCCATTTTAAAATTGTCATAGAAAAAATGATATTCTTGTGAAATCACAGGTTAGATATAAAAATAGTCATAATTTGAAAACTAAAGCTTCGACTACGAAAATTTAACCAAATTCGGGTTTAGCATACTCTTTTCTTTTAGAAGAAAAAAAAAAAAAACAAAAAAAAATAGTCCCAAATTATATGAAGAGATAGAGGGTATTGCATTCAGAAAAAATAAGTGTGTAAGATAGAGAAATTACAAAAATTACCATAAAATCTCAATTTTTGTTTTTTTATTTCCAAATTAGTACCATAAATGCGCCTTATTTTACCGAATATTTTAACATAAAAATCTCATTTTTGCAAAAATTGAAGATAGAGGGTTTTGAATATAAGCTCTCGATATTTTAAAACTTATGTCAACATATGTGTTCAAGATTAGAAAAAGTATATGTCACTTGCTGTCAGTGTTGCCAGACGAATTTCGCCGAAAATCTTCAAAATAGGGGTATAAAAATGGTTAAAATAAATTTTCGAAATCTTCAATAAATCGTCAACACAAAAATCTACAGTTACGTACAGTTACGTTATTTTCGGGCGAATTGGATGTTTCAGAGATAGATATGTATTTATTAGTACTCTGAAATGATATCGCGGTTCCTGAAAGTGAGCGTACAATGTTGAAGTGAGCGTAAAAATGTTGTTAGCCAATCTCACATTCTCGAACAGCAATAATAATTAAATTTGTCGGAAAAAAAGTTTAAACATATCAGTTTCATAGTATTATTTCTTAGGATCGATTTTATTTATTTACGTCATATAACCCAATCCATTGAGACGAAATTTGACAAAATGCATAGAACCATTCAGACCAATAGGGTCCAACGAAGATCCATGGTTTTATGTAGCCCCCATACCAAGGTTCCACTAGATTTGACTTCTCGACGCATTAGAAACCACAACCGATTACACTGCATTTTGACAAACTGTATTTAGTTTTACCTAGAAAAATTCTCAGGATTAATGGTGAACATTTTTATATAGAATCCACATAAACGATTGGACTGAAATTTGGTTAATTGATCTACATTTTGATAAAGCCCCCACACCAAACACAAATACCAATCGTTTGGACTAAAATTCGGCAATAGATATCTTATTTTACCCACAACCATTTCAAGGAGAAAGTGTCGTCATTGGTCTATATTTTGACATAGTCCCATACAATGGCCTCATAAGACCTGTCTGTTTGGACCCAAAGAAAAAAAATCTTACCAATTGGGCTGCAAACATGATAACATGCGACTTATTTTAACTAAAGCTTTTCGTTGGATAATGACCTCCTATGACCATGTTTTGATATAGTCTTTACCTTCTTTAAAAATGTTCACTGCAATTTCCTACGCCGATTTTACAACTCAACAAAATTTCATTCGGCATTGAAAGCAAACGAACCTACCAGCAATGATCAGCCGTAATATTTAGAAATGTTTCTAACATTTCTAAATTTATTTTTAAAAAGATAAATGAGAGTGTACATTAATTCTCGAAGGAGCTATAAAAAAAATCTTTAATATAAGGAAACATTTTTAAGTTTTCATTTTCTTTTCATATTATAAAAAATCGCCATTTCGGGGCAAAAATCGTCATGTCCTATTATTTGGCTCTAAAAATCGTCAAAATGACGATAAATCGTCATTTCTACAACACTGCTTTGTTGTTTTAAGAAATTAGACAAGGTTTCAGAAATTGTTTTTATTTTATCATAAATTCCACTTAGATAGTTTTTTTCAGGAAACAAAACGCAAAGCTTTATTTATAAAAGAAAGTGTTACATATTACAATAAAAAGAAATCAAATCATATGACATATAGATTAATTGATACAACATATATACAAAATATATACTCGTTAATATAGAAATCAGGTAATTTTGATTGTACCACACATTAGGGTCTGGATTATTTTTCCAATTCCTGAATAATATTGAAAGTCAATGATCACATTCAGAAACCATTTCAAAATTATTTTGTAAAATTCACAATGTCTTCCTTACAGTAAAGCTATTTCCACAGTAATTTCATCGCAGCCCATATTATCAGAACTATTTTCTGAAATAGCAATCACAGTATCTTCGACTGGAAAATTATTAAAGGCTGTACAATTGTCAACAGAACAACTTTCCCCTGTGTAAACACATTCTTTTATCATTTCCTATAAGCCATTGTTGAAAAATATTTGAATTTATTCACGCCTTTTATACCATACATAAGCATAAATACTGCCGAGATTAAAAAAATAGGTTCAGATTTAGATATATACAAATCGATACGTTCCTTCTAAAACATGCTAAGTCGACTTAGCATCTTTCTAGGGAGATTACATTTTTAACTTCAAAAATTATTCACAAAACAGTACATGTCATTCGATTTACATTACAAAGGAAAAAATTCAAAAAAATTCATCAAACTTTGAACGCCTCTCCTAAAAAACGACCTTTTTGCATTTAGCATAGTTTAGAATGGAGGTATCTATATATCTTCATTCTGATTTGACATTGACGGTATATACGGGGAAAAACTCGTCAAAAGGCCCACTTTTTTCAATTTTATTCCGATCGCGTCAAAACTTGGTAGTGTTGCAGAAGTACTTTGGGTACGCTATGTACTTAAAATACAGCTTCCTAGCGTGATACGTTATAAAGATACAGGCTGTCAAAGTTGGAAATGTTGACCATTGTATCTCCCGACTACGTGGGCCGATTTGAATGAACCGTTTCTTATATGACAGCTATTTAGAAACGCACAAAATGTGCATTAATATGTGTTTGCAAATATTCAATTTTCATATTTTTTCTCGCGATTTTAATTGTGTCCCGCGGATGGGATTCTATATCTTTAAACTACAAAAATGAAGCCCATTCTGTTTACTTTATCAATACGAATTTTCGCAATGGGATGAAAAGCACAACAAAAGCTGTGGAAATTTTAAATGTCAAACCTAATATTTATACCCTACACCACACTATGGTACAGGGTATTATAAGTTTGTTTCACGGCAGATGTTTGTAACACCTGAAAATAACACAGCTAGACCCACCTTAAAGTATACCGATCGACTCAGAATCACTAGCTGAGTCGATTTAACGATGTTTGTTTGTCCGTCCGTCTGTCCGTCCGTCCGTCTGTCCATGTAAAGTTTTTCGTCGACTACAGGTCGCAATTTCACTCCGATCGTTCTGAAATTTTGCAGTTTAGAGTATTTCGCGGCTGTTAAGATCGCTATTGAATTTGGTTGAAATCGGTTCAGATTTAGATATAGCTCCCATATATATCTTTCGTCCGATTTGGCCCTTTAGTCCTATAGAAGCTGTATTTTACATCCAATCGTTTTGAAATTTAGAATGGTAGAGTTTCTTGATCCATAAACCAACATTGCCAAATTTGAAGAAAATCGGTTAAGATTTAGTTATAGCTCCCATATATATGTTTCGTCCGATTTGGCCCTTTAGTCCTATAGAAGATGTATTTTACATCCGATCGTTTTGAAATTTCGAATGATAGAGTTTCTTGATCCATGAACCAACATTGCCGAATTTGAAGAAAATCGGTTAAGATTTAGCTATAGCTCCCATATATATGTTTCGTCCGATTTTTAGTCCTGAAGAAACTGTATTTTACATCCAATCATTTTGATATTTAGAATGGTAGAGTTTCTTGATCCATGAACTAACACTACCGAATTTGAAGAAAATCGGTTAAGATTTAGCTATAGCTCCCATATATATGTTTCGTCCGATTTGGCCCTTTAGTTCTATAAAAGCTGTATTTTACATCCAATCGTTTTGAAATTTAGAATGGTAGAGTTTCTTGATCCATGAACCAACAATACCGAATTTAAAGAAAATCAGTTAAGATTTAGCTATAGCTCCCATATATATGTTTCGTCCGATTTGGCACTTTAGTCCTATAAAAGCTATATTTTACATCCAATCATTTTGATATTTAGAATGGTAGAGTTTCTTGATCCATGAACCAACGCTACCGAATTTGAAGAAAATCGGTTCAGATTTAGCTATAGCTCCCATATATATGTTTCGTCCGATTTGGCCCTTTAGTTCTATAAAAGCTGTATTTTACATCCAATCGTTTTGAAATTTAGAATGGTAGAGTTTCTTGATCCATGAACTAACATTGCCGAATTTGAACAAAATCGGTTAAGATTTAGCTATAGCTCCCATATACATGTTGCGTCCGATTTGGCCCTTTAGTCCTGTAGAAGCTGTATCTTACATCCAATCATTTTGAAATTTAGAATGGTAGAGTTTCCTGATCCATGAACCAACACTGCCGAATTTGAAGAAAATCGGTTAAGATTTAGCTATAGCTCCCATATATATGTTTCGTCCGATTTGGCCCTTTAGTCCTATAAAAGCTGTATTTTACATCCAATCGTTTTGAAATTTAGAATGGTAGAGTTTCTTGATCCATGAACAACCACTACCGAATTTGAAGAAAATTGGTTAAGATTTAGCTATAGCTCCCATATATATGTTTCTTCCGATTTGGCCCTTTAGTTCTATAGAAGCTATATTTTACATCCAATCATTTTGATATTTAGAATGGTAGAGTTTCTTGATCCATGAACCAACGCTACCGAATTTGAAGAAAATCGGTAAAATTTAGCTTTAGCTCCCATATATATGTGTCATCCGATTTGGCTCTTTAGATCTAATCGTTTTTATACCCTACACCACACTGTGGTACAGGGTAATATTTAAGTATAAAATGTCCCAAAAGTAAATTTATGTAAACAATTTATACATGAATTACAAAATTTATATATCAGAGTTATTCAATATTACGAGAATGGTGTAGGGTATTATATAGTCGGCACCGCCCGACTTTAGCCTTTCCTTACTGGTTTACATCCAATCGTTTTGAAATTTAGAATGGTAGAGTTTCTTGATCCATGAAACAACACTACCGAATTTGAACAAAATCGGTTAAGATTTAGCTATAGCTCCCATATATATGTTTCGTCCGATTTGGCACTTTAGTCCTATAAAAGCTATATTTTACATCCAATCGGTTTGAAATTTAGAATGGTAGAGTTTCTTGATCCATGAACCAACATTGCCGAATTCGCAGAAAATCGGTTCAGATTTAGCTATAGCTCCCATATATATGTTTCGTCCGATTTTGCTCTTTAGTCCTGAAGAAGCTGTATTTTACATCGAATCATTTTGAAATTTAGAATGGTAGAGTTTTTTGATCTATGAACCAACACTACCGAATTTGAAGAAAATCGGTTAAGATTTAGCTATAGCTCCCATATATATGTTTCGTCCGATTTGGCCCTTTAGTTCTATAGAAGCTGTATTTTACATCCAATCGTTTTGAAATTTAGAATAAACAATTTAAACATGAACTACAAAATTTATATTTCAGAGTTATTCAATATTACGAGAGTTTCAGTTTCAGTTTTCAAATAGCCATTTTATTAATCCAAAAAACTTAAAAACTAATTACAAAATAGGCTTATAGTAAATATTCTTCAATGAAATGCCCAGTAATGATAGAGCGTACAAGAGTTAAACAAATTAAAAAGTGTCGCGGATGATCCGCGGACATGCACTCGCACCAAAAACTGAACTATCTTACAATTAATGTCCGGAAAAATTGGGATTACTAAAAAACGGACCAATCTCACAAAACTTAAAACTAAAGACATAAACTTATATACTATGAACTTAAAGACTAAGGTTAAGAACTAACATACGTATACATATATATGACTGAGTGCACAAATATGCATACACACGTGTATGCACACACACTCATGCACGCGCACATACATAAATATATATATACCTAGATATATATAAATATGTACGTGCATTCACATATATATGTGTGCAGACACGTACGCACACACATGAGCGCATAGGCAAGCATATATACATGCATATGTATATGGGCACATGAACACTAAGTGTTCATAAGCAAGAAAAAACGTATTAGTACACGCATCAAGGTTCACACACAGAATTTTAATGTCTAAGTTCCACACAGAGCACAAGGCCTCAGATCACACAGCTACTGCGCTGTGATGTATACCGTATCATCGAAGTCAAAACGGTCATATCTTCTGTGGTAGAAGAGGAGCCTCTCACCACTGAAAACGAGGCCCGCGTCCCTTAACGCAATCAGGTCATAAGGCCGCAAATGACGCCTAGATCTAATGAATTCAAACAATTTCTTTGCTCGAGTCACTACACCTCTCCAAGAAACGAATGGCTCCTTCCACCATACGCACATCAATCCTCACAATCGCAGCACTATCGTAGATCACCCTACTAGCCGGCCTCCTCTCAGTGCCATCATCCCTCCACACCCATCGCAGACCCAAACACGAGACAAGGACATTCCTCTCCCACTTACGAATCCTGTCCATCTGGGCGGAAGATAAACCCAGCCAGGCCGGGAAAGCATACGTCAGGACAGGCCTGATCACCTGCTTGTAAATTAGCAGCCTAACGTCTACCGAGAGACCTCCCCTCATGCGCAATAAGTGCTGATATGCAAAGAACAGCCGCCTGGCCTTCTCCAAGACATAATCTACGTGTCGGCAAAAGTCAAACCGAGCATGGAACACCACTCCCAGGTATTTCATCCTATCGGAGACCCCAATTAACTCGTTGCCAACCCTCAGCGTCGGGATGTACGATCTGAAATTTGGATAGACCGTCCTGGGCCTACCCTTGAAAACAACAGAGACGCATTTCCTAACGTTCAATTGGAGTCTCCAAGAGGTGAAATATCTGTTAAGTCGCTCCAAATATTCATTTAACTTCCGGTTCAGGTTACTTGCCCTGGGTCCAGAACAGGCCAGCAAAACATCATCCGCATAGGTCAGTAGCAGGCCCCCTGAAGGAGGACCCGGTATGTCGCAGATGAAGAGGTTGTACAGGATCGGTCCAAGCAGAGAGCCTTGCGGGACCCCTGCTTGAATCGATCGCTGCGCAGACACCTCTTCGCCTACTCTCACCTTGAAGCATCGATCCTTCAGGAAGGCTGCTACTAACCTACACGTCTGTGCGTCAAAACCAAAGGATTGAATCTTATACACTATACCGCTCTGCCAGACGGAATCAAAAGCCTTGGCGAAGTCCAGGCTGACTGCGATGGTACCCCATCTCCTATCAAAACCACCGAAAACGTAGTCAGTGAAAGCTGTCAAAGCGTGGGTGGTAGAGAGGCCCTGCCTAAACCCAAACTGACAGTCTCTCAGCACATGTCTATCCTCAATGGTACGCTTCAGCCTCTCCATTATGAAATATTCAAAAATTTTCCCATAAGGGGAAAGGAGTGATATAGGCCTATAGCTTCCACAAGCGGAAGCATCAGTACCCGGCTTCCTGATCGGCACAACCAGAGCGACCTTCCATGCAGTGGGGAAATAGCCAATATTTAAACACTGATTAAATAACACAGTGAGGAAAGGTGAAACAACCTCCTCTGACCTCTTCACAGCAACATCAGGGACGCCATCTATGCCCGACGATCTCTTGGCGGGACGGGATGAAATCGCCCTCGCTACAGAGTGTGGCCTAGCAAACCCACAATCATCCCAACGTTGCACATCTCCAATGACAGAGCCATCAGCAGTGAAATCTGTGTTGAAACCCACCAGAGGATCCCCGGTGATGATTCCACCCACAGCCTCTGTGACGAGACTGTGGATGGAATCATCATCCGGGTTATGACCCGTCCGATGAGCATTCGCAAGGCTATCGGCCAAAATTTCCGCCTTTCCAACGTCATCACTTACAACCGCGCCATCAGGAGCAGAGAGGTCACCAATGGGATCCCTGGACAGTAGGCCCGCGGCACGCTTGACCTGGCTATACACCCTAGGGCCCGGTCGAATGTTCTCTAGCAGATCTCTCCTGCGATCACGCTCAAAAATGACAATCAGGCCCTCAATGATCCTGTCTAGGTTCCTGATATCTGCCCTGAGGATCGGATAGCGATCCGGGTCACGAGACCTGTGCAGCGTCCTGCAGAGCCTACGCCGCTCGCGAATGAACCTCTTGACAGAGGGGGGGGAGCTCGCCTAACATGCCACCTCCAGGTCTGGAGACAGGTACTGAGGCCTGTATGGCATCGCGAAAAACCTCGCTGAGACCGCTGACACAGCTATCAATTTCCTCCACGGTGGCGTTCCTGTCCGCAGGCAACGTGTGCTCCTGAAGGCCCTCACTCAACCGCCTCCTAAAGCGGCGAACGTTCATCCTGTCGAAATTGTATCTTGGCTGATTGACACGAATTTGAACATCAGTCACACGGAGCTCCAACTCGACCGCCCTGTGGTCTGACTCATAATCGAGTGTCTGCAAAAGACCGCCAAATCGAGGCCAGCTAACCCCCGGCGTGCAGAGGAAGAAATCGATATATGAGCCAGACCCGCCAGACGGTCTCGTTGGCTCATCCGTGGGACAAATGCTCAAATTCGGACAATCAACCAGGATACTCGACAGAGTCCTGCCATTAATATTACTGTCGGAACCGCCCCAGGACGGATCCTTGGCGTTCCAATCAGCACCAATCACCACCTCATTAGAGGAACATAATCTGAGGAATGCATTAAAGTCTGAAGAGCGGAGGGTATCTGCGGGACGAAGATATGAGGCCACAAAGACAATGGACGAGCCATCAGCCTTAAACAATCTGGCTGCGCAGGATTCAATGTGCCCTGACACCAAAGGAACACGCTGAGATCTAAATTCATCCTTAACTAACACGGCAGTTCCACCGCCACCGCCTGTCTCCCTATCCTGCCTATAAACGGTGTAACCTGGGTATACAAATCTGTGATTCGGTGAGAGCTTGTGCTCAGCCAGCAGAAGCACATCAGGATTGTGGTCTCGGATGAAATTGAGCAAATAGTGCCTCTTGGTTAGAGAGACAACTGAATTAACATTTATGAAAATGCATTTAAACATCTTACAATCCCTGCATGTGCAACAGAAGGCCCAAAATGGCACTGGCCCTACCGTCTGCATCACGAATCCTAGTGAATTCAGGACTAAATGATCGTATATCAGCCATGACCTCCATCAGGCCCTTGCCAAAATACGCCCTACAATCATCCGAAATCTCCCCGCCACGGCCGAGAGCCCTATCGACAAGACCCGTCCCGCGGGCGCTACCTACCTTCGGCAACGGTGCAGAGCGAGCAGCAGCTGCATATGAGACCCCCGCGCTAGTCACAGCGAGCCTCTCAGAACGAGCAGCCGACCTGGCAACCGCAGCCTGCTTCAGTTCATCTTTTTTCTCCAAGATTCTCTTGCGTTTGGGGCAATCAGGGGAGCTAGCGACGTGACCCTCAATCTCACAGTTAATGCAGAAAATCCTACATTCCTCACCTGTAGCCGGGTCCATTACCGGTGTAGAAGCCTCTCCCTTAGGTGGTATAGGGCACTTGGCTGGGCCATGTGACTTACCGCACTTAACGCAGCGATAAGGCATGCCGCAATTGCTTGAGACATGGCCAAATCGCTGGCAGTTAAAGCACTGTGTTGCCCTAACTCGCTTATCCTTGCGACAGCGAACCTTGCACTGGAGGATCTTATCCAAGTCGTAAACCGCCTTAATGTCGGTTGACCGAGCCAGTCGGAGGAGCCATTTGTCGTCAGAGACACAAAAGGCACTCAATAACTCCACCCTGAAAGAGACCTTATTATCAAAAAACGACCTAACCTCATCAGTGGTGTACTCCTTAGAAAGACCATCCACCACCACAGTGTATGGTACCAAAGTCTTCGGCGTGTGTGTGTGGAACCTATACCTCCTTTCAACAAGCATTATTGGCAGCATCAGTACTGCGCTGCACGTTGGATGCGACCGGCGTTGCCGCACCTTTCATCTTATGCATGGCCCCTTTGCCACACGGAAGATTGGGCGCCACCGGAGGTTCGGCACTAACAGCCTCAGCAGCAGCTACTTCAGCTGCCCAGTTAACAGAATGTTGATCGACAGGAGACGTGTCCATAGAGTCTACCATCTGGCTACCTTGGCGCGAAGGAGGAGGCCATTAGAGCTTTATTCGCGCTCTCAAGCGCGCGATTTTTCTCCTCGAGGAGCTTCAAGGCTTTCTTCATCTCAACCAACATCGCTTCCATTTTTAAATGGTCGTAAGAAGAGGTCTTGCGGCGCTTTCGTTCAGCACTGTCATTCGCTGTGCTGTCTGACATCTTTGAATCACCCTCCAGGGTCGACTCGCCGGAGAGATTAGCGGCTTCCATAACACCAGCTCTCTTAACAAGCCCTTTACAAGCAGACTTGTCAGAAAAATTCGGCAAATAGGCCTATGAGGAAGACCCTCAGCACAATTGGCTGGAAAATCTACTTGTTGTATGTTGACAGTAGTTTTCTTCAACGTTACAGGGCAATCAGGTCTCTGAACGAAACATTCAGGTAAGGGCGTGTTTCGGGTGGGCTCGTTGACGAAACCTTCAGGTTCGCGGTTTTGCGTTTCTGGCGCCTTTACGCGCCTCACAGCATCGCCAGATGGATTTCAATTTCAATTTCAAATATTGCCATTTATTTTCCAAAACACTTATATCTAGGTGGCTTACTTTCTAACTTAAACTATAAATATACATGCCCGGCTCTTATGTCCATCTGGGCCTACTTACTCTAATATAAAGTGCTGCAGTCAAGCCACGAGCACACCATCAGTCAATTACAATAAAAACTTAAAACAAAATGCCCAAAAAAAATAGGAAAATTCAAAAAGGGGCCAATCTCTAAAAATAATTTTACATATAATCTTAAAAACTAAACTTAATATTAAACTTAAAAACTATGGACTATTTACAAATTATTTACATATATACATCTACTGAGCAGTACTATATACCAAGACAGTCCTATCCGACACATTGGACCTCCGGTGGTAAAACACCAGGAGGTCTCCCTCAAACAACAACCCCTCATCACGAAGCCTAAGAAGACCAGCAGGCGGATGAAGCCGCCTGGTGGGAAGGGAGTCAAAATCCTCGTCAAAGCTATAAATCTCCTCGACGATCCTATTTTGCAGATGACGACCCTTTTCCAAAAAGTTGACGGCACCATTGGTCATAAAGACATCTATTCTATCGAAGTCTACGCTATCATAGACTTCCCTATTCGACGGGTATCTAACCGAACCATCCTCCAATACCCTACAGCGGAGCCCCAGACAAGACCTCAACACTCGCCTCTCCCATATCCTAATCCTTTCCATCTGGGCAGACGAAATGCCATACCAAGCTGGAAAGGCGTAGGATATGATAGGCCTAATGATCTGCTTATAGATCAGAAATCTAACCTCGAGCGGAAGTCCACCGTCCCTCATCCGCAGAAGCCAGTGAAAACCGAAGTAAATCCTCTTCGCCCTATTCAATATGAAATCCACATGTCTGGAGAAATCAAATTTGTCATGAAATATGACGCCAAGATACCTCATCCTATCAGAGACTCCTATCAACTCACCTCCGATACTCAGGGTAGGCCCAAAAGACCTAAAGTTCGGGAAAACGGTCCCGCGTTTGCCCCTGAAAACAGTGGCAAAACACTTACCAACATTGAGTCGGAGTCCCCAATTCAAAAAATAACGATGAAGCTCCTCTAAGTAAGCATTCACTCGCCTAGCCAACGGCACGGCCATGGGACCTCGGCAGGCCAGTAGCACGTCATCCGCATAGGTCAGTAGGAGACCTCCATTGGGAGGACCAGGGATGTCACTGACGAAGATGTTGTACAACATCGGTCCCAGCAGGGAGCCCTGGGGCACCCCTGCTAGAACCGAGCGTTGACTAGACACCTTGTCGCCAACTCTAACCCTAAAATGTCGACCTTTCAGGAAGCTCGCTACCATTCTACACGTTTGACCGTCAAAACCAAACGATTGAAGCTTATACAATATGCCATCCTGCCAGACAGTATCAAACGCCCTAGCAAAATCTAAACCAACAGCAATGGTGCCCCATCTCCTATCAAAGCCTCCTATCACAAAATCTGAGAAAGCACAAAGTGCATGAGTAGTGGAGTGACCAAGCCTAAACCCAAATTGGCAATCCCGGAGGATGCGTCTATCTTCAACAACTCTCCTAATCCTAGCGAGTATGAAATATTCGAGAAGCTTCCCAAATGGAGACAAAAGCGAAATCGGCCTATAACTTCCACAGAGCCCAGGATCAGAGCCCGGCTTTCTAATGGGAACAAATAATGCCTCCTTCCAGGCTGACGGGAAATATCCTAAATTCAAACAATGATTGAAGAGAATGGACAAAAAACCCCACAATATCTCTCCTGCCTTCCTAAGAGCCACATCGGGAATCCCATCGACTCCACTAGACTTCCGAGAAGGTCTGCGGGCCAGAGCCCCTCCTACGCAACCTGGACTCACAAAGCCGCCATCATCCCAAGTAGACCTGTCGCCAATCACAGAGCCACTAGCCGTGAAGTCACCACAGAATTCCACCACAGGCGTCCCGCTGACCATTCCCTCAACAGCCCCGCTAACAAGGCTGCGGAAGGAATCGCCAGCAGGGTTCACCTCAATGTGGTTTGTACTCCGTATGTGAGACGCCAGTAACTCTGCTTTGTGCAGGTCATCAGACACCTGCACACCATCCTCACCAACTAAGCCACCAACGGGATCCCTAACCAAAAGACCAGCAGCCCTCTTCACCCGACCATAAGTCCTAGAATCGACCCTGATACTACCTAAATAATCTCTACGACGATCCCTCTCAAATATATAAATTGAATCCCGGATAATAATATCCAAGTTCCGAATATCCGCCCTGAGAATGGAATGCCTGTCCGGATCCCCAGATCGGTGCAAAATTCGACGAAGTCTCCTACGCTCACGTATGAAACGAATAATATGAGGCGGCAGATCGCCTAAGAATCTCCTATCAGACGACAATCTGGGCACAGAGCACTCAATAGCGCCACGAAAAACTGAGCCCAGTTCCTCAACACAATGATCAACCTTACGAATGGAGACATTCCTGTCAGCCGGGAGCGCGCAGTCACCAAGACCGCGCCTCAAACGCCCCCTAAAACGCCGCACATCCATCCTATTGAAATCGAAAAAAGTCCGCCTATCACACTCCTGCACATCCCCCAAAGCCAGAAGAACCTCCACAGCACGATGATCAGACTCAAAGTCCAGGGTCCCCAAAAGACCATCCCTGGCCAAAGCCAGCCCCGGAGTCCGGAGAAAGAAGTCTATATAGGAACCCGACGAGCCATTCGGCCTAGACGGACCATCTGTCGGGCAGATGTCGAAATTGGGAGAATTCTGGAGAAAATCCCGAAGGAGCCTACCTCTCGAATTAGCGAAATCGCCACCCCATAGCGGGTGCATGGCGTTCAGGTCGCAACCAATGAGAACCTCATCCGTCGCACACAATCCTACAACAGAATCGAAATCCGAAGGGCGCAAAACCGCCAACTGTGTAAGATACATGGAGACAAAGACAGCGGGTAAGCCACTGCCTCTCCAAACCCTAGCCGCACAACACTCAATCTCACCTGACGTGAGAAATACCTGTTCGCACCTTAACCCACTCCTAACAAGTACAGCAGTCCCGCCTCCTACACCTGAGTCTCTATCCTTCCTATAAAGATTGAAACCCTCAACCTCAAACCTATGCCTCGAAGCCAACTTCGTCTCCGCGATGAGCAAAACATCCGGCCTATGCTGCCTAATAAAAATCCTCAAGAAGTGAACAGTTCCACTGCCGCCAGTTCGCGCCATTCTCGCCGTCGGTGTAGTGCCGCGACGGGCCCCAGCCGCAGCAACATACGACACTCCGCTTCTGACCTCCGCGACTCGTCCAGACCGTTGGGCCTCCTTCGCCTTCGTCTCCTCCCTGCGTTGGGTCCTCTGCAGGAGGATGGCCTTTCTTCTCGGGCACTCGGGGGAGCTTGCAGCATGCCCCTCAACATCGCAGTTAGCGCACTTGACTGGCCGGGCCTCAACCTGGATCACCTTTCCTGTGACCGGATCGGTCTGTACTGTCTCCTTTCCAACCGCGTCCTTCGGGGGAATGGAGCATTTCGCTGGTCCATGTGACTGGCCACACTTCACACACCGGTATGGCATGCCACAGTTGGACGAGACATGGCCGAACCTCTGGCAGTTGAAACACTGCGTAACATCACGCCCTCTATCTTTCCTGAAATGCACCTTGCATTCTAACACCCTATCCCATCTGTACAATCTCTCAACATCAGTCTCCCTAGAAAGACGGAGCAGCCATTTGTCTTCAGAAAGACAAACAGCGCTCAGAACCTCGACTTTGAAAGAGACCTGCGTTTCCAGGTACCCCTTTATCTCTCCCGCACTGTACTCTTTCGAAAGTCCCTCTGCTACGACCGCATACGGTAGGAGAGCCCTAGGCGTATGGGTGTGGAATTTATACCCTCTATCAGCTAACAAAGTCCTAGCCAGAACAAACTTTTCTAAACCGAACACTCTCAAAGAAATCACTGACTTTCTTACCATCTTACATATAAAATCCTTTGGTCCTAGTCTTCGCCTGAGCATCTCAGCTCACGGTTATCCCTCTGGAGACATGAGATTGTCTCATTCAACTTAGCAAGTTGAAGAGAAATCTTCAGCCCTTCATACGGGGAATCGCCACTGCAGCTGCAGCAGCTCTTCTTCTTCCGCTTTCTCTGCTTGCGGTCAGCAGCAGCAGCATTCCTAACGCCGTCGGTGGTACCGCCGGTGTCCGACATGGCGTCTAAACGCCCAGAAATGCGATTATCTGGGCGTTTACACTTAAAACCAGCTCTATCGACGAGACCTTCAGGTGAAGGGGTGTCAAAATGTCCCCGGTCGACGAAACCTGTAGGTCTCGTTTTTGGCGCCAAATGGGCGCGCGATAGACCCGCTAAATTTTCAAGACCCTCCGGGGCCCCACTAGGTCCAAAATGGCGGTTGACGAAAGTGTCAGCCGACTCTCTTCTCGGGAATCCCGTCGACGGAACTCTCTAAATCGCCTTTAGACTTAAATTGCCCGCCAAAGGTAGACAATTTGTCGTCCGACTTGTCGAGCGGGTGATGAATTCCCGTCGGCAAAACACTTTTCGGAAAATAATTTAAGTTTTCCACTTTTTAACTTTAGGAGCGTTTTCACTTAGGCTTTTTTTGAATCACACAAACACTTTAAACACTGTTCACAAATGATGGATTCGATGATGGATACGAGTCGGATCACAGGGCGATCCTTGTGGATCTGGTTGACGGTGGGATGGAGGCATGCGCGGGAAGAACTATTCTCGACTTTGGCCGGATGAACGTCCGTCGTTTCAGGGGCCATCTGCGACGGGGCCTTGGCGCTTGTGTGTTGCCGTTGTGTAGGAATGTCGGTATCGATGAGGTAGATAGATGCGTAGACAGGCTAGGATCCGTCTTTAGGGAGGCTATTGATGGCTCTGTGCCGAGGAGGCCTGTCCGCGATTGGACCCTGGGCAATCTCCCCCCGAGTATTCTGGGGTTTATGCGTGAGCGCAGGAGATTGACCCGCATTTTGCGAAGGTCTGGTGATCCGGAACGCCATGTCGTTCTCAGGGCCGACATTCGCAACATTGATGTCATAATACGTGACTCGATACGTATTTTTGAGCGGGGTCGCCTCGAGGAGTACCTAGGTGGTATAAGGGTTGATGATAGGACATACGGGCGCGTTAGGCGCGTTGCCGGTCTTTCCGTCAGAGATCCAGTGGGTGTCCTTACTGGTCCAGATGGTGCGCGTGTCTGTGAAGACTGGCGCAGGGCGCCAGATGGATTTTGCAGTACCTCCGGCCCGCCAAATTGGTCGACGAAAGTTTCAGCTTTGGTGACCGAAACTTTCAGGTTGCCACTTTTCCCGGCAAACTCGCTGTTTTTCGGCGTAGTTGTTGTGACGCCGCTATGGGGATCCACTGTGCTCACTTTTTTGGCTTTCACGATTATTTCGCGGTTCAGTATTTTCACTTATTTTTTATTTGAACACTTCACTTAGCACTGAAAAACACAAATGATGATGATCAATATTACGAGAGTGGTGTAGGGTATTATATAGTCGGCCCCGCCCGATTTTAGCCTTTCCTTACTGGTTTTTCATTATTTCTTTCGTATTATAAAGTGAGTTTACTCTAAGATGTAGACCAGAAACACGATTAAAAAAATGTAATGGTGGCATTCTATAGCTAGATACGCCAGAACAACATGAAAAATTATTCCGAAAAAAGTCGACGCCGGATTTTTACACTGGCCTACAATATTGCATTGGTCAAACCGAATCCTAGCGAGCAGATATCGGATTTTGAGGTTCTAAATCCGAATATAAACTCAAAAAATGAAATATATATTCGCGTTTTTGAGATATTGTATTAATTATGTGATAAAAATGCTGATTTTGCGCTTTTATGAATAAAGAATCGCGAAAGACGCACTATTACCAAAAAAATTTCAGCTTTCGCAAAATAATCGCTTTCCAATTAATACGAGTATTCAAAAACTGTAATAATCGTAAGTCATCTCCGAGATATCTCCCGGGAAACCTAGTCGGAGAAATCTTATTTTTAATATAGCTACAATTGGAAAAATAAAAAAAATTAAAATATGATATCTACGAGATGGTGTAAGATCTACGAACCTGCAATTTTTTTTGGTAGAAGTACATGTGTCTCGATTCTGTTTTCAAAAAAGCCTAAAATCAGCATTTTTATCACATAATTAAAACAATATCTCAAAAACGCGAATATATATTGCATTTTGGATTTTACATTGGGATTAAGAACATCAAAATCCTTCGAGATCGTGTCCAAAATCTTCTCACTATGATTCGATTTGACCAGTGCATTATTGTAGGCAAGTGTATAAAAAGCGACGTCGACTTTTTTCGAAATAAGTTGTTTTCTTGTTCTGGCGTATTTGGCTAAAGAATGCCACCATTACATTTTATTAATCGTTTTCCGGTCCACATCTTACAATAAACTCACTTTATAATACGAAAGAAGTAATGAAAAAATAGTAGGTTTGACATTCAAAATTTCCACAGCTTTTGTTGTGGTTTTCATCTCATTGCGAAAATTCGTATTGATAAAGTAAACAGAATGGGCTTCATTTTTGTAGTTTAAAGATATAGAATCCCATCCGCGGAACACAATTAAAATAGCGAGAAAAAAATATGAAATTTGAATATTTGCAAACAATTATCAATGCACATTTTGTGCGTTTCTAAATAGCTGTCATATAAGCCACGGTTCATTCAAATCGGCCCACGTACTCGGGAGATACAATGGTCAAAATTTCAAACTTTGACACCTTGTACCTTCATAACGTATCACGCTAGAAAGCTGTATTTTAAGCACATATCATACCCAAAGTACTTCTGCAACCCCACCAAGTTTTGACGCGATCGGAATAGAATTGAAAAAGTGGGCCTTTGATTTAATTACCGAGTTTTTCCGCTTATCAGCGTTCCACTTATCAAGGTTTCATAATGGTATTGTGGGACAACTAATGGGTGATCTAAGTAGAGATACTTTTTTCAAAAGCCTTTTTTTTTTGACAGATCACGTGTGAGTCGTGTCATGATGTCATGATATTTTTGTTAAGTATTGTTTGGTATTTCATCATGGAAAGACTTACGCCTGAACAACGTTGACAAATTATTCAGTTTTATTATCAAAATAATCGTTCGCCAATTGCGCTAAGTCCATTTTTTTAAATCCAAAAAAACACTTTCCAGTCGACCCATGAGCAATATTTTAGTTCTCGTTAAGAGCTATCTTTTTGCCACTGACCGATTCCCGATCCGACGTACCGGAATCATCGGTCCATATTTCTTCAAAAATGATGCCGGTGAGAACGTAACCGTCAATGGCGACCGATATCGTGGCATGATAACCGACTATTTGATGCCTGAAATTGAAGCTCGTGATTTCGGCGACATTTGGTTTCAACAAGACGGCGCCACTTCCCACACATCGCATCAATCAATGGATTTATTGAGAGAACACTTCGGTGAGCAGATAATTTAACGTTATGGGCCGGTCGATTGGCCACCAAGACCGTGTGATATCACACCGTTAGACTTTTTCCTGTGGGGATATGTAAAGTCTAAAGTTTATGCGGACAAACCCGCTTCGATTCAGGCCTTGGAGCAAGACATAACGCGTGTCATTCGCCAATTACCAGTCGAAATGCTCGAACGAGTCATCGAAAATTGGACTCAACGGATGGACCATCTGAGACATAGCCGCGGCCAATATTTGATAGACACAATCTTCAAAAAATAAATGCCAAAGAATGTTCTTTCGTTTCATAATTTGGGTCTTGAAATATCAATTATCATTTTAAAATATTGTACAGTCGTGAAAATTGGTTAATTATGACACAGAAAGGGTAAATGTGGTACTATGGAGCTATTCACTTTATATTTTTAAATTCGTGCCTTTATAGACACAGTGGGACAAACATGGTTTTATATTGTAGCAGGGTGTGAATGTAGTTATTGCAATATAAACTAGAGGAAAGTTGCTAACGTATGAACCAAAAAAATAGTTTTTCTACGTTCAGAGGTGCAGTGGGAAAAGGGATAAATATTGTACCATGATGTCAGGGTAACTCTTGGAAATGAAACGAGGGTTCGTATTTTATATATAAAAGCAATCAAATCTTCTTCATTTTGCACCATATGTAATAATCATATCATTTTGAAAGAAAGAGGTATAGATATTTTACAGTACCCTAAACAGAAAATAGATAAAAGATGGGGGCTGCGAAGCGCACCGGGTAAGCTAGTACAAGCATATTTCTACCTGCGGTATAGTTTTATTCTTCTCGCATTTCAGATATCTTTAATGTCGACAAATTCCATTCTAATGAAAGGTCTCTGTCATTGTTAGTTTAAATCAGTATTCCGATTAACAAGTGCTATGTATCCAACATATATGTATGTTATTGAAGCTGTTGGTGTAGGGGTGCAAAAAGGGGGGTGCGTGTGGTAAAGAAATAAATAAATAAAAACAAACGATTTTTAGTTTTAAATATAAATAGTGGGGGGGATCTTTATTTGGTGTATTTTCAAATAAGCAAGGATTTATTGCCGTGTATGAGGTTGGCGACAAGGCCTGTGTGCGCGAGCGTAGAGCGAAACGACAAGTGGTGAACGCAGAGGCTCGTTACAAGTGTTCGACTACCATAGATATTGCGGATAGAGAGAGGGAGAGAAAGAACCGAAGATGAGCAAAACAGCCAAACAACAACCACCGCCCGTTGGCAATCCGCACTCATACACATCCGAACTAAGCGAATAAAGTCTCCGAAGAGGGGTGTAGAGGAGATTCCAGTGATGTCAATACGCGACCGGTATTGATCAGGCTCGGGAAGTTGAGACAATGCTGCGTACGTGAACAGAAGCTATCTCATTATTATTATAATATTGCAAAATTTGCTTCATATTAATGTATATAAGTAAACTCACATAAAGTTCATAAAACGCACTTTCTATTTTTTGAGTCCCCTTTACTGTAATGTAATAAACATTTCGAAAACAAAGGTCATAACTTAATACGAAATTAGTAACATATTCATAAACCAGTAAGGAAAGGCAGAAAGTCGGGCGGGGCCGACTATATAATACCCTACACCTGCCATAATAATTTGGAATAATTGGTAAATGGGTAGAAACATATTATGTAATTCTGAAACAATAATCGCTAAATTAAGCAATATTCGTTCCTAAATTGAGAAACATCTTTCTGGAAAATTTTAATGATCGGAAGTAAAATACAACTTCTATAGCGGTTTGATACCAAATCAGGAGGAACAATCAATATAAATCTGAACCGATCTTCCCTGAATACTCATTCATGTAAACAGACCTCCTTCTGTCGAATTTCGTACTGATCGCATATAAAATACAGTCTCTGCAGCGCCTACATGTCAAATCGGGGGTAACGTATATATGGGGGCTATATCTAAATCTGAACCGATTTCTTCCAAATTTAACAGTGTTCAATAATATAATAAGAAACCTCTTTTTGCCAAATTTTGCACTGATCGGATATAAAATACAGTTTTTACAGCGCTTACATGTCAAATCGGGGGTAACATATATATGGGGGCTATATCTGAATCTGAACCGATTTTCTCCGAATTAAGCAGTATTCCTTCATGTAATAAGAAACCTCTCTTTGCCGAATTTCGCACTGATCGGATATAAAATAACATTTTTACAGCGCTTATATGTCAAATCGGGGGTAATGTATATATGTATAGGGGCTATATCTAAATCTGAACCGATTTCTTCCAAATTTAACAGAGTTCATTCATGTAATAAGAAACCTTTTCCTGCCGAATTTCATACTGATCGGATATAAAATAAAGTTTTTACAGCGCTTACATGTCAAATCGGGGCTAACATATATATGGGGGGTATATCTAAATCGGAACCGATTTTAACCAAATTCAATAGGGATCGTCCTTGGGCCAAAAAAAAATATATGTGTAAAGTTTCGTCGAGATCGAACCATAATTGCGACCTGTACTTTGATTACAAGAATACATGCACAGACGGACAGACAGACAGACAGACAGACGGACAGACAGACAGACGGACATAGCTAAATCGACTCAGAAAGTGATTCTAAGTCGATCGGTATAATAAACGATGGGTCTATTTCTTCTCCTTTTGGGTGTTACAAACAAATGCACAAAGTTATAATACCCTGTATCACAGTGTGGTGTAGGGTATAAAAATATCTGAAATGTGTTAAAAAACAAGTAAAAGAGTTATGTTCGGACATCCCGAATCCTAAATACCCTCCACCATGGATTGCATTCAATTCAATTACTGAAAAATCTCTGGATATGGCGCAAGTCATTCAACGATTATTTTTATTTAAGCTAATTATTGAAAAAAGTTACGTTACAGTTTTTAGCCAAATTTTAGGCCTCTTTAGCCAAACTCTTAATCTACAATGTGGAATTTATGGCTAAAATCAGCATTTCTGAGAGCTACATCTACACGGGTACTACAACAAAATATAAACTGATTTGTATAAATTTAATTGACACGAATTCTTGCCAAAATAGAACAAAAATTGCAAAGTTTCAGCTAAATTGTTTAGAAAATATGGTTTGACAGCTCATAATGAGAAACTGTTTGACATTTCTGTTCAGTAAGGTTTGCCACGTCATCATGAATCTTTTAACGCCAGAACAACGCAACCATCAAAGAATTGCGTTTAGAGACGAAGCTCAGTTATTTTAAAAGCTAAATTGCCGTATTTGCCGAAATCGTTAAGGAATCACCATCCATTACAATTGACTGTTTGGTGCGGTATACATGCTGATGACATCATCGGTCCTTATTTCAATCAAAATAATTTCGTTTCTGATTTATTTATAGCAACAAAATAAACATTTATTTCAATTCGAAAGATAATAGTTTCGGACGTTGCGTTTGAATTTAAGATTTATAATCCCAACACATACGAGTATGTTTGCTTATTCTGCTCGAACATTGCGAAAAAGTGTAAAACGGACGACAGCTAGGCGGACATTTAAACCCCAAAACTTCTAAGGACGGTTGCATTATCCAAACAGCATCAAAAACAAAAACAATTTGTATCCCCTCACCTTATAGGAGGGTATATATCATTTGTTACGAGCCACAAGTGTAACACATCGAAGGAGTGCCTGTGTGTCTGCCTGCTGGTTGGTGCGCACGATAAATCTCAAAAGGATTAACCGATTGACTTCAAATTTGATATACGGTAATATTTTTCCCTATCTCCGTCGAAGTTCGAAGCTGGACCATATTTGTCCACTCCTTCTAGTACCTCCCCCACAAAGGGTTAACATTTAGTAAAATATTGATTCTTTAATGACGTATATACTACCAACTCGAATCTTCGGAAATTTCACACATAGTATTATTTATTAGTCGCTAACAGCTCAAGAAAAATTGGCGAAGTTGCCACACCTCTTTTGGTATCTCCCACACAAATGGATCATTATGCAATAAACGTTAATTGCTTATAGCTTTAATACCAGTCCATACAAATAGTTGAAATTTTGTACAGTGTAATTTTTTAATAGTGACTAGAGTCCAGAGAAAAGTGGGCGTTATTGGCACCTCCCACACAAAGGGACTATTTTGCTCCAAAAGTTAACTTATAACTTAAATACCAGTACATACAAATGTTTTTAATTTTGTTCAGTATAATGCTTTTATAGTACTTAGAGTCCAGTGAAAAGTGGTCGTTATTGGCGCGCCCTTTTAGGAACATCCCACACAAATGGACCATTTTGCACAAAAAGTTAACGGCTTATAACTTTAATACCAGTGCGTACAAATAACTGAAATGTTTGTAATCTTTTATAGTACCTAGAGTCCAGAGAAAAATGAGCGTTATTGGCACGCCGTTTTTGTTACCTCCCACACAAATGGACCATTTTGCACCAAAAGTTAGCAGCTTAACTCTAATACGAGTAAATACAAATACATGGAATTTTGTACAGTACAATGCTTTTATAGTACCTAGAATCCAGAGAAAATTGAACGTTATTGGCACGCCCCTTTTGCTACCTCTCACACAAATGGACCATTTTGCACCAAAAGTTCACAGCTTATAACTTTAATACAATTTTGGAACTAGCTTAGTTAACAGTTTATAACTCTAATAACAATAAATAAAACCAGTAAGGAAAGGCAGAAAGTCGGGCGGGGCCGACTATATAATACCCTACACCTCCCTAACAATGCGATAAGGGTCATTGCCATAATAATTTGGAATAATTGGTAAATGGGTAGAAACATATTATCTAATTCTGAAACGATAATCCCTAAATTAAGCAATATTCGTTCCTAAAGTGAGAAACATCTTTCTGGAAAATTTTAATGATCGGAAGTTAACTACAATTTCTATAGCGGTTTGATACCAAATCAGGAGGAACATATATATGGAGCTTTAATATAAATCTGAACCGATCTTCCCTGAATACTTATTCATGTAAAAAGACCTCCTTCTGTCGAATTTCGTACTGATCGGATATAAAATACAGTCTCTACAGCGCTTACATGTCAAATCGGGGGTAACATATATATGGGAGCTATATCTAAATCTGAACCGATTTTCTCCGAAATTGGCAGTATTCCTTCGTGTAATAAGAAACCTCTTTCTGCCGAATTTCGCACTGATCGGATAAAAAATACAGTTTTTACAGCGCTTACAGGTCAAATCGGGGTAACATATATATGGGTGTTATATCTAAATCTAAACCGAGTTTCTCCGAATTTGGCAGTATTCCTTCATGTAGAGAGAAACCTATTTATGCCGAATTTCGCACTGATCAGATATAAAATACAGTTTTTACAGCGCTTACATGTCAAATCGGGGGTAACATATATATGGGGGCTATATCTAAATCTGAACCGATTTCTTCCAAATTTAATAGTGTTCATCCATATAATAAGAAACCTCTTTCTGCCGAATTTCATACTGATCGGATATAAAATAAAGTTTTTACAGCGCTTACATGTCAAATCGGGGGTAACGTATATATGGGGGCTATATCTAAATCTGAACCGATTTCTTCCAAATTTAATAGTGTTCATCCATATAATAAGAAACCTCTTTCTGCCGAATTTCATACTGATCGGATATAAAATGAAGTTTTTACAGCGCTTACATGTCAAATCGGGGCTAACATATATATGGGTGCTATATCTAAATCTGAACCGATTTTAACCAAATTCAATAGGGATCGTCCTTGGGCCAAAAAAAAAGATATGTGTAAAGTTTCGTCGAGATCGGACCATAATTGCGACCTGTACTTTGATTACAAAAATACATGCACAGACGGACAGACAGACGGACAGACAGACAGACGGACAGACAGACAGACGGACAGACGGACATAGCTAAATCAACTCAGAAAGTGATTCTAAGTCGATCGGTATAATAAACGATGGGTCTATTTCTTCTCCTTTTGGGTGTTACAAACAAATGCACAAAGTTATAATACCCTGTACCACAGTGTGGTGTAGGGTATAAAAACACTTTCCAGTCGACCCATGAGCAATATTTTAGCTCTCGTTAAGAGCTATCTTTTTGCCATTGACCGATTCCCGATCCGACGTACCGGAATTATCGGTCCATATTTCTT
The DNA here is from genome assembly GCA_963930755.1 of Eudasyphora cyanicolor. Lineage (NCBI taxonomy): Eukaryota > Metazoa > Arthropoda > Insecta > Diptera > Muscidae > Eudasyphora > Eudasyphora cyanicolor. Next base: position 57,512,989 of record OZ005735.1, read on the forward strand.
CAAAAATGATGCCGGTGAGAACGTAACCGTCAATAACAGACTATTTGATGCCTGAAATTGAAGCTCGTGATCTCGGCGACATTTGGTTTCAACAAGACGGCGCCACTTCCCACACATCGCATCAATCAATGGATTTATTGAGAGAACACTTCGGTGAGCAGATAATTTAACGTTTTGGGCCGGTCGATTGGCCACCAAGACCGTGTGATATCACACCGTTAGACTTTTTCCTGTGGGGATATGTAAAGTCTAAAGTTTATGCGGACAAACCCGCTTCGATTCAGGCCTTGGAGCAAAACATCACGCGTGTCATTCGACAGTTACCAGTCGAAATGCTCGAACGAGTCATCGAAAATTTGACTCAACGAATGGACCATCTGAGAGGTAGCCGCGGCCAACATTTGATAGACATAATCTTCAAAAAATAAATGCTAAAGAATGTTCTTTCAAATGATAATAAACATTCCCCATTCAATTTGAATTTTCTGTGTTTTATACCCTACTCCACACTGTGGAACAGGGTATTATGACTTTGTGCATTTGTTTGTAGCACCCAAAAAGAGAATAGATAGACCCATTGTTTATTATACCGATCGACTTGTAATCACTTTCTGAGTCGATTTAGCTATGTCCGTCTGTGTGTCTGTCTCTCTCTAGATGTATTCTTGTAATCAAAGTACAGGTCGCAATTATGGTCCGATCTCAACGAAACTTTGCACATAGCTTTATTTAGGCCCAAGTACGATCCCTATTGAATTTGGTTAAACTCGGTTCAGATTTACATATAGCTCCCATATATATGTGCCTCCGATTTGGCATATATGCACTGTATAAACAACATTTTTGAACCGATTTGTACAAAAAGTGACAGGGAGTAGTCTCGTGATCCACTTAGAGACAATACCAAATTTGGGGAAAATCGGTTCAGATTTAGATATAGCCCCCATATACATATATGTTACCCCCGATTTGACACCTAAGCTCTGTAGAGACTGTATTTTATATTCGATCAGTATGAAATTCGACAGAAAGAGGTTTCTATTTTACATGAATGAGTATTCAGGGAAATTGCGATAATAATTTGGAATAATTGGTAATTGAGTAAGAACATATGCGCATTTCCGTGGGTCGCGAACATACGCTTTTCATGTACAAAAAATATAGAAAACAAAATTTTTGCCCGCATTTTTTTGTTTTTTTTTTCTATTTGGCTATTGGTTTTTTATCTAATTGGCTTAGGTGCCGGTCGCGAACGTACGGTCGCGATTTTTCCAAACGTAAGATTTTTCGAAACTATAAATATTTTCCAGCAGCTTCATATTGGCAGATTTATTAGAGCACATCTTCATCAAAACTTCTGCAGCAATCATCTAAATATTTCATATTCTATATTTTACACAACATTTGCAATGACTATAGACTGAGTAAAATGTTTTCACAATACTCCATATTATGTTACTCGCAAAGTGATTGTATACCTTAGTCGGGTTTCCCGAAGGTTTTACTGTGTATGACATATAGTTCAGTTAAAAAAAAAAAACGAGATACATATTAAAAATTGTATAACTTACAGACTGACCAAAATTGCTTTGTTTGTTTACTTTCCAGAAAACAATTTTAAATAACATACGATTGGAGTGATGCCTTGTTTATGAATGTTTACCCATGTCACAAAATAGAAGAACTGTTACATTTTGCAAAGCGCCATTTTTTGCTCTCACTTATTTCCCAAAGGTACATTCACACACGAACCTATAGCAAAATCCAATTTGTTTGTTGTTAAATTACTAAATGTGGCAGGCGATACATGAAATCCTGTCAGACCACAAATCAAGAGTCTACGTTGTTGATGCAAACAAATTTGCTAACGGGAACACACGAAACTACAAAAGTGTTGCAAAAAAATGTATAAACGTGTGAATACATGCACAGTGGTTAGAATTACACATAAATATAAATGGAATCAAAATTCACAAAAATCTAATACAATTTAAACTTAATGACAGTCTTCACTTAGTACTGCAGTTTGTTATAACCTACAGCACACTGTGGTTCAGGGTATTATAAGTTTGCTTCATGGCAGATGTTTGCGCTAGATATACTACACCCACCTTAATGTATACAGATCGACTCAGAATCACTAGCTGAGTCGATTTAACCATGTATGTCCGTCCGTCTATCCGTCTTATGTTGTTCGTTGAGTACAGGTCACAATTTCACTCAGATCGTGCCGAAATTCTGCAGTTAGGAGTCATTCGCACCACGAAAAAAACCCTTTTGAAATTGGTTGAAATTGGTTCAGATATATGTAGATATCTCCCACATATATATTTCTTCCGATTTTGTCCTTTAGTCCTATAGGAGCTGTATTTTAAATCCAATCGTTTTGAAATTTAGCACGGCTGAGTTTCTTGATCCATGGACCAACATTGCCTAATTTTAAGAAAATAGCGTCAGATTTTGAGATAGCTCCCATATATAAATTTCGTTTGATTTGTCCCATTAGCCCTATAGGAACTGTATTTTACATCCAATTGTTTTGAAATTAAGCATGGTAGAATTTATATATTTATGGACCAACATTGCCCAATACGTTTCGTCCGATTTGGTCCTTTAGCCCAGTAGAAGTTGTATTTTTCACCCACTCGTTTTAAAATTTAGCACGGTAGGGTTTCTTGATCCAGGGACCAACATTACTCAATTTGAAGAAAATCGTCCGATTTGGCCCTATAAAATCTGTAGTTAATCTAATCGATTTGAAATTTAGCATGGTAGAGTTTCTTGATCCATGAACCCAAATTGCCGAACTTGAAGAAAATCAGTTTAGATTAAGCTATTGCCCCGTATATATGCTTCGTCCGATTTGGCCCTTTAGCCCTATAGAAGCTGTATATTACAACCAATTGTTTTGAAATTTAGCATGGTAGAGATCCATGATTCATGGACCAACATTGCCAATTTAAAACCAGTAAGGAAAGGCAGAAAGTCGGGCGGGGCCAACTATATAATACCCTACACCTCCCTAACATTACAATAAGGGACATTGCGACAATAATTTGATATATACTCGCATGTGGCTATATCTTAATCTTAACCGATTATCGCTATATTAAACAATATTCGTTCCTAAATTAAGAAACATCTCTCTGCCATATTTTGTAATGATCGCTTTGATACCATATCAGCAGGAACATATATATGGAGGTTATATCTTAATCTGAAACGATTTTCCCCGAATTTGGCGGTATTATTTCATGTAATAAGAAACCTCTTTCTGACGAATTTCGCACTGATCGGATATAAAATACAGTTTCTACAGCGCTTACATTTCAAATCGGGGGTAACATATATATGGGGGCTATATCTAAATCTGAACCGATTTCCCTCAAATTTGGCAGTGTTAATTCATGTAATAAGAAACATCTTTCTGCCAAATTTCGTACTGATCGGATATAAAATGCAGTTTGTACAGCGCTTACATGTCAAATCGGGGGTAGCATATATATGGGGCTATATCTAAATCTGAACCGATTTCCCCCAAATTTTTTATTGTCTCTAAATGTATCACGAGACTGCTCTGTGCCAATTTTTGTACAAATCTTATCAAAAATGTTGCTTATACAGGGTGGCTGATGAATATTGCTACATTAAGAAACTCAAATAACTTTTTTTCAGTGTATGGAATTCAGTTTTCTTTTTTCATGTTAAAGCTCATTAAATTTAATTAAATATAGCTTAATTAGTTTTAAAAATAATGGAATTTAAATGCACCCTGCTCGTTGATGCATTACCAAAAATTTGTTCATTACTGCTTGGAGAGCTGAGACGGGAATAGCCGCAGTTGTTTCTCGAATGGATTGCTTTAGTTCATTCAAATTTGTTGGTTTTGCTTTGTATACTTCCTGTTTGCAATAACCCCACAAGAAAAAGTCAGGTGCAGTAAGACCAGGCGACCTGGGGGGCCAACGGAATGTGGAGTTTATGGATATCAGCTCATTGGGAAATTTTCGCGCAATTCTGTCATAACAGGCCGGGCTATGTGAGGAGTTGCACCATCTTGCTAAACCACACAGAGTTGAAAGAAATTCTCATTCGGCGTAATTCTGGATAGAAAAACTCTCTCAACATGCTCAAGTAACTGTAACGGTGAGCAGATAAGGTTCTTGTTTTGTAAGGCATCAGCTACAGCAGCGATTGTTTCCGCCGTCCGAACTGAAGGGTTTCGATGGTAAGGTCTTCTGTTGACTGTCCCATGCTCGGAAAAATTGTTAACAAATCTCTTTATGGTCCGTCTGCTCGGAGGATTGCCGCCAAACGTACCCCTATACTCTCTTTGAACCGAAACTACGGACTTCAGTGCGTAATAGCGACGGACATCCATTTTTGTTAAACCTAAACATCAATCTTCAAAATAAAACAAAAATTAACCAGATTCATTAAATAGAAAAAAAGTTATTAAATTTTTTTTGTAGCAGCTTTCATCATCCATCCTGTACAATACATATATGCCAAATCGGATGTACATATGGGTAGGTCCTTCTCAAGTGTCACAGGCCAAAAATTATATCTTTCCCAAATTCTCAGAAAATGTTAAATGTTATGTGGGAGTAATGACCCACAATATTAAAAAAATTAGTTGAAAATTGGAGGCAGGGGGCGAGGTCAAAGTTCAGAAAAATCGATTTTTTGCCTCTGTAATGGGGTTTTAAAGTTAATTTTAATGCTACAAGGTATAAGACATGGAAAATATCGTTTATTAAGGCAGTTTCCGCGTACTTTTCATAAAATATACTAATTTTATTTTAAATTTTTTTTCGGTCGCTTTTTGCGGAAACAAAAATATAAGTTGCGATATCTCAGAATCGATATAATTTCTTTTCCTTAAATTTTTTATAAAAAATGGTCCATATGTAATCTACCGATGCACAGACAGGTATTTTACCAATCTGGGCGGCCAAAATTCGATTTTTCAAAAATCTATGTTTTTAATAATTACCGATTGTAGGGTAAAGAGAATAGAATGCTTAACTAGATTGCGTTATTTTTTCATTCCTTTTTGCTTACATTCGTTTTCTACACGCTTTCAAAGTTTCTAGTTGCTAATTGTGCATTTACTATTTTGTTGCGTTCAAGTAAAGTAAAAGTTTAAGCAGGCTGTGCGAAGGCTGTATTCAGTTGAAACATATAAGTAAAATTGAAAATTGTAAAGCAGGTAAATATTATTTAATCCAATTAGCTAAATAAAATTATAATTTAAATTCCTACTAGTAAAGCAGCATTGAAAAATATGGTATTTTAGTAAATTTCAATGGGTACCAAAAGCGAACTCTGGTCAAAAAGTTATGCCCCACCACTCACCACCACTTCAATCTGTGATTAAATGTAATCTTAAACATTGTATTGGGCACATGGGGGAAAAAAAATTGCGGGTTTTTGCGGTTTTGTGTTTTATAGCCATTTACCTTCTGCGGAAAAATATATCATAATTTCTGCTGCTTTACTGTATATTGTTTTGTATATTGAAAAAAACATTTATTCCAAATTTAGGTCCTTCAAAAATCAAGTACATAGTTCGTGGAGACGTTCTGAAAATTACCGATAAAAGCAATCTGTCTGAAATAAACGCTAACATTGACGATAGCAAAAATAGTGAGCTGCAATTGGGTAATTTTTCTAAAGAAAAGCGAGCTTTTGTAACCAGTAGTTTTGGGAAATTAAAAGGGGAATTTAAAGCAAAATGGCTTAAAGCCCAAAGAAAGCCCAAAGATTTTATGAAAAATAATCATTCATGGATCACGGGATATTTTTCGATACTGAGTGCTGTTAGTTGTGCTGGGCGCCCAGTTAAACGTTTCGAAGAGTCCTCCGCAAGAACCCAAAGGCGCAAAACAGAGGATTTACGCAAATCCAACGACACACGTGTGTTGGTTGCAGCCACGCAAATCAAGTTGGGCACAGACGGAAAGAGAAATGCCAATGGGTCCAATCAATCTGAATACAAGCAAGCTTTTGAAAACGATGCCGATTCGGACGCTTATATTTTTCAAAGTTCTCTTGTCCCATTGCAACTGTTATCAACAACAACGGAAAAGGTGATTTGGAAGAACCCGACTCCATCTTCACCACGCTACTGTCGGCCGATACGAATTCAATTTGTGAAGGAGTTGTTAGACGTTACAAACCAAAAAGTACAATACATTCAAAACGCTATTAGCGCCTTGGTTCAAATGGAGTTTGAATTAAATGGAATTACAATTAGTGTGCATCATACATTGGTACTCACTATGATCGATGCTAAAGTTTGTAACGCAATTACTAACACCAGCTCCACCATGAGGTGCTACATTTGCAAGAAAACTTCGAAAGATTTTAATATTTTGGACAAAATTGGTGAAATTGATGAAAGCTCGCTAACGTTTGGTCTTTCAACACTTCACGCTCGAATTCGGTTCTTTGAGGGTATTTTGCATTTGTCCTATAAACTTCCTCTGAAGAAATGGCAAGCAAGGACCGAAATAGAAAAAGATGTTGTGAAAACCCAAAAAGCAAAGATGCAGCAAGAGTTTAGATGCCGAATGGGACTAATTGTGGACGTTCCAAAGCCTGGATTTGGCAACAGTAATGACGGCAACACAAGCAGGCGTTTTTTTTTCGATCCAGATTTGGCAGCAGAGATTACGGGGGTTGACCGAAACCTTATTTTTCGTTTAAAAGTAATTTTAGAAGCAATCTCCAGTGGGCACAACATTGACGGCGAAAAATTTAATAACTATGCAACCGAAACAGCAAAAATGTATGTTAGTTTGTACCACTGGTACCCGATGTCTCCAACAATGCACAAAATTTTGATACATGGACAACTTGTGATTGAAAAAGCTCTACTACCTATAGGTCAGCTGTCCGAATAAGCCGCTGAGGCCAGAAATAAACACTTTCGCCAATACCGTCAAAACTATGCGCGAAAGTTTTCAAGAGAGGCCTGCAATAGGGATGTTATAAATAGATTGCTGCTAACTTCCGATCCTTTGCTAACGGGCATTAGGTCGAAGCCAAAAAAGTTACCAACACCTTTCACAAAGGAATGTTTAGAAATGCTTGTTTCGACAGATCACAGCGACAGCCACGAAAATATGGCGGACACAATGAACGAAAATACTTCATGCTCAAGTGATGACCATATGTCCGAATAATTAAGTTAACTCTGATTAACAATTATATTTAAGTTGTAAGTTCTTGTTTTTTTTGAAAATATGCCAAACACTTATTTAAAATAAACGTAATACATTTATTACACATAATACATTTAGTACACATTTATTTCATATCTAGCATTTTCAACTTGACAAATTTGAGGTATTATATTCCAAATGCTGTAAAAGATCCCCTCTACCCCCAAATGTTAGCCAATTATTTTTTTACGCCTCACCGAGTAATTTTTTAACATTCTGCTTCATAAATTTACTTCAAATAATTTTGGCCGCCCAGATCGTTAAAATACCCCTCTGTGCGATGGTGTAAATTTTGGAGTGGGGACGACATAGGTCAGAAGTTACATTATAATAATTGAAAATCTTCACAAGATTACAAAAGAAATATATTTGAAAAACCAGTAAGGAAAGGCAGAAAGTCGGGCGCGGCCGACTATATAATACCCTACACCTCCCTAACAATGCTATAAGGGTCATTGCCATAATAATTTGGAATAATTTGTAAATGGGTAGAAACATATTATCTAATTCTGAAACGATAATCGCTAAATTAAGCAATTTTCGTTCCTAAAGTGAGAAACATCTTTCTGGAAAATTTTAATGATCGGAAGTAAAATACAACTTCTATAGCGGTTTGATACCAAATCAGGAGGAACATATATATGGAGCTTTAATATAAATCTGAACCCATCTTCCCTGAATACTTATTCATGTAAAAAGACCACCTTCTGTCGAATTTCGTACTGATCGGATATAAAATACAGTCTCTACAGCGCTTACATGTCAAATCGGGGGTAACATATATATGGGTGTTATATCTAAATCTAAACCGAGTTTCTCCGAATTTGGCAGTATTCCTTCATGCAGAATGAAACCTCTTTTTGCCGACTTTCGCACTGATCGGATATAAAATAACATTTTTACAGCGCTCACATGTCAAATCGGGGGTAACGTATATATGGGGGCTATATCTAAATCTGAACCGATTTCTTCCAAATTTAAATGTGTTCATTCATATAATAGGAAACCTCTTTCTGACGAATTTCATACTGGTCGGATATAAAATACAGTTTTTACAGCGCTTACATTTGAAATCGGGGGTAACATATATATGGGGGCCATATCTAAATCTGAACCGATTTCTTCCAAATTTAACACTGTTCATCCATATAATAAGAAACCTCTTTCTGCCGAATTTTATACTGATCGGATATAAAATGAAGTTTTTACAGCGCTTACATGTCAAATCGGGGCTAACATATATATGGGTGCTATATCCAAATCTGAACCGATTTTAACCAAATTTAATAGGGATCGTCCTTGGGCCAAAAAAAAGATATGTGTAAAGTTTCGTCGAGATCGGACCATAATTGCGACCTGTACTTTGATTACAAGAATACATGCACAGACGGACAGACGGACAGACAGACGGACAGACAGACGGACAGACAGACGGACAGACAGACGGACAGACAGACAGACGGACATAGCTAAATCAACTCAGAAAGTGATTCTAAGTCGATCGGTATAATAAACGATGGGTCTATTTTTTCTCCTTTTGGGTGTTACAAACAAATGCACAAAGTTATAATACCCTGTACCACAGTGTGGTGTAGGGTATAATTACGAGCCCCTGGAAGTTATGCTGAAAAAAAATAATTTTTTCCTTTACGTTTCCAAAAAATTTTAAGAAACTTTGTTCAGCATATTCTTGGCTACATTATTGCCAAATATAGTTAAGCGGTATCACCAAGTCTGAATTAGTTGTAGGACAAAAGCTGATTACACCTTTTTCGAGGGGCCCACTGATTTTCAGAAACTTTTGAGGACCATAAAAAAATTGGTCACCCATTGCGCCAAACCGAGTATAGGGTTATACTACCCTTTGATAGTAGAATCGAACCTATACTGTCAAGTCCGTGTATTTTTCAAAAAGATTTCATTTGTTGCATAGTGTCATCAAACTTTGATCGCCTCTTCTAAAAAACTACCTTTTTTCACTTAGCATAGTTTAGAATGGAGGTATCGATATATGGGAGCTATATCTAAATCTGAACCGATTTCAACCAAATTCAATAGGGATCATCCTTGGGTAAAAAAGATATGTGTAAAGTTTCGTCGAGATCGGACCATAATTGCGACGTGTACTTTGATTACAAGAATACATGCACAGACGGACGGACGGACGGACAGACGGACATAGCTAAATCAACTCAGAAAGAGAATCTAAGTCGACCGGTATAATAAAAAATGGGTCTATTTCTTCTCCTTTTGGACGTTTCAAACAAATGCACAAAGTTATAATACCCTGTACCACAGTGTGGTGTAGGGTATAAAAAATCGGTTCAGATTTAGTTACTCCTCCCATATATACGTTTAGTTCGATTTGGCTGCAGAGGCAGAGACGTACCAAATGTTAATTGTGTAAACATATTTTAGTTAAAGTATACATTGGATATTTCATTGTTATCCAATCTTTCTAGAGTGGTGTAATGTATCATATTGTCGGTTTCCTCTAAATTTAGCTTTTCATTACTTGTTTTTCTTAACATCTTACTTCTTTTAAGCAAATAAAAATACCTTTTAACAAAATTCATGTTTTCAGTTAGAATATGTACCATTCGATTTTATTATTTATTTTATTTTATATTGCATCTATATATATAAAAATGGAAAAATGTTTGTATGTATGTATGTATGTATGTATGTGTTTTATAGACGCTTAAACCACTGGACCGATTTTAAAATTTTTTCTTTTGTTTGAAAGCTATTTGGTCTGAGATGGTTTTGGGAAAAAAAATTTTGCAAATAGTGGGCGGGGAAAATGTGGGCGTGGCAAATCGTTTGTTTGTGGGTTTGTTTGTTTGTTCCGTATAGACGTCTAAACGGCTAGATCGATCATCTTGAAATTTTCACAGAATGTACATGTGTAGGGGGTGCTGAAAATAGGGTACTTGAATTTTCGATATATCAAGTGGGCGTGGACCCGCCCATATGGGTCCAATTTTGATATTGAGAAAAAATTGTAGCTAGAGTGCTGAAATTTTGTGTGTATGCATTTAGTGGCATATTATGTGAATTTTCCAAAAATGGGCGGGATCGACCCAATGGGCGTGGCCCCGCCCACATAGACCAAATTTTGAAATTTTGATATCTTGCACCATTTGCTAGCGGGAGTGCTGCAATGTTGCGTATATGTATCTGGTGGCATTCTACGTAATTGGTCAAAAATGGGCGGGATCGGACCAATAGGCGTGGCCCCGCCCATACAAGCCAAATTTTTAAATTGAGATATCTTGCAGAATTTGTTAGCTAGAGTGCTGTAATGTTGTTCGTATGTATCTGGTAGCAGTCTACGTGATTTTTCCAAAAATGTGCGGGATCGGACCAATGGGAGTGGCACCGCTCATATAAGCCAAATTTAAAAAATGTGATATCTTGCACAATTTGTTACCGAGAGACCTGGAATTTTGTACATATATATATCCGTTGGCGACCTACATGATTGGTCCAAAAATTGGCGGGATCAGACCAATGGACCTGGCTCCGCCTATATAAGCCAAATTTTGAAATTGAGACACATATCTTGCACAATTTTTAGCGAGAGTGATGTCTGGTGGTAGTCTACGTTATTGGTCCAAAAAGGGTCGGGATCGGATCAATGGCCGTGGCCCTGCCCATATAAACTAAATTTTGAAATTGAGATGTCTTACACAATTGTTTAGCGATATTTCTGTAATTTTGTGCATATGTATCTGATGATAGCCTACGTGAATGTTCTAAAAAGTGGCGGGATCGGATCAATGGGCCTCGCCCCGCCCATATAAACCAAATTTTGAAATTGAGATATCATGCACAATTTGTTAGCGAGAGTGCTGTGATTTTGTGCATCTCACGCAGTCTACGTGATTACACAAAAAAGGGCGGCACCGCCAATAGGAGCCTAATTTTTAAATTGAGATATCTTGCACAATTTGTTTAAGTGAGCGCTGCAGTTTTGGGTATATGTATCTGATGACAGTCTACGTGATTCGACCAAAAATAAGCGGGATCAGAACAATGGACGTTGCCCTGCCTATGCGAGTATAAGTCAAATTTTGAAATTGAGAGTCATATCTTGCACAATTTTTTACCGAGAGTGCTGTAATTTCGTGTATATATATCTGGCGATAGTCTACGTGAATGGCCCAAAAGGGTTGGGATCGGACCAATGAGCGTGGCCCCACCCTCATAAGCAAATTTCTGAAATTGAAATACCTTGAACAATTTGTTAGCGAGAGTGTTGTAATTTAGTAAATATGCATTTGATGGCAGTCTACGTAATTGGTTCAAAAATGGACGGGATCGGAAATCTCAATCTGGGGCAACGAAGTGGACCGGGTCCAGCTAGTATTATATACAAATCTAGACTCTACAGAAATTGTATGTCCACTGGAAATCCATTTCGGGACACTGTGAAAAGTTATATATACACAGGAGCACCAAAAATTCCAGGTCATGTGTTACCTTGGGCTTTAATATGTCCATACGCATGACTTAAAGTAACCTACAGCCACAAATCATATCGTGACCTTTATGGGCTCCATGTCCGCAAGCAAATATGTTCATTTTTGCTTGCTTTGAGGACAGGATATACGAGTACGTAGTCGTTGGCTTAGAGTGTGAGTTATGGCTTTTTCATTATGGTTGAAACATTAGTTATGGTATGCCTTTATGAAACAGAGACAACTGCGTATATGTGTTCAGGAGCTGCTACTCGTAAGCAGACGCATTTTCATGGGGTTTATATAGGGTGATCTAAGTAGAGATACTTTTTTCAATAGCCTTGTTTGACAGATAACGTGTGAGTCGTGTCATGCTGTCATGTTATTTTTGTTAAGTATTGTTTGGCATTTCATCATGGAAAGACTTACGCTTGAACAACGTTTACAAATTATTCAGTTTTATTATCAAAATAATCGCATCAATCGATGGATTTATTGAGAGAACACTTCGGTGAGCAGATAATTTCACGTTTTGGGCCGGTCGATTGGCCACCAAGATCGTGTGATATCACACCGTTAGACCTTTTCCTGTGGAGATATGTAAAGTCATCGAAAATTGGACTCAACGGATGGACCATCTGAGACATAGCCGCGGCCAACATTTGATAGACATAATCTTCAAAAAATAATTGTCAAAGAATGTTCTTTCATATGATAGTAAACATTCCCCATTCAATTTGAATTGTCTGTTTTTATACCCTACACCACACTGTGGTACAGGGTATTATAAGTTTGTTTCACGGCAGATGTTTGTAACACCTGAAAATAACACAGCTAGACCCACCTTAAAGTATACCGATCGACTCAGAATCACTAGCTGAGTCGATATAACGATGTCAGTTGTCGATATAACGATGTCAGATGTCGAGTTGTTCGTCGACTACAGGTCGCAATTTCACTCCGATCGTTCTGAAATTTTGCAGTTTAGAGTATTTCGCGGCTGTTAAGATCGCTATTGATTTGAAATTGGTTGAAATCGGTTCAGATTTAGATATAGCTCCCATATATATCTTTCGTCCGATTTGGCCCTTTAGTCCTATAGAAGCTGTATTTTACATCCAATCGTTTTGAAATTTAGAATGGTAGAGTTTCTTGATCCATGAACCAACATTGTCGAATTTGAAGAAAATCGGTTAAGATTTAGCTATAGCTCCCATATATATGTTTCGTCCGATTTTGCTCTTTAGTCCTGTAGAAACTGTATTTTACATCCAATCATTTTGAAATTTAGAATAGTAGAGTTTCTTGATCCATGAACCAACACTGCCGAATTTGAAGAAAATCGGTTAAGATTTAGCTATAGCTCCCATATATATGTTTCTTCCGATTTGGCCCTTTAGTCCTATAAAAGCTGTATTTTACATCCAATCGTTTTGAAATTTAGAATGGTAGAGTTTCTTGATCCATGTACCAACACTACCGAATCTTAAGAAAATCGGTTAAGATTTAGCTATAGCTCCCATATATATGTTTCGTCCGATTTGGCCCTTTAGTTCTATAGAAGCTATATTTTACATCCAATCGTTTTGAAATTTAGAATGGTAGAGTTTCTTGATCCATGTACCAACACTACCGAATCTTAAGAAAATCGGTTAAGATTTAGCTATAGCTCCCATATATATGTTTTATCCGATTTGGCTCTTTAGATCCAATCGGTTTTATACCCTACACCACACTGTGGTACAGGGTATTATTTAAGTATAAAATGTCCCAAAAGTAAATTTATGTAAACTACACAGTACAACACAAAAAAAATAACAGGGTTCTGTCAATGGATTATGGTAGAGGAGACCAAAAAAATATATACGTATATCGGCGTTTTGAAAGATCACATCGGAATTTTATTTTAGGGGGGGTTAAAGTTTTCCCCCCTTTGCTAGTTCGTGCAGAATATCGGTATATAAAACTATGTGTTCTGTTCATCTGAGTTTTGGGCCTTGGTGTGTTCTGACACATATAGTAAAATTTTATGGCCGACATTTTTGTAGAACATTTCAACCCCGCTCCGCCAATTTTTAGGGGAGTTTTTTACGATTTGTTAAAATATAGGCAAAATTCACCGTTATGGGGGGAAGCTAGAGGGTTAATATATTCCACAAAAATATAGGCCTGAACATTTGCTACAATGTTGCTGAAGGTACCCTACACCTCAGATGAACAGAACACATAGTTTCATATACCGATATTCTGCACGAACAAGCAAAGGGGGAAAAACTTTAACCCCCCCCCCTAAAATAAAATTCCGATGTGATCTTTCAAAACGCCGATACAGGTATATATTTTTTTGGTCTCCTTTACCAGAATCCACTGACAGAACCCTGCTATTTTGAAAAAAGTTTGAAATTGTTGTACAGTGCTATTTATACATGAATTACAAAATTTATATATCAGAGTTATTCAATATTACGAGAGTGGTTTAGGGTATTATATAGTCGGCACCGCCCGACTTTAGCCTTTCCTTACTGGTTTTTCTTTAAAATGTAGGGAACCTCGAAATGGATCAGCCTATATAAGCAAAGTTCAACAAGACTCTATAACTGAAATGTGTACTTAAATAGAGTTGATTTGTAGTCAATTTACTATTTTTAGCCCAATAGAATTAAGAAATTATTCTACTTAGCATTTTATGAAACATGTTCGTATAATTTAAGTCTGTAAAATAGATATATATTTAAGTTGAACATGTCATTATACACTAGTGAAATTTGGGATAAAAATTACTTCTGTAGCATATTTGATCTAAGCTACTGTAGCATTTTTGTCCGAAAAATAAAATGTTTTCAGCAGGTATGTAAATATAAAATATTTGGACAAAAAAAATATATTATTTAAATTTTTTCTCAAACATATCATAATTAATATTTTTCTCGACGTAAATTTCTTTACAAATGTAAGTGTAATAATCATCATTCATTCAACAATTTTTGAAATAATTACATTACAAAAAATTGTAACAAAATATGAATAAAATGTAATTAGAAAAATACGTTCACCTCAAAACTCCAGACATCTTATGACCGCATCCAAAGCCTTAACATTTATTTGTCGTATCTCAGAACTGTATCTTAATGTAAAAACGCTAACCCGTACAAAGGAAGTCAGACAAAAAATGAGCTAATTCTTAACATCAAGGAGTGGCATAATGAAGAAGCTATAAGAAGGAAAACATTGAAAAGATATTCTTATGGAAACCAAACATTCTATACAAAATTGTTGAATAGCTGTAAACTATTAGAGGGTTAAAGGAGTAATGGCACCTGAAGGTAAAAACACTTGACTTTTGGATTGCAGGTAATATACACAATGACTTGCAAATTGTAATAGTAGCAGGATACATATAATTTTTTCTTGAAGTTCTAAAGAAAACTAATTATGCCAATTAGTTTTATTTTGGCAGAAATGTTTAGTCTTCCCTAAGGTTTTATACAATCCAAAAAAAGAAGCAATTAATAATTTGAAAAACCAGTAAGATGATTACAGTTAAGAAAACCATCTAAAGTATATACTCACACAATACACTTTGCCGTTGTCTGTCTTGCCCAGCAAGAAAACAGACAACGGAAAGCAAGGCGTATGTCGCTTTATATTTGTGTTAGTGGCGTTCTGATACTCGTATCCCTGAAGATGTTCTTCAAAGAAGAACGAAATATTGGATACCTGACCTCGAGCTTGTCAATTAAAAAACAAAAATTATATTTGTAGTATTTATAGCCGCCACAATACTGTGGTATTGTGATTGTTAGTAACTCAATAATAACTCAATAATAGGGGAAAAAATACAATATTTTTATGTAGAAGTTTTAGTACTCTTTACAACTTTAATTATTGAAAATCCAGAATGGTTTTGGAATATTAATTTTACGGAATATAAGATTTGACAGAGGAATGAATGATTCATATCTACAGGAGGAAAAATCGTCCATAAAATAGTAATTGGTACCAAATTAGAAACATCAATAGAAACATAAATCAAAAAATACTATATTTTACATTGAAACAATTTTATTAAATAAATACTATTTTGGTCAAAAATGTTGAGCAAATTAAGTGAAAATAGAGTTAGGGACAGCCATGGGAATGACTTTTGAGCACTTTGGTAGACATTTTTTTCATAAAAAAATTATTTTTCAAAAAAATACTAGTGGCCGCTAAGGACCTGTAAAGCTTTGTAATAAAGTAAACACCAAAGTGGAATACATTTTATTTTTCTAATTTAAATACACAAGGACAGCAATTTATCCGGAATGTCAAAACCACCCATGTGTATATTTGAGCGCGATTTATTTTTATTGTAAAGATTTACAAAAATACAAAACCAAAAGTTTCAGATGGTCATTGACGACCTTCAACAATTAAAAATATTTCTTCCATAACACATCAACCTAGCTCTATTACTACGGACTGTAGCGTGAATTTAAAAGATAGAACGGGTCTAAATCCTCTAAGAATCTTTAGGTTTAGGTTACGGTGGCAGCCGTATTTGTTTTTACAAGCTCACATAGACCAGTTTAGGTCCCTAGCGTTACCACGGGCTGAAATGCCCGTCATTGAAACCAACCCGTTTGATATACAAATTTATCGATAGTACGAATATCGGTACTGGAAAGATCTGTTAGGCTGCCTAAAAAGGCGGACCCCAGTATGTCCAGTCGTCGTTTACTCAGAGCGGGGCAGTCGCATAACAAGTGCTCAATGCTCTCCAATTCTTCCTCACAGCTTCTGCAGAAGTCATTGGAGTCAATACCCAATCTTTTGGCGTGTTCGCCGATCAAGCAGTGTCCCGTCAGAACTGATACTAACGTACACAATCTTAGCCTCTCTAGTGCGAGGAGATATTTTGATCTTCTCAGGTCATACCTTGGCCAGATTTGTCTAGCTACCCTGCAGGTGCCAAATCTGTCCATCTTTCGTTGGACTGCCTGTTTGTCTCTTGCCTAAGCCAAAGCTTACACTTGGATAGTGGTGCACCAATATATGCAAATTTTTCGAGAATTTGTAATGTCGTCCCTTTTCCTAGCAAGTTCATCGGCTTTGCAGTTCCCCGGGATATCCCTATGCCCACGCACCCATATGAGTTACATGTTAAACTACCATCTGGTTAAGAGATCTGCGGCAGTCGAGGGCTGTTTGTGAATTTAGGGATGGTGCCTCCAGAGAATTGATGGCAGCCTGGCTTTCCGAGTAAATGACAACGCCTGTGTTGGTTACTATGTTGCCACTATTTCGGCTTGATAGACAATTAAGGTATCTGGTAGTCTGTGAGCTATATACAAACTAAGCTCTGCACAGTGTACTCCGAAGCCAACCTTTTCATCAAGCTTCGAACCATCAGTGAAAAAGTGGAAATGGTTTCTATTACCGAGTATTCTTCCAACCCATTCATCTCTGGCGGGAATCATAGTGATGTAATTTCTCTCGAAGGTGTACACTGTTGGTATATAGTCCACTCGGTCGGTTACCACAGCAATACACTTTGATGTCCTCATGTGACCGTAGTTCTTGTACCTCCACATTGACAGGCAGTTTAATCTTATTGCCGCTTTGGTTGCAACTTCTCTCGCCACAATATTAATCGGCAGTATATGGAGTAGGGCTTGTAGTGACTCGGTCGCTGTAGCCCTTAAGGCTCCGCTTATGCTCACGCAGGCTGTTTTCTGAACCTTTGTTAGTAGGTTGGTGATAGTTAGTTTGTCAGTTGTCGTCCACAGTACCACAATGCCGTATAGCAGTATAGGTCGAACTACTGCTATATATATCCAGTGGATTTCAGGAGAGAGGCCCCACCGCGACCCTACAGCCTTTTTGCAGGAACATAAGGCGACGTTGGCCTTGCTTACATGTTCCAATACGTTAAGTCTAAATAAAGTTTTCTATCTAGAATTATTCCTAAAAATTTTGCACTTTCAGAAAAGACTAGATCTGTTCCGAGGTGGAGGGTCCTCATGTGGGACTTTATTCTAGTAAAGAGAACCAATTCTGTCTTGTTTGGGTTTACGCCCAAACCGCTGCTTCTGGCCCATCTAGCCAATTTGTTCAGAGCCACCTGTAGAATGTCTCGGAGGACGTTTTCGAATTTGCCACGTCGTCCGCATATGTCACGATTTTGCAGCCACAACGATCAAGATCTAGCAGGATTTCATTCACCGCTAGGTTCCAAATTAGTGGAGACAGTACTCCTCCTTGTGGGGTCCCTCTGTTTACAAACATTGTTAGAGTTGTGGACCCAAGACATGCTGTTATGCGTCTTCTGTTGAGCAGACTTTGAATTAGTCTAATCAAACTAGAGTTAACTTTTAGATGTGACAGTGCCGCAATTACTGCATCTGAGTGAATGTTGTTAACATCCCCTTCTATGTCAAGAAATGCCACCATGGTGAATTCCTTGAAATGCATTTTCTCCAGCCAGAGGATAATGTACTTAAACACTTTCTGCATTTCTGCTGGAGTGATGCCGTCTGGTCCAGGTGACTTGAAGGGCTCAAAGCTATTAATAGCCCACCTTATTCTGGATCTCTCAGTCAACAAGCTAGCGACGCTCGCAGTCCACTCGCACTCTTGTTGGCCCTGCTGATCCTCTGGTTCTGTTAGAGAGTGATGTGGTGATATGCTCGACCAGATTATCCAGACCGGCTTTGTCATTCGGTTCGTACAGAAGTTTGGAGTTGAGGACTTTCTTGAAATTCTTTTCATACAGGTGCCACTTTGCCTTTCTCACATTTCTGTGAGCGGCAAGTTCCGGCGCTTTTTCAGCGAGTTTGAACTCAATATAATGGTGATCTGAGAATGAGTGGTCGTCCAGTACATTCCACCCAATAATTTTGTCTGGCAGCCGGTCAGTAGCAAACGTTACGTCTAGTACTTCTTGTCTGTTTTTAATTGTAAAGGTCGGTTTATTACCTATGTTACAAATACTTAGGTTGGTAGTTAGAATAAACTCAAGAAGCGAATCACCCCTATTGTTTATATCCGTACTACCCCAGATAGTACAGGGTTGCCCATATTCGACGGACCCACGGACTCGTTGGGCCCATTCCAATCGACGAGGCTTGTCCGCAGGCAACAATCTTTGCGTCAATTGAATTTTGTACGGGAACAAATGCAAATCAACGCGAATAATCCGTTGTAAAGTGGACCGAGCCATGCCCAACTGCTGAGAACGGCGTTTTTGGGATGTTCTTGGGGACCTCTCAACACTGGCTCGTACGGCAGCGATATTCTCGGCCGATCGCCTTGGTCGACTTTTATTTGGCCTCTTCGGATTAGAAAGAGCCTCACCAGTCGAAAATTTTTCGTATAAACGCTTAATGGTGTTCTTAGAAGGCGCACTTCTCACATTTTTTAATATTTTAAAAGCACGTTGACTTGACTTCTTCTGTTGAATGTAAATTTCAACTATTTCAGAGCGCTCGCGTGGCGTGTATTGTTCCATGGTAAAAATCTGCTTGGACTGACGCTTCAAACGCGGTATGTCATTAAGCGATCTGACATCTCTGTCAAAAGTTATGGCGTTGCCAGATGGGTCCGTCGAATATGGGAGACCCTGTATGATGAGCGTTCGTGCCTGCGCCAATATCAGCTCGACCTCGTCAGGCGTTGCTTCTTCTACTACTTCCCTGAATAGAGCAGTTGGTACTACAGCTTCATAAGGCAAGTAACTGGAGACCACCCAATATATGCAATTACCGATCTCCAGACTAGCAGATGTTTGGTCTTTACCACTTAAATTAGACAGGAGAAAGATACTTAGATCTTTCCTGGCCAAAATGCAGGTTCTTGAAGTGCCTTCACAGTTGGCCACAAGCAGTTTAAAGTTGGATGTTCTGATAGCGCGCACCTTTCCTCCCACTGCGTAGGGCTCCTGTATCAGGACGATGTCTACTGCACCTGTGGACAGGCGCAGCAATAGAGCCGCTGAGGCTGCTTTAGCGTGATGGGGGTTAATCTGTAGAATTCCTACCATCATTGGTAATTGACAGATTAACATCCACCCCGACAAGGGTGTTATGGAACTCTTCAAAGAGGGCGGAGACTACCCTCAGCCACTCTGTGTCAAAAGTAGAGCTTTCGTCCTCAGAGAAGGACGTTACAGATCTTCTGTTAGAGTTGGAGTCGCCAGAAATAATGGGTGTGGATACCTCCGCACTTCCAGAAAGCCGTGTATCTACCACGGTGGGCGAATCACCTTCCGCAGTGGGAGCTATATCCTGCTTGTACGCCTTCAAGACTATAGTCTCGAAGCCATATTGTAGGGCTGCACTTGCACGTTGTATATGGGAGGTGCATTCTGCGTTAAGGATCAAGTTGACCTGCCGGTTTTTTACCATCCGCCTCACCCACCTTGCTGATTCTCCAATTATGGGCGGGCAGACCTGGATTGGAATATTTTATTATTTCTAATATGTCAGCCGTGTTGGAGGGCTCTTCTGTTACCCAGGTGATGGCTCTAGGGTGACTAGGGATGTTGTTTTTTTCGACAACAACCAACTGGGCACCCGGCCACACCTCACCCGCTCGACTCAGAGCAGCCTTATACAGGTCTACTGATCTGGCATCACCGAAATATAAGAACCTTACTCCCCCCTGATGCCATCCTGCATCGTTGAAGATTTGTGGTTTGCCCGGCATTTCTCTACGGATATCGAAGTAATGAGCTATAATGGCTGATTGCACATGGCTCCATTTGTCCTTGAGGATGGATCCATCCTCACTACTTCTGTCTATAACGGTCATCACTAGACTCTCCTTCGCCACTTCATTGAAGGGCTTGGTGAGTGTCCTGTTGATTGTGACAGTAGGGCCTCTTGCCTTTTTTGAAGGCAGGGGTTCATCAGGTGATCTGATTCTTTTGACTTTATTAGCCGTTAACACAGCTGAATTTGTGGCTCTTTCAGCCGGCTCATTGGCCTTAGAAGCATCTATGACGCCTTTAGCCCAGGTAAGTGACTCTTTTTGTTTTTCGGTAAGAGCCGAAACCTCAACAGCCTCCAACTTCGTAAAAACTCTGAGCGCTATCCGGTGCTCATTGCACTTCCGTTTTGACTGTCGGACATGACGTTTTCCCCTCACCGTACCACCTGTTGTGAGTACTTGGGGGAAATTTTCACCATGTTTGGTGTGGTCGGCTTTGGCCAAGATCAACGGACGGACAGTAGGCCGATTGGGGAACCCCGCTCCATCGGAACGCGAAGGCATGCCCGTCAACGAATTAATTAATTTTTTTGTCTGTATTAGCCCGTAATAGGTACTACGATGTTGTCTTGTGATTTAACACCTTCCGACTTCTTCCTTTGGGGCCACGTGAAAGATAAGGTCTACGCCAACAGCCCAGCGTCGATTCAAGACCTCAAAGATAGAATTCGTAAGGCTATCGAGGACATAGGGCAGCCTCTTTGCGATTTGGAAAATTTCATGAAAAGGATATGGTACTGTAAGCGTGGTCGTGGTGGCCATTTGGCTGATGTTGTTTTTCATTATTAACGGCATAACTTCCTCTTTATTATGAAATAAACATCCGATTATTTATCTCAAAAAATGGCATTTCTCTTTGAGTACCAAAATAACACCTCTTGTTGGAAACCCATTTATATAATCAATGCACGGATACTCTAAACATATTATATTCATCACACGTTGAAACTATATATAGGGTGATCCATTTCGAGGTTCCCTACTTTTTTTAAAGAAAAAACACAGAAAATTCAAATTGAATAGGGAATGTTTATTATCATTTGAAAGAACATTATTTGGCATTTATTTTTTGAAGATTATGTCTATCAAATGTTGGCCGCGGCTACGTCTCAGATGGTCCATCCGTTGAGTCCAATTTTCGATGACTCGTTCGAACATTTCGACTGGCAACTGGCGAATGACACACGTGATGTTTGCTCCAAGGCCTGAATCGAAGCGGGTTTGTCCGCATAAACTTTAGACTTTACATATCCCCACAGGAAAAAGTCTAACGGTGTGATATCACACGGTCTTGGTGGCCAATCGACCGGCCCAAAACGTTAAATTATCTGCTCACCGAAATGTTCTCTCAATAAATCCATTGATTGATGCGATATGTGGGAAGTGGCGCCGTCTTCTTGAAACCAAATGTTGCCGAGATCACGAGCTTCAATTTCAGACATAAAAAAGTCGGTTATCATGGCACGATAACGGTCGCCATTGACGGTAACGTTTTCACCGGCATCATTTTTGAAGAAATGTGGACCGATGATTCCGGTATGTCGGATCGGGAATCGGTCAGTGGCACAAATATAGCTCTTAACGAGAGTTAAGATATTGCTCATGGGTGTCAAGGTCGTAGGACGACCGGAAAGTATCTTTTTGGATTTAAAAAATGACTTAGCGTTAAAGTTGCAATTGGAGAACGATTATTTTGATAATAAAACTGAATAATTTGTAAACGTTGTTCTTGCGTATATGTATATCTCCATGATGAAATAGTAAACACTACTGAATACAATGAAAAACAAATGACAAATCGTGACATATTACAAATGGCCGAAACGTCACTTCAAAATCATATCATCCTTATTGGAAAACCCGTTATAATTGGAGAAATTCCTAAGCACTAATTATCCCCTCACCTTAGAGAGGTGGGTATAGCATATATATGGGGGCTATATCTAAATCTGAACCGATTTCCCCCAAATGTTGTATTGTCTCTAAGTGTATCATGAGACTACTCTCTGTCAATTTTTGTACAAAATCGACTCAGAAAGTGATTACAAGTCGATCGGTATAATAAACAATGGTTCTATCTCATCTCCTTTTGGGTGTTACAAACAAATGCACAAAGTCATAATACCCTGTACCACAGTGTGGTGTAGGGTATAAATAGCATACAAAATCGTAGTAGATAACAAGTATATATAAAACTTTTCGACATTTCACTATTCTGAAAAGATATAGGTTTGTTTTTTTTTCATCTCAAGAATAACTTTCACAAAATTTTAAATAAAGAAGACTAATTCTTTCCAACAATTGGAATTTACAATTTTGTATACATATATGTAAAGGATTTTTTTTTAAATTAATAATTTAATTAATTAACTTATTCCTGATTATTACTTTTAACTAAACTTGGTATAATCAACTTCGAGACATCCTTAAGGGATCCTCAATCATATGTACACCAATCAAATATACTAAACTTATTTTATGACTTTCATTGAACTTCCTTTGGGTTTGTTGTTATAAATCAAAAGCCACTTTGCTTTTTCTTTTGTCACATTCGAATGATGACACTATGCAACAAAATGTTTGTCCAAGGGATGTGAATAACAGTTTCTGGTGCAATTAGGTGTCATAAACACGAAAAAGTATTAAAAAAATTTGTATGGTAAATTTTTTTTTAAATTCCAGCTTTCATGGAAAGTACATTCAGTATGTGGACCATAATTTTTCAAGTATAATCCTGATTGAGCCATGTTATGCCTCAAGTTAAAGGAATTACGAGAACTAAATATGCTGCAAATATCGCTTTCACGCAGAATCTTTGGTTTAGTAACAGTCGTAAAAATATGAGAAAAAAATAATTTTTTTTAAAAAACAATTTTTTCTGGTACAAAAAGAAACCATTAAAAAGAGAAAAAAAATATATGATCATATTTTTAAAAAGCCAGCATGCTAACGAAGAAAACACTGTTTATTTCTATGGATAGACGTACAAGTTATGAGTCATTTTGTAAATGTTAGGGAAATTCAAAAAAAATCTTCTTTCATATTTTTTCGTTTTTAAATGATGTTTTTGCTTATATTGAAGTCGCCATATGTGAGAGAGACATATATGAGGCATTGCACTTGCATTTTATTTTATAAGGATTGATGTCAGATATTATAAAATTATAGAGAGGACGAAGTTTTATGGCCGTTCGTAACCTTCCATAAAACATGATATGCAATGTGAGAGCTATATTGGATGAGATCCGCACAGGTAGGTCATTGAACAATATTTGTGGTTTTTTATTTATGAGGTTTCCATTCAGTTGTGCCTTTTAGGAGCATGGACATCCCAGTCGTATATACAGGTAGTAGAATTATGTATATGTATTGGGTTTCTACGTTCGAAGCAAACTATATTTCAGCTACAGGTACTGCAACTTATGTACCTTAAATCCGGAATTTATGAATGAAATTACTTATTAACAAATTAGTGTAATTCAGCGCCGTATATAATAAGAAAACTCTCTCTGCCGAATATCGTACTTATCGGATATAAAATACGGTTTCTACAGCGGTGACATGTCAAATCGGTTGTACCATATATATTGGGAATATGTTTAAATCTGAACCGATTTCCCCCGAATTTAGTAGTGTTCATACATGTAATAGGAAAACTCTCTCTGTTGTATTTCGTACTGATCGGATATAAAATACAGTTTCTACAGCGCTTACATGTCAAATCGGGGGTAACATATATATGTGGGCTGTATCTAAATCTGAACCGATTTCCCTCAAATTTGGCAATGTTAATTCATGTAATAAGAAACCTCTTTCTGCCGAATTTCGTACTGATCGGATTAAAAATACACTTTTTACAACGCTTACATGTAAAACCGGGGGTAACATATATATGGGGGCTATATCTAAATCTGAACCGATTTTCCCCAAAATTTTGTATTGTCTCTAAGTGTATCATAAGACTACTTTCTGTCAATTTTTGTACAAATCGGTTCAAAAATGTTGCTTAAATGCCAAACCGGAGGTACATATATATGGGAACTATATGTAAATATGAACCGATTTTAACAAACAAATGCACAAAGTCATAATACCCTGTACCACAGTGTGGTGTAGGTTATAAAAATTGATGTGAGTTTAGTGAAATAATAGAAGAAATATATGTGCAATATTTTGGTGTACGAGTTGAAAATATGAACGAACCGTGGACACCGAGTATTTTGTGTAATTCGTGCATTGTAAATCTTACTCGATTGAGTAGTTGAAGCATGCGGTAAGTACTTTACAATTAATGTATTACAATGTTTTGTGGAATAAAACGTTTTAATTATATACATCACGTGCAATTTGGAATGCCAATGATTTGGAGACAACCATTCATTCACGATACGGACTGCTATTTTTGTCTAAGTAAACAGATTGGAGTAGGATGGAGCATTCATTTTTGAAGAAATATGGACTGATGATTCCGGTGCGTCGGATCGGGAATCGGTCAATGGCAAAAATATAGCTCTTAACGAGAGCTAAAATATTGCTCATGGGTCTCAAGGTCGTGGGTCGACTGGAATGTGTTAATAAAACAGAATAATTTCTAAACGTTGTTCAGGCGTAAGTCTTTCCATAACACTGTGCGACACGACTTCCCTCCCAAGAACGAGACTATATAGGAATGAAACTATAGCCCAACAGTAGATAAGCTTCATACTCAGTTTTTTATTTCGTGATCGTTTGTCCTTTTTACAGGACTTTGAAATTTTCAAGGATAAAAAAAAATTTTTTTATTTGCACTTACAACAATGCGAATTGATAAATATGGGTATCAAATGAAAGGGGAGAATTCCCGCTATTTACTAAAATTTTTGGAAAAAAATTCCAAGGACGAAAGCTACAAAAAAATGTCCTTTTAAACTTTAATCCTTTAATATCCTTCAAAGTTATGCAATTAAAAATCGTAAAAAAATACATGTTACAGAACTCTAACTGACACAACACATATTAAAATTTCAGCCTTCTATCTTTAACGGTTAAGGAATAACAAATATTTGAATTTCACAGCCTATACTCGTATAGCATATTTAGGACACCGATACCTGTTGTCTTTCACCTGTTGAGAAAAGGGCATTGGTATGTTTCCAGAGCGTAGTAGAGAATTTCCTAGGGAACAAAAAAGATGAAAATTATGAAGACATTGTTCGCAACATGCTGGAAAGTTTCCGAGAAATGGGTGTTAACATGTCGCTAAAAATACACTTTCCTGCGAGCCATCTCGATTTCTTCCCCGACAATTTGGGAAATTTCAGCGACGAACATGGTGAACGGTTTCACCAAGACCTCGCCACCATTGAAAAGCGATTTAGTGGAAAAAATGATTGTCATATGCTGTCGGAATACCTGTGGTCTATATGTCGCGATTGTAAAATGTGTAAACAAGTCATATCAAAATTGTTAACCTTGTAATTTTAAAAGTCCTGTGAAAAGGACAAACGATCACGAAATAAGGAAGTTAGTACGTCATTTTCCTACTAGTGCCCTATATTTTAACTTTTATATAGTGCCTTTCGTGGGAGGGAATAAAATATTTTGTTTTGTATCGGTGTCCTAAATTTGCTATATAGGCTGTGGAATTGTTATTCCTGAACCGTTAAAGATAGAAGGCTGAAATTTTAATATGTGTTGTGTCAGTTCAGTGTCCGTAACATGTATTTTTTTACGATATTTAATTGCACAACTTTGAAGGATATTAAAGGATTAAAGTTTAAAAGGATATTTTTTTGTAGCCTTCAAAATCCTGTAAAAAGGACAAACGATCACGAAATAAAAAACTGAGTATGCAGTTTATCTACTGTTGGCCTATAGTTTTATTTCTATACAGTCCCGTTCTTGGGAGGGAAAAAAAGTTCGAATTTGTCGCACGGTGTAATGAAATGCCAAGCAATACTTAACAAAAATAACATGACAGCATGACACGACTCACACATGAGCTGTCAAAAAAGGCTATCGAAAAAGTATCTCTACTTAGATCACCCTATAGATTTAAAACCAGTTTTCCAAAGATATTTTTTTTTGATTCAAACATATCAAAAAGGCGATCTTGCCCCGTGTGCAGTATTTGTAGGCGTTACAAACATCGATGCCAAAAAAATATAATACCCTGTATAACAGTGTGGCAAAAAAAGCAACATGAAAAGTGAAGTTTTTTACTGGAAAATTAAAGTTATTTTTTTAGTTTATTATAACCTTTTGGTGGGTATTTAAGAACGTTGTCGCAAAATTTGGACCTTATTGGTCTACCCTTTTTTATAGCACTCATATATGTCATTGAAAACACTAATACAATTTGGTTAGTATTTGAAACAGAAGAAACCAGTAAGTCGGGCTCGGCCGTCTATAAAATACCCTCCACTATTGTCTGCCAACAAATGCATGTACATTTCTAAATACCCGGCAAATATGGTATAAAACGTGGCTTTCATTAGGGGCTTATACTTTTCAAAACACGGACCGATATGAGTCATTCCATGCCAAAGGGGACGATTTTTGACATCACTTTGCCATCATCATTTTTGATTGCTTCGAAATTTTGTGTATGTATTATTTTCCTATAAATATCTTATACGTAGTTCAAGAAAATTTTTTAAAAGGATTTCTTTAAGAGTTATGAGCAATTTAAAGTTGACGAAATTACGTTATTTTCTAAAAGGTGTGTTCATTCTTTAGCTTGTATCTCCTGAAATACGTGACCGATTTTAATGTGCTATACCTTGTGTTTATGGTAATTTCAACTACTATAACTAACTAGAGTCAGCACTATTTGTATAATTTCTGTGAATGTGCTTTAAATAATTAACAGAATGATAATTTTTAGAGATTATTACTAATTTTGCAAAATTATTTGAAAAAACCCAAAAATCAGGGATGGATTGATATTTAAAAACAAGAGTCGAAAGATAAGAAAGTAATTGTTAAACTATACTTTGAGCTGAATAATTTTTTAAAATCACAGCAACCTGGACTTTTCCTTTTGATGTACAAAAAAATTAAATAGATTTTTTAGTCCGCTTTTCACATTCAATTCGTCAATTCAAAGAAAAAACCACAACAATAATAAAGCAAAAGTAATTTCTGGAACTCAAAACCACCAAGCATACATTCAATTGCGCGATAAAAAAATTAGAGTTCAGACAACATCAACTTCCGAACAGTACTGTATTATGATTGTGTACAATGATTATTATTTTTATACCATCCACTATAGGATGGGGGTATATTCATTTTGTCAATACGTTTGTAACACCTCTAAATATTGATTTGAGACCCCATAAAGTATATATATTCTAAATCGTCGTAAAATTCTAAGACGATTTAGCCATGTCCGTCTGTCCGTCCATCTGTCTGTCCGTCCGTCCGTCTGTTGTAATACAGTCCGTAATAATAGAGCTAGATACAGTCCGTAATAATAGAGCTAGGTTGATAAAATTTGGTATAAATATTTCTTATAGTTGCAGGTTGTTTGGGATTGCAAATGGGCGATATCGGTCCATATTTATATATAGCTCCCATATATAGCATCTAACTTGATGTGATTCCTACTGTTCTCATCTACTATATTTTTTGTGTGTTTTTGGCGTTATTATACCCTACACCACACTGTGGTACAGGGTATTATGACTTTGTGCATTTGTTTGTAACACCCAAAAGGAGAAGAGATGGATCCATTGTTTATTATACCGATCGACTTGTAACCACTTTCTGAGTCGATTTAGCTATGTCCGTCTGTCTGTCCGTCTGTAGATGTATTCTTGTAATCAAAGTGCAGGTCGCAATTATGGCCCGATCTTGACGAAACTTTACACATATCTTTTTTTGGCCCAAGGACGATCCCTAATTAATTTGGTTAAAATCGGTTCAGATTTGGATATAGCCCCAATATATATGTTAGCCCCGATTTGACATGTAAGCGCTGTAAAAACTTTATTTTATATCCGATCAGTATGAAATTCGTCAGAAAGAGGTTTCCTATTATATGAATGAACACTTTTAAATTTGGAAGAAATCGGTTCAGATTTAGATATAGCCCCATATATACTTACTAGGCCGGGTCGATTTGTGGGGAGGCAAAAAAAGTCGCCATTGCTCAGTGAAAATCGTATTCTAGGGATCTAAATAAGAAACATTGCCGAAGGAACCATACCTCTAAAACGAATTCTGATGTCCCGGAATTTGGGTCGAACTTTTGGGTAGGGGCAAATTTTGAAAAATCCCACTTTGACCCATTTAGAGTGCTCCAATCGAGTCCAAATGTATGACCGACCCCACTAACTTTGGAGGCCCGACCCACCCATGCCAGTGGCACACCCACTGGAACCCCCTGGGGGTTCCATACATTTGGACTCGATTGGAGCACTCTAAATGGGTCAAAGTGGGATTTTTTCCGGGACACCAGAATTCGTTTTAGAGGTATGGTTCCTTCGGCAAAGTTTCTTATTTTGATCCCTAGAATACGATTTTCACTGAGCAATGGGCGATTTTAAAATTGACCCGCCCTAATACTTACCCCCGATTTGACATGTGAGCGCTGTAAAAATGTTATTTTATATCCGATCACTGCGAAAGTCGACAAAAGGAGGTTTCTTTCTACATGAAGGAATACTGCCAAATTCGGAGAAACTCGGTTTAGATTAAGATTTAACACCCATATATATGTTACCCCCAATTTGACCTGTAAGCGCTGTAAAACTTTATTTTATATCCGATCTGTGCGAAATTCGGCAGAAAGAGGTTTCTTATTACATGAAGGAATACTGCCAAATTCGGTTCAGATTTAGATATAGCTCCCATATACAGGGTTGCCCATATTCGACGGACCCACGGACTCGTTGGGCCCATTCCAATCGACGAGGCTTGTCCGCAGGCAACAATCTTTGCGTCAATTGAATTTTGTACGGGAACAAATGCAAATCAACGCGAATAATCCGTTGTAAAGTGGACCGAGCCATGCCCAACTGCTGAGAACGGCGTTTTTGGGATGTTCTTGGGGACCTCTCAACACTGGCTCGTACGGCAGCGATATTCTCGGCCGATCGCCTTGGTCGACTGTTATTTGGCCTCTTCGGATTAGAAAGAGCCTCACCAGTCGAAAATTTTTCGTATAAACGCTTAATGGTGTTCTTAGAAGGCGCACTTCTCACATTTTTTAATATTTTAAAAGCACGTTGACTTGACTTCTTCTGTTGAATGTAAATTTCAACTATTTCAGAGCGCTCGCGTGGCGTGTATTGTTCCATGGTAAAAATCTGCTTGGACTGACGCTTCAAACGCGGTATGTCATTAAGCGATCTGACATCTCTGTCAAAAGTTATGGCGTTGCCAGATGGGTCCGTCGAATATGGGAGACCCTGTATATGTTACCCCCGATTTGACATGCGCTGTACATAGAGACAGTATTTTATATCCGATCAGTACGAAATTCGACAGAAGGAGGTCTTTTTACATGAATGAGTATTCAGGGAAGATCGGTTCAGATTTATATTAAAGCTCCATATATATGTTCCTCCTGATTTTGTATGAAACCGCTATAGAAGTTGTATTTTACTTCCGATCATTAAAATTTTCCAGAAAGATGTTTCTCAATTTAGGAACGAATATTGCTTAATTTAGCGATTATCGTTTCAGAATTAGATAATATGTTTCTATCCATTTACCAATTATTCCAAATTATTATGGCAATGACCCCTATCGCATTGTTTGGGAGGTGTAGGGTATTATATAGTCGGCCCCGCCCGAATTTCTGCCTTTCCTTACTGGTTTTCTTTAGGTTTGAGTTATTTGGTGAGGTCACATGCTATCCATGGTGGAGGGTATATAAGATTCGGCATGGCCGAACTTAACACTTTTACTCGTTTTTTACTCATTTTCTTCTTTTTTACTGTAAATAGTATACTTGATTTGAATCTTTCTCATAAATTTTTTATTGTTCTTATTTCTAGTATACTGATTATTAATAATTGTCATTATTTTCTTAAATGTTTTATTGTTCTAACAGTTTTAATAATAATGACTAAAAATTATCATTCTGTTATTTGTTTAAAGCACATTTACAGAAATTATGCAAATAGTTTTTTGATAAAAATCGTAAAAAAATAGTTTCCATCAATTCACCACTTACAAATTCATACAGTAGCTAACTAAGACATCTAAGAACACGATAAAAAAAATCGAACAATGTAATAATTTTAAAAACCGCAACAGAAAGAATAAAAGGGCAAAAACATTAAAAATTTGTATATTTGTTGCAGTGCTGGCTCCAGTTAGTTGTAACAACTGAAATTACCTTCAAGGAGATACAAAATTGCATAACTCTTAAAGAAATTTGTTTTAACATTTTTTCTTGAACTACGTATAAGATATTTTTAGGAAAATAATACATACGCTAAATTTCGAAAGCAAAAAATAGTGATGTCCAAAATCGTCCCTTTTGGCATGGAATGTCTTATATACTCCATTTTCACTAGAGGCGATTTAATTCAATAGGAAGTCCAAAAGCTTAAATTTTCGTATGATGGGTTGAAAAATACATTCCCTATAACGCTAAGAAGCCTAATCGGAAGGGACCTTTATATGGGAGCAATATCAAAATATGGACCGATGTTTCCCATTTACACTAGGAATGATTAAGTGCAATATAAAGTATAAATTCTTAAATTTCAGCCATATTGAAAAAAGTGTTCTCTAGAGCGTGACATCTGCAAGGACCTTTATATAGGAGCTATACCAAAATATGGGCAAAACATACCCCATATTTACTAAGGGCGATTAGGTCAAATATAACGTGGAAATTCTTAAATTTCAGTCAGATCAATTGAAGAATCCGTTCTCTAGAGCGTCAAGAAGTGACATCGGCTGGGACCTTTATATGGGGGATAAGGTTCAACATAAAGTGTAAACTCTTAAATTTCAGACAGATCCATTGAAAAATGTGTTTTCTAGAGCGTCAAGAAGTGGCATCGGTGGGGACCTTTCGGGACTGTATCAAAACATGAGCCGATGTTCCCCATTTTTACTAGGCACGATTAGGTCCAATATTAAAGTGGCACCTGTATGAGAAGAATTTTAAAAAGGTCCTCAACTCTAAACTTCTTTATGATCCGAATGACAAAACCGGTCTGGATAATCTGGTCGAGCATATCATCACAAAATTCAATAGTTCCCTTTAAGAAGCCTGTCCAAACACAAGGTACAAGAGTAAAACTAAACCTCAATGGGGGACTTCTGGGCTAACGGCAAGGAAACAGACCTGCAACAAGCAATTCAACAATGCGAAATCTACTGGAGTCGCTAATGATTGGGATGCATATAAAGGGCAACTCAAGATCTATAAGAAGGAGCTTAGGAAGGTGCAAAGACGCTCTTGGTATTCCTTCTGTGGCGAAGTGGAAAAGGTCTCCAACGCCGCAAGGCTGATGAAGATACTATCCACTTCACCCTGTACAGTAGGGTATTTTCAGGATGAGGCAAACAACTGGACAAAAAACAGCGAGCAATAGCTAAATATACTGCTCGACACACATTTCCCGGGGAGCTCATCTACAGAGCCCGAGCATCAACAGAACCAACAAGAGTGCGAGTGGACTGCGAGCGTCGCTAGCTTGTTGACAGAGAGATCCAGAATAAGCTGAGCTATAAACAGCTTTGAGCCCTCCAAACCACCTGGAGCAGACTGCATCGCCCCATCGGAAATGCAGAAACTGTTAAAGTACATTATCCCCTGACTACAGAAAATGTATGTAGGCTGCATCATGATTTCATACATCTCGTATCGATGGAGGGACACCAAAGTGGTATTCATACCCAAAGCGGGAAAGATATCGTACACTAGGCCAAAAGACTTCAGACCAATTAGCCTATCCTCCTTCCTATTGAAAGGTATGGAAAGACTTTTAGATTATTTCATTAGGGGAAACCTGGATACAATTCTACAGAATCATCCCTGCACGAACTTGTGAGCACTACCGAATCTCCAATTCACCATGGTGGCATTTCTTGACATTGAAGCAGCTTTTCACAACATTCACTCAAATGCGGTAATTGCGGCACTGTCACATCTAAAAGTTAACTCTAGTTTGATTAGACTAATTCAGAGATTGCTCAACAGAAGACGCATAACAGCATGTCTAGGGTCCACAACTCTAACAAGGTTTGCAAACAGAGGGACCCCACAAGGAGGAGTACTGTCTCCACTAATTTGGAACCTAGCGGTGAATGAAATCCTGCTAGATCTAGAACTGCTAGATGGGCTATCTGCTAGATTGGTTATCTTTACTTGGATTAATAATGTCCCACATGTGGACCTTCCCCTCGGATAAATGGAACAGATGTAGTCTTTTCTGAAAGTGCAAAATTTTTTGGAATAATTTTAGATAGGAAACTGTCATTCAGACTTACCGCACTGGAACGTGTGAAGAAGGCCAACGTCGCCCAATATTCCTGCAGGAAGGCTGTAGGGTCGAGGTTGTGCCTCTCTCCTAAAATAGTCCATTGGATATATGTAGCAGTAGTTCGACCAATACTGTTATACGGCGTTGTGGTATGGTGGACGGCAACTGACAAACTGACCATCACAAACCTACTATCAAAGGTTCAGAGAACTGTCTGCCTGTGCATAAGCGGAGCTTTAAGGACTACACCGACTGAGTCTCTACAAGCCCTTCTCCATATACTGCCGATTAATGTTGTGGCGAGAGACGTTGCAACCAAAGCGTCAATAAGATTAAACTAGTAACCAACACTGGCGTT
The DNA here is from genome assembly GCA_963930755.1 of Eudasyphora cyanicolor. Classification (NCBI taxonomy): domain Eukaryota; kingdom Metazoa; phylum Arthropoda; class Insecta; order Diptera; family Muscidae; genus Eudasyphora; species Eudasyphora cyanicolor. The sequence continues at coordinate 57,546,221 of OZ005735.1, forward strand.
GTCACTTACTCGGACAGCCAGGCTGCCATCAATTCTCTGGAGGCAACATCCCTAAATTCACAAACATGCCTCGACTGCCGCAGATCTCTTAACGAGATGTCTGAGCAGTTTAATATACACCTTATATGGGTGTCTGGGCATAGGGATATCCCGGGGAACTGCAAAGCCGATGAACTTGCTAGGAATGGGACGACTTAACATATTCTCGAAGAATTGGCATGTATTGGTGCAACACTTTCCACGTGCAAGCTTTGGCTTAGGCAAGAGGCAATCAGGCAGTCAAACGAAAGAAAGGCGAAAGGAAACTGTAGGGTAGCTAGACAAATCTGGCCAAGGTTTGACCTGAGAAGGTTAAAATATCTCCTCGCACTAGAAAGGAAAATATTGTCTACGTCAGTATCAATTCTGACGGGACACTTCATGATCGGCGACTCCAATGACTTCTGCAGAAGCTGTGGAGATGAGGAAGAAGTGGAGAGCATTGAACACTTGCTATGCGACTGTCCCGCATACTGGGGTCGGCCTTTCTAGGCAGTCTAACAGATCTTTCCGGTACCAGTATTCGTACTATCGATAAATTTGTATATCAAACAAGTTGGTTTCGTTGAGGGGCATTTTAGCTCGTGGTACCACTAGGGACCTAAACTGGTCTATGTGAGCTGAAGGACAAAACGGCTGTTACCCTAACCTAAACTTTAGGTCCAATATTAAGTATGAATTCTTAAATATCAGCCATATCAATTTACGTTCTCTAGAGCGTAAAGAATTGGCGTCGGTGGGGACATTTATATGGGGGATACATCAAAACATGTGCCGATGTTCACCATTTTTAATAGGGACGATTAGGTCCAATATTCAATATGAATTCTCAAATTTCAGCCAGATCAATTAAAGAATTCGTTCTCTAGAGCGTTAAGAATTGGCATCGGCGAGAACCTTTATATGGAGGTTATACCAAAAGGTGGACCGATCAATGTGCCCCATTTATACTAGGGACGATTAGGTTTAATACAAGCGTAAATTCTTAAATTTCAGCCAGGTCGATTGAAACATGTGTTCACTAGAGTATCAAGAAGTGATATCGGTAGGGACCTTTATATGGGAGCTATATCAAACCATGGACCGATATACCCCTATTTTCAATAGGGATCGTCTTTAGCCTAAGAAATGTCTCTGTACCAATTTTCGTAAAGATTGATTTGTATTTACGACCTGCACTTTGATAAGAAGAATACGAGTACATGGACAGACAGACAGAAGGACATGGCTAAATCGACTCATAAAGTAAATCTATGTTATTAGGTTAGGTATAATAAACTAAGGTTATACCTCTTTGTTTATTAAGCGTTACAAACAAATGCACAAACTCATAATACCCTGTACCACTGTGTGTTGTCGGGTATAAACATTGATAAATCTTGATAATATTTCTTAATATTCGGCATCAAAAAGTCGACGTATATTGCTTGGTGGGGGCTATCACGTAGTTGCCTCCTCACTTATCATAAAGTGAGGTACATTATAATATTTTTTTAATTCTAATTTCTTACATTGTAAAACTGTGCAGAAGTTCTTATTCCTTTCGGAATCCATTAAGGACAATAATGGAAATATTTTCATTCTTCTTTCTCAAGGGTGGCTGCATAATTTTAAATGAAATACTGAAGGCTACCATATATTTTGTATGGGATGGCAACATCAAACCCTTTTAATTTGGTTTTCAATGAGGTCATCTATATTTAGTTTCATTCAAAATCTTTGAATAAAAAAGCCTTTATCTCTATGAAAATCAATGGTAATCCATTAATCGATTATGGCAATAATTTATCTTTCCATTCAACCATTCACAAACAATTGTTTTTAACGTACTTTAACTGTGAAGTGGTATCGTTAAAGTCCACTCGATAACTCAATTCGTAAATCAATCACTTTTATACAAATATTTCCAGCACTTGAATAATACCAAATGCCCAGAGAAAAATTTCTGGTTTTCGGACATTATTATTTATATCGCTGCATCAACAATTTGTTGATTGAACATTTTTGGTTTCAAGGGCAATTGATGTACAAAAGAAATCCGCTTTTAATATTTATACACTTAAAAAGGTATTTTATGAAAACTACAACGCCACAAAATGTAATTTCTGATGTGTGTTGGAAAAAAGGATTTATTCAAACCACACCTTCACATGCATAAGTTACTTATCTATTTATTGTTGGTCGTCAGTAGCATAAAATAATACTATTTTTCCCAGTTCATATATATATATGTATATATGTATATATGTATATATTAACATTTATAACCCAGTTGGATGAGAGTAGTTTGTTGATCCAAGAATGTACTCCGCGAGTTAAACGGTCATTATTAAGTTTGGAAACAAAGGATAATCCGAGGGAGTTAAATCTTGCGAATAAGGTGCAGTTCGAACATTAATTCATTGATTTTGGCCATCGCCATAATGGATGTATGAACTGGTGCATAGTCTTGATTATGAGCAAACGCGGGACCCACCTTACACACAGCTTTCTCATCATAAAATTTTCCGTCAATATGCAATGTATAGCACTTTTCTAAATGCCTTCATCCAATAGTATCTTGTGGATTTTTTAACCTCAGTTGGTCGACCACTACGATGTTCATCTTGTTACCTCGTACGGCCCGGTTTAATCACGCTACAGTCTACAATAATTGCGCTAGATGACTGAAATTTAGTATAGATATTCTTCTTAATGTCATAGAGACCACAAATGTCAACTCATCGGGCTGAACATTGTATGAGCAATGAAGTCACAGGTCCATGTTTTGATAGGTCCCTCTAGATTTGACTTCGTAATGCCACAAAAACCTCAATTTTTAACGAATTGGGCTACAATTTGGTATAATGAGTTTATTTGTACCCAAAACCATTCACTTGGAGGTTTTATAAGACTCGACATGGCCGAACTTAATCTACACCACACTGTGGTCCAGGGTATTATGAGTTTATGCATTTTGAGAAGGGATAGACCAGAAGGAGAAGAGATAGACCCATCGTTTATTATACCGATCGACTTGGAATAACTTCCTGAGTCGTTCCCAAGAACGATCCGTATTGAAATGGGTCAAAATCGGTTCAGATCTAGATATATGTAGCCCCCATAATATTTTACACATGATTTGACATGTAAGAGCTGTAAACTGTATTACATGTCAGATCAGTACGAAATTTGGCAGAGAGTGTTCTCTCATTACATGAATGAACTCTGCCTAATTCGGTGAAAATCGGTTCAGATTTACATAGATATAGTCCCCATATATATGTTACACCCGATTTGACATGTAAGCGCTTTAGAAACTGAATTTTATATCAGATCAGCATTAAATTTGGCAGCGAGAGTTCTCTTATTACATAAACGAACTCAGCCTATTTCGGGGAAAATCGATTCAGGTTTAGAAATGGACCCCATATATGGTTATGTCTTTCTCAAGTGTCGCAGGCCACAAATTAGATCTTTCTCAAATTCTCAGAAAATGTTGCCCTAGTATGTGGGAGTAATGACCCACAATATTAAAAAAAATAAATGAAAATTGGAGGCAGCGGGAGAGGTCAAAGTTCAGAAAAATCGATTTTTTGCCTCTGTAATGGGATTTTCAAGTTACTTTTAATGCTACAAGGCATAAGACATAGAAAATAGAAAATATCGATTCTTAAAGCATTTCGGTCTCTTTTCGCGGAAACAAAAATATAAATTGCAATATCTCAGAATCGATAAAATTTTTCCTTAAAGTTTTTATAAAAAATGGTCCATATGTACGACATAGGTTCAGCAGTTACATTATAATAACTGAAAATCTTCACCTAATTACAAAGAAAAAATATTTGTATGTGTTTTCAATTATATTTTGTTTGTTGATTTTTTTCAAATATTTGTTCTTTGTTGTTTGATGAAGACATTCAGTTATTTTCGCATTGTTAGGGAGGTGTAGGGTATTATACAGTCGGCCCCGCCCGACTATCTGTCTTTCCTTACTGGTTTTAAATTAAATCAGCCTAAAATACTTTTTTAAATTATAGTTAACTAGTTGGGCCCGGTCCAATTCTTTGCCCCAGTTTGCGATTTCCGATCCCGTCCATTTTTGAGCCAATCACGAATCCTGCCACCAAATACATATACATAAAATAACAGTACACTCGCTAACAAATTGTGCAATATATCTCATCTGGCTTACATTGGCGGGGCCACGCCCATTTGTCTAATCCCGCCCATTTTTTAACTAAGCACGTAGACTGCCACCAGATACATATAAACAGAATTACAGTACTATCACTACTAAATAGTGCAAGATAGCTCAAGTTTGGGTTATATGGGCGGGGCCACGCCCTTTGGTCTGATCCCGCTCATTTTTAGACCAATCACGTAGGCTTCCACCAGATATACATAAAATTTCAGCACTCTCGGAAACAGATTGTGCAAGATACCTCAATTTCAAAAGGTTGCTTATATGGGTCCATTGATCCGATTCCTCCCATTTTTTGACCAATCACGTAGACTACCACCAGATACATATACACAAAATTACAGCTCTCTTTCTAAAAAATTGTGCATGATATCGCAATTTCAAAATTTGGCTTATATGGGCGGGGCCACGCCCATTTGATATATGGAAAATATAAACATTCTGTGAAAATTTCAAGAAGATCGGCCCTGCCGTTTAGACGGCTATGCGGTACTAACAAACAAAAAAACACACATTCTTTTTATATAGGTAAGAACTACCAACTAAACCAATATTTCACAGAACTCAGTCGACACTCTGAAACTCGCAACCATTATAACCATTATTAAATTTAAGGGGTAATAGTTTGTTGAACCAAACACAATCGCTGTCTAATTTCAATAAAATCGGCCCAGGTTTAGATATTGCTCAAGTATATAAGTAAACGTCTGGCGATTTTGAATCTATGCGCCATCAAATTCATTAAACAAACATCATAGATAAAACTTGATAATATTTCTTCTTTTTCTGCTCTAATAGTGTATTTAGTAAGCCGGGTCGATTTGTGGGGAGGCAAAAAAAGTCGCCATTGCTCGGTGAAAATCGTATTCTAGGGATCAAAATAAGAAACTTTGCCGAAGGAACCATACCTCTAAAACGAATTCTGATGTCCCGGAATTTGGTTCGAACTTTTGGGTAGGGGCAAATTTTGAAAAATCCCACTTTGACCCATTTAGAGTGCTCCAATCGAGTCCAAATGTATGACCGACCCCCACTAACTTTGGAGGCCCGACCCACCCATGTGGCACACCCCCTGAAACCCCCTGGGGGTTCCATACATTTGGACTCGATTGAAGCACTCTAAATGGGTCAAAGTGGGATTTTTTCCGGGACATCAGAATTCGTTTTAGAGTTACTGTTCCTTCGGCAAAGTTTCTTATTTTGATCCCTAGAATACGATTTTCACTGAGCAATGGGCGATTTTTAAATCGACCCGCCCTAGTATTTAGGGTAGCACATAGTCGTCTTCACCAGACTTTTGCACTTCCTTACTGTTTTTCTTTTATTTTTACAGTTCCTGCCGACTTACAGATGCAGTAATGGGAAAACAAATTATATACTCAAACACATAAACTGGAAAAAAACATACATCTGCAACTCATACAAGTGTATGTCTGTTTTAAGTTAATCCTGTTTTTTCAACACACATCAAATATTACTTTTTGCGGCAATGCAGTTTCCATAAAATCTCTCTTTTTTGAGTGGATAAATATTCAAGGGTTTTTTCGAGTTTGCCTTTTATTTCATTGTTTTTTTTTTTTTTACAAAAAAAATAATACAACTTTCCTTTGTCCATCGACTCCCCTTGAAACCAAATTTGTTTTATAAAAAAATTGTTGATTGCTGCGGTATGAATAACAATGTCTGAAACACAGAAATTTGCCTTTAAGCCGTCGGTTTTATTCACTTATTCTGGAAATCTTTGTATACAAGTGATTGATTTACGGATTGAGTTATCGAGTGGACTATAACCATACAAATTGGCAATGCAAACTATTGCTAAAGTGCGTTAAGAGGCTTTGTATGTGGATGGTTGAACGGGAGAAAAAGTTTTAAATAAATGCCATAATCGATGAATGGTTCGTAAATATTGATTTGGGGGGGGAAAGTATAGGGTTTGTTATTCAAATATTCAATTGGGCGTAGGAAGTTTACTTGAAATAATCTTTCAAACGAAACTAAAGACATATGACTTCATTTGATCCTTAATTTAAAAGGGTTTGATGTTTTCATGCTAAGTATACAAAGTGTATGGTAGCATTCAGTAATCATGTCACCAGTGTTATCCTTAATGGATTCCGATTGGGATAAAAAACCTTTGCATAGTGTAACAATTTAACATTTTTTTAAACAAAAAAAAAAGGACTGAAGTATACGCTCTCCTTATGTTAAATATAGTTATGACTTTGTTACTTTGTGTGGTAGATGTTAGAAAGGTAAATAAATTTCTTTGTCATTGTTAGAATAAGGTTATTGGAAAACAAACAAGAACAGTAGTAAGTTCGGCATGGCCAAATTTTATTTATAAATTCAATATTTTAAACGTAAAATCCTTTGGAAATGGGACCCATTATTTGTTATACCGATCGACTCAAAATCACTCTCCTTCTTCTTCATGTTGTAGCAGTTACTCTATTAAAGCGATCCGAGTGAAATATGGTAATTTAGGTTATATTATGTATGTTCATGTGTTTATATGGGTCCCAAAACGGAAACTTACGATTCTACATCATCACATTCTAGAAGATTCATTTTACAACAGGTGTGTCTGAAAATTAACAGGGTGTGTTTTATTTTATCCTAAAATATTCCTATGGTCCTCGGTCATTATTTTTATATATCATCAACATAATGAAACCTTCCACAACCGATCCTACATATTGTATTTACCGATCCTACATATTGTATTTATATCCTACACCACACTGTGGTCCAGGGTACTATGAGTTTGTGCATGCAAAGTGACCGAAATAAACTGTTTCAGATACTCGTAAAATTAATATTTTCAATGAAAAGTTTTCCGAAAATCTTTTTCTTAACAATATTTTCTATTTTTCATTTATTATGCTTTGTAACATTAAAATTAACCTAAAACAAGTAAGAAAGTTCAGTCGGATAAACCGACCTTGAGTCCCAAAAATATATTCGTAAATTTATTCATTTTATTGTTTTAATTAAATTATTATCAATTTAAACTGCATTTAACTGCAGTTAAAATCTGTTAACTTTTGGTACAATATTGTCCATTTGTGTGGGAGGTACCAAAAGGGGCGTACCAATAACGGTCACTTTTCTCTGGACTCTAGGTACTATAAAAGCATTACACCGTACAAAATTTCAAGTTTTTGTATTGACTGGTATTGAAAGTAAAGTCTGTTAACTTTTGGTACAAAATTGTCCATTTTGGGTCAAGGTCGGTTTACTCTAGGTACTTTAAGAGCATTACATTGTACACAATTTCAAGCATTTGTATGCACTGGTATTAAAGATATAAGTAAGAATGGTATTATAAGGCTGGATAACAATGATATATCCAATGTATAGTTCATGTTAAATATGTCTTCATAATTTACCTTTGGTACGGACAAATCGGACGTAACATACATATAACTAAACCTGGTTCAAATCGGACGAAACGTTTAAAGGGGGGGGGGGGGTGGCTATAACTAAATGTGAACCGATTTTTTTTACAATTCGGCAATGATGGTACACAGATTAAGAAACTCTACCGCGCTTAATTTCAAAACGATTGGATGTAAACTACGGCTTCTATAGGGCATATATATGGGAGCCATATCTAAATACGTATGAACCGATTGTCTTCAAAGTGAGCAATATTGGTACATGGATCACGAAACTCTACCCTGCTAAATTTCAAAACGATTGGATGTAAAATACAGGTTCTATAGGGCTAAAGGGCCAAATCGGACGATGCATATATATATGGGAGCTATATCTAAATTTGAACCGATTTTCTTCAAATTCCATAGGCTTGTTTCAGGTAAGAAGGTCTCCTAATTGAAAAATTTCAGCACGATCGGAGTGCACTTGCGATCTGTACTCAACGGACAACTTTAGATGAACAGACAGCCAGACGGACGGACATACATAGTTTACGTTAGGGTGGCAGCCGTATTTTTTTACAAGCTCACATAGACCAGTTTAGGTACCTAGTGTTACCACGGGCTGAAATGCCCCTCATCGAAACCAACCTGTTTGATATACAAATTTATCGATAGTACGAATATCGGTACTGGAAAGATCTGTTAGGCTGCCTAGAAAGGCCGACACCAGTATGTCCAGGCGTCGTTTACTCAGAGCGGGGCAGTCGCATAGCAAGTGCTCAATGCTCTCCACTTCTTCCTCATCTCCACAGGTTCTGAAGCAGTCATTGGAGTCAATGCCGAATCTTTTGGCGTGTTCGGCGATCAAGCAGTGCCCCTCAGAACTGATACTAACGTAGACGATCTTTGCCTCTCAAGTGCGAGGAGATATTTTGATCTTCTCATGTCATACCTTGGCCAGATTTTTCTAGCTACCCTGCAGGTGCCGATTTCTGTCCATCTTTCGTTGGACTGCCTGATTGCCTCTTGGCTAAGCCAAAGCTTGCACGTGGATAGTGGCGCACCAATATATGCAAATTTTTCGAGAATTTGTAATGTCGTCCCTTTCCTAGCAAGTTCATCGGCTTTGCAGTTCCTCGGGATATGCCTATGCCCAGGCACCTACATGAAGTGTATATTAAACTGCTAAGCCATCTCGTTAACAGATCTGCGGCAGTCGAGGGCTGTTTGTGAATTAAGGGATGTTGCCTCCAGAGAATTGATGGCAGTCTGGCTGTCCGAGTAAATGACAACGCCAGTGTTGGTTACTATGTTGCGACTCAGCCACTTGGCGACTTCCCATATTGCCATTATTTCGCCTTGATAGACACTGCAGGTACCTGGTAGTCTGTGAGCTATATCCATACTAAGTTCTTCACAGTGTACTCCGAAGCCAACCTTTTCATTAAGCTTCGAACCATCCGTGTAAAAGTGGAGATGGTTTATATTACCTGTTTCTATTATCCAAACTAAGTTCTTCACAGTGCACTCCGAAGTCAACCTTTTCATCAAGCTTCGAACCATCCGTGTAAAAGTGGAGATGGTTTCTATTACCTTGTATTCTGCCAACCGATTCATCTCTGGCGGGTATCATCGTGATGTAATTTCTCTCTAAGGTGTACACAGTTGGTATATAGTCCACTCGGTCGGTTACCATAGCACTACACTTTGATATCCTCATGTGACCGTAGCTCTTGTACCTCCACATTGATAGGCAGTTTAGTTTATTGCCTATTCGGTTGCAACTTCTCTCGCTAGGGCTTTTATAGACTCGGTCGCTGTAGGCCTTAAGGCTCCGCTTATGCTCAGGTAGGCTGTTCGCAGAACCTTTGTTAGTGATGGTTAGTTTGTCAGTTGCCGTCCACCATACCACAATGGCGTATAACAGTATTGGACGAATTGCTGCTATATATATCCAGTTGAAGAATTTAGGAGAGAGGCCCCACCGCGACTCTACAGGCTTTTTGCAGGAATATAAGGCGACGTTGGCCTTCCTTACACGTTCCAATACTTTAAGTCTAAATAACTAGAATTATTGCTAAAAATCCTAGTAAATAGAACAAATTCTGTCTTGTTAGGGTTTACGCCCAAACCGCTGCTTCTGGCCCATCTAGCCAATTTGTTCAGAGCCACCTGTAGAATGTCTCGGAGGACGTTTTCGAATTTGCCACTCACTGCAATTGCCGCGTCGTCCGCGTATGCCAGGATTTCATTCACCGCTAGGTTCCAAATTAGTGGGAACAGTACTCCTCCTTGCGGGGTCCCTCTGTTTACAAACCTTGTTAGAGTTGTGGACCCAAAACATGCTGTTATGCGTCTTCTGTTGAGCAGACTTTGAATTAGTCTAATCAAACTAGAGTTTACTTTTAGAAGTGACAGTGCCGCAATTACTGCATCTGAGTGAATGTTGTTAAAAGCCCCTTCTTGTCAAGAAATGCCGCCATGGTGAATTCCTTGAAATGCAGGGACGATTCGATAGTGCTCACAAGTTCATGCAGGGCTGATTCTGTAGACTTCCCCTTATTGTAAGAATGTTGGTTCACCGACAGGAGTTTTGTATCCAGGTTTTCCCTAATCCCTAATGAAATAATCTAAATGTCTTTCCAGACCTTTCAACAGGAAGAAGGATAGGCTAATTGGTCTGAAGTCTTTTAGCATAGTGTGTGATATTTTCCCCGCTTTAGGTATGAATACCACTTTGGTATCCCTCCATCGATTCAGGATGTATGAAAGCCCGATACAGCCTACATACATTTTCTCCAGCCATTTTCTGCATTTCTGCTGGAGTATTGCCATCGGGTCCAGGTGACTTGAAGGGCTTAAAGCTGTTAATAGCCCAGCTTATTCTGAATCTCTCAGTCAACAAGCCAGAAACGCTCGCAGTCCACTCGCATTTCTGTTGGTCTTGCTGATCTTCGGGTTCTGTTGGTGAGTTCCCCGGGAAATGTGTGTCGAGCAGTACATTCAGCGACTGCTCGCTGTTTTTTTGTCCAGTTATTTGCCTCATCCTGCAAGTAACCCACTGTACAGGGTGAAGCTGATAGTATTTTCCTCAGCCTTGCGGCGTCGGAGATCTTTTCCACTTCGCCACAGAAGGTATACCAAGAGCGTCTTTGCGCCTTTCTAAGCTCCTTCTTATATATCTTGAGTTGCTCCTTATAGGCATCCCTAACATTAGCGACCCCAGTAGATTTAGCCATGTTGAATAGCATGTTTCAGGTCTTTTTCATAGCCGTTAGCTCAGAAGTCCACCATTGGGGTTTAGTTTTACCCTTGTACCTTGTTTTGGGACAGGCTTCTTCAAGGGAACTATTGAATGATATAGTGATATGCTACACCAGATTATCCAGACCGGCTTTGTCATTCGGCTCGTACAGAAGTTTGGAGTTGAGGACTTTCTTAAAATTCTTCTCATACAGGTGCCACTTTGTCTTCCTCACATTTCTGTGGACGGCAGGTTTAGGCGCTTTTTCAGCGAGTTTGAACTCAAGTAAATTCCACCCAATAATTTTGTCTGACATCCGGTCAGTAGCAAACGTTACGTCGAGTACTTCTTGTCTGTCTTTAATTGTAAAGGTCGGTTTATTGCCTATGTTACAAATACTTAGGTTGGTAGTTAGAATAAAGTCAAGAAGTGAATCACCCCTATTGTTTATATCCATACTACTCCAGATAGTATGATGAGCGTTCGCGTCTGCGCCAATAATCAGCTCGACCTCGTCAGACGTTGCTTCTGCTACTACTTCCCTGAATAGATATAGATAGTCCCCTCAGCCCCTCTGTGTCAGAAGTAGAGCTTTCGTCCTCAGAGAAGGACTATACAGATCTTCTGTTAGAGTTGGAGTCACCAGAAATAATGGGCGTGGGTACCTCCGCACTTCCAGAAAGCCGTGTATCAACCTCGGTGGACGACTCACCTTCCGCAGTGGGAGCTATATCCTGCTTGTATTCAAGACTATAGTCTCGAAGCCATATTGTAGTGTTGCACATGCATGTTGTATATGGGAAGTGGATTCAGCAATAAGGATCAAATTGACTTGCCGCTTTTTACCATCCGCCTCACCCACCTTGCTGATTCTCCAATTATGGGCCGGCAGACCAGGATTGGAATCTTTTATTAGTTCTAATACGGAGGGCTCTTCTGTAACCCATGTGATGGCTCTAGGGTGACTAGAGATGATGTTGTTTCGACAACATCCAACTGGGCGCCCGGCCACACCTCTACTGATCTGGCATCTCCGAAATATAAGAGCTTTACTCTCCCCTGATGCCATCCTGCATAGTTGTAGATTGGTGGTTTGCCGGCATTTCTCTACGGACATCGAGGTAAGGAGCCATAATGGCGGATTGCACATGGCTCCATTTGTCCTTGAGGATGGATCCATCCTCACTACTTCTGTCTATAACAGCCATCACTAGACTCTCTCTCCTTCGTCACTTCATTGAAGGGCTTGGTGAGTGTCCTGTTGATGGTGACATTGGGGCCTCTTGCCTTTTTGATCAGGTGATCTGATTCTTTTGACTTTATTAGCCGTTAACACAGCTGAATTTGTGGCTCTTTCAGCCGGCTACTTGGCCTTAGAAGCCTCTATGACGCCTTTAGCCCAGGTAAGAGACTCTTTTTGTTTTTCGGTAAGAGCCGAAACCTCTACAGCCTCCAACTTCGTCAAAACTCTGAGCGCTATCCGGTGCTCATTGTGCTTCCGTCTTGACGGTCGGACATGACGTTTTCCCCTCTCCATACCACCTGTTGTGAGTACTGGGGGGAAATTTTCACCATTTTTTGTGTGGTCGGCTTTGGCCCAGACCAACGGACGGACAGTAGGACGATTGGTGAACCCCGCTACATCGGAAGGCATCCCCGTCAAGGAATTTATTTATTTTTTTGTCTTTATTAGCCTGTAAGAGGTACTACGATGTAGGCCTTCCAGACTTTGTACAGATTTTTGCGATTGCGTAATAGGTTTTAACTATCCGCTCTGTGATAAACACGTCCGTTCACTACGACTTATCAGCAACGAAGTTTTCTTTTCTTTTCTTTTCTTCAAATTCCATAGGCTTGTTTCCAGGTAAGAAGGACTCCTAAATCGACTCAGCTAGTGATTCTGAGTCGATCGGTATACTTTAAGGTGGGTCTAGCTGTATTATTTTTAGGTGTTACAAACATCTGCCATGAAACAAACTTATAATACCCTGTTCTACAGTCTACAAAGTATAAAACTTTGATGGGCTTTTCTGAAAAACATCATGTTTTGACTTATGCTATTTTGGAATGGATGTACCGTTTTATGTTTTTGATGGACTTGGTGGCGTTTGATTCCGTGTCAAACCGAACACCTTTTTCGGATCACCATTCTCGATCTCAAAATAAATTTGCAAATCGATTCTCCGCTCAAAATAAAACATTTTATAGTTGGTGAAAAAAATACAAACATATTTTCCAGATGATATTAGCATCTGAAATCTGAGAAAACAGGAAAATATTCTCAAAAGGCGTACGTTTCGATTTCGTTACGTATTTTCGGAACACATGAATTTTTACAAATGAAGGCTCATTTTAAAGGTCGTAAGTCGTTCTTTATATAGTATGGTTTCATTTTCGCGTCCTTAACTGTTGTAAATGCACAAAACTGACAACATCTTAAAATTCTGTGAAAAATAGAGTTATGAAGGCCCATATATTCTAAACGAACGCTGAAAATTTTAAGATGGTGTTCAGCTCTGTTGTTTTTTAAAAAAGTATTTATTAAAAAGTTCTTGAGATGTGAATATTGCATTTGTTATATTTTGAAAACGCGTTTGTGTATTTATATCAATTAGAGTTTTTCTTTAAGGTCTTAACTAGGACATCCTAGATATATGCCAAAATTCGACAATATTTGCATATATCGTTATATTTCTTTGTACGGTCAGTTTAGGACAAATGGTATATTTTTCTCAGAATTTTTTAGTTGGTGTTATTGATGTGCAGGATGAAAATTAAGTAGCATATGCAGCTGATGCATTTAAAAACGTTAATTTAACCAAATTCCGTCCACGCGTTTGCATAATACATAACTTCTGAAGTTCGGCCTTTCAGTTTTTTCCAAATCTTCAGATTTCAGATGCTTATAACATCTAAAAAATTTTTGGGTTTTCTCTCGCCAACTACAAGATGATTAATTTCCGTAGTAAAACGCATATACAAATTTTCAAGACAATCGTGAATGTCGACCAGATTTTTTTCGAAAAATCGTTCGGTTTGACATGGAATGAACGAAATATCTGTTTAATTAACTTAATTGTATTTTATACAGCTACAATTATATATTCCAACTGGGCTTAATACCATATTTGGTCATTAGATTAAAATTTTTAACAGACTGCATTTTTAGATTTCTTTTGGATGACATCTCCATTTTGTCCAGCATTTTGTACTTAACTTTTCCCTAAAGTTGTGTGAGCGTTTCTTTGAATTATAAGTAAACAGACCCCTTATATTTATTGTTGCCAACATTGGGAATCGCAGTTTCTCTTTTAAACATAGTAGTAGTAGTTAACATAACATATTTTCTTTTCACTCCCAAAACGCGATTTTTACGAGTATCCTGGTATGCTGAATAACAACAAAGTACATCCAGTTGTAACAAGATCGCATTGTTACAATTAATTGCCATCAACTTTTTAATAGCAACATTTCAAATTAAATGCAAGGTGTTGGATGATTCAATCGTACTCTGAAAGAAGTAATGCACTTTAACGAATATCAGCAGTACCCTGTTAATAAAAAAATATTAGAATTGAATGCATTTCAAATTCGATAGCTTATTATTATAACCTGAGGTACATGCTCGTACAGCGTTCACATGCTCATATCACTATCATTATTCAGATTGTGTCAATATTGCGCCAACACCACCACTAAGAGTTGTCATTGTTTGGATGACAATGTTCACGGAGTCAGCTTGAAGACAATGATGACGACAAGAATTGTAAGAAAAGCCACAAATGCATTGTTACTGTCACTATTGTCAGTGGGATTTATTAAAGTGTATTGTTGTAAATCCTTTAACAGTGATACTGATACAGAATCTGCGAATATATTTAATCACAGAACTGCATGTACATATAGTTTGAAAAAAAAGATTTAGGACATATTAGTTTGTGACTATGCAAAGGACAAAGACAAAACTTTAATATATTTTTTGCTTGATAATGACAAATGTAAATACCTATGACTTAATCTGCCTTTGAACCGGTTAAATAATAAAAAAGTATGAAAATGAATGCTTAAAAAAGATTTCCTTCTTTAATATACCCAACACCACCCTATCGGGCAGAAGAAGTAGAAATGTTGTCAAGATTTTTCAATATTGTTTACTTAAAAATTAAATAATATAATATAAATGGGGATATAGTTTCATTTGCTATATCTACATCTTAACCGAACTGAACATCAAATAGTTGTTTTGGCATCTTCTTTCCGATCAGTATGTCGATATTCAGTTTTAGATTATTTGCTCTTAAGGAACTTTAAAAAACAGTGAAAGAATGAAAAATAGTTTTGGTCGCTTCTACACTGACCGCAATCTGAGAATTGAATTTTTCGCGCATATATAAGTATATGTCGTTTATAGTTCTTCATATTAACCAAGTTTAAAACTTTGTATCTTGTAAGAGGCTTCTGAAAGGACAAAAACAATACTCAAGTTTTTGATACCGCTAGATCTGACCACTGGCCGAAAAATTACTACTCCGCACAGTTGTTCAGAATCGTTTTTTACTGGCCAAAACTCTTTAACTTTGGAACCGATAGAGATATTTTAGAATTTTTTTTTGTTCGACAGGTAACACCTTAAGCATTTCGCCAGTTTTTATTTCAATAAAATCTGCAAATTTTCAACCAAATTTTCTCTATAAAACATGTAATCCTTGTTTCTTTTTTCCTGGGCTTCCCCTGATAGATCTCCGATTGGTACCAAATGATGCTTAATGTCATCTCCTCCATGATAAAGAATTTGTGATCTGTTGCAGACATATTTCTCCATGAATATTTGGTATTATAAATATTCTTGCAGTTTCCTTGTTATATTCATTAAATGTTTAGCATCAATTTATTTATGGCACGCAAGTACATTAATAATTGTTTTAAATCTTAAATTGAGATTTATATCAACACCAGTTATTTCAGATGCTTTTTCGGGATCAGAAAATAACCTTCTTGCTGTATTCCCATCATTGGTATTGCCTGGTCCTTGTTTTGGTCGGTCTATAATCAACCCATATTTGAGAAATTCATCCTGAACTCGTTTCTTTTTTAAATTTCTTAAATCCTTGTTGGTGTCATTGTTTCTTATTGATCCTGTAGGTCCAAAATCAAGATCATAACTGATTTTAAGTATGTGTTCCATAAATCGTATTCTTGTATGTAGTGGCGATAATCCAAATTCATTTGCATCAGTATTATCTACTGATTTTTCCGGGACTTGGTTTAATTTGTTTGATGTAGATTGACATATAATGCAGCTGGATGACACCTTTGTGTCAGTCAAAGCCTGGCAAACTTTTCCATCTATCATCGTTAGTACTAATTGGTTGTAAACTTTAATTGTCTGGCCTTCAATTTCTACTTCTAATGGCTGCAGTCTTGTAATTCGGGTTCTTATATCATTGATTTCTTTTTTAATTGTATCATGAGTTTCTTTTTTAAATTCAAATTTGATTGGTCTGCAGTATTTCGTAGATGATGGTGTTTGATTTTTCCAAATATCCTTTGTCTGCATCGTACTGGTCGAAGGTACCGAGTCTTCCAAATTCTTTATCAATCTCAATGGCACAAATGACACCATGAACATATCTTCGTCTGAAGTATTTTCACATACAGATTGCTTGTATTGTTTTTGTCCAGAAGAACCCCAGTTGCAAAAGACATGCAGTTCCCATATTTCTTCAAATCATGTCCTTTAAATGATTGTAGCAAGCGTTGAGCTGTATGATTAAGTAGGTCTTGAAATTTTACCTCTGCCGAACTGGATGTGATTTTAATAGTGTCCGGTGGTGGCAAACAGTCCTTTTTAGCAGCAAGTATGTAATGGTATGATGGATACAGATTTGAGCCTGTTTCAATCGTACGCAACCTGAACCTGGTGTTTTGTTAACTTCAAATCCAAAAATAATGCTAATGCCTCTTCATTTGAGAACTGTTTTTCATCGCTTGGAGTTGGAATACTCTTAATAATCCGTTTTGTTCTCAGAGGACTAGCGTTTAAAACTTTTTCAACAATTTCGGCTTTTGTGCGTTGTTTTTGTGATCGCAATTGATGTAACAAGCTTACTGCAATAGTTTCACGTCCGATTTCTTCATTGATATCCTTAAATTTCCGCCTTTCAGCTTGGAGACGCTGAGTTGATAATCCTTAAGTCTATTTCTATTACAGACTTCGTTCCGGCATATATCCGATTATCGCGGGAACCTTATGTTGTTTTCATCCACTCGATGTTGTCCGGTTGTAAATTAACATTCGTCTATTAATATCAGGGAATGGATGTTATTTGAGTGTTGCCGTTTCTATTCTCCACTAGAAGCGCTGCATTTCTGTTACTAGTCGTCATGGTGTTATGTCTATTTTTAGCTTCCCTGTTGACTTGTGTGATCAGAAGTTGTTGTAGTGGTAGTGCGACCGGTGAGTTATTGTTAGCTGCAGAAACTCGAATTATGATGAAAACATGAAATGTTGATGTTAAATTTTTCCGGTGCCATGGCTGGGAGTTGAACCCAGCACCTTCGGGATCCAAGTCTAACGCACTAACCACTAAGCTACCGAAGTCCAAAGCTTTTTGATATATCGCTACAGTTGCCGAATGATTTTGGTGGTCTCCCACAATTGTTTTGATTTTTACTTTCTGAAGATACATGGACACTAAGTTCGCCCTCTAACCATATTGCAAAGGTCTTATAAAATTTATGTTTATTCCATCCAACTTGTTTGTAGCGCTTAGTTAAGTTGTTGATGAAAATATTTACTTTATTTTGTAGTAGTATAATAAGTATATATAAGAGTACACTTTCACGAAGTCTCTTCTTTAAGTCTCTTGATGCTAAAAAGATTCATTCCACTAAAATTCCAATTTGACAAAAATATAGTACCTGTGGAAATATGTTATAACAAATCACGTGTAAACAGTACAGTAAAAATAAAAATTAACCCTCTATCGATAATACAGTGTGGCTGATATGTAATGCAACAAAGTAAAGCGCTATATTTTTTTATTTTTTTTTAAATTTTATTGTTCAAAAGCAAAAAATGTCGGAAATAACATAAAATTTTAGAAACAGTTTAGATTTGTTCGAATTGGCCACATTTGGCACGAATTATGGCCTTCAAACGACCGACAAAGCCATCACACGCTGCACGAAAGTGGTCTGCGGTATTTTGGCCCATTCCCGGCGAAGCGCCGTCTTGAGATGATCGATACTTTGGTATTTTTTAGTGCGAACCTTACTCTCTAAAATGCCCCAGGCGCAAAAGTCCAACGGATTGAGATCCGGAGATCTTGGTGGCCATTGTGCGGTAGAAATGAAGCGAGGAACCACCTTTTTAAGCCATTCATGGTTGACGCGTGCTGAGTCCTGTTGGAATGTCCATGGTCTGCGGCCGAAATATTTGTCTGCCCAGGGCTTCAATACTGTCTTTAGGACATTTTCCCGATAATATTCGGCATTTATTTTTACCCCATGGTCGATGAATACGAGCGGGGAGCGACCATCGGCCGTTACGGCGGCCCACACCATTACCATCGGCGGCGCTTGAGTTCTGGTGGCCAATCGAAGGTGTACATTTTCAGCTGACCTCTTGGGGAAGTACACCCGATCATTTTGTTTGTTCACAAACTGCTCAATTTGGAATGGCTTCTCATCGGAGAAAACCAAATTCGGTAACTGGCCACTTTCGTGCAAGCGAAGCAACTCCTTGGCTCTTTCCAGTCTAACTCTTTTTTGGGCATCGGTGAGCTCTTGCACTTTTTGGAACTTCAATAACAAATCACGTGTAAACAGTACAGTAAAAATAAAAATTAACCATCTATCGATAATACATAGTTTGCGAGAAATGTCAATTTCCTCCTACAAAAATATACAAAAACCAGTAAGGAAAGGCTAAAGTCGGGCGGTGCCGACTATATAATACCCTACACCACTCTCGTAATATTGAAAAACTCTGATATATAAATTTTGTAATTCATGTATAAATTGTTTACATAAATTTACTTTTGGGACATTTTATACTTAAATAATACCCTGTACCACAGTGTGGTGTAGGGTATAAAAACGATTGGATCTAAAGAGCCAAATCGGATGAAACATATATATGGGAGCTATAGCTAAATCTTTACCGATTTTCTTCAAATTCGGCAATGTTGGTTCATGAATCAAGAAACTCTACCATTCTAAATTTCAAAACGATTGGATGTAAAATATAGCTTCTATAGAACTAAAGGGCCAAATCGGACGAAACATATATATGGGAGCTATAGCTAAATCTTAACCGATTTTCTTCAAATTCGGTAGTGTTGGTTCATGGATCAAGAAACTCTACCATTCTAAATTTCAAAATGATTGGATGTAAAATACAGCTTCTACAGGACTAAAGAGCAAAATCGGACGAAACATATATATGGGAGCTATAGCTAAATCTTAACCGATTTTCTTCAAATTCGGCAATGTTGGATCATGGATCAAGAAACTCTACCATTCTAATTTCCAAAACGATCGGATGTAAAATACAGCTTCTATAGGACTAAAGGGCCAAATCGGACGAAACATATATATGGGAGCTATAGCTAAATCTTAACCGATTTTCTTTAAATTCGGCAATGTTGGTTCATGGATCAAGAAACTCTACCATTCTAAATTTCAAAACGATTGGATGTAAAATACAGCTTCTATAGGACTAAAGGGCCAAATCGGACGAAATATATATATGGGAGCTATATCTAAATCTGAACCGATTTCAACCAAATTTAATAGCGGTCTTAACAGCTGCGAAATACTCTAAACTGCAAAATTTCAGAACGATCGGAGTGAAATTGCGACCTGTAGTCGACGAACAACTTTACATGGACAGACGGACGGACGGACAGACATCGTTAAATCGACTCAGCTAGTGATTCTGAGTCGATCGGTATACTTTAAGGTGGGTCTGGCTGTGTTATTTTCAGGTGTTACAAACATCTGCCGTGAAACAAACGTATAATACCCTGTACCACAGTGTGGTGTAGGGTATAATTATGTTTTTGTTCAAAATTACATAAAATATTTGTTTTCACCAGCACACAAAGCCCACAATAATAAATATTTTGATCTAATTTTTTGAGACTACTCAATATTTTTGCTATTGAATGGCATTAAAATTGTAGAAATCGGCGATGACAACAAATTTGACTTTTGGCTAGTAAAATTCAATTCTGAGCCACAGTGCGCCGGTGGTTTATACAACACTCCTGTCTATGTGTATGCAAAATTTCAGCTCTCTAGCCCTAACAGGGGCATCAGCGGTCAATTAGTCGGAAATTACTTGGCGGAATCAAAGTAGCTTATGTTAATTTCCGTGTATTTGTCTATTTCTCCTCCAAGTTTCAAGAAAAATCGGTTCAGCCGTTTAGGCGTGATTCTGGAACAGACAAACAAACAGACCAACAAACGATTTTATGATATGAGTGAAAATGAGGCACATCGGTAAATTTTTGATATACGAGTATAAGTAGCCCCCATTTAACGATCCCTCTGATGTCACATCTTTTTCGATCTAGAGAACATTTGATTTGACTTTTTCACGCATTTTTTAACCGATTACGCTGAAATTTAAAAATTTTTATTTATATTGCACTTTAAGGTGTGTACTATGTTTTTTTTCAGCTGGAAAAAATTCCACAAAATGTTATTTCAAGTTGAAAAATGGAACGCTTTTTTACTAAAGTCGCATTGAATTTTTGAAGTGTGTTTGTCATTTTTATATGAATGTGTGTGTGTATGAGCATGTGCATTTTTTCCTTTTTACTTTTCTTGAAAACAAACACGAGTTTAAATTCGAATCAATAAACAATTAAATGGAATAATGCCGACTTCGAAAATAGTTTATTTAAGTTATAACTGTATAAATTATTTATTTTGTGTTGATACAATGACGATGCTTGTGAGGCATCAGAAGCCAGGGTAATACAATGTTACAAATAACAAAATAATTTCCTACTGTTGTACGAATATAAATGAATAAATAAAATGATGTTTAGATGAACCGAACAAGATGTATTATTATTATTTTTAAGGATTTACATTACATTTGTGGACATATATAAATTATACTTCCATCCATAAACGGAATTTCTTCTTCCAACTCCTATGGCTGGCAAGAACTCACCATGTTCTTTAAAACCATTTAAAATCGAGATCACAGGCACTGCCCTACTGCTTCGGTAGCGTTAGCCGTCCGCAAACTTTTTCCAGGCTTTCGTTCACGATTGTTCTAAACATACAAACGTAAATGTACATACGTAATTACAAGACAAATTTCACATTATTACATATAGTTACATGTCCTTCCAGTGTTTTGCACATTTTTGGCTTTGCTATCTAATCGGAATGTCGCCCTTCTCGTTTATTCAATATACGAGTACATAATTATTTTCTGTCCCAAAGCTTTGCATTAGTTTTCTTGATTTCAGATAACACTGAGATACAAAATCTAACTTTCCGAATGGGAATGGGAATGGGATGAGACAAATTGCAAATGAAAGTTGACATTATCCATAACAAAACCTTCAAGGGTTTTTTTCAGTTAAGTGCGAGATTTCTTTTTACAAAGATCATTGAAAATTTGATAAAATAATGCTAATTTATTTTTATTATCATGGAAAGCTGTGGTATCTTACTGTTTTTGGGGACGAGGAATTCATTTTTGATATTTATTTTTACCTACAACTCACGCTAGATGGCGTTGTCATACAAATGATGCTATAGTATATGAGAACAGTAGGAATCACAAAAATATGGTAAATGTAGAGCAGATGATAACAGTAGGAATCACAATAAGTAAGATGCTATATATGCGGGCTATATCGAAACATTGACCGATATGGCCCATTTGCAATCCCAAATAACCTGCAACTATAAGAAGTATTTGTACCAAATTTGATCAACCTAGCACTATTATTGCGGACTGTAGCGTGATTACCACAGATGGACATGGCTAAATCGTTTTAGAATTTTACGACGATTAAGAAGATATATACTTTATGGGGTATCAGATCAATATTTAGAGGTGTTACAAACGGAGTGACTAAATGAATATACCCCCCATCCTACAGTGGAGGGTATAATAAGTATTAGTTTACCAAATTTGCAATAATCTTTTCTTGTTAGACAGCGTTCTAAAATCACCAACTTCAAATGCGTGTAAAAAAAATCTCGCACTGAACTGAAAATCCCATTAAAGGTTTTGTTATGGATAAAGTCAACTTTCATTTGCAATTGGTTTCATCCCATTTCCATTTTGGTTGTTGCACTGTGTAATTTAATTTAGTATTCTTTATTAGGAAATTTTATCGCTAAGATTGACAACAATTGAATTTCTCGCGGACAAACATGAATATAAATAAAAAGGGATACAATGCTGGCGGCATACAATTTGTTGCGGCGTTCAATTAATTTGTAGCGGCGCAAAATTTCAATTTCTCACGTTGAAAAAACATAGTACCACAAAACAAAAAAATTCACTTATTTTTTTACAACTTTGATTTTTGTATGGGATTTCAGCGTGACATCAACAACGTACCCAGGGAAATTTGGGCACATCGATTCATATTTTGATGTACATAGTCCCCATACGTTTCATATAGCCCCATGCGAATTTGAATTCTTGGCGATGCCTCTAACTTTGAAATTTCATAGTAATGGATATGGCCCCTAAATATTTTTCTGCGCATTGGTTAGCAAATAATTGAGAAGGGTATTGTACATATGAGTAGGCTTTCCTCATACGATTTACTAGTTTGTCAATAGAGAACATTGAAAATATTAATAATCCTATGGCCTTTAAATAGAGATAGTAACACATTCCATTCCAAATGGAAAATTTAACCAAAGTATTATTTTATCTTCTTATGCAATAAATGTAATCAATTAATTGTTCAGGTCAAGTAAAATCCATTTATCCACACAGCGGTGCATTAATTTGTTGAGATTGGTTAATTCTCAAACTAAAATTAAAATTTGTTGCAACCTTGTAATCATTTTTAAGCCAAATTGGTTACAAGGTTGTTTAAGAAAAATACGATTCCAGCAAAGGAGTTGGCTAAAAGTTGCAATTGGCAATGTGCATAAAACAAAGTCAACATATATTTTCTGTATTATGCAAATTTCTTTTAAGTTCCATAATGATTTTTGCCGGAACATTATTTTGTGCGAAACAGAGGAATTGTTTTTTTTTTAATTTCCACAAGCTTTACAATAATAATGGTTTATTGTTGGAGTTTCTATGAGACTTTAATAATGTAATACAAATGTTTTTCATTTGTATATCTAATAAGTTTATTGATAGAGGAATATACAATAGGGTAACTTATAGTAGTTGACTGTAATTTGAATTATTTTGTAAAGGATCGATTTGTAATTCCCATGTAACTCACCAATAAAAACTTCCTGTAGTTACAAATTTGGAAGCTATAATGCCATAGTTTTTTTTATATAAAAATTTATTTTTATAATTTCCAATTAATATCCTCTGACACAGTCCATCCCTTTTTTAGGAATGTTTTATTTTACGAAATGTAATTAAAATATTTTTAACAATAACGAAGTAGTATATTCTTCTCAAAAAGGCAAATCTTCAACAAAACTAAATTCTCGGAAAGTTCAAAGGAAAACTGTAGCAAAATGGAAATCAAAAGGGCAGGGGGAAATGAAGAAAATTTCAATAATTTCATTATTCTTAATTATACGGTAAATACTGCATCTGCAGTTCATGGGAAGCTGTGCAGTGAAAATGAAATGATACCGCATTGTACTTCTCTGAAAGTTTCAACAGGGCTAATGATGCGATTGAAATATTTTGGCAGCCATTCAATGGTATTAAATGAAATATAATTAAGTCTTGTATAGAGTAAATATGTATACATGGATTTTATTCTCAGAAAATAACCACAAATGCAGTCGGATGGTTTGCACGAAGAACGAAATAGTATTGCAAATACAATAAACGTTGCATTCTGTGAATTAATATGCTGGTTATGTAGAATATCTGAACATATTGAAATACAGCATTTCAAATATCCTGAAAAATGCAGTGAATTTAAAAGACTGGTACAGTGGAATATCTGAAAAGTTTGCATGGCAGAGTACATTAGGTTGAGGAATAATATTCTTAAACAATATAAATACTTATAGATTGGGCTATATATTCTATACACGGGGCAAAATCGACTTTTTTGATATGTTTGAATCGAAAGAAAATATATTTGGAACACATATTTTTAAATATTATATATTTCTGAGCAAATAAATTCTATTTGAAAATCAATAAGATATATTTGGAACGAATATATTAATATATTACAACAAAATATATTTGCAAACTAAAATTCTCAAATAAAGTATATGTTTAAGTACAAATAAAATTATTCTTTAGGAATTTCTCCAAATATATTTTATTTAAAAAATAATTTCAAATCTTGTGCTGACTTTTTCGAATTTCATTTTTAATTTTTTCTCTGTTCCTAATTGTACCTCCTAGTTATGATACCTTATGCAGCATTGACTTTTGTTTCAAATCAATCATTTTAAATTTAAGTATTCCAAGCCATCATTAGTTGTCAATCCACCGAAAAATTTATTTTGATCCAAAATTATAGAATTTCAGTTATTATTTATTATTTTTACGAACATTAAAAATTTCCAAAATAAATTATTTTGAATTACTGAGCAATATGAGGCAATTTAGGTACTTTCTGAATACTTAAGTGCACATTTTTAATTTGTTTCGAAAAATAATAGTCCCAAACAAAAAAAATTGGAGTAAACAAAGATTTGTTTAGAACAACATCTTCCCAAATATATAACCTTTGTGTGTACCAAATATTATATATTTAGAGTGTACCCTAAACAATTATATGTTTCAAGCCGAATATGTTTGGGACAATATACTACAGGAGCGATTTTTTTTCAGCGTGTAGGAACAGTTTTCACGCGGTATACATCACAAAACGCCAACTTCTAAATCAGGGATTCTTGGCAGTTGATAAATTTAATCGGAAGGGAAAAGAGGGTAGAAAAAACTTGGTAAAGAAGAATGTAAAAATTTCAATAAGTTTATATTTATATAGGTTTATATTTTCCAGCTGTACTTTGATCTATAATCCAGGAAACCATTAATGACAAGGCAATGATCCTGGATGACAGGTCAAATTCGCTCGATTGGCAAGGATGTCCGCAGACTTTACAACAGAGCTCGACGTAAAAAGCTATCAGTATATTGGGATGACTATCACAGAAGGCTCAAAGAATACAATAAAATCATTCGACTGGCGAAACGTAACTCTTGGAGACTTTTCTGTGAGCAGGTAGACAGCGTTAACAGCATGTCCAAAATAAAAAGTTCCTCTCAAAAACTCATATCCAAACCGAAACACTGGTGGATGAAACGGGTAAAAGGATGGAAACTATAGATGATACCGTACGGCTTTTGATGAAAACTCATTTTCCGAGTGGTAATGTTGGGCAAACAGAGGAACAGTTACAGACCGAAAATGTAATGCACCAAGTACCTATTACGCTATGGTTAAAGAAGCAATAAAAACCTTCTCTCCTTTTAAGGCTGCGGGACCGGACGGAATATTTCCAGCGCTTCTTCAGAATGAGGTGGATCTGGTATCAACTCATCTTGTTGGAGTTTTCACTGCATGCCTAACTCATGCATATACCCCAAAAAATTGACAGGAATCAAGGGTGGTCTTCATACCTAAGCCTGGCAAGGCGAGTTATACGATCCCAAAGGCTTATCGACCTATTAGCCTAACTTCTTTCCTCTTAAAAACAATGGAGCGAATAATTGACGACATGATCAAAAGTAAGATAGCCGATGACAAGCTAAAACTCAAGCAACACGCATATGTTAAAGGAAGATCAGTGGAAGCAGCTCTACATGAGGTAGTACACCACATAGAACAGTCCTTCAGTGAAAAATTGTACACACTTGCCGTTTGTATAGACATTGAGGGCGCTTTTAACAAGGTTCAGACCGATACACTTATCCAGTCCTTAGACGAGTTTCAGGTTGACCGGGCGTTGATAAACTGGATCAACAATATGCTAAGGAATAGGAGGTTTATTTGTGGGTCATATGACGTAAAAATCAGAGACAAGGTAAATCGTGGTATACCTAAGGGGGCATTTTATCGCCTCTCCTATGGGTTACGACGATACACAGTCTCCTTAAAGCCCTCATCAATGACGGACTTAAACCATTCTGTTATGCAGACGACGTTATAATGCTTCTAAGGGGCACCATCCAAACCAACTATGCAGAAGAGCTGAGGAGGCACTTAACATAGCATATAACTGGGCACAACCAAGGGGACTAAATGTTAATCCAGACAAAACAGAAATATGTTTATTTACAAGGATGCATCCTTTTACCGTGCCTCGTTTCCTGGATAAGAATATTGCCATATCTAAAAAGATAAAATACTTGGGAGTAATCTTGGATCAGAAACTGTACTGGAAAGATCATATTGAAGAAAGAGTTACAAAGGCCCACAGATGTTGGTCGTTGTGCAGAAGAGCTATAGGTTCAAAATGGGGACTACGTCCAAATATGACTGACTGGCTTTACATGACCGTGATTAGACCAATAATAACCTTCGCCTCTGTAGTGTGGTGGACATTAATGGACAAAAAGTACAACGTAATACCATTGCAAAAAGTGCAACGTATGTGCTGTCTAGGCATAAGCGGAGCAATTAGACTAGACTATACTGCACATCCAACCAATAGATATCCGTATAAAGTATGAGGCAGCCCTCACAGCAAGACGTCTACAAGGGATGGGTGAATGGATAAATCGAGACCACAAGTCGTAGCATCAGAAGATATTACAATCACTGGTCGGTCATATTCAAACAACGGAAATCTCCGACCGCATTCCTGAAGTGCGGCTTACAGCTACCTGTGAATCGTTCGTGCCAGACAGACGCTCCTGGGAAAACGGAACACTAGCTCATGCGCCAGTGGGAACCAGCTGCTGCACTGATGTGTCCAGGCTAGGAGGAAGGACGGGTCTGGGACTTTTTATTGATGAACCAGAAGTCGGACTTTACTTCCGCCTCCCAGACCATAACACAGTATTTCAAGCAGAAGTTCGAGCAATCACGGAGTGTGTTAACTGGCTCAGTAATACCACAAATATGCCAACATATTCACAGATAGCCCAATGGCGATCAAAGCAATAACATCGGAAAAGGTCAAATCCAGAACAGTGTTAGACTGTAAAAGAACGATAAATAATTACTCAGTTCATGGTCAACTGCGTATTTTCTGGGTACCGGGACGCAACGGAGTGATTGGAAATGAACGAGCAAACAGCTTGGCTTCAAAGGGCAGAGAACTTCGAGTAACAAACATGGAAAATTGGAAACCTTTCGAAGCCACGAAGGATGAGTTGAAGCACTGAGCAGTGATGGCTCACAAAACTGTGTGGAATAGAGCAACTGCAAAGATACTGTGGGGTGACCCAAATGAGAAGAAAACCAGCAGTTTTCTGAAACTAAACAAGATCGAGATTAGTAAGATGATAAGTGTTCTAACGGGACACTCAAGCTTACAGGCACATCTTCATCGCATAGGACTAGCACTATGGAAATGGCTACGGACATAGTGTCATTGTAGACACAATCCCAGATCTTCCGGGCATTATTGATTATAGTGTAAATGAAACACTTTTTGACAAGAAGTATCTCACTCGTATACCCTATAGATCAGAATGGAATTGTCGTATCCTAGGACATTTGAGATTCGTTAACTTTTATACAGACGGTTCCAAACTCAAAACTAAGGGTCTTTGGTGTTTTTTCTGAGGAACTTGAGCTATCCATTGCAAAAATCACTGTAGGTAAGTAGGAGATGGTTGACAATTAATGTTCTGACAAAAGTCGGTATTTATATTTTCTCTGATAGTCAGGCTGCTATCAAGTCACTGGAAACTATATTCCTGAATTATAAAACTGCCCACGACTGTCGCAGATCTCTTACGAGATGGCTGAACAACGAATGGGTACCGGACCACATAGACATATCAGGGAATTGCAAAGCATATGAACTTGCAAAGATTATGAACTACCTTACAAGCTCCAAGGGAACTGGAATATGTAGGCATGTCTCTAGCGACTTTGAGAGTAGACCTTACGGCAATAAATGACAGGTTGTTATTAGTCAGGCACTGTATACATCCCAGGCTGATTACGCCTTGCCTAAACTCCAACCGCACTAACGAACTGCTATCGTTATCGAGACCGGACGTCTCACTTATCGTGTCTTTCATGACGGGTCACTGACTTATTGAACGTCACACAGAGAGATTGAAGGTCTTGCATTAAGACTTTTGCAGAAGCTGTGGAGACGAAGAGGAGGAGTAATCAATATAACACCTTGCGTGTATGTGCCAGGGATGATAAATTTGATACTTTAGTACTTTTTTTGGTACTTTTCAGACCCTCAAAGTACCGTGATACTCCCGCGACAAATTTGGTACTTTTTTCATCAAACATGTCTTTGCATGAAAATAATATACACTTTTTCCAAAAAATTATAGAAGTCTCTTTCGACATGGTTCAACATAGCTACGCAACGCCAAGAAATATGTTTGGCTCTTTATATTACAACAAAATTCTGTTTGTTTTTATTGTGTATGAATCGCGACTTTCCAGTTTCAAAAGGTAAAAAATTTGCGATTTGGCATCTACACCAAAAATTCAAATTCGTCTGGAACCACCACGTGGTATAATCGTATATCAAAACGTGAAACAATTCTAACCAGGAGCGATACTGGATAATATAAAATGTAAAGTCAAATAAAACTGGACCGACATAAATCACTTTTTCTACAGATAACTTTCTGCAATATGAAACATATTTCATCATAATCGGCTAAAAATTTGTTCTCAAGAGAGTCAAGAATTCTAATTGGAAGGTACCTCTATATATGTAGAGTCTAAATGATTTTGTATCAATTTCCGTAAATATCGATTTATATTTGCGACCTGTACGATTTACAAATGAAGCATTTCAGATAGTTAACCATTATATGTGTGTTTATTTTGCTCCAATAATTTGGTATGGGGTAGTACAAATCAAAGGTTTTATGCTGCTATATCAAGAAGTTATCATGTATTACTGGATCTTACTAATTTGTATCTCAATATTTCAAGAAGAATTTAAACAAATTTTAAAATTAATACTTTTTGCGTCCATAAAGTACCTTTTAAGAACGATTTTTGTACCCTTTGGTTACTCTCAATTATCATCCCTGGTATGTGCTTTCTATAATGAAATGCCGAACAATACTTAACAAAAATAACATGACAGCATGACACAACTCACACGTGATCTGTCAAAAAAAGGCTATTGAAAAAAGTAGCTCTACTTAGATCACCCTATATATGAAGTATCTACTGTTTTGCGAAAAATGGGAGTATTTGTTACACGACCTCTGGTACCTTCCATACAAATTGAGAGATTAATTCGTGTATTTCATATTACAGTAGTCACAAGTGAGGGTATACCTTAGTCGGTTTACCCGACTGAAACTTTCTTACTTGTTTTTAGCAGATTGATAGAAAAATTCTGATTGGGCCAAAACTGGTTTCAAAGAAAAATGAGTCGAAAAACAGGTGCATATTTGTAATTTTTTTGCATATATGTGATATGCAAAATATATGCAAAATATTCAAAAAAAATCCAAAATATGCAAAAATATATAAAAAATGCAATTTGCGATATATGAATCAAAAATGCGAAATTATAGAAGGATATGTCAATACTATTTAAAAAATCATGACACCAAATTGTTACCATTTGTGTGAGAGGTACTAGAAGGGGCATAGCAATAACGCTCACTTTGACTGTAAGTACTATAAAAACATTACACTGCACAAAATTTCAAGTATTTGTATGCACTGGTATTAATAGGTCGGGCACGCGCTGCGAAGACCTCATGCAGACCCTATGTTCCTTATAGGAACCAATAGCAATCTAAATATGGGCAGTTCATTCTCAAGTGTCACAGGTCAAAAATTCGATCTTTCTCAAATTCTCAGAAAGTGTTGCCCTAATATGTGGGTGTAATGACCGACACTATTAAAAAAACCAGTAAGGAAAGGCTAATGTCGGGCGGGGCCGACTATAATATACCCTACACCACTCTTGTAATATTGAATAACTCTGATATATAAATTTTGTAATTCATGTATAAATTGTTTACATAAATTTACTTTTGCCCTGTACCACAGTGTGGTGTAGGGTATAAAAACGATTGGATCTAAAGAGCCAAATCGGATGAAACATATATATGAGAGCTATAGCTAAATCTTTACCGATTTTCTTCAAATTCGGTAGTGTTGGTTCATGGATCAAGAAACTCTACCATTCTAAATTTCAAATCTAGCTAAATCTTAACCGATTTTCTTCAAATTCGGTAGTGTTGGTTCATGGATCAAGAAACTCTACCATTCTAAATTTCAAAATGATTGGATGTAAAATACAGCTTCTACAGGACTAAAGAGCAAAATCGGACGAAACATATATATGGGAGCTATAGCTAAATCTTAACCGATTTTCTTCAAATTCGGCAATGTTGGTTCATGGATCAAGAAACTCTACCATTCTAAATTTCAAAACGATTGGATGTAAAATACAGCTTCTATAGGACTAAAGGACCAAATCGGACGAAACATATATATGGGAGCTATAGCTAAATCTTAACCGATTTTCTTCAAATTCGGATATGTTGGTTCATGGATCAAGAAACTCTACCATTCTAAATTTCAAAACGATTGGATGTAAAATACAGCTTCTATAGGACTAAAGGGCCAAATCGGACGAAAGATATATATGGGAGCTATATCTAAATCTGAACCGATTTCAACCAAATTCAATAGCGATCTTAACAGCCGCGACATACTCTAAACTGCAAAATTTCAGAACGATCGGAGTGAAATTGCGACCTGTAGTCGACGAACAACTTTACATGGACAGACGGACGGACGGTCATCGTTAAATCGACTCAGCTAGTGATTCTGAGTCGATCGGTATACTTTAAGGTAGGTCTAGCTGTGTTATTTTCAGGTGTTACAAACATCTGCCGTGAAACAAACTTATAATACCCTGTACCACAGTGTGGTGTAGGGTATAATTAAATGAAAATTGGAGGCAGGAGCGAGGTCAAAGTTCAAAAAAAAATATTTTTTTCATCTGTAATGGGTTTTCGAAGTTAATTTTAATGCTACAAAGCATAAGAATTTAAAAATAGAATATATATATTCTTGAAGCTTTTTTCGCATACTTTTCAAAAAAAAATACTATCTCTTTATACCCTACACCACACTGTGGTACAGGGTATTATAAGTTTGTTTCACGGCAGATGTTTGTAACACCTGAAAATAACACAGCTATACCTACCTTAAAGTATACCGATCGACTCAGAATCACAAGCTGAGTCGATTTAAGCATGTCCGTCCGTCCGTCCGTCTGTGGATGTAAAGTTGTTCGTCGACTACAGGTCGCAATTTTACTCCGATCGTTCTGAAATTTTGCAGTTTAGAGTATTTCGCAGCTGTTAAGATCGCTATTGAATTTGGTTGAAATCGGTTCAGATTTAGATATAGATCCCATATATATCTTTCGTCCGATTTGGCCCTTTAGTCCTATAGAAGCTGTATTTTACATCCAATCGTTTTGTAATTTAGAATGGTAGAGTTTCTTGATCCATGAACCAACATTGCCGAATTTGAAAAAAATCGGTTAAGATTTAGCTATAGCTCCCATATATATGTTTCGTCCGATTTGGCCCTTTAGTCCTATAGAAGCTGTATTTTACATCCGATCGTTTTGAAATTTAGAATGGTAGAGTTTCTTGATCCATTAACCAACATTGCCGAATTTGAAGAAAATCGGTTAAGATTTAGCTATAGCTCCCATATATATGTTTCGTCCGATTTGGACCTTTAGTCCTATAAAAGCTGTATTTTACATCCAATCGTTTTGAAATTTAGAATGGTAGAGTTTCTTGACCCATGAACCAACATTACCGAATTTGAAGAAAATCGGTTAAGATTTAGCTATAGCTCCCATATATATGTTTCGTCCGATTTGGCCCTTTAGTTCTATAGAAGCTGTATTTTACATCCAATCGTTTTGAAATTTAGAATGGTAGAGTTTATTGATCCATGAACCAACACTACCGAATTTGAAGAAAATCGGTTAAGATTTAGCTATAGCTCCCATATATATGTTTCGTCCGATTTGGCCCTTTAGTTCTATAGAAGCTGTATTTTACATCCAATCGTTTTGAAATTTAGAATGGTAGAGTTTCTTGACCCATGAACCAACATTACCGAATTTGAAGAAAATCGGTTAAGATTTAGCTATAGCTCCCATATATATGTTTCGTCCGATTTGGCCCTTTAGTTCTATAGAAGCTGTATTTTACATCCAATCGTTTTGAAATTTAGAATGGTAGAGTTTATTCATCCATGAACCAACACTACCGAATTTGAAGAAAATCGGTTAAGATTTAGCTATAGCTCCCATATATATGTTTCGTCCGATTTGGCCCTTTAGATCCAATCGTTTTTATACGCCACACCACACTGTGGTACATGGTATTACTGAGGTATAAAATGTCCCAAAAGTAAATTTATGTAAACAATTTTTACATGAATTACAAAATGTATATATCAGAGTTATTCAATATTACGAAAGTGGTGTAGGGTATTATATAGTCGGCCCCGCCCGACTTTAGCCTTTCCTTACTGGTTTTTAATATTTTTTTTCGTGTTTGCGACACCTAATTGCACCAGAAACTGTTATCCACATCCCTTGGACAAAAATGTTGTTGCATAGTGTAATTAACAAAGTCATAGGCGTTTAAGTGCAACAAGGCAGGAAAATCTGTTTTTATACCCTACACCACACTGTGGTACAGGGTATTATAAGTTTGTTTCACTGCAGATGTTTGTAACACCTGTAAATAACACAGCTAGACCCACCTTAAAGTATACCGATCGACTCAGAATCACTAGCTGAGTCGATGTAACGATGTCCGTCCGTCCGTCCGTCCGTCTGTCCATGTAAAGTTGTTCGTCGACTACAGGTCGCAATTTCACTCCGATCGTTCTGAAATTTTGCAGTTTAGAGTATTTCGCAGCTGTTAAGATCGCTATTGAATTTGGTTGAAATCGGTTCAGATTTAGATATAGCTCCCATATATATCTTTCGTCCGATTTGGCCCTTTAGTCCTATAGAAGCTGTATTTTACATCGAATCGTTTTGAAATATAGAATGGTAGAGTTTCTTGATCCATGAACCAACACTACCGAATTTGAAGAAAATCGGTTAAGATTTAGCTATAGCTCCCATATATATGTTTCGTCCGATTTTGCTCTTTAGTCCTGTAGAAGCTGTATTTTACATCCAATCATTTTGAAATTTAGAATGGTAGAGTTTCTTGACCCATGAACAAAAACTACCGAATTTAAAAAAAATCGGTTTAGATTTAGCTATAGCTCCCATATATATGTTTCGTCCGATTTTGCTCTTTAGTCCTGTAGAAGCTGTAGTTCACATCCAATCATTTTGAAATTTAGAATGGTAAAGTTTCTTGATCCATGAACCCACATTGCCGAATTTGAAGAAAATCGGTTAAGATTTAGGTATAGCTCCCATATATATGTTTCGTCCGATTTTTCTCTTTAGTCCTGTAGAAGCTGTATTTTAAATTTATTTTGAAATTTAGAATGGTACAGTTTCTTGATCCATGAACCAACATTGCCGAATTTGAAGAAAATCGGTTAAGATTTAGCTATAGCTCCCATATATATGTTTCGTCCGATTTGGCCCTTTAGTTCTATAGAAGCTGAATTTTACATCCAATCCTTTTGAAATTTAGAATGGTAGAGTTTCTTGATCCACGAACCAACACTACCGAATTTGGAGAAAATCGGTTAAGATTTAGCTATAGCTCCCATATATATGTTTCGTCCGATTTGGCCCTTTAGTTCTATAGAAGCTGTATTTTACATCCAATCGTTTTGAAATTTAGAATGGTAGAGTTTATTGTTCCATGAACCAACACTACCGAATTTGAAGAAAATCGGTTAAGATTTAGCTATAGCGCACATATACATGTTTCGTCCGATTTGGCCCTTTATTTCTATAGAAGCTGTATTTTACATCCAATCGTTTTGAAATTTAGAATGGTAGAGTTTCTTGATTCATGAACCAACATTGCCGAATTTGAAGAAAATCGGTAAAGATTTAGCTATAGCTCCCTTATATATGTTTCGTCCGATTTAGCCCTTTAGTGCTATAAAAGCTGTATTTTACATCCAATCGTTTTGAAATTTAGAATGGTAGAGTTTCTTGATTCATGAACCAACATTGCCGAATTTGAAGAAAATCGGTAAAGATTTAGCTATAGCTCCTATATATATGTTTCGTCCGATTTGGCCCTTTATTTCTATAGAAGCTGTATTTTACATCCAATCGTTTTGAAATTTAGAATGGTAGAGTTTCTTGATCCATGAACCAACATTGCCGAATTTGAAGAAAATCGGTTAAGATTTAGCTACAGCTCCCATATGTATGTTTCGTCCGATTTTGCTCTTTAGTCCTGAAGAAGCTGTATTTTACATCCAATCATTTTGAAATTTAGAATGGTAGAGTTTCTTGATCCATGAACCAACACTAACGAATTTGAAGAAAATCGGTTAAGATTTAGCTATAGCTCCCATATATATGTTTCGTCCGATTTGGCCCTTTAGTTCTATAGAAGCTGTATTTTACATCCAATCGTTTTGAAATTTAGAATGGTAGAGTTTATTGATCCATGAACCAACACTACCGAATTTGAAGAAAATCGGTTAAGATTTAGCTATAGCTCCCATATACATGTTTCGTCCGATTTGGCCCTTTAGTTCTATAGAAGCTATATTTTACATCCAATCGTTTTGAAATTTAGAATGGTAGAGTTTCTTGATTCATGAACCAACATTGCCGAATTTGAAGAAAATCGGTAAAGATTTAGCTATAGCTCCCTTATATATGTTTCGTCCGATTTAGCCCTTTAGTGCTATAAAAGCTGTATTTTACATCCAATCGTTTTGAAATTTAGAATGGTAGAGTTTCTTGATTCATGAACCAACATTGCCGAATTTGAAGAAAATCGGTAAAGATTTAGCTATAGCTCCTATATATATGTTTCATCCGATTTGGCTCTTTAGATCCAATCCTTTTTATACCCTACACCACACTGTGGTACAGGGTATTATTTAAGTATAAAATGTCCCAAAAGTAAATTTATGTAAACAATTTATACATGAATTACAAAATTTATATATCAGAGTTATTCAATATTACGAGAGTGGTGTAGGGTATTATATAGTCGGCACCGCCCGACTTTAGCCTTTCCTTATTGGTTTTGAAATTTAGAATGGTAGAGTTTCTTGATCCATGAACAAACATTGCCGAATTTGAAGAAAATCCGTTAAGATTTAGCTATAGCTCCCATATATATGTTTCGTCCGATTTTGCTCTTTAGTCCTGAAGAAGCTGTATTTTACATCCAATCATTTTGAAACTTAGAATGGTAGAGTTTCTTAATCCATGTACCAACACTACCGAATTTGAAGAAAATCGGTTAAGATTTAGCTATAGCTCCCATATATATGTTTCGTCCGATTTGGCCCTTTAGTGCTATAGAAGCTGTATTTTACATCCAATCGTTTTGAAATTTAGAATGGTAGAGTTTATTGATCCATGAACCAACACTACCGAATTTGAAGAAAATCGGTAAAGATTTAGCTATAGCTCCCATATATATGTTTCGTCCGATTTGGCCCTTCAGTTCTATAGAAGCTGTATTTTACATCCAATCGTTTTGAAATTTAGAATGGTAGAGTTTATTGATCCATGAACCAACACTACCGAATTTGAAGAAAATCGGTTAAGATTTAGCTATAGCTCCCATATACATGTTTCGTCCGATTTGGCCCTTTAGTCCTGTAGAAGCTGTATTTTACATCCAATCATTTTGAAATTTAGAATGGTAGAGTTTCTTGATCCATGAACCAACACTGCCGAATTTGAAGAAAATCGGTTAAGATTTAGCTATAGCTCCCATATATATGTTTCGTCCGATTTGGCCCTTTAGTTCTATAGAAGCTATATTTTACATCCAATCGTTTTGAAATTTAGAATGGTAGAGTTTCTTGATTCATGAACCAAAATTGCCGAATTTGAAGAAAATCGGTAAAGATTTAGCTATAGCTCCCATATATATGTTTCATCCGATTTGGCTCTTTAGATCCAATCGTTTTTATACCCTACACCACACTGTGGTACAGGGTATTATTTAAGTATAAAATGTCCCAAAAGTAAATTTCAGTAAACAATTTATACATGAATTACAAAATTTATATATCAGAGTTATTCAATATTACGAGAGTGGTGTAGGGTATTATATAGCCTTTAGCCTTTCCTTACTGGTTTTTATTTGGATCTAGTTTTTCTGAAACAAAGACTAATTTGTCTTTAAATATTTTGGCAATGTATCAATCCCTTATATAAACCCAAGATTTCTGTTTTTTAGATGTTCATAGAGCAATTTTTTTATAAATTTTATATTTTTATAAAACTTAATTGAAACTTAAATCGTATAATCTTTCGTCAATATAATTTGCATTGATGGATTGACAAAAAGTGATGAATTGGAATATTTATAAATTAAAAGACATTTTTAGCTATAAAGTTTAACACGAAAAGTAGGAAAAACTAACTATAATTCGAATAAGTCAGCAAAGTTTTAAAAATCTTTTTAAAATAAAATATATTTGGAAAACTTCTAAAACAATAACTTTGTTTGTGTGTAAACACATATTTTATTTGTGAAAGTCAATTTCCAAATAAATTATGTTCTAATATATTAATATATGCGTTCCAAACAAAATTTCTTGATTTTGAAATAAAATTGATTTGTTAACAAATATATAATATTTAAAAAAATCGTTTCCAAGTATATTTTCTTTCAATTCAAACATATCAAAAATGACGATTTTTCCCCGTATGGTATATTCATTTTGTCACTATGATTGTAACACCACTAAATATTAGTCTGAGACCCCATAAAGTATATATTTTATTAATCGTCGTAAAATTCTAAGACGATTTAGCCATGTCCGTCTGTCCTTCTGTTGTAATCACGCTACAATCTATAACATTTGACCTAAGTGGCTGAAATTTAGTACATATACTTCTAATGTCTGCAGGTATGTTGGGATTGAAAATGGGTAATAACTGTCCATTTGTTGATATAGCCCCCATTATAGCATCTCTCCGATTTGATTTCTAAACGGCCCAGAGACCACAAATTTAAACTGATCAGGCTCAAAATTTGTAGCTGGAGTTTATGTATACCCCGAATCCTTCACACCAACAACGGTAGTCATACGTCCATGTTTTGATATTGCCCCCATACACACAGAAAACAGTTTGGTTGCCTCAACCGAATTATTTGCGAACCGAAAATTGCACGTTTTGGGCCGGTCGATTGGCCACCAAGATCGTGTGATATCACACCGTTAGACTTTTTATTGTGGGGATATGTAAAGTCTACAGTTTATGCGGACAAACCCGCTTCGATTTAGGCCTTAGAGCAAAACATCACGCGTGTCATTCGTCAGTTACCAGTCGAAATGCTCGAACGAGTCATCGAAAATTCGGTGAGCAGATAATTTCACGTTTTGGGCCGGTCGATTGGCCACCAAGATCGTGTGATATCACACCGTTAGACTTTTTCCTGTGGGGATATGTAAAGTCTAAAGTTTTTGCGGACAAATCCGCTTCGATTTAGGCCTTGGAGCAAAACATCACGCGTGTCATTCGCCAGTTACTAGTCGAAATGCTCGACCGAGTCATCGAAAATTGGACTCAACGGATGGACCATCTGACACGTAGCCGCGGCCAACATTTGATAGACAAAATCTTCAAAAAGTAATGCCAAAGAATGTTTTTTCAAATGATAATAAACATTCCCCATTCAATTTGATTTTTCTCTGTTTTTTCTTTAAAAAAGTAGGGAACCTCGAAACGGATCACGCTAATCTCTAAATTTTTAAATTTGGCTTATATGGACGGGACCACGCCCATTGGTCCGATCCCGCCCATTTTTGGTACGATCAAGTATTTTACTTACAAAAGCATACACAAAAAATTTCAGCACAATCTAGAGATTTAAATTTAAATTTATTTTTCTTTCCAGACCTAAGACTACATTCTGTGAAAATTTCGTGAAGATCAGTTGAGCGGTTTAGACGTTACACGGAACAACAAACAAACACAAATTCATTTTTATCCCTCACCTTAGAGAGGAGGGTATATATCATTTGCTACGAGCCAAAAGTGTAACACATCGAAGGAGTGACCCAAGACCGTAAGTATATTCGGCGGAAATCCGGTTTGGGTTATTTTAAGTCATTTGAGCAATGTCCATCCGTCTGTATGTCTTTTTTTTTGCTCTGGAGGTGTGAAATCTTCGAAAGATACATTCAGTCCGTACTGAATGCCTGTACGATTCTTACGTATTAAACACACCCCCAGTATACGTCACTACAACCCACGGGACTGCCAATTGGTATTACTTCGTGGGGTTGGTAAGCCTAGTACGGCTGTTCATCGTTATTCACCTCAGTTGTTGAACCATTTTC
This sequence comes from Eudasyphora cyanicolor, assembly GCA_963930755.1. Taxonomy (NCBI): domain Eukaryota; kingdom Metazoa; phylum Arthropoda; class Insecta; order Diptera; family Muscidae; genus Eudasyphora; species Eudasyphora cyanicolor. Next base: position 57,584,864 of record OZ005735.1, read on the forward strand.
TAGCGAGGATTTGCGCAAAACTTCGGCTTCTCGGAGTGCCATTTGTGTTCTCTCTATGTACTTATTTACCGCTTCCCACTTATCTTGAGATCTCAGCATTATAGGTATTATATTCTCCGCTTTTATACGATCGCCTAGATACGACTCAAGAATATCTCGTTCTCTTGCAAAGCGGGGGCAGTGAAACACTACATGCTCTGCACTTTCGTCTTCAGCTTGGCATTCTGGGCATCTGGGTGAGTTGTCGAGCCCAAAACGGTACAAATATTTTCTGTAGCCTCCGTGTCCTGTAAGGAATTGTGTTAGACTATACATAGTTTACTTCGCCATGTCTGCGTCGCAGCCACACGTCGATTTGTGGTATCAGCCGAAAAGTCCATCGTCCTTTTGGAGAATTTTCCCACCTTGTTTGCCAACTGCGTAGTGCGTTATCTCTTTCGGAGATTCTTATAGCATTTTTGCCTGCTGTTGGATTTTCTGTTGACTCTATATAAATGTTTGAGTACTCTCTAGCCATAATATCGATTGGCATGATTCCCGCTACAACGCTTGCTCCATCGCCGGATATTTTACGATATCCACTGCAGACTCTTAGGCAGCTACGCCTAGAAATCGACATAATTTCTTTCTTTGATATGTTACTTAATGATTTCTCCCATACAGGAGCTCCGTACAGCAACGTTGAGTTATATACATGTGAGATTAGAGCTCTGCGGCTTTGTCGTGGTCCACCAACGTTTGTCATCATTCGGGATAGCGCATGCGTAACATCAGCTGATTTTTTACCTGCGTAATCTATATGTTTCTTGAAGTTTAGACGGTCGTCTAAATATATGCCTAGATACTTTATGGCATCCGATGATTTTATTGTCGTTTCGCCTACTTTGATTTCCAAGCTTTCCCTCTTTTTCCTTCCACTAATGAGTACAAGTTCCGTCTTTTGCTCAGCTAGTTGCAGATTAATTGACGTTAACCATCTCTTTATTTATCTAATTGTTTCGTTTGCATATATCTGCACTTCATCTAGGTGTCTGGCTTGGACAGTTATAGCAATATCGTCGGCGAGGCAAACAATGTCTGCCTCTTCTGGAATTTTCAGTTCGAAAATGTCGTTGTACATTATATTCCACAACATTGGGCCAAGGACTGAACCTTGAGGAACTCCCGACGTGACCCCTTATGTTTTTATACCACTATCTGTTTCTACACTCAGAATTCTATTTGTGAAATAGTCTTTGATGATGTTGATCAGGTAATCTGATACCATAGATTTCCTCAGGGATAGGACGATATGTTTCCATCCGCCGGAATTGAATGCATTTTTTATATCGAGCGTTATAACAGCACAGTATTTTCAACCTTTGATCTTCCCCTTCCGGTTTGTAACAAGACTGATAGCGTCGATAGTTGACTTAGCTTTCCGGAAGCCGAATTGTCTGTCGGAAATTCCATTGTTCCTAACAATGACTTCTAGAAGTCTATTATATATGATGCGCTCTAGACATTTGCCAATAGTATCCAATAGGCAGATTGGTCTGTACGATCAAGGATCTCCCAATACTTTACCAGGTTTAGGTATCAGGATCAGTTTTGCATTTTCCACTTATCTGGAAAAAGGCCGTTCTCCAGGCTCTTCTGAAAGAGTCGCGCAAAGATTGCTGGTCTAGCTTTTATTGCATGTTTGAGCGCTACGTTTGGGATGTAGTCGGGTACCGGGGCTTTATTTTCTCCAATTTTCTGACATAGGTTTACCATCACTAGCTGAGTCGATTTAACCATGTCTGTCCGTCCGTCTGTCCATGTTAAGTTGTTCGTCGACTACAGGTCGCAATTTCACTCCGATCGTTCTGAAATTTTGCACTTTGGAGTATTTCGCAGCTGTGAAGATCCCTATTGAATTTGGTTGAAATCGGTTCATATTTAGATATAGCTCCCATATATATCTTTCGTCCGATTTGACCCTTTAGTCCTATAGAAGCTGTATTTTACATCCAATCGTTTTGAAATTTAGAATGGTAGAGTTTCCTGATCCATGGACCAACATTGCCGAATTTGAAAAAAATCGGTTAAGATTTAGCTATAGCTCCCATATATATGATTCGTCCGATTTGGCCCTTATGCGCTAAAGAAGCTGTATCTAACGTCCAATTGTTGTGTAATTTAGCATTGTAGAGTTTTTTCATCCATGGACGAACATTGCCGAATTTGCAGAAAATCGGTTGAGATTTAGCTACAGCTCCCATATATATGTTTCGTCAGATTTGGCTCTTTAGTCCTGTAGAATCTGTATTTTACATCCATGTATTTTGAAATTTAGTATGATAGAGTTTAGAGATAAATTAAATTAGAAAATTTATATTTCAGTGTTATTCAATATAACGAGAGTGGTGTTGGGTATTATATAGTCGGCCCCGCCCGACTTTAGCCTTTCCTTACTGGTTTTTTAATACCTTCTATACTACTTACTCGAATCTTCTGAAATTTTACACCTAGTATTAGTTTGTTAGTCGCTTTTTTGGTACCTCCCACACAAATGGATAATTTTGCACCAAAAGTTAACTGCTTATGGCTTTAATATCAGTTCATACAAATACTTGAAATTTTGTACAGTGTAATGCTTTTACAGTACCTAGAGTCTAGAGAAAAGTGACCGTTATTGGCACGCCCATTTTCGTACCTTCCACACAAATGGACCATTTTACACCACATGTAAACAGCTTTTAAGTTTAATGCCAGTACATACTTTAAATTTATTAAATGCAATTTAAATTGATAATAATTTAATTAAAACAAAAAAAAAACAAATTTATGAATATTTTTTGGGACTCAAGGTGAGGGGATTCATAAGTCGGTTTACCCGACTGAACTTTCTTACTTGTTATATATTTAGATTATTCTAAATTTGAAAAAATTATTGGGATAACCAAAAAACGATTATTTGTAAACGATTTTTTCTGTTATAGTACGAGTAACCAATAATAATCGTTGCAATAATAATCTTTGTTCGATTGATACAATTTCTGTATAATGAAAATTTAAAAGTAGTTACCCCTACTAACCGAGTATCATTGAAAAAAACAGTCTTAAATCGATTGCTGCAACCATCGATTTAGTTAAAAGCATTTTCAGTTGGTCGTATCCGTGTTATTATTGTTGTTTAATCTACTTATATATAAATACAACCGGCACACGGTGTATGCAATAGACTTTTTGTTTCTAGTACTATTTTTTTATTGTTACTATCGAATTCCAACCAATTATTTTCGTGGGTGTACAAAGGTCCTCTAGATTTAACTTCGTAACGCCACAAAAACCTTAAATTTGAACGAATTAAGCTGAAATTTAGTATAACAAGTTTATTTGTAGCCGAAACCATTTGCATGCGATCCATGATGGAGGGTATATGTATAAGATTCGCACCTTACCCGTCTTTACTTGTTTAATTCTGCTTCACAATTACCATGATGTAAGTGGTTAGGCTTTTAAAACGAACGACAGCTTTGGGTATGTATTCAATGTGTCCGGTCGTAAAAATGTCAAGCTCACAGCAGTGAGAACGGACTGTCGGATCAAATGGGGATAACAGGCAATTTTCCTATTTTCTCCTGTTGATTGATCGCTTTTGCGAGATAACACCTGGGATGTTATTAGTAAACAAACTGTTTACTAATAACATTAATAAACAAACTATTTACTAATAAAAAACAAGAAATCAGAAAAATCCCTTCGCTCTAGGGATAAAATGATTGAATCACTTTATATGGTATCTAAGCTATTGAATTCCAATAATAGAAGTTTAAGAAATATATAGCACTGACTAATGTACATAAATTCGATATGTGCATATAATTTTTCTGAGCGGATATGTTAAACAAACGACAAGTTGCACGTTTCTTCTCTTTTTTCAATGTTTACTGTGGTTCTAATTTTATCTTCCCAAATGCAACACGAACGGCAAAATGGCCGAATTTAAAGTACTTAGTATGCAAGGAACCTCGTAGATGCTTCAAAATAACATTTTCTTTCCAGATCAATGGTAGAAACAGTAACCAATAATTGAACAAAGCGTCATGTAACCGACAACACAAGGCTTAATTACCCTATTGGCATCACATACATATGGCGCCGACCTTACATACATATATAAACTGAACTATGAAACCTATTTGACAACCACCGGTTTTGTGAAGCACGTTTTCCTAACCCATCGGAAATCGAATGAGCAAGCAATGATAACACTGTGCAACAGTGAAAAAAATACACGGACTTGACAGTATAGGTTCGATTCTACTATCAAAGGGTAGTATAACCCTATACTCGGTTTGGCGAAATTGGTGACCAATTTTTTTTTATGGGCCTCCAAAGTTTCTGAAAATTAGTGGGCGCCTCGAAAAAGGTGTCATCAGCTTTTGACCAACAACTAAATCATACTTTGTGATACAGCTTAACTATATTTGGCAATAATGTAGCTAAGAAAATGCTGAACAAAGTTTCTTAAAATTTTTTGCGAAAACAATTTTTTTCCGGTACTTTTTTTTGAAAAAGTATAGGAAAAAAATATTTTGTTTACCTTTTTCAGCATAACTTTCAGGGGCTCTTAATTTTTCGCTAACAATGTTTGGCAAAATTGTAGCCAACGTAAATCTGAACAACTCTTGTGAACATATCAATGCAATCTGAATGTGTCTAGGTACCCTAAATCGCTCAAAAAACCACATTGTACCCCAAAAATTTAAGTATTTCACTGTTATGTAACAAAAATATATTTTTTGGTATAGGGTATGTTCAGCTACTTTATAGAAAATATTAAGGTCAATATTTTTGTGAAACATATTAACCCTCTAGCTCCCCCACATAACTGTAATTTTTGGCCCCATTTTAACAAATCGTAAAAAACACCCCTTAAAATGGGGTGGGCGGGGATGAAATGTTCTACAAAAATGTTGGCCATAAAATTTTACTATATGTGTCAGAACACACCAAAGCCCAAAACTTAACACAAAAACCAAAAAAACGGCCAAATTGCTGTCAAAAACTATCTTTACTGGTATGGTTACTGCTTCGACCACTATTTCGTATTACTAACATTTCTGCACGATCAGTAATTTGACCTTTTTTCGGTGTTTGTGTTAATTTTTTAGCTTTGGTTTGTTCTGACACATATAGTAAAATTTTATGGCCGACATTTTTGTAGAACATTTCATCCCCGCCCACCCCATTTTAAGGGGTGTTTTTTACGATTTGTTAAAATGGGGCCAAAAATTACAGTTATGTGGGGGAGCAAGAGGGTTAATATGTTCCACAAAAATATCGGGCTTAATATTTTCTATAAAGTAGCTGAACATACCCTATACCAAAAAAATATATTTTTGTTACATAACAGTGAAATACTTACATATTTGGGGTACAATGTGGGTTTTTGAGCGATTTAGGGTACCTAGATACATTCAGATTGTATTGATATGTTGACAAGTGTTGTTCAGATTTACGTTGGCTACAATTTTGCCAAACATTGTTAGCGAAAAATTAAGAGCCCCTGAAAGTTATGCTGAAAAAAGTAAAAAAAAATATTTTTTTCCTATACTTTTTCAAAAAAAAGTAACGGAAAAATAATTGTTTTCGCAAAAAATTTTAAGAAACTTTGTTCAGCATTTTCTTAGCTACATTATTGCCAAATATAGTTAAGCTGTATCACCAAGTCTGAATTAGTTTTTGGTCAAAAGCTGATGACACCTTTTTCGAGGGGCCCACTGATTTTCAGAAACTTTGGAGGCCCATAAAAAAAAATCGGTCACCAATTTCGCCAAACCGAGTATAGGGTTATACTACCCTTTGATAGTAGAATCGAACCTATACTGTCAAGTTCGTGTATTTTTCAAAAAGTGTTCATTTGTTGCATAGTGTAATTACATTTTGGAGGCAAGCAACTCTGAAGGATCCTTCGTATTTTACCCCATGTACCTAGATTTAGCAATGTAATCTATTTAACCTGCAACTATTCAGATTTCTCCGTGTGTTTGTTGGGAAACAATGGTGGAGGATATTATGCAGTCGAGCTATTTCTATTTTAGTAAATTTTAAATTCAGGTAGAATTCGTGTTAATAAAGGGAGAAAATATGAATTCGAATTTTGTTGGTTGTTTCCCGATGCATCGTTAGCAGGAGTTGAGTTATTGGCGCTTGGTAAAAAATGTTACACAAATTTGATAGTAGGGCATTTGGAACAATTATGTAGAAAAACATTTTATTATTTAATCAAAATCAATTCAAGACCATTACGCGTCCTTTGCCTCAGACATGCAGGTCACAGTTCTTTAGTGTGTATGAACAAGTAAAAGTGTTAAGTTCGGCCTGGCCGAATCTTATATACCCTCCACCATGGATAGCATGTGAATGGTTTCGGGCACAAATAAAGTCATATTACAAAATTTCTGCACGATTCGTTCAAATTTGTGGTTTTTGTTGCGTTAAGAAATCAAATCTAGAGGGACCTTTGTATGGGGACCTTTGGCTACCGTTGTTCGTGTGAGGGTGCGGGTATAAATTAACCCTAGTTACCAATTTTCAGCCCGATCAGTTGACATTTGTGATCTCTATTGTGATCTCTATTTGTGATCTGTCAAATGGACAGATGCTATACATTTTAGCCACCTAGGTCTATTTTCGTAATTTTTTTGTTCGACTGGTAACTCCTTAAGCTTTTCGCCTGTTTTTATTTAAATAAAATCGGATCAGCAGTTATTGAGGAATTCAAGGCCAAAGTTGAACTTTTGAATTGTTTTAAAATTTAGCATGGAAATGTGGGGTTTTGTTTTGTTGTAATCTTCTTTTAAGAATGTTATACGTTGATAAATAAACCATTTTAATAATAAATTTTGTAAAACTAAAAAAAAAATTTTTTTTCGACAAAAATTTTTTCGCGATATTTAAAAAGACACCTTGCAAAGCAATATATTGTATTTGAACAACATTAAGGGAAATAATTTATTTTTTACTTACATATATACATGTATATGTAAATAATAATTTTTATTCTTTCGGTTAAAAAATTGCCTGCAAATATTTCATATTTTGTTCCGTATTATTTCTGTCCTCTAGCAGCCCACTTGCATCTTCATCTAAGTCCCGATGTTCTACTTTCCATTGATTTCGAATGCTGGAGATGAGGGAATCTAACGTTGCCAACAAAATATTAAATAGATCTTCGTTTGTACAATTTCGAGATATTTTTCTGGTATTGTGCTCTCTATAAAACCTGTAATATTTTTTCCTGGGCTTCCTCTGAAAGATCTCCGATTGGTACGAAATGATGCTTAATGACATCTCCTCCATGATAAAGAATTTTGTGAACTGTTGCAGACATATTTCTCCATGAATATTTGGTATTATATATTCGTGCAGTTTCCTTGTTATATTCATTAAATTTTTTAGCATCAATTTGTTTATGGCACGCAAGTACATTGATAATTGTTTTAAATCTTAAAATGAGATTTATATTAACACCAGTTATTTCAGATGCTTTTTCAGGATCAGAAAAGAACTTTCTTGTTGTATTCCCATCATTGGTATTGTCGATCCTTGTTTTGGTTGGTCCATAATCAACACACATTAGAGAAATTCATCCTGAACATGTTTCTTTTTAAAATTTCTTAAATCCTTGTTGGTGTCATTGTTTCTTATAGATCCTGTAGGTCAAAAATCCAAATCATAACTGATTTAAGTATGTATTCCATAAATCGTATTCTAGTATTTAGTGGCGATAATCCAAATTCATATGCATCAGTATTATATACTTGGTTTAACTTGCTTGATGTTGATTGACATATAATGCAGCTGTCATCGTTAGCACTAATTGGTAGTTACTTCAATTGTCTGGCCATCAATTTCTACTTCTAATGGCTCCAGTCTTGTAATTTGGGTTCTTATATCATTGACTTCTTTTTTAATAGTTGCATGAGTTTCTTTTTTAAATTCAAATTTGAATGGTCTGCAGTATTTCTTACATTTCTTAGATGTATAGTGCAGAGTACGGAAAAAAAACATTAAGGAACGGTTCCTTAGCGTTCTGTACCGTTCCTTCGTCGCGAACGGAACAGTATCGCAACCCTTACAAGAGAACAGAATACACTAACATTTTTTTTAGTGTTACTGTTCGCGAACCGTAAAAGAATAGTATCACTACGTCGTAGTGATACTGTTCTTTTGAGCAGTTCACTAACAGTATCACTACGTTTAGCGTTCCGTTCTTTTTTATATTCGATACCACAGGTCGCAAATATGAAGCAATCTTAATGAAAAGTAGTACAGAGGCATTTCTTAACCCAGGGATGATCCCTATTTAAAATGGGGCATTTCGTCCATACTTTGATATAGCCCCCATACGAAGGTCCCTTTCGATAAGACATATTTGCGCTCTAGAGAGCGAATTTTTTAACCGATCATACCGAAATTTTAATATGTGTTCATTCTATTACATTCAATCATGCCTTATGAAAATGATTCATATCGGTCCATATTTTGATACAGCCCCAATACAAAGCACCCATTCGACAAGACATATTTACGCTATAGAGGACGCATTTTTTATCCGATCATTCCGAATTTTAACTATGTGTGCTTTCTATTGCATTTAATCATGTCTAGTGAAAATGGGGCATATCGGTCCATACTTTGATATAGCCCCATACGAAGGTCCCTTTCAATAAGACATATTTACGCTTAAGAGAGCGCATTTTTTAACCGATCATGCCGAAATTTTAATATGTGTTCATTCTATTGCATTCTAGTTAAAATAATGCATATCGGTTAATAAATGCGCCTCAGAGCGTGAATATGTCTTATCCATAGTACCTTTGTATGGGGGATATATCAAAATATGGATAGATATGCCTCATTTCCACAAGACATGATTAAATGCAATAGAAAGCACACATATTTAAATTTCGGCATGCTCGTAAAAAAATTAGCCCTTTATAACGTAAGTATGTCTAATCGAAAGGGACCTATGTACGAACCGTACGTTATTGTAGTGATACCGTTCGTCGTGTTCTAAGAACGGTACGTTATCGTAGTGGTACCGTTCGCGAACAGTAACACTAAAAAAATAAATAACGATAGTGTTCTCTGAAGGAACCGTTCCTATAACGTACTGTTTTTTCTGAACACTGGTATAGTGTTATACTCTGTTCAAAAGTAGCATAAACATCGGTAAAATAAAATAAGGACAAACAATTAAAAAAGGGTAAGCTGTCATAAATATGGTAAATATGTCATAGTACACAACTTGGCTTGGTGTACCTACAACAAAATAAAATAAAATAAAACCAGTAAGGAAAGGCAGAAAGTCGGGCGGGGCCGACTATATAATACCCTACACCTCCCTAACAATGCAATAAGGGTCATTGCCATAATAATTTGGAATAATTGGTAAATGGGAAGAAACATATTATCTAATTCTGAAACGATAACCGCTAAATTAAGCAATATTCGTTCCTAAATTGAGAAGCATCTTTCTGGAAAATTTTAATGATCGGAAGTAAAATACAACTACTATAGCGGTTTGATACCAAATCAGGATGAACATATATATGGAGCTTTAATATAAATCTGAACCGATCTTCCCTGAATACTTACTCATGTAAAAAGACCTCCTTCTGTCGAATTTCGTACTGATCGGATATAAAATACAGTCTCCACAGCGCTTACATGTCAAATCGGGGGTAACATATATATGGGAGCTATATCTAAATCTGAACCGATTTACTCCGAATTTGGCAGTATTCTTTCATGTAATAAGAAACCTTTTTCTGCCGAATTTCGCACTGATCGGATATAAAATACAGTTTTTACAGCGCTTACATGTCAAATCGGGGGAAACATATATATGGGGGCTATATCTAAATCTGAACCGATTTTCTCCGAATTTAGCAGTATTCCTTCATGTAATAAGAAACCTCTCCTTGCCGAATTTCGCACTGATCGGATATAAAATAACATTTTTACAGCGCTTACATGTCAAATCGGGGGTAACGTATATATGGGGGCTATATCTAAATCTGAACCGATTTCTTCCAAATTTAACAGTGTTCATCCATATAATAAGAAACCTCTTTCTGCCGAATTTCATACTGATCGGATATAAAATAAAGTTTTTACAGCGCTTACATGTCAAATCGGGGGTAACATATATATGGGGGCTATATCTAAATCTGAACCGATTTTAACCAAATTCAATAGGGATCGTCCTTGGGCCAAACAAATGATATGTGTAAAGTTTCGTCGAGATCGGACCTTAATTGCGACCTGTACTTTGATTACAAGAATACATGCACAGACGGACAGACAGACAGACGGACAGCCGGACATAGCTAATTCAACTCAGAAAGTGATTCTAAGTCGATCGGTATAATAAACGATGGGTCTATTTTCTCTCCTTTTGGATGTTACAAACAAATGCACAAAGTTATAATACCCTGTACCACAATGTGGTGTAGGGTATAAAGAACAATCAAATTTTTCCCGAGTAATTTTATTAAAATTAAAAAAGTGTTCTACAGGCTGGTCGGGTAGGTACAAACGTATATATAGGCTTAACGAGGACACTTTCGTCTGGTACCAAAATCTTCTTGAAGTATCTTGATTTTACAAAATATATAGTACCTGGGGAAATATGTTATAACAAACCACGTGTAAACAGTACAGTAATACTTTTGGCAATTTCTCAAAGAGTACTACCCTACCTACGTAACAAATAAAAATGATCCCTCTATTTGTTTTCAGCAGCACACCACGCCCACAATAATAAATATTTTGATCTAATTTTTTGGCTACCCTAGTAGCCAAAAAATAATAAATATTTTGATCCAAAATGATTCATTACATTTAATGTTAAAGCATATAATGTGTGTAACAGTATTTAAGTCCCCACTAAGTGTATTACTAATACTTTAAATTGGCTCCATCTCCTGTTTTGAGTCGCAGCGTCCTTTTCTATCTCGTGGAGCGTGGTCGCACTGGTCGTCTTTTTTATACCCTCCACCATAGGACGGGGGGTATATTCATTTTGTCACTCCGTTTTTAACACCTCTAAATATTGATCTGAGACCCCATAAAGTATATATATTCTTAATCGTCGTAAAATTCTAAGACGATTTAGCCATGTCCGTCTGTCCGTCCGTCCGTCTGTCCGTCCGTCCGTCCGTCCGTCTATGGTAATCAGTAGTTTCAGGTTATTTGGGATTGCAAATGGGCCATATCGGTCAATGTTTTGATATAGCTCTAATGTATAGCATCTTACTTATTGTGATTCCTACTGTTCTCATCTACTATACATATACTAAATTTTTATACCCTCCACCATAGGAAGGGGGGGGGGGGGGGAATATTCATTTTGTCACTCCGTTTGTAACACCTCTAAATATTGATCTGAGACCCCATAAAGTATATATATTCTTAATCGTCGTAAAATTCTAAGACGATTTAGCCATGTCCGTCCGTCCGTCTCTTGTAATCACGCTACAATCTATAATACTTGAGCTAGGTACTTGGTATAGATAAGTATAAGTATAATTTACTTATTTTGAAGACTAAGGACGTCTTTGGAGAAATTCTTTAATTTTATGAAAATTTTTTTCAGTGTAGATAACTAATTACCTATTGTATTTAGAACATTTTGTCCGTAATGTTTTCGACAGCTTTTTCTTCAATCTTTAGAAAAAAAGAATAGATAAAACTGCTGAAGACGTAGATTCGTAATAAGATGACATTTTTTGCAGCAAATCGCAATTTTAGGCGCACAGTCTGCCAAAACGGTTGGCAAAAAGGTTACATATGACACAGTGGGAAAAATGGGTTAAATGTGGTACAGTGTGCCAAAAAAGGCTTAATATTGGCCCATGTTAAAATGTTAGACATTGCAACATAAACTAGAGATAAGAAGCGTTTCTTCGAAACCCGATATTTTGCCCTACAGTAGAGATATTGAGAAATGGCAAATGCCACTAAATTGGTAGTTTAAAGTTTGTATGGTCCAATGTCATTTATATCCGATCCGGCTGGAATTCGGTAAGTGATAATTTGTTTGGACCCATTCCATTTGCATTTCTTCCTAACCATCCTTCCTACAAATTATTAATAAATTAAATCACACTTGAATTACGCCATACAAAATCATAATTTTTCAAACCGACATTAAACTATCCGTGGAAACTTCATTTCTCTTTAAATTTTTTCCTCTTTTTCGTTTTTTCTAATGTGAAGAAGGTATCAGCTACATATTTCACAACCATATTTCTTCGTATGCAGCATAGGAAATGAAGAAGCAGACTTTTCTGACAAAACAGAAAAACAAGTTGAAACAGTTCCCGGAATGACAGGTAACATGTGAGCTTGTCCCTTTCAACACAAATCACGCGCGTTTTCCTTCCTCAAACTGACAATAAAGCACACAATCGCTGGTACTTCTTACATATTAAGTGGCACATCCTAACTTTGAAGGTCTGAAGCTCATAAACAAACAAAAAACAGAAAAAAATCGTTGATGAATATGTATGTACTCGTATGTATGTATATATGTTTATATGGATGCTGTGATACGTGAGTCGTTCTACAAGTTGGTATGAACTTGAGGATGACTAAAAAGACATTGATGCCTTACCTTTTAAAAATAACCACTGTCGGATTAAGAGAAACATTCTTTAAAAAAATATTATTATTTTTTAACTTTAATGTAGATGAGTTGTTTAACATTTGTTAACGAGGGTTGTTTAATGGAGTTCCAGCTATGTGCAATATACTTGCTATAGTCATACATTTGACAAAAGTTGAAATACAAAAGTTTGATTAGAAATGTATTATATTCAAGAAAACGTGGACACAAAACGATTTTTGTGCTACCCATAAGAAGGGAAATAAATCCTTAGCTTAATATATCGATCAACCTAGAATGATTTTTGAGTCTGTTTAGAGAAGCCCGTGAATGAAAATAGTAAGAGTTAAAGGTGGAAGTTAACACGCCCAAATAGGAACCCAGTTATTTTCGCTAAACTAAATTTTGATAACTAAAATATGACCGCAAATGACCCTTGCACATGTTTAATAGTGATCTACTTGAAGTCATAGTTCAGAGCTTCTCAGCCGTTTCGGCACTACGGTTCCCTTTTTTGACAGGGTGCCATGACTACTATGATGTTGGGGACTCACCTGCTTAGGTTTACATATAGGTTAGGGTGGCAGCCGGTGTTAAAAGCACACATAGACCAATTGCCTGTAATGGAAACCAACCTGTTTGATACACAAAGGTATCGATAGTACCAATATCAGAACCGGCAATATTCGTCAAACTTCCTACAAAGGCCGATCCCTATGTCGTATTCTCAATGCGGGGCAGTAACAAAGCAGCTGATCAATGCTCTACACTTCCTCCTTATTACCATAGCTTCTGCAAAATTAAAAGAACTCATTTTCTAACATGCTGGTGCGTTCGCCAATCAGGAAATGTCCCTCTATAACTGACACTAACAACTACAGTCTTTTTCTCTCTAATGCGAGGATATATGTTGACCTTTTTAGGTCGTACCTTTGCCATATTTTAGAGGTTCTAGCTACCCTATAGTCTAATTCTGTCCATCTCTAACTGGACTACCTTCTGACTAAGCCAAAGCTTACATTTGGACATTGGCGAACCCATATATGAAAATTCTTCCGGAATTTGTAATATCGCCCTTATCCTAGCATCGACTTCACAGTTTCCTGGGATATCCCTGTGCTCAGATACCAACATTACGTTTACGTTAAACTTTTTACACATTTCGTTAAGAGATCTGGGCAGTCGAGGACTGTTTTTTTTAATTTAGGGATTTGGCCTCCAGAGAATTGTTAGCAGCTTGGCTGTCCGAGTAAATTACAGCGCCAGTGTTGGTTACTGTGTTGCGACTCAGCCACATGGCGACTTCCCTTATTGCCATTATTTCGGCTTGATAGACACTGCAGGTATCTGGTAGTCTGTGAGCTATATCCAGACTAAGTTCTTTACAGTGTACTCCGAAGCCAAACTTTGTAACGAACCGCTTCATCACAGACAATATACCTTTCTCTCCAATGCTACCTATAATTCCGACTGTGCTCAGGGCTAATGTAACAAAGAGTCTGAGGGGCATTACATAGCCTAAATGGCATCCTAATAAACTGATGAAGGGGGCGGCTTGGTAGAGTAAATGCTGTTTTCTGCCTTGAGCTCTCTTCTAGCCTAATTCGCCAAAATGCGTCTTTTAGATACATTTTTAATATGCAGTATACTGTGGGTGCCTCGACAACAGTCCATCTATATTGGGCATTGGATATGTCCTTCTCCGCCACAGCATTCAATCTTCCACTGTCCAGACGCATCCAGACCTTCCCTGGTTTGACAACCACAACGGTAGGGAAGACCATGAGGATCTTGGAGCCTTCTCAGTGACACCTAGCGATACCATGTATCGATGCGATGTTCTAATAAAGACGTACATCTAATCCCTAAGGCAGCAATCACAGAATTAAGCCTAACGCGTTCCTGCGCCGTAAATTTAATGTTATCTGGGTCTTTCTCGTTTACACCAACTTGTCCTACGCAAGGTAAACTAATACTGAGCCCATAATATTCCCATAAATCATATCCGTAAATCAACGCCCCTTGGTTTGTGTCCAACAAAACTATCCATAACGACCTAGACATACCGATGGTGAAGGATGAAATAAACCGATTTAGCTCCAGATACATTGAAAGACTAAGCAGTCATACCAACCCGTTAGCTATATCGCTATTAGATGACACTCACGAAGTCAGAAGATTAAAACGACATCATATACTAGACCTACCTTTCCGGAGATAGAAAAATTACATTTATTATTTTTCCATTTATACATTTTCATTTATACTTAACATTAATCAATAGAAACAAATAGTAACAAAAATAGAATGATATATAATTATACTGCTAATAAATAACAACTTTCAATAGTACTGCAAATACCGATCTCGATCTCTGTAAATCTGTTATATTGTAAAATATCATACCATTTGCTTATTATCCTTCAATGGATAGATTGTAAATAAAATGTAAATAAAAAAAAAAATATCCGTAAATCAAATATTGATGTATAAATGATACCACTAGAAACTCAAAAGGCAAACATTTGTTCTGAAATGATACTTCAATTTTCACAGACCTCATAACACATTGCCTTTGTCCGTCCGCTATCTTTACGTTACCCCGACATTTATGAAAGGAGTCCCTACTCTGAACATTGTCCGCTAATGATCCGCCTATGACACTCTTGTTGGCTCCGCCTCTTGAACTGCATCATCAACAACTTCGTTTTTAACGGCTACTTTGCTATTTCCACAATTCTGAATTTGTTTACCCTGACGTCCTTCATCAGAGTATCTTTCATGAATTTGTCATGTTTCCTGACTGCCTTTCTTAACTGAGATATACTATCTATCTCTAGATGCAACAGTTCATGTCTAATCTTAGATCTTAGATTTCTCATGACTATCTCACAAAGTTCCGAATCCCGTATAGGGCCCTTCAATCTATCTGTTATGGTTGTGATGATATCCAAAAATTCAGCAATGTTTTCGTTTGTCTTTTTTTCCGTTTTCTAATCTCATCTAATTTGTCAAAGTCGCTGCAATCATCCTTGTACTGATTACTCAGTGCGATTTTCAAAGATTCCCATAAGATATCATCATGATTCCTGCGATACCTCCAATACCATTCAAGAGCTTTCCCTCCAAAATGGCTGCTGAGAATAGAATATAAGTCACCTCTCAACTTATTAGTCGTCTGTACATTGACGCGGTAAATGAATTCATTTACGGTCATATTATCCGAATGTCCAGACATTTTCAACCTATTCCTAATAATATTTAATGCCTTCTGCGTATTATAAGATTCCTGATCCTGGGAAATATGTGCCCTTTGTGAATGTATTGGTGAGTCCTCTACAGGGGTATTTGTGCGTCCATTAGAATTCACACTGGTCATTTCCTCTCGAAAATTAGATAGCGACTGGCTGGTCATTGATCGAAATCTACTTTCCTCAGAAATGGATTGTTCTACATTCGATCTATCATTATTTCTCCTTGTCTGGGATCTGGTAACAACCATGTCTCATGCACGACCGTTATTGGTGTTGGAACTTTAAATCAAGCTTCGAACCATCCGTATAGAAGTGGAGATGGTTTCTATTACCTGGTATTCTGCCAACCCATTAATCTCTGGCAGGTATCTTAGTGGTAACGTTCCTCTCGAAGGTGTACGTCGTCGGTCTATAGTACCCTCGGCCAGTTTTCATTGTACTAAACCGTGATATCTTCATGCAGCCTAAGTTCTTGCAACTTCACAATGAATGACAGTTTAATCTTAATGCCGCCCTTGTTACAACTTTTCTAGCTACAATATCAGTCGGCAGTAGATAAACTTAAATTAAAACATAAATGGCAAAATTTCAGCCAAATCAGTTGTTCAGTATGACTTCTCGAAGCAAAGAACTCAAATCGGAATGTACAGTTGTATGGGCGCTATATCCAAAGGCAGATTGGGCCCATTTTCCGGGGAATAGTTGAGAAAAGTTTTCCAAAGATCATAAATTCACACCTGTGAGGCAGCTAATCTGCCACGATATGAGGTGAAATAGTCAAAATGCCTCCTCATACTGGAGAGGAAAAAACTGTCTACTTAAGTGTTAGCTCTGACAGGACACTGCTTTATCGGAGAATACACCAAGAGATTGGTAATTGAGTCCAATGACCAATGCTGAAGCTGTGAAGATGAGGAAGAAGTGTAGGATATTGGATACCTGGATTAAATAAACGACGTCTGGATATACTGGGGTCAGACTTTCGAGGAAGTCTTACAGATCTGGCAGATACAGGTATTCCTACTTTTTATAACTTTGTGTATCGTACAGGGCGAAACTGGACCCGTGGAAGCACTAGGGGCCTAAGTTTATTTATTGTAGCTGTAACTCCGGCTACCACCAACCTAAGGGCATAATAAAATATAAACATCTAAATTTCAGCCGTATCGGTACACAATGGGTTTCTAGAAGGAGCAAAGGATATCGTACGATATATATATAAGCGCCATATTCAAACATTGACCTATTTGGCGCATTGTTCTACGAATAGTTAGGGCTATAATATAACACCGTTTTACCAGGCGCGAGAAGAAAAGAAATCCGAAGGTATATTTAAGGGGACATATAAAATCAAGGACCTACATATATTTTTTTATGGGGTATGTCCCTCACCCCTTAAATTATTTGTTCAAATTTTCGACTTCGAAAGTAATTCTGATTTTATGGATATCTTTGTACATGGATGTAAGATGTTGCTTAGACCTTATCTATATATGTATATAAAAAATAAAATGGTGTTCGTTGGTACGCGATGGACTCGAAAACGGCTGAACATATTTTGTTGAATTTTTGCATGAGGATATCATTTGGTGTGTGGAAGGTTCATAGCTATATTCGGTTCTGATTGGACAAAGGGGCGCGCCACCGCTAACACAACGTTAAACTTTAAAGTGGAATATTTCGGGTACTATTTGCATCAAAATTCTCGAAATTCGATATGTATGACCTTTGTACCAGGACACATCATGGAGCCAAAAACCGATATGATAGTTACAGTGGGCGTGGCTCCGCCCACACAACCTAAAGTTCAAATATGAAATATTTCGAATATTATTGGAGAAAAATTCTCGAAATTGGGTATGTGTGACCTTTGTGTCAGTACGCGTCATGTAGCAGAAAACAGGGTTGATAGGGACAGGAAAATTGCATAATATGAGAGCAGCTCAATCTGTCGTGATAGAGAACTGTTTTTCATAAGACTTACATATCGTCATCAGAAACGAAAAAGGGCATATCATCATGTTTGAAAATTTTACAGGAGAAGCAAAAAACTAAATAAAATGAAAAGTGTTGCCGTTAAAAAAACGTACTTTTCAGGATAATATCTAAACATAATGATGCATATATAAAATCACACAAACATGATTTATAACTTGTTTGTGAAAATTGCGTGAAATAGTATTTTTTAACTATGAAAAAAGAAATAATTTGTTGTTAAAAAATTCGCCATAAATTCGCCATTTTTAATATTACGCCGCTACAAATTTGTCAGGATGTGTATTTTGACGAAGGGTACCGAAATCCGTCAAAAACTGAGTTTCAATTTTTCTTGTTGTTACGCCCTTTTTCGTTTCTGATGACGATATGTCTCTAAATATTGTTAATCATAATTTTTAAACCCCAATACATCCGCAAATTTCTTGAATGATTATTTGTGAGTCACTAGAAATTTGTTAAATAAATAAATATCTGAAAACTGCGTTAATGAAATTATCCATTACAGAATTTCCATTGCATTAATGTAAACACAATAATGTATCCTTTACATTGATGCTATAAAGCTGTTCTCTTTCAGTGTACCATTCGTACATTCCATAATCCAACTGACATATCAAGACAGGCGTGAGGAAAGTAAATTTCTTCTTTGATTCCTTAGACGACAGGGCCTCGTTAGTGAAAAATATGTACCAAGTTCACCGAGTAACAGCAGATATGATTGATATTTGAGAAGGATACAGTATGTATACGCTTCACGTACTCTTTATACATACATATTCCAATAGCACTATTTGATGCTAGATATGATATACTTGACCTTTATGCCCATATTAATAAAAAGTTTTAGAAGGTTTATTTCCACTATTTTCAACGTTAAAATATCCTTTAAACCTTCCTTAACTTTTCATGAGTAAGGTTTAGTCTTAAAATAACTTTAAATTTGCCAATACATTCCAAGAAATAAATCTATTGGCCACATTTTTATTTAGGATATTTACGTTAAACGTCGAGTAAAACCAAATATTTACGCTTTGCTCTTTTAAGGCTATCCTAACCCTCGCCTTAGGCTTGAAAATTCTCGTCCTTTTTGTTCCTGTGGTCTTCCTATTAAATTTAATACTCATGGACCGGGAATCATCATTAATCATGTCTGGGATATTGTGTTTATTCTGCGTTCTGTATTCGTTATTATCAGGGACAATTGTACGTGTCACGATTTAGGATTCAAAAATAAACCATGGTTCCTTCGTCAGTTCCGTCTCAGTTCAGAGAATTCAAAACAATAAATAATGTTATTGTAAAATCATTACTCTCTGCAATAGACTTGACATTGAAATCAAAATCTAATAAGGATACAAATGCAGCTACTTTATAGAAGCAGCAGTAGAAATGAAGATATTTATTTAGTGATTTTATTTATATGGGTATATTGAACAATAACGAGAATAATATTTTCTCTGTAAGCTGGTCGTTTGATTTGGGTATGTTTCCAAAACATGCTCGGAATAAAAATTAAGGGACATTACATGAAAAAGATGTTTTAAAACAAGGAAAGAAAGCCTAAAGAAGTTAAAGATTCTCCACCGTTCTTGATATTTGACAAAAGCATTTAATAAAGTAAAACTATTAAAGAAAGAAAAAAATCCGACGGTACCGAATGTGTAATACCCTCCACCATTGTTTGCTAAGCAATGGACGGAGAAATATTTATGGGCCATTTCATATTCGTTATTATCAGGGACAATTCATATAATTTGTGCCAAACATATTCTGCTTGAAATATACAAGTGTTAAGGATACACCCTAAATATATTATATTTGTAACGCATAAGTTTTATGTTTGTCAGTAATTCAATGCAATATGGGTTGACAACAAATGACGACTTGGAATAAATTGAAATAACAAATTAGTGCTTTAAAAAAATGTTATTCTAAATTATGTTATTTTAAATTAAAAGATATAACTCGAAATCAATGAAAAATTAGAAATTAAATTCGAAAAATATTGAAAATCTTCTTTTAAAAAAAATATTTGGAGAAATAAAATAATAATTTTGTTTGTATATAAACACATATTTTATTTAACAAATAACTGCGATTTTGCCCCTTGTATACAGGGTGGCTGATATGTAATGCAACAAAGTAAAGCGCTTTATTTTTTTATTTTTTTTTAATTTTATCGTTCAAAAGCAAAAAATGTCGGAAATAACATAAAATTTTAGAAATAGTTTAGATTTGTTCGAATTGGCCACCTTTGGCACGAATTATGGCCTTCAAACGGCCGACAAAGCCATCACACGCTGCACGAAAGTGGCTCTGCGGTATTTTGGCCCATTCCCGGCGAAGCGCCGTCATGAGATGATCGATACTTTGGTATTTTTTAGTGCGAACCTTACTCTCTAAAATGCTTCAGGCGCAAAAGTCCAACGGATTGAGATCCGGAGATCTTGGTGGCCACTGTGCGGTAGAAATGAAGCGAGGAACCTCCCTTTTAAGCCATTCTTCGTTGACGCGTGCTGAGTGCGATGGTGCTGAGTCCTGTTGGAATGTCCATGGTCTGCGGCTGAAATGTTTGTCTGCCCAGGGCTTCAATACTGTCTTTATGACATTTTCCCGATAATATTCGGCATTTATTTTGACCCCATGGTCGATGAATACGAGCGGGGACCGACCATCGGCCGTTACGGCGGCCCACACCATTACCATCGGCGGCGCTTGAGTTCTGGTGGCCAATCGAAGGTGTAAGTTTTCAGCTGACCTCTTTGGCAAGTAAACCAGATCATTTTGTTTGTTCACAAACTGCTCAATTTGGAATGGCTTCTCATCGGAGAAAACCAAATTCGGTAACTAGCCACTTTCGTGCAAGCGAAGCAACTCCTTGGCTCTTTCAAGTCTAACTTTTTTTGTGCATCGGTGAGCTCTTGCACTTTTTGGAACTTCAATGGCTTTAGTCCAAGCTCATTTTTTAATATGTGTTGTATCCGTTCTCGCGATAACTTCAGCTCACGAGCAATTTTTCTACCACTGTGGCGTGGATTTCGATCAAATCTGGCCTTCACTTTTCGGATCATTTCTGGTGTTGTTACCTTTTTTTTCGTCCAGTTTTTGGACGCGATGCAACACTGCCAGTATCACGGTAACGAGCAATGGTACGAGAAACAAAAGATTTATTCACATTTAAATGCTGGAGGGCTCTAACAATAGCCATTTGTGTTTTTCCACCCAAATATAAGGCAATCACACTATCACGCTTGAATTCCATCACGAATAACTTTTTTCTGAATGCAATAGATCAAAATGCTTTTTTAAGCTTGTAAACAATAAAATGAACTGTCACTGAAATAAATCTGTCAGCTATCAGACTAACGGTTTAGAAATGATAGCAACCTGAAGTTGGTTGCAATACATACCAGTCACCCTGTATAAGTACATAGTTGAAGGTTAAATAGAGTATATTATAGATAGCATAGTGCTCTGTCCCATGATTAAAATTTTATTTTTCAAAAACAATATATATAACATCACAATAAAAAAACCAGTAAGGAAAGGCTAAAGTCGGGCGGGGCCGACTATATAATACCCTACACCACTCTCGTAATATTGAATAACTCTGATATATAAATTTTGTAATTAATGTATAAATTGTTTACATAAATTTACTTTTGGGACATTTTATACTTAAATAATACCCCGTACCACAGTGTGGTGTAGGGTATAAAAACGATTGGATCTAAAGAGCCAAATCGGATGAAACATATATATGGGAGCTATAGCTAAATCTTTACCGATTTTCTTCAAATTCGGCAATGTTGGTTCATGAATAAAGAAACTCTACCATTCTAAATTTCAAAACGATTGGATGTAAAATATAGCTTTTATAGAACTAAAGGGCCAAATCGGACGAGACATATATATGGGAGCTATAGCTAAATCTTAACCGATTTTCTTCAAATTCGGTAGTGTTGGTTCATGGATCAAGAAACTCTACCATTCTAAATTTCACAATGATTGGATGTAAAATACTGCTTCTACAGGACTAAAGAGCAAAATCGGACGAAACATTTATATGGGAGCTATAGCTAAATCTTAACCGATTTTCTTCAAATTCGGCAATGTTGGTTCATGGATCAAGAAACTCTACCATTCTAAATTTCAAAACGATCGGTTGTAAAATACTGCTTCTATAGGACTAAAGGGCCAAATCGGACGAAACATATATATGGGAGCTATAGCTAAATCTTAACCGATTTTCTTCCAATTCGGCAATGTTGGTTCATGGATCAGGAAACTCTACCATTCTAAATTTCAAAACGATTGGATGTAAAATACAGCTTCTATAGGACTAAAGGGCCAAATCGGACGAAAGATATATATGGGAGCTATATCTAAATCTGAACCGATTTCAACCAAATTCATTAGCGATCTTAACAGCCGCGAAATACTTTAAACTGCAAAATTTCAGAACGATCGGAGTGAAATTGCGACCTGTAGTCGACGAACAACTTTACATGGACAGATGGACAGACGGACGGACGGACGGACATCGTTAAATCGACTCAGCTAGTGATTCTGAGTCGATCGGTATACTTCAAGGTGGGTCTAGCTGTGTTATTTTCAGGTGTTACAAACATCTGCCGTGAAACAAACTTATAATACCCTGTACCACAGTGTGGTGTAGGGTATAAAAACAAAAAATATTTGCGCACAATCTTTTTTATGTCTAAACGTTTTATTTTCAAATATAATTTGTAGGGGTTTTCCAAAAACAGTCGACAACGCGTAACTTGTAGATCAAAACCATATTTCTTTTGCGTCAGATAGCTGACAAAATTCTTAAAAATACCAAAATTCATACTTATAAATTATTTTTGAGGTAAATATAAAAAATTTGTCACTTTTTATGTCGAAAATAAGAAAAATATTAAATATTGTATGGCAATGAAAAAAAATTCGTAAAGATCCCTAAATTTTCTTTGGCATATATTAATAATGATATGGCCTCTATAAACATAAAATATAAAAGTTCAAATTATTTGCGCACAAAATTCCGAAAAAGTTATTTTGTTTTAGGTCTAAAATTTTTTTTTGGTTGGTAATCCAAAAACCATCTTCAACGCTTAACTTATAGAACAAACTCAATTTTTTTTTAATATCTAAAAATAATATTTTTGGGAAAAGTAAAAAAATTGCTCTTAATAGCGTTCTATGTAGCGCATCTTTATGCATAATTGTCTTCAGATATCGAGAATGAATTTTGTTTGATTCCTAGAGCTCTTGATTTCTTTTCACCTAATAAACATTAACCGAAAGTTAAACTTAAACACAGTTAAGGCTTTTATGGAGTTTATGTGACAGGGTATTATAACTTTGTGCATTTTTTTGTAACACCCAAACGGAGAGGAAATAGACCCATCGTTTATTATACCGATCGACATAGAATCACTTTCTGGGTTGATTTAGCTATGTCCGTCTGTACGTCTGTCTGTCTGCCCGTCTATCTGTGCATGTACGAATATTCTTGTAATCAAAGATCTCGACGAAACTTTACACATATCTTTTTTTGGCCCAAGGACGATCCCTAAAATCTGTTCAGATTTAGATATACCCCCATATATAGGGTGATCTAAGTAGAGATACTTTTTTCAATAGCCTTTTTTTGACAGATCACGTGTGAGTCGTGTCATGCTGTCATGTTATTTTTGTTAAATATGAACAAAGTTTACAAATTATACAGTTTTATTATCAAAATAATCGTTCGCCAATTGCGCTAAGTCAATTTTTTTAAATCCAAAAAAAAAACACTTTCCAGGCGACCCACGACCTTGACACCCACGAGAAATATTTTAGCTCTCGTTAAGAGCTATCTTTTTGCCATTGACCGATTCCCGATCCGACGTACCGGAATCATCGGTCATGACTTTATTGAAAGAACACTTCGGTGAGCAGATAATTTCACGTTTTGGGCCGGTCGATTGGCCACCACGATCGTGTGATATGACACCGTTAGACTTTTTCCTGTGGGGATATGTAAAGTCTAAAGTTTATGCGGACAAACCCGCTTCGATTCAGGCCTTGGAGCAAAACATCGCGCGTGTCATTCGCCAGTTACCAGTTGAAAATTGGACTCAACGGATGGACCATCTGAGAAGTATGGCAAATAATGTTCTTTCAAATGATAATAAACATTCCCCGTTCAATATGAATTTTGTGTGTTTTTTTCTTTAAACAAGTAAGAAAGTTCAGTCGGGTGGACCGACTTATGAATTTATTAATTTTTTTTTGGTTTAGTTACATTATTATCAATTTAAACTGCATTTAATAACTACACTGTACAAAATTTCAAGTATTTGTAAGTATATGCACCGGTATTAAAGCTATAAGCTGTTAACTTTTGTTTTAAAATGCTCCATTTGTGTGGGTGCTACCAAAAGGGGCGTGCCAATAACAATCTATACTCTAGGTACTATAAAAACATTGCACTTTACGAAATTTCAAGTATTTGTATGCACTGGTATTAAAGTTAAAATCTGTAAACTTTTGGTACAAAAAAGTCCATTTATGTGGGAGGTACCAAAAGGCTCGTGCCAATAACGCCTCGGCTCGTGTCAATCTGGACTGTAGGTACTATAAAAGCATTACACTGTACAAAATTTCAAGTATTTTTATGCACTGGTATTAAGGTTATAAGCTGGTAACTTTTTACGTGGCAACTTCGTCCATTTTTCTCGAGGTAATAGTGACTAATAAACTAATACTATGTGTACAATTTCAAAAGATTCAAATAAGTAGTATAGAAGTTATTAAATAATCAATATTTCACTAAATGTTAACCCTTTGTGAGGGAGGTACTAGAAGGAGTGGACCGATACGGCCCATCTTCGAACTTAGCCGGAGATAGAAGAAAATAAAGGGTCCGCCAAATAACTTTTTTTTTTGAAAATGCTATAAAAAACTACTGAATATTTTCTCAAATTTCTTTTTTTATTTGAAAGTACAATCCTTCCCGTTAATAATGGAAAATAATTTCATTCAAATGGCTGCCTCGGCTGGCCATGCAGTAGCCTACACGATCGGTCCAATTTTTAAGCACATTATCGATTGTGTGCACCTGTATTTCACCAATGGCTTCACGAATATTGTCCTTTAAAGCGTCAATAGTCTCTGGCTTGTCGGCGTAACACTTATCTTTGAGGGCACCCCACAAATAATAGTCCAACGGTGTCAAATCGCAGCTCCGAGGTGGCCAAACGACATCAGCTCTGCGGCTGATAATGCGATCTTCAAAAACAGGGCGCAAAACATCGAATGTAGCTTCGGCTGTGTGGCACGTAGCGCCGTCCTGTTGAAACCAAATGTTGCCAATATCCCCCTCTTCAATTTTTGTGAACAAAAATTCGTTCAACATGGCCCGATAACGATCGCCATTGACTGTAACGGCCACTCCTTGCTCATTTTCGAAGAAAAATGGCCCAATTATGACTCTGGACCAAAATCCGCACCAAACAGTGACTCGTTTTGGGTGTATCGGCTTTTCAATGTATGCGTGCGGGTTTTCTGTGCCCCAAATGCGACAATTTTGCTTGTTTACATACCCGCCAAGATCAAAATAAAAAAATCTAAATCAAATAAAAATCAAAAATAAAAAAAAATTGAAAATCAAAATTTTCAAAGTAATGTCGCAATATTTCCCAGCGTTGTTCAAGCGTATACACAACCATATTCGTTTAGCGGAAGGATAAAACTAATTATCTGTCAAATCAGACATGAGCTAAGTGTTACCATTCACGAAATAGGCACTAGTTGAAAAAAAAAGTTAGATGGCGGACCCTTTATTACCACATTCCAAATTTGAAGTCAATCGCCCAGTAAAAAAATTTCCGAAAAAGCAATCGAGTAGGGAATTAAGCAGCTTTGTGCGTACTAATTCCCCACTCGCTTCCCTAACCGATTCTTTTTATAAAGGGATGAGACTTCTGAAACTAATTCTGAATTGCTGAAAAAATAATGCCTTCTTTGTTCTTCTCCTTTCAAGAGTTATCGTGCGCACCAGCGAGCAGACAGACAGACAGACTGACCGACGGACATTGCTCATTCGACTTAAAATGACCCAAAACGGATATCCGCCGAACATACTTAGGGTCTTAGGTCACTCCTTCGATGTGTTACACTTTTGGCTCGTAGCAAATGATATATACCCTCCTCTCTAAGGTGAGGGAATAAAAAGTAGGGAACCTCGAAATGGATCACCCTATATATCGATACCTCCATTCTAAAACATGCTAAGTCGACTTAGCATAGTTCATTTAAAATTTATAAATATTCTAAATTATATGTTTATCCGCCAATCCAATCAAAAGTTATTCACAAAACAGTACAGGTCATTCAATTTGCATTATAAAGTAGTTCCACAAAAATTTAAAAAAAATCATCAAACTTTGATCGCTTCTCCTGAAAAACTACCTCTTTACACTTAGCATAGTTTAGAATGGAGGTATCGATATGTTAGCCCCGATTTGACATGTAAGCGCTGTAAAAACTGTATTTTATATCCGATCAGTATAAAATTCGGCAGAAATAGGTTTCCTATTATATGAATGAAAACTTTTAAATTTGGAAGAAATCGGTACAGATTTAGATATAGCCCCCATATATACGTTACCCCCGATTTGACATGTAAGCGCTGTAAAAATGTTATTTCAAATCCGATCAGTGCGAAATTCGGCAAAAAGAGGTTTCTTTCTACATGAAGGAATACTGCCTAATTCGGAGAAAATCGGTTCCGGTTTAGATATAGCCCTCATATGTATATATGTTACCCCCGATTTGATATGTAAGCGCTGTAGAGAGTGTATATTATATCCGATCAGTACGAAATTCGACAGAGAGGGGTATTTTTACATGAATGAGTATTCAGGGAAAATCGGTTCAGATTTATATATAACCTCCATATATATGTATGTTCCTCCTGATTTGGTATCAAAGCGCTATAGAAGTTGTACTTTACTTCCGATCATTAAAATTTTCCAGAAAGAAGTTTCTCAATTTAGACACGAATATTGCTTATTTAAGCGATTATCGGTTTAGAATTGGATAATATGTTCCTACCCATTTACCATTTATTCCAAATTATTATCGCAATGACCCTTATCGCATTGTTAGAAAGGTGTAGGGTATTATATAGTCGAACGAATACATTATTCATTTTTAGTACATTATTTAGTCTTTGTTTTGGAAACGGGACTATGCTAACAGAAATTATTGGGAGTACAAATAATTACTTATGTTTAAACTTGAACATTCTGCCCCCGTCGACCAACGGTCAACAACGTGTGAACGTAGTTTCAAATTCTTGTGTATTGAAGCCAATAGCTGTCCTCGAACGCCCTGATGTGAACGTTGTTATACCCTACACCACACTGTGGTTCAGGTTATTATGAGTTTGTGCATTTGTTTGTAACACCTAAAAGAAGAAGAGATAGACCCATGGTTTATTATACCGATCGACTTAGAATCACTTCCTGAGTCGATTTGACCATGTCCGTCTGTCCGTTCGTCTGTAAAAGTATCGTTGTAATCAATGTGCAGGTCGTATTTATTTTCTGATTGTGATGAAATTTAGCGCAGTGCATTTTTTTGGCCCAAGGACGTTCCCAATAGATATTGGTTAACATCGGTTCAGATTTACATATATCCCCCATATATATTTACCTCCTATTTGATATATTTTATATCCGATCAATACGAAATTTGCCAGAGAGAGTTTTCTTATAACATGAATGAACACGGCCGAATTCGGGGAAAATAGGTTTAGATTTAGATATATTCTCCATATATATGTTACACCCGATTTGACATATAAGCGCTGTAGAAACCGTATTTTATATCCGATCAGTACAAAATTCGGCAAAGATAAATTTGTTATTACATGTATGAACGCTGCCAAATTCGTGGAAAATCGGTTAAGATTTAGATTTAGTCCCCATATATATATTACACCCGATTTGACATGTAATCACTGTAAAAACCGTATTTTATATCCGATCATTAAGAAACTTGAAAGAGAGAGAGAATTTTTATACTCGATCATTAAGAAACTTGACAGAGAGAGTTTTCTTATACCATGAATGAACACAAATTCGGGGAAAATCGGTTGATATTTAGATATAGACCCACGGCCATTGAATTTGTTGCGCAAAAGTGCCATTGTTTCGTTAGCGTTGTGGCAAGTGGCACCTGTTGTTGACACCACATATAGTCCACGTCCATATCTTCCAATTCGGGCCGTAAAAAGTTCGTTATCATCTCACGATAGCAAACACCATTCACAGTAACTGCCTGACCGGCCTCATTTCGAAGAAGTATGTCCCGATGACGTCGCCAGCCCATAAGTCGCACCAACCGAACTGGGCGAGCATGCACAGGTGTTTTCACATATCCTACAGACCCGGTTTGCCGAAATTTGCGCACAATTCTCCCGATTGTGGACACATTTGGTCGATTATGCTGATCAAAAAAACATCACGAAGTGTAAGAAATGCATTTTGATTTGAACGCCCATTTTCGTAAAAGGCTTAAAAAACTTTAACGCGTTGCTCGATGGTGTATCGTTCCATGGTTCAAATTGAGTTAGTCTGAAATTGAGAAATGTTCACATTCAACATGGTTCACATTCAACATCGGCCCTTACAATTTAACCACCCTTTATTTGTTAACTCAATCGATTCTGGCTCATTCAAGGGAATGAGCCAAAGCAGTGGGAAATTCCGCTACAGGGAGTATATAATCTTGACCTCTATTTGTTCTTAATGTTCTTCCTATTGGCTGTTGAAGTTGTGGAATGTTATCCTTTTATGCATATGGAACTTTAGTGATAAAGTTCCATATGCAACGTTTTCTGCTTGTTGTCATCATTTGTATCTACAATGGAGCTCACTTAGATAGTCACGCGACAATTGTTTTCAAAATTGATGCTTAATATGGGACACTAGTTTCGCCTACTGAGTAGTTAACTCTTGTCTGGATTTGCTATGCAGTCAATTTGGGAAGTCAGAAACTGGCCAATTAGAAAGTGTCCCGGTGTTAATGCGCCATTTGGGTCTATCTACATAGGATTACCACCATGGCTGTTTCCAGTTCCTGCCTTTACTGCGGCCATCCACAGTCCACTATGGTCTCGCAGACCATTTTTCTTGATCAAAACTGTAATTTTCACTTTTTTAGTTGCAGAAACATAGTAAACATTGGAATATAACAAAAAATCCAATCTGTTTTTGTAATCACCGATTAACTGTTACACAGGGTAGCATGGAAGTTGAAATATTTTAGCACTGATTAAACTACAAACACCTGCGGTGATTTCCACAAATATTTAAAAAGATTATTTTCAAATAAAAGAAAAAAGTTTAAGGAAACCTGTGAAATGAAAATTAATGACGATGGTTAGTATTTGAATTGTATGCAGTGAAAGAATAACAATAAATATTGTGAACGAGAAAAAAAGTGGGGGTTTCAAAATAACCTCAAAATGATTGAGTTCTGTTTTCTTTTTTAAATATTATGCGATAATACTAAAAATGTTCATGTTTTTCACCAAACAATTTTTACAGAAGATTACATGAATATATGACGCTTTATTTTCTTATCGAACATCATGCCCGAAATTTTCCGAAGAAAGGACAGGGCAAAAAGAGAGAGCAATACAAATCTTCTTGACTATAATTTTGAGAAGATTTTAGAAAGTAACTTTTTAGACCAATATTCGAAATATTTGACAAAAAATACGAATATGTTGTAAAATGCCGGATTTGATGTGGGAAAAACCTCATGTAATGACGGAAAGGTTTTATATCCAAAATGACTTTTGGATATTGACATCAACGTGAATATCTCATGATTTGGTTCCAGAAATCACACTTCCATTGGACGTCTCTATAGAAGATGATAAATTAGAACATCAAACTTTATCAAGTAGTGGACGTCAATGCTAAACCCAAGCGATGCGAACCCAAGCAAAAAACAAAAATGTATTGGTATGAGAGTTTTAGTATGTTGACTTAGTTCGGCAAAATACGGGTTTGGTTAGCAGTTCTTGTTAAATTCAATTTACTGCTTCCTCAAGTATTTCAGCTGATTTAAGTTAAAAACATACACTATTGCTACTGAATTCTGAAGATGATAGAGTGGTGTCTATCGAAACTGCAGTCAATTCTACCAAGCAATTAAAACTCTCTACCAATTTTTGTATTTGTTTCTATTACTTTCTTGGAATAGACAGAAAGTAAATGGAACATATGGTCTCAAACCAAATAAATTCTGACTGAATAACAAAAGCACAGACCAACAATAAATAACAACAACACATACAAACACATGAGGTACGATGACGTCGGCATTAGCCGTTGACAAAACTACATTTGTTTTCGTGGTTCGCGATGCGAACCCAAGCAAAAAACAAAAATGTATTGGTATGAGAGTTTTAGTATGTTGACTTAGTTCGGCAAAATACGGGTTTGGTTAGCAGTTCTTGTTAAATTCAATTTACTGCTTCCTCAAGTATTTCAGCTGATTTAAGTTAAAAACATACACTATTGCTACTGAATTCTGAAGATGATAGAGTGGTGTCTATCGAAACTGCAGTCAATTCTACCAAGCAATTAAAACTCTCTACCAATTTTTGTATTTGTTTCTATTACTTTCTTGGAATAGACAGAAAGTAAATGGAACATATGGTCTCAAACCAAATAAATTCTGACTGAATAACAAAAGCACAGACCAACAATAAATAACAACAACACATACAAACACATGAGGTACGATGACGTCGGCATTAGCCGTTGACAAAACTACATTTGTTTTCGTGGTTCGCGATGCGAACCCAAGCAAAAAACAAAAATGTATTGGTATGAGAGTTTTAGTATGTTGACTTAGTTCGGCAAAATACGGGTTTGGTTAGCAGTTCTTGTTAAATTCAATTTACTGCTTCCTCAAGTATTTCAGCTGATTTAAGTTAAAAACATACACTATTGCTACTGAATTCTGAAGATGATAGAGTGGTGTCTATCGAAACTGCAGTCAATTCTACCAAGCAATTAAAACTCTCTACCAATTTTTGTATTTGTTTCTATTACTTTCTTGGAATAGACAGAAAGTAAATGGAACATATGGTCTCAAACCAAATAAATTCTGACTGAATAACAAAAGCACAGACCAACAATAAATAACAACAACACATACAAACACATGAGGTACGATGACGTCGGCATTAGCCGTTGACAAAACTACATTTGTTTTCGTGGTTCGCGATGCGAACCCAAGCAAAAAACAAAAATGTATTGGTATGAGAGTTTTAGTATGTTGACTTAGTTCGGCAAAATACGGGTTTGGTTAGCAGTTCTTGTTAAATTCAATTTACTGCTTCCTCAAGTATTTCAGCTGATTTAAGTTAAAAACATACACTATTGCTACTGAATTCTGAAGATGATAGAGTGGTGTCTATCGAAACTGCAGTCAATTCTACCAAGCAATTAAAACTCTCTACCAATTTTTGTATTTGTTTCTATTACTTTCTTGGAATAGACAGAAAGTAAATGGAACATATGGTCTCAAACCAAATAAATTCTGACTGAATAAAAATATATTTTCAATACAAAATGTGCAAATTGAGTTTAACTTTTATACAAAAATACAATATATTTTTAAATACATATCGATGGCTTATATCCAAAAGTTTTCTTGTACCTTGAATGAACACAGCCAAATTCGGGGAAAATCGGTTGAGATATAGATATCTCCCGCACATTAAAAAACCCAATTTTTCAGGTGAGCAAAAGACACAGCTGAATTTTTTTTATTTAGCGATAATTTTAATATGACATGAATTGGAAATTCGAAGGTACATATTATGGCATGTTTTCGTTACAAGCTAGCGATTTCAGTTTAGCACTTTGCAACGAAAACAACTGACATCCACTAACTGGCGCATAAGCCACTATCTGGTAGCAATGGCGTCATGAGTTGCGAAGAAAGAACAGTGCGAAACAGAAAAAAATTAGTGAAATCCATTTATAAAACAAAAATTGACTGTTCTATGTTCAATTGTTTACACTCTTTTTGCAAATATTAAAATAATTTTCCATTTTGTTCTTCTTCTTTCCGTAAATTCTCAATAATTGACAACAATCTCTACAAATATGAGATGCCATACTGCGAAATATAGGATGCCCAATCTGGCAACACCATACTCGATTAAGACAGGAACACAAGCACCAAACTTCATCGGAAACTAATTATGTTTAAAAGTGCTTTAGGTTAGGTTTAGGTTAGGGTGGCAGCCGTATTTTTTTTTACAAGCTCACATAGACCAGTTTAGGTCCCTAGTGTTACCACGGGCTTAAATGCCCCTCATCGAAACCAACCTGTTTGATATATAAATTTATCGATAGTACGAATATCAGTACTGGAAAGATCTGTTAGGCTGCCTAAAAAGGCCGACCCCAGTATGTCCAGTCGTCGTTTAGTCAGAGCGGGGCAGTCGCATATCAAGTGCTCAATGCTCTCCACTTCTTCCTCATCTACACAGCTTCGACAGAAGTCATTGGAGTCAATACCCAATCTTTTGGCGTGTTCGCCGATCAAGCAGTGTCCCGTCAGAACCTGTACTAACGTAGACAATCGTTTCCTCTCTAGTGCGAGGAGATATTTTGACCTTCTCAGGTCACACCTTGGCCAGATTTGTCTAGCTACCCTGCAGGTGCCGATTTCTGTCCATCTTTCGTTGGACTGCCTGATTGCCTCTTGCCTAAGCCAAAGCTTGCACGTGGATAGTGGCGCACCAATATATGCAAATTCTCTGAGTCCTTTCCTAGCAAGTTCATCGGCTTTGCAGTTCCCCGGGATATCCCTATGCCCAGGCACCCATATGAGGTGTATATAAACTGCTCAGCCATCTCGAGATCTGCGGCAGTCGAGGGCTGTTTGTGAATTTAGATGTTGCCTCAAGAGAATTGATGGCAGCCTGGCTGTCCGAGTAAATGCAACGCCAGTGTTGGTTACTATGTTGCGACTCAGCCACTTGGCGACTTCCCATATTGCCATTATTTCGGCTTGATAGACACTGCAGGTATCTGGTACTCTGTGAGCTATATCCAGACTAAGTTCTTCACAGTGTACTCCGAAGCCAACCTTTTCATCAAGCTTCGAACCATGCGTGTAAAAGTGGAGATGGTTTCTATTACCTGGAATTCTGCCGACCCATTCATCTCTGGCGGGAATCATACTGATGTAATTTCTCTCGAAGGTGTACACAGTTGGTATATAGTCCACTCGGTCGGTTACCATAGCACTACACGTTGATATCCTCATGTGACCATAGTTCTTGTACCTCCACATTGATAGGCAGTTTAATCTTATTGCAGCTTTGGTTGCAACTTCTCTCGCCACAATATTAATCGGCAGCATATGGAGTAGGGCTTGTAGAGACTCGGTCGCTGTAGTCCTTAAGGCTCCGCTTATGCTCAGGCAGGCAGTTCTCTGAACCTTTGTTAGTAGGTTGGTGATGGTTAGTTTGTCAGTTGCCGTCCACCATACCACAATACCGTATAACAGTATTGGACGAACTACTGCTATATACAGGGTGGCTGATATGTATTGCAACTAACTTCAGGTTGCTATCATTTCTAAACCGCTAGTCTGATAGCTGACAGATTTATTTCAGTGACAGTTCATTTTATTGTTTACAAGCTTACAAAAGCATTTTGATCTTCAGATTCAGAAAAAAAGTTATTCGTGATGGAATTCAAGCGTGATAGTGTGATTGCTTTATATTTGGGTGGAAAAACACAAGTGGCTATCGTTAGAGCCCTCCAGCATTTAAATGTGAATACATCTTTTGTTTCTCGTACCATTGCTCATTACCGTGATACTGGCAGTGTTGCATCGCGTCCAAAAAGTGGACGAAAGAGAACGGTAACAACACCAGAAATGATCCGAAAAGTGAAGGCCAGATTTGATCGAAATCCACGCTCGTTGCTCGTTACCGTGATACTGGCAGTGTTGCATCGCGTCCAAAAAGTGGACGAAAAAAAAACGGTAACAACACCAGAAATGTTCCGAAAAGTGAAGGCCAGATTTGATCGAAATCCACGCCGCAGTGGTAGAAAAATTGCTCGTGAGCTGAACATATCGCGAGAACGGATAAAACACATATTAAAAAATGAGCTTGGACAAAAGCCATTGAAGTTCCAAAAAGTGCAAGAGCTCACCGATGCACAAAAAAAGTTAGACTGGAAAGAGCCAAGGAGTTTTGTTTTCAAACCGAATTTGGTTTTCTCCGATGAGAAGCCATTCCAAATTGAGCAGCTTGTGAACAAACAAAATGATCGGGTTTACTTGCCAAAGAGGTCAGCTGAAAATTTACACCTTCGATTGGCCACCAGAACTCAAGCGCCGCCGATGGTAATGGTGTGGGCCGCCGTAATGGCCGATGGTCGCTCCCCGCTCGTATTCATCGACCATGGGATCAAAATAAAAGCCAAATATTATCGGGAAAATGTCCTAAAGACAGTATTGAAGCCCTGGGCAGACAAACATTTCGGCCGCAGACCATGGACATTCCAACAGGACTCAGCACCATCGCACTCAGCACGCGTCAACCAAGAATGGCTTAAAAAGGAGGTTCCTCGCTTCATTTCTACCGCACAATGGCTACCAAGATCTCCGGATCTCAATCCGCTGGACTTTTGCGCCTTGGGCATTTTAGAGAGTAAGGTTCGCACTAAAAAATACCAAAGTATCGATCATCTCAAGACGGCGCTTCGCCGGGAATGAGCCAAAATACCGCAGAGCCACTTTCGTGCAGCGTGTGATGGCTTTGTCGGCCGTTTGAAGGCCATAATTCGTGCCAAAGGTGGCCAATTCGAACAAATCTAAACTGTTTCTAAAATTTTATGTTATTTCCGACATTTTTTGCTTTTGAACAATAAAATTTAAAAAAAAAAATTAAAAAAATATAGCGCTTTACTTTGTTGCATTACACCCTGTATATCCAGTGGACGATTTTAGGAGAGAGTCCCCACCGCAACCATACAGCTTTTTTGCAGGAATATAAGGCGACTGTTAAATTTGACCTTGTGGTTATTGTTATACGCAACACTTGAATTACGTAAACTTGATAGATTTACAATTTCTTGTGAACTACCAAGTTTCTTTAATAATTTCATTCTATTTATACTAGTTTGATTAGCATTGACAATTAATTACTTAAACTAAATATGCTGAGTATGCATCTTTTCTTCAGTCAGTAACCCATTCATTGTGAAACCAATCGTGCTGTTTCTTTATTGGGGTTACTGACTTGCATAAACAATTATTAATTAAATGTAGGTCAGTAATTGCTGACATATTCACATACTTATTATTGTAACTAAAATATAGGCTACATACAAACATATACTTATGTTCTACATATACTTTATGTTCTACATATACTTTATGTTCTACATATACTTTATGTTCTACATATACTTATGTTCTAATTGAACATTCTCCCCCACGTTGAACGGTCCCGTTCAAGACGCTGTAGTATCGATGACGTATGATGATGATAGGGACTGTCTGGGGGTTGGTAGAGGAATGTTGTTGCTGCTGTAGGTAGTGGATGAACGGAATGTACATGCGAGGTATATGGCTACTCCAATTCCAATGCAAAGCGCCAAATAGCTTATGGTGTGATGGTGAACGGCTGTTGACTTCATTAACCGTGGAAGGCCTCCAATATCTATAGATTTGAGTTGCTTGTGCAAAGTGATGAGCTCAGCTGTATTCATTTCGTATGTACTGTTTAAAGTGGGTTGAAGCATGGCGATTTTACTTGTTGACGTAATCTCTACCAGCGGCATAAATCTGGCATACGAAGTGTGAATGACTGTTTTATTTTCATAGTGACCATATAATGTTACGGAGCTATCTTTCATTATACAATCCGATTCAAGTTGAAGGATCCCAGACCCTTGTATCTCGATATGTGTCATCTCTTTTCCGCAAACGAACGACCAGTCCGTTTTGTTTGCTAATGAAAATATCCATCGATTCTTCTAAACCATTTGAGTCCAACTTTCATGATCTTGAGTTGAGATCAAATTGCATGTTTCTGATGATTTGTTCATTAAGAAGTTGATTTCGCATAGGTGTGCCTGATCATTTTTGCTAAATTTTGATTGTTTCTGGCAGATATAGATGTCGTTTGTTGTGTGAATGCATTTATTCATCTCGCCCGCCGACAGCGATATGAATTCATCCCGATGATCGTTAGCTGCTAACATTGTTGACTTTAATGATATTGAGATGAAGTGACCATAGGTATGGGGATCATGTTGAAGAGATCAAATTGCTGGAGATCCACCAATGGAAGACGAAACTCAAATATGACGCTGTTCTTCATAACGGTCCCCTTGCCTTCCATCAATTTAAAGAACTCAATCAAATTGTCTTCTGAAATGGGAAGAACACGAGATGGTGGGATATGTGCCTTGATCGTTTGGAGTTCATTCAAAAGTTGGTGAGGAGTGAGTAATAAAGGACTTATACGACAGTGATGTGCATCTGTTATTACGTCAATGATGCTGTCTTCTGTATGCCTTAATCTGGATGCTAGGATCATAAGTTGTGTGATTATGAATGTGATTGACTGAGTTGTCCTTGCAACATCTTTTTCTTTCTTCACCTTATTCGCAATATGTAGCATCTCGGTTTGAATATCACCAAAACTTCTTTGACTCGAATCTTCATCTTTTCTGATTATATTCAGGGTAGAATCTATGATGGACGTCTGGTTTCTGAGTAACTCCAACACATGCTGTTTGTCTTGATTTGCCTGTTCTATAGTGTTCGCCATTTGCTCCGCATAATCAGAGTCCAAAACACCAAATAACGTGTGCGCGAGATTCCCAACAATGTTCAAGGCCCCACGTCGGCTGCGTCGGGGAAAGATTTTGTAGCTGTCAGCCTCTAATTGGGTTTGAACTTGAAACAGGTTCCCTGTGACAATTTCACAACTCCTAGTGTCGTTTGATAAATTGCATAATTGCTGTAGTGTATTTAACCCCGTGGATAATGCTTCCATATCTGACCAAAATGGAGACAGATCATAATATGTGATTAGTTTCCATTCTGCGGTTATGATTTTTGCAACCCCCATTCCTTCGAAATAAATCCCTGGATCATTTCCAAATTTATGTACATTAAAGGACTGGGATAGACACAATGGTAGAAAGAGTAATATCATAAGTATTGTTGAAAGCATCGTGCTTATTGATGGTTTGAACCGTTTTGACGATGATGGTCCTTCACCACTATCTTCTTCCTCCATAGGCGGCGCCGATGCCTCCTCTGGTTCAGCTTCAAACAACGGAGCTAATCTGTGGATAGCTCGTTTAACTTCACCGTTCTGAGTTTTGACGTCAACCACCCGAACGAGTCCATCGTTTCCCTTGTACGTCCGGGTTATTCTACCTAGCGCCCACTGCATCACCGGAGTGTTGTCTTCCTTAATGATGACTAATTGTCCAGGATTAATGTTCGGAGAAGCTGAAGTCCATTTTCTTTTTTCTTGGAGGGCACTAAGGTATTCGGTGGACCAGCGTTTCCAAAACTCGTGCCGTTATTGAGATACTATTCCCCATCTATTCTTCAAAGATGTCGATTGTTGCCTTGTTGTTGGATCTACTTGAGCAGTAAGTGGTTCGCCCACAAGAAAATGACCGGGAGTTAATGCTGCTAAATCCTTTGTGTCATTGGATAGAGGTGTTAGCGGCCTAGAGTTCAGTATCGCTTCAATTTCAATAACGACAGTTTCCAATTCTTCGTGTGTTAATGAAGCGTTAGCGGTGGTTCTTACTAACAGTTGTTTGGCTGATTTTACTGCTTCTTCCCAGAGATGGGAGATGGGAGATTTCCCATGATTTGGTGGTATAATTTTGGTTTCGCTCGCGTACACCTGACGCAATTCTGTACAATATTTCGCGCCATAGACTTTCCTTTTATAATCCAATATCTTTGTCGTGATGTTGCAAGCAATAATTGTGAACCACA
Organism: Eudasyphora cyanicolor; assembly: GCA_963930755.1. Classification (NCBI taxonomy): domain Eukaryota; kingdom Metazoa; phylum Arthropoda; class Insecta; order Diptera; family Muscidae; genus Eudasyphora; species Eudasyphora cyanicolor. The sequence goes on from OZ005735.1 coordinate 57,622,847, forward strand.
GTGGTTGTTGTCCAAATGAATCATTTCTAGAATTAGTTTCACTAAAGAATCGTTGTATGGTAGCAACATTTGGTGCTTTGCATCATACGCCAGTGTTGCCTCTTCCAATCTGCCGCCTACTCTCAGTAATCCCTTATCATCAAGAAATGGGGTTAGATTATGTATCGAACTTGACTTGTCTAATGCTCCATGCCTTCGTAATTGCTGAATTTCTTTTGCGAAGTCCGAAACTTGTATCGTCTTGACTATGAGCTGCAAGGAGTGATCTAGTTCCAAAGGGGTCAGAATTTTCGTTGGTCCTCCATACTTATGTCCTTTTATCCTTTCGGTAAATCGCAGAACATACCCAATGACCTTCTGTAACCGCTTAAATGAATTTCTATGATCAATTCCATAGACAATGTCCTGCAGCCCGCTCTGCGAAGCAACCGCCGAGACTGTAGACTTCTCCTTGAATTCGAGATCAGTCTGATTTTTCGCATTTTTTGAAAACGGTTTCGGCCAGACAGATTTGTTCCCATGTAAGAAGGTGGGCCCAAAAAACCACATCAAGCATCCTGCCAGTCGATCTGGTTTCATACCTCTCGATATAAAATCTGCTGGATTGTCTTTTGTCCCAACGTGTCGCCATTGACTGCTACTCGATTTGGCTTGAATCTGTTTTACCTTGTTCGCCACGAAAGTTTTTAGTGTTGATGGTTCCGAATTAATTCAGTATAATGCAACTTCTGAATCTGACCAAAAATAAGTTCTCACGCCTTCGAAGCCCAATTCTGTTTTAACCTTTGTCGTCAATTTTGCTCCCAATTCGGCGGCACACAGCTCTAGCCTTGGTAAGGTGATCTCCTTAATTGGGGCTATTCTTGATTTTGAACATAGGAGCCTGACTATCTGCCTTTCATCTTGTAATCTTGCTTGCAAATATATTGCCGCTCCATAGCCCTTTTCGGAAGCATCCACAAATGTATGGATCTCCACCTCTGTTGGTTTCTCTCCATCGAACATATGCCTTGGTAATTTAAAGTCATTCAGGAGTTTAAGATTCTCGCGGAACGATGACCAATATGCAGTCATTTCCGCTGGCAATTCATCATCCCAATCGTAGTTTCTTTTTCACAACTGTTGAATAAATATTTTTGCTGCTGCAACCACTGGGCCTGCGATTCCCAATGGGTCAAACAATCTTGCCAAATCGGATGTGACCTTTCGCTTGGTAATGACTGGACATTCATTGACATTACTCTTCAAACAAAATCGATCTGTTTGGGGAATCCAAGTCAATCCCAAAACCTTGGTTGACGAACTATCGATGTTGAGATCTACTTCTCTATCTTCCAGTGGAATTCCATGAAGAAGTTTTGAATGGTTAGCACACCATTTATGAAGTCTAAACCCAGCTTGTGACAGCAAGCCGTTTAGTTGCTTCTGCATTTCTACTGCTGTTGTTAAATTATCAGACCCGCACATGCCGTCGTCTACATAGAAGTTCTTTTGTAGTGCTGGTGCGCCTAGTGGGTATTTCTGTAAGCTCATATCCGCCAATTTCTTTAGACATCTAGTAGCCAGGTATGGAGCGCATGCCGTTCCATATGTTAGAGTGTTCAACACATAATGTTCTAGTTCCTTATCTGGGGCCTCTCTCCATACAATTAGTTGATATTTGCGATCCCTGTGGTCGACCAACACTTGTTTGTACATCTTCTCAAAGTCTGTCGTGAATACAAATCTTGGTAACCGAAACCGCAACAACATTCCAAACAAATCCCCTTGCACCTTTGGGCCTGGATGTAGAACGTCATTAAGCGAACACCCAGACGATGATTTACATGATGCGTCAAACACGACCCGAAGTTTAGTTGTGCTGCTATCTGGACGTAAAACGCAATGATGTGGAATGTAGTAATGGCTGCCACGCACTTCTCTCGGTCGTATTTTGGTCATATGACCCAAATCCTCATACTCCTTCATAAATTTTGCATACTGTTCTCGAAGACCGGAATCCTTTGCTAGGCGGCGTTCCAAGGAGAAAAATCTTGAAGATGCAATGTTGAGTGAGTCGGATAATCTTTCCGTCTCATCTGCAAAGGGCAGTCGGACCACAAATCGACCATCTTCATTAAATGTTGTATGTTGGTTAAAGTGGTTTTCACACCTTTCCTCTGCCAACGTCAAATTCTGGTCTTCGCTTACGTCATCTTGTTCCCAAAACTTCTTTAGTAATTCCTCCAGGGTACGATCATCTTCTCCTAGTACTGCACACGTCACAGTTTTTGATTCGGCCTGAACCTTTCCACTAGTAACCCAACCTAGTTTCGAATTCTTTAATATTGGCAGCTCCTTTGACATTCTAATTTCTTGTGACAGCATAAGGCTGAAGTAAAACTCCGCCCCAAGAAGTACATCAATCTTGCTTGTGTTGTAAAAGTAGGGATCTGCTAATTTTATGTTCTCTGGAATCGGCCACGATGAGATATCGATGGTTGCGCTTGGTTGTGGCGGTACTATGTTCGGCAGAACAAAAGCTTCTAATCGCGTCCGAAAATTGCGAGTGAGCGATTGAAGTTCGACATTGTCTCTGTAGTTTGACGTCTTTGATCTTCCGCCAATACCTTCAATGCAAAGGGATGCTTCCATCGGTTCAATACCCAAACTCTGCACCAGCCGCTCTGAAACGATGTTAATCTGTGAACCAGAATCCAACAGCGCTCTAAATTCACGAGACCTCCCATTTTTGGCCTGAATGGCAATCCGAGCGGTTGCCAACAATATGTATGAATGGTTTTTGTTTGCTGACGCCACTATTGACGATTGATGCGATGCCGCGACTGATGGCTTTTCTCCGCTTACTTATTTCGTGCTGAAATGTAGAAGCGTATTGTGTTTTTGTTGACATTTTCTGCATGATCCGCTTGTACACAGTTTCGCCTGGTGATCGTGCTTGAAACAGTTTAAACACATCTTGCTCCTCAGGACCCATTTTTGTCTCTCAGACGGTGTTTGTGAAAGAAACTGCTTGCAGTTGTACAAAGGGTGATCTCCTTTGCACATTTCGCATCTTCTGGCTATTGTTGAGGCAGCTGTTGCTATCGACTTGTTCCTTTGGATTCCATTGATTGCTTCCAACGATTGGAACCGATTCCTCAAACTACTCAGGAAGTACTCCGTTGTTTGTAGTTCCTTGGAGTCATTTATCGACTGCTCGTACAGCACATGAGTTGTCTTATCCATCTTCTTGGTCAGGATGTGGATCAAGAGCGGATCCCACTCTTTTGTCTTTTGTCCGAGACCTTTCAATGACAACAATGATTCCTGTAGGTTATCATGGAACTCTTTGATTGATCTGCAATTGCCCGACATATTTGGCAACGTCAATATTCCTTCTAATATTGTAGAAACCTGCGCTCTTTTATTCTGGTACCTGTCGGTTAGCGTCTTCCATGCAATATTGTAGTTTGCCTCCGTCAACTCTAAATGTCTTATAAGCCTCTCCGCTTCTCCAGTCACATTTGCCTTTAGGTACCACATTTTCTGTACAAGTGGTAATGGCTGTTCATCAATCATTTTCCCAAAAATGTCGGAAAATGTTTGCCATTTCGCATAGTCCCCGTTGAACTGTGGGGTTGTAATTTTTGGCAAGTTAACTTGATTTGCTAAATTAACTCCCGAGCAGCTCGGAACTACTTCCTTCCCGACCTGTGTTCGAGACGAAATCTCCTCCTTTTGCCTTAACGTCTCTTCTTCCAATAAGAAGTACGCGTTTTCATCATACCCAATCACCATTGGGTCTTCATACTCTTCGTGGATTTTGAAATGGATCTCCTCCACATTCGACCACAGTTTTTCGATTGCGGTCATTGTTTGCCGGGGGCAGCTTGACCTGAACTGCCTCTTAACAATGTCTGTAACGACTTCATAAGCGCCCGTTGGCGCCTTATCAACCCCGCTAAACCTTTGTCTTGAACGGTTTCCCTTACAGCTGGGAGGGGTTTTTGCGTCTCTATCCCTTTCTCAAGAATAGCCTCGATTCCGTCTGCAACCTCTCTATATTCCTTGCAGACCGCCTGGTGTACGTCATTCAGCACATGGGGATGTGACTCTGCGGCGGGCTCTGATCGTATCCTATTCTCGTTACGATCAACAGTTGCCCAGAGTTCTTCCATCTCTCCCAACTTCTTCCTGTAAAATTCCATCGTCCTCCTTTCCAGTGGAGCCTTTTTTATATTAGCGATTGCCTTCCTCAAGTCGGCAATAGCTTCCTCCTGTTGACTTATTAACGAATTAATGTCCATATTTTCTTCCTTGATTTCCACGGGTGGGGGAAATTTGAATTTTTAAAGTGAGTTAGGATCACGTCGGGGTCACCAAATGTTAAATTTGACCTTGTGGTTATTGTTATACGCAACACTTGAATTACGTAAACTTGATAGATTTACAATTTCTTGTGAACTACCAAGTTTCTTTAATAATTTCATTCTATTTATACTAGTTTGATTAGCATTGACAATTAATTACTTAAACTAAATATGCTGAGTATGCATCTTTTCTTCAGTCAGTAACCCATGCATTGTGAAACCAATCGTGCTGTTTCTTTATTGGGGTTACTGACTTGCATAAACAATTATTAATTAAATGTAGGTCAGTAATTGCTGACATATTCACATACTTATTATTGTAACTAAAATATAGGCTACATACAAACAGATACTTATGTTCTACATATACTTTATGTTCTACATATACTTATGTTCTAATTGAACAGCGACGTTGGCCTTCTTTACACGTTCCAATACGTTAAGTCTAAATAACATTTTCCTATCTAGAATTATTCCTAAAAAAATTTGCACTTTCAGAAAAGACTAGATCTGTTCCATTTATCCGAGGTGGAGGGTCCACATGTGGGACATTATTCATCCTAGTAAAGAGAACCAATTCTGTCTTGTTGGGGTTAACGCCCAAACCGCTGCTTCTGGCCCATCTAGCCAACTTGTTCAGAGCCACCTGTAGGATGTCTCTGAGGCCGTTTACGAATTTGCCACTCACTGCGATTGCCACGTCCGCATATGCCACGACCTTGCAGCCACAACGTTCTAGATCTAGCAGGATTTCATTGTGGGGTCCCTCTGTTTACAAACCTTGTTAGAGTTGTGGACCCTAGACATGCTGTTATGCGTCTTCTGGTGAGCAGACTTTGAATTAGTCTAATCAAACTAGTGTTAACTTTTAATATGAGAGTGCCGCAATTACCGCATCTGAGTGAATGTTGTTAAAAGCCCCTTCTATGTCAAGAAATGCCACCATGTAGAATTCCTTGAAATGCAGGGACGATTCGATAGTGCTCACAAGTTCGTGCAGGGCTGATTCTGTCGACTTGCCCTTATTGTAAGCATGTTGGTTCCCCGACAGGAGTTTTGTAGAAGCTAGCGACGCTCGCAGTCCACTCGCACTCTTGTTGGTCCTGCTGATCCTCGGGTTCTGTTACAGAGTTCCCGGGAAATGTGTGTCGAGCAGTACATTGAGCGACTGCTAGCTGTTTTTGGTCCAGTTATTTGCCTCATCCTGTAAATATCCCACTGTACAAGGTGAAGCAGATAATATCTTCCTCAGCCTAGCGGCGTCGGAGACCTTTTCCACTTCACCACAGAAGGTATACCAAGAGCGTCTTTCCGCCTTTCTAAGCTCCTTCTTATAGATCTTGAGTTGCTCTTTATAGGCATCCCAATCATTAGCGACCCCAGTAGATTTAGCCTTATTGAATAGCTTGTTGCAGGTCTTTTTCATAGCCGTTAGCTCAGAAGTCCACCATTGGGGTTTAGTTTTACCCTTGTACCTTGTTTTTGGACAGGCTTCTTCAAGTGCTTAGCTTCCTATACAATTAAATTCAATACTTTCTTTGCTGTCTTGATATGCAATATCCATATTGAAAGCTTGATAGATTGGCCATCGATATGTATTGTCCAACGTTCAATTTCAGCAAAAAATAAGTTCTGAAAATTTTATTGAAGAAAAACCTAATGATTTAATTTATTTAAATCGAGGATTGCTCCTAATTGGAGAGTCGCAAATACCAACTATTTTGGGAATATGTTTATTTATTTGTTCATAGTAAAGATGCAACTAAGACTATGTACCTGCATTGCCAATTTATGTAGAGGCGGGAAATAACGTCCATTCTCACTCGACTGTAGGTTCTATAAACTTCATCAAATTTAAAGTATTTTTATGCAATGGTCCAAGAGTTATAAGCTGTGAAGTTTTGGCGCAAAATGGTTAATTTTTGTTGGAGGTCCCAAAAGGGGCATACCAATAACGCCCACTTTTCTCTTGACCATAAATATCCTGTCGCATTGGCATAAAGTGAACAAGACCTGTAGTTAGCTGTGAATTTTCCATATATTTATTTTTTATTTGCAGACAACATTTTTAGTGCCCATGAAATTTCAAGATGAATGAAACATAATTTAATTTGTAAATATAAAATATAAACGTTTTAAAATATATGAATTCATTATTAAAAACTTGTATACACTTTATATTAAAAGACCAGTAAGAAAGTTCAGTTGCGTAAACCGACTTAAGAATCCACTCACCTTCAGTCCCAAAAATATTCTAAAATGTATTTATTTTTATACCCTACACCACACTGGAGAAGAGATAGACTTATCGTATATTATACCAATTGACTTGGAATCACTTTCTGAGTCCATTAAGCCACAGACGGACGGACGGCGTCTGTCTATGTATTCATGTTATTAAAGTGCAGGTCGTATTTATGGTCCTATTGTGAATTTAGCACTGTGCTCTTTTTTTGGCTCAGGACGATCCCTATTGAAGTTCGTCAAAATCGGTTCAGATTTAGATATAGCCAAATTCTTATCGCAATGCCCATTTTCGCATTGTTAGGGAGGTGTAGGATATTATGTAGTCGGCTCCGCACGACTTTTTGTCTTTCCTTACTGGTTTTATTTTAATTGAATTATTATCAATTAAATTGCATTTATTATTAGTTTAAAGTTTACTGTTAACTTTTGTTGCAAAATAGTCCATTTGTGTGGGAGGTATCAAAAGGGTATGTCAATGACACACATTCTTTACTTGACTATAGGTACTATAAAAAATACACTGTACAAAATTTCAAGTACTTGTATACACTGTTATTGAAGTTCCAAGCTGTTAACTTTTAGTGCAACATTTTTGTTTATGCTACATTCCCAACAACAACTGTCCTTAAAATCCATTTATCCTCAAATACATTTTTATACATTTTCAAGCAAATAAATTTCGCCGAAAGAGTAAAATGTTATCTTAAATCACTAACTGTATACTGTTTCATACATACTGTAACAAATAAGGCTATAAATTCTATCTTAAAACAGGTGCTAAGGACGTTTAAACACAGAGAAAATACTCGTATATTTTACCGCAAAGGAAAAAACGATTGTTAACATTCAATTGATAGTGTTGAAACTACTAAATTTTACTAAAAATTAAAAACATTGTGTTTGGCAATAACTTACAAAATAAATTGACTGCAAAATGGAACAAACAGTATATAAGTACATTGAAATTTAAATATTTACTTAAAGTCTTCATACAATCTGGATTTATTCTAAAATGTTTAAGTTATATAAAAGCTGTGTTTGTTTTAAATTCTTATCTTTAATATTTGCCATTTGTGTTTTCGTATTGTGCTTGGAATCCCCAAGCGAATGTAAAATAGAAAAAATAAACAATAACAAAAATACATGTCATATATGATCATATCCTAGTATGTCAATCAAAGTGTCTTTTATTCATTTACCACAAAAACAAATAAAAAAAATAGAATTTCTGAAGGATTGGGTAGAAAGTTTTGATGTTCGCCACATTTATGTTTGCCATTTGTTTTTGTCTACATTCGTTATGACAAATCTGTGGTTTTCTGATAAGCCCGACTATTTAAAAATATGAACATTTTCCATATCGACACCTTCATTCCAAAATATGCCACATCAAAACAGTATCTGCAATTTGTGACACGGACTGTTATTCCACAGAAATATCAAGAAGTGAACGAAACCGAAACGAATTTTTTAGACTTCTTATTTCGAGTTAAGTTTTATCTGTAAATTTTTTTTTCGGTTTCTTATTTCAAGTTAAGTTCTTCTTCGTCAAAATAAATATTCACCCCAGGGAGGAAGCACTCCAATTTGTTTAAATGGGAATTAAAAAGTTGATTTAAAGATCATTTTATTTAGCGTTCTTCGGGCACAGTTTTGTCATTAACATAATTTGTGATTGGTCCAATAATGGGCGGGATCGGACCAATGAGCGTGGCCCCGCCCATATAAGCCAAATTTTAAAAATGTGATTTATTGCACAATTTGTAAGTGAGAGAGCTGGAATTTTGTGTATATGTATCTGGTGGTAGTCTTCGTGATTTGTCCAAAAATGGACGGGATTGGCCCAATGGGCGTGACCCCGCCCATATAAACCAAATTTTTAAATTGACATCTTGCACAATTTGTTAGCGAGAGTGCTGTAATTTTGTTCATATGTGTCTTGGTGTAGTCTACGTGCTTGGTTAAAAAATGGGCGGGATCGGAAAATGGGCGTGGCACCGCCCATATAAGCAAAATTTTGAATTTGAGATATCTTGCAAAATTTGTTAGCGAGAAGGCTGTAATTTTGTTCATATGTATCCGGTGGCAATCTACGTAATTGGTTAAAAAATGGGCGGTATCGGACCAATGGCCGTGGCCCTGCCCATATAAGCAAAATTTTTAAATTTAGATATCTTGCACAATTTTTTGGCGAGAGTGCTGTAATTTGTACATATGTTTAGGTTAGGTTTAGGTTAGGGTGGCAGCCGTATTTTTTTTACAAGCTCACATAGACCAGTTTAGGTCCCTAGTGTTAGCACGGGCTGAAATGCCCCTCATCGAAACCAACCTGTTTGATATATAAATTTATCGATAGTACGAATATCAGTACTGGAAAGATCTGTTGGGCTGCCTAAAAAGGCCGACCCCAGTATATCCAGTCGTCGTTTACTCAAAGCGGGACAGTCGCAAAGCAAGTGCTCAATACTCTCCACTTCTTCCTCATCTCCACAGCTTCGGCAGAAGTCATTGGAGTCAATACCCAATCTTTTGGCGTGTTCGCCGATCAAGCAGCGTCCCGTCAGAACCTGTACTAACGTAGACAATCGTTTCCTCTCTAGTGCGAGGAGATATTTTGACCTTCTCAGGTCATACCTTGGCCAGATTTGTCCAGCTACCCTGCAGGTGCCGATTTCTGTCCATCTTTCGTTGGACTGCCTGATTGCCTCTTGCCTAAGCCAAAGCTTGCACGTGGATAGTGGCGCACCAATATATGCAAATTCTTCGAGAATTTGTAATGTCGTCCCTTTCCTAGCAAGTTCATCGGCATTGCAGTTCCCCGGGATATCCCTATGCCCAGGCACCCATATGAGGTGTATATTAAACTGCTCAGCCATCTCGTTAAGAGATCTGCGGCAGTCGAGGACTGTTTGTGAATTTAGGGATGTTGCCTCCAGAGAATTGATGGCAGCCTGGCTGTCCGAGTAAATGACAACGCCAGTGTTGGTTACTATGTTGCGACTCAGCCACTTGGCGACTTCCCATATTGCCATTATTTCGGCTTGATAGACACTGCAGGTATCTGGTAGTCTGTGAGCTATATCCAAACTAAGGTCTTCACAGTGTACTCCGAAGCCAGCCTTTTCTTCAAGCTTCGAACCATCCGTTTAAAAGTGGAGATGGTTTCTATCACCTGGTATTCTACCGACCCATTCATCTCTGGCGGGAATCATAGTGATGTAATTTCTCTCGAAGGTGTACACAGTTGGTATATAGTCCACTCGGTCGGTTACCATAGCACTACACTTTGATATCCTCATGTGACCGTAGTTTTTGTACCTCCACATTGATAGGCAGTTTAATCTTATTGCCACTTTGGTTGCAACTTCTCTCGGCACAATATTAATCGGCAGTATATGGACATATGTACATATGTATCTGGTGGTAGTCTACGTGATTGTTCCAAAAATAGACGGGATCGGACCAAAGGGCGTGGCTCCGCCCATATAAGCCAAATTTTGAAATTGAGATATCTTGCAAAATTTGTTGGAGAGAGCGCTGTAATTTTGTGCATATGTATCTCGGCGTAGTCTACGTGATTGGTCCAAAAATGGGTGGGATCGGACCAATGGGCGTGGCACCGCCAATATAAGTAAAATTTTGGAATTGAGATATATTGAAAATGTTGTTAGCGAGAGTGCTGTAATTTTGTACATATGTATCTGGTGGTAGTCTACGTGTTTGTTCCAAAAATAGTCGGGATCGGACCAAAGGGCGTGGCCCCGCCCATACAAGCTAAATTTTGAAATTGAGATATCTTGCACAATTTGTAAGCGGCAGTGCTGTAATTTTGTGCATATGTTTCTGGTGGGAGTCTACGTAATTTTTTTTAAAAAATGTGCAGAATCGGATCAATGAGCGTGGCCCCATATAAGGCAAATTTTGAAATTTAGATATTTTTCAAAGAGTGTTGTAATTCTGTGTATATGTATCTGGTTGTAGTATACGTGATTGGTCCAAAAATGGGAGAAATCGGATCAATGGGCGTGGCCTCGCCCATATAAGTCTGGAAGAAGCCTACGTGATTGGTCTAAAAATGAGCGTGATCAGACCAAAGGGCGTGGCCCCGCCCATATTACTCAAATTTAAGCTATCTTGCACAATTTAGTAGCGATAGTACTGTAATTCTGTTTATATGTATCTGGTGCAAGTCTACGTGATCAGTTCAAAAATGGGCGGGATCAGACTAATGGGCGTGGCCCCGCCCATGTAAGCCACATTTTGAAATTGAGATATCTTGCGCAATTTGTTAGCGAGAGTGCTGTTATTTTATGTATATGTATTTGGTGGCAGGATTCGTAATTGGATCAAAAATGGACGGGATCGGAAATCTCAATCTGGAGCAACGAAGTGGACCGGGCCCAGCTAGTATTCTATATGGGCTAATCCCAGAAACAGTCCACCAACCAACAAATTTTAAAATTGATCCAACTTTAGTTTGGTTAAGGGAATATAAGACTAGATGTTAAAAAATATTTGTTGGTGTTCATTAATTCAAAAAGTATAAAAAAATGGTTCCTCACATCATATCTCTTAATTTTATTAGAAAAAATACTTTTTAAGGTGTTTTTATCATTATTTGTAGTGCTAAAATAGATAGCCCATAACATTCATTCATAAACATATCGCACCTGTTGCACAAAAGGGTAACAACTCAAAATTTAAAAAATGTCAGCAGAGGCCAAAAACTGTTTCCATTAATATTAAAGGTATATTATAAAACCAGTAAGGAAAGGCTAAAGTCGGGCGGTGCCGACTATATAATACCCTACACCACTCTCGTAATATTGAATAACTCTGATATATAAATTTTGTAATTCATGTATAAATTGTTTATATAAATTTACTTTTGGGACATTTTATACTAAAATAATACCCTGTACCACAGTGTGGTGTAGGGTATAAAAACGATTGGATGTAAAGAGCCAAATCGGATGAAACATATATATGGGAGCTATAGCTAAATCTGTACCGATTTTCTTCAAATTCGGCAATGTTGGTTCATGAATCAAGAAACTCTACCATTCTAAATTTCAAAACGATTGGATGTAAAATATAGCTTCTATAGAACTAAAGGGCCAAATCGGACGAAACATATATATGGGAGCTATAGCTAACTCATAACCGATTTTCTTCAAATTCGGTAGTGTTGGTTCATGGATCAAGAAACTCTACCATTCTAAATTTCAAAACGATTGGATGTAAAATACAGCTTTTATAGGACTAAAGGGCCAAATCGGACGAAACATATATATGGGAGCTATAGCTAAATCTGTACCGATTTTCTTCAAATTCGGCAATGTTGGTTCATGAATCAAGAAACTCTACCATTCTAAATTTGAAAACGATTGGATGTAAAATATAGCTTCTATAGAACTAAAGGGCCAAATCGGACGAAACATATATATGGGAGCTATAGCTAACTCATAACAGATTTTCTTCAAATTCGGTAGTGTTGGTTCATGGATCAAGAAACTCTACCATTCTAAATTTCAAAACGATTGGATGTAAAATACAGCTTTTATAGGACTAAAGGGCCAAATCGGACGAAACATATATATGGGAGCTATAGCTAAATCTGAACCGATTTTCTTCAAATTCGGCAATCTTGGTTCATGGATCAAGAAACTCTACCATTCTAAATTTTAAAACGATTGGATGTAAAATACAGCTTCTATAGGACTAAAGGGCCAAATCGGACGAAAGATATATATGGGAGCTATAGCTAAATCTCAACCGATTTCAACCAAATTCAAAAGCGATCTTAACAGCCGCGAAATACTCTAAACTGCAAAATTTCAGAACGATCGGGGTGAAATTGCGACCTGTAGTCGACTCAGCTAGTGATTCTGAGTCGATCGGTATACTTTAAGGTGGGTCTAGCTGTGTTATTTTCAGGTGTTACAAACATCTGCCGTGAAACAAACTTATAATACCCTGTACCACAGAGTGGTGTAGGGTATAAATAGTGGTATTATTTTGAGTTGTATCTTTTTAACTCAAAAATCTTACTCGGATTATAAGTTAAAAAGGGCACAACTAAAAATATTACTCTTTAGATGATAAATCAAGTGTCCCATTTGCTTAAGCACTTAGAGACAATTCAAAATGTAACTCTTTAGTTGAATCTAAAGTCGTTATTCTGTAAACACAGAGAGAGTCATAACGGTTTTTTATTATGAAAAAAGAAGAAAAATCAACGGACTTTTTTTGCAGTGGGTAGAAATTGCCATTGTACGTTGTTTTCTTGCAAAAAAGCAAAATTTAAAAATTTTGAGTTGTTACCCTTTTGTGGAACAGGTGCGATATATTCATTCATAAATTCATTTATTAGTATAAACCAGTAAGGAAAGGCTAAAGTCGGGCGGTGCCGACTATATAATTCCCTACACCACTCTCGTAATATTGAATAACTCTGATATATAAATTTTGTAATTCATGTATAAATTGTTTACATAAATTTACTTTTGGGACATTTTATACTTAAATAATACCCTGTACCACACTGTGGTGTAGGGTATAAAAACGATTGGATCTAAAGAGCCAAATCGGATGAAACATATATATGGGAGCTATAGCTAAATCTTTACCGATTTTCTTCAAATTCGGCAATGTTGGTTCATGAATCAAGAAACTCTACCATTCTAAATTTCAAAACGATTGGATGTAAAATATAGATTCTATATAACTAAAGGGCCAAATCGGACGAAACATATATATGGGAGCTATAGCAAAATCTTGACCGATTTTCTTCAAATTCGGCAGTGTTGGTTCATAGATCAAGAAACTCTACCATTCTAAATTTCAAAATGATTGGATGTAAAATACAGCTTCTACAGGACTAAAGGGCCAAATCGGACGAAACATGTATATGGGACTATAGCTAAATCTTAACCGATTTTCTTCAAATTCGGTAGTGTTGGTTCAGGATCAAGAAACTCTACCATTCTAAATTTCAAAATGATTGGATGTAAAATACAGCTTCTTCAGGACTAAAGAGCAAAATCGGACGAAACATATATATGGGAGCTATAGCTAAATCTTAACCGATTTTCTTCAAATTCGGTAGTGTTGGTTCATGGATCAAGAAACTCTACCATTCTAAATTTAAAAACCTGTAAGGAAAGGCTAAAGTCGGGCGGTGCCGACTATATAATACCCTACACCACTCTCGTAATATTGAATAACTCTGATATATAAATTTTGTAATTCATGTATAAATTGTTTACATAAATTTACTTTTAGGACATTTTATACTTAAATAATACCCTGTACAACAGTGTGGTGTAGGGTATAAAAACGATTGGATCTAAAGAGCCAAATCGGATGAAACATATATATGGGAGCTATAGCTAAATCTTAACCGATTTTCTTCAAATTCGGTAGTGTTGGTTCATGGATAAAGAAACTCTACCATTCTAAATTTCAAAACGATCGGATGTAAAATACAGATTCTATAGGACTAAAGGACCAAATCGGACGAAAGATATCTATGGGAGCTATATCTAAATCTGCACCGATTTTCTTCAAATTCGGCAATGTTGGTTCATGGATCAAGAAACTCAACCATTCTAAATTTCAAAACGATCGGTTGTAAAATACAGATTCTATAGGACTAAAGGACCAAATCGGACGAAAGATATCTATGGGAGCTATATCTAAATCTGCACCGATTTTCTTCAAATTCGGCAATGTTGGTTCATGGATCAAGAAACTCTACCATTCTAAATTTCAAAACGATCGGATGTAAAATACAGCTTCTATAGGACTAAAGGGCCAAATCGGACGAAACATATATATGGGAGCTATAGCTAAATCTTAACCGATTTTCTTCAAATTCAGCAATGTTGGTTCATGGATCAAGAAACTCTACCATTCTAAATTTCAAAACGATCGGATGTAAAATACAGATTCTATAGGACTAAAGGACCAAATCGGACGAAAGATATCTATGGGAGCTATATCTAAATCTGCACCGATTTTCTTCAAATTCGGCAATGTTGGTTCATGGATCAAGAAACTCAACCATTCTAAATTTCAAAACGATCGGATGTAAAATACAGATTCTATAGGACTAAAGGACCAAATCGGACGAAAGATATCTATGGGAGCTATATCTAAATCTGCACCGATTTTCTTCAAATTCGGCAATGTTGGTTCATGGATCAAGAAACTCTACCATTCTAAATTTCAAAACGATCGGATGTAAAATACAGCTTCTATAGGACTAAAGGGCCAAATCGGACGAAACATATATATGGGAGCTATAGCTAAATCTTAACCGATTTTCTTCAAATTCAGCAATGTTGGTTCATGGATCAAGAAACTCTACCATTCTAAATTTCAAAACGATCGGATGTAAAATACAGCTTCTATAGGACTAAAGGGCCAAATCGGACGAAAGATATATATGGGAGCTATATCTAAATCTGAACCGATTTCAACCAAATTCAATAGCGATCTTAACAGCCGCGAAATACTCTAAACTGCAAAATTTCAGAACGATCGGAGTGAAATTGCGACCTGTAGTCGACGAACAACTTTACATGGACAGACGGACGGACGGACGGACATCGTTAAATCGACTCAGCTAGTGATTCTGAGTCGATCGGTATACTTTAAGGTGGGTCTAGCTGTGTTATTTTCAGGTGTTATAAACATCTGCCGTGAAACAAACTTATAATACCCTGTACCACAGTGCACAGTGGTTGCGCCCATAGGCCAAAATTCCAAAAAATCATAACAACAAAAATTTGCGAAAAGTAACCAAATTGTCTGTAAACTGTCCAAACTCTTTCATGGCAAACCGTTTTTTTCTGGAAATCTAACGGAACATTCTAAAAATGGAATTGAAGATGTGAACACGTGTTGATTTGCAAAGCGCAGCTGCACGCATCCCGAATATTTGTCAACACAAGCGAACTTCAAAGTGGTCAGTCAAATAATTACGTCTCCGAATTTAAATTATTTGAAATGTATTTTGAAGTTAAAGATATTTATTTTATGTTACAATATTAATAAAAACTAACTTGTGCTGTAGTTATTTTGAAATTAATGCTTTAGTTTATTCATTTTTTTGTACATTTTCTGTGAGTGTTTATTATGTTTACTTAAAGTTTTAGCTGCGTTCCCCCAAGATCCCCCCTTTATTTTTTATTTCAGTGTATTTGTGAGTGTTTTAAGGTAATAAAAAAGTTAAAGTTAGCTGCAGATATTTGCAGATGTGTGCAGAATCAAGGATATACTAAGACCATCTTTTTTCTTCAAAGTAAAATTTGCCTTGCAAACCAGCTGTTTTGCATTGTAGTTGTGCTATGTTTTTGTGTTCTTAATAAGTTCAAATTTTAATTTTGATTGCATTATCTCTTTTTTAATTTAATGTTGGTAGATGACTCCTATCAGTGTGTGTTTCTCGCTTGTAAATATTCAGTTGTTGGTGTACAGAAATCGGCACCAATGCAAAGCAATATTGAAAATACCGTCACAACGCCCGAGATGACCGAGCTAACGAAATGTATTGACTATATATGCAAAAAATTACTGCATTGTGGATTCAGTATAAACACAAAAAGGCATCAGTTCTTCAATTTGAATCGAATTGGCTTAGTGAAAAGGAAACAATTTCAATAAAACGCATTCCTAGTAAGTCTCAAGAAATGGGAAAAGGTGCCCAAGGTGGACGTCCAAAAGTAGATTTTAATGAGTTATCAAAGAAAACAAAGCGACGAAGAATTGCTGAGCTTTCAAAAACCGTCTAAAGTCTAAAAATAAGGACATTGCAATGTTTAGGAGGCAGAACACGCGAAAGACCTCACGGATTACAACAAATACGGAGTTGATAAATAGATTGCTTTTGAGCTCAGATCCATTTATTACTGGCCAAAGAAAGCTCCCACGTTCAAAAAAGTCAGTATTATCAACATTATCATATCGCTCACTCACTTCAAGAGTGACAAAACTCAACATTTAAAATTTTTTAGGTTGCCTTACAAAAATTCGAATTTTGCAAATGTCCACAAAGTAATCTCAGCGAAATTTGGTATTTAAGTAAACAACCATATTTCGGATTATTGAAGCGTTTTTTAAGATCTTATTTAATGTTAATTGTCTTTTTATACGGACTTAAAGTTAAACATTTTGGCAATTTTCAATTTTGATTTATGTCACTCTTGAAGTGAGTGAGCGATATGACCTACTAGATGACCTAAAATTAAAATAGTTTGTAATTATTTTCCCTAAAAATATTATTTTAAATGTAATAATAATAAATTAAAAAAGTTTCAAGCCGAAAAATCAAAGTTATTCAAATTTGGTCCGATATTTGCTATGGTAGCTATAGGATATAGTCGTGCGATATGGCCAATTTTTTTATTACAAATTTAGAATATTTTTCTACAATTTTGGTGAAAATTTCATAACGATATAACAACTAGAAGTATTTATATGTAAAATAATGTAATTTAATTTGATAAACAAAATTTCTACTATAAAAAGTTTCACTGGAAAAAATGAAGCGTGCGTCACGTAGCATGCGTCACATAGAGTTCACGGCTTTTGATATAATTTTTTTAGAATTCTCTTATATTCGTCTTTTTATAGGTATTTCATTTTGGGTGACTTATTAATTTGCTAAAAATTACGAAAACATACCTTAACCTTTAAAGCTACTTCCATTTTTTGTAGCGTGCGTCACAATAATTTGTGATAATTTTTTTCGGAACTTATACCTGTTACAAAAAATTTTTTTATGGCATTCGAAAGAACACTCATATCACACTAAACACTATGTATAAGTTGAAGGTATCTCTTTTGAAAGACTAAAAAATTTTTATATTTTAATCCGAAAACCCGTACGAATGTAGCGTTCGTCATGCAGGATTTGCCCATATCCAAAAGCAAGGAAAAACTAAAAAAAATCGTGAAAAGTGGTTTTAATTTGCATTGCCCAAGTGCCACGCTAGTTAGTAATTTTTTTGGAGCCACCAAAAATAGACTATCTCAGTGAATTTTTAAACATGAAATAAATTCTTCACCGGTATATAATTCAATACTTTCTTCGGAAAGGTTTCAGTGCAACCAATATTAGAGCTTGATTCTACCCTGGGGGTGTTTACTCCTTTTTTTATATTTTGAAGTTGGCCACCTTGTTTTTGTCGTCGGTTTCGAATAATATTTTGTGTATGCAAAATTGATTTTTTTAATTTTTTCCCGACCCTGTCCTTATATTTTGTTAATATCAGAGCAGAATATTTACCGATTTATTTTACATAAACTTTTCTGCACTGAAAACAAACATTGATAATACATTGCGACAAAATAAACCCAAGTTGATAAGCAAAGGACGCGATATTATTTTTCCTGTATGTCTTGTCGAGTGAAACAAGAATCTTTTATTGAAATTCCGTGGAATAGCCAAAAATCGGTATGTACGGATAAAAAACAGATTTTCCTGCCTTGTTGCACTTAAACGCCTATGACTTTGTTAATTACACTTTGCAACAAAATGTTTGTCCAAGGGATGTGGATAACAGTTTCTGGTGCAATTAGGTGTGGCAAACACGAAAAAAATATTAACCAGTACACGCTGAAAAAAAATCGCTTCGGTAGTATATTGTCCCAAACATATTCGGCTTGAAATAAACATATGTTTAGGGTACACTCCAAATATATAATATTTTACACACACAAATATTATATGTTTGTGAGGATATTGTTCTAAACAAAAATATGCTCCCATTCAAGTATTTTTTATTTGGAACTAGTATTTCCGAAACAAGGATTCATTTGTAATTATTTATTTTGGTAATGTATTAAATGTCTTAACTTAAAGACAAGTTTTCTGTTTTTCAGATTTTCAAAGAGCAATTTTTTTTATAAATTTTATATGTTTGTAAAATTTAATCAAAACTTAAATCGATCAATCTTTCGTAAATATAAACGACATTGATGGATTGACAAAAAGTGATGAATAGGAATATTTATTAATAAGGAAATTTTTAGCTATAAAGTGTAACACGAAAACTAGGAAAAGCTAACTAAAATTCGAATAAGTCAGTAATGTTTTAAAAATCTTTTTAAATAAAACATATTTGGAAATCTTCTTAAACAATAACTTTGTTTGTGTGTAAACACGTATTTTATTTGTGAAATTCAGTTTGCAAATAAATTATGTTCTAATATATTAATATATGCGTTCCAAACAAAATTTCTTGATTTTCAAATAAAATTTATTTGTTAACAAATATATAATATTTAAAAAAATCGTTTCCAAGTATATTTTCTTTCGTTTCAAACATATCAAAAATGACGATTTTCCTCCGTGTAAGGAAAGGCTAAAGTCGGGCGGTGCCGACTATATAATACCCTACACCACTCTCGTAATATTGAATTACTCTGATATATAAATTTTGTAATTCATGTATAAATTGTTTACATAAAGTTACTTTTGGGACATTTTATACTTAAATAATGCCCTGTACCACAGTGTGGTGTAGGGTATAAAAACGATTGGATCTAAAGAGCCAAATCGGATAAAACATATATATGGGAGCTATAGCTAAATCTTAACCGATTTTCTGCAAATTCGGCAATGTTGGTTCATGGATCAAGAAACTCTACCATTCTAAATTTCAACACGATTGGATGTAAAATACAGCTTTTATAGGACTAAAGGGCCAAATCGGACGAAACATATATATGGGAGCTATAGCTAAATCTTAACCGATTTTCTTCAAATTCGGTAATGTTGGTTCATGGATCAAGAAACTCTACCATTCTAAATCTCAAAACGATCGGATGTAAAATACAGCTATAGGACTAAAGGGCCAAATCGGACGAAACATATATATGGGAGCTATAGCTAAATCTTAACCGATTTTCTTCAAATTTGGCAATGTTGGTTCATGGATCAAGAAACTCTACCATTCTAAATTTGAAAACGATCGGATGTAAAATATAGCTTCTATAGGACTAAAGGGCCAAATCGGACGAAACATATATATGGGAGCTATAGCTAAATCTTAACCGATTTTCTTCAAATTCGGCAATCTTGGTTCATGGATCAAGAAACTCTACCATTCTAAATTTCAAAACGATCGGATGTAAAATACAGCTTCTATAGGACTAAAGGGCCAAATCGGACGAAACATATATATGGGAGCTATAGCTAAATCTGAACCGATTTTCTTCAAATTCGGCAATCTTGGTTCATGGATCAAGAAACTCTACCATTCTAAATTTCAAAACGATTGGATGTAAAATACAGCTTCTATAGGACTAAAGGGCCAAATCGGACGAAAGATATATATGGGAGCTATATCTAAATCTGAACCGATTTCAACCAAATTCAATAGCGATCTTAACAGTCGCGAAGTACTCTAAACTGCAAAATTTCAGAACGATCGGAGTGAAATTGCGACCTGTAGTCGACGAACAACTTTACATGGATGGACGGACGGACGGACGGACGGACATCGTTAAATCGACTCAGCTAGTGATTCTGAGTCGATCGGTATACTTTAAGGTGGGTCTAGCTGTGTTATTTTAAGGTGTTACAAACATCTGCCGTGAAACAAACTTATAATACCTTGTACCACAGTGTGGTGTAGGGTATAAAAATTTGTTTTTTTTTTAATTCCAGCTTTCATGGAAAGTACATACAGTATTTGGACCATAATTCAAGTATAAGTCTGATTGAGCCGTCTTATACCTCAAATTAAAGGCAATTATGGGTAGCCCCCATATGCTGCAAATATCGCTTTCACGTAGAATCTTTGGTTTAGTAACAGTCGTCAAAAATATGAGAAAACCAATAATATTGAATAATAATAATATTGAATAACTCTGATATATAAATTTTGTAATTCATGTATAAATTGTTTACATAAATTTACTTTTGCGACATTTTATACTTAAATAATACCCTGTACCACAGTGTGGTGTAGGGTATAAAAACGATTGGATCTAAAGAGCCAAGTCGGATGAAACATATATATGGGAGCTATAGCTAAATCTTTACCGATTTTCTTCAAATTCGGCAATGTTGGTTCATGAATCAAGAAACTCTACCATTCTAAATTTCAAAACGATTGGATGTAAAATATAGCTTTTATAGGACTAAATGGCCAAATCGGACGAAACATATATATGGGAGCTATAGCTAAATCTTAACCGATTTTCTTCAAATTCGGCAATGTTGGTTCACGAATCAAGAAACTCTACCATTCTAAATTTCAAAACGATTGGATGTAAAGTAAAGATTTTATAGGACTAAATGGCCAAATCGGACGAAACATATATATGGGAGCTATAGCTAAATCTTAACCGATTTTCTTCAAATTCGGTAGTGTTAGTTCATGGATCAAGAAACTCTACCATTCTAAATTTCAAAATGATTGGATGCAAAATACAGCTTCTACAGGACTAAGGAGCAAAATCGGACGAAACATATATATGGGAGCTATAGCTAAATCTTAACCGATTTTCTTCAAATTCGGCAATGTTGGTTCATGGATCAAGAAACTTTACCATTCTAAATTTCAAAACGATCGCATGTAAAATACAGCTTCTATAGGACTAAAGGGCCAAATCGGACGAAACATATATATGGGAGCTATAGCTAAATCTTAACCGATTTTCTTCAAATTCGGTAATGTTGGTTCATGGATGAAGAAACTCTACCATTCTAAATTTCAAAACGATTGGATGTAAAATACAGCTTCTATAGGACTAAAGGGCCAAATCGGACGAAAGATATATATGGGAGCTATATCTAAATCTGAACCGATTTCAACCAAATTCAATAGCGATCTTAACAGCCGCGAAATACTCTAAACTGCAAAATTTCAGAACGATCGGAGTGAAATTGCGACCTGTAGTCGACGAACAATTTTACATGGACAGACGGACGGACGGACAGACATCGTTAAATCGACTCAGCTAGTGATTATGAGTCGATCGGTATACTTTAAGGTGGGTCTGGCTGTGTTATTTTAAGGTGTTACAAACATCTGCCGTGAAACAAACTTATAATACCCTGTACCACAGTGTGGTGTAGGGTATAAAAATTGATGTGAGTTTAGTGAAATAATAGAAGAAATATATGTGCAATATTTTGGTATACGAGTTGAAAATATGAACGAACCGTGGACACCTAGTATTTTGTGTAATTCGTGCCATGTAAATCTTACTCGATGGACTAGTGGAAGAATGCTACCGCATTACTTTAAAATTAATGTATGTATTAAAATGTTTTGTGGAATAAAACTTTTTAATTTTGAACTTCACGTGCAATTTGGAATGCCAATGATTTGGAGACAACCATTTATTCACGATATGGACTGCTATTTATACCCTACACCACACTGTGGTACAGGGTATTATAAGTTTGTTTCACGGCAGATGTTTGTAACACCTTAAAATAACACAGCTAGACCCACCTTAAAGTATACCGATCGACTCAGAATCACTAGCTGAGTCGATTTAACGTCCGTCCGTCCGTCTGTCCATGTAAAGTTGTTCGTCGACTACAGGTCGCAATTTCCCTCCGATCGTTCTGAAATGTTGCAGTTTAGAGTATTTCGCGGCTGTTAAGATCGCTATTGAATTTCGTTGAAATCGGCTCAGATTTAGATATATCTCCCATATATATCTTTCGTCCGATTTGCCCCTTTAGTCCTATAGAAGCTGTATTTTACATCCGATCGTTTTGAAATTTAGAATGATAGAGTTTCTTGATCCATGAACCAACATTGCTGAATTTGAAGAAAATCGGTTAAGATTTAGCTATAGCTCCCATATATATGTTTCGTCCGATTTGGCCCTTTAGTCCTATAGAAGCTGTATTTTACATCCGATCATTTTGAAATTTAGAATGGTAGAGTTTCTTGATCCATGAACTAACATTGCCGAATTTGAAGAAAATCGGTTCAGATTTAGATATAGCTCCCATATATATCTTTCGTCCGATTTGGTCCTTTAGTCCTATAGAAGCTGTATTTTACATCCGATCGTTTTGAAATTTAGAATGGTAGAGTTTCTTTATCCATGAACCAACATTGCCGAATTTGAAGAAAATCGGTTAAGATTTAGATATAGTTCCCATATATGTTTCGTCCGATTTGGCCCTTTAGTCCTATAGAAGCTGTATTTTACATCCGATCGTTTTGAAATTTAGAATGGTAGAGTCTCTTGATCCATGAACCAACATTGCCAAATTTGAAGAAAATCGGTTAAGATTTAGCTATAGATCCCATATATATGTTTCGTCCGATTTGGCCCTTTAGTCCTATAGAAGCTGTATTTTACATCCGATCGTTTTGAAATTTAGAATGGTAGAGTTTCTTGATCCATGAACCAACATTGCCGAATTTGAAGAAAATCGGTTAAGATTTAGCTAAAGCTCCCATATATATGTTTCGTCCGATTTGGCCCTTTAGTCCTATAAAAGCTGTATTTTACATCCAATCGTGTTGAAATTTAGAATGGTAGAGTTTCTTGATCCATGAACCAACACTATCGGTTAAGATTTAGCTATAGCTCCCATATATATGTTTCATCCGATTTGGCTCTTTAGATCCAATCGTTTTTATACCCTACACCACACTGTGGTACAGGGTATTATTTAAGTATAAAATGTCCCAAAAGTAAATTTATGTAAACAATTTATGCATGAATTACAAAATTTATATATCAGAGTTATTCAATATTACGAGAGTGGTGTAGGGTATTATATAGTCGGCACCGCCCGACTTTAGCCTTTCGTTACTGGTTTTGTCTAAGTTAATAGATTGGAGTAGGAAGTGTCCAAGTATAGCTAACAGCCTAATTACGGAAACATCATCAAGTTCAACTGAGTACTCAACTCTGAGCGATTCAAGTTTGAGTCAGAAGTCATCGCTTTTAACTCAGTTTCAACTCATTGATCTAATGAGAGATTTGGAACTGGCCAAAGATAAGGCAGAACTGTGAAGGCACTCTAAGAACCTGCATTTTTGCCAGGAAAGATCTAAGTATCTTTCTCCTGGCTAATTTAAGTGGTAAAGACCAAACATCTGCTAGTCTGGAGATCGGTAATCGCATATATTGGGTGGTCTCCAGTTACTTGGCTTATGAAGCTGTAGTACCGACTGCTCTATTCAGGGAAGTAGTGGAAGAAGCAACGTCTGACGAGATCGAGCTGATTATTGGCGCAGACACGAACGCTCATCATACTATCTGGGGTAGTACGGATATAAACAATAGGGGTGATTCGCTCTTGACTTTATTCTAACTACCAGCCTAAGTATTTGTAACATAGGCAATAAACCGACCTTTACAATTAAAGACAAACAAGAAGTACTAGACGTAACGTTTGCTACTGACCGGCTGTCAGACAAAATTATTGGGTGGAATGTACTGGACGACCACTCATTCTCAGATCACCATTATATTGAAATCAAACTCGCTGAAAAAGCTCCTAAACCTGCCGTCCACAGAAATGTGAGAAATACAAAGTGGCACATGTACGAAAAGAATTTCAAGAAAGTCCTCAACTCTAAACTTCTGTACGAACCGAATGACAAAGCCGGTCTGGATAATCTGGTCGAGCATATCACCACATCATTCAATAGTTCCCTTGCAGAAGCCTGTCCAAAAACTAGGTACAAGGGTAAAACAAAACCCCAATGGAGGACTTCTGAGCTAACGGCTATGAAGAAGACCTGCAACAAGCTATTCAACAAGGCTAAATCTACTGGGGTCGCAACTCAAGATCTATAAGAAGGAGCTTAGAAAGGCGCAAAGACGCTCTTGGTATACCTTCTGTGGCGAAGTGGAAAAGGTATCCGACGCCGCAAGGCTAAGGAAAATACTATCAGCTCCACCCGGTACAGTGGGTTAATTGGACCAAAAACAGCGAGCAGTCGCTCAATGTACTGCTCCACACACATTTCCCGCTGAACTCTCTAACAGAACCAGAGGATCAGCAGGACCAATAAGAGTGCGAGTGGACTGCGAGCGTCGCTAGCTTGTTGACTGAGAGATCCAGAATAAGCTGGGCTATTAATAGCTTCGAGCCCTTCAAGTCGCCTGGACCAGACGGCATCACTCCAGCAGAAATGCAGAAAATGTTGAAGTACATTATCCCCTGGCTGGAGAACATTTATGTAGGCTGTATCAGGCTTTCATACATCCCGAATCGATGAAGGGATACCAAAGTGGTATTCATTCCTAAAGCGGGGAAGATATCACACACTAGGCCAAAAGACTTCAGACCAATTAGCCTATCCTCCTTCCTATTGAAAGGTCTGGAAAGATTTTAGATTATTTCATTAGGGAAAGCCTGGATACTAAACTCCTGCCGGTGAACCAACATGCTTACAATAAGGGAAAGTCTACAGAATCAGCCCTGCACGAACTTGTGAGCACTATCGAATCGTCCCTGCATTTCAAGGAATTCACCATGGTGGCATTTCTTGACATAGAAGGGGCTTTTAACAACATTCACTCAGATGCAGTAATTGCGGCACTGTCACATCTAAAAGTTAACTCTAGTTTGATTAGACTAATTCAATTCTCAATAGAAGACGCATAACAGCATGTCTTGAGTCCACAAAAAGGTCGTGGCATATGCGAACGACGTTGCAATCGCAGTGCGTGGCAAATTCGAAAACGTCCTCGGAGACATTCTGCAGGTGGCTCCGAACAAATTGGCTAGATGGGCCAGAAGCAGCGGTTTTGGGCGTAAACCCAAACAAGACAGAATTGGTTCTCTTTACTAGGATGAATAAAGTCCCACAGATCTAGTCTTTTCTGAAAGTGCAAAATTTTTAGGAATAATTCTAGATAGAAAACTGTTATTTATACTTAACGTATTGTAACGTGTAAGGAAGGCCAACGTCGCCTTATATTCCTGCCAAAAGGCTGTAGGGTCGCGGTGGGGCCTTTCTCCTAAAATCGTCCACTGGATATATATAGCAGTAGTTCGTCCTATACTGCTTTACGGCGTTGTGGTATGGTGGACGGCAACTGACAAGCTAACCATCACCAACCTACTAACAAAGGTTCAGAGAACAGCCTGCCTGAGCATAAGCGGAGCCTTAAGGACTACATGGACCGAGTCTCTACAAGCCCTACTCCATATACTGCCGATTAATATAGTGGCGAGAGAAGTTGCCATCCAAGCGGCAATAAGATTAAATTGCCAATCAATGTGGAGGTACAAAAACTACGGTCACATGAGATTATCAAAGTGTAGTGCTATGGTAACCGACCGAGTGGACTATATACCAACGGTGTACACCTTCGAGGGAAATTACATCACTATGATTCCCGCAAGAGATGAATGGGTTGGAAGAATACCAGGTAATAGAAACCATCTCCACTTTTACACGGATGGTTCGAATCTTGATGAAAAGGTTGGCTTCGGAGTACACTGTGCAGAGCTTAGATTGAATATAGCTTATAGACTACCAAATACCTGCAGTGTCTATCAAGCCGAAATAATGGCAATATGGGAAGTAGCCTAGTGGCTGAGTCGCAACATAGTAACCAACACTGGCATTGTAATTTACTCGGATAGCCAGGCTGCCATCAATTATCTGGAGGCAACATCGCTAAATTCACAAACAGCCCTCGACTGCCGCAGATCTCTTAACGAGATGGCTGAGCAGTTTAATATACACCTCATATGGATGCCTGGGCATAGGGATATCCCGGGGAACTTGCTAGGAAAGGGACGACATTACAAATTCTCGATGAATTTGCATATATTGGTGCGCCACTATCCACGTACAAGCTTTGGCTTAGCAAGAGGCAATTTGGCAGTCCAAGTAAAGATGGACAGAAATCGGCACCTGCAGAGTAGCTAGACAAATCTGGCAAATGTATGACCTGAGAAGATCAAAATATCTCCTCGCACTAGAGAGGCAAAGATTGTCTACGTTAGTATCAGTTCTGACGGGACACTGCTTGATCGGCGAACACGCCAAAAGATTGGGTATTGACTCTAATGACTTCTGCAGAAGCTGTGGAGATGAGGAAGAAGTGGAGAGCACTTGCTATGCGACTGCCCCGCTCTGAGTAAACGACGACTGGACATACTGGGATCGGCTTTTCTAGGCAGCCTAACAGATCTTTCCAGTACCGATATTCGTACTATCGACAAATTTTTATATCAAACAGGTTGGTTTCGATGAGGGGCATTTCAGCCCGTGGTAACACTAGCGACCTAAACTGGTCTATGTGAGCTTGTATAAAAAATACGGCTGCTACCCTAACCTAAGCCTAAACCTAAGGCCCCACATGTTAACATATCATATTATAGAGTCCGTGATATACCTCACAAACTATTTTATACAACTGTGGATAACAGATGCTTTTGCACGGACATTCCCGGATTGTTCGAGGAACTTAATCAAACATACAATTCAAAGGAATGGCATTACTTGTTGAAGCGTTAATCGAAAAAGCTGAACAATTTAATTTATATTTACAAATTATTTTATTTTCATTCATGACTAAATTTCATAGGCCGTATTCATAAAAAAATCTTAATTATGATTTAAAGTGCACATTAGTTGCCAAACTTTTGGCCTAATAAACGATTATTAAAACATCGTATTCATAAACAGCATTTTAACTAATAAACATTTTAATGACTTCGTCAATGTAATGCTGGCAACACCATCTTTTTCACACACCATTTTCCCTCTTAATGATGCATCAATAGGATTATCAATTGTACACGGGGCAAAATAGCCTTTTTTGATATGTTTGAATCGAAAGAAAATATATTTGGAACACAAATTTTTAAATATTATATATTTCGTAGCAAATAAATTTTATTTGAAAATCAACAAAATATATTTGAAACGCATATATTAATATATTACAACAAAATATATTTGCAAACAAAAATTCTCAAATAAAATATGTGTTTAAATACAAATATAATTATTGTTTAGGAATTTCTCCAAATATATTTTATTTAAAAAAAAATTCAAAACTTTTGTTGACTTCTTCGAATTCCAGATTAAATTTTTCCTTGGATCCGAGTTTAACCTCCCAGCATTAGCTTCTGTTCTTAATCAATAATGTGAATACAATTTATGAGTATTCTAAGCCATTATTAGTTGTCAATCCTCTAAGTAATTTATATTGATCAAATATTATACGATTTCAATAATTATTTCACAAACATTAACAAGACAGCAGCAAAGAAATTTTGAAAGCAGTACTTTTACACAACGGAAATCAGAAACCGTCGATTCCCATTGCTCATGCTGTCAACACTAAGAAATCGTAGGAAACAATGGCTCAATTAATAAAATACATAAAATATGAACATGACTGGAACATTTGTTGCGATTTAAAAGTAGTTTGTATGTTATGCCTCTGGGATAGCCGATATTTTGCCACCGCTGCATATTAAGCTGGGGCTCTTTAAAATTTTTGTAAAAGCCTTAAGGAAAGATGGCAATTCACTCTCATATTTAAAAAGTTTATTTAAAAGTCTTTCTTTTCAAAAAATCGAAGAAGGCATTTTTGATGGGTCTAAAATAAGGAAACTGATGAAAGATGTGAATTTCGAATCATATTTGACGTCGGATGAAATTGCAGCATGTAGGTCGTTTAAGCTTGTAGTTTCAAATTTCCTTGGATCCAATAAAAGCCTGCAATATGAAACAATGATTAATGATTTGTTAAAAAATTATGAAAAATTTGGTTAGAAATATATTTTTCTATATTTATGTATATAACACATATGTATGTATTTTTCTTACTTATTTTTCGCTTTATGTATTCCAACAGGTCCCTCAAAATGCATTTCGTGCATTCTCATTTAAACTTTTTCCCCAAGAATCTTGGCGACGTAAGTGACGAACATGGCGAAAGGTTTCACCAAGAATTGAAGTCCATCGAGCGGCGTTACCAAGGGCACTGGGATGAAAGAATGATGGGAGATTATATTGTTTTATTGGTTTCTCATTAGTCAACAAAGAACTCACAATTATTTCTAATGACACTTGGATTTACATGTAAATAAACTCAAATGTACATAATATAAATAAAAGTAAAAAATAAAATCGATATTTAAACTGAAATTTAAAAAAAAAAATTTGAAATTCTCTTACCTCTACCAAAAGAGCTATAATTTCTACATTTATACATATATTTTTTCAAATAGGCATTATTTTCTTCGCTAGAATGCAAACTTTTAGAAAATAAAATAAAATATTTGTTTTCGAATTTTTTTCTATTTTTTATGTGTTTTTGACTGGTAAGGGTTGCCAGTTCCACACAGTTGTCTCTACACCAATCTCCAGTAGATGGCGTGGAGTAGAGACAACTGGCAACACTGTGTCGAACTGGCAACCCTTATCAGTCACATGGGTGGTGAAAATGGCGAATTTAAGTCTCGCTTGGAGCTTTGGCTGTGTGACTTGTAAGCTTTTTCGTAGGTATATAATTCCCATATGCAAATTTCTTTGTGGATTTGTATATATACAAGTGATGATCGCCACAACTAAAAGCTCACACTGTGTCATGTATAAGTCCATCTGATGATATCCCCGCACAGGATTGAAATACGTATAAGGGTATGTGTTTACATGGCTTCCAAAACGCAGGTTCTTATCTTTTCCAATACACCACCTCTCTTTCGAAAGGAAGCGTTAATCGAAAAAGCTGAACAATTTAATTTATATTTACAAATTATTTTATTTTCATTCATGACTAAATTTCATAGGCCGTATTCATAAAAAAATCTTAATTATGATTTAAAGTGCACATTAGTTGCCAAACACTTTTGGCCTAATAAACGATTATTAATACATCGTATTCAAAAACAGCATTTTAACTAATAAACATTTTAATGACTTCGTCAATGTAATGCTGGCAACACCATCTTTTTCACACACCATTTTCCCTCTTAATGATGCATTAATAGGATTATCAATTGTACACGGGGCAAAATAGCCTTTTTTGATATGTTTGAATCGAAAGAAAATATATTTGGAACACAAATTTTTAAATATTATATATTTCGTAGCAAATAAATTTTATTTGAAAATCAACAAAATATATTTGAAACGCATATATTAATATACTAGCTGAGCCCGGTGCGCTTCGCTGCCCATGTCAAAATTCGCGCTGTAGAAACTGTATTTTATATCCGATCAGTACGAAATTCGGCAGAAAGAGGTTTGTTATTACATGAAGGAATACTGCCAAATTCGGAGAAAATCGGTTCAGATTTAGATATAGTCCCCATATATATCTGTGGTCACAAGGCATAACAGCATAACTCGAGTTATGCTCAAACCGAGTAATTAATGCAATAATGTCCCCCATCTTCGATTACATATTGTGACACATTTTGGTGATGATCCCACGTTTAGTTAAATATATAAGGCAACATATCTGACTGTGTCACTACATTTCAAATGGATTATTATATCGATTCAAACACTTACAATTTCTCTCCTAAAAAGTTTCAAAAACAGACATATGCTGTTATGCCTTGTGACCACAGATATGTTACCCCCGATTTGAAATTCAAGCGCTGTAGAAACTGTATTTTATATCCGATCAGTAAGAAATTCGGCAGAAAGAGGTTTCTTATTCTTAACTCAGTTCAGATTTAGATATAGCCCCCATATATATATGTTACCCCCAATTTGACATGTAAGCGCTGTAGAGACTGTGTTTTATATCCGATCAGTACGAAATTCGACAGAAACAGGTTTCTATTTTACATGAATGAGTATTCTAGGAAAATCGATTCAGATTTATATATAACCTCCATATATATGTTCCTCCAGATTTGGTTACAAAGCGCTATAGAAGTTGTACTTTACTTCCGATCATTACAAAGTTCTCCAGAAAGATTTTTCTCAATTTAGGAACGAATATTGCTTAATTTTGCGATTATCGGTTCAAAATACATTTACCAATTATTCCAAATTATTATCGCAATGACCCTTATCGCATTGTTAGGGAGGTGTAGGGTATTATATAGTCGGCCCCGCCCGACTTTCTGCCTTTCCTTACTGGTATTAGTAATAAATTCACTGAATGAAAAAATACCGAATTCAGTGGAAAGTCCAGAAAATAGAAATGTATACTTATAAAATTTCCAAATTCTTGTTTCATTGATATTGCATCACATTATCATATTGCGATTGTATTGGAGTGAGCAGCTGTAATTATCGCTTACCGAGCATTTTTGTTCATGTATTTCCTATATAATACTTGCAAGATATATCAAAATATGGGCTGGGCCACGCCCACTGGTCCTATTCCGCCCATTTGAAAGCCAATCACGTAGACTGCTACCAGATACATATACGCAAAATTTCAACACTCTCGCAAACAAAATGAGCAAGATAATTCAATTTCAAAATTTGGCTTATATGGGCGGTGGCCCGCCCATTGGTCAGATCCCGCCAATTTTTGGACCAATCACGTGGACTGTCACCAGATACATATCTACAACATGACAGCACTCTAGATAAAAAATTGTGCAAGTTATATCAATTTCAAAATTTGGCTTATAAGGGCGGGGCCACGCCCATTGGTCCGATCCCGCCCATTTTCTGACCAATTACGTAGAATGCCACCAGATACATATACACAACATTGCAGCACTCCCGATAGCAAATTGTGCAAGATATAAAAATTTCAAAATTTGGTCATTGTGGGCGGGGCCACGCCTATTGGTCCGAACCCGCCCATTTTTGGACCAATCACGTAGATCGCCAACGGATATATATACACAAAATTCCAGGTCTCTCGCTAACAAATTGTGCAAGATATCACATTTTTTAAATTTGGCTTATATGGGCGGTGCCACGCCCATTGGTTGGATCCCGCCTGTTTTTGGATCAATCACGTAGACTGCCACCGTTTACATATACACAAAATTCCAGCACTCTCGCTAACAAATTGTGCAAAATATCTCAATTTCAAAATTTGGCTTATATGGGCGGGGCCACGCCCATTGGTCCGGTCCCGCTCATTTTTTCACCAATTACGTAGAATGCCACCAGATACATATACGCAACATTGCAGCACTCCCGCTAGCAAATTGTGCAAGATATCAAAATTTTGTCTATGTGGGCGGGGCCACGCCCATTGGTCCGATCCCGCCCATTTTTGGACCAATAACGTAGACTGCCACCGTTTACATATACACAAAATTCCAGCACTCTCGCTAACAAATTGTGCAAAATATCTCAATTTCAAAATTTGGCTTATATGGGCGGGGCCACGCCCATTGGTCCGATTCCGCCCATTTTTGGAAAATTCACGTAATCTGCCATTAAATGCATACAAACAAAATTTCAGCACTATACCTATAATAGGAGCAGAAATATCGGATTTTTAACCTGCGATTTGTATGGGAGGTACCACGCCCCTTTGTCCAATTAATTTTTTTTTCTATATAAACCATCTCGTGAAAATTTAGAATCGAATAAAAAAAAATCATCCAAATCGCTCCAGCCGTTCTGACGTGATGCCATTACACAGATGGACCGTTTCATTTTTATATATATAGATTACAACAAAATATATTTGCAAACAAAAATTCTCAAATAAAATATGTGTTTAAATACAAATATAATTATTGTTTAGGAATTTCTCCAAATATATTTTATTTTAAAAAAAATTCAAAACTTTTGTTGACTTTTTCGAATTCCAGATTAAATTTTTCCTTGGTTCCGAGTTTAACCTCCCAGCATTAGCTTCTGTTCTTAATCAATAATGTTAATACAATTTATGAGTATTCTAAGCCATTATTAGTTGTCAATCCTCTAAGTAATTTATATTGATCAATATTATACGATTTCAATAATTATTTCACAAACATTAACAATTTATAAAAAACTAACATTGAAATACTGAAAAATTTAACATAACTTAGGTATTTTCTGAATACTTAAATGCAAATACATATTTATTTCGGAAATAATGGTCCCAAATAAAAATAAATTGGGATATAAACAAAGATTTGTTTAAAACAACATCTTTCCAAATATATAATTTTGGTGTGTATCAAATATTATATATTTAGAGTGTACCATAAACATATATATGTTTCAAGCCGAATTTGTTTGGGACAATATACTACAGAAGCGATTTTTTTCAGCGAGTAGTCGAATATGTAAATTATGTTATTGTTTATTTTAAAAACAACTGTATTAGTTAACAAAAATGTATGCTCAATTGTCCAATAAATGACAAAACAACAACTAAAGACCAAATAAACGACGAATTCAGATAATTTTTTTATTACATACAAAAAGGTATTTGAATAACCAATAATATATAACACATGTTGATTTTTTACATATCACTAGTGAATTTTGTAAAATTTGCATTTCTTGTGTTGTGGGTTTGCAACAATAAAAGTTTTTCGACTTTTATGAAACAAACTATAATAAATGATGCGAAAATTCATTTATTATACCGATTTACAATATGGGAAAAGAAGAATGCAAAATTTTTTTTTATATACCGATGGACGCAGAATCATGCCCAGAGTCGATTTAGTCATGTCCGTCCGTCTGTGACAATCAAAGTACTGCTCGAAAAAAAGAACCAATCCTTACGAAATTTTTGGGATAAGGAGCAGCTTATATTGCAAAATGCCTTTAACTCTTCCAGGAAAAATGCGACAAATTGGTCCACGTTTTGATATACCTCCCATTTAATGGTACATTCCGTTTTGACATAAACTCGTTCTAGAAGTCACAGCTACGTATATTAACCAAAACCATTTCTATAAAATATGTTCAAAAATAATATTCATTTAATTAAAAAATTCCACAAAAATGTTTTGCAAATGCAACAACAAACGCTTAAAGTAGGGTCGAACCAATATTAAAATTAACGCATTTAACAATGGTTTACAAAAGGTGTTTTAGGCTAATAATCGTTTATGAATACAGTTTTAACAAATTTTGCTTAACAAAGGTTTGTAAAGCTGTTTTAAGTTTTTATGAATACGGCTGGAAGACTTTTGTCTGCAAATAAAAAATAAATATATGGAAAATTCACAGCTAACCACAGTTCTTGTTGAAAAATAATGATATGTATTAACTTTATGCCAAATTAACATTTATTTATGGCTCTTCGTTTCAACGAAAATCCTATTAACTCCGTATTTATGTTATTTATGACCTTTAGTGTTGACGTGAGAGGAGAAAATATGTGTATATTTTATAACCACAAGGATGTCTAGGCGCAAACTATACGTTTTGTATATCTGTCGGTCTGGGACATGATTTTAATGAAGATTTAATACGTTTTAATTAAATATAATTTTTTGCGCATGTTTCATATTTTTGGGAAAAAATTAATGTTGTGTGAACGCGTTCTGATATTCAATGAATATCGTGGCGGCCATGCGCCATTATTTATGAATTGTAAGACGTGTTATGAAGTTTCGGAAATCTGAAAAATCTAATGAAGAGTTATGGTTTACTAAAAGTTCTACAGTTTCAGCAAGAAATTAAAATTCATATCTCAATATTGTCCATTGTTAACAACTCGAGCTGAACATCCTTTATTGAAAAAGAACATGACGAAATTTATAAATTTTTTTTGTATTTAAAAATTATTGTTATGTTAGAGTAACAGTATAATTACAGTCAAGTAATACGAAATCCAACAATCATTACAACATCATCTAAAGTCAAATATAATAATATCTATCTATATATCGAAACCTCCATTCTAAACTATGCTAAGTGCAAAAAGGTAGTTTTCCAGGAGAGGCGATCAAATGTAGATGCATTTTTTAAATTTGTGTAGAATTCCTTTATAATGCAAATCGAATGACCTTTACTGTTTTGTGAGTAACTTTTGATTGGGTTGACGGATAAATACCAAATTTTGACTGAATATAATTTGGAATATTTAGAAACTAAAAATGCAATTTTCCTAAAAACATGCTTAGTCGACTCAGTATGTTTTACAATGGAGGTATCGATATATAAAAGAGAATGTGTGTTTGTTTGTTTGTATTGTATAGAAGTCTAAACGGCTGGACAGATCATTTTGAAATTTTACCAGAATGTACAAGTGCAGGGGGTGATGAAAATAGGGTACTTGACTTTTCATATCAAGTGGGCGTGTTAGCGAGAGCACTGTAATGTTGTGCATACGTATCTTCGTGATTAGTCCAAAAATGGGCGGGCTCAGAGCAATGGGCGTGGCCCCGCCCATACAAGCCAAATTTTGAAATTGAGATATCTTGCACAATTTGTTAGCGAGAGCGCTGTAATTTTGTGCATATGTATCTGGTGACAGTCTACGTGTTGAAAAAAATGAACGGGATCGGACCAATGGGCGTAGCCTCGGGTTTTTCAACAGGGACGCTACAAAAGTAGACCGACAGGGACAGCAAACGAAGCCATATTCTTTGCCGCTATATTGACATTTCTCTTCAGTGAGGTTTGCCATTTCATGATGAAAAGATAAACGAGCCAACAACGAGTCGAAATTATTAAAATTTACTACCGAAATTCGGAGTCAGTAGCCTCAACCTTAAGAGCGCGAAAAATTGAAAAATCATCTTCAGCGATGAGGCTCATTTCTGGCTGAATGGCTTCGTCAATAAACAAAATATGCGTTTTTGTTCAGACAGCAATCCACACGTACTCCATGAGTCATCATTGCATCCCGAAAAAATTACGGTTTGGAGCGGTTTATGGGCCGGCGGCGTCATTGGGTCGTACTTCTTCCGTGATGATCAAGACCGGCACGTTACTGTGAAAGGGAATCGCTACCGTTCAATGATAACCGAATATTTTTGGCCCCAATTGGATGATATGGACTTGAAGGACATGTGGTTCCAACAGGACGGCGCCACAAGCCACACAGCGAATGCCACAATCAATTTATTGGAAACCAAGTTTGGAGAACGTGTTATCTCACGAAATGGTCCAGTCGTTTGGCCGCCTCGGTCGTGCGATTTGACGCCGTTAGACTATTTCCTGTGCGGCTACGTCAAGTCTATGGTCTATGCCAACAAGCCAGCGACGATTGATGAACTTCGTACGAATATCGAACGTGAAATTGCAGCAGTATCGGCCGATTTATGCTTGAAAACCGTCGAAAATTGGGTTCAGCGTCTGGACTTCTGCAAGCGTGCCCGTGGTGGCCATGCATAAGAAATCGAATATATAGGAATATAGGCTTATTTGTCCTACAACTACATTTTTTCATTTGTATCAGTAATTTTCTAGTTTAGACAATGTTTTTACCAATTATATTGTGAGATAACCGTGCGATTAATTGATTTACATATATAGTATATTTTATAAGGAAAAAATGCAACCAGTCTCTTAAAAATCCGTTTGCAATAGACGGAGTTATTAAAGTTTCATTAAAACTAAATCGGTATATAAACACTAGTTTTGCCCATTCAACTCAATAATGTCGGCTTGAGCGTTTCATATCTAACTAGTCATCATCGTCAAAACAAGTATTTATGTACATTTTTAAGAGACTGGTTGCATTTTTTTCCTTATAAAATATACTATATATGTAAATCAATTAATCGTACGGTTATCTCACAATATAATTGGCAAAAACATTGTCTAAACTAGAAAATGACGGACAAAAATGAAGAAAATGTGTTTGTAGGGAAAATAAACTTATATTCCTACAGCTTCAAACAAACAAAATATACACCGTTCGAAACGTTTAATTCTATTCTTTATAAATTCTTTTAGAGATTGGAAATTGGTTAATAATTAACAAAGTTATAGGCGTTCAAGTGAAAAAAGGCAAGAATATCGGTTTTTTACCCATAAATCCGGATTTTGGGGGTGTCCGGGGAACTCCAAAAAAAGATTCGTGTTTTACCCGACAAGTCCTACAGGAAAAATAGTATCGCGTCATTTGCTTCTCAACTTGAGTTTATTTTGTCGCAATGTGTAATCAGTTCAGCCCAATTTTAGATCTTCCTTACTAACGAGCAAAAAATAGTAAAGCACTTCCTACGAATTCACATTTTCTCCAGAAAAGATGTTAGTGCATTTTTTTCACCCTCAAATAATTTATTTTGCTAAAGTTGTGAATAATGAAAAATATAGAATAAAAACTTTTTTATGATTTTCTAACTGTGGACTTAATCTGAATATCAACGAGTTTCTTCTAAGTGAAGGAAGGTATTTTGAAGTCAAGTGAAAAATTTTGCAACTCTTTCTTGAGTATTTTTTTTGGAATGTACTCAAAGTTTCTGCGCCACATTTACGCATTATGTAAATAAAAAAATTTAACAATCTTGGCATGAAATTATTGCTTTAGACATTGTCGCTCTTTCTACTTAAAAAAATGTTAAAAAATTTATAATATTGACATTAAAAGACATATTTTAATAATTTTTTTTCTACATATATGAAATTTGTGCTATCGGAACCATGCCGTTCGGAATTAAAAAAATCTAAAAATTGCAAAAATTTTGCATTTTTAGAGTAAATGGTAAATACATACATAAGAAGCATTGCCTCTAGTATATGCAAGCACAAAGTTAGGTATTATTTAAATAGGAGGTTTCGTTGAAATTTTTAAATCGCTCAATGTACCTCAAAAATCGTTTTCTTTCGTGCCGTCCGTCACGCCGTCCATTTGTCGATTTTTATGCAAATTAAAAAGTTTTCAATCTATATATATAAAAATTAATCGTTGTTTGTTCGACTGCTTAAAACTTGAAAACTACTGGACCAAATTGGAAACTTTCTTCTGCGGAATTGTTCGTAATTGCCACGCGAAGATTTAGGAAAAAACGGTCGCAAATTTATCAACAGGAGGCGCTGACCACCTGACCGCTGAGGCTCCTGTAAGATCTAGAATGCTGAAATTTTGCACAAGTATACACCAGAGTCTATATATATAAAGAAGAATGTGTGTTTGTTTGTTTGTTTGTTTGTTGGTTTGTTTGTTTGTTGGTTTGTTGGTTTGTTTGTACCGAATAGACGACTAAACGGCTGGACCGATCTTCTTGAAATTTTCACAGAGTGTACACATGTGGGGCGTGGTGAAAATAGGGTACTTGAATTTTAGATATATCAAGTGGGCGTGGCCCCGCCCACATAAGACAAATTTTAAAATTGAGATATCTTGCACAATTTGTTAGCGAGAGTGCTGTAATTTTGCACATATGTATCTGGTGGCAGTCTACGTGATTGTTCCAAAAATGGGCGGGATCGGACCAATGGGCGTGGCACCGCCCATATAAGCCAAATTTTAAAAATGATATATCTAGCGCAAATTATTAGCGAGAGTGATGCAATTTAGTGCATATATATATCTGGTGGCAATGTACCTGAGTGCTCCAAAAATGGGCGGGATCGGATCAATGGGCGTGGCCCCGCCCATATGAGCCAAATTTTGGAATTGAGATATCTTACACAATTTGTTAACGAGAGTGTTGTACTTTGGTGCATATGTATCTGGTGGTAGTCTACGGGATTGGTCCAAAAAAGGGCGGGATCGGACCAATGGGCGTGGCCACGCACACATAAGACAAATTTTTAAATTGCGATATCTTACACAATTTGTTAGCGATAGTGCCGTAATTTGGTGCATATGTATCTGGTGGTAGTCTACGTGATTGGTCCAAAAGTGGGCGGGATCGGACCAATGGGCGTGGACTCGCCCAAATTTTGAAATGGAGATATCTTCCACAATTTGTTAGCGAGAGTACTGTAATTTTGTGCATATGTATCTGGTGGCAGTTTACGGGACTAGACCAAAAGTGGGCGGAATCGGACCAATGGGCGTGGCCCCGCCCATGTAAGACAAAATTTTAAATTGAGATACCTTGCACAATTTTTTAGCAAGAGTGCTGTAATTTTGTTTACATGTATCTGATAGCAGTCTACGTGTTTGGTCTAAAAAGGGGCGCGATCGGAGCAATGGGCGTGGCACCGCCTATATAAGCCAAATATTGAAATCGATATATCTTACACAATTTGTTAAAGAGAGCGCTGAAATTTTGCGTATATGTATCTGGTACAAGACTGCGTAATTGGTCCAAAAATGGGCGGGATCGGCCCAATGGGCTTGGCCACGCCCACATAAGACATATTTTTAAATTGCGATATCTTACACAATTTGTTAGCGATAGTGCTGTAATTTGGTGCATATGTATCTGGTGGTAGTCTACGTGATTGGTCCAATGGGCGTGGCCTCGCCCAAATTTTGAAATGGAGATATCTTCCACAATTTGTTAGCGAGAGTACTGTAATTTTGTGCATATGTATCTGGTGGCAGTCTACGGTACTAGACCAAAAGTGGGCGGAATCGGACCAATGTGGGTGGCACCGCCCATATAAGCCAAATTTTGAAAAAGAGATATCTTGCAAAGTTTGTTAGCGAGAGTGCTGACATTTTGCGTACATATATCCGGTAGCAGTCTACGTAATTGGTCCAAAATTGAACGGGATCGGCCAATATTTTAAATTGATATATCTTGCACAATTTGTTAGCGAGAATGCTGTAATTTTGTGTTTGAGCGATTTGTTAGAGAGATTGCTGTAATTTTGTGTACGTTTATTTGGTGCCAGTCTACGTGATTAGTCCGAAAATGGGCGGGATCGGAAATCTGAAGTCTGGGGCAACGAAGTGGACCGGGTCCAGCTAGTATTATATAAACAACAGAATTTTCACGTAGTAATTTTTTGACCTGTGGTCAGTTCTATCGCTATCACAAAATGGAGTTTTGTATTTGGGCTTTCAGAAGCATCTTATGAGACCAAAAGCTAAAACTTTGTAAATATGATGTGCTATACACGACAAATATAAAAGCGAAAATAATATTGAATTCGATGACTGTTGTCAGTGTAGTAGTACCGTAATTTTTTCATTATTTCAGTGATTTTAATAGTTTTAAAGAGCTAACAATCTAAAAATGTAAATGTACTTACATAACTCAAAGGGGATGCGATAGAAACTAATCAATGTCTACCTGAGGTCAAACTGCAGTGACCAAAGCAATTGTCGCAATTTCAGTACTGAAAAAAATCGTTTAAGAACTATGAGCCTACAAACTGATGTACATATATACAGAACTCCAACGTATGTGATTTTACGTCAAGTGACCATTTTTGACCACTTGGCCGCTGAGTCTCCTGTAAGAGCTAGAAAGCTGAAACTTTGAATGTGGATAGACTCGAGTGTTTTATATACCCCGTACTTTTCGCACAATCGGATTTTGGCCAGTGGTCAGTTTTCGCTATCAAAAACGCGAGTGTTATTTTTATGCTGTACACTGATAGAAAAAGCTTCGTCATTCGTCAAAAGTCAGCTAACGTACGGATAATCCTATCTATGAATTTGTTCGTCGCCATGACGAATCTCTGTTTAAGTATACTAGAACAAGAACTATTTAGTGGAGTAAAAAAAACCCATAGGGTGATTACATATCATCCCTACGATGAATCGTGCTCATAAATAAAAAAATGATATATACCCTCCTCTCTAAGATGAGGGGATAAATATGGGGATTTATTTGATTTATAATACAAATATCAATAAGTGTATATATAGAATATAGAAAAAGGGTAAAGCATCAAAGGAGTGGCCTAAGACCCTAAGTTTATGCGGAGGAAATCCGTTTTAGAACACATTAAGTCATTTTACTTATGTCCGTCCACCCGTAAGCCTAACCGGAGCGAACGATAACCCTCGAAACTATAGTTTCCAGAGATTAAACAGAGATTCGTCAGGGCGACGAATAAATTCATCAATAGGATTATCCGTACGTTAGCTGACTTTTGAC
Source organism: Eudasyphora cyanicolor (assembly GCA_963930755.1). Taxonomy (NCBI): domain Eukaryota; kingdom Metazoa; phylum Arthropoda; class Insecta; order Diptera; family Muscidae; genus Eudasyphora; species Eudasyphora cyanicolor. Next base: position 57,663,257 of record OZ005735.1, read on the forward strand.
GAATGACGAAGCTTTTTCTATCAGTGTAGGAAGCCTCTTATATGAAACAACCCTAAATCTTTGTAAATATGTAGAACTATACAACAAAAATTTACCCTCTTGACAACTGAGACCTCCTATTAAAAGTAATATGCTGAAAGTTTGCGTAGATATTACTACGAGTGTGACTTAAATATCACGCTACATAGATTCATGATTATTTAGGCTATTATTCATTTAACAACTCAGCATATTTTCTATCCATGTGATAATTTGAGCAGTTTTTATCGAATGAATTAGTTATCATATGCGAAATACATACATACATATCGTCCCCTCAATTAAACAATAGCGTATACGCATACACAATTATTTTTTTATTGCATTATAAGAATCTACGTAATCGATTCTATAGCTGGTAAAAAAAAAATATGGTGGAATTCTACTTCCACAAAGTGGGTCAAAAGTTAAATATAAAACCAGTAAGGAAAGGCAGAAAGTCGGGCGGGGCCGACTATATAATAGCCTACACCTCCCTAACAATGCGATAAGGGTCACTGCGATAAGAATTTGGAATAATTGGTAAATGGGTAGGAACATATTATCTAATTCTGAAGCGATAATCGCAAAATTAAGCAATATTCGTTCCTAAATTGAGAAACATCTTTTTTGAAAATTTTTATGATCGGAAGTAAAGTACAACTACTATAGCGATTTGATACCAAATCAGGAGGAACATATATATGGAGGTTATATATAAATCTGAACCGATTTTCCCTGAATACTCATTCACGTAAAAAGACCTCTTTCTGTCGAATTTCGTACTGATAGGATATAAAATACAGTCTCTACAGCGCTTACATGTCATCGGGGGTATCGTATATATGGGGGCTATATCTAAATCTGAACCGATTTCATCCAAATTTAAAAGTGTTCATTCATATAATAGGAAACCTCTTTCTGCCGATTTTCGTACAGATCGGATATAAAATACGGTTTCTATAGCGCTAACATGTCAAATCGGGTGTAACATTTATATGGGGACTATATCTAAATCTGAACCGATTTTCCCCGATTTGAGTAGTGTTCATTCATGTAATAAGGGAACTCTCTCTGCCAAATTTCGTACTGATCTGATATAAAATACAGTTTCTACAGCGCTTACATGTCAAATCGGGGGTAACATATATATGGGGGCTATATCTAAATCTGAACCGATGTTGACCAATTTCAATAGGGATCGTCCTTGGGCCAAAGAAGAGCACTGTGTTAAATTTAATCACACTCGGACCATAAATACAACCTGCACTTTGATTACAAGAATACATGGACATACGGACAGACAGACGGACAGACAGACGGATATGGCTAAATCGACTCAAAAATTGATTCTATGACGATCGGTATAATAAACTATGGTTCTATTTCTTCTCTTTTTGGGCGTTAAAAACAAATGCACAAAGTCATAATACCCTGTACCACAGTGTGGTGTAGGGTATAAAAATTGTGTGTATATGTAGCATGGTAATTTGATCCCATTTATATACAATTAACGCACTTTTAGACTAATAGAATATTATCTGGCTGTAGCCTGATTATTTCACCACATATTAAAAAGACAAGAAATTTAAAACATCGATTCTCTTCTAAACTACACATATTTATCTTCCAAGAAGTCTAATTTCACAAAAAAAATGTACACTATTATTTTATTAAGGAGGCGATATATAATTCTAAATCTGTGAATTATAAGTTTGTGAGTGATATTATTGATCGATATTTGTTACGATGCAAAGAAGAGGTCATGGTTACATTAGCCGCGTTCTCAGAATGCAACGCTTATCCGGAATGTTTCGCAAAATCACACGAAAGAGGTACGATGTTTACAATGAGCAAAAACGATTGAGAATACGTTTTTCACAAGAACTGATGAGAATCGGAAATGGACAAATACCGTTAAATACTCTCAGTTGTTTAATATCCATTTGCCAATTCACTCCAACAAAAGATAAAATGAAATGCTGACGTGACTGAATTGAATTGGACGATTCAAAATCAAATTCCGGGAGAATTGCACTCATAAAAATAAATCGATACTGTTGAAAATAAGGACTCTACTATCCCGCTGAATTTCTACACTGCTACATAATTTACGTCTTAAAGTTGGATCTGTAGTCATTATATTACGAAATCTTATGCCCCGAATCCGTTGAATGAAACCCGACAGATTGTGACGAAGCTAAGGCACAATTTGATGCTGGAAAGGATTTTGAATGGGCCATTCAAGAACGAAGAATGTCTAATTATGCGAATTGCTTTGGCTTCAACCGATTTATCATTCAAGTGCTAAAGTCTTCAGTTCATAGTGAAATTTGCATAAACAAGTCACAAGGAAGGAAGTTTAAATTCATAGACATGAAAAACGCCAAAATATTTCTTAGCTTTTAAAGTTTGTTTTTATACCCTCACTTTAGTGTGACGAGGGTATATATCATTTGCTACGGAAAAAAGTGTAACACATCGAAGGAGTGATCTAAGACCCTAAGTATGTTCGGAGGAAATCCGTTTTGGGTCATTTTAAGTCGAATGAGCAATGTCCGTCCGTCTGTCTGTCTGTCTGTCTATCTGTCTGTCTGTCTGTCTGTCTGTGTGTCTGCTGGCTGGTGCGCACGATAACTCTCGAAAGGAGTAACCGATTGACCTCAAATTTGGTATGTGGTAATATTTTTTTCTATCTCCGGCTAAGTTCGAAGATGGGCCATATTGGTCCACTCCTTCTAGTACCTCCCCCACAAATGGTTAAAATGTTGTGAAATATTGATTCTTTAATAACTGCTTTACTACTTATTCGAATCTTTTGAAATTCCACACATAGTATTAGCTTATTAGTCGTTATCAACTCGAGAAAAATGGGCGAAGTCGCCACGTCCCTTTTGGTACCTCCCACACAAATGCACCATTTTGCACCAAAAGTTAACAGCTTATAACAATAATAACAGTGTATAAAAATACTTGAAATTTTGTACAGTATTATGCTTTTATATTGCCTACAGTCCAGGGAAAAATGGGTGTTGTTGTCACGCCACTTTTGGTACCTCCCACACAAAGGTACCTTTTTGCACCAAAAGTTAACAGCTTATAACATTAAAACCAGTGTATAAAAATACTTGACATTTTGTACAGTGTAATGTTTTTATAGTGTCTATAGCCCTGTGAAAAATGGGCGTTATTGCCACGCCCCTCTTTGTACCTCCCACACAAAATGCCCACATCATACCACAATTTAATAAGTCGGCACAGTGCAATGAATTTAAAGTATCTAATGTTCAGCAAAAAAAAGGTGTATTTAATAAACCCCTTCTGGTACCTCCCACACAAATTGACAGAATAATTCGAGTAATATTCAATATTACATTACTCACAAAGTGAGGGTATACCTTAGTCGGTTTACCCGACTGAAACTTTCTTACTTGTATTGTAACTATATTTTTATAGGTTTTGTAGAAAAAGTGTGGTATACAAATTACTATAATCCTTATAATATTAATAAGATCTCTATTTTTGATCGTACTTGATCAAACTTGCAGCCGCCTGTTAATCCATCAATCTACGACCGTTCAGTACCTCTCATAATTATTATCCGATTTTGCCGAAATTTCGCAAGTCTTATTTTTTTGAACCAAGAAAATCGGTCCTTTGTTTCGGGAAAATCGGTTCATAGATTGATATAGCTCCCACAAATATTTCCTATATTTAAAGGAAAAAAAAAAACACATATTTAAAGTACAAAAATCTGCCATAATCGCAAAAAGTCGCAGATAAACTAGGTACCGTTGGATTCATCCCTAAGTATCCTCTCTTCTCTATGCTACATGGTAGTGATCCCACGTGATCCAAAAAAGTTGTGTTCCATTTACTGTGGATAATTTTTTTGAAAAACAAAAAACCTGTTTTTTTGCTTTGAAATATCTCTTCATTGGAAGACGTTAAAAATACGTCTTAAACACAGATATTAAGATGAATATAACCTTATTATATGTTGCAAGTCCTATCGCATTTCACTAATAAACGCGAATTCTACAAGCATTTTAGTATATGCATTTTATCATCGCAATGTTATTTGCATTTATTCATAAAATGACTAACTTTGAATGGTCATAACTCGAAATCGCCTGGAGATATTTTCATAAAATTTGAAGGTATTTTCATTAAATGTTATCCACAATAAAATAACACTCCCAAAAATTGATTTTTGAAAGATGTTTTCAAAGTCCTATGCGCGCATATTCCATCATATTTTCCCATCGTGCGTCATAGCCGTAAGGCCAGGCGAGCGAACGAACGAACCTTAGAGAAACCAAATTACTGACGAAAGTGAGTGACTGGTTTTCGTTCGCAGCAGCGCTGCCAGTTTAGGGGATTTATCCCCAATTTGGGGATTTTTCTTCGCGAATGGGGATATATTTTTTGGTTTGGGGATCCGGGGATTTGGCGGGGATTGCATTTTTTTTAATTACATGTTTTTATTTATGTTAAAATTTGTATTTTCTGTTAAATCAATTTTTTTAGAAAATGCGTCCGTAAAAATTATGTGAAAAGTTCCTACAAAAAGTGGCTTGACTCAGTGTATTTGAGTACGACTTAAATAGACAACCTGTAGTAATTGCCAATACGTTTTTCTACAGATATTTATAAATCTTAATTGAAGCCAAATGCGGTTTATAAAATTCTTCCGAGACGACATTACGAACAATTTAAGCTAATTTTGGAGTAAAGTTTACTAGTAACAGGATTCTGCTGATCCAACTCGATTTTAAAGAACTGGAATCGCTGGTGTTAACCCTTGGATGTACTTTAAAAAAAATTCAGTGTGTTATCAATTATTTAGTCAATTGGAAGAAATTATCAAACTTTTAATAGCAAAAACGTGTACAAGAAAATTAGATGGTGTAAGATAAGACACATCGAAGGAGTGACATAAGACCCCAAGTATGTTCGGCGGAAATCCGTTTTGGGTAATTTTAAGTCGAATGAGCAATGTCCGTCCGTCTGTCTGTTTGTCTGTCTGTCTGTCTGCTGGCTGGTGCGCACGATAACTCTCGAAAGGAGTAACCGATTGACTTCAAATTTGGTATGTGGTAATATTTTTTTCTATCTCCGGCTAAGTTCGAAGATGGGCCATATTGGTCCACTCCTTCTAGTACCTCCCCCACAAAGGGTTAAAATGTTGTGAAAAATTGATTCTTTAATAACTGCTATACTGCTTATTCGAATCTTCTGAAATTCCACACATAGTATAAGTTTGTTAGTCGCTATCAACTCGAGGAAAATGGGCGAAATTTCCACGCCCCTTTTGGTACCTCCCACACAAATGCACCATTTTGAACTAAAAGTTAAAAGCTTATAACATTAATACCAGTGTTTAGAAATACTTGAAATTTTGTACAGTGTAATGCTTTTATAGTGCCTACAGTCCATTGAAAAATGGGCGTTATTGTCACGCCCCTTTTTGTACCTCTCCCACAAAGGTACCATTTTGCACCAAAAGTTAACAGTTTAAAACATTAATATCAGTGTATACAATTACTTGAAATTTTGTACAGTGTAATGCTTTTATAATACCTATAGTCCAGTGAAAAATGAACGTTATCACCACGCCCCTTTTTGTACCTCCCACACAAAATGGCCAAATTATACCACAATTTAATATCTCAACGTTAATATACCAGCCCATATAAACGGTTACAATTCGGCACAGTGCAATGTATTTAAAGTATCTACTGTTCAGCGAAATATAGGTGTATTTCTTAAACCCCTTCTGGTACCTCCCACAAAAATTGACAGAATAATTTGTGTAATATTCAATATTACATTACTCACAAAGTGAGGGTATACCTTAGTCGGTTTACCCGACTGAAACTTTCTTACTTGTTTAAATTTAACATCGATAAGAATGTTTTGACCGATCGGACTTTACGATAAAATCATAATAAATAACAATTGTGCATTTTTAGATAGCTTTATGGAGCTTTTATTTGAAAATTATTAAATTTTTCTAAAAAAAATGGGATTTTTGGCAATGTTTTGTAAGATTTCGGCGAAACCGCTACCCGGATGGAAAATTGTGTTTAATTTTGAATTCTTTAAATCTTTCCTGAACTAATTCGGATAAATTTTTCTCGAGTTATACCAAAATATGTGGTTCAACCTTTCTATTTTTTAATATCACAGTTCATCACGAGAATTCAACCCTTTAGGCTAAGCAGAACAACCCTTTAGGCTAAGCAGAAAAATAGGTTGAACCACATATTATGGCATAGCTAGAGAACCATTTCCCCCATTCGGTTCAGGAACGTTTTTAAAAACTCAAAATTAAATAGCCTTCAACTTCTCGCAATACAATTATCTCTCCGTTCAGCGTTTTCGTGGATATCTTACAAAATATATTTTTTCAGAAAATTTTAATATTTTTTAATAAAAGCCTCATAAAAACATCTAAAAACGCACAGTTGTTATATTTTTGTGATTTGATCGTAAAGCCTAATCGGTCATGCATAAAATGAGACTATTCCGAAGAAAATCGATGCATAATTTAAAAAGTTGTAGCGAGGAAACCAGTCACTTCTCAAGAAATTAGACAATTTGTTTATAATATATACAAAAACAAAATTTGACAAAAAAAAATATTTTTTCCCTTTATTAGTAACAAACCAGTAAGGAAAGGCAGAAAGTCGGGCGGGGCCGACTATATAATACCCTACACCTCCCTAACAATGCGATAAGGGTCATTGCCATAATAATTTGGAATAATTGGTAAATGGGTAGAAACAAGTTATCTAATTCTGAATGATAATCGCTAAATTAAGCAATATTCGTTCCTAAATTGAGAAACATCTTTCTGGAAAATTTTAATGATCGGAAGTAAAAATACAACTTCTATAGCGGTTTGATACCAAATCAGGAGGGACATATATATGGAGCTTTAATATAAAGCTGAACCGATCTTCCCTGAATACTAATTCATGTAAAAAGACCTCCATCTGTCGAATTTCGTACTGATCGGATATAAAATACAGTCTCTACAGCGCTTACATGTCAAATCGGGGGTAACATATATATGGGGGCTATATCTAGATCCCAACCGATTCTCTCCGAATTTGGCAGTATTCCTTCATGTAATAAGAAACCTCTTTCTGCCGAATTTCGCACTGATCGGATATAAAATACAGTTTTTACAGCGCTTACATGTAAAATCGGGGGTAACATATATGTGGGAGTTATATCTAAATCTGAACCGATTTTCTCCGAATGTGGCAGTATTCTCTCGAGTAATAAGAAACGTCTTTCTGCCGAATTTTGCACTGATCGGATATAAAATATAATTTCTACAGCGCTTACATGTCAAATCGGGTGTAACGTATATATGTAAGAAACCTCTTTCTGCCAAATTTCGCACTGATCGGATATAAAATACAGTTTTTACAGCGCTTACATGTCAAATCGGGGGTAACATATATGTGGGAGTTATATCTAAATCTGAACCGATTTTCTCCGAATGTGGCAGTATTCTCTCGAGTAATAAGAAACCTCTTTCTGCCGAATTTTGCACTGATCGGATATAAAATATAATTTCTACAGCGCTTACATGTCAAATCGGGTGTAACGTATATATGGGGGCTATATCTAAATCTGAACCGATTTTAACCAAATTCAATAGGGATCGTCCTTGGGCCAAAAAAAAGATATGTGTAAAGTTTCGTCGAGATCGGACCATAATTGCGACCTGTACTTTGATTACAAGAATACATGCACAGACAGACGGACAGACAGACAGACGGACATAGCTAAATCAACTCAGAAAGTAATTCTAAGTCGATCCGTATAATAAACGATGGGTCTATTTCTTCTCCTTTTGGGTGTTACAAACAAATGCACAAAGTTATAATAGCCTGTACCACAGTGTGGTGTAGGGTATAAAAATAAACCAAAATGTGACACTTAGAAGTCAGACCCAAAAATCGCGTCGACCAGTGTCATTACTTTATTTAAATTTCATTAAAACTAATATGGTTCATGGATATTAATACTTAATTTAATTCTATTTATTGGATAGTACGAAGTCTGTCAATTCAGCTTTCTTATAAATATCAGTTAACAATAGCTAATTATTGTCCAAAAAATCTTGGTTGAAGCATGAATACTCAAAATTAATGCAACCAAAAATATATTTTGGGCAAAACGAAGTTTGCCGGGTCAGCTTGTATTCTATAAATTCAGTGTTAGTCAGCTCGATAGACTTTAAAAATTAGCTTATAGCACCAATATTCCTAAGATCAATATCAAGGAAGTTATGGGGAAAAAATTAATAAAATTCCTGCCGTCCGCAACCCTGGAAATGTCCATATGGGAAAATCCTTGAATTAAGAACCATCTCAAGTTGACGGCAGCATTCCATTGACTATGTTCGTCCTTATACAATAAATAGTTATTAGAATACATACAAATGATTTCGATATGTTGAATTCGAAGAGGCAATTAGAAATATAGGGTGATCCATTTGGAGGTTCCCTACTTTATTAAAGAAAAAAACACAGAAAATTTAATGGGAAATGTTTATTATCATTTGAAAGAACATTCTTTGGCATTTATTTTTTGAAGATTATGTCTATCAAATATTGGCCGCGGCTACGTCTCATATGGTTCATCCGTTGAGTCCAATTGTTGATGACTGACTTCGAGCATTTCGACTGGTAACTGGCGAATGACACGCGTGATGTTTTGCTCCAAGGCCTGAATCGAAGCGGGTTTGTCCGCATAAACTTTAGACTTTACATATCCCCACAGGAAAAAGCCTAACGGTGTGATATCACACGATCTTGGTGGCCAATCGACCAGCCCAAAACGTGAAATTATCTGCTCACCGAAGTGTTCTCTCAATAAATCCATTGACTGATACGATGTGTGGGAAGTGGCGCCGTCTTGTTGAAACCAAATGTCGCCGAGATCACGAGCTTCAATTTCAGGCATCAAATAGTCGGTTATCATGACACGATAACGGTCGCCATTGATGGTGACGTTCTTACCGGCATCATTTTTTGAAGAAATATGGAACGATGAATTCAGTACGGGAATCGGTCAATGGCAGAAAGATAGCTCTTAACGAGAGCTAAAATATTGCTCATGGGTGTCAAGGTCCGGTCGACTGCAAAGTGTTTTTTTTTTTGATTTAAAAAAAATGGACTTAGCGCAATTGGCGAACGGTTATTTTGATAATAAAACTGAATAATTTGTAAAAGTTGTTCGGGCGTAAGTCTTTCCATGATGAAATGTCAAACAATACTTAACAAAAATAACATGACAGCATTACACGACTCACACGTGATCTGTCAAAAAAGGCTATTGAAAAAAGTATATCTACTTAGATCACCCTATATTAGTAGTTTCATTGTTTTGGTGTTTTTTAAATATAGTCACATACGAACCTCCTTTTGATTTGTTTCAAAGATTCTTGCGAAACCGAAAATATTTCCATTTATTTTTTCTTGATCTGCTTTAATTTCCATTCTACCGGTGCCACTCTATACAATATTATTCCTTGAATGACAGCATACCACATTCAGGCCTTCTGAGTCATACTTTACATGGCATAAAAATAAGTTTTATACGAATATCTTATGAAAACAACTTTAAATTAAAAATAACTTGCAAACAGTAACTACTGCTGAAGAGGGACTATGAGTGAAAATATGACATAGAAAAGTTTTACTCCCCCTGATGACTTCAGCTAAAAGTGAAGCTGAAGTATCACAAAACTTCAAGCTGATATTATTAATGATTGTTCTGCTTTACTTAGACAATGTTATACACTTTACAAGAGTTAGAACAAAGTTTTGGTCACATACATATTTCATTTTGGCAGCCTTAAGAAATTTATTTAAATTGAAGTGATACTCCAACACAGGCAACACAGGTAGTGTAAAATATATACATTACTTGAAGAATATTTATCCACCCACACCATATGGTGAACAGCAAAAAAATCGTGGTACAACGTAAGGTACTTTTTAATAATAATTATACGCAATGGAGTTGAAAACATTCAAAGTCTTTTACTGGTTTGAACAGAAAAATAAAATGTCGTTCCTATTAAAAGTTTTTTTATTGTGTAATTTTTTTCTATTTATCACTGCTTCGTGTTGAACTACCTATCATCTAAACTATATTTGGTATATCAGACAGCTAATGGAAAAAAATTAATCATTAATTAATTTTCGATCTGTTATGACTTTTCATAGTTGTGTTTTTGACTATTGAGTTCGAGATCGTTGTTTTTGTTTTGTGTCAAACAGAAAAACAAACCTTCTTTGAAAAAGAAGAATAAGAAATGTGTGATATCGTCCACCACTGGTTGGTGGACGATATCATTTCGGAAGCTACCAAGCAACCTCATCGGCACCTTGGACCAAATACCCTGTCAATAAGTGGCACAACATGAGAGAAGTTCAATATGAAGTAATTGAGAACTGATTTCAAAGTCCCATATCTCCAAAACATTGCAGACAGTATTTCTCAACCTTTTCTGTTTAACAAAAAAAAAACAACGATCTCGAACTCAATAGTCAAAAAGAAAGAAATTAATTTAGTTTCTTTTTTGTTCTTTTTTCTAGAAGTAAATTTGATAAATATTCCTACAGCATATAGTTAGAAAACAATCATAAACAGCAATAAATTCCTTAAATTGAAATTACATTCCTCAAAAGTATCCAAATCAAATGTATTATTCTTTCCGTAGTAAAAATTACAACAAATGAATTATTTTCGCCACAAAACTTACATAAATTAAACTTTTTTCTAAGACATTAGACATAGTCTTTAAGACAGAACTACCTAAAACGGTTTCTTCATTTAAATGATGACTGTGAAGGTAATACCAAACTTATACTGTTGCTACCATCACAACTTTCGGTGTCGGTGCTGATGATAGAATGATGATATTTAATATGATAGAATCATATAAAAATAATCATTGTTTTCGCTAAGTGCCACTAAAAAATTGAGTTGTGCTACATTTACAGTTGTTTGGCCTGGAAGAGTGTTTATGGATGCGCAACAAAATGGAGGAAATATGTGGATGTTAAACCAACCTAATTATATTTTGTTATCAGGATTGGAAGTTTAAGAAACATTTTGCCAACTTCAATTCTTAAGTTTTGGGAAGTTATGTTAGTTTCACTAGCCCTCTGTTTGGATCATTTATTTGCCGCCATGCCTAAGCAAACGGTGCTTTGTGGGAGGAATTAAAAAGGGAAAATATTCCGCCGTTTTGTTAAGCACACAACCTATTGCGATGGAACTTGGCACGATTTTAAAAGAGGTATTAAATAATTTTATTTGAACACCTCATGATATACAGGAGCAGAGCCACAGGACCTTAATGTTGGCAACCTCGGTGAATAAAATGTCAAAAAAATGTTTTGTATTAAAAATTAAAAAATTATCCATTAAGAAAAACTACGCTCAATAACAAACAATAGGTCACAATGGATATTCTTTGCATTTATGCTATATTCTTGAAAAAGCAAAAATTTCCAAAAAAAAATATTTTTTCTTTAAATTTTTTTGCGAAACAAATATATTCTGAGTAAAAATAAAATAAGTGTGTCAATTATTTTTTGAAAGTTGTGCGATTTTGGAAATCTATATTTTGTTCGGTGCAGAATCCAAAAAATACACAAATTTTAACAGTTTTGGGAAAACAATTTTTTTTTTGGCCAGATATAGGCGAGTCATTTTTTATACCCTACACCACACTGTGTTACAGGGTATTATAAGTTTGTTTCACGACAGATGTTTGTAACACCTTAAAATAACACAGCTAGACCCACCTTAAAGTATACCGATCGACTCAGAATCACTAGCTGAGTCGATTTAACGATGTCCGTCCGTCCGTCCGTCTGTCCATGTAAAGTTGTTCGTCGACTACAGGTCGCAATTTCACTCCGATCGTTCTGAAATTTTGCAGTTTAGAGTATTTCGCGGCTGTTAAGATCGCTATTGAATTTGGTTGAAATCGGTTCAGATTTAGATATAGCTCCCATATATATCTTTCGTCCGATTTGGCCCTTTAGTCCTATAGAAGCTGTATTTTACATCCGATCGTTTTGAAATTTAGAAGGGTAGAGTTTCTTGATCCATAAAACAACATTGCTGAATTTGAAGAAAATCGGTTAAGATTTAGCTATAGCTCCCATATATATGTTTCGTCCGATTTGGCCCTTTAGTCCTATAGAAGCTGTATTTTACATCCGATCGTTTTGAAATTTAGAAAGGTAGAGTTTCTTGATCCATGAACCAACATTGCCGAATTTGAAGAAAATCGGTGCAAATTTAGATATAGCTCCCATATATATCTTTCGTCCGATTTGGTCCTTTAGTCCTATAGAAGCTGTATTTTACATCCGATCGTTTTGAAATTTAGAATGGTAGAGTTTCTTGATCCATGAACCAACATTGCCGAATTTGAAGAAAATCGGTTAAGATTTAGCTATAGCTCCCATATATATGTTTCGTCCGATTTGGCCCTTTAGTCCTATAGAAGCTGTATTTTACATCCGATCGTTTTGAAATTGAGAAGGGTAGAGTTTCTTGATCCATAAAACAACATTGCTGAATTTGAAGAAAATCGGTTAAGATTTAGCTATAGCTCCCATATATATGTTTCGTCCGATTTGGCCCTTTAGTCCTATAGAAGCTGTATTTTACATCCGATCGTTTTGAAATTTAGAAAGGTAGAGTTTCTTGATCCATGAACCAACATTGCCGAATTTGAAGAAAATCGGTGCAGATTTAGATATAGCTCGCATATATATCTTTCGTCCGATTTGGTTCTTTAGTCCTATAGAAGCTGTATTTTACATCCGATCGTTTTGAAATTGAGAAGGGTAGAGTTTCTTGATCCATGAACCAACATTGCCGAATTTGAAGAAAATCGGTGCAGATTTAGATATAGCTCGCATATATATCTTTCGTCCGATTTGGTTCTTTAGTCCTATAGAAGCTGTATTTTACATCCGATCGTTTTGAAATTGAGAAGGGTAGAGTTTCTTGATCCATAAAACAACATTGCTGAATTTGAAGAAAATCGGTTAAGATTTAGCTATAGCTCCCATATATATGTTTCGTCCGATTTGGCCCTTTAGTCCTATAGAAGCTGTATTTTACATCCGATCGTTTTGAAATTTAGAAAGGTAGAGTTTCTTGATCCATGAACCAACATTGCCGAATTTGAAGAAAATCGGTGCAGATTTAGATATAGCTCCCATATATATCTTTCGTCCGATTTGGTTCTTTAGTCCTATAAGAGCTGTATTTTACATCCGATCGTTTTGAAATTTAGAATGGTAGAGTTTCTTGATCCATGAACCAACATGAACCGATTTGGCCCTTTAGTCCTATAAAAGCTGTATTTTACATCCAATCGTGTTGAAATTTAGAATGGTAGAGTTTCTTGATCCATGAACCAACACTACCGAATTTGAAGAAAATCGGTTAAGATTTAGCTATAGCTCCCATATATATGTTTCATCCGATTTGGCTCTTTAGATCCAATCGTTTTTATACCCTACACCACACTGTGGCACAGGGTATTTTTATACCCTCACTTTAGTGTGACGAGGGTATATATCATTTGCTACGGAAAAAAGTGTAACACGTCGAAGGAGTGACCTTAGACACCAAGTATGTTCGGAGGAAATCCGTTTTGGGTCATTTTAAGTCGAATGAGCAATGTCCGTCCGTCTGTCTGTCTGTCTGTCTGTCTGTGTGTCTGCTGGCTGGTGCGCACGATAACTCTCGAAAGGAGTAACCGATTGACCTCAAATTTGGTATGTGGTAATATTTTTTCCTATCTCCGGCTAAGTTCGAAGATGGGCCATATTGGTCCACTCCTTCTAGTACCTCCCCCACAAAGGGTTAAAATGTTGTGAAATATTGATTCTTTAATAACTGCTATACTACTTATTCGAATCTCTTGAAATTCCACACATAGTATTAGCTTATTAGTCGTTATCAACTCGAGAAAAATGGGCGAAGTCGCCACGTCCCTTTTGGTACCTCCCACACAAATGCACCATTTTGCACCAAAAGTTAACAGCTTATAACATTAATAACAGTGTATAAAAATACTTGAAATTTTGTACAGTATTATGCTTTTATATTGCCTACAGTCCAGGGAAAAATGGGTGTTGTTGTCACGCCCCTTTTGGTACCTCCCACACAAAGGTACCTTTTTGCACCAAAAGTTAACAGCTTATAACATTAAAACCAGTGTATAAAAATACTTGAAATTTTGTACAGTGTAATGTTTTTATAGTGTCTATAGCCCTGTGAAAAATGGGCGTTATTGCCACGCCCCTCTTTGCACCTCCCACACAAAATGCCCAAATCATACCACAATTTAATGTCTCATAACGTTTATACCAGTGCACATAAATGCTTATAAGTCGGCACAGTGCAATGAATTTAAAGTATCTAATGTTCAATATTACATTACTCACAAAGTGAGGGTATACCTTAGTCGGTTTACCCGACTGAAACTTTCTTACTTGTTTAAGTATAAAATGTCCCAAAAGTAAATTTATGTAAACAATTTATACATGAATTACAAAATTTATATATCAGAGTTATTCAATATTACGAGAGTGGTGTAGGGTATTATATAGTCGGCACCGCCCGACTTTAGCCTTTCCTTACTGGTTTCGTCTGTATTTAGAAAATTGCCGATTGCTCATAAATCATTAGACCGATTCGACTGAAATTTGGCAAAACAAATTAAACTATTAAGATTTATACATATTTACATTTTTTTCAGACGTTTTTGAAAATATTGCCAACTATTTTTTGCACATGCTAAAATATCCACTTTCTGGCGCATACATTTTGAAAATTTTACCGATATTGTTATGAATCATAATTATAAAAAAAACATTTTGTTAGATCGCGGCCACTTAGACGATACATTGATTTAACTAAGACCAGTTTTTCCAATAAACCATTACACTGTGAAACAAAATTAAACTTTTTGAAAATAACAAGGTTGTGACAACGGATTCTGATATATATATATAAGTATAAATGTACATGTACATGTGTCGGTATTTTGATAGTTTACGAATGACGGCCTTTTTAGAGGGGGATCAATATTTCCCCTTTTTGCACATTCTTATAATGAATCGGCATTGGACACCCTGTGATTCTTACATTTTAGGTATAGGATATGTTCACCATTACATTACGAAGAACGTTTTAGCTGAACAGTTTAACCCTCTAGCTCGCCAATCTATCGTTCTTTTTGGACCTTTTGCGGAAAAGGGTAAAAATTGCCCCTAAAACAGAAGTTTAACGCGTCCAAATGTTCAACAAAAATATTTGCCATCAAAATTTACTTTAAGTCCCTAAATACGCCTCAACTCAATGTACAACTTAAGTGCCAGAAATAAATCAAAACATAAAATTAATTTTTTGGTTTATTACATAGTTTTTCCAACTGGTGCTAAACCTACAAATTGATTTTATGTTTTGACTTATTTCTGGCATTTAAGTTGAGTTTTGGCGTATTCAGAGAGTTTGTTATGGAAAATATTTCTGTAGAAAATTTTGACTCGTTAAACTTCTGTTTTTAGGGCGATTTTTATCCTTTTCCAAAAAAGAGACAGCTAGATTCACCAGTTAGAGGTTTAAAATGTTCTTCGTAGTGTTCTGAACATATTCTATATCTAAAATGTAAGGATCACACGGTTTCCAATGCCGGTTCATTATAAGAATGTGCCAAAAGTGGAAATACTGATCCCCCTCTAATATAACCGCCATATGTAAACTATCAAAACACAGATACACGTATATTCTTTTTATACAACCTCCATCAGAATCCGTTGTCAGAACCTTGTTTTTTCGAAAAAGTTTAATTTTGTTCCACTGTGTAATGGTTTACTGCAAAAAAATGACTTAATAAAATCGATGTATCGTTTAAGTGGCCGCGATCTACCAAATGTATCTCGAAAAAAATTTCAAAATGTTTGCTCCAGAAAGTTGATATGTTTGCAAGTGCAAAAAATATTTTCCAATATTTTCAAAAACGTCCGATAAAAATTTAAAATGTGTTTAAATCTTTAAATAAATCCAGTCGAAATGGTTTATTAATAATGGGCAATTTCCTAAATGCAATCGAATAAAAAGACTCGGCTATACTCGCGATTTTTTTTTTGCAAAACTGTTCAAGTTGTTTTATTTTTTTTAGATTCTGCACCGAAAAAAATATAAATTTCCAAAATTGTTCAGGTTATAGAGTTATAGAAAAAAATTATTTACAAGCATTACGTATAACATATTTTTTTAATTATTTGTATGAATTACAATACAAAATAAATTTATATTCTAATTTTAAGGTCCAGGGAATGGCCGGGTTACAAAGACCATATGGCTTAATATTTGCAGCGACAGACCAGAACCTCTGTTGGGAGTCGAACCCACGACCCCCAAACTCATAGGCGAGTACGCTACCAACTCCCCTACTGGGGCGCTCATAACATATTTATATTCATCTATGTTCATGATGGAACATAGACTATTTGAAGCAAAATTTTCCAAACAAAATTTTATTTTTTATTTTTTTGGGAAACAATTATATGTCGATAATATTATAGTGTTATACATTTTTTTTACAAAAACTATAACATGTTTTCAAATAAAAAAACCTGTACAAAGGTGATAAAGTCGGGCGGAGCAAAATATAAGAAACCCTACGCCACCCTATTAGAGGAGAATAAGAATTAATATTGTCAAGATTTATCAGTATTGTTTTGCTAATGATAACGACCAGTCAAAAAAGTTTAAAAGTTCGGGATAAAAGTATATACCGAGTCTACATTTAAATCTGAAGGGTTTTTCGGAATCGGATTCTATATTTATATGTAGGGACTGTAAGTAAATCTTAACTGATATTCTTAAATTTACTAGGTAACGGTCTAGGTCCAAGAAACTGTTATCTGCAAAATTTATAACGTTCGGGATAAAAGTATATATGTGGCTATTCTCTAAATCTGAAACGATTTTCTTCAAATTGAACAAAGTTTATCGTAAACATTTGAGGCAAAGTTTGGCTACTACACCGCGTAAATGCCAAGATGGATTGAACATTTCGCTCAATTACTTCAAGACAGTGCTAACTCAAAATTGAAAATGTGGTTGTCTTACAAAAATGCGAATGTTGTAAATATCCATAAATTATTCTCAACGAAATTTAGTTTATATCATATTTGGGTTTATTCCACCTTTTTTAAACTTCCCTTTTCACCTTATTTACCTTTTTATACGGACTTATAGTTACATATCTCACCAATTTTCAATTTTGAGTTAGGAGAGTCTTGTAGTAAGTGAGTGATACATATGTACACTAAGCCGGGCAGGGTATGAAGCCGACGCGGCGCAAATCGGCGGCGCGCCACAGCCGGCCATTTATTTCCAGCCGGCGCCGCCGCCGATTTCAGCGGCTCACATCGGCTGAAACTCAGCCGCCGAACATTATTTAGTGAGTTAAATCGATTTATTTTATGCAACCATGAATATTAAGAAAGTGACTACTAAGTAATACATAAGGGTCAGAAATTTTAATAAAGTTCATTTTTGCATACAAATTTATAAAAAGTTTCTAAATTATTCTCGCTATCGTTTATTTAAAGAAATGCGTACTTTGGTTTTTACGGAAAATACAATAGCTCTTGAGCGGCCGAACCAATTTTTACAAAGTCTACGTCGTTCTAGAGAGAAAACAACAGGCGGTATGTCATTCATAATAAATTCTCGTTCACAACAAAGACTAATAAATAGACATTTATTGAACTGATTTTCGACATTAAATCAAAACTTCCTTAACTTTTCTTTAATTTTTGTGTTAATTTTAGGTTTTGTCATCTAATTGTAAACATCTTAAAGCTCCATTTTTGCCTGAGATTGACATTCGTGCGCTATCGTTTTTGGAACTTTGTCGGCTCAGCCGATTGTTGAAATTTGATCGGCTAAGCTGATCAGCCGCCGCCGCCGATCGGTATTTTTCAATGCGCCGCCGCCGCCGATAATTTTGGTCGGCTTCATTGCCTGAAGCCGGGTCAAAAAAAAATATATCGCGGTTGTCCGCATCTCATATAAAAGCTTGTTTTGTTTATTGAATATCCCCAAAATCGGCTATATTTTGAGCAGCCAGTGAGCTAGAGCGATATTACATAACCTCATAAAATTCATATTTTTCTTGCAAATGTCGGACACCTTGGATTAAAACGCGACATTTTTCGCATGAGCAGCTAGAACCCGATATTCTACATAAAACAATATTGTGATTCTCGCGCCGATAGAACCGAAGTTATTCACGATTTGAGGGCGTAATTTATCATGAATAAAGCTGTTGTCATGGGTTGTGGACATACCTTAGCAATTATATTTAAAAATGTGTAATAGAGATGTTTACAATCTCCCCGACCACAGCAAACTGTATGCAGAATTGCATTGCGAACATCTTAGAAATGTGTAATGAATACCTAGCCAATAATAAACCTCAATCCCGATTTCAAATTAAATTTGCATATCAATTCTCTGCTCAAAAAAAACGGATTTTTACAAATGAAAGCTTATTTGAGATGTCGTTAGTTGTTCTCTATATAGCAGGAATTCATTATCGCGCCCTTAACATTTTTAAATGCATCCGATGCATTTCCAAATTGAATTAGCATTTTACACTCCAATGACACCAACATCAAATTCTGTGAAAAATATAGCTATGTAGCCCCAAAAAATCTAAACGAACGCTGAATTTTAAGATGATATTCAGCCCCGTTCTTTTTTAAAAAAAATTTATTATAAAATCCTGAAATGCGAATATTGCATTTGTTCTGTTTTAAAAACGCGTTTGTGGATTTATACAAATTAGAGCTTTTCTTAAAGATCTAGACTAGGACATTCTAGATATATGCTAAAATACGCCAATATTTGCATATACATACTCGTATCGTTATAAATTGTTCTTCTTAAGTTTTAAAAATGGATTGTGGTTTGTTCGACTGCTTAAAAAATGAAATCTACTGGACCAAATTGGAAACGTCCTTTGCGGATTTGTTAATTGCCCCGCGGGGGTTTAGGAAAAATAAAAGTCGAAAAATTCTCAACATGTTTCGCTGACCACTTGACCGCTCAGGCTCCTGCAAGAGGCAGAAAGCTGAAATTTTGCACGACCATACCACTGGAGTGTTGTATAAACAACTGTCTTTTCGCGTAGTCATTTTTACCCTGTGGTCAGTTCTAGCGCTATAAAAAACTTAAGTATTGTGTTTTTCTTTTCAGAAGCATCTTATAAGATCAAAAGCTAAAATTTTGTAAATATGAAGTACTGTACACAACAACTATACACGCGAAAAATTGTTTTGAATTCTTTGACTTTGGTTAGCGTAGCAAAAACCACATTTTTCCATTAATTCAGTAGTTTTAAAAAGTTATTTAAGAGCTAAGAATCTAAAAATGTAAATCTAAGTATATACAAAGCCTTTTAAGAAATATGAGCCTACAAACTGATGTACATGTAGTATACACATATACAATCTCATAACTCGAGAACGATTCTTTCGACATTATGATTTTGATGACTTCGTTTTGGTCCTAGGAGCGAAACTTTAGGATTGGTCAAATGGGCGTGTCACATCGAACACAATCTCATTACTCGAGAACGGTTCTTTTATTTTTCACGATTTCGGGCTTGTGAATTCGTATTGGACAAAGGAAGGACAATATTTAGGAAAATTTAGTTTTGGGCAATGATGCGTGGTATGGCTAACACTACCTCATAACACGAGAACAGATCTTTCGATTTTCAAGAGTGTGGTTCCTTCCACACAAAAAATATAATATTTTGAATACAATATGAATACCATATGAATACAATACTGAAAACGAAATCGGGAGAACCATTGCACTATTCGTCTTGAAGTTATTTTTGATAGCATTATAAAAAACTGATCAGTACGCCGTGAGAGTGCCGGTAGATATACATCGACATTTTTATAAACTTCAGTTATTCCCATTGTGTTTAATACAATACAAAGAATTTAAATTGGCCGAATTACAGGAAGTAGTATGAGCATGTTCGTACTATTATTTTCATTACCTTAACGAATTTGGGCGGAACGAAGTTCGCCGGGTCAGGTAGTATATATATATATGAAATATATGTATAGGCATGTAGTCCTATCTAATCTGAGATAATCCTGTAAATTTTAGTCTGGTGTTTTCTATATAATAACATTTTTACTTAAAAATGTCTGAAATCTAAATTGTTTTTTATTGGAAAGATTCTGTCTATTTTGTGATTTCAACATTTCTCATAGTTTATGAAGGAAAATCATTGGCATTTTTAGTAAGCATTGCTTAAAAAAAACGAGGCTGACCACCATCTTGAAATTTGTATTTGGGTCAGTTAAGGACAAATAGGGCTACATGACTACATTTTCTCAGTATTTTAGGTTGGTGTCATTGATGTGCAGGATGCAAAATAAAGTTGCATATGCAACTGATGCATTTCAAAATCATTTATATAATAAGAAACCTCTATTGATACTGTTTTCAGCAGAATCGCTCTAGCTCACTGGCGGCTCAAGATATGGGCGAAATATTTTGGGGATATTTACTAAACAAAAAAGCTTTTATTTGAGATGCGGACAACCGCGATATTTTTTTCTGACCCACATATACACATATGTATTTTATGAAATTTGGCAGAATTAGTTACTGTTGAAAGATGAAAATCATTTTTAATTTTTTTTGTCAGTCTACACATTATGAAAACATTAAGTTGTTCGATATAGATTTTGTGGGTGTACCAGAAGGGCCTGGACGGATGTACAGGCCCTTCTGGTACACCCAGACCAGTAAATTCTTTAAAGACATTGCACTGTACTGAATTGTAAGTGTATATGTGCACTGGTATTAACCTAATGAGCCATTCAATTTTGGTATGCTATGACCAATTTTTACTACTGTATGTAGGTACTATAAAAGCATTACACTGCACAAACTTTTTCTATAAAATTGTCACTTTATGTGGAACGACGCCACTTCTCGCATTTGCCTCATATCAATATGCGTGGAATTATAGAAGATTCGGATAAGTAGTATATAAGTTATTAGAGAATCAATATTTTACTGAATATGGCCCATCTTCGATCTTGGCCTGAGATAGAAAAAGATATTATCATACACCAAATTTTAAGCCAATCAGTTACTCCTTTCGAGAGGCGGACGGATGGAAATTGCTGAAATTACTTGAAATGTCCTAAACGGATTTCCGCTGAACTGTCTTAGGGACTTAGGTCACATCTTCTCTGAGTTACACTTTTGGTCCGTATCAAACGATATATACCCTCCTCCTCTAATGTGATGGTATAAACATCACACCGAGGGGGAAAGGAACACAGTGGTCCGAAAACTGGTTTTAGTGGTAATAAACAAAGAATTCCACTAATTGCTAACAATTCCATAAATCGCTGGTGGTTTTAGAAGCATACATTCCATTTCTTCAATAAACATCTCGATCATGACATTTATACTTATAATACATTTGTATACCCTACACCACACTGTGGTACAGAGTATTATGACTTTGTGCATTTGTTTGTAACGCCCAAAAAGAGAAGAAAAAGAATCATTTATTATACCGATCGACATAGAATCACTTTTTGAGTCGATTTAGCCATGTCCGTCTGTCTGTCTGTCCACGTATTCTTGTGATCAAAGTGCAGGTCGTATTTATGGTCCGATTGTGATGAAATTTAGCACAGTGCACTTTTTTGGCCCAAGGACAATCCCTATTGGTCAAAATCGGTTCATATTTAGATATAGCCCCAATACATACGTTACACCCGATTTGACATTTAAGCGCTGTAAAAATGTTATTTTATATCCGATCCGTGCTAAATTCGGCAAAAAGAGGTTTCTTATTACGTGAAGGAATACTGCTAAATTCGGAGAAAATCGGTTCAGACTTAGATATAGCTCCCATATATATGTTACCCCCGATTTGACATGTAAGCGCTGTAGGAACTGTATTTTATATCAGATCAGTACAAATTTTGGCAGAGAGAGTCTCTTGTTACGTGAATGAACACTGCCATTTTCGTGGAAAATCTATTCAGAATTAGATATAGCCCCCATATGTATGTTACACCCGATTTGATATGTAAGCGCTGTAGAAACCGTATTTTATATCCGATCAGTACGAAATTCGGCAGAGAGAACTTTCTGATGAACGCACACTAGCAAATTCGGGGAAAATCCTTTCAGATTTAGATATAGCCCCCATATGTATATACGAGTATGTTTCACTCGATTTGACATGTAAGCGCTATAGAAACCGTATTTTGCATCGGATCTGTACGAAATTCGGATTACGTGAATGAACGCTACAAAATTCAGATAAAATCCGTTCAGATTTTGATATAGCCCCCATATATATGTTTCACCCGATTTGACATGTAAGTGCTGTAGAAACAGTATTTTATATCCCATTAGTACGAAATTCAACAGAGAGAGTTTTCTTATTACATGTATGAACACTGCCAAGTTCTTATCGCAATGCACATTTTCGCATTGTTAGGGAGGTGTGGGTTAGATCATTTATTATTTTTTCGGTACTGATTTCCGGGCCGAAAAGTTTCCATTTGATCCACAAACCTTCAATAAAAAAATTGGTGCCGATCGGATAACGCTAAGGTCTGCCCAAAGTTGTTTGAAAATACAAAACTCACTTTACATGAACAAAACTTGGGTTTTAATCAAATGTCACATGTTCAAGTAATTAAAAAATATTTTATTAGCATGAACAGTTTTTTAATGATCTTTGAATAAAATTTTCTTTCTTACAAGGCGTAAACAATCAAAATCGGCCGAAAAACGAAAAAGTTACAGCAGTTTTCAATTGAATTTTACGTCATGACAGGGCATGCATGCACACCGACATGGCCTCTATGCAATCACAATAAAAAATAGATCATGCTTGTGCATGCATGAAGAAACAACGGATTTGCATGATAGTTGATTTTTCGCATCAGTCTGACATTTTTCTACTGGTCAAATAAGAAAACATAAGCAGAACTTTGCAGCGCGCTATACGGCCATGCAACAGGGTCGTTTACAGAACGCGCTCTGCCTCCAGCCTAAGTAAATTGAGAAAGGGACAGCTTAGCACAAAATTTAATTTTAGTCATATTCTTATTTGTCTCCAGACCGACCACATCCGAAATGGTTACTAGAGGCAGTTATAAATTTCGCACCGTAGAATCAGTTGGGCATGTATTACATACAATATCTGGAGGCAAACTGCCGTCGAACATACAGATATTTCATGATGTGATAACTGTAATGTATAATGCTGCGACGCCTCTGACCACTGTTGGTGAGCTTGTGATTAATCGATCTACACATCAAAAATTTTGGGCGCCCCCAAAATCCCGGCTGGTACTGGAGAAAAGATGGCCAAAGTCGTTCATGATACACTCATCAAATACAGGTCAAAACACTGGATCGTGCATTTTGTTGCAGAACAAATTAGATCGAAAATTAATCAAGTTCCCATGTTCTCATCACATGATGGAGATAGTATTGAAACATGTGTTTGAGGTTAAACTTCGGCGACTTGTGGTCCTGAAGTGCCTATTTTTAATAGTTTTGCTGCCGTTTGGGTAAGTCTCGACCACAAATCGTTTAAAAACGGACTCGAAGATCCAACTGTACGCTCAAAAATAAGTAATGCTGACTGCGAAGTCATTAAGAAATTCTGCATTAAACAGCTAAATGAAACACAAATCCGAGCTGATTACAAGGAACTATTACAATTAAAACCAGTAAGGAAAGACAGAAAGTCGGGCGGGGCCGACTATATAATACCCTACACCTACCTACCAATGCGAAAATGGGCATTGCGATAAGAATTTGGCAGTGTTCATACATGTAATAAGCAAACTCTCTCTGCCGATTTTCGTACTGATCCGATATAAAACACGGTTTCTACAGCGCTTACATGTCAAATCGGGTGTAACATATATATACTGATCCGATATAAAATACGGTTTCTACAGCGCTTACATGTCAAATCGGGTGTAACATATATATTGGGACTATGTTAAAATCTGAACCGATTTTTCCCGAATTTGGCAGTGTTCATACAAGTAATAAGAAAACTCTCTCTGTCAAATTTCGTACTGATCGGATATAAAACATGATTTCTACAGCGCTTAAATGTTAAATCGGGTGAAACATATATATGGGGGCTATATCTAAATCTGAACCGATTTTCCCCGAATTTGGCAGTGTTCATACATGTAATAAGAAAACTCTCTCTCTTAAATTTCGTACGGATCGGATATAAAACACGATTTCTACAGCGCTTAAATGTTAAATCGGGTGAAACATATATATGGGGGCTATATCTAAATCTGAACCGATTTTCCCCGAATTTGGCAGTGTTTATTCATGTAATAAGAGAACTCTCTCTGCCAAATTTCGTACTGATCTGATTTAAAATACAGTTCCTACAGCGCTTACATGCCAAATCGGGTGAAACATATATATGGGGGCTATATCTAAATCTGATCGGATTTTCTCCGAATTCGGTAGTGTTCATTCACGTAATAATAAAACTCTCTCTGCCGAATTTCATAAAGATCGGATGCAAAATGTGGTTTCTACGGCGCTTGCATGTCAAATCGGGTGAAACATATATATGGGGACTATATCCAAATCTAAACCGATTTTAACCAATCGTCGGGATCGTCCTTCGGCCAAAAAAGAGCACTATGCTAAATTTCATCACAATCGGACCATAAATACGATCTGCACTTTGATTACAAGAATACATGGACAGACGGACAGACAGACAGACGGACATGGCTAAATCGACTCAGAAAGTGATTCTGAGTCGATTGGTATAATAAACAATGGCTCTATCTGTTCTCCTTTTAGGTGTTACAAACAAATGCACAAAGTCATAATACCCTGTACCACAGTGTGGTGTAGGGTATAATAATGTTTCTTGGTTCATGGGAAAGGCATTTATGCCTTAAAAATATACCTATTTATAGAGCAGTTTGCATTGACAAAACGAGAGTCCAGTGGGCGTGGTTTATACACTTGTTGAATGACACGATGTGTCTGAAGCGGTTTTGAAGAAATGGAAAAATCATTTGTGGTATTTGGCCCTAGAATCAATGGCTTTGGCATTTTTCGATTTGGATGTTTCACTCGAAGAGAAACGAAAAATGGTTAGGCTTCTGCAATCAACAGAGCCCGTCGTAAATCTGGAAAACGATCGAAAATTCTCCGACCCGAAACTATTGCAGTGTAATAATTTGAGCGATTTCGTCACATACAAAACCAAACATTTTTTCGGTGCTTTTGGATTGAGTACAGAATTTTTAAAGCATTACCCATCCATTTGGGAAGATTATCAAGATACTCTCGATGTTTGTCGTAATCTGTTTGTTGTTAACGACACTGCTGAACGCGGTGTACAATTTATGAATGATTACTAGGGATGTAACGAAAGTGGCTTTAGCGAAAGCGAATATTGAAATATATTTCTTGCGAATGCGAAAGCGAATAGTGAAATATGCATTTTTGCGAAAGCGAATAATAGTTTGAGCCTTTAGTAGCAACAACCTCATTCTCAGATCACCATTATATTGAGTTCAAACTCGCGGAAAAAGCGCCTAAACCCGCCGTCCACAGAAATGTAAGGAAGACAAATTGGCATCTGTATGAGAAGAATTTCAAGAAAGTCCTCAACTCTAAACTTCCGTACGAACCGAATGACAAAGCCGGTCTGGATAATCTGGTCGATCATATCACCATATCATTCAATAGATCCCTTGAAGAAGCCTGTCCAAAAACAAGGTACAAGGGTAAAACTAAACCCCAATGGTGGACTTCTGAGCTAACGGCTATGAAAAAGACCTGCAACAAGCTATTCAATAAGGCTAAATCTATTGGGGTCGCTAATGATTGGGATGCCTATAAAGAGCAACTCAAGATCTATAAGAAGGAGCTTAGAAAGGCGCAAATGCGCTCTTGCGCTTGACCTGAGAAGGTCAAAATATCTCCTCGCACTAGAGAGGAAACGATTGTCTACGTTAGTACAGGTTCTGACGGGACACTGCTTGATCGGCGAACACGCCAAAAGATTGGGTATTGAGTCCAATGACTTCTGCCGAAACTGTGGACATGAGGAAGAAGTGGAGAGCATTGAGCACTTGCTTTGCGACTGTCCCGCTTTGAGTAAACGACGACTGGATATACTGGGGTCGGCCTTTTTAGGCAGCCTAACAGATCTTTCCAGTACTGATATTCGTACTATCGATAAATTTATATATCAAACAGGTTGGTTTCGATGAGGGGCATTTCAGCCCGTGGTAACACTAGGGACCTAAACTGGTCTATGTGAGCTTGGAAAAAAATACGGCTGCCACCCTAACCTAAACCTAAACCTAAACCTAGTACCAACAAATTTAAGGAACTGAATTGACACTTTTCCAGGATATTCAAGTATTAAGACTGTTTTCCATAGTTTTACCTCCTGTTACCACAAGCACACACATATCTTCAAATTGTGTGAAGGGAATAAGGAGATTTAACACTTTAATAAATGGAAGCGAATACTGAAATATATTTTTGCGAAAGCGAATGCGAAAGCGAATTTTAAAATGATGCGAATAATTCGCGTTCGCATATGCGAATGCGAATGCGAATGTTCGTTACATCCCTAATGATTACAACAGAATACTTACGAAAGACGAAGAACAAAATCAATTTATATTACAGTGCATTGAAGAATATCGTAGAAAATGTCCCTCACATAACAAGTCAGATCTAATATAATATTGAATTAATTGTATTTTTGGTTTTTTTCACCGATCTTAATATTTAAAAACTATTTATTAATTAATAATACAAAGAAATGTAATTTTACTTATTTAAACATATGATTTTTGAATAAAAAAAAAATATTTCCCCTATACAGTGTGTTCTAAATTTTGAATGAACTTTGGGGCAGACCCTAGGGTTATCCGATCGGCACAAAAATTTTTATGGAAGTCTTGTAGGCCAAATGGAAACTTTTTCGGTCCGGAAATCAAAGATCGCAGCAACTTTCACTTTTTGCATCATGTGCTATAAACGGTCTAGTGTTCCCTAAACATATATATGTTTCAAGCCGAATATGTTTGGGAGAATATACTACAGATGCGATCTTTTTCAGCGTGTACTATATAAAAAGATCTTAATTGTAAAGTATTTTTACAAACATACAAAATTTCTAAAAATTAACTTTGAATTGCCGAAAAACTTAATACAATTAAGATATCGATATATTTTCTGAATACTTAAATGCAAATAAATCTTTGGTTCGGAAATAATAGTCCCAAATAAAACCAGTAAGGAAAGACCGAAAGGCGGGCGGGGCCGACTACATAATAACTTAACCTCTCGAACAATGCAAAAATTGTGATAAAAACATGTAATAAAAAAATTCTCTCTGCCGAATTTCGTACCGATCGGATAGAAAATACGGTTTCTACAGCGCTTACATGTCAAATCGTGTGTAACATATATATGGGGACTATATCAGAATCTGAACCGATTTTCCCCGAATTTGGCAGTATTCATTCGTGTATTAAGATAACTCTTTCTGCCAAATTTCGAACTAATCTGATATAAAATACAGTTTCTACAGCGCTTACATGTCAAATCGGGAGTAACATATATATGGAGGCTACACGGGGCAAAATCGCCTTTTTTGATATGTTTGAATCGAAAGAAAATATATTTGGAACACAAATTTTTAAATATTATATATTTCTGAGTAACTAAATTATATTTGAAAATCAACAAAATTTATTTGTAACTCATATATTAATATATTACAACTAAATATATTTGTAAACTAATTTTCTCAAATAATATATGTGTTTGTATACAAGTCAGATTATTGATTGGGAATTTCTCCAAATATATTATATTTAAAAAAAGTTTAAGACTGTCGAATTTTAGTTTTATTTTTTTCCTAGATTTTGTGTTATGCTTTATAGATAAAATGTCATAAGCAGGATTAATTTCTGTTTTACAGCACTAATTGTAATTTATAAATATTAAAATACATTACTTTTTGTCAATTCGTTAATTCAATTTGTACGAGTTATAAAGTTCGTAGTTACGAAAGATTATACGATTTAAATTTTATTCGAATTTTACAAACATATTTTTTTTTCAAAAAATTCACTGAAAACCAAAAACTGGCATTAATAAATTGCCAAAATTTTGAAATACAAATTAATCTTTGTTGCGGTAATATTAGTTCCAAATAAAAAATATTTGAATGAAAACATACTTTTGTTTTGAACAACATCCTCACAAACATATAATTTTTGTGTGTGTCAAATATTAAATATTTGGAGTGTACTCTAAACATATATATATTTCAAGCAGAATTTGTTTGGGACAATATACTACAGAAGCGATTTTTTTTCAGCGTGTATATCAAAATCTGAACCGATTTTGACCAATTTCAATAGGGCCAAAAAAGAGCACTGTGCTAAATTTCATCACAATCGAACCATAAATACGACCTGTACATTGATTACAACGATATATCTACAGACGGATGGACGGACGGACGGACATGGTTAAATCAGGAAGTGGTTTACTGTTTGATATGTTTGAATTGAAAGAAAATATATTTGGAACACAAATTTTTTAATATTATATATTTCTGAACAAATAAATTTTATTACAAAATCAATAAAATTTATTTGGAACGCATATTACAACAAAATAATATATTATAACTAAATAATTTTGCAAACTAATTTTCTCAAATAAAATATGTGTTTATAGGCAAATACAATTATTGTTTAGGAATTTCTGCAAATATATTCTGTTTAAAACAGCTTTACAAAACGTTGTAGATTTTTCGAATTTAATTTTTTAATTTTTTATGGATTTCGAGTTAACCCAACAATTTAAAATGACATGCTCGTAAGTAGCAATAACTTTTGTTTTAAAGCACTACTTTTTATTTCTATTTATTCCAAGTTGTCATTTGTTGTTGACAATGAGTTGACAATTTTATTTTAAACATAAAATTTGTCTTAAAATTTTGGAATTGACATATTTTCTGAATACATAAATAAAAATATATATTTGTTTCCTAAATAATGGTCCACGTAAAAAACATTAGGACGGAAACAATGATTTGTTTAGAGCAACCAAATATATAAGTATAATGTTTGTGTGTGCCAAATGTATTTATGTACCGCTGTTTTTGGGCTGTCGGTCGCACTGTGTAATCATTGCGCGAATCGGCTTCAGATTTGACGTGCATGCAGCGTACCCAGATATTTTTTTAAAAAACTTAGTTTGCTACCAAAAATAAGTGATTTCTATTTTATAAAAAAATAGCAATTCAATCTTAAATTGTTAGAATGCTTCTTTCTTTGAAACTCATAATATAGATTAGGTTTTAAATTGTAATTAGACAAATAGTACAACAAATTTAAACTAAACAAATTTATAAGATATTTCGAGTACACCATACACATTAATATCGTTAAAGCAGAATATATTTCGGACAAAATACTACAAAAGCGAGTTTTTTCAGCGTGTATAATTCCCGAGATATCTGCATTTGAAAATTTAATTTTTCTTTTATTCACCGACCCTGTCCAAGTTTTTCTGAATATCGGAGCAGAATATGCACCGATTTCTTTCACATTCACTTTTCCAAATTGGCAACAACATTTTCTATAGGATGTAAAGAAAGATAGATAAGATTGACGCAGAGTTATTTGGGGCTTTGTTCTGCTTTTTTACTCCACCATTATCAAGATGAAAATACAATACATGCGTCGGTTTATGGGTAACTCCATGAAAAATTCTAAAGTTACAAATTGTCTTAAATTTTATCTATCTATACTGTAATTCATTTTGCAGAAAAATGTGTATGAACATGACTCAATTAATGGGAACATTATCATTAAGTTCCTCAAGACCTCTTTGGTATACGGTTACAAAATTATTTCAACTTGAATTTAAGTAAAATAGTGTAATGTTATAAACTATACATACAATGCACCCTATAAAACATAGAGAAATTGCAAAAAAACATAATTTACACTGACCAGTTGTATACGTATGCCAAACTTCATACAAATATAGTATCATATTTTGTTCGATTTACCTATTTGTATTAACTTCTAAAGTTCAGCACATATTTGTTCAGTTTTAGCTCAGTTCACAAAGAAATTAGATACGAAGCATGACATTTATATTGGTTCATGTTTAGATGTAGCCATCAAATCGGTGATGCAATTGTAATTTGTTTACCCAATTTATACTACTGGCTGTGACAATCTTAGTCATGTAGCGATTCTCAATTGAACAACGTAGCGCTTTTATGCCACAGCTGGAGGAACATATATATCTAAATCTGAACCGATTTTCTCCATTTTAAAATAGGTTTCGTATTTGCCAAATTTGATCTCGTTCTGAAAATAATTGCGTCCTGTACTTTGATTACAAGGATACATAGTCAGACGGACGGACATAGCTAAATCGACTCCGATAGTTATTCTAAGCCGATCGGTATAGTAAACGATGGGTCTATCTCGTCTTCTTTTAGGTGTAACAAACAAATGCGCAAACTTATAATGCACTGTACCATAATGTAGGGTAGGGTATAAATATGGTAAGACCCACTTTCAGACATACTACTGCATCACCATGGACGTAATTATCGTAGAGGGAGACACCAGCTGTCAGCAACAGCAATTTTTTGGGATGATTAAAGAAATCGGCATCATTTACATTTGAATGCAGACGGCGAAGATTTATTTTCGGATTTACTTTAAGTTATTTTTGTGCTCCATAATTCTGACATATGAAACTTGGAGATACAACACCGTAATTCCCAAAAATTTAATTTTAAACTCTTGCTTTTAGATTAGCAGCATTAATATTGTGGTGAAGAATTCAGCATAGTTTATCCAACTATGTATATATATATATATATGTTTAAGTTTGAAAGTCAAACTGACATACCTAATTAAGTGTACCATTGTATTTGTTTATGGTTCTTTCCTTCTCGCTAATATCTATGTACTCCCTTTGTTCTAACACTGAAATAGTACCTTTGTAGATATTGTGCATATTGTTGTACATTAAAAAGGTAAACTTGTTACCAAAATCTTAATGAAATAAATTAGAACTTACGGCTCCCTTATTATATTTAAAAATAAAAAACTTTAGTGTTTTTATTTATTTTATTTTTCGGCATCAACTATATATATATTTCTGCCATTTGCTAAGAAGTCTAGCGAATGCAAAGAAATTTCACACACTTATTGAAGAAGAATTTTATTTATTTCCATTTTTCAATACACGCCCACTGTGCGAAGGGCCAGAGTAAAACTAAATTTTTTTAACAAACACGTGTAAAGCTGTTGACAGAAATCTTCAACAATTTCCGGTTTTAGGCGAAACTGACTACAACATTACACTTCTGTTCTATACTATTGACAACTGTCGACAGTCAATGACACCCCACGAGTGCCACTTTTCCTAAATGGTCATAATGCAAAACATTTAGCAAAGTTCGCAGTCATATACATTCACAACCATTTCGTCTATATTGCTGAATCATAATATGAATTTTGTACTGCCGTTTCCCTGCAAGTTTGGGGGAAATGGTATCATTAGTTTAAGCCCTAAGACAGTATACATAAACGGTCTATATGTTTCGAAAAAGCCTTATTATGCCTACTAAGACAAGCGTTATCATGTGGTGACACTTTATTATATTGCCGGATGCAAACATGTGGAGAAGAAATGTCGGGATTCAGAGGAATGGCTTGAAATGGTAAATACTTTTGAAGATTTAAGCTGAAGGATTTAGAAGAATGATAATGACATTGTAGATAGCTTACTTCCATGGAAATGTTTCAAATTCAAATCGAATGCATATTATTACAAATATATATTGATGTGTTTTGAGTTTATCTGATGTAGACAAATTGTATAAGTATATATTTTAGCTTGAAACGTATATTAAGTTGATGGTTCCAATTTAGTTAATGCAACGAAATTTTATAAAAAATATCGTCTTTAAGGGTTTAGTTACAACAGAGTATGACTATCGTCACTGCTAATAGTCAGCTCGAACGAATGTTCCAAAACACTGTAGACAAAGAGCAATTTCTTCTGACGCATGTATATGTAAAACTGTAGGCTACTAACGCAGAGTTGAGTACTCCTGGTAAATTAATGTTTTATTAAAAATGTTGATATTTATATCCTACAGCACTCTGCGGTACAGGGTATTAGAAGTTTGTTTCGTGGCAGATATTTGTACACGCTGAAAAAAAATCGCTTCTGTAGTATATTGTCCCAAATTCAATATTCAACTTGAAACATATAGTTGTTTAGGGTACACTGTAAACATATAGTATTTGGTACACACAAATATTATATATTTGGGAAGATGTTGTTCTAAACAAATCTTTGTTTATATCCCAATATGTTGTTATTTGGGACCATATTTCCGAAAAAAATATTTATTTGCATTTAAGTATTAAGAAAATACATAAATTATGTTAAATTATTCAGTGATTCAAATGTTTAATGTTTGTAAAATAATAAGTAATAATAATTGAAATTGTATAACCTTGGATCAAGATAAATTACTTGGAGGAGACTAATGACGGCTTGGAATACTAAGAAATTTTAAATTATTGATTTAACAGGGAAGTTAATGTGGTATCATATGTGGGAGGTACAATTCGAAACCAAGGAAAAATTAAAACTGAAATTCGAAATAGTCAATAAAAGTTTTGAAAATCTTTTTTAAATAAAAGATATTTGGAGAAATTCCTAAATAATAATTGTAATTGTATTTAGACATATATTTTATTTGAGAAATTTAGTTTGCAAATTCATTCTGTTGTAATATATTAATATATGCGTTCCAAATATATTTTATTGATTTTCAAATAAATTGTATTTGCTCAGAAACATATAATACATATTTAAAAATTTGTGTTCCAAATATATTTTCTTTCGATTCAAACATATTAAAAAATGCGATTGCCCGTGTAACAAATATAAATATTGAAGGTACACCCAAATTAAATTATAGCGAACGCTTCAGAATCACCAGCTGTTTGTCGCAATGACCATCATAAGTTGTTTAAAAATTATAGCTCGCAATTTCACAAAATTTTTTATAAAATTCGGTTCCGACCAGGCTATGAAGCCGACGCTGCGCAAATCGGCGGCGCGCCGTAGCCGGATATTTTTTTCCAGTCGGCGCCGCCACCGATTTTAGCGGCTCACATCGGCTGAAACTCAGCCGCCGATGTTTATTTGGTGAGTCAAGAAAATACCATCAAAATTTAGAAAGTGACTACTACTTTGGAGTTAATTTTAGCGTACAAAGTATATAAATAATTTCTGAATGGTAATAAAGATATGACTATCGTTTATTAAAAAAAATATTCCAAAAATTTTATGGGGATTTTAAATTGAAAAATTAAGAACCGATTTTTACAAAGTCTAAGTTGTTTTAAAGAGAACACAAGAGGTCTTTTTCTGTAGAATTTTTTTTTAAACAAATTGTATAATTTTTTTTAAAAGATTGAGTTTAACAAAATTGTTTCCCTCGATTTTCTTCAAATTCACACTGAATATTCTCACGAATTGAAAACAGTGTTTGGGTTTTTAGTGGCTTAATATTTGTAAATGTTATGGATGAAAACTAAGGCAGGTCTGGCATTTTTTAATTTTATCTTCTGTTTCTGGAAAACAGTACATGTAAAATTTTATGCAAGGGGTTTTAAAATTCAAATGTGCTGAAATAAAAGAAAAACGTCCAAAATGAACAGACAAATCTTAGTATTTTGTTCATAACTTTTACAAATATTGAGGCCCAAGACCATCGGATATACACTTCGGAACGACACAATTCCTGTTTGGCCTAGGGTCGTCAACTCAGTAACAAATGTATCAATCGTTTGCCTTATTCAAACAAATTTATTGAATATTAATTGAACCGATTTTCAACATTACATCAAATTGCGGAACTTATTCGGCTCAGCCGATTGTTGAAATGTGATCGGCTCAGCCGAACAGCCGCCGCCGCCGATCGCTTTTTTCCACGCGACGCCGCCGCCGATAATTTTAGTCGGCTTCATTGCCTGGTACCGACTTCCTTACATCAAAACTTGGTTAAAAACAAACCTTTGCTTTGAACCAATCGTCGTGAAATTTGGTATGAAGTATTTAACAGCATTGTACGGACTGTGTACAGACTCAGAGTAGCATTGACAAGAACAATAATTATAATTATAATAATCTTAATATTTACTGACCTCAAAAAATGCGATAACAACTCTGCGGTGTCCAGCCTGAGGTCAAACCGGACTTAAAACTGCGATTTTACATTTCTCAAGCATTTCCAAAATATATCGCTCACCACTTACTGGGGTAACATATGTAACATTGTCAATTCGGTCAAATCTCAGACTGTGGTCAGTGTAGAAGTGACCAAAGCAATGTTCACTATTTCTGTACTTAAAGGTCCCTTAAGAGCCATGCTCCTACTAATTAGTTACTGGGTCTCATATACAGGGTGGGCCTAAAGAAACCAAGGGGTGTAAAAGTTTAATAACTTTTTCGTTTATTAATTTTTGGAGAATTTATAATGGAGAGGTTCACAATTGAACAGAGAACCAGAACAATAGAATTTTATTATTTAAACCAGAGATCAATTATTTTAACGCAAAGAGCATATCGTCGACATTTTTCAGAATTTCGCCCTCTGAAGCAATGATTCGTTGCTTAGTTGATCGTCATCACCAACATGGCAGCGTAAGATATTTGCCTCGAACCGGTAAAAAAAGATTTACAGTTATACCCATATAAGGTCCAATTGGTGCAAGAATTAAAACCCCCAGATCATCGGCAACGACTAAATTTTGCAGTTAAATTTCAAGAGTTGGCCAGAAATGAAATCAACTTTATTAAAAATTTGATTATGAGTGATGAAGCTCATTTTCATTTGAATGGCTTTGTTAATAAGCAGAACTGTAGGTTCTGGGGTTCTCAAAATCCGACAGCCATTCATCAACGCCAATTGCACCCCATCAGGTGTACAGTATGGTGTGGGATCACATCTGAAAATGTCATTGGGCCTTACTTCTTCGAGAATGAAGATGGAAGTGCTGTAACCGTAAATTGAGAGCGGTATCGGTTTATGATAGAAATTTTTTTACGTCCTGCTCTTGAAAACAGACCTGGTATGTGGTTTCAGCAGGACGGAGACACTGCCCGAGACACAATGGGACTTTTAAGTCAAATTTTTGGAGAGCGAATAATTTCCAGAAATTCGGAAATTATTTGGCCAGCGCGATCGCTAGATTTGACAGCACCCGACTATTTTCTTTGGGGTTATTTGAAGGAGCGAGTGTATGTGAACAAGCCAGAGACAATCCTTGAACTCAAGGCAATCATTGTTGCAGAAATTCGAACGCTACAGCCACAGATTTTGAAAGGTGTTATGGAAAATGCTCTAAAAAAACCATCAGTGCGAAGCTGAAAGCGGTGGTCATTTAAGAGACATTATTTTTCATACTTAGTGTAAAAAAATTTGCCTTTTGTATATTATATAATCTGGAAGAAAAAATAAAAAAAAATTAATAAACGAAAAAGTTATTAAACTTTTACACCCCTTGGTTTCTTTAGGCCCACCCTGTACATAAGAGGTAGAAAGCTAGAAATTTGGCCCGTGGTCAGCTCTCGCGCTATCAAAATCTTTAGTATTATTATCCCCTCACCTTAGAGAGGAGGGTATATATCACTTGCTACGAGCAAAAAGTGTAACACATCGAAGGAGTGACCTAAGACCGCAAGAATGTTTGGCGAATATTCGATTTGGGTCATTTTAAGTCGTTTGAGCAATATCCGTCCGTCCGTCTGTCTGTCTGTATGTATGTCTGTCTGCTGGCTGGTGCGCACGATAACTCTCGAAAGGATTAACCGATAGACTTCAAATTTGTTATGCGGTAATATTTTTTCTATCTCCGGCTAAGTTCGAAGATGGGCCAAGGGTTAACTTTTAGTGAAATATTGATTCGTTAACAACTTATATAGTACATACTCAAATCTTCTGAAACTCCACACATAGCATTAGTTTATTAGTCGCTAATACGTCAAGAAAAATGGGCGGAGTTGCCACCCCCCTTTTGGTAGCTCCCACGCAAATGGATTATTTTGCTCCAAAAGCTAACTGCTTATAGCTTTAATACCAGTGCACACAAATACTTGAAATTTTATACAGTTAAATGCTTTTATAGTACCTAGAGTCCAGAGAAAAGTGGGCATTATTGGCAAGCCCGTTTTGGTACCTCCCACACAAATGGACCATTTTGCACCAAAAGTTAACAGCTTATAACTTTAATATCAGTGGATGCAAATACTTGAAATATTGTAGAGTGTATAGATTTCATAGTAGGTAGAATCCAGAGAAACTTGGGCGAAGTTGCCACGCCCCTTTTGGTACCTCCCTCACGAACGGACCATTTGTACCAATAGTTAGCAGCTTATAGCTTTAATACCAGTGAGTACAAGTACTTTTTACAGTGTCCTTTATAGTACCTAGAGTTCGGAGAAAAGTGGGCAATATTGGCACTCCCGTTTTGGTACCTCCCACACAAATGGACTATTTTGCCCGAAAATTTAACAGCTCATAACTTTACTAACAGTGGAAACAAATACTTGAAATTTTGTACAGTACAATGTTTTTACCGTACTCAGTACTTGGAATCCGGAGAAAAGTGGGCGTACTTTAAAGTTATTAAATGCAATTTGAATTGAAAATAATTTAATTAAAACAAAAAATAAATAAATTTACGAATATTTTTGTGGGACTCAAGGTGAGGGGATTCATAAGTCGGTTTACCCGACTTAACTTTCGCACTTGTTTTTGTACTTCAGAAGCATTTTAAATGATTTAAATATAATCTTATATGTATTACTATACACGGGAAAAAACAATTTTGAATTCTAAGATTGTGGTCAGTTTTGCAGTAGCCAAAGCAATTGTCATTATTTCACTGCATTACAATATTTTTATACCCTACACCACACTGTGGTACAAGGTATTATAACTTTGTGCATTTGTTTGTAACACCCAAAAGGAGAAGAAATAGACCCATCATTTATTATACCGATCGACTTAGAATCACTTTCTGAGTTGATT
Organism: Eudasyphora cyanicolor; assembly: GCA_963930755.1. NCBI lineage: Eukaryota > Metazoa > Arthropoda > Insecta > Diptera > Muscidae > Eudasyphora > Eudasyphora cyanicolor. The sequence continues at coordinate 57,700,623 of OZ005735.1, forward strand.
TAGCTATGTCCGTCTGTCTGTCCGTCTGTCCGTCTGTGCATGTATTCTTGTAATCAAAGTACAGGTCGCAATTATGGTCCGATCTCGACGAAACTTTACACATATCTTTTTTTTGGTCCAAGGACGATTCCTGTTGAATTTGGTTAAAATCGGTTTAGATTTCGATATAGCCCCCATATATATGTTGGCCCCGATTTGACATGTAACCGCTGTAAAAACTTCATTTTATATCCGATCAGTATGAAATTCGGCAGAAAGAGGTTTCTTATTATATGGATGAACACTGTTAAATTTGGAAGAAATCGGTTCAGATTTAGATATGGCCCCTATATATACGTTACCCCCGATTTGACATGTAAGCGCTGTAAAAACTGTATTTTATATCCGATCAGTGCGAAATTCGGCAGAAAGAGGTTTCTTATTACATGAAGGAATACTGCCAAATTCGGAGAAACTCGGTTTAGATTTAGATATAACTCCCATATATATGTAACCCCCGATTTGATCTGTAAGCGCTGTAAAAACTGTATTTTATATCCGATCAGTGCGAAATTCGGCAGAAAGAGGTTTCTTATTACATGAAGGAATACTGCCAAATTCGGAGAAAATCGGTTCAGATTTAGATATAGCTCCCATATATATGTTACCCCCGATTTGACATGTAAGCGCTGTAGAGACTGTATTTTATATCCGATCAGTACGAAATTTCCCTGAATACTTATTCATGTAAGATGGGTTCAGATTTACATTAAACCTCCATATATATGTTCCTCCTGATTTGGTATCAAACCGCTATAGAAGTTGTATTTTACTTCCGATCATTAAAATTTTCCAGAAAGATGTTTCTCACTTTAGGAACGAATATTGCTTAATTTAGCGATTATCGTTTCAGAATTAGATAATATGTATCTACCCAGTTACCAATTATTCCAAATTATTATGGCAATGACCCTTATAGCATTGTTAGGGAGGTGTAGGGTATTATATAGTCGGCCCCCCCCCGACTTTCTGCCTTTCCTTACTGGTTTCAGAACTAACATCTACAAATTGTTGTTTACATACTGATCTCAAAGGAGACGTGAAAATAACTTTCAGATGTCCAGCTTAAGGTCAACCCGTACATAAAACCGCATTTTAAAATCTTGAAATAATTTTCGAAATATATCGCTCACCTCTAATTGTGCTAACATATCTAACATGATCAATATCGAATTCTCCGAATGCGGTCAGTGTAGCAATTACCAAAGCAATTTTCGTCCTTTCAATACTTTAAAAGCGTCCTTTCAAAGCAAAATGTCCTTAATGTCAAATGTTCCTAAAATTTTTATTGTCAGAATCGGTTAACATCGGTTAACAAGTTATATATCTGCCAAGTTTGGGTAATTTCCTTTGAATATGGACATCTTGGGCGGTGGTCCAAAACTGACTTTTAAAGCCTAGGTGATGATGATTGATTATTTTTTGTGCTTTAACCACCATTCGTGTAACAACATACTCGTATTGTTATAACAACGTATAGCTTTAATACCAGTACATATAAATACTTTACTTGAAATTGTATACACTGCAGAGCTGTTGTTTGGCTTACCTTCATGCCCTTATTTATTTTTATGTGAAATATTGAATTAATTTTTGTTGCAATACTCTTTTAATATAAACCAGTAAGGAAAGGCTAAAGTCGGGCGGTGCCGACTATATAATACCCTACACCACTCTCGTAATATTGAATAACTCTGATATATAAATTTTGTAATTCATGTATAAATTGTTTACATAAATTTACTTTTGGGACATTTTATACTTAAACTAGCTGGACCCGGTCCACTTCGTTGCCCCAGACTTCAGATTTCCGATTCCGTAAATTTTTTAACCAATTACGTAGACTGCCATCAAATGCATATTTACAAAATTACAACACTCTCGCTAACAAATTGTTCAAGGTATTTCAATTTCAGAAATTTGCTTATAAGGGTGGGGCCACGCCCATTGGTCCGATCCCAACCCTTTTGGACCAATCACGTAGACTATCACCAGATCGATATGCAAAAAATTACATCACTCTCGCTAAAAAAATGTGCAAGATATGAGTCTCAATTTCAAAATTTGGCTTATATGGACGGGGCCACGCCAATTAGTCTGATCCCTCCCATTTCCTGACCAATCACGTAGACTGCCGCCAGATACATATACACAAAAGTACAGCGCTCACTTAAACACATTGTGCAAGATATCTCAATTTCAAAATTAGGTTTCTATGGGCGGTGCCACGCTTATTGGTCCGAACCCGCCCATTGTTGGACCAATCACGTAGATCGCCAACAGATATACATATATACACAAAATTCCAGACCTATCGCTTACAAATTGTTCAAGATATCACGTTTTTATAATTTGGCTTATATGGGCGGTGCCACGCCCATTCGACCGATCCCGCCAATTTTTGGACCAATCACGTGGATTGTCACCAGATACATATGCACAACATTACAGCACTCTCTATAACAAATTGAGCAAGATATATCAATTTCAATATTTGGCTTATATGGGCGGGGTCCCGCCCTTTGGTCCGATCCCGACTATTTTTGGAACAATCACGTAGACAACCAAAATTCCATATGTACAAAATTACAGGACTCTCGCTAACAACATTTTCATGATATGTCAATTCCAAAATTTGTCTTATATGGGCGGGGCCACGCCCATGTGTCCGATCCCGCCCATTTTTTAGCCAATCACGCAGACTACCACCAGATACATATACACAAAATTACAGCACTCCCGCTAACAAATTGTGCAATATATCTCAATTTCAAAATTAGGCACATATAGGCGGTGCCACGCACATTGGTCCGATTCAGCCCATTTTTGGACCAATCACGTAGACTACCACCAGATACATATCCACAAAACTACAGCACTCTCGCTAACAAATTGTGCAACATAAGTCAATTTCAAAATTTGGCTTATATTGGCGGTGCGGGTCCACGCCCACTTGATATATATGGGCGGGTCCACGCCCACTTGATATATCGAAAATTCAAGTACCCTATTTTCAGCACCCCCTACACATGTACATTCTGTGAAAATTTGAAGATGATCGGTCTAGCCGTTTAGACGTCTATACGGAACAAACATACAAACAAACAAACCCACAAACAGACACTCTCTTTTATATATATAGACTAGCTGAGCCCGGTGCGCTTCGCTGCCCATGTCAAAATTAGCGCTGTAGAAACTGTATTTTATATCCGATCAGTACGAAATTCTACAGAAAGAGGTCTGTTATTACATGAAGGAATACTGCCAAATTTGGAGAAAATCGGTTCAGATTTAGATATAGCCCCCATATATATGTTACCCCCGATTTGACATGTAAGCGCTGTAGAAACTGTATTTTATATCCGATCAGTACAAAATTCGACAGAAAGAGGTTTGTTTTTACATGAAGGAATACTGCCAAATTTGGAGAAACTCGGTTCAGATTTACATATAGCCCCCATATATATGTTACCCCCGATTTGACATGTAAGCGCTGTAGAAACTATATTTTATATCCGATCAGTACGAAGTTCGGCAGAAAGAGGTTTCTTATTACATGAATGAGTATTCAAGGAAAATCGATTCAGATTTATATATAACCTCCATATATATGTTCCTAAAGATTTGGTTACAAAGCGCTATAGAAGTTGTACTTTACTTCCGATCATTACAAAGTTCTCCAGAAAAATGTTTCTCAATTTAGGAACGAATATTGCTTAATTTATCGATTATCGGTTCAAAATAAGATATAACAGGTGGCGCAAAAGTAACCTTTCGATGTTTTTTGTGCCAAAGTCACCGACCGATTATTGGTCAAATAAATAGTCAGCAATATTCCGCGTTCTGGAGCAGTGTAGCGTAAGATTGTTTATTAAAGTGTATTTCGCATGTGTTTACTATACAAATGTCAACATTAGGCATTAGGGGCCAATCGCAAAAATTATAGCATTTTCTGATAGGAGGATTACTTTTGCGCCACCTGTTACATACACACACACACCACATTTACCAATTATTCAAAATTATTATCGCAATGACCCTTATCGCATTGTTAGGGAGGTGTAGGGTATTATATAGTCGGCCCCGCCCGACTTTCTGCCATTCCTTACTGGTATTAGTATTAAATTCACTGAATGAAAAAATACCGAATTCAGTGGAAAGTCCAGAAAATAGAAATGTATACTCATAAAAATTCCAAATTCTTGTTTCATTGGTCATGCATCACATTATCATATTGCGATTGTATTGGAGTGAGCAGCTGTAATTATCGCATACCGAGCATTTTTGTTCATGTATTTTCTATATAATACTTGCAAGATATATCTAAATATGGGCTGTGCCACGCCCACTGGTCCTATTCCGCCCATTTGTAAGCCAATCACGTAGACTGCTACCAGATACATGTACGCAAAATTTCAACACTCTCGCTAACAAAATGAGCAAGATAATTCAATTTCAAAATTTGCCTTATAAGGGCGGGACCACGCCCATTGGTCCGATCCCGCCCATTTTCTGACCAATTACGTAGAATGCCACCAGATACATATACACAACATTGCAGCACTCCCGCTAGCAAATTGTGCAAGATATCAAAATTTGGTCTATGTGGGCGGGGCCACGCCCATTGGGCCGATCCCGCCCATTTTTGGACCAATCACGCAGACTGCCACCATATACATATACACAAAATTCCAGGTCTCTCGGTAACAAATTGTGCAAGATATAACATTTTTAAAATTTGGGTTATATGGGCGGTGCCACGCCCATTGGTCCGATCCCGCCCATTTTTGGAAAAATCACGTGGACTGCTACCTGATACATATTCAGAACATTGCAGCACTCTCGCTAGCAAATTGTGCAAGATATCGAAATTTCAAAATTTGGTCTATGTGGGCGGGGCCACGCCCATTGAGCCGATCCCGCCCATTTTTGGACCAATCACGTAGACTGTCACCAGATACACAAAATTCCAGCACTCTCGCTAACATATTGTGCAAGATATATCAATTTCCAAATTTGGCTTATATGGGCGGGGCCACCCCCATTGGTCCGATCCCGCCCATTTTTTGACCAATTACACAGAATGCCACCAGATACATATACGCAACATTGCAGCACTCCCGCTAGCAAATTGTGCAAGATATCAAAATTTCAAAATTTGGCTTATATGGGCGGGGCCAAGCCCATTGGTCCGATCCCGCCCATTTTTGGACCAATCACGTAGACTGTCACCAGATACATATGTACAACATTGCAGCACTCCCGCTAGCAAATTGTGCAAGATATCAAAATTTCAAAATTTGGTCCATGTGGGCGGGGCCACGCCCATTGGTCCGATCCCGTCAATTTTTGGACCAATCACGTGGACTTTCACCAGATACATATGTACAACATTACAGCACTCTAGCTAGCAAATTGTGCAAGATATAACAATTTCAAAATTTGGCTTATATGGGCGGGGCCACGCCCATTGGTCCGATCCCGCCAATTTTTTTACCAATTACGAAAAATGCCACCAGATACATATACACAATATTGCAGCACTCCCGATAGCAAATTGTGCAAGATATCGAAATTTCAAAATTTGGTCTATGTGGGCGGGGCCACGCCCATTGGTCCGATCCCGCCCATTTTTGGACCAATCACGTAGACTGTCACCTGATACATATACACAAAACTACAGAACTCTCGCTAATAAATTGTGGAAAGTATTTAAATTTCAAAATTTGGCTTGTATGGGCGGGGCCAAGCCCATTGGTCCGATTCCGCCCATTTTTGGAAAATTCACATAATCTGCCACTAAATGAATACACACAAAATTTCAGCACTCTAGCTAAAAAATTTTCTAAATACCTCAATTTGACCCATATGGGCGGGTCCACGCCCACTTGATATATCGAAAATTCAAGTACCCTATTTTCAGCACCCCTTTCACATGTACATTCAGTGAAAATTTCAAGATGATCGGTCTAGCCGTTTAGACGTCTATACGGAACAAACATACAAACCCACAAACAAACCCACAAACAGACACTCTCTTTTATATATATAGATAATACCCTGTTCCACAGTGTGGTGTAGGGTATAAAAACGATTGGATCTAAAGAGCCAAATGGGATGAAACATATATATGGGAGCTATAGCTAAATCTTAACCGATTTTCTTCAAATTCGGCAATGTTGGTTCATGGATCAAGAAACTCTATCATTCTAAATTTCAAAACGATCGGATGTAAAATACGGCTTCTATAGGACTAAAGGACCAAATCGGACGAAAGATATATATGGGAGCTAAATCTAAATCTGAACCGATTTTCTTCAAATTCGGCAATGTTGGTTCATGGATCAAGAAACTCTACCATTCTAAATTTCAAAACGATTGGATGTAAAATACAGCTTCTATAGGACTAAAGGGCCAAATCGGATGAAACATATATATGGGAGATATAGCTAAATCTTAACCAATTTTCTTCAAATTCGGCAATGTTGGTTCATGGATCAAGAAACTCTACCATTCTAAATTTCAAAACGATCGGATGTAAAATACAGCTTCTATAGGACTAAAGGGCCAAATCGGACGAAAGATATATATGGGAGCTATATCTAAATCTGAACCGATTTTCTTCAAATTCGGCAATGTTGGTTCATGGATCAAGAAACTCTACCATTCTAAATTTCAAAACGATTGGATGTAAAATACAGCTTCTATAGGACTAAAGGGCCAAATCGGATGAAACATATATATGGGAGCTATAGCTAAATCTTAACCGATTTTCTTCAAATTCGGCAATGTTAGTTCATGGATCAAGAAACTCTACCATTCTAAATTTCAAAACGATCGGATGTCAGATACAGCTTCTATAGGACTAAAGGACCAAATCGGACGAAAGATATATATGGGAGCTAGTTCTAAATCTGAACCGATTTTCTTCAAATTCGGCAATGTTGGTTCATGGATCAAGAAACTCTACCATTCTAAATTTCAAAACGATCGGATGTAAAATACAGCTTCTATAGGACTAAAGGGCCAAATCGGATGAAACATATATATGGGAGCTATAGCTAAATCTTAACCGATTTTCTTCAAATTCGGCAATGTTGGTTCATGGATCAAGAAACTCTATCATTCTAAATTTCAAAACGATCGGATGTAAAATACGGCTTCTATAGGACTAAAGGACCAAATCGGACGAAAGATATATATGGGAGCTATATCTAAATCTGAACCGATTTTCTTCTAATTCGGCAATGTTGGTTCATGCATCAAGAAACTCTACCATTCTAAATTTCAAAACGATTGGATGTAAAATACAGCTTCTATAGGACTAAAGGGCCAAATCGGATGAAACATATATATGGGAGATATAGCTAAATCTTAACCAATTTTCTTCAAATTCGGCAATGTTGGTTCATGGATCAAGAAACTCTACCATTCTAAATTTCAAAACGATCGGATGTAAAATACAGCTTCTATAGGACTAAAGGACCAAATCGGACGAAAGATATATATGGGAGCTATATCTAAATCTGAACCGATTTTCTTCAAATTCGGCAATGTTGGTTCATGGATCAAGAAACTCTACCATTCTAAATTTCAAAACGATTGGATGTAAAATACAGCTTCTATAGGACTAAAGGGCCATATCGGACGAAACATATATATGGGAGCTATAGCTAAATCTTAACCGATTTTCTTCAAATTCGGCAATGTTAGTTCATGGATCAAGAAACTCTACCATTCTAAATTTCAAAACGATCGGATGTCAGATACAGCTTCTATAGGACTAAAGGACCAAATCGGACGAAAGATATATATGGGAGCTATTTCTAAATCTGAACCGATTTTCTTCAAATTCGGCAATGTTGGTTCATGGATCAAGAAACTCTACCATTCTAAATTTCAAAACGATTGGATGTAAAATACAGCTTCTATAGGACTAAAGGGCCAAATCGGATGAAACATATATATGGGAGATATAGCTAAATCTTAACCAATTTTCTTCAAATTCGGCAATGTTGGTTCATGGATCAAGAAACTCTACCATTCTAAATTTCAAAACGATCGGATGTAAAATACAGCTTCTATAGGACTAAAGGACCAAATCGGACGAAAGATATATATGGGAGCTATATCTAAATCTGAACCGATTTTCTTCAAATTCGGCAATGTTGGTTCATGGATCAAGAAACTCTACCATTCTAAATTTCAAAACGATTGGATGTAAAATACAGCTTCTATAGGACTAAAGGGCCAAATCGGACGAAACATATATATGGGAGCTCTAGCTAAATCTTAACCGATTTTCTTCAAATTCGGCAATGTTAGTTCATGGATCAAGAAACTCTACCATTCTAAATTTTAAAACGATCGGATGTCAGATACAGCTTCTATAGGACTAAAGGACCAAATCGGACGAAAGATATATATGGGAGCTATTTCTAAATCTGAACCGATTTTCTTCAAATTCGGCAATGTTGGTTCATGGATCAAGAAACTCTACCATTCTAAATTCCAAAACGATCGGATGTAAAATACAGCTTCTATAGGACTAAAGGGCCAAATCGGACGAAACATATATATGGGAGCTATAGCTAAATCTTAACCGATTTTCTTCAAATTCGGCAATGTTGGTTTATGGATCAAGAAACTCTACCATTCTAAATTTCAAAACGATCGGATGTAAAATACGGCTTCTATTGGACTAAAGGACCAAATCGGACGAAACATATATATGGGAGCTATAGCTAAATCTTAACCGATTTTCTTCAAATTCAGCAATGTTGGTTCATGGATCAAGAAACTCTACCATTCTAAATTTCAAAACGATTGGATGTAAAATACAGCTTCTATAGGACTAAAGGGCCAAATCGGATGAAACATATATATGGGAGATATAGCTAAATCTTAACCAATTTTCTTCAAATTCGGCAATGTTGGTTCATGGATCAAGAAACTCTACCATTCTAAATTTCAAAACGATCGGATGTAAAATACGGCTTCTATAGGACTAAAGGACCAAATCGGACGAAAGATATATATGGGAGCTATATCTAAATCTGAACCGATTTTCTTCAAATTCGGCAATGTTGGTTCATGGATCAAGAAACTCTGCCATTCTAAATTTCAAAACGATCGGATGTAAAATACGGCTTCTATAGGACTAAAGGACCAAATCGGACGAAACATATATATGGGAGCTATTGCTAAATCTTAACCGATTTTCTTCAAATTCAGCAATGTTGGTTCATGGATCAAGAAACTCTACCATTCTAAATTTCAAAACGATCGGATGTAAAATACAGCTTCTATAGGACTAAAGGGCCAAATCGGACGAAAGATATATATGGGAGCTATATCTAAATCTGAACTGATTTTCTTCAAATTCGGCAATGTTGGTTCATGGATCAAGAAAATCTACCATTCTAAATTTCAAAACGATTGGATGTAAAATACAGCTTCTATAGGACTAAAGGGCCAAATCGGATGAAACATATATATGGGAGCTATTGCTACATCTTAACCGATTTTCTTCAAATTCGGCAATGTTGGTTCATGGATCAAGAAAGTCTACCATTCTAAATTTCAAAACGATCGGATGTAAAATACGGCTTCTATAGGACTAAAGGACCAAATCGGACGAAACATATATATTCATCGATTCGATTTTCTTCAAATTCAGCAATGTTGGTTCATGGATCAAGAAACTCTACCATTCTAAATTTCAAAACGATTGGATGTAAAATACAGCTTCTATAGGACTAAAGGGCCAAATCGGATGAAACATATATATGGGAGCTATAGCTAAATCTTAACCGATTTTCTTCAAATTCGGCAATGTTGGTTCATGGATCAAGAAACTCTATCATTCTAAATTTCAAAACGATCGGATGTCAGATACAGCTTCTATAGGAATTTTCTTCAAATTCGGCAATGTTGGTTCATTGATCAAGAAACTCTACCATTCTAAATTTCAAAACGATCGGATGTAAAATACAGCTTCTATAGGACTAAAGGGCCAAATCGGACGAAAGATATATATGGGAGCTATACCTAAATCTGAACCGATTTCAACCAAATTCAATATTGATCTTAACAGCCGCGAAATACTCTAAACTGCAAAATTTCAGGACGATCGGAGTGAAATTGCGACCTGTAGTCGACGAACAACTTTACATGGACGGACGGACGGACGGACGGACGGACAGACATCGTTAAATCGACTCAGCTAGTGATTCTGAGTCGATCGGTATACTTTAAGGTGGGTCTAGCTGTGTTATTTTCAGGTGTTACAAACATCTGCGTGAAACAAACTTATAATACCCTGTACCACAGTGTGGTGTAGGGTATAATTAATTTATAATTCTTTAAGATTTATTATACCCTACACCACTCTGTGGTTGTAGGGTATAATAATGGTTTAAGTTTATTCATTTTTCATTTTATTTGTTTAAGGTATCATTCTTGTAAAGCGAATTTTTATGTATTTATATCCTACTGCACACTGTGTTACAAGGTATTATAACTTTGTTCATTTGCTTGTAACACCCAAAAAGAGAAGATATGGACCCATTGTTTATTACACCGATTCACACACGGGGCAAAATCGCCTTTTTGATATGTTTGAATCGAAAGAAAAATATATTTGGAACACACATTTTTAAATATTATATATTTCTGAGCAACTAAATTATATTTGAAAATCAACAAAATTTATTTGTAACTCATATATTAATATATTACAACTAAATATATTTGCAAACTAATTTTCTCAAATAATATATGTGTTTGTATACAAGTCAGATTATTGATTGGGAATTTCTCCAAATATATTATATTTAAAAAAAGTTTAAGACTGTCGAATTTTAGTTTTATTTTTTTTCTTAGATTTTGTGTTATGCTTTATAGATAAAATGTCATAAGCAGCATTAATTTCTGTTTTACAGCACTAATTGTTAATTTATAATTATTAAAATACATTACTTTTTGTCAATTCGTCAATTCAATTTATACGATTTATAAAGTTCGTAGTTACGAAAGATTATACGATTTAAATTTTAATCGAATTTTACAAACATATTTTTTTTTTAAAAAATTCACTGAAAACCAAAAACTGGCATTAATAAATTGCCAAAATACTGAAATACAAATTAATCTTTATTGCGGTAATATTAGTTCCAAATAAAAAATATTTGAATGAAAACATACTTTTGTTTTGAACAACATCCTCACAAACATGTGTGTGTCAAATATTAAATATTTGGAGTGTACTCTAAACATATATATATATATTTCAAGCAGAATTTGTTTGGGACAATATACTACAGAAGCGATTCTTTTTCAGCGTGCATAGATTTACTTTTTGAGTTGATTTAGCTATGTCCGCCTGTCCGTCCGTCTGTGCATGTACCAGGGCGGTTCGGAAACTTCTTAGCCTATCAATGAAAGAGAATAGTTAGTTTTTCAGAAATATTTTTATTTTTCAATATAATCTCCTGAAACTTCAATACACTTAGTCCAACGCTTATCTAGCAATTCTCAAGGTCTTCGGAATAGTGGTTTACAACTGTAATTGCATCTTCATTTGAGGTAAAACGCTTGCAAGCAAGGAATTTTTTTAGATTTGGGAACAGGTAAAAGTCACTGGGAGCTAAATCAGGAGAATAAGGTGGGTGGTCAAGCAACTCGTACTTTAATTCGTTGATTTTAGCCATTGTTAAAACACTCTTGTGCGCTGGTGCGTTGTCTTGATGAAAAATTATTTTTTTGTGTTGTAAGCCAGGACGTTTTTCTCGAATTTGTACATTTAATTGTTCCAAAAGGTTGCAATAGTACTCTGAATTTATTGTTTTACCCTTTTGCAGATAGTCAATCAATAAAATACCTTTGAAGTCCCAAAAAACCGTTGCCATAACCTTACCAGCCGATTGAATTGTTTTTGCCTTCTTTGGGGCACTTCCTACAGCTTCAGTCCATTGTTTGGATTGTTCTTTTGTCTCTGGAGTATAGTAGTGGATCCATGTCTCATCAACAGTTATGAAACGACGCTTAAAATCCATTTTATTTCGCTTAAAACGATCCAAACAAGCTTGAGAAATTTTCATTCTTATGCGTTTTTGGTCGACTGTTAACCAGTGCGGCACCCATCTTGCAGAAAGCATTTTCATCTGTAGTTCTTCATGCAAAATTAAATGGACTCGATCATTTGAGATGCCCATGATATTAGCTATTTCACGCACTTTTATTCGTCGATCATTTAATGCCATATCATGCACTTTGGCTACAATTTCTGTTGTTGTTGCTGTTTTTGGACGTCCACTACGTGGTTCATCTTCAACGCTTGTACCACCACGTTTAAATTCAGCAACCCAATTTTTTACTGTTGCATATGAAGGAGCACTTTCACCTAACACATTCACCATATCATTATGAATTTCTTGTCCCGATAAACCTTTTTTATGTAAATATTTAATTACACCACGCATTTCTAATTTTTCCATTGTAAAAAAATCGCGGATGCGTCTTTTGTGAACACCTGTTTCTATATGAAGGAGTTGCCAGATCGAAACAAAATTTAACATGTGTTCATAGCAGAGATGGAAGTTTCCAAAACACTTAACTTTTTTCTGTTTATACCGAGCTTTTTGTGCTAGGCTAAGAAGTTTCCGAACCGCCCTCTTAATCTTGTAATCAAAGTTCAGGTCACAATTATGACCCGATCTCAGCGAAACTTTGCACACATCTTTCTTTTGACCTAAGGACGATTCCTATAGAATTTCGTAGATATCGGTTCAGACTTACATATAGCTCTTATATATATGTTACCTCCGATTTGACATGTATGTAAGCGCTGTAGAAACTGTATTTTATATCCGAGATTTCTTAATACATAAATGAACACTTCTTTCAGGTTAAAAAAATCATTCTATTATATTATAGAGGCAAAATGTTTTAAAGCCAGGAGAATATCCTAGTACAAATCAATAACGATTCAAAGACCGAAATAAAAATAAACGAAAATACAATATCTATACTTATGACACGACGAAACTGATGTTGGGTTAACTAACATCAAACATACACATATATGCGGCCGACGTTTACATTTGCGCCCGAAGTTTGCCTTTCGATACTGGTTTATTGTATCAAGAAAAGCACTGCCAGAATCAATTGCTTTAAAATTAAACAGTTTCTTAAATACCCAGCAAAATTTCTCATTACCAAATAATCCGACGAGTAAGCAAAGTTTGATAATGGTATGTACTTATTATTTAGCCACTTTTCTCATTATTTTAACATGGGGATGTCATTAGAGGGAAGTACTTCCCAAAAGCATACAATAAAGTAGCATAATAAGTACTTATTTGTAGCATAGGCATACCACATAAATATGTGCTTATGTTTTCACGATTTTAAGTACTTGAATAATGCATTAGCAATAAGTTACAAAATACGTAGTAGATATGGTAGATATGTAGAGATGGCCATTTAAAGTAATTTTTTGCATATTGTCGAGCATATTTCGAATTTCTGAACCCAAACCACCATGTGAAAAATTCTTCAATGGTCTAACATCATACGATATACGTAAATATTTTTGGTATTTTCATTCAATTTGCACGTATTTTGGGAAAACTTGTTGAAAATAAATAAATCTTCTACAATAACCCACATATAGCCAAAATTGCATTATACTAAAATTTGCTAAAAAATATTTAGATAAAAAAATCACTTATTTCTGATATTATTGGTAAGACATAATTAATAAGCCGAAAGTAATTCAGCGAATAATGAGATGTCATTATTTGGTAATGCAGGGAATAATGACAGGTACTTACCAAGATTTTGCTGGGTAAGTTCAAAAACATCATTGTCGCTATATGTATAATACATCGATTCGAAATCGGTTTAACAAATAAGCTAAGCCTATTCACAAATTTCAGTAGGTTTCGTTATTAGTCTAATATAGATGAATGAATTAATCAAGGTCGGACTTTGAACACGAGTTGTGCTTCGATTACAAGGAAATATTCAAACAGACTTAAAATTGTTTTATATTACACTAAACATATTTTGCAAGTTAAACTGAGATAAGAGAGAAAGGTGTTTTTGAAGTACCAAATGTTGGTCCAAATGAGACATACTTGTCGAGTCCCTTCCGATTATCCTCGTATAAACTGATAATTCGTACAGAAATATCTGTCCCATAACTTCTGCAGAAGTCCTCCATATTCTGTATTTAAGTCTACTTTTAGCGGCTAAAGCGACTACAAACAAACTTGTTTCCACAAATCTATCACACAAACTACTGAAATATATTTTTTATTTCCCAAAGACGACTTACTCTATTGCAATGTTCCTACTTGTCCTTATATTATTTATATTAAAAATGTGTTTTCCCTATTTGATACGCGCTGATATTTTCTTAAAACTTCCATGTTTTATATGCTGCTGGTGTTTGCAGTTTATTGTTTTAAATGATGATCTTTTAAATTACTTCTCAGTCAATTTTTCTTTTACGTACAAGCAGGGAAAACCATTAAATATAATAACACTAACGATATCAGCCTCAAAGTACATATTAAGAGCAACAGTGTCACTGCAGAAAATCGCTGTTAACTGTCACATTATCAGCGGAGTGTTGCTTGAAGTGTCTTTAAATTGGTTGAATACTGCCACAGTTATCGGTGTCGTTGTACATGCAAAGAAAACAGTATTTCTTCAATGACGTGATTTTAGACAATTAATTTCACATTTAATATTTCGCGAAAATGCATAATTTATGTAAAAAAATATATTAGTAGAACCATAATTTTTTACTCCAAGAAAACCAATGTGTAGTTGTTTAAACCCATCAGATTTTTTTTGCGTGTAGCTGATGCTATCACTATAAGGACCGTAGCTTCTTCCACTCAGCTAATTTATGTAGATGCGTTGAAACCACAAGAGAAGTTTGGTTGCAATTTTCAAGCTATTAGCTTTAATGCTGCTGAAGGGAAAATATTGTAGTTAAATGCTGTGCGAGTTTCTTCTCCGGCAGATTTTTTGATAAAGCCATTGAACAAGTGTTTGTTAATGTAACTATTTCTTTAGCTACACACTATGGAAGAGGTAACGATTATTAAGTATAGTTGGTTTTCCCACGTCAAAAAACTGGGCACAGCTCTGATCCTTCCAATCGATTTTTTATACCCTACACCACACTGTGGTACAGGGTATTATAACTTTGTGCATTTGTTTGTAACACCCAAAAGGAGAAGAAATAGAACCATCGTTTATTATACCGATCGACTTAGAATCACTTTCTGAGTTGATTTAGCTATGTCCGTCTGTCTGTCTGTCCGTCTGTCTGTCCGTCTGTCCGTCTGTCCGTCTGTGCATGTATTCTTGTAATCAAAGTACAGGTCGCAATTATGGTCCGATCGCGACGAAACTTTACACATATCATTTGTTTGGCAAAAGGACGATCCCTATTGAATTTGGTTAAAATCGGTTCAGATTTAGATATAGCCCCCATATATATGTTACCCCCGATTTGACATGTAAGCGCTGTAAAAACTTTATTTTATATCCGATCAGTATGAAATTCGGCAGAAAGAGGTTTCTTATTACATGAGGGAATACCGCTAAATTCGGAGAAAATCGGTTCAGATTTAGATATAGCCCCCATATATACGTTACCCCCCGATTTGACATGTAAGCGCTGTAGAAACTGTATTTTATATCCGATCAGTGCGAAATTCGGCAGAAAGAGGTATCTTATTACATGAAGGAATACTGCCAAATTCGGAGAAAATCAGTTCAGATTTAGATATAGCCCCCATATATATGTTAGCCCCGATTTGACATGTAAGCGCTGTAAAAACTTTATTTTATATCCGATTGGTATGGAATTCGGCAGAAAGAGGTTTCTTATTACATGAAGGAATACTGCTAAATTCGGAGAAAATCGGTTCAGCTTTAGATATAGCCCCCATATATATGTAACCCCCGATTTGACATGTAAGCGCTGTAGAAACTGTATTTTATATCCGATCAGTGCGAAATTCGGCAGAAAGAGGTCTCTTATTACGTGAAGGAATACTGCCTAATTTGGAGAAAATCAGTTCAGATTTAGATATAGCCCCCATATATATGTTACCCCCGATTTTATATGTTAGCGCTGTAAAAACTGCATTTTATATCCGATCAGTTTGAAATTCGGCAGAAAAAGGTTTCATATTATATGAATGAACACTTTTAAATTTGGAAGAAATCGGTTCAGATTTAGATATAGCCCCCATATATAAGTTACCCCGATTTTACATGTAAGCCCTGTAAAAATGTTATTTTATATCCGATCAGTGTCTGTATTTTATATCTGATCAGAACGAAATTCGACAGAAAGAGGTCTGTTTACATGAATGAGTATTCAGGGAAATCGGTTCAGATTTAAATATAACCTCCATATATATGTTCCTCCTGATTTGGTGTCCAAGCGCTATATAAGTTGTACTTTACTTCCGATCATTTAAATTTTCAAGAAAGATGTTTCCCAATTTAGGAACGAATATTGCTAAATTTCGCGATTATCGGTTTAGAATTAGATAATATGTTCCTACCTATTTACCAATTATTCCAAATTATTATCGCAATGACCCTTATCGCATTGTTATGGAGGTGTAGGGTATTATATAGTCGGCCCCGCCCGACTTTCTGCCTTTCCTTACTGGTTTATTTTTAGGTTACTACTACTGAGGTTACCACTACCTTACATCTAAAAGCACTGTTCGATCACTGCAGTCCTAAATAATTAAACTAGCAGTATAATAAATATTACTTCCAATTTCGATTTACAAACTGTATCGCGATTTCATGACAGACGCAATTTTGATTTTTTCATGTTTTTAAGTAACATTATGTGTGCACCAAAAAAAAATCATCGATGAATTTAGCCAGAAATTTACTCTGTAAACAAAGAGGTTAGCAAATATATATATAGATATATTCCATGCCAAGGAAAAAATTAAAGGGTACATAATGTATTTCTCCCAAAACACCCGACACCCCCCTTACCAACGAAAAACATGGAAAAAATCAGTTTTCTAAAGAAGAAAAAATCGAAACCATAATCTTCTATATGAATCAATTTACGCATTAGAATGTTCTCTACACACATGTGCAATTTGTTTCGTGGACTTTGGTTACGCTCAGACAATTTATTATGACAAAATAAAATAAGTAATTTCCAAGTTTTTAAAATTTTCATAGATATAAAGACCAATAGTATTCGGTGACCAATGATCACCAGATTTTATTCGAAGTCTGTACTAATGGTTATCTATTATTAGACATAAAGGACGCCAGCTTTCGTGACCGCATTCTATATTTTTATCATAATTTTTAAAAAGCATACGAAGTGATGCTCTTCTGATCATAGCTTGCTTTCCTACCCAGCTAACTATTTACGAATAATCATAAACCTTTCAAATTACAGTAAAATACATAAAAAGGCATTCAAAAAACCTCAAAAGTCTAAATCGGCGCCCTATACTTGCAACCATAGCAAATATAAAACCAGTAAGGAAAGGCTAAAGTCGGGCGGGGCCGACTATATAATACCCTACACCACATTTTGTAATTCATGTATAAATTGTTTACATAAATTTACTTTTGGGACATTCTATACTTAAATAATACCCTGTACCACATTGTGGTGTAGGTAGGGTATAAAAACGATTGGATCTAAGGAGCCAAATCGGATGAAACATATATATGGGAGCTATAGTATAATTAACATTTACCCACAAAATAATCTACGTAGATTTATTCCTGTTCTTGTAGGTATAAAATGAAAAGTATCGGAAAATGGCTATAGTTACAATTAAGTACTACTCTTTTTATACCCTTCAGTTTAGAGTATTTCGCGGCTGTTAAGATCGCTATTGAATTTGGTTGAAATCGGTTCAGATTTAGATATAGCTCCCATATATATCTTTCGTTCGATTTGGCCCTTTAGTCCTATAGAAGCTGTATTTTACATCCAATCGTTTTGAAATTTAGAACGGTAGAGTTTCTTGATCCATGAACCAACATTGCCGAATTTGAAGAAAATCGGTTATGATTTAGCTATAGCTCCCATATATATGTTTCGTCCGATTTGGCCCTTTAGTCCTATAGAACCTGTATTTTACATCCGATCGTTTTGAAATTTAGAATGGTAGAGTTCCTTGATCCATGAACCAACACTACCGAATTTGAAGAAAATCCGTTAAGATTTAGGTATAGCTCCCATATATATGTTTCGTCCGATTTGGCCCTTTAGTCCTGTAGAAGCTGTATTTTACATCCAATCATTTTGAAATTTAGAATTGTAGAGTTTCTTGATCCATGAACCAACACTACCGAATTTGAAGAAAATCGGTTAAGATTTAGCTATAGCTCCCATATATATGTTTCGTCCGATTTGGCCCTTTAGTCCTATAAAAGCTGTATTTTACATCCAATCGTTTTGAAATTTAGAATGGTAGAGTTTCTTGATTCATGAACCAACATTGCCGAATTTGAAGAAAATCGGTAAAGATTTAGCTATAGCTCCCATATATATGTTTCATCCGATTTGGCTCTTTAGATCCAATCGTTTTTATACCCTACACCACACTGTGGTACAGGGTATTATTTAAGTATAAAATGTCCCAAAAGTAAATTTATGTAAACAATTTATACATGAATTACAAAATGTATATATCAGAGTTATTCAATATTACGAGAGTGGTGTAGGGTATTATATAGTCGGCACCGCCCGACTTTAGCCTTTCCTTACTGGTTTTTAATATTACGATTATTGTTATTGGAATGGCTTCGCCGAGAATGAAATGTCGAAAAGAGGGGAATTGCTATTGAAAAGTTTTGTAAATGCAAACTGAAAATAGTATTACGATACTCGTATATTAAGTTGTGTGTATATCGCAGAATTGGAGAAACTATTCAGTACTTGTTATGGAAATGAACATTTGAGAGTAAGACAGAATACATTTTTGTATGTGAAGTTTATATTAAAAACTATTACGACGGAAGATATACACAAAAATCTATATTTGGATATATGTAGATAATGTGGAACAGTTAATGTATTTTCTATTAAGGACTGCTACTGTTGTTAAATACATGCAGACTATTTATACTTAGGCCGTTTACCATACAGCTGCGAATTAGTCTTAGTCACCGGTTCAGAAATTCGCTTGGCATAAATACGTCCTACAGGTTAGTCGACACCTGCAGCGTTTTCCAGGCGGAGATCTTTGCTATACTGCAAGCCCTCAGCTTGATAATTCTACGAAAACTCGGGCAAGATGATCACATTACAGTCTATGTTGACAGTCAGGCTGCTCTGAAGTCACTGAAGTCAACCACTATAAAGTCAAAGGTGGTTAATGAGTGCCGTTTGGAAATACAGCAATTGGCGGACATAATCAGACTGTGCTGGGTCCCCGGACTCTGTGATATAGCGGGGAACGAGAAGGATCGGCAATGGACGTTACAAGGGTTGAGCCATCACTATATCTCCCCCTTATGCGAATTCTTCAATAACATAGAGTGTTTCAACAAAGACCTAGCAAACCAGAAATGGTCGAGCAGATGTGACTGTAAAATCACTAATTCTCTATGGCCAGCCATATCGAAATCTAGGACCGAAGATCTTCTTAACCTCACAAAGAGGGACATTCGTTTAATTATAGGCACGCTGACTGGCCACTGTAATGCTAGACCTTTAACATCAAGGTGGCAGAGTGATTCTGCCGACTACTGTCTACTCTGTGAGGATGAGCAGGAACTGGAGAACATATTTTCTCTGTCAATGTCCTACTCTACCTAGCCGACGACAATGCTACCTAGGTGATTACACGATACAACAACAATTTATTAAATCGCCAACAGTTTTTGTATGTCGACTTAAGACCATAAAAATTTATTTTACGGTATTGGTGTATGTTAATAATAACAAGTAAGAAATTTCAGTCGGATAAACCTACTGAAGAATCCCTCGTAAATATTTATTTGCACTTAACAAATTTGAAGTATGTGCTGGTATTAATGTTAAAAGCTGTTAACTTTTGGTGAAAAATGGTCCATTTGTGTGAGAGGTAACAAAAGGGGCGTGCCAATACGCCCATTTTTCTCTGGTATAAAGGTACTATGAGAGCACTACGCTGTAGAACATTTCAAGCATTTGTTTGCACTGGTATTATTAAAGTTAAATGCCACTTTTCTATGGACGCTATTTACTATAAAAACATTACATTACACAAAATTGCAAATACTTATATACACAGGTATTACAGTTATTAGCAGCTAACTTATTGCACAAAATGGTTCCTTTGTGTGGGAGGTACCAAAAGGGACGGGACCACTTCTCCAATTTTTCTCAGGTTTATAGCGACGGATAAACTATTACTAAGTGTGGAATTGCAGAAGATTCGGATTGGTAGTATAGAAGTTATTAGAGAATCAATATTTTCTATATAATAAGTGTTATTGTTTTTTAAACCATGTCATTAAAAATGATTTCCATTCTCGCACGCAATTTTAGTTCCATTAACTGTATTTAGGAATAAAGGGGATATTGCGGCTATTTCCAATAGTTTTGATATCAATCTAATTTTGTTAAAACAAAAACTTATCAAAGTTATATTAAGAAGGTGATTTTATTGAAGGTTCTCCAATAAATTCACAATTTTAATTCTTGTTTACCCTTGTACAGGGTGGCCAAAAATGACCGAAGTGGTTTGAGTTCATCATAACCTTTTAATTATGACATAATTATATTTATACCCTACACCACACTGTGGTACAGGGTATTATAACTTTGTGCATTTGTTTGTAACACCAACCAGTAAGGAAAGGCAGAAAGTCGGGCGGGGCCGACTATATAATACCCTACACCTCCATAACAATGCGATAAGGGTCATTGCGATAATAATTTGGAATAATTGGTAAATAGGTAGGAACATATTATCTAATTCTAAACCGATAATCGCGAAATTTAGCAATATTCGTTCCTAAATTGGGAAACATCTTTCTTGAAAATTTAAATGATCGGAAGTAAAGTACAACTTATATAGCGCTTGGACACCAAATCAGGAGGAACATATATATGGAGGTTATATTTAAATCTGAACCGATTTCCCTGAATACTCATTCATGTAAACAGACCTCTTTCTGTCGAATTTCGTTCTGATCAGATATAAAATACAGACACTGATCGGATATAAAATAACATTTTTACAGGGCTTACATGTAAAATCGGGGTAACTTATATATGGGGGCTATATCTAAATCTGAACCGATTTCTTCCAAATTTAAAAGTGTTCATTCATATAATATGAAACCTTTTTCTGCCGAATTTCAAACTGATCGGATATAAAATGCAGTTTTTACAGCGCTAACATATAAAATCGGGGGTAACATATATATGGGGGCTATATCTAAATCTGAACTGATTTTCTCCAAATTAGGCAGTATTCCTTCACGTAATAAGAGACCTCTTTCTGCCGAATTTCGCACTGATCGGATATAAAATACAGTTTCTACAGCGCTTACATGTCAAATCGGGGGTTACATATATATGGGGGCTATATCTAAAGCTGAACCGATTTTCTCCGAATTTAGCAGTATTCCTTCATGTAATAAGAAACCTCTTTCTGCCGAATTCCATACCAATCGGATATAAAATAAAGTTTTTACAGCGCTTACATGTCAAATCGGGGCTAACATATATATGGGGGCTATATCTAAATCTGAACTGATTTTCTCCGAATTTGGCAGTATTCCTTCATGTAATAAGATACCTCTTTCTGCCGAATTTCGCACTGATCGGATATAAAATACAGTTTCTACAGCGCTTACATGTCAAATCGGGGGGTAACGTATATATGGGGGCTATATCTAAATCTGAACCGATTTTCTCCGAATTTAGCGGTATTCCCTCATGTAATAAGAAACCTCTTTCTGCCGAATTTCATACTGATCGGATATAAAATAAAGTTTTTACAGCGCTTACATGTCAAATCGGGGGTAACATATATATGGGGGCTATATCTAAATCTGAACCGATTTTAACCAAATTCAATAGGGATCGTCCTTTTGCCAAACAAATGATATGTGTAAAGTTTCGTCGCGATCGGACCATAATTGCGACCTGTACTTTGATTACAAGAATACATGCACAGACGGACAGACGGACAGACGGACAGACAGACGGACAGACAGACAGACGGACATAGCTAAATCAACTCAGAAAGTGATTCTAAGTCGATCGGTATAATAAACGATGGTTCTATTTCTTCTCCTTTTGGGTGTTACAAACAAATGCACAAAGTTATAATACCCTGTACCACAGTGTGGTGTAGGGTATAAAAAGGAGAAGAAATAGACCCATCGTTGATTATACCGATCGACTTAGAATCACTTTCTGAGTCGATTTAGCTATGTCCGTCTGTCTGTCTGTCTGTCCGTCTGTCTGTCTGTCTGTCCGTCTGTCTGTCTGTCTGTCCGTCTGTGCATGTATTCTTGTAATCAAAGTACAGGTCGCAATTATGGTCCGATCTCGACGAAACTTTACACATATCTTTTTTTTTGGCCCAAGGACGATCCCTATTGAATTTGGTTAAAATCGGTTCAGATTTAGATATAGCCCCCATATATATGTTAGCCCCGATTTGATATGTAAGCCCTGTAAAAACTTTATTTTATATCCGATCAGTATGAAATTCGGCAGGAAAAGATTTCTTATTACATGAATGAACTCTGTTAAATTTGGAAGAAATCGGTTCAGATTTAGATATAGCCCCCATATATACATTACCCCCGATTTGACATATAAGCGCTGTAAAAATGTTATTTTATATCCGATCAGTGCGAGATTCGGCAAAGAGAGGTTTCTTATTACATGAAGGAATACTGCTAAATTCGGAGAAAATCGGTTCAGATTTAGATATAGCCCCCATATATACGTTACCCCCGATTTGACTTGTAAGCGCTGTAAAAATGTTATTTTATATCCGATCAGTATGAAATTCGGCAGAAAGAGGTTTCTTATTATATGAATGAACACTGTTAAATTTGGAAGAAATCGGTTCAGATTTAGATATAGCCCCCATATATACGTTACCCCCGATTTGACATGTAGGCGCTGTAGAGACTGTATTTTATATGCAATCAGTACGAAATTCGACAGAAGGAGGTCTTTTTACATGAATGAGTATTCAGGGAAGATCGGTTCAGATTTATATTGATTGTTCCTCCTGAGTTGGTATCAAACCGCTATAGAAGTTGTATTTTACTTCCGATCATTAAAATTTTCCAGAAAGATGTTTCTAAATGTAGGAACGAATATTGCTTAAATTAGCGATTATCGTTTCAGTATTAGATAATATGTTTCTACCCATTTACCAATTATTCCATATTATTATGGCAATGACCCTTATCGCATTATTAGGGAGGTGTAGGGTATTATATAGTCGGCCCCCGCCCGACTTTCTGCCTTTCCTTACTTGTTTTATTTTAATTGTGAAAAACTGTATCTCACAAGTGGTGGCCATTTTCTGCTTCGCATATTCGTGCTCGTTCAATTGTGTACTGTTTTATTTTAAACTTCCCACGTCTTTTTTACAAAATACTGAAAAGAAATATTAAATTATATTAAAAATGTTATAAGGAATTCAACCACCATCGGTCAGTTTGAGCCACCCTGCATTTATGATATTTTTGAACTTTCCACTCTAAATTTCCCAAATTTGTTTTACAAAATACTGAAAAGAAAACAAGTAAGAAAGTTCAGTCGAGAAAACCGACATACGAATCCCCTCACCCCCAGTCCCAAAAAAATTCGTAAATTTATTTTTTTGTTTTGTTTTCATTAAATTATTATCAATTAAAATGCAGTTAATTACTTTAAAGTATACACTAGTATTAATGTTGTAAGCCGTTAACTGTTGCTTAAAAATAGTACATTTGTGTGGGACGTACCAAAAAGGGAGAGCCAATAACGCCCACTTATCACTGGACGGTAGGAACTATAAACACATCACACTGTACAAAATTTCAAGTGTTTGTTTGTACTGGTATTAAAGTTATAAGCTGTTAAATTTTGGTGCAAAATGGACAATTTATGTGGGGCGTGTAAACTTATCCCATTTTTCACTGCACTATAGGCACTATAAAAACGATACACTGTACAAAATTGCAGGTATTTGTATCGACTGATATTAAAGCTATAAGCAGTTCACTTTTGGTGGAAAATTGTTCATTTGTGTGGGAGGTACCTAAAGGGGCGAGCCAATAACGCCCACTTTCAGATAAACCATTACTATCTATGGAAATACGGAAGATTCTGATAAGTAGTATAGAAGATATTAGACAATCAGTAGCTCACTAAATGTTAACCCTTTGTGAGGGTGGTACTAGAAGGAGTGGACCAATATGTCCCATCTACGAACTTAACCTGAGATAGAAAAAAATTTTATTACATACCAAATTTGAAGTCAATCCGTCACTCCTTTCGAGAGTTATCGTGCGCTTCAAACTAACAGACAGACAGACGGACGGACATTGCTCAAATGACTTAAAATGTCCTAACGCGGATACGGCGGATATCCGGCGGATATTCAGTGCAAAATTTTATTATTAAAATTTTATTTTTTTTATTTCAATGCAAAATTTCTCTACAAAATGCCTAAGTACGAGTATTGATGGGAGTTGAATGTTAAAATCTTTTTGAGTGTATTTTTTGATGATCTTCTTTTGCCTTTAATAATAGATTAAAAGACTTCATATAAAAAGAATGAGAATTCGCGATTTTTTTAGTGATTTGAATGCTCTAAGACATTTTAAAATACATTCTTATGAATTTCGCGGATTGTTAATTGGGCAATGACATACAGTAATTATGTGCTCATCCGGGCTAACAACTTTGTATGAATTCGCTTATACCATGATATACCTTAAGAGGGAAGCTAATAATTAATGGATTTATTTTGAGGTTATGTAAATTTTGCAAAGCGCATAATTTGAACAATCATCAAAATAAAATGATGCGCCTCTGATTTCGGAATAGATCGTTAAAAATCCTTTTAATAATGGACTGATATGTTCCCTAAGGATTTCCCCTTGCATTGGTTAGCAAGTAATGGTGGAGGCTATTATAAAGTCGACACCGTCCTACTTGAATCTTTCCTTACTGGTTAAGTTTTTTTTTGGGGGATGGTATATGTATCGTACGTCATGTAATAAATCCTTAACATTTATACAACAAACATTACACATGATGCTTTATTACATGAAGCTTTATTACACTACATACAAACATTTATAAAGGGTCCGCCGAATAACTTTTTTTTTTTTGAAAATGCTATAAAAAAAACTACTGAATATTTTCTCAAATTTCTGTTTTTATTTGAAAGTACAATCCTTCCGGTTAATAATGGAAAATAATATTATTCAAATAGCTGCCTCGGTTGGCCATGCAGTAGCCTACACGATCGGACCAATTTTTAAGCACATTATCGATTGTGTGCATATGTATTTCACCAATGGCTTCACGAATATTGACCTTTAAAGCGTCAATTGTCTCTGGCTTGTCGGCGTAACACTTATCTTTGAGAGCACCCCACAAAAAATAGTCCAACGGTGTGAAATCGCAGCTCCTAGGTGGCCAAACGACATCAGCTCTGCGGCTGATAATGCGATCTTCAAAAACAGGGCGCAAAACATCGTGTGTAGCTTCGGCTGTGTGGCACGTAACGCCGTCCTGTTGAAACAAAAGTTTGCCAATATCCTCCTCTTCAATTTTTGTGAACAAAAATTCGTTCAACATGGCCCGATAACGATCGCCATTGACTGTAACGGCCACTCCTTGCTCATTTTCGAAGAAAAATGGCCCAATTATGCCTCTGGACCAAAATCCGCACCAAACAGTGACTCGTTTTGGGTGTACATATACAAAGGCTTTTCAATGTATGCGTGCGGGTTTTCTGTGCGGGTTTGCTTGTTTACATACCCGCCAAGATCAAAATGAAAAAATCAAAATCAAATGAAAATCAAAAATGAAAACAAAATTTAAAATCAAAATTTTCAAAGTAATGTCGCAATATTTCCCAGCGTTGTTCAAGCGTATACACAACCATATTCGTTCAGCGGAAGGATAAAACTAATTATCTGTCAAAGCAGACATAAGCTAAGTGTTACCATTCACGAAATAAGCACTAGTTGAATAAAAACGTTAGATGGCGGACCCTTTACAATACATTATAGTCTTAAGAAATTTGCTGTTAATAAAGTAGAATTATTCCGTTATAATGAAAAGAGTCTCAATAAACCAAATAACTACAGTTTATTGTTTAATAAAAAAGACTAGCAAAAATAATTTTTTTTTCTTCCTCGTGAATAATTTCATTAGGATTTACGTAGAAGGCCTACTTCCACTTCTATAACACGAATACCAAAAGGTGGCATTGTTTAAGAGATCTTCGTTTATCCTTCTATCGTGGACAACTGAAGCTGACCTTATTTGGAAAGTTCATCAGTTCTTATACTGCGAACACTAACCTGCATTTTGCAGATCATATACAGGACTCCTTTTTGAAACATTATAACATTAAAATTTTTCATTTCTTTTGTTACTACATGTAATTTACTGGAAATTTGACCAAAAAACAGAGAAATTTTACAATAATTTTTCCAAAATAATCTTATCATAAAATTGTATATATTTCTTTATATATCCTACTAGCCGACCCGGCGAACTTCGCTGCACCTTAATTCGGTAATATAATGAAAGCAATAATTCGAGCGCTGCTACGTATAGTTCTCTTACTTCAAATACTTTATTCAAAAGTTCTGTTAAATACAATCAGGTATAATAATGCAAAATCCGATGTGTACCAAGTTGTACCCAGTGCGCTTCGCTGCACTCAAATCACTCTAAATATTACCTTCGCAATTCTGTTTAGTTTTCAATAATCGATTTCAATTATCAGATAATGTAGTGTTCTATCAAAACCACCCACTTCAAACTTCAAGACAATTGGTACAACAGTTTTCCATATTAGGTTCTCAGTATTTGAGTATTATGGTATAATTTATAATGTCATGGCTACATTTATTGACCCGATCCCGCGTATTTTTTGCTGACGTCGCATAGCATTACCAAAAACTGCCATGCACATTTTCAATCTGTCGCTACAATTGTATTCGAAGTATTTCAAATTTACATTTCGTTTTGTACGAGTGTCACACTTGTTTCTAGTTTAAGCACTATAAGCAAGTTCATATATAACGAATTTCGAGGCTATTACTGCAGTAGCATTCGAAATATTGCATTTTTAACCTCCAAGTTGCGTGGACGGTCCCACAATACATTTTCCTTTCTCCAGTCCTTCATTGGACCAAAAACAAATTGATCATATTAACAAGTAAGAAAGTTTCAGTCGGGTAAACCGTATACCCTCACTTTGTGAGTAATGTAATATTGAATATTACTCGAATTATTCTGTCACTTTGTGTGGGAGGTACCAGAAGGGGTTTATCAAATACACATTTTTTTGCTGAACATTAGATACTTTAAATTCATTGCACTGTGCCGACTTATAAGCATTTATGTATAAACGTTATGAGACATTAAATTGTGGTATGATTTGGGCATTTTGTGTGGGAGGTACAAAGAGGGGCGTGCCACTAACGCCCATTTTTCACAGGGCTATATACACTGTAAAAACATTACACTGTACAAAATTTCAAGTATTTTTATACACTGGTTTTAATGTTATAAGCTGTTAGGTTAGGTTAGGTTAGGTTGAAGAGAGGAGACGTTTAAACGTCTCATGTCCATGGACATACACTTAAGCCAGTGGTTCGGCCTGTTGTGCGCTCCTTATTTATGATCTTTTTATACCTCACGAGTTACAGAAAATCGGTACTAGACACGAATTTTCTCAGTATCTTCCAGTCATATTCTCTGAGATGAGTCAAGTCTGGTAATATGTCGGACCCGAAATGTTGGGATCTTGCATTTGTGAAAGCCGGGCAGTGACACAGAAAATGTTCCATCGTTTCGATGTTTTCGCTGCATGCCCTGCATTCGTCGTTTCCTGCTAGTCCTATGCGATGAAGATGTGCTTGTAAGCTTGAGTGTCCCGTTAGAACACTCATCATCTTACTAATATCGATCTTGTTTAGTTTCAGAAGACTTCTTGTTTTCTTTTCATTTGGGTCACCCCACAGTATCTTTGCAGTTGCTCCTACTGTTGCGCTATTCCACACAGTTTTATGAGCCATCACTGCCCAGTGCTTCAACTCATTTTTCGTGGCTTCGAAAGGTTTCCAAGGAAGGAAACCTTTCGAGCGAATTTGTCCTGTCATCCAGGGTTTCTCGAAGGCAGATTTCCTTTCTCGAACTGGGCAACTATATTCGAATGATTTTACAAGAGCCTCGGTAATCTTCTTCACATTGATATCAATGTCTTCTGCTCATAGATAATCGCGTGTAGGCTGCCCCAATCGATTTCTAAGTAGATTTCCGAATTTAGTCCAGTCGGTCTTAGCCTTATTACGGAAACTTATGGGGTTTGGCGGTGGCCGTGCAATTTTAAACCTTATATAACGGTGGTCTGAATAGGAGTGTTCATCCGAAACCCTCCACTCATGAATCTCATCAATAAGATTTTCTGAACATATCGTTATATCTAATACTTCTTCCCTAATTTTGTTAACAAAGGTTGCAGTGTTTCCTATGTTAAGAGTTATGAGGTCATTTGTATTCAAAAATTCGATAAGGGAGTGTCCCCTTTTATTGGTGTTAGTACTACCCCAAGCGATATGATGGGAGTTGGCGTCACATCCAGCTAATAACTCATTACTTGTGTGTTTGGATTCCCTCACCAGACGTTGTAATTCCGACGTCGGTGGCAATGTCGGCGCATCGAATGGCAGATATATTGACGCCAGGTACATATTTCCAATACCTTGCCCCAGCACCGTTGCGTCCGATGTTGACAACTCTATAAGCTCTATAAGCTGTTAACTTTTGGTGCAAAAAGGTACCTTTGTGTGGGAGGTACCAAAAGGGGCGTGACAACAACACCCATTTTTCCCTGGACTGTAGGCAATATAAAAGCATAATACTGTACAAAATTTCAAGTATTTTTATACACTGTTATTAATGTTATAAGCTGTTAACTTTTGGTGCAAAATGGTGCATTTGTGTGGGAGGTACCAAAAGGGACGTGGCGACTTCGCCCATTTTTCTCGAGTTGATAGCGACTAATAAGCTAATACTATGTGTGGAATTTTAAAAGATTCGAATAAGTAGTATAGCAGTTATTTAAGAATCAATATTTCACAACATTTTAACCCTTTGTGTGGGAGGTACTAGAAGGAGTGGACCAATATGGCGACTTCGCCCATTTTTCTCGAGTTGATAGCGACTAATAAGCTAATACTATGTGTGGAATTTTAAAAGATTCGAATAAGTAGTATAGCAGTTATTTAAGAATCAATATTTCACAACATTTTAACCCTTTGTGTGGGAGGTACTAGAAGGAGTGGACCAATATGGCCTTCGAACTTAGCCGGAGATAGAAAAAATATTACCACATGCCAAATTTGAGGTCAATCGGTTACTCCTTTCGAGAGTTATCGTGCGCACCAGCCAGCAGACAGACAGACACACAGCCAGACAGACAGACAGACAGACGGACGGACATTGCTCATTCGACTTAAAATGACCCAAAACGGATTTCCTCCGAACATACTTGGGGTCTTAGGTCACTCCTTCGACGTGTTACACTTTTTTCCGTAGCAAATGATATATACCCTCGTCACACTAAAGTGAGGGTATACAAATGGAGAAATCGAACGATCTGTTCTCGAGTTATGTACAAAAAATTTTTAATTTTAATTACCAAATGTACTTATTTTGAAGACTAAGGACGTCTTTGGAGCATTTCTTTAGTTTTATGACATTTTTTTCAGTGTATGAGGTTGAGTGGATGGAGCCATGACCATAGGTCAATTATAAATGTTCCTACATAGTGTCGATCATTGGGCAAATACGAATTCATCAAGTGAATGACCCGTTTTCGATTTATTTTATAAATAAATTATAAAAAAAAATTAAGAAAATCGAATGATATGTTCTCGAGTATAAATATTTTACGTAAGGTCCGCGATCCTTTGACCAATCATAAATTATCCTCAACAGTAATCCCCCTTGGACCAATACGAATACAACAGGCCTACAATTTTGAAAATCGAACGATCTGTTTACCAGTTATGAGGTTATGTGGGCAGTTCTACGCCAACCTTGACCAATCATACATTTTTTCCCATCGGGCGATTGCGATTTCATCAAGTCTAAAATTATGAAAATCGAATGATTGAATCGATGGTTCTCAAGTTATGAGATTGTTTGGACAATGCCGCGCTCCTTTGACCAATCACAAATTGTCCTCCTTCCTATCTTGGGCCAATATACGAATACATCAAACAAAAAAATAGTGAAAATCGAACGATCCGGTCTCTTGTTATGAAGTTATGTGCCTCCTTGACCAGCAAATCTCCCTAAATGGTGTCCATCCTTGGACCAGTACGAATTGATCAATCCAAAATACATGAAGATCGAGGGATCCGCTCTAGAGTTATCGTTGTCTGGAGTCAGTTCCACGCCCTTTGACCAATCCTAAATTTTTTTCCATAGTGTCCTTTCTGTGCCAATACGAAATCACTAAGCACTAAATTGTGAAAATGAAAAGATCCGTTCTAGGGTATAAGGCAGTTTCACGCCCCTTTGACCAACCCTGGAGCCACTACGAACCCTTTAAGCCCAATTTTAAATTTTCCTCTTAGGCCAATACGAATCCATTTAGCTCAAAATTGTGAAAATCAAACAATCCGCTCTTGAGCTATAATGCTGTGCAGGCAGTGTCCCCTTGACCAATGCGTCCCCTTGACCAATGCTAAATTTTCATCTATGAAAATCTTTTTAGGTCAATACGAACACATTAAATCGGAAATTTTTAATGCTCCCTTCTCGGGGTATTAGATTGTGCTGGTAGTTTCGCGCCTCCTTGACCAATCCTATATTTTCCTCCACAGTGTCACTTCTGGACCCACGTCGATCTAACCAAGCGTATAATTATAAAAATCGATCGATCCGTTCTCGAGTGATGCGTGTTCAAACTTGCGACATTGTGTTTTATATACTCGTATATAGAAGATTTTGAGAAAATTTGGTAAAGAGTATTTTTTTACATCCTATTGCAATTTGTAAAAATCGGTACAGGTATGTATATATCTCCGCTATGAGCTATATATACTATGTGTATATGTACATACCGTTTTGAAATTTAAGCGGTATAAAAGCTTTATATTTTGTCGGACCTTTGTGAAATTTAGCACAGGGAAATTTGTCATACAAATTTCATACATATATATGTGCATCCCAATTTGGCACTTGATACTGAAAAGTTGTTTGTGCCGGCAATAACCTCTCCAAATTTGAAGAAAATCGGTTCAGTTATACATATGGTCCCCTATACATATATCCCGATTTTGGGCTACAGAACCCACATTTCTGAAAAGAACATAATAAAATTCAGCAGTTAACAGTTTCATGAACCATATAATTTTTGATTTATATATTGAATATTTAAGGTGTTATTTAATATATTTGCTAATGTCTTCCTCTTACACACTTTAGTATTTATATTTTCTGCTTAATTTTTAGGTTTCATTAAATTTAGTAAATTATCATACGTAAGTTTTCCTCTGGTAAATAATCTGCAAGTATACTCTTTATAAGAAATTACACTTTTCTTTACCACAAACCCTCAAATTGTTTTTATTATTTTTTTTTTCCTGCTAATTTTTGAGCTTCACAAAGAGAACTTGGTGGGGAATTGAATAAATACCAATGTTGAATGCTTCACCCCAAGAAGTTGTGAATAAATGAGTTTTAAGACAACTAAGAAAACCACATTTAGTTTGTTTGCCATGAAACAAACTTTTACTGCTTCAATTGGATGCTGGAATGTTTGGTTTGTAGTAGTATATTCAAGTAATTTCTGTATTTAGGTGTTACCTCGTCATAATTTGTGGATTCATACCTGTTTTTTTTGGGAAAGCTTCCAAAAGTGGACGGGAAAGTTCTTCTAAAACTTAAAGTGGATTAATTCTTGTTCTGTGGGAAGAAAGTGGACGGGAAAGTTCTTCTAAAACTTAAGGTGGATTAATTCTTGTTCTGTGGGAAGAATGGGAGGCTGTGCGCTGAAAGCGAATCAAGCAATGTAGGGAAGAAAATGTGAAAGAATTTTTCCTAAATCAACAGCCAGTGTCTATACAGTAAACTAAAAAGTTTTTATGTCATAAACATTTCTTCCCCTTGGGCCAAAATAAAGCCCACGTCAAAATGAAACAAAACAACATTTGTTGACATATGGAAACATGGAGACGTATGTTTAATGTAACAAAATCTCGTAGCATTAAGTATTCGCAACAGTGTATAGACTAAAAAGTAATTGACTCATTTGCCGAAATGATACCTTAAATTTAAAACATTTAAAATTTGCGACTTTGGTTAATACACCTATCCCTCGATTTACACGATTGATACGTTGCTGAGAAATTCTTGTAAATCGAAATTCAAAAATTATCAATGACAAATTGAAAATAAAGGCAGAATAGCACCAATTATAGATTAAATTAGGAAAATTGTATATACATATGTATGTAAGCTAAAAAAACATATAATTTAACGATATGGTCACTCATCAAACATAAACTAAATTAGCAGAAAATATCATCACGTCCGAAATTTTAAGTCGTTCGGTCACTCCTTTTCAGAGTTAGTGTAGGCAACAGTCTTCAAAAAGAGGGACTGACAATAATTTACACTTAGTGGAAAAATATGTGGGCATTTTTTTTTAATAAAGCGAAAACCATTTTCTTCCTTTTACAAATCACCCTTCGACAAAAACAGAATTTTTTCTTGGGTTTCTGTCTTAATGAATAGATTTTGTTAATAGCCATCAAAAAACGCCAAAATATCCAATCTTAGCTTTTAAACTTAGCATTTGTTTGTTTTACATCGATAAGAAAGTTTTGAAGTTAAAACCTCGCGGAATTAGCTACAACTTTCAGATTTTACGATGTAATTATCTATATATATAAAAGAGAGTGTCTGTTTGTGGGTTTGTTTGTTTGTATGTTTGTTTGTTCCGTATAGACGTCTAAACGGCTGGACCGATCTTTTTGAAATTTTCACAGAATGTACATGTGTGGGGCGTGGTGAAAATAGGGTACTTGAATTTTCGATATATCAAGTGGGCGTGGACCCGCCCATATGGGTCAAATTTTGGTATTGACAAACATTTTTAACTAGAGTGCTGAAATTTTGTGTGTATGCATTTAGTGTCAGATTATGTGAATTTTCAAAAAATGGGCGGAATCGGACCGATGGGCGTGCCCTGCCCATATAAGCCACATTTTGAAATTGAAGTATTTTCCACAATTCATTAGCGTGAGTTCTGCAAGTTTGTGTATATGTATCTGGTGAAAGTCTACGTGATTGGTCCAAAAATGGGCGGGATGGGCTTAATGGGCGTGGCCCCGCCCACATAGACCAAATTTTGAAATTTCGATATCTTGCACAATTTGCTAGCGAGAGTACTGACCAATGGGCGTGGCACCGCCCATATAAGCCAAATTTTAAAAATGTGATATCTTGCCCAATTTGTTACCGAGAGACCTGGAATTTTGTATATATATATATCCGTTGGCGACCTACATGATTGGTCCAAAAATGGGCTGGTTCGGACCAATAGGCGTGGCCCCGCCCATATAAGCCAAATTTTGAAATTGAGATATT
This sequence comes from Eudasyphora cyanicolor, assembly GCA_963930755.1. NCBI lineage: Eukaryota > Metazoa > Arthropoda > Insecta > Diptera > Muscidae > Eudasyphora > Eudasyphora cyanicolor. The sequence goes on from OZ005735.1 coordinate 57,734,557, forward strand.
TTGCACAATTTGATAGCGAGAGTGCTGGAATGTTGTGTATATGTATATGGTGGCAGTCTTCGTAATTAGTACAAAAATTGGCAGAATCGGACCAAAGGGCGTGGCCCCGCCCATATAAGCCAAATTTTTAAATTGAGATATCTTGCACAATTTGTTAGCTAGAGTGCTGTAATGTTTTACTTATGTATCTGGTAGCAGTCCACGTGATTTTTCCAAAAATGTGCGAGATCGGACCAATGGGCGTGGCACCGCCCATATAAGCCAAATTTTAAAAATGTGATATCTTGCACAATTTTTTACCGAGAGACCTGGAATTTTGTATATATATATCCGTTGGCGACCTACGTGATTGGTCCAAAAATGGATGGGTTCGGACCAATAGGCGTGGCCCCGCCCATATAAGCCAAATTTTGAAATTGAGATATTTTGCACAATTTAATAGCGAGAGTGATGGAATTTTGTGTATATGTATATGGTGGCAGTCTACGTGATTGGTCCAAAAATGGCCGGGATCAGAACAATGGGCGTGCCCCCCCCCCCCCCCCATGTAAGCCAAATTTTGCAATTGAGATATATTGCACAATTTTTTACCGAGAGTGCTGTAATTTCGTGTATATATATCTGGTGGTAGTCTACGTGATTGGTCCAAAAATGAGCGGCATCGAACCAATGGGCGTGGCCACGTCCATATAAGCCAAATTTTGAAATTGAAATATCTTGCAGAATTTATTATCGAGAGTGCTGCAGTTTTGGACATATGTATCTGATGACAGTCTACGCGATTCGCCCAAAAATTGGCGGGATCAGACCAATGGACGTTGCCCCGCCTATGCGAGTATAAGCCAAATTTTGAAATTGAGAGTCATATCTTGCACAATTTTTTATCGAGAGTGCTGTAATTTTTTGCATATCGATCTGGTGATAGTCCACGTGAATGGTCCAAAAGGGTTGGGATCGGACCAATGGGCGTGGCCCCACCCTTATAAGCAAATTTCTGAAATTGAAATACCTTGAACAATTTGTTAGCGAGAGTGTTGTAATTTTGTAAATATACATTTGATGGCAGTCTACGTAATTGGTTAAAAAATTGACGGAATCGGAAATCTGAAGTCTTGGGCAACGAAGTGGACCGGGTCCAGCTAGTCTATATATATAAAAGAGAGTGTCTGTTTGTGGTTTTGTTTGTTTGTTTGTTCCGTATAGACGTCTAAACGGCTGGACCGATCTTCTTGAAATTTTCACAGAATGTACATGTGTGGGGCGTGGACCCGCCCATATGGGTCAAATTTTGGTATTGAGAAAAATTTTTAACTAGAGTGCTGAAAGTTTGTGTGTATGCATTTAGTGTCAGATTATGTGAATTTTCAAAAAATGGGCGTGGCCCCGCCCATATAAGCCAAATTTTGAAATTGAAATATTTTCCACAATAGCGTGAGTTCTGCAAGTTTGTGTATATGTATCTGGTGACAGTCTACGTGATTGGTCCAAAAATGGGCGGGATCGGCTCAATGGGCGTGGCCCCGCCCACATAGGCCAAATTTTGAAATTTCGATATCCTGCACAATTTGCTAGCGAGAGTGCAGCAATGTTGTGTATATGTATCTGGTAGCAGTCCACGTGATTTTTCTAAAAATGGGCGGGATCGGACCAATGGGCGTGCACCGCCCATATAAGCCAAATTTTAAAAATGTGATATCTTGCACAATTTGTTACAGAGAGACCTGGAATTTTGTATATATATATCCGTTGGCGACCTACATGATTGCTCCAAAAATGGGCGGGTTCGGACCAATAGGCGTGGCCCCGGTCATATAAGCCAAATTTTGAAATTGAGATATTTTGCACAATTTGATAGCGAGAGTGCTGGAATATTGTGTATATGTATACGGTGGCCGTCTACGTGATTGGTCCAAAAATGGGCGGGATCAAAACAATGGGCGTGGCCCCCCCATATAAGCCAAATTTTGAAATTGAGATATATTGCACAATTTTTAGCGAGAGTGCTGTAATTTCGTGTATATATATCTGGTGGTAGTCTACGTGATTGGTCCAAAAATAAGCGGCATCGAACCAATGGGCGTGGCCACGTCCATATTAGCCAAATTTTAAAAATTGAAATATCTTGCACAATTTATTATCGAGAGTGCTGCAGTTTTGGACGTATGTATCTAACGACGGTCTACGCGATTCGCCCAAAAATTGGCGGGATCAGACCAATGGACGTGGCCCCGCCTATATAAGCCAAATTTTTAAATTGAGACACATATCTTGCACGATTTTTAGCGAGAGTGATGTCTGGTGGTAGTCTACGTTGTTGGTCCAAAAAGGGACGGGATCGGATCAATGGCCGTGGCCCTGCCCATATAAACTAAATTTTGAAATTGAGATGTCTTACACAATTGTTTAGCGATAGTTCTGTAATTTTGTGCATATGTATCTGATGATAGCCTACGTGAATGTTTCAAAAGGGTTGGGATCGGACCAATGGGCGTGGCCCCACCCTTATAAGCAAATTTCTGAAATTGAAATACCTTGAACAATTTGTTAGCGAGAGTGTTGTAATTTTGTAAATATACATTTGATGGCAGTCTACGTAATTGGTTAAAAAATTGACGGAATCGGAAATCTGAAGTCTGGGGCAACGAAGTGGACCGGGTCCAGCTATCTATATATATAAAAGAGAGTGTCTGTTTGTGGGTTTGTTTGTTTGTTCCGTATAGACGTCTAAACGGCTGGACCGATCTTCTTGAAATTTTCACAGAATGTACATGTGTGGGCGTGGTGAAAATAGGGTACTTGAATTTTCGATATATAAAGTGAGCGTGGACCCGCCCATATGGGTCAAAATTTGGTATTGAGAAAAATTTTTAACTAGAGTGCTGAAATTTTGTGTGTATGCATTTAGTGTCAGATTATGTGAATTTTCAATAAATGGGCGGAATCGGACCAATGGGCGTGGCCCCGCCCATATAAGCCAAATTTTGAAATTGAAATATTTTCCACAATTCATTAGCGTGAGTTCTGCAAGTTTGTTTATATGTATCTGGTGACAGTCTACGTGATTGGTCCAAAAATGGGTTGGATCGGCTCAATGGGCGTGGCGGGATCGGACAATGGGCAAGGCACCGCCCATATAAGCCAAATTTTGAAATTGAGATATTTTGCACAATTTGATAGCGAGAGTGCTGGAATTTTGTGTATATGTATATGGTGGCAGTCTTCGCAATTGGTCGAAAAATTGGCGGAATCGGACCAATGGGCGTGGCACCGCCCATATAAGCCAAATTTTGAAATTGAGATATTTTGCACAATTTGATAGCGAGAGTGCTGGAATTTTGTGTATATGTATATGGTGGCAGTCTTCGCAATTGGTCGAAAAATTGGCGGAATCGGACCAATGGGCGTGGCCCCGCCCATATAAGCCAAATTTTTAAATTGAGATATGTTGCACAATTTGTTAGCTAGAGTGCTGTAATGTTGTACGTATGTATCTGGTAGCAGTCCACGTGATTTTTCTAAAAATGGGCGGGATCGGACTAATGGGCGTGGCACCGCCCATATAAGCCAAATTTTAAAAATGTGATATCTTGCACAATTTTTTACCGAGAGACCTGGAATTTTGTATATATACATCCGTTGGCGACCTACATGATTGGTCCAAAAATGGGCGGGTTCGGACCAATAGGCGTGGCCCCACCCATATAAGCCAAATTTTGAAATTGAGATATTTTGCACAATTTGATAGCGAGAGTGCTGGAATTTTGTGTATATGTATATGGTGGTAGTCTACGTGATTGGTCCAAAAATGAGCGGCATCGAACCAATGGGCGTGGCCACGTCCATATAAGCCAAATTTTGAAATTGAAATATCTTGCACAATTTATTATCGAGAGTGCTGCAGTTTTGGACATATTTAGCTGATGACAGTCTACGCGATTCGACCAAAAATTGGCGGCATCAGACCAATGGACGTGGCCCCGCCTATATAAGCCAAATTTTGAAATTGAGACACATATCTTTCACAATTTTTAGCGATATCCACATATTTTGTGGATATCGCGGTCAAGAAAGCAATAACATGCTTCCTATCTGTATTTTCAAAATAAATTATGCTTTTCATGAGAGAAACAAAAGCTAAGAATTGACTTTATGAATTACATCTGTGTGGGCCTTTGGCAGAATAAGATCAAACATTGTTGACGGAAATTTACATCGTTCATATTTAAACGAGCAGCGTTCGATACTACAAATTATGTATTATAACTCTTACCATTGAAATTCTTTTTAAGTTACTTTGTTCAACTTATCATTAAATTGTTTCTGTTGATTTACATATGTGCGTAAATATGTGTTTGTTTGATTAAATACTACAGTTGTCGTTCGCATTAGAGTTTCCATTAGGTTTTATTATAACAGGTTTATTATTATAACAAAATATCCTTCGATATTCCAACAACAGACATCGCAGAATAATAAAAGTAAGTAACAGTACTGCTTAAATGTATTGAAGTACTAAATTCTGTTTTGAACAGTCTTTTCTCTATAGTGAACGCATACAAAAGCTGAAAATTGAAAAGCTGATTTGTTGGCATTGACAAAGAATAAATGTAAATATTCAATCATTTGTATGCGTTATAGTAGAACTTAAATGAACTTCCTCCTTTCCCGCTAATGTAGTAGCATTGAGTCTTCCACTATGACCTTCAATTGTGTTGTATGCAAAGGTTTTTATGAATTCACGCAATGAAGCATGTGTAGGCAAAAATTAGTTCACACAGTGTTCGGAAATATAACAGATGAAGACATTAAAGGATTTTTATATAGAACATAGTTCAGATATCGGTCGTCAAGGTTTAGGTTTAGGTTAGGGTGGCAGCCGTATTTTTTTACAAGCTCACATAGACCAGTTTAGGTCCCTAGTGTTACCATGGGCTGAAATGCCCCTCAACCAACCTGTTTGATATATAAATTTATCGATAGTACGAATATCAGTACTGGAAAGATCTGTTAGGCTGCCTAAAGAGGCCGACCCCAGCATGTCCAGTCGTCGTTTATTCAAAGCGGGACAGTCGCAAAGCAAGTGCTCAATGCTCTCCACTTCTTCCTCATCTCCACAGCTTCGGCAGAAGTCATTGAAGTCAATACCCAATCTTTTGGCGTGTTCGCCGATCAAGCAGTGTCCCGTCAGAACCTGTACTAACGTAGACAATCGTTTCCTCTCTAGTGCGAGGAGACCTTGGCCAGATTTGTCTAGCTACCCTGCAGGTGCCGATTTCTGTCCATCTTTCGTTGGACTGCCTGATTGCCTCTTGCCTAAGCCAAAGCTTGCACGTGGATAGTGGCGCACCAATATATGCAAATTCTTCGAGAATTTGTAATGTCGTCCCTTTCCTAGCAAGTTCATCGGCTTTGCAGTTCCCCGAGATATCCCTATGCCCAGGCACCCATATGAGGTGTATATTAAACTGCTCAGCCATCTCGTTAAGAGATCTGCGGCAGTCGAGGGCTGTTTGTGAATTTAGGGATGGCAGCCTGGCTGTCCGAGTAAATGACAACGCCAGTGTTGGTTACTATGTTGCGACTCAGCCACTTGGCGACTTCCCATATTGCCATTATTTCGGCTTGATAGACACTGCTGGTATCTGGTAGCCTGTGAGCTATATCCAGACTAAGTTCTTCACAGTGTACTCCGAAACCAACCTTTTCATCAAGCTTCGAACCATCCGTGTAAAAGTGGAGATGGTCTCTATTACCTGGTATTCTGCCGACCCATTCATCTCTGGCGGGAATCATAGTGATGTAATTTCTCTCGAAGGTGTACACAGTTGGTATATAGTCCACTCGGTCGGTTACCATAGCACTACACTTTGATATCCTCATGTGACCATAGTTCTTGTACCTCCACATTGATAGGCAGTTTAATCTTATTGCCGCTTTGGTTGCAACTTCTCTCGCCACAATATTAATCGGCAGTATATGGAGTAGGGCTTGTAGAGACTTGGTCGCTGTAGTCTTTAAGGCTCCGTTTATGCTCAGGCAGGCAGTTCTCTGAACCTTTGTTAGTAAGTTGGTAATGGTTAGTTTGTCAGTTGCCGTCCACCATACCACAATACCGTATAACAGTATTGGACGAACTACTGCTATATATATCCAGTGGACGATTTTAGGAGAGAGTCCCCACCGCGACCCTACAGCCTTTTTGCAGGAATATAAGGCGACGTTGGCCTTCCTTACACGTTCCAATACGTTAAGTCTAAATAACATTTTCCTATCTAGAATTATTCCTAAAAATTTTGCACTTTCAGAAAACACTAGATCTGTTCGATTTATCCGAGGTGGAGGGTCCACATGTGGGACATTATTCATCCTAGTAAAGAGAACCAATTCTGTCTTGTTGGGGTTAACGCCCAAACCGCTGCTTCTGGCCCATCTAGCCAACTTGTTCAGAGCCACCTGTAGGATGTCTCTGGGGACGTTTACGAATTTGCCACGCAATGCGATTGCCACGTCGTCCGCATATGCCACGACCTTGCAGCCACAACGTTCTAGATCTAGCAGGATTTCATTCACCGCTAGGTTCCAAATTTGTGGAGACAGTACTCCTCCTTGCGGCGTCCCTCTGTTTACATACCTTGTTAGAGTTGTGGACCCTAGACATGCTGTTATGCGTCTTCTGGTGAGCAGACTTTGAATTAGTCTAATCAAACTAGTGTTAACTTTTAGATGTGAGAGTGCCGCAATTACCGCATCTGAGTGAATGTTGTTAAAAGCCCCTTCTATGTCAAGAAATGCCACCATGGTGAATTCCTTGAAATGCAGGGACGATTCGATAGTGCTCACAAGTTCGTGCAGGGCTGATTCTGTAGACTTGCCCTTATTGTAAGCATGTTGGTTCCCCGACAGGAGTTTTTTTATCCAGGTTTTCCATAATGAAATGATCTAAAAGTCTTTCCAGACCCTTCAATAGGAAGGAGGATAGGCTAATTGGTCTGAAGTCTTTTGGCCTAGTGTGTGATATCTTTCCCGCTTTAGGTATGAATACCACTTTGGTATCCCTCCATCGATTCGGGACGTATGAAAGCCTGATACAGCCTACATAAATTTTCTCCAGCCAGGGGATAATGTACTTTAACATTTTCTGCATTTCTGCTGGAGTGATGCCATCTGGTCCAGGTGACTTGAAGGGCTCAAAGCTGTTAATAGCCCAGCTTATTCTGGATCTCTCAGTCAAGAAGCTAGCGACGCTCGCAGTCCACTCGCACTCTTGTTGGTCCTGCTGATCCTCGGGTTCTGTTACAGAGTTCCCCGGGAAATGTGTGCAGTGCATTGAGCGACTGCTCGCTGTTTTTGGTCCAGTTATTTGCCTCATCCTGTAAATATCCCACTGTACAGGGTGAAGCAGATAATATCTTCCTCAGCCTAGCGGCGTCGGAGACCTTTTCCACTTCACCACAGAAGGTATACCAAGAGCGCCTTTGCGCCTTTCTAAGCTCCTTCTTATAGATCTTGAGTTGCTCTTTATAAGCATCCCAATCATTAGCGACCCCAGTAGATTTAGCCTTATTGAATAGCTTGTTGCAGGTCTTTTTCATAGCCGTTAGCTCAGAAGTCCACCATTGGGGTTTAGTTTTACCCTTGTACCTTGTTTTTGGACAGGCTTCTTCAAGGGATCTATTGAATGATATGGTGATATGATCGACCAGATTATCCAGACCGGCTTTGTCATTCGGTTCGTACAGAAGTTTAGAGTTGAGGACATTCTTGAAATTCTTCTCATACAGATGCCACTTTGTCTTCCTTACATTTCTGTGGACGGCGGGTTTAGGCGCTTTTTCCGCGAGTTTGAACTCAATATAATGGTGATCTGAGAATGAGTGGTCGTCCAGTACATTCCACCCAATAATTTTGTCTGACAGCCGGTCAGTAGCAAACGTTACGTCGAGTACTTCTTGTCTGTCTTTAATTGTGAAGGTCGGTTTATTACCTATGTTACAAATACTAAGGTTGGTAGTTAGAATAAAGTCAAGAAGCGAATCACACCTATTGTTTATATCCGTACTACCCCAGATAGTATGATGAGCGTTCGTGTCTGCGCCAATAATCAGCTCGAGCTCGTCAGACGTTGCTTCTTCTACTACTTCCCTGAATAGAGCAGTCGGTACTACAGATTCATAAGGCAAGTAGCTGGAGACCACCCAATATATGCGATTACCGATCTCCAGGCTAGCAGCTGTTTGGTCTTTACCACTTAAATTAGCCAGGAGAAAGATACTTAGATCTTTCCTGGCCAAAATGCAGGTTCTTGGAGTGCCTTCACAGTTGGCCACAAGCAGTTTAATGTTGGGTGTCCTAATACCACACACCCTTCCTCCCACTACGTAGGGCTCCTGTATCAGGACGATGTCTACTGCGCCTGTCCACAGGCCGCTGAGGCTGCTTTAGCGTGATGGAGGTTAATCTGTAGAGTTCTTACCATCATTTGTAATTGACAGATTAACATCCACCCCGACAAGGGTGTTATCGAACTCTTCGTCCGTATCGTCGAGAAGCATGTCCCCGCCAGATGCGTCGGTCGTCAAAACCATTCCAATTAAAAATACTTCAGCAATTACTACTTATTTATACACTATACAAGGTACAGTGCATTATTACTTCATGTATTTGTTTTTAAAACCCCCAAATAATTTATCATTTATTATACCGATCGACATGGGAACACGTTTTGAGTCGTTTTGTCCATATGTCAGTCCGTCCATCTGTCCTTGTAATTGAGTTACAGGTTGTAAAGCTTGTCTGATCGCGATAAAATTAGACATTCAGTATATACTGTTTGTTATAAGGACAAAGTCCATTGAAAGTTGTGTAATTCGGTTCAGATTTAGATATAGCTCCCAAATATATTTGTTCCTCCCGATTTGACATCTAGTCACTATAGGAATTGTATTTTACTTCTAATAAGCACGAAGTTTGGCATGAATAGGTTTCAGGAATATCAATGCAGATTTAAATGTGGTTTATTTTCAATGAACTACATGTTTTCTTCTCATTCAAGTCACCCCCGAGTCTCTTTGAGTTTTCTCCCACTGTTTCGCTATCCTACATAGTTTTGTGAGCCAGTTCTCAGAACTTTAACTCCTCCTTCGTGGCATCAAAACACATTTGTGACTTTAACATTCAGAAAATTGCTGTTACAGATTTGTAGTAGATGATGACAAATATCGTTTACGGCAAAATAGTTTAATTTATCTTACAGATAAAGTGAAATTTATATGTGGATTCCATTACGAAGTTCATCCTGTGAATTTGTTTTATAAACATTAAATAATAATAATAAAATTGTTCAATAATATATAAATATATTTTTCAGATAAAAAAAATCAGAAAATTTTGAACAGTTTAGATGATGTTAATAATGAACAAGACATTTTAGTTGAAAATAGCACAAAACTATTAAATCATTGACTAAAATTATAATATTTAAAACTTATTAACTTATACAATGAATTTTTCTGAATATTCTTCATAATTCAGGATCCACAGAGATGTAATTTGCCCGTCGAAACGAATGATGGCCATATGGAAAAGCCAATTATATCAAACTCTACAGCTTCCAGTAACCCAAACGAAGTATCACCATATGATATAGGTTTATTCGTGAACAAGTCAGCTTCAAAGAGTATCGACTATATAGAAGGTCTTCATGAAAAAATCTGAATTCCTCCAGATAATTATAGTTTCCCAGTGACTGAGCAAAGAAGTTCAAAACTTCAACTTTCTAGGTTACATAAATATAAATGGTTGGCGTACTCCGCGAATCAAGTCGGTGCTTTCTGTAAAATAAATGTGTATTATTTGCTCCCAGGGATACAGAAGTGCATAACCAAAAACTAGGAAACTTGACAAGACCATTTATTAACTGGAAAAACGCACGGGACGTATTTCGCCACCACTCATCACTCGAATACCAAAGAAACAGTGTATTGAAAGCTGAAATGAGATCTAATGTAGACAAGCAAGCCACAGCGTCCATCGATAAACAATTACAAATTCAGGAAAAGAAGGTCGTAAACAAAACCAGTAAGGAAAGCCTAAAGTCGGGCGGTGCCGACTATATAATACCCTACACCACTCTCGTAATATTGAATAACTCTGATATATACATTTTGTAATTCATGTATAAATTGTTTACATAAATTTACTTTTGGGACATTTTATACTTAAATAATACCCTGTACCACAGTGTGGTGTAGGGTATAAAAACGATTGGATCTAAAGAGCCAAATCGGATGAAACATATATATGGGAGCTATAGCTAAATCTTTACCGATTTTCTTCAAATTCGGCAATGTTGGTTCATGAATCAAGAAACTCTAAATTTCAAAACGATTGGATGTAAAATACAGCTTTTATAGGACTAAAGGGCCAAATCGGACGAAACATATATATGGGAGCTATAGCTAAATCTTAACCGATTTTCTTCAAATTCGGTAGTGTTGGTTCATGGATCAATAAACTCTACCATTCTAAATTTCAAAACGATTGGATGTAAACTACAGCTTTTATAGGACTAAAGGGCCAAATCGGACGAAACATATATATGGGAGCTATACCTAAATCTTAACCGATTTTCTTCAAATTCGGTAGTGTTGGTTCATGGATCAATAAACTCTACCATTCTAAATTTCAAAACGATTGGATGTAAACTACAGCTTTTATAGGATTAAATGGCCAAATCGGACGAAACATATATATGGGAGCTATAGCTAAATCTTAACCGATTTTCTTCAAATTCGGCAATGTTGGTTCATGGATCAAGAAACTCTACCATTCTAAATGTCAAAACGATTGGATGTAAAATACAGCTTCTATAGGATTAAATGGCCAAATCGGACGAAACATATATATGGGAGCTATAGCTAAATCTTGACCGATTTTCTTCAAATTCGGCAATGTTGGTTCATGGATCAAGAAACTCTACCATTCTAAATGTCAAAACGATTGGATGTAAAATACAGCTTCTATAGGACTAAAGGGCCAAATCGGACGAAAGATATATATGGGAGCTATATCTAAATCTGAACCGATTTCAACCAAATTCAATAGCGATCTTAACAGCCGCGAAATACTCTAAACTGCAAAATTTCAGAACGATCGGAGTGAAATTGCGACCTGTAGTCGACGAACAACTTTACATGGACAGACGGACGGACGGACGGACGGACATCGTTAAATCGACTCAGCTAGTGATTCTGAGTCGATCGGTATGCTTTAAGGTGGGTCTAGCTGTGTTATTTTCAGGTGTTACAAACATCTGCCGTGAAACAAACTTATAATACCCTGTACCACAGTGTGGTGTAGGGTTTAAATATAAAGCATTTGGAAGCAATAGTTCAAACAGTAGTCCTTTGTGGTCGACAAGCCTTAGCACTAAGAGGAAGTTGTGATACATGCAGAATCGATTCAAATGAAACTATTCAAAATGATGAAGATTTTAGAGCCTTGCTAGGGTATCGGGCAATAACGGATGCTATGACGGCGCAAGAGCAACGAACGGAGAATTTAATGGGGTGCAAGCATATATCCAGCTTAGCACTGTATTCACATTGTGCAGCTCACAGCTTCAACTTGGTTGTAAGTTACGCATGCAAAGTAGTCCCAATAAGAAATTGTCTCGGCACTATCCAAACCATATACCACTTTTTCAATATTCTAAAAGGCAAATAGCTCTTCAAAAAGCAATTTCTAACAACAGCAATCTCCGTGGTGATAAAAAGCATAAATTAAAGCGGTATTGCGCAACTCGACAACAACAACATGAGTCTGTTTAAATATATCTTCACCTACAAGTAGCCGTTATCGAGGCTTTGGAATGCATCTACACCACCTGGTCTGATCAGAAAACTACAACATCTGCATTTCAGTTCATTCAGTTCACTGCTTGGCATTATCATTAAGTCGCGTTCTTCAAAGTGAAAATCAAGATTTAGCTGAAACCGTCCATCTGGCAGAAAATACGAAAAAGGAATTGATGGATATGCGCGAAAATTGTACTCACCATTTTGGAGCGATTTTTTGTCTATTAAAATATTTTGTGAAGAACAATACATTCAAATCAGGATTGAGGTCCTACAAAGTCATCGTTGCAATGTTGATGCAACAAATATTGAAGAACATTACAAGATTTCGACCTATATTCCATATCTAGATTTATTCATCACTCATCTCGAAGATCGCTTTTTGAAACACCGTGGAATTTTGTCATATTTCCAATGCCTTTTTCCATCTAAAATGGCAATACTAAATAAAGAAAATTGTAAAAAATTTTTTGAAATATATTCATAAATTTTGCCTGATACTTTTTTTTGAAGTGTGGATTAGTGAAGTGAAGCTTTGTAGAAGAAGAATTGAAGCGGAGAATGTCAGAAACTCCCTGGAAGCTCTTGATAGATGTAAAATACATAGATGCATTTCCAAACGTTCACAAGATATTGACAGTGATCGCGATGTTACCTGTGACTACAGCGACAAACGAACCCTATTTTTCAACATTGCGTCGGCTGAAAAATTACTTGCGTTCAACCATGACTGAAAATCGTTTAAATTGATTGGCTTCCGTGAATATTCATCGAGACATTAGCCCCGATTTGACATGTAAGCGCTGTAAAAACTTTATTTTATATCCGATCAGTATGCAATTCGGCAGAAAGAGGTTTCTTATTATATGAATGAACACTTTTAAATTCGGAGAAACTCGGTTTAGATTTAGATATAACACCCATATATATGTTACCCCCGATTTGACCTGTAAGCGCTGTAAAAACTGTATTTTATATCCGATCAGTGCGAACTTCGGCAGAAAGAGGTTTCTTTCTACATGAAGGAATACTGCCAAATTCGGAGAAACTCGGTTTAGATTTAGATATAACACCCATATATATGTTACCCCCGATTTGACCTGTAAGCGCTGTAAAAACTGTATTTTATATCCGAACAGTGCGAACTTCGGCAGAAAGAGGTTTCTTATTACATGAAGGAATACTGCCAAATTCGGAGAAAGTCGGTTCAGATTTATATATGTTACCCCCGATTTGACATGTAAGCGCTGTAGAGACTGTATTTTATATCCGATCAGTACAAAATTCGACAGAAGGAGGTCTTTTTACATGAATGAGTATTCAGGGAAGATCGGTTCAGATTTATATTAAAGCTCCATATATATGTTCCTCCTGATTTGGTATCAAACCGCTATAGAAGTTGTATTTTACTTCCGATCATTAAAATTTTTCAGAAAGATGTTTCTCAATTTAGGGACGAATATTGCTTAATTTAGCGATTATCGTTTCAGAATTAGATAATATGTTTCTACCCATTTACCAATTATTTCAAATCCAAGGACGATCACTATTTCATTTGGTTAAAATCGGTTCAGATTTGGATATAGCCCACATATATCTGTTAGCCCCGATTTGACATGTAAGCGCTATAAAAACATTATTTTATATCCGATCAGTATGAAATTCAGCAGAAAGAGGTCTTTTATTTTATGAATGAAAACTGTTAAATTTGGAAGAAATCGGTTCAGATTTAGATATAGCCCCCATATATACGTTACCCCCGATTTCACATGTAAGCGCCGTAAAAAATTTATTTTATAACCGATCAGTGTGAAATTCGGCAGAAAGAGGTTTCTTATTACATGAAGGAATACGCCAAATTCGGAGAAAATCGGTTCAGATTTAGATATAGCGCTGTAAAAAGTGTATTTTTAATCCGATCTTATTACATAAATTAATACTCCCAAATTTGAGGGAAATTGGTTGAGATTTAGATATAGCCCACATATATATGTTTCCCCTGATTTGACATGTAAGCGCTGTAGAAACTGTATTTTATATCCGATCAGCAAAAAAATTGGCAGAAAGAGGTTTCTCATTACGTGAATTAACACTGCCAAATTTGAGGGAAATCGGTTCAGATTTAGATATAGCCCCCATATATATGTTACCCCCAATTTAACATGTAAGTGCTGTAGAGACTGTATTTTATATCCGGTCAGTACGAAATTTGACAGAAAGAAGTTTGTTTTTCAATGAATGATTCAAGGAAAATCCGTTCAGATTTATATATAACATCCATATATATGTTCCTCCTGATTTGGTACCAAAGCGCTATATAAGTTGTAATTTACTGCCGATCAAAATTTTCCAGAAAGATGTTCCTAATTTTTTTATATAAGCGCTATTTTAGAGACCTGAAAGGCTTCAGCGGAAATGAAAATTAAAACATTACTTAAACCAATTACTTAAACCTACCTAACATACCCTGCATATATTACTTATATTGTGTACGACCAAAAATCGGACTATTTATTGTGTTAAGGCTAATAATAACCACAGTAAATGCAAATATGTGGAATATTATTATTAGTTCAATTTTTAATTCCACACATTGTATTAAACTCCTTTTTGGAATAAGCCTTGACGTGGCGGGGGAGCTAAGTACTTTCGTAAAAGAAAGGAAACTAATTATTCCAACTATTCAAAAAGAAATTCTTAATGTACATTGCCGAGGTGGTGTAGGGTATTATATAGTCGGCCCCGACCGATTTTAACCTTTCCTTACTGGTTTAATTTAGAAATTATGACCCATAAAATGGAACAAACTTTTTGCGATTTTTTTTATTGTTTATGTTTTTTCGTGTCAGCAAGAAAATAATTTTTTGAAAAAAAATCTAATTTTTCCTAATTGTTTTTACTAAACTTCCGTTTCTACGTGAAAGTTGTGTTTTTTGCATCTCACAATTTTTTTTAATTCCAATGGTATCCCGGCTTTATCGAGCGTATACTGAAAAAATATGAAAAGTAGATTTTTAGAAAAATCTAAATTAAAAAAAAAAATATTTGTTTTGGTTCAATAAAATAGTATGCCACAATATAATTTACAGTGATTTCTAATATGGAAAATTTTTATCAAAGATGCCGCTTTATTGATTTTTATGAAAAGAAAAATAATCATTATTATTTTTTAGGGCTTTTTTCATTTCGTTCGCGGATATGTTCCATGTGTCCCAGGGCAAGCCAATGTTCCACGAAATGATGGATCTTGTGTGTAAATTCGAAGAAACAAATTTAGCTTCGTTCTACTATGCAATTTGTATAGAAATTTCCATAATGAATAAATGACAATGCTTTATTTCGTCAATAGAACTTAAGCCTTCAGTTTGCGCCCCAAGAGGAACGAAAATATAATGAAGGCCTCTCAGTAATATGAATGCACCAATTGTCAAAGAGTAATCATCATCATGCCATCAAGTTCTTGCCCTACAAATATACAATGAAGGTGGTAAAAATGGAATCATAAGTGTATTCCTCTACGAACAGTATATTTTCAGCAATGACTTCAGTTGTCGGTGATTTGTTATTGTCATTGTTTTTCTTCTCTTATTGTTTTAATAAGGCCTCGTGTTTGAATGCTGATGTGAAAATAAAATTAAAGACCTTTGAAAGGTTTAATTAAAAAATATCTTTACCATATTTGAGGACATTTGATGTACCGTTTCTCAAGATATTTCGTTTTCAATAATTGTAAAAATCGGTTCAGTCTATAAACAACAAACAAATATACAAAAATGAATACTATTTTATTCAGCGTTGTATATTTATTCCAAGTGAAAATTTGGCCATCAGTTTGAACCGACCTTAACCAGAGCTCTAAAAGACATTTGTTAAATGTATTGATGGGTAATGATGATAGTAAAGGGTTTTATACAGTCGGTTTCGACCAGGTTTAGTCTTTCCTTACTTGTTCACCAACAATATGACATTTAAACCAGTAAGGAAAGGCTAAAGTCGGGCGGAGCCGACTATATAATACCCTACACCACTCTCGTAATATTAAATAACTCGGATATATATAAATTTTGTAATTCATGTATAAATTGTTTACATAAATTTACTTTTGGGACATTTTATAATTAAATAATACCCTTTGAAACAGTGTGGTGTAGGGTATAAAAACGATCTAAAGAGCCAAATCGGATGAAATATATATGGGAGCTATAGCTAAATCTTTACCGATTTTCTTCAAATTCGGCTATGTTGATTCATGGATCAAGAAACTCTACCATTCTAAATTTCAAAACGATTGGATGTAAAATATAGCTTCTATAGAACTAAAGGGCCAAATCGGACGAAACATATATATGGGAGCTATAGCTAAATCTTAACCGATTTTCTTCAAATTCGGTAGTGTTGGTTCATGGATCAATAAACTCTACCATTCTAAAACGATTGGATGTAAAATACAGCTTCTACAGGACTAAAGAGCAAAATCGGACGAAACATATATATGGGAGCTATAGCTAAATCTTAACCGATTTTCTTCAAATTCGGCAATGTTGGTTCATGGATCAAGAAACTCTACCATTCTAAATTTCAAAACGATCGGATGTAAAATACAGCTTCTATAGGACTAAAGGGCCAAATCGGACGAAACATATATATGGGAGCTATATCTAAATCTCAACCGATTTTCTTCAAATTCGGCAATGTTGGTTCATGGATCAAGGAACTCTACCATTCTAAATTTCAAAACGATTGGATGTAAAATACAGCTTCTATAGGACTAAAGGGCCAAATCGGACGAAAGATATATATGGGAGCTATATCTAAATCTGAACCGATTTCAACCAAATTCAATAGCGATCTTAACAGCTGCGAAATACTCTTAACTGCAAAATTTCAGAACGATCGGAGTGAAATTGCGACCTGTAGTCGACGAACAACTTTACATGGACAGACGGACGGACGGACAGACGGACGGACGGACAGACATCGTTAAATTGACTCAGCTAGTGATTCTGAGTCGATCGGTATACTTTAAGGTGGGTCTAGCTGTGTTATTTTCAGGTGTTACAAACATCTGCCGTGAAACAAACTTATAATACCCTGTACCACAGTGTGGTGTAGGGTATAAAAATGGAAAATGTCCTTGAGCTCCATATTCATTTATTACAAGCACAAAAAGTTTTGTGGTGGAAACAAAATATTTACTTTCGTTTTCAAAACAATACAAAAGGAATGTGAAAATCTGTTTTCTTTTCATACGTGAAAATACGTCTGAACATACAACATGAGCCCTAAGCATTTGCGGTTTTCTAGAAACGATAACAGTTTGAGAGTCATTTGTCTAATTAACAACCTTGGTTTACTTGTAATCTGAATTGTGCTGACGTAGTAAAAGGAAACAAAAAAGGAAACAAAAGCCTTTTTAAGGAAAAAGTAATGGGACTTTTTTTAACAAAATGGATATTAATTTGTCATGACCTAATAAAAAGGACATCAGTGGACTCAGGCGTTCTTTTTAAAAAAATTCCATTTTTAGATTAAACAAAAATATAAATCCCAATATCTCTAAACCACTCTGTGATACAGTCCGTTGAGTACAGGTCGCAATTTCACTGCGATCGTGCTGAAATTATGCAGTCAGAAGTCTTTCGTACCTGGAAGGAAGCTTATTGAATTTGAAGTTCAGATTTAGATATGGCTATAACATATGTTTCATCCGATTTGATTATTTGGAAAATCGGCTCAGATTTAGATTTAGCTCCCGTCTCGTCTTACTTGGCCCTTTAGCCCTATAGAAGATGTAGTTTACATCCAATCTTCTTGAAAGTTAGCATGGTAGAGTTTCTTAATCCATGGACCAACATTGCCGAACTTGAAGAATATCAGTTCATATTTAGATATAGCTCCCATATATATGTTTCATCCGATTTGTATATAGAGGCAGAGACCAACCAAATGTAAATTATGTAAACAAATTTTAGTTAAAGTATATTTATACATTGGATATTTCATTGTTGTCATTAGGGTAACATTTTTTGGCACCGCCCGAATTTAGCCTTCCCTTAGATTAGTGTAGGTTAAAGGACGCGTAGTGCACTACCAATTTGGCGTACACTGTTCCAGTCGGAGACCGAAAGGTCCATTGTGTTAGTCCTATAAAGAATTAAAGATTTGGAGAAAAATAGAAAAAATAATATATTGAAAAATGAGAGTGGGTGGAGTGGGGCCCCAATAAGGAGTGATAAGAGCGTAAAAAAGAAATGTTGAATTAATAGAGGAAAGGGCAGAAAAGTTCTTGCAATAGACAATGCCGTTTAGGCAGATGGATGAGCGGTTGCATCCCTAGCCACTTCAGGCAACTAATATATTTGAGGATACTGACGATTTTATGCGATGTCAGATCTTCGATCGTAAAGTCTTCTCCTAGAAAGAAAAGGACATTGGCAAAGAAGGTGCTCGATAGTTTCAAGTTCCTCTTCGTCTGTACAGAGACGACATTAGTCCTCGGTTACCCGTTGCCACTTTGATGTAAGTGCTCTAACGTTACAGTGGCCTGACGTGTTTATCACAGAGCGGATAGTTGAATCCTATTACGCAGTACCTATTACGCAACCGCAAAAAAAATCTGTACAAAGTCTGGAAGGCCTACATTGTAGTACCTATTACGGGCTAATACAGACAAGAAAATAAATAAATTCACTTGACGGGGATGCCTTCATGTTCCGATGGAGCGGGGTTCCCCAATCGTCCGACTGTCCGTCCGTTGGTCTTGGCCAAAACCGACCACACCAAAAAGGGTGAAAATTTCCCCCAGTACTCACAACAAGTGGTACGGTGAGGGGAAAACGTCATGTCCGACCGTTAAAGCGGAAGCGTCATAGATGCTTCTGAAGCCAATGAGTCGGCTGAAAGAGCCACAAATTCAGCTGTGTTAACGGCTAATAAAGTCAAAAGAATCAGATCACCTGATGAACCCCTGCCTTCAAAAAAGGCAAGAGGTCAGAATTTCATCGTCAACAGGGCACTCACCAAGCCCTTCAATGAAGTAGCGAAGGAGAGTCTAGTGATGGCTGTTATAGACAAAAGTAGTGAGGATGGATCCATCCTCAAGGGCAAATGGAGCCATGTGCAATCCGCCATTATGGCTCATTACCTCGATGTCCAAAGAGAAATGCCGGGCAAACCACCAGTCCGCAACGATGCAGGATGGCATCAGGGGAGAGTAAAGCTCTTATATTTCGGTGATGCCAGATCAGTAGACCTTTATAAGGCTGCTCTGAGTCGAGCGGGTGAGGTGTGGCCGGGTGCCCAGTTGGATGTTGTCGAAAAAAACAACATCCCTAGTCACCCTAGAGCCATCACCTGGGTTACAGAAGAGCCCTCCAACCCGGCTGACATGTTAGAAATAATAAAAGATTCCAATCCTGGTCTGCCTGCCAAATCGGCTGAAGCATATATATTGGGGCTATCTCTAAATCAGAAGGGGTTTTCTCCGAATTTGGTAGTGTTCATTCATGTAATAAGAGAACTCTCTCTGCCAGATTTTGCATTGATGTGATATAATATACAGTTTCTACAGCGCTTACATGCCAAATCGGGGCATGTATTATTTTCCTAAAAATATCTTATACGTAGGTCAAGAAAAAAATTAAAAAAAAATTCTTCAAAAGTTATGAGCAATTTAAAGTTGACAAAATTACGTTTTTTCTAAAAGGTGTGTTCATTTTTAGCTTGTATCTCCTGAAATACCTGACCGATTTTAATGTGCTATACCAGGATTTTGAAGGTAATTTTAATACTAGTCAGTCACTGCAACAAATATATTAATTTTTAACGTTTTCGTCCTTTTATACTTTTTATTGCGATTTTCAAAAGATTACACCCTTAGATTTTTTGGAAATTTTTATGTCGTGTTCTTAGATGTCTTTGTTGGCTACTCTATGAATTTGAAAGTGGTGAATTGATGGGAACTATTTTTTTACGATTTTTATCAAAAAACCATTTGCACAATTTCTGTGAATGTGCTTTAAATAATTAACAGAATGATAATTTTTAGTCATTAGTTTATTAAAACAGTAAGAACAATAAAACATTTAAGAAAATAATAACAATTATTAATAATCAGTATACTAATGTAAAAATAAGAACATTAAGAAATGTATGAGAAAGATTCGAATCAAGTATACTATTTACAGTTAAAAGGAAGAAAATGAGTAATAAAATATTAATCATTGTACACCATCTTAATACAGTGCTGTTCGCAAGTTGATGTTGTCGGAACTCAATTTTTGTTATCGAAATTACTTTTGCTTTATTATTGCTTTGTTTTTTCTTTTAATTGTCGAATTGAATGTGAAAAAATGACTAACAAATTTATTGAATTTTTTTCTACATCAAAAAGAGAAATCCAGGTTGCTGTGATTTTAAAAAATTATTCATCTCAATGTATAGTTTAACAAGTACTTTCTTATCTTTCGACTCATGTATTATTACTTTTAATAGGGCAAAATTTTAGAATTATCGAAAGCAAAATATAGCATCCGCAGTCGAAAAAGTCGAATCGGACGTTACATATACTATTACATGGCAGTTAAAGAGTACTTCTGTCCCGATTTACACGAGGCAACTTTAGTTGCGGAAGTTCTGAAAGTCCCGATGAGGTAATTTTATTTGCGGCAATTTGGAAGTTCATAGCAGAGAAGGGGAATTTCTCCCTTTCTATTCCTCATGTCTCTCCTATGAACTTCCAAATTGCCGCAAATAAAATTACCTCATCGGGACTTTCAGAACTTTGAATTGGAACCAGTAAGGAAACACAAAAGTCGGACGGAGCTGAATATATGATACCCTACAACATCTTGATAGAGCAGAATAAGCATGCATATCGTATTATCAACCAATGGATCAAGAAATCATTTTGTTTAAATTACGTAAAAATCGTTTAGAATATTTAATTTCACATATAACATATATGTATATGGGGGCTATATCAATTTTTACCTCGATCTGTTGTAAAATACACCTTCTATATCCCTTAGAACCCAAATCGGAGGGAAATATATGGACACTATATATAAATCAGAACCGATTATCACCAATTTCAGATCGTCCCTAGACTAAAAAAGTGCGCTGTGCTAAATTTCATCATAATCGAAACATAATTACGACCTGCACTTTGATTACAAAGATACATCGGACGGACAACGATGGGCCTATCTCTTATCCTTTTGGCTGTTACAAACAAATTCACAAACTCATATTACCCTGGACCACAGTGCGGTGTAGGGTATAATAAAGCGAAGAAACATATTTATCCTCTCACCTTATAGGGAGGAGGATATATATCATTTTCTACGAGCCGAAAATGGAGCCGAAAAGGAGTGGCCTAAGACCCCAAGTATGTTTGGCGGAAATTCGATTTTGGTCATTTTAAGTCATTTGAGCAATTTCCGTCCGTTCGTCTAATATTTACTAACATTAAATATAACATTTTTTTATAATTTTTTTCTTTATCTCAGGCAAAGTATCTCCCCAGCAAAGGGTAAACATTTACTTAAATGTTGGTTCTTTAATAACTTCTGTACTACTTCTGTAAATCCTTATATATTATTAGTTTATTAGTCGCTAACACCTCGAGAAAAATGGGTTAAGTTTGGTACCTGCCACACAAATGGACAATTTTGCACCAAGCTTTAACAGTTTATAACCTTAAAACCAGTGCATGGAAATACTTAAAATTTCGTACAGTTTAATGAATTTGTGGTATCTGCAGTCCATTGCATAATGGGCGTCATTGGCATGTCCCTTTTGATACTTCCTTCACAAACGGACTATTCTGCACAATAATTTAAAAACTTATAACTTTAATACCAGTGCATACAAAAACTTGCAATTATGTACATTTTAATATTTTTATAGTACCTACAATCCAGTGAAAAATGGGCGTCATTGACACTCCCCTTTTGGTACCTCCCACACAAATGGATTATATTAATGTAATTTATCACATCGTGCCTCAAGGGTTCAAAAGAAAAGGTTTTGTTCAGGATCATCTCAACCGTGAAGAGATCATAATCGGATCTGCTCCGCTTCGCGAGATAATGCGGAAACAGTAAAACCGATGTTAGAAAATTAAATTCTAATACTCGTAATATGAAAATGTCAAATTATTATTTGCAGCCAGTACATCTTAATTTTCCGTTGAACTTATTCGAGATAGTTTCGCTTCCAATATTTTACTGAATTACTTTGATAGGAGTGCTAGGTTGACGGTACGAGTTTGGCCATAGGCGGAGTGTTGCAAAAAGTTAGGGAAAAAACAGTATAACCATCTTTTAAAAGAAGTTGACAGCATCAGAGTCAAAGTACAGTGCATTTCATCATGAACTCTTAGATATTTTCTTGAATACTAAGCACTTTCGACATACTTTCATTGACATACCAAATCATCAATAGAAAAAATTTAAATTCCTAAAGGACGAATTGAATATGTTCACTTAGACATTGTTTGCCCGCTACCTTCTTTCCGCCATCATCAATCATCATCTCACTAATTAGTGACAGACATACTGTATGGCCGCCGGCGAAGGTGTTTCTCAATAACTATATTAGGCAATTTACATCTAAGATTTCGCTGAGTTAGCAAATATATAAGGAAGCGAAGGGTTACCACAGCGGCGTACCATCCGCAGGACGAGGGAATTTTTGAAAGATTCCATAGACAGTTATAAGCATCATTATTGACAAGTGGGCAAGCAGAGAATTTGTATGATGTTCTGCCAATAGCAATTTTCGGTTTACGATCCGTCTTCATAATATAGAAGCATTTTCTATCAAAACAATTTCGATATCAAATACCGTGATTTGATCCCCGTTTGAAATATGGCTAGTTTTAATTTTACTTACCCTGAAATCCCAGCAGGAACGAGACATTTCGGTCCACGTTTTAATAAAGTAACCATATAACGGTATTTTTCGATTGCATTTTAAGTTCGAGAAGCTACTCATAATACCCTGCACACCACACTGTGGTCCAGGGTATTATGAGTTTGTGCATTTGTTTGTAACATCCAGATAGACCAATCGTTTATTATACCGATCGACTTGGAATCAATTCCTCAGTCGATTTAACCAAGTCCAAGTCTGTCCGTCCGTCTGTAGATGTATCGTTGTAATCAAAGTGCAGGTCGTATTTATGGTCCGATTGTGATGAAATTTAGCACAGTGCTCTTTTTGGTCCAATATCCCAGATATTAGTTAAAATTGGCTCAGATTTAGATATAGCCCTCCATATACTCGTATATGTTACCCCCGATTTGATATGTAAGCGCTGTAGAAACTGTATTTTATATCGAAACAGTACAAAATTTGGCAGAGAGATTTCCCTTATTACATGAATTAACACTGCCATATACGGGGAAAACAGGTCAGAATTAGATATAGTCCCCATATATATTTTACACCCGATATGAAAAGTAAGCGCTGTAGAAACCGTGTTTTACATCCGATCAGTACGAAATTCGGCAGAGAGAATTTTTGTATTACATAAATGAACACTACTAAATTCGGGGAAAATTCTTTCTGATTTAGATATTGCCCCCATATATAGTTTGTTTCACCCGATTTGACATGTAAGCGCTGTAGAATCCGTATTTTATATCCGACCAGTACGAAATTTGGCAGAGAGAGTTTTCTTATTACGTGAATGAACACTTACAAATTCGGAGAAAATCCATTCAGATTTAGATATATCCCCCATATTTATGTTTCACCCGATTTCACATGTAAGCGCTGTAGAAACCGTTTTTTATATCCGATCAGAGCGAGTTTTCATATTCCATGTATGAACACTGCCAAATTCGGGGAAAATCGGTTCAGATTTAGATATAGCCCCCTTATATATGTTTTACCCGATTTGACATGTAAGCGCTGTAGAAACCGTATTTTATATCCAATCAGTACGGCAGAGAGAGTTTTCTTATTACATGAACACCGCCAAATTCTTGTCGCAATGCCCACTTTCGCATTGTTAGGGAGGTGTAGGGTATTATATAGTCTGTCCCGCCCGACTTTCTGTCTTTCCTTACTGGTTATACACTCAACCATAGGATGGGGGGTATATTCATTTTTATATCCCCACTTTAGTGTGACGAGGGTATATATCATTTGCTACGGAAAAAAGTGTAACACGTCGAAGGAGTGACCCAAGTATGTTCGGAGGAAATCCGTTTTGGGTCATTTTAAGTCGAATGAGCAATGTCCGTCCGTCTGTCTGTCTGCTGGCTGGTGCGCAGGATAGCTCTCGAAAGGAGTAACGGATTGACTTCAAAATTGGTATGTAATAATATTTTCGTCTATCTCCGGCTATGTTTGAAGATGGACCATATTGGTCCACTCCTTCTAGTACCTCCCCCACAAAGGGTTAAAATGTTGTGAAATATTGATTCTTTAATAACTGCTATACTACTTATTCGAATCTTTTGAAATTCTACACATAGTATTAGCTTATTAGTCGCTATCAACTCGAGAAAAATGGGCGAAGTCGCCACGTCCCTTTTGGTACCTCTCACACAAATGGACCATTTTGTACTAAAAGTTACCAGCTTATAAATTTAATACCAGTGTATACAAATACTTGAAATTTTGTATAGTGTAATCCTTTTATAGTACCTAGAGTCCAGAGAAAAATGGGCATAATTGGCCCGCCCCTTTTGGTACCTCCCACACAAAGGTACCTTTTTGCACCAAAAGTTAACAGCTTATAACATTAAAACCAGTGTATAAAAATACTTAAAATGTTGTACAGTGTAATGTTTTTATAGTGTCTATAGCCCTGTGAAAAATGGGCGTTATTGCAACGCCCCTTTTTGTACCTCCCACACAAAATGCCCAAATCATACCACAATTTAATGTCTCATAACGTTTACACCAGTGCACATAAATGCTTATAAGTCGGCACAGTGCAATGAATTTAAAATTGACAGAATAATTCGAGTAATATTCAATATTACATTACTCACAAAGTGAGGGTATACCTTAGTCGGTTTACCCGACTGAAACTTTCTTACTTGTTTGTAACGCCTCTAAATACTGATCTGAGACCCCATAAAGTATATATCGTCATCAGAAACGAAAAAGGGCCTATCATCATGTTTGGAAATTTTACAGGAGAAGCAAAAAACTAAATAAAATGAACAGTGCTGCCGATAATAAAACGTGGTTTTCAGGATAATATCTAAACATAATGATGCATATATAAAATCACACAAACATGTTTTATAACATGTTTGTGAAAATTACATGAAATAGGATTTTTTTAACTATGAAAAAAGAAATAATTTGTTGTTAGGCCCTTTTATATTTCGTTAATAAATTCGCCATTTTTAAGATTACGCCGCTGAATTTCCATTTTTCTTGTTGTTACTCCCTTTTTCGTTTCTGATGACGATATATTCTTAATCGTCTTAAAATTCTAAGACTATTTAGCCATGTCCGTCTGTCCGTCCGTCAGTTTGTCTGTTGTAATCACGCTACAATCTATAATACTTGAGCTAGGTTGCTGAAATTTGGTATAGATACTTATTATAGCTGCAGGTAATTTAGGATTGAAAATGGACAATATCGGTCCATATTTCTATATAGCCCCCATATATAGCATCTTACTTATTGTGATTCCTACTGTTCTCATCTACTCTACATTTACCATATTTTTATACCCTCCACCATAGGATGGGGGTATATTCATTTTGTAACTCCCTTTGTAACACCTCTAAGTATTGATCTGAAACCACATAAAGTACATATATTCTTAATCGTCTTAAAATTTTACGACGATTTAGCCATGTCCGTCCATTCATCCGTCCGTCTATTGTAGTCACCCTACAATATATAATATTTGAGCTAGGTGGCTAAAATTTAGTATAGACACTTCTTATATAGGATCTGTCCGATTTGACTTCTAAACGCCATAGAGACCACAAATGTCAACTGATCGGGCTGAAAATTGCTAACTGGGGTTAATTTATACCCGCACCCTCACACGAACAACGGTAGCCATAGGACCATGTTTTGATATAGCCCCCGTACAAAGGTCACTCTAGATTTTACTTCTTAACGCAACAAAAACCACAAATTTCATTGAATCGGGCAGAAATTTTGTAATATGACTTTATTTGTGCCCGAAACCATTCACATATCCACGGTGGAGGGTATATAAGATTCGGCCAGGCCGAACTTAACGCTTTTACTTGTTTTTATTTAGGACTATCATTTACGAAACAAATATTTATTTGCTTTTAGGTGATCAGAAAATATATCAATAACTTAATTTTAAGGCAAGTTTTATGTTTTTCAGAAAAATTTTAAATGTTCGTAAAATTCCTTAATCATTGAAATGGTATATTCTTGCATAATAATAAAGGGTTTGCCAATAAGTGTGATAAGATTTCTTTGAAAAAATCACACTTATTGTTAAGGAAATTCAAAAGTTTTTTATTTAATGTGAAGTACAATCGATACAATTATGTTCTAAATAAAACGTCATTCAAATGGCCTCCACGACTTTTTCTACAGGAACGAATTCGATGAACCCAATTTTCGAGCACCTTTTCAACTAAATCAAGTCGTATGTCATAAATTCCACGATCAATATTGAATTGGAAAGCTTGAAGAGAGTTTAGTGGTTTATTTTGAAAGACCAATGACTTCAAATAACCCCACAAGAAATAGAAAAATAGAGTTTTTTTTGGATTTAAAAAAAAATGGACTTATCGCACGAAAAGTTGCAATTGGAGAACGATTATTTTGATAATAAAACTGAATAATTTGTAAACGTTGTTGAAATTGTAAACACTACTGAATACAATGAAAAACAAATGACAGATTATGACATATTACAAATCGCCGAAACGTCACTTTAAAACCATATCATCCCTATTGGAAAACCCGTTATATTGATGATGACTTGGACTAAAGAGAAATTAAAAACAAGTAAGAAAGTTTCAGTCGGGTAAATCGACTAAGGTATACCCTCACTTGGTGAGTAATGTAATATTGAATATTAAACAAATTATTCTGTCAATTTTTGTGGGAGGTATCAGAAGGGGTTTAAGAAATACACCTATATTTCGCTAAACAGTAGATACTTTAAATACATTGCACTGTGCCGAATTGTAACCGTTTATATGGACTGGTATATTAACGTTGAGATATTAAATTGTGGTATAATTTGGCAATTTTGTGTGGGAGGTACAAAAAGGGGCGTGGTGATAACGCTCATTTTTCACTGGACTATAGGCATTATAAAAGCATTACACTGTACAAAATTTCAAGTAATTGTATACACTGATATTAATGTTATAAACTGTTAACTTTTGGTGCAAAATGGTACCTTTGTGGGAGAGGTACCAAAAGGGGCGTGACAATAACGCCCATTTTTCAATGGACTGTAGGCACTATAAAAACATTACGCTGTACAAAATTTCAAGTATTTTTAAACACTGGTATTAATGTTATAAGCTGTTAACTTTTGGTTCAAAATGGTGTATTTGTGTGGTAGGTACCAAAAGGGGCACGGCAATAACACCCATTTTTCACTGGACTGTAGGCACTATAAAAGCATTACACTGTACAAAATTTCAAGTATTTCTAAACACTGGTATTAATGTTATAAGCTGTTAACTTTTAGTGCAAAATGGTGCATTTGTGTGGGAGGTACCAGAAGGCGCGTGGCAATTTCGCCCATTTTCCTCGAGTTGATAGCGACTAACAAACTATTGATTTAAAGAATCAATATTTCACAACATTTTAACCCTTTGTGGGGGAGGTACCAGAAGGGGTGGACCAATATGGCCCATCTTCTAACTTAGCCGGAGATAGAAAAAAAATATTACCACATACGAAATTCGAAGTCAATCGGTTACTCCTTTCGAGAGTTATCGTGCGCACCAGCCAGCAGACAGACAGACAGACGGACGGACATTGCTCATTCGACTTAAAATGACCCAAAACGGATTTCCGCCGAACATACTTGGGGTCTTAGGTCACTCCTTCGAAGTGTTACACTTTTTTTTCGTAGTGAATTAAGTGAAAGCAGCTTTAGTGTTGGACTTTTCTTTTCATTTGTGTTGATGTATTAAGTTCAATTGAATATGTTGTCCGACTTAAGCAGTTTTTAAAATGATTTGCAAGTATATCGTCCACAAAACTCAAAGGCCGACGGTTGAATTCATTTCATTAAATAACATCAATCACAATACCTTCAATATTTATATTCGGCAGATGTTTATGTGGTTGGGGACATTTTGCGTCTTAATAAAACCACGGCATATACCTTCGCGCGCCCGAAATGAACAAATCTTTAAAAGCATTAGACTACCAAAACGCAATGTGCAGGTATTTGAACAACTACTTAGGTGGGTAGTTGAACAACTGACGGCAAATGCTAAAATTTATTACTTTTCGCTTGACTTCCGCTGACTTCATCTCAAAAAGCTATTGGTGGGATATATGATTTCACAGAATGTTGCCACATAAAATATCTTTCGCTGTCCGCAAAAGTCATAAATCAGTCAATGATTTGAAACGTACCACAACCGCTGTGGTGGTAACTCATTTCAATTTAGTTCGCCATTAACTGTATTGTAACTTCTGTATAGAATAGCATTTCAGTTTTGCAAAATGTTTGTGTAGGATAAAATATATGGTAGGGTCATGAAGGCATTAAGTTTTCTAAATTTAAAGTAAATCATATCAAAACTTTATAAATAGTTTTTGTTAAAAAATAAATTCAAAATTTTACAGAAAGAGAAATAAAGGCATAAATGCAACTGGAAAATGATGGTGACAATAAGAAATGTTTCTTTTTTTTGCCTGTTTGCGAGATATTTGTCCTCAAATATTGTTGGGAAGATGTAGGTTTTTAGGATAAGGTCAGGGTGGCAGCGGGTGTTACTAGCTCACATAGGTAAATTGGGGTCCCTTGTGATACAATGGGCTCAGATGATTTTAACGAAACCTACTAGCGAACACACGTTTCAAATTTATAACATAAAATTGCATCACACGAGCCCACCAAGATGCGGACATCATCAGATTCGATTCGCCAAAGAAATTTTTTATAATCTCACTTTAGTCGAGGAGGAGGGTATATGAGTATATCATTTGCTAAGGGCAAAAAGTGTAACACAGCGAGAGAGTGACGTATGACCTTAAATATGATAGCGAAAATCCGTTTTAGGACATTTTAGGTTATTTGAGCAATGTCCGTCTGTTTGGCTGGACCGCACGATAACTCTCGAAGGCGGTAGTATTTATTTCTATCTCAAGCTATGCTTTAAGATAGTCTATATTGATTCATTGCTTCTAGTACTCTCTCACATGAAATATTAATTTTCTTTTAAATTCTACACTCCTTATCCGAATCTTTTGTAATTCCACATAGTAATAGTTTATCTGTCGTTGAGAAAAATTGGAGGATTGTACCGCCAGTTTTGGTACTTCCCATACAAAGGGACAACTTTGTGCTTAAAGTTAACTATTTATAACTTTAATTGCAGGGGATATAAATACTTGGAATTCTGTGCAGTATAATTCTTTTATAGTGCCTTCAGTCCAGCCAAAAATGCATAAATGTAAAATAGGCGTATTCGTCCAGGTATCCCACACAGATTCATTCAAACACAGATATCCTACAACTTCTGCAGCAATCATCTTAATGTTTTCACATTTTTAATTTTAGACAGCATTTTCCAATAGACTGACAAAAAATTAAAAATTTGTTGAATGTTATTGCATTTCCCACAAAGTGAGAGTACACATAAGTCGTTTTGCCCGACTAAATTTGTATACCCTACACCACTCTGTTGTACAGGGTATTATACGTTTGTTTTGTGCCAGATGTTTGTAACACCTAGAAAGACTACAGCTAGACACACCCCTTAAAGTATACCAATCGACTCAGAATCACTAGCTGAGTCGATTTAACCTGCCTGTCCGTCCGTCAGTCCGCAGAATACAGGTCGCAATTTTATTCCGATCGTGCTGAAATTCGAAGTTAGTTAGTCTTTCGTACCTGAAAATAATCCTTTTGAATTTGAAAAAATCGGTTCAGATTTAGATATAGCTCATATATAGTATATGTTTCGTCTGATTTGACACTTTAGCACTTTAGAAGCTGTATTTTACATCCAATTGTTGTGAAATTTTGCATGATAGAGTTTCTTGATCATTGGACCAATATTGCGCAATTTGAATAAAATCGGTTCTGATTTATATATAGCTCTCATATATGTATATGTTTCGTCCGATTTTGTCCATTAGACCTATAACCGCTGCAGTTTACATCCAATCCTTCCGAAATTTGGTATGGTAGAGTTTCTTATAACCGCTGCAGTTTACATCCAATCCTTCCGAAATTTGGTATGGTAGAGTTTCTTAATACATGGACTAACACCGCCGAATTTGAAGAAAATCGGTTCAGATTAAGAATTATCTCCCATATACAAGGTGGCGCAAAAATAACCTTTCGATGTTTTTTGGCTGTAATTTAAAAAAAAAATGAAAAACTTTGATTCTTCTTGTGGATTATTTTTATTTGGTCTTTTAATTTTTTTTACATCAAGTCGAGAATATGATGTCATGTAAATGGCCGCCGCCACAGTTGATTGTCATTTGAGCCCTTTTTATGGCATTTTCCATCACTTTGGCCAAAACTTCCGGCGATATGTCCTCACATTCTTGACGGATATTGTCTTTAAGAGCTGTAAGAGTCTGAGGCTTGTTGACATAAACCCGCGACTTCAAAAAGCCCCACAAAAAGAAGTCTGGAGCGGTCAAATCAGGCGATCTTGCTGGCCAGTGCAAATCGCCAAAACGGGAGATTAGGCGCCCGGGAAATGCATCCTTCAGCATATCGGTTGTGGCACGTGCAGTGTGTGCCGTTGCACTGTCCTGTTGGAACCACATGTTTTCCAATCCCAATTCATCAAGTTGCGGCAAAAAGAACTCGTTGATCATTGCTCTGTAGCGCTCACCATTCACAGTAACCGTTTGGCCCGCGACGTCTTCGAAAAAAAAGTCCGATGACTCCTCCAGCGAAAACAGCACACCATACAGTGACTTTGAGCGGGTGTAATGGCTCTTCGTGGGTCACTCGCGGATTTTCAGTGCCCCAGAAGCGCAAATTTTGCTTATTTACGTACCCGCTAAGATGGAAATGGGCCTCATCACTCATCTGCGACGAAATTCACGTTGTGCCAAAGTCACCGACCGATTATTGGTCAAATAAATAGTCAGCAATATTCCGCGTTCTGGAGCAGTGTAGCGTAACATTGTTTATTAACGTGTATTTCGCATGTGTTTACTACACAAATGTCAAAACAGAACTGACATTAGGGGCCAATCGCAAAATTTATAGCATTTTCTGATAGGAGGATTACTTTTGCGCCACCTGTTATATATGTTGTCCGATTTGGCCCCTTTGTCTTATAGAAACTGTATTTTACACCCAATTGTTTTGCAATTTATCGTGGTAGAGTTTATTTATCTATGGATCAACATCATCGAATTTGAAAGAAATCGGTTGAGATTTAGGTATAACTCCCATATATATGTTTCGTCAAATTTGGCCATTTTGCCCTAGAGAAGCTGTATTTTACATCCAATTGTTTTGAAATTTAGCATTGTAGAGTTTATTGATCCATGGACTAACATTGCCGAATTTGAAGAAAATCGGTTTAGATTAGCTATATCGCCCATATACTCGTATATGTTTCGTCCGATTTTGCCTTTTGCCCTATAGAAGCTGTATTTTATATCCAATTGTTTCGAAATTTAGCATTGTAGAATTTGTTGATCCATGGACCAATATTGCCGAGTTTGAAGAAAATCAGTTCAGATTTAGATATAGCTCCCATATACATATATGTTTCGTCTGAGATTCCTGATACGTGGACCAACATGGCCGAATTTGAAAAAAATCGGAACCGATTTTCTTAAAATTCAATAGGTTTATTTTGAGGTATGAAAGACTACTAACTGCAAAAATTCAGCACGATCGCAATAAAATTGCGACCTATTTTCTGCGGACAACTTTAGATGTGCAGACGAATGGACGGACGGACAGACATGGTTAAATCGACTCACCTAGTGATTCTGAGTCGATCGGTTTACTTTAAGGTGGGTCTAGCTGTAGTATTTCTAGGTGTTACAAACATCTGCCGCAAAACAAACATATAATACCCTATAAAACAGTGTGGTGTACGGTATAATCAGATGCTCCTTTCGAAAGTTATCTTGCGCAACAGCCTGACGGACGGATATTGCTCGAATGCATTAAAATGTTATAAAACGAATTTCCGCAGAACACATTTAGGATATAATGCCACTCCTGCGATATGTTCACATTTTGCCTAGCAAATACCCTCCTCCATTAAGTAAGGATGGAAATATATTTAGATTATACGAGTATTATATAAATTATTGTTGTTATTTAGTTTCAAAGCATTATTTATATTAAAAAACCCCTTAAACTCCCCTTTATTTTAGTTTAAATGCATGGCATGATTTATATCGAAGTATTTGTATTTAATATATTTTACCAAATTTTGATTGTCAATCACCCTCATCAATTTTGTATAAAGACATTTGATTAGGTAATTACAGAATAAACAATAACACAATGCCGAAAATCGTTTGTCAACATCTCAAAATAGTGGAATAAACAAAAGCAAAAACCTACAAAATATCCAAAGGATTTGAGCGAAATAAAGGAATTTATATTGAACAAATATTTATTTGCAGACATGTTTATATTTCTACATGATAAATTGAGGGTGTATTGTTCAGGAATATTAAGGAAAATATTTGCACAAATATAATAGCAATTCGTTATGGAAACTTATTTTGTTTTACATTTAAATATTTACGGCAAAATTGACGCAGTTGTTAGGTAGGAATAGTAGAGATTTATTTCTCCTAAACGGGGCAAAATCGCCTTTTTTTAAAAGGCCTTTGAAAAGAAATAAAATATATTTGGAACACAATTTTTTAAATATTATATATTTTTAGGCAAATAAATTTTATTTAAAAATCAATAAAATTAATTTGGATCGCATATATTAATATATTACAACAAAATATATTTGCAAACAAGTTTTCTCAAATAAAATATTTGTTTAAGTACAAATAAAATTATTGTTTAGGAATTTCTCCAAATTTTTTTTATTTAAAAAACATTTTCAAAACTTTGCTGATTTTTTAATTTCAGTTTTAAGTTTTCCTTGATTTCGAATTTGACCTCCCAATTAAAAATGACATAAACAGCATTAATTTCTGTTTTAAAGCACTCATTTTTAATTTCTTAATGTTCTAAGTTAGAATTTTTTGTAAATCCTTCGAGTAATTTATTGTTTTTCAAAATTATAGGATTTCAATTATAAAATATTTTTAGAAACATTAAAAATTTCTAAAAACTTAACTTTGAATTGCTGAAAAACTTTAAGGCATCGGTATATTTTCGAATACTAAGATGCAATTAAATCTTTGTTTAGTAAATAATATTCCCAAATAAAAATATTTGTGTGTAAATATATAATATTTGTGTGTATTACATATTATATATTTAGAGTGTACCCTAAACATATATATGTTTCAAGCCGAATATGTTTGTGACAATATACTACAGAACCGATTTTTTCAGCGTGTACACACAAA
This sequence comes from Eudasyphora cyanicolor, assembly GCA_963930755.1. Taxonomy (NCBI): domain Eukaryota; kingdom Metazoa; phylum Arthropoda; class Insecta; order Diptera; family Muscidae; genus Eudasyphora; species Eudasyphora cyanicolor. Next base: position 57,768,114 of record OZ005735.1, read on the forward strand.
AAAAGCGAAATTAAAACCAGTAAGGAAAGGCTAAAGTCGGGCGGTGCCGACTATATAATACCCTACAAATTTTGTAAATTTTTTAATTCATATATAAATTGTTTACATAAATTTACTTTTGGGACATTTAATACTTAAATAATACCCTGTACCACAGTGTGGTGTAGGGTATAAAAACGATTGGATCTAAAGAACCAAATCGGATGAAACATATATATGGGAGCTATAGCTAAATCTTTACCGATTTTCTTCAAATTCGGCAATGTTGGTTCATGAATCAAGAAACTCTACCATTGTAAATTTCAAAACGATTGGATGTAAAATATAGCTTCTATAGAACTAAAGGGCCAAATCTGACGAAACATATATATGGGAGCTATAGCTAAATCTTAACCGATTTTCATCAAATTCGGCAACGTTGGTTCATGGATCACGAAACTCTACCATTCTAAATTTCAAAACGATTGGATGTAAAATACAGCTTTTATAGGACTAAATGGGAGCTATAGCTAGATCTTAATTGATTTTCTTCAAATTCGGTAGTGTTGGTTCATGGATCAATAAACTCTACCATTCTAAATTTCAAAACGATTGGATGTAAAATACAGCTTTTATAGGACTAAAGGGCCAAATCGGACGAAACATATATATGGGAGCTATAGCTAAATCTTAGCCGATTTTCTTCAAATTCGGCAATGTTGGTTCATGGATCAAGAAACTCTACCATTCTAAATTTTAAAACGATCGGATGTAAAATACAGCTTCTATAGGACTAAAGGGCCAAATCGGACGAAACATATATATGGGAGCTATAGCTTAATCTTAACCGATTTTCTTCAAATTCGGCAATGTTGGTTCATGGATCAAGAAACTCTACCATTCTATCCAAACTATACCATTCTAAATTTCAAAATGATTGGATGTAAAATACAGCTTCTACAGGACTTAAGGGCCAAATCGGACGAAACATGTATAGCTCCCATATATATATATATATATATATATATGGATCTAGAATTTCTAACATTCTAAATTTCAAAATGATTGGATGTAAAATACAGCTTCTACAGGACTAAAGAGCAAAATCGGACGAAACATATATATGGGAGCTATAGCTAAATCTTAACCGATTTTCTTCAAATTCGGCAATGTTGGTTCATGGATCAAGAAACTCTACCATTCTATATTTCAAAACGATCGGATTTAAAATACAGCTTCTATAGGACTAAAGGGCCAAATCGGACGAAACATATATATGGGAGCTATACCTAAAATACAAGATATATATGGAAGCTATATCTAAATCTGAACCGATTTCAACCAAATTCAATAGCGATCTTATCAGCCGCGAAATACTCTAAACTGCAAAATTTCAGAACGATCGGAGTGAAATTGCGACCTGTAGTCGACGAACAACTTTACATGGACAGACGGACGGACGGACGGACATCGTTAAATCGACGCAGCTAGTGATTCTGAGTCGATCGGTATACTTTAAGGTGGGTCTAGCTGTGTTATTTTCAGGTGTTACAAACATCTGCCGCGAAACAAACTAATAATACCCTGTACCACAGTGTGGTGTAGGGTATAAAAATCTCATATTTTCTGTGGAATAATAGCTGTAATATGAATCGAAATTTGTATTCTCATGCAAAATAAAATTTATAAAGAAAACCAGTAAGGAAAGGCTAAAGTCGGGCGGTGCCGACTATATAATACCCTACACCACTCTCGTAATATTGAATAACTCTGATATATAAATTTTGTAATTCATGTATAAATTGTTTACATAAATTTACTTTTGGGACATTTTATACTTAAATAATACCCTGTACCACAGTCTGGTGTAGGGTATAAAAACGATTGGATCTAAAGAGCCAAATCGGACGAAACATATATATGGGAGCTATAGCTAAATCTTAACCAATTTTCTTCAAATTCGGTCGTGTTGGTTCATGGATCAAGAAACTCTATCATTCTAAATTTCAAAAGGATTGGATGTAAAATACAGCTTTTATAGGACTAAAGGGCTAAATCGGACGAAACATATATATGGGAACTATAGCTAAATCTTTACCGATTTTCTTCAAATTCGGCAATGTTTGTTCATGGATCAAGAAACTCTACCATTCTAAATTTCAAAACGATTGGATGTAAAATATAGCTTCTTCAGGACTAAAGAGCAAAATCGGACGAAACATATATATGGGAGCTATAGCTAAATCATAACCGATTTTCTTCAAATTCGGCAATGTTGGTTCATGGATCAAGAAACTCTACCATACTAAATTTCAAAATGATTGGATGTAAAATACAGCTTCTACAGGACTAAAGGGCCAAATCGGACGAAACATATATATGGGAGCTATAGCTAAATCTTAACCGATTTTCTTCAAATTCGGTAGTGTTGGTTCATGGATCAAGAAACTCTACCATTCTAAATTTTAAAATGATTGGATGTAAAATACAGCTTTTATAGGACTAAATGGCCAAATCGGACGAAACATATATGGGAGCTATATCTAACTCTGATCCGATTTCAACCAAATTTAATAGCGATCTTAACAGCCGCGAAATACTCTAAACTGCAAAATTTCAGAACGATCGGAGTGAAATTACGACGAACAACTTTACATGGACAGACGGACGGACATCTTATGCTTAAATCGACTCAGCAAGTGATTCTGATTCGATCGATATACTTTAAGGTGGGTCTAGCTGTGTTATTTTCAGGTGTTACAAACATCTGCCGTGAAACAAACTTATAATACACTGTACCACAGTGAAGAATCACTAGCCGAGTCGATTTAAGCATGTCTGTCCGTCCGTCCGTCTGTCCATGTAAAGTTGTTCGTCGACTACAGGTCGCAATTTCACTCCGATCGTTCTGAATGTTTAGAGTATTTCGCAGCTGTTAAGATCGCTATTGAATTTGGTTGAAATCGGTTCAGATTTAGATATAGCTCCCATATATATCTTTCGTCCGCTTTGGCCCTTTAGTCCTATAGAAGCTGAATTTTACATCCAATCGTTTTGAAATTTAGAACAGTAGAGTTTCTTGATCTATGAACCAACATTGCTGAATTTGAAGAAAATCGGTTAAGATTTATCTATAGCTCCCATATATACGTTTCGTCCGATTTTGTCCTTTAGTCCTATAAAAGCTGTATTTTACATCCAATCGTTTTGAAATTTAGAATGGTAGAGTTTCTTGAGATTTAGCTATAGCTCCCATATATATGTTTCGTCCGATTTGGACCTTTAGTTCTATAGAAGCTGTATTTTACATCCAATCGTTTTGAAATTTAGAATGGTAGAGTTTCTTGATCCATGCTTTATCTATAGCTCCCATATATATGTTTCGTCTGATTTGGTCATTTAGTCCTGTAGAAGCTGTATTTTACATCCACTCATTTTGTAATTTAGAATGGTAGAGTTTCTTGATCCATGAACCAACACTACCGAATTTGAAGAAAATCGGTTAAGATTTAGCTATAGCTCCCATATATATGTTTCGTCCGATTTGGCCCTTTAGTCCTGTAGAAGCTGTATTTTACATCCAATCGTTTTGAAATTTAGAATGGTAGAGTTTCTTGATCCATGAACCAACATTGCCGAATTTGAAGAAAATCGGTAAAGATTTAGCTATAGCTCCCATATATATGTTTCGTCCGATTTGGACCTTTAGTTCTATAGAAGCTGTATTTTACATCCAATCGTTTTGAAATTTAGAATGGTAGAGTTTCTTGATCCATGCTTTATCTATAGCTCCCATATATATGTTTCGTCTGATTTGGTCATTTAGTCCTGTAGAAGCTGTATTTTACATCCACTCATTTTGTAATTTAGAATATTAGAGTTTCTTGATCCATGAACCAACACTACCGAATTTGAAGAAAATCGGTTAAGATTTAGCTATAGCTCCTATATATATGTTTCATCCGATTTGGCCCTTTAGATCCAATCGTTTTTATACCCTACACCACACTGTGGTACAGGGTATTATTTAAGTATAAAAGGTCCCAAAAGTAAATTTATGTAAACAATTTATACATGAATTACAAAATTTATATATCAAAGTTATTCAATATTACGAGAGTGGTGTAGGGTATTATATAGTCGGCCCGCTCCACTTTAGCCTTTCCTTACTGGTTAATCCAGTTATTGAGCAAAAAAGGTGAAAAATGGGGAAAATGGGAATTTTTGCGATTTTTAAGGCACTGGATGCACACGGGTAGCTTTGGTCAATATCTACAACTTTGACAGACCGTTGACCGTTTTTTGGGTTTTTGTGTTAAGATTTGGGCTTTGGTGTGTTTCGACACATATAGTAAAATTTTATGGCGAACATTTATAGAACATTTTATCCCCGCCCTCCCCCTTTTAAGGGGTGTTTTTTACGATTTGTTAAAATGGGGCCAAAAATTACAGTTATGTGGGGGAGCTAGAGGGTTAATATGTTTCACAAAAGTATTGGCCTTAATATTTTCTATAATGTTGCTAGACATACCCTATACCAAAACCAGTAAGGAAAGGCTAAAGTCGGGCGGGGCCGACTATATAATACCCTACACCACTCTCGTAATATTGAATAACTCTGATATATAAATTTTGTAATTCATGTATAAATTGTTTACATAAATTTACTTTTGGGACATTTTATACTTAAATAATACCCTGTACCACAGTATGGTGTAGGGTATAAAAACGATTGGATCTAAAGAGCCAAATCGGATGAAACATATGTATATATGGGAGCTATAGCTAAATCTTAACCGATTTTCTTCAATTTCGGTAGTGTTGGTTCATGGATCAAGAATCTCTACCATTCTAAATTTCAAAACGATTGGATGTAAAATACAGCTTCTATAGAACTAAAAGGCCAAATCGGACGAAACATATATATGGGAGCTATAGCTAAATCTTAACCGATTTTCTTCAAATTCGGTAGTGTTGGTTCATGGAGCAAGAAACTCTACCATGCTAAATTTCAAAATGATTGGATGTAAAATAAAGCTTTTACAGGACTAAAGAGCAAAATCGGACGAAACATATATATGGGAGCTATAGCTAAATCTTAACCGATTTTCTTCAAATTCGGTAGTGTTGATTCATGGATCAAGAAACTCTACCATTCTAAATTTCAAAATGATTGGATGTAAAATAAAGCTTTTACAGGACTAAAGAGCAAAATCGGACGAAACATATATATGGGAGCTATAGCTAAATCTTAACCGATTTTCTTCAAATTCGGTAGTGTTGGTTCATGGATCAAGAAACTCTACCATTCTAAATTTCAAAACGATTGGATGTAAAATACAGCTTCTATAGAACTAAAAGGCCAAATCGGACGAAACATATATATATCGGTAGTGTTGGTTCATGGATCAAGAAACTCTACCATTCTAAATTTCAAAATGATTGGATGTAAAATAAAGCTTCTACAGGACTAAAGAGCAAAATCGGACGAAACATATATATGGGAGCTATAGCTAAATCTTAACCGATTTTCTTCAAATTCGGTAGTGTTGGTTCATGGAGCAAGAAACTCTACCATGCTAAATTTCAAAATGATTGGATGTAAAATAAAGCTTTTACAGGACTAAAGAGCAAAATCGGACGAAACATATATATGGGAGCTATAGCTAAATCTTAACCGATTTTCTTCAAATTCGGTAGTGTTGGTTCATGGAGCAAGAAACTCTACCATGCTAAATTTCAAAATGATTGGATGTAAAGTAAAGCTTTTACAGGACTAAAGAGCAAAATCGGACGAAACATATATATGGGAGCTATAGCTAAATCTTAACCGATTTTCTTCAAATTCGGTAGTGTTGGTTCATGGAGCAAGAAACTCTACCATGCTAAATTTCAAAATGATTGGATGTAAAATAAAGCTTTTACAGGACTAAAGAGCAAAATCGGACGAAACATATATATGGGAGCTATAGCTAAATCTTAACCGATTTTCTTCAAATTCGGTAGTGTTGATTCATGGATCAAGAAACTCTACCATTCTAAATTTCAAAATGATTGGATGTAAAATAAAGCTTTTACAGGACTAAAGAGCAAAATCGGACGAAACATATATATGGGAGCTATAGCTAAATCTTAACCGATTTTCTTCAATTTCGGTAGTGTTGGTTCATGGATCAAGAAACTCTACCATTCTAAATTTCAAAACGATTGGATGTAAAATACAGCTTCTATAGAACTAAAAGGCCAAATCGGACGAAACATATATATGGGAGCTATAGCTAAATCTTAACCGATTTTCTTCAAATTCGGTAGTGTTGGTTCATGGAGCAAGAAACTCTACCATGCTAAATTTCAAAATGATTGGATGTAAAATAAAGCTTTTACAGGACTAAAGAGCAAAATCGGACGAAACATATATTCGGTAGTGTTGGTTCATGGAGCAAGAAACTCTACCATGCTAAATTTCAAAATGATTGGATGTAAAATAAAGCTTTTACAGGACTAAAGAGCAAAATCGGACGAAACATATATATGGGAGCTATAGCTAAATCTTAACCGATTTTCTTCAAATTCGGTAGTGTTGATTCATGGATCAAGAAACTCTACCATGCTAAATTTCAAAATGATTGGATGTAAAATAAAGCTTTTACAGGACTAAAGAGCAAAATCGGACGAAACATATATATGGGAGCTATAGCTAAATCTTAACCGATTTTCTTCAAATTCGGTAGTGTTGATTCATGGATCAAGAAACTCTACCATTCTAAATTTCAAAATGATTGGATGTAAAATAAAGCTTTTACAGGACTAAAGAGCAAAATCGGACGAAACATATATATGGGAGCTATAGCTAAATCTTAACCGATTTTCTTCAAATTCGGTAGTGTTGGTTCATGGATCAAGAAACTCTACCATTCTAAATTTCAAAACGATTGGATGTAAAATACAGCTTCTATAGGCCTAAAGGGCCAAATCGGACGAAAGATATATATGGGAGCTATATCTAAATCTGAACCGATTTCAACCAAATTCAATAGCGATCTTAACAGCTGCGAAATACTCTAAACTGCAAAATTTCAGAACGATCGGAGTGAAATTGCGACCTGTAGTCGACGAACAACTTTACATGGACAGACGGACGGACGGACAGACATGGTTAAATCGACTCAGCTAGTGATTCTGAGTCGATCGGTATACTTTAAGGTGGGTCTAGCTGTGTTTTTTTCAGGTGTTACAAACATCTGCCGTGAAACAAACTTATAATACCCTGTACCACAGTGTGGTGTAGGGTATAAAAATATATTTTGTTACATAACAGTGAAATACTTAAATTTTTGGGGTACAATATGTTTTTTTGAGCTATTTAGTGTGCCTAGATACGTTCAGAGTGTATTGATATGTTCACAAAAGTTGTTCATATTTACGTTGGCTACAATTTTGCCAAGCATTGTTAGTGAAAAATTAAGAGTCCCCGGAAGTTATGCTGAAAAAAGTAAAAAAGATAGTATAATCGAACCTATACTGTCAAGTCCGTGTATTTTTCAAAAAGTGTTCATTTGTTGCATAGTGTAATTGAGCAATTTGACTAAACGAATGATGCAGAAGTTCTTATTTTGGGGCTTCTTTCACGTCCAATTCTCAAAATTGAGTCCCAAAATCATGTGTTGTACTGTGTAAGTCTCTGGAAGCTATATCCCTTAATTCACTGGGAATAGACATATCCCGGCGATCTGCAAAGCCGATGAACTTGGTAAGAAAGGGACGACATTACAATTTCTCGAAGAATTTGCATATATTGGTGATCCAGTGTCCACATGCAAGCTTTGGCTTAGACAAGAGGCAGTCATGCAATGAGAGATGTACAGCAGAGTGGGTCGCAGAAAAGATGCACCAGTCACCCCATAGTTTTAAAGATTATCTACAGACTATTCCGGGACAACAAATATTTATTTTCTGCGCACCCTACACGTTTGATGTCCTGATTTAAAGATGGTTAATGAATTTAATTGCCGTACAAGAATTACTTATTTTAATAGTCTTTGTCTTTGGAGCCAAATCAAAGAAACAAATCTTAAAAGTTTTAATATATATTAAATGATTTTCAGTACACTTTTTTCAGTGTACGTCGTTTATGATCTCTTGACAAGGGATACACCTTTTCCATACGTTAGTTTGTAAACCTAGGTCAATACACCTCTTGTGACTTTAGTTACTAGATTTTCTACTTAAATGGTATTTTACAACAAATACGAGTATTATTTTTGTCACTGTTTGCTTATTTATAATTCGATCTTAAGTGTGAAACGTTCAGACTATACTTTTACAGATCTTGCTGGTATAATGTTGCTATTATTGATAACTTTGTGTGTCAAAAAGTTTGTTTCCATGATATCTTAAATGTTTTCTTGAGGATATGAGGTCTGTAACAACTTTGGTCTCTGATCAGCTTTTCTTTGGAAAACATAGTCTCTCAGGTAATTGTGGTCTCTAACAACTTTTCCACGGTAAAATGTGGTAATATTTTCAGGATAATGTGGTCTATACAACGTTTCCCTATATGCTTATATGTAAAGATTACCATATAATCGAGTGCTTGTTGTACTCCAACGTTAAGACCTATGTAAAAAAACTGAGTTTAACATATTTGTGTTTTAACAGCCACTCTAATATTCTAATACACTCAGACATGTTATGAAAATAAAGCATGTAAATGAATACTTGTTATTACTGTGATTGATGAACTCTTCTTGAATATATATTTTGCTGAACATAATGAGTTTTTTCTCTTTGTATGTGGATTTTATAATTGCTAAAGAAACCCCACCGATTCAAAATTACATATTATAAAAAAACGTCGAACAATTAGAACTCATGTTTTAACATACCCATCAATCACATACATATATGTGAAGATTGATTGAACGATTCTTAAATATTGGCAAAAGCTATGATGATAATGAGATTTAATGCCAAAAACACTCAAGTGAGTGAAAAGTCGATCTTATACCACAAATTCCCCCTACAATGAAAGAAGAAAATATCAAAAAGGAAATGTCAATTATGAAGGAAGCTTTTACATTTGTATAAAATAAATTATTATATAATTGTCGAACATCTATTCCTAGAAACATAGTTAAATTTGATATCAAATATAATATCAAGGAAATTGATACAAATACAATTTTGCTGTATAAATTACATAATAATTCTCAATCACAACAAGAGAATGTTTTGAAATGTAAAAATGATACAAGATGTCCCAATAGGGAGTTTATATCGATACCTCCATTCTAAACTATGCTAAGTGCAAAAGGGTAGTTTTTCAGGAGAGGCGATCAAATTTGTGTGGAATTCCTTTATGATGGAAATCGAATAACCTGTATTGTTTTGTGAATAACTTTTGATTGGGGTGACGCATATGTACCAAACTTTGCCTGAATATAATTTGGAATATTTAGAAATTAAAAATGCAATCTCCCTAATAACATGCCAAGTCGATCGGTAGTCTAGCACTGCGGAATTTAGTCGCTGTTGAGCGTTTCTCAGGAGAGGACCGCAGGTCGTGCTTGCAATAGTTTTATAAAAACAGAGATTCTATAGAAAACTTGAAGATTGTTAATCAGTCTCCTCATGAAGATTCGAATATTTCCACTTTGAAGCAAACACTTGCTTAACCTGCACATACTAAATTAAATTTTATAATTATCAGATGTAAAATGATTCAGCTGTACGTTTGTACCAAATGGGAAAGACGTATATCTGAATCTGAAATTATTTTCTTCTATGGCGCTTAGATGACAAATCGGACAGAAATTATATATATATAGTTATATGGAGGCTATATCTAGTGGTAGTTACTACAACAAGGGTATATCCCTTGTTGTAGTAACAGTTTCTGCAGTTTTCATACCGATCGGTGAAAAACATTTGATTTTTACGGCGTCTACATGCCAAATCGGAGGTACACGGAGGAAAAAAACGGCCTCTGTAACATATTGTCCCAAACATATTTTGCAGGCAACATATATATGTTTGGAGCAGCTCCCAAACATATTATGTTTGGGGTAGCGGTAATGTTACCAAACATTTATATGATTGTATGCAAACATATATATGATTGTATGTAATCATATATATGATTGTATGCAAACATTTATATGATTGTATGTAATCATATATATGATTGTATGTAATCATGTATATGATTATATGTAATCATATATATGATTGTATTTAATCATATATATGATTGTATGCAAACATTTATATGATTGTATGTAATCATATATATGATTGTATGTAATCATGTATATGATTGTATGTAATCATGTATATGATTGTATGTAATCATATATACGATTGTATGTAATCATATATATGATTGTATCTCTTCTACTCTTCTCGCTCCTTCATGAAACTATAACGGTTCACAGCAACAAGTAACCTAATGTAAATCGTCACTCACTACGTCAAATACAGAAATACAATAACAACAAACAGTAATACACACTTTGCTTCTGAAAAGTAGTTCATGAGCTGCAGAATAGTTTTTGAGTTTTCTGAAAATTACTAAATTGTGAGTTGTGTCTCTTTAAAAGAATTTGTGCAATGTGCTGAGCAAGGCAAAACTTCAATAGTACAGTGCACTCTTCACTACTGTACCCGGGGTCATTTCAGATGAAAACAATTTGTTAGTGCGGGATTGTGTTTGTTCAAAGAACATGAAAAGCACACATACATACGTACATACATATGTATGTTGGCAAAATAATTTATGTGGGGCAATAAAACGGCGTCAGTATTATAGAACGTTTTGTAAATAAAATGTTCTGAAGTAACATACATTCCTTTTTAAAAAAATTAATTTTGCACCAAAATAATTGTGTTTTTTAATGAATAACCTCAATACATCTTTGATATCATATTCTTTCTTTTATTTTGAATTTGTTGTACGTGTTAAAACTACAACTAATTTCTTGGAATTCGACATTCACCACACATATTCAATAAAAAACGCGACCTTAAACTCGACCGGGCGAGTAAGCATCATCAAATAATAATAATACCCTTTGGTGTCGGTGCCATTCCTCCTCATACACACGGTTACCATATACACATTACCCTTCTTTGCACAAAATTATGAGACATATAATTGGGCTCTCAGAGAGTAATACTCTCTAAAACTCTAAAAAATATGTTCTAATATATTATTTTGCCAAAAATATGTTAGGACACAATCATATCGTTTTTTAATATGCTAGAATTTTGCCCCGAACATATTATGATTGTGTGCAAACATAATATGTTTACCCACAAACATATATATGATTGTACCCGTCCCAAACATATATATGATTGCATCCAAACATATTTTTAACATATTTTTTGCTCCGTGTACATATATGTATATGAGGCACATATTTAAACCTGAACCGATTTTCACCAATTTCAATAGGGATCGCCCTTGAGCTAAAAAAGAGCACTGTGCTAAAATTTTATCACGATCGGATGTGACATCTACTGACGGACATGGTTAAATCGAAACAGGAAGTGATGTAAATTTGGGTGTTACAAACAAATGCACAGACTAATAATACCCTGGACTGCATTGTTGTTAGGAAAAACATTTTCCACAATTAACCTATTTTATTTGTTTGTGTCAAATTTTATGGTATTGTAACCTAAAATATAAATTTTTCAATAATATAATGTTACAGAAACTATTTTTTCCAGCGTGTGTAGTTGTTCTTAATCTGAAACCCTTACATTTAAAATTGAAACAATATATTTCATAATTTCAAATATTGCCAATATTTTATAACGAACTTACTTATGTTAAATATAGCTTCTATATCACATTGATACCTATCGGAATGAATATGTATGGCGTCTATATATAAATTCGAAAATATTTTTTTCAAAATTGGCATTGTTTGTCTCTGTACGAGTATCAAGAAAATTGTATAATAATCGGATTTTTAACGTAATCGCGATATAGATTTGAGCCAGTTTACACTAACAACAAAAGCTGTAGACTTTGAGGCTTAAACGACATTGGTCCATCCGTCCAATATCTTTACTTTGGTCACAATAATATGTATATCGATCATTCCATTCCATATTAGTTTAAACCGACAAAGAATTTTGTGTATTTGTTTGTAATATATAAGTACAAAGGAGCAAAGGATAAAATGGCGCGATAGACTTTGTATCACTTTAGGTTTAAGTTATAGTGCCAGAAACCTCCTGGCCAGAGCCTGATCTAATTTAATTTTTATTTTGCCCACCACACAGATACAATTTTATTATTAAAGTGGAAAAAACACATCCAAAACTATGGAATTATTTGTAGAAAATATATCTGTGTATTGTAGGAAAAATCTGTTAGTAGATGTATGTCGATAATTTTGTAGAACTTTTCGATCCCTATTATTCTTATTCTAAAGGGAAGGGAAGGAGAACTACAAATGTCAAAACCTGTCGGTTTAAACTTGTTAATATTCTTCAACGATGTTCCCGGCTGATTTCACTAGAGGTCGTCGAAGACATATTTTAAAGGTCAATTTAGTCCCTTTTTGAAAAACTATATGATGATTTAAAGTCCGACCTAGGATGGTTTGACCACTGCAAGATATGTCTACTTAAATAGGGCTAATATTTGGTGGACGTATCGTTCGCGTACTGGAACTGTTCTTTTAGTTCTGTATCAAAGTGAAAATATTTTGTCTGTATTTTATCAAAAAGGGGTAATTTGACTTGGAAAATATATATATATTATAACGGCGTCTTCTGCTAACCCTAGTAAAATGAGATCAATCAGGTTTTCAAAAAGTAGATAAAAATACCTCTAAAAATTACATATTTTTGGCTATTATTACATATACATATAGCTACTTTGTCACATATTCACTTTTAGTATGGCACAAATTCGGGACATTCACATATAAACACTGATACGAACATTTTCTTAATGAAAGCCAATTAGCTCAATTCAGTCCAATTCAGTCCAATTAGCCCATTTGGTAGATAGGGCACTGCTCCTGGCGTGTTAGACTATCAGACTATGTCTCGTCAGAACTGACACTAACCTAGACAGTCTTTTCCTATGTAGTGCGATAAGTTATAAGATATGTTTGATCTTCTTAGGTCGTATTTTGCCCAGATTTGTCCAGCTACCCTACAGGTATCGATTTCGGTTCATCTATCCTTGGATTGACTAAGCTTGCATGCGGACAGTGTCGCAATATATGCAAATTTGTGGAGAATTTGTAATTTCGTCCGTTTCCTAGAAAGTTAATCAGCTTTGTAGTATCCCTGGATATCCCTATGTCCAGGCACCGGTATGAGGTATACGTTAAATTGCTCCGCCATCTCGTTGAGAGATCTGCGACAGTAGAGGGTTGTTTGTAAATTTATGGATTTATCCACAGTGGTAGCCTGTCGGAGTAAATTACGATACCACTGTTGATGCCTTCGTTGATACTCAGCCACTTGGCAACTTCCTTATTGCCATTATTTCGGCTTGATATACACTGCAAGTATCTGGTAGTCTGTGATCTATATCAAGACTAAATTCTTTACAGTGTTATCCCAAGCCAACCTTCTCAACATGCTATATAGAAGTGGGGTTTGTTTCTTTTTAGTGGTATTCTGCCAACCCAGACAACTGGTTTAGTGACAAAATTCCTCTCGAATGTGTACCGCGTTTGCATATAGTCCACTCGTTCGGTTACCATTGCGCCACAGTGTTATATCTTCATATGGCTTTAGTTCTTGTACCACCACATTGATATACAATTGCATCTAAATGACGATCTTGTTATAACTTATCTAGCCACAATATCAATCAGCAGTAGATGTAGTAGGACTTAGAGAGATTCTGTCGCTCAAGTGCTTAGAGTTACCTTAGAACCTTAAATAATTGACTGGTGATTTATCGTTTATCACTTGCCGTCTTCCACACCACAATGCCGTAATTTAGGGTTAGGTTAGGTTGAATAGAGGAGACGTTTAAAATGTCTCATGTCCATTGACGTACACTTAAGCCAGTGGTTCGGCCTGTTGTGCGCTTCTTATTTATGATTTTCATACCCCACGGATTACAGAAAATCGGTACTAGACACGTATTTTCTCAGTATCTTCCAGTCATATCCTCTGAGATGAGTCAAGCCTGGCAATATGTCGGAACCAAAATATCGGGATCTTGCATGTGTGAAAGCTGGGCAGTGACACAGAAAATGTTCCATCGTTTCGATGTTTTCCCTGCATGCCCTGCACTCGTCGTTTTCTGCTAGTCCTATGCGGTGAAGATGTGCCTGTAAGCTTGAGTGTCCCGTTAAAACACTTATCATCTTACTAATCTCGATCTTGTTCAGTTTCAGAAAACTACTGGTTTTCTTCTCATTTGGGTCACCCCACAGTATCTTTGCAGTTGCTCTATTCCACACAGTTTTGTGAGCCATCACTGCCCGGTGCTTCAACTCATCCTTCGTGGCTTCGAAAGGTTTCCAATTTTCCAAGTTTTTTACTCGAAGTTCTCTGCCCTTTGAAGCCAACTTGTTTGCTCGTTCATTTCCAATCACTCCGTTGTGTCCCGGTACCCAGAAAATACGCAGTTGACCATGGACTGAGTAATTATTTATCGTTCTTTTACAGTCTAACACTGTTCTGGGTTTGACCTTTTCCGATGTTATTGCTTTGATCGCCATTTGGCTATCTGTGAATATGTTGGCATTTTTAGGCTTTGTGGTATTACTGAGCCAGTTAGCACACTCCGTGATGGCTCGAACTTCTGCTTGAAATACTGTGTTATGGTCTGGGAGGCGGAAGTAAAGTTCGACTTCTTGTTCATCTATAAAAAGTCCCAGACCCGTATAGCAGCTGGTTCCCACTGGCGCATGAGCTAGTGTTCCGTTTTCCCAGGATCGTCTGTCTGGCACGAACGAATCACAGGTAGCTGTAAGCAGCACTTCAGGAATGCGGTCGGAGATTTCCGTTGTTTGGATATGACCGACCGGTGATTGTAATATCTTCTGATGGTACGACTTGTGGTCCCGATTTATCCACAAGTCGTACCATCAGAAGATTGTGATTCGACATTCGTACGCATTCAAAGTGAAAAAAAAACATATGCCAAGACATTATTTCATTTTGACAAAAGGCGAAACTTATAGCTTTTGATTTATAATTTGTGCTAAGGTTGATATTGCCCAATTGTTCGTTTTCAAGATAATTACAAAACACCAAGCCATTTGCACGCGACAAAAACAGAAGTCGCTTTCAAAGCAAACCAATCAAACACTGATTTCAGGGAAACCTGAAGGAATATTTTAATGCGACTAATTTTAAACATTTAATTTCATCGTTCTTCTTGTGTTTATTTTTTTACTTTTTATGCATCTAGACATCCTAAGGTTGATTATAAATGATTTTTAATATATTCAGTATATTTATTTTCACAACAAAAAATATTTTTCTTATACCCCTTAAATATAAATCTAGATTTAAAAGAGAGGTCATTAATCAGAAAATAACATGCAATACAAATGTTTAAAACATAAATTTAGAAATATTCTAAAACTAACAAAAAGTGAAATAAAATAAGGTCGATAACCTTTTAAATTCATAAATTTTGCAGTTATTCGAATTTGCACTCAAATATTTTAAAATGTGTTAAATGTAGTTTTTGGAAAAATTAGTTAATTTTGATAGATCCCCTATAAATTATGTGGATTAATTGAAAGGCTGAGAAAAATAAATCTTCAACAACCTGTAAGGTAGGTTATCTGCAAGATAAAGATAACAACTGGACCAAAAATAGCGAGCAGTCACCAAACATACTGCTCGATATTCATTTCCCGGGGAATTCCCGTATAGAAGTCGAGGAAGAGCACGATCAGCAAGAAAGCGAGTGGACTAAGCAAAGCGATTGATAGATAATAGCCGTAGATGGAATTTCTGCAATAGAAATGCAGAAAATTATTATACACAAATTCCTCCAATAGATGGAGGGATACAAGTATGTATACGTGGTATTCATATCCAATGCGGAAAATATATTACTCGCTAGACTTCAGTCTATCCTCAATCCTTATGAAGGGTCTGGAAAGACTCAAGTAATTTATGAAAGTGCTAAATTTCTATGTACAATCCTTCGAAACCACTGTATAGATATTTTATTAGTATCTGAGACACATTTTTCAACAAAAAAATTTGTAGGTGGTTATTCCACATACGATACTAAACACCCTAGCGGGAGAGCCTTATTGCCCAAAACAAAATATCAGACATTATCATATGCCCGAAGCATATACAAGCAACTTCCATCGCTGTCCCAGGTTCAAATCTGGTGATATCGTCGACATAGAATATAGGCGATGTGCCACTCTTGGCACAAAGTTTTTGGTGGCAGGTGACTACAATGCCATGCAAACATTTTAGGGTTCTCGCATCACTACTCCAAAAGGTAGACAACTATTAAAAGCAATAACATCTGCTAAACTATATGTAGCTTCGAGCTGTCACCCACATATTTGCCCTCAGATCTGAATATAACGCCAGATTTTATTGATTTCGCTATAATAAAAAATCCAAAACGTGAACAAATATCTCTATGTGCATCACTTGAACTATCATCGGATCATTCACCTACCATTTTGACACTGTTTTACAACAATCATGAAAATTGGTGTGACAATTTGCCCAATAAGTATACTAACTGGTTGAAATATAAAAAATACGTTAGGTCACACATATGCGACGGTGTATCGAACAACGGATGGAATTGAAGCCGCGGTAAACATATTCACCGACGCACACTGGGCTAAAATGGAAAAAAAAATTACATAATTCTGCCATTTCAAAACCACTTATCGTATGGCGATGAAATTTTAGGTGTGTATACAAGAGGTGTTAGTGAGTTTAAGTTCCGAACTTGGCCCCCTATCTCATACAGGGGCGGAGCTACAGGGCCCTAAAGTTGACCACCTCGGGTATACACAATTTTCATCGGCTTCTAACTTTTGAATGGAGTGTCCGGTTTTAGTGGCGTTTTTTCTGTGGATACTCCTAGACCAGACCTACAATAAACATTTTATAGGTTGAAGATATCTTGAATATTTTCCAAGATATGTGGATTTTAAATTTAAATATTTCATTTTTTCGCCGACTTTGCCTTGGAGTTTAGGCAATATTTCAGTCAAAAGTTTACCGATTTTGTTCGCGTGTTTTTTATGGATTGAAATTTACAATATCATGAAAAATAATCGATAAGATATGTGAAGAAGTAAGAAAGTTATGGCCCTATAAAGTAAAATTTTTGAAAAAATGCCATTTTTGGAGATTTTTTGGCGAAAAAAGTCCAATTCGTATTTAGGTCTTGTAGAAAAAGTTTGTTACACAAAGTATATCAAATTTATACTCATATTAAAGGAGATGTTTCACAGAATCTGCTAGAGGAAATCCGAATTCAACATTTTAATTGGTGTGGTTGCCACCCTTCTCCGACTTGGACCTGTTTTTACATAAATTTCAAAAGTTTGATCGATTTTCTCCAATCGCAAAGCTAAATTGTTAAATCTTTCTTTTTATTTATTTGTATTAGGGTATAACAAAATCGACTGCAAAGGGAATCCCGAGCGCGGCTTTTCATATCGAAGATATAGGACTAAAAGTAAAAAATAACATTTTTGGGGATTTTTGATTTATTTTTTGGGAATTGAGGGATTTTTCATTAGAAATTTCCACATGTTGCGTTTCATCGAAATATATACATTTTTAAGAATTTTATGCCGTATTTGCGTTTCTATCTTCATGCAAAATATTTTTTTTTAATTATACCCTACACCACACTGTGGTACAGGGTATTATAACTTTGTGCATTTGTTTGTAACACCAAGGAGCCGAAATAGACCCATCGTTTATTATACCGATCGACTCAGAATCATTTTCTGAGTTGATTTAGCTATGTCCGTCTGTCTGTCCATGTATTCTTGTAATGTATGTATCTTGTAATCAAAGTACAGGTCGCAATTATGGTCCGATCTCGACGAAACTTTTCACATATTTTTTTGGCCCAAGGACGATCCCTATTGAATTTGGTTAAAATCGGTTCAGATTTAGATATAGCCCTCATATATCGTCACTTGGATGACCAACTGCAGTAACTGACATTTTCAAAATTGTTCAGGAGAGCAGTTTTTATGTTTTTGAGACAATGTTCCTTCTTCCCCACGACGTTATATTTATTATATTTCCAGTTTTGCTTTTCTCATTGTGTGCTTAACTCCATATTTATCAATATTATTAACAAAAAAATAAAAAAAAAAAATATAATCCATGTTTTTCATAAACAATGCGGATACGTCACTTTGTGGAAAAAAAAATTATACTTAATGTCAGTTACGACTGATGACCGCCCAGGCCAAACGGCTAAAGCTGGAGTCATGAAATTTGGTAGGATGGTAGACCTTGCTATATCGTCGTGCAATATGGAATGGTTTTTCGAAATTTTGGGGGCACAATGGGTCAAAAAGGAAAAAAAAGTATCACAGCCAAATCCAAACGGCTGGAGCTAGAATTGCAACATTTCGTGTTAAATATGGTACAGTTGGGGAAATATTTTAAATTTGTGCAGTGGGACAAAAATCTGTTAAATATGGCACAGTGGGACAAAAATGTGTTTAATATTTTTGGGCAACATGGGTTAAATATGGTTAAGATTAAGGTTACGTATGGTACAGTGATGGAAAAATTAAATATTATGCAGTTGGAAAAAACTGTGTTTAATATGGTACCGTGGGGCAAAAAGTGTTAAATATTGTACAGTGGGGGAAAAAAAATAAATTAGTGCAGTGGGTTAAATATGGTATCGTAGTGCAAAAATGGTACGGTATGGCAAAAAGGATTAAATATGGTAGAGTAGGGCTAAGGGTGCGAATTTAGCTTTTGGAATATACAGTATATTTTTCTCTTAATACATACTTATATTGGCACTGTGATGCAAAAACGATTAAATGGTGTACAGTTGTGGCATTTAGAGGCACATTACGGAAAAGGGATAAATACTGTAATCTTCAGATTATTCTAGCGGGTGACATAGGCTATATTAGTTATTGATTGGGGAGGCGTGGCCCCGCCCAAATAAGCCAATTTGGAGTTTGGAGTGATTCCTACTGTTCCTACTGACTTCGCAGTGAACTCTTGAAGTGAACGGACGTGTGGTTCGCATCAGCGGAAAAATTGAATACGGTTGTGAATTTACATAGTTCAAATTGAGAGTAAAAATATATTGAATACGCCTTAAGGTGCATGTGCAAGTGCCCTTTCGGAAATTCCGATTTATAATTTGACTGAAAGTGAGTGATACAGTGTTATCTGGTTAATCTAATTGTGTGGAATTAATTAATTATACACCAATTAATTGAAATTAATTGGTGTTAATTGATTAAAGGCATTGGCATCGAAATTGGACTTTGATTTGGATACGGAATTTGTTATTGATTAACGAAAATTGAATTGATTGATTGTTGTGGACCGGTAAGAACTTGGATATTGCATTTTGATTACGTCGGAATATTGGGCCGATTAATTAATTATTAATTAATTGGCAAATTGATTGTCTGATAAATCAGTAAAATCATTTATATCCATCGATTCAGGTGGTATAAAGTTATACGAAGATAGGATATAAAGTTTATTAGGTTGAGATTGACGATAAATTGCTAGCTTAAGGCTCGTTAGAGTCGTTGTAAGTTTTGTTGCTGCAATATAGCGGTTCGCTGTTTTGTTGAAAAGTGAAACTTTGTTTTGGTTTCTTATAGTGTGCCTTCCAATACACTTTGTTGCTACAAAGTAGCGGGCCTTTTTCTTTTGCGGAAATTTGTGCTAAGTGTGTGAGATAGGTGGTTAGATGAGCACACGTAGGAAGAGAGGTGAGGCGTTAGTGGACGAGGGTATGGAGGGCGAGGAGAATAACGACGTAGATAGTGGGAATGCTCCCAAGAGAGTAGATGATACAGAGAGTCCGGCGAAGGCGCAGAGCGCATCGGGTAGTAGACAAAATGTTGGCTCCCTACCTAAGGTGCCTCTCTTCTCTGAAGGGAGCGAGAGCGGAGGAAGTAAGTCTGCCGCGAGCGGACGGAGAAATAGAGGCAAGCAGGCTAAGGCTCCGGCCAAGGCGCCAGCAAATGAGAGGCCGATAGAGGTAATAACCTCGGATAGTGAGGTGAATGAGGTTAGAACTCAGAGACCATCGCGTGTGTCGAGACGCTCGGGAGCGACCAACCCAAGAGCGGAGAGTTTGATTGGAAAAATGAAAATGGTTACTGGAAGAGTCATGTCCACTCTCATCGACATTTTTAATGTCGAGGGAGCTCTGGTGAGAGAAATGGTAGGTTTCGCTGGAGAGTACGAGACGATGTTGATGACATTAATAGCAGAGAATGAGAGACTAAAGGGGCGACTGGAGGCTAGTCCTCCCTTAGGTGGTGTCTCTTCGGTGATGCCCCCAGTGTGTGTGGCTCCCGTGAGCGCTGCTTCTGCCCCAGTTAGAGGGGCACGCAACACCTCCCGGTGTTGCGTGCCCCGGTTGAGACATGGGCAGCGAAGGTTAAAAGTAAAGATACTGCGATGTCATCGAAACAGGTGATTGAGAAGGTTGTGAAAGAGGTGGGTCCTCACTTAGACGCAAGAGTGTTTCAAGTGGGACAACTTAAGAGTGGTGGAGCGCTGATGAGAATGCCGTCTCGTGAGGAGAGAGAGAAGGTGGTCTCTAACGAGAAGTTCAAGGAGGTTGGTCTAGAGGTTTCTGCGGAAGACAAATTGGGACCGAGAGTAGTAGTGGAAGGGGTGGAGGCTCGCTTCTCTCCTGATGAATTGATGGGTGAGATGTACGAGAAGAATTACAAATTAATTTACTCAAATGAGGAATTTGTGAAGAGAGTTAAGATTGTTAGCCGCCCCTGGGAGAAGGGTGAGGGGAAGCTAAATGTCATTTTGGAGGGTAGCTCTGAAGCGATGGAGGTTCTCCTTAAGCAAAGGAGATGCTACATCAGTTGGTTTGGCTTCCCGGTGAGAGAATTTGAGCCAATACTATCTTGTAGGAGGTGTCTGGGTGTTGGGCACAGAGCTGGTGAGTGTCGCTACTCTCAGAATGTTTGTCGCCAGTGTGGTCAACCTGGCCACCTGGTTCGTGATTGTGGAAATCCTGTTAATTGTAGGGACTGCGCCTTTAAGGGCAGGCCGGCTGGTCATAGGATGTTGTCCTATGCGTGTCCTCTATATACGGCAATGGTGGCTCGTGTGAATGCTCGTCATTAAAATGTCCGTCCGAATACTACAACTGAATTGTCAGGGAAGCAGGTCATCAATGTATGACCTGGGCCAGTGTATGTGTGAAACTGTTTGTGATGTTGGTCTCCTGCAGGAACCCTATATTTCCATCGAGGGAGTTAGTGGTCTCCCTATGGAGTTTCGTCAGTTTGTGGATTTGCGTCGAAATTCGGCAATTGTTGTTAGAAGTGTGAATGTTGACTGTTTATGTGTAGATCAATCTGAACTGGGTGTCTGTGTCAGGTTGGAAGGAGCGTTTGGTGTATTGTTTGTTGCGAGCGTGTATTGTAAGTTTGACGAGCATTTAGAACCGTATATAGAGTACTTAGCCACTGTGGTTGATCTGGCTGGAGGAGAGCCTTTGCTCGTTGGCATGGACGCCAATGCTGTCTCACCGATGTGGCATAGCAAGATGAACAGGCATGTGCCTGGATATCTTAGCTTCCACAGAGGTGAGCAGCTAAGTGAATGGCTCATTAATATGGGCATTCACGTGGTGAACCTGCCATCGGTGAATTATACCTTCCATGGCCCTAATGGATGCAGCGACATAGATGTCTCCATTGTAAATGGTCCTGCAACCAGGAACTTCTCATTCAGTTGGGAGATTAGGCCAGACCTTGGCATTAGCGATCATAACATGATTTTTATTGAGGTTACGAGGCGAAGTAGAATAGCTGCCCGACCTGATCAGTACAGGAGATGGTCCATAAATGGAGTTAACTGGGCAGAATATGAAGATGAAATCCGGGACAGGTTCTCATCAGTTTCCCTTGAATATTATGAAAGCCTTGGAGTCGACTCTAAGGTTGAGCTTTTGAATGGTCTGGTATCCGAGGTTAACGACAGGGTGCTTACTGTCCTGCGGTCTACTCCTCGAAGAGGGGTTAGATGGTGGAACAGTGAGCTCCAGGCGAGAAAGATGGCTCTGAGACGGGTTAGGAGGAGGTTGCAAAAGGCCAGGAGAAGGAGTTTACCCACTAGGTCAGATTTAGAGAGGACCTATAGCCTGTTGCTAAGAGAATATAAGCGAATGTTGAAGGAAGCTAAGGAAAGGCATTGGCGTGCTTTCCTTGAGCACTATAGCGACGACCCCTGGAGTAGGGTCTACAAGATTTGTAGGAAAGGGGATCAGTCCCTGGATCTGTCCGGGCTGGTAGTCGAGGGTGAACTTCTGACGGCATGGTCAGACTGCGCTACTGCGCTTATGAATACGCTTTTCCCCAGAGGGGAGGATTATGAGGGAGTTGGTGATGTGCCTAATGCCCCTGCTCTGGAGCGGGGTGAGCTGGACGTGGCAATGGCCAGAGTAAGGAGTAGGAGGTCTCCAGGCATTGATGGGCTGACTGGGGAGATGTGGAGACACATCTACCAGGCTGTCCCCCAGTACCTGGAGAGCCTTATGTCCCAGTGTGTGAGACTGGCTTATTTCCCGATGGCATGGAAGGTTGCAAGAGTGGTTGTCATTTTAAAGTCGCCGGATAGGGTCAGGAGCAATCCTACGTCCTATAGAGGTATCAGCCTCCTCCCAGTCCTGGGCAAGGTCCTGGAAAGGGTGCTGGTACAGAGGTTACAGGAGAAGGTTTGTGGCAGAACCTGCCGATTGCAGTTCGGGTTTAAGGAAGGGATGTCCACGGAGGATGCCTGGCTCCATGTGAGGAACAAGGTTGAAGGTTCTGTCTCTAAATATGTCTTGGGGATCTTTATAGACTTCAGAGGGGCTTTTGACCATATAAGATGGTCGGCTATTATGGACAGGCTCCGGGAGCTTGGTTGTGACGAACTTGGAATTTGGAGCAGTTACTTTTGTAATCGAAGAGCAATGTTAGTTGGGAGGGCTAACTCGAGGTCAGTTACCATTGAAAGAGGATGCCCGCAGGGCTCGATAGCTGGTCCAATAATCTGGAACTTGGTGATGGATCCATTGCTTTTTGAGCTAGACACCCGCTGCAACTTGTGTGCGTTTGCAGATGATTTGGTAGTGTTAGTTGAAGGTAACTCTAGAAGTTATTTGGAAGAGGAGGGAGCGGCCTTGATGGCCATTATAAGTTCTTGGGGAAACCGTGTTGGAGTAGATGTGAACCTGGACAAGACCGTGTCCATGCTATTGAAAGGCTCGCTCTCGAGGAACAGGCACCCCATCGTCAGACTAAATGGTGTTCCCATATCATATGCGGACAAGGTTAAGTACCTTGGAGTAGTGGTGGCGGAGAAATTAAATTTTCTCCCACATATTGATTATGTCAGGGATAAGCTGGTCGCGGTCGTTGGCCAGGTACATAGGGTGCTTAGGCATGAGTGGGGCCTCCAAAGGAGTGCCATTAGGCAGCTATATGATGGCCTGTTTCTAGCATGCGCGACGTATGGTGCGTCGGTCTGGTGCGATTTGGCAAGGAGAGTAGTTGGCTCCAGAAAAATCCAATCCTGTCAGAGGATTATGCTTTTGGCATGCTTGAGGGTCTGCAGAACGGTGTCCACCGAGGCCCTTCAGGTCCTGATGGGTGCTTCACCCCTGGATCTGGAGGTGATCAGGAGGGGTACCCTTTTTAGAGTAAGTAGAGGAGTGATCCTGCCCCGGGATGATTGGGTAGTCCCAGGTATGGAAAGGATGCCCAGAGATAGTATTTTAGCGCACCTTGATGAGTGTGTTGCCCTAAGGTGGCAAGAGAGGTGGGACGCTTCCACAAATGGTCGTGTCACTCATAGGTTCATTCCTGAGGTCAGTTTTGCCAGGTCAAATAGGTACTTTAAATTTGGCATGGATTTAGGATTCCTGTTAACAGGTCATGGATCGATGAACGGGTTTCTGTTCAGGAGGGCATTAAGCTCCTCCCCGGAGTGTTTATGCGGCTATCATGACGAGGACGTTGAGCACATATTGTGTCACTGTCCGCTGTACGCTGACTTTAGGGATCTTCCGAGTATGGGTATCCATTTCGAGGACTGGGAGTGGCAGTTCCAGGAATTGGTTAGGTCACCTAGCACGCTTTTGTGTGCGGAGGAATTTGCGCGCCAGTTGTTCGCAACACGGCGCAGGTTGAGGCTGGCAGCTGGTCCATAGGTGGGACATAAAATTCGTGGACTTTGCCTGAGACTCGAAAGGGGTGAATTGGGGTACCAGTCCCATGGTTGCGTAGAACTGAAACTGGTAGTAGCTTCGGCTACGTAACCTGACCAGAGGTTTCTGGTACCACGGGCTCTTAGATCTGGAGTCAGTCCCATGGCTCCCCAAGTGCTATAAGACCTTGGTCTTGTTGGGGGCTCGGCCGGGCTTATGCCTTATCAGGGTGCCGCTCACCGAAACTGAGCGGAAGAGGTTGAGATGAACCTCGTCTCTTCACGGTGAGGGGTGTACATCTACGCAGTGTGCACCTAGACCGTTCCATCAGCGTGTCTACGCTAATCATCTCTTGGCCGCAGCTTTACACACATAAAGGGTTACCAGTCCCGGCATCGTATGGGATGTAACTGGTAGTAGTTTTATCTACGAAGTCTGACCAGAGGCTTTTTCTGGTACCACGGGAGTCAGGAGCCCCTGGAACTAGTTTCCAGCCTGGCTGTTGGTGTGGCCCCTGTTGGGAGCATCGTGGTGGCTGTGGTTTAAACCCAAATCGCGGGGAGAGTCCTTGGACTCGGTGTGGAGTTGCATTTACTCAACCGGGTGCTATGACCCATAGATTAGCAGAGGTATTAAGATAGGCCTCGACCCCCCACCAAGAGGGAAGTCCACACCCATATGTGTGTCTTCAAATTGGTACCGGCGTACTAGTGATGTACCTGTGGAGGATTACCACCCTCTAAGGGCCTGTCACTAGTGCAAAGGGGCGCTGGCCGTCGCATTGTAGCGTGCTAACTGTGAGTGTTTGCTCACCGTGTGTGAAGCCGAGAGGTATATACTCACGATAAGCAAATTTCTCTGTTCCTACCTACTGCCTCTCCAATGTGGTATAGCAAGATGTCCAGGCATGCACCTGGCTATCTTAGCTTCCACAGAGGAGAGCAGTTAGGTGAATGGCTCCTAAATTGGAACCTTCACGTGGTTAACATACCAACAACGGAGTACTCCTTCCAAGGACCGAACGGTTCCAGCGATATCGACGTTACCCTGGTCAATGATGAGGCGGCTAGGAGGTTTAGTTTCGAGTGGAGCATAAGGCCTGAACTTTGCATCAGTGACCATAATGCTATAGTTATTGTAATTAATCCATGTGTTAGGAACAACTCTCAACCTGCAAACCAGAGGAGCTGGTCAACCTGTCAAGTTGACTGGACATATTATGAGGAGGAAGTCAGGGAAGCTTTTAGGCCGTTTCCACTGGAGCATTTTGCCCAGCTCCAGGTAGATGATAGAATTTACCTGCTGAATAGGCTGGTAACTGAGGTCAACGACAGGGTCCTGCGCATACGCCACCATAGAACGCTTCAGAAGTTGAGGTGGTGGACTGAGGAGCTTCAGATGAAGCGTGTTGCTCTCCGCCGGTTAAGGAGGCGTCTGCAGCGATCACGCAGCAGGCAATCCGAGGTTAGGACTACGCTTGAGCTGGCATACAGACAATCCCTAAGGGAGTATAAAAATCTGCTTAAAGAGGCCAAGGAGCGCCAGTGGAGAGACTTTGTCTCGAGTAATTGTAGTGACCCTTGGGGTCCTGTCTACAAGATATGTAGGAGGGGAAGGCGGAGGGTTGACCTTGCGGCATTGAGAGTGGGTGCGGAAACGCTCACGTCTTGGACGGATTGCGTGTCTGCCTTGATGGACTCATTCTTCCCGAGGTCAGGTGAAGAGCTGGTGTTATCTCCTGAGTATGCTCCCAATGCTCCTCCCCTGGAGCGTGGTGAGCTAGTTGCGTCAATGGCAAAGCTGCGAGCAAAGAAGTCCCCTGGTATGGATGGTTTGACCGGGGAAATGTGGAAGCATGTTTTCCAGGTCATACCAGACATACTAGAGGACTTGTTTGCTCAATGCTTTCGCTTAGGATATTTTCCCTCTGAATGGAAGCTTGCGAAGGTCGTGATATTGCTAATGTCCCCGGACAAAGTAAGATCCGACCCTAGGTCATATCGAGGAATAAGTCTCCTCCCGGTACTAGGTAAGGTGCTGGAGAGAATGATGGTATTTAGGCTCCAGGATAAGCTTCTGGGCCGGTCTTGTCGCTACCAGTTTGGTTTCAGGGAAGGTAAATCGACGGAGGACGCGTGGCTACACGTTAGGAAGAAGGTGGAGGATTCTCCGCATAAATACGTGCTAGGGATCTTTGTTGACTTTAGGGGCGCCTTTGATCACCTGGAATGGGCTTCTATTCTGGAAAGGTTACGTGAGTTGAGGTGTGAGGAGTTAGCCCTTTGGAGGAGCTATTTTTGTGACCGTTTTGCTACCACTATAGGGGTAGGTGAGTCTGTTACCCTGCAAGTAGAGAGAGGTTGCACACAGGGATCGATAGATGGTCCTATTTTATGGAACGTGATGATGGACTCGCTGCTCTTCCAGTTGGATCAGACTTGCAACTTCTGCGCTTTTGCAGATGATCTATTACTATTGATTGAGGCAGACTCCAGGTTACAGCTGGAGCGGGAAGGTGCAAGTCTGATGCGACTGGTCAAGGATTGGGGAGACAGCGTAGGAGTCCAGGTAAATCTCCAGAAGACGTGCATTATGTTGCTGAAAGGACGCTTGTCCGCTAATAGGCACCCCACGGTTAAGCTTGGGGAGGTTTCCCTCTCATATGAAGACAAGGTGAAGTACCTTGGTATAGTTGTTGGAGAGCGGATGAATTTCTTGCCGCATATTGTATACCTGCGGGAAAAGCTGGCCACCCTTGTTAGTCAGGTTCGGAGGGTTATCAGGTGTGAGTGGGGCCTGAGTAGGAAGGCGGTTGGCCGCTTATATAAGGGTCTCTTTTTGGCATGCGCGACCTACGGGTCTTCTGTGTGGTGTGATGTCCTAAGAGGAGTAGTTGGCAGGAAAAAATTTTTATCGTGTCAAAGGTTGGTCCTGTTGGCGTGTGTTAGAGTGTGTCGAACAGTCTCCACGGACGCCCTACAAGTTCTGATGGGTGCAACCCCGTTGGACCTTGAGGTCATCAGGAGAGGTGTTTGGTTTAGAGCTAGACGGGGGCATATCCCGCTACGGGATGAATGGCTACCACCTGATGTTGATAGGGCTGATGCTGAGCTGGCGGCGCACCTGTCGCTTTATTCCCTCAACACCTGGCAGAGTCGATGGGATTCTTCCCCTAGTGGAAGGGTCACCTATCGATTCCTGCCGGACGTTTCATTTGTGTCTTCTTGTGAGCACTTTTCCTTTAGCATGGAACTTGGATTCCTGCTAACAGGGCATGGCTCCTTGAATGAGTTTCTGCATAGGCGCGAGTTGAGTCCTTTTCCACACTGTCCTTGTGGTGCTCCTAGTGAGGACGTAGAGCACGTACTCTGTGATTGTAGTTTGTACACAGAATTCAGGAACCTCCCCAGTATGGGTATTTTATTTGATGGCCATGAGTGGCAATTCCAGGGCATGGTGGTGTCCCCGGAGACGTTGGCGTGCGCTGAAGCGTATGCCCATCGGGTGTTTGCGTATCGACGAGCGCTCATGAGCGCCAGGTAATATGTGATGTTTTATGTGTTGTATGTTGTGGTTGTTTTGGGGTCACCAGTCCCGGTGCTGCGTAGAGCCAAAACTGGAAGTAGCTCCGGCTACGGGACCTTACCAGAGGTTTCTGGTACCACGGGCGCGTGAGGTTGAGCCTTTGGCTCCCGAAGTGCTATAAGACCTAGGTCTTGTTGGGGGCTCGGCCGGGCTTCTGCCTATAAATTGGCTGCCGTTCGCCGATTCTGGACGGAAGAGGTGGGGATGGACCTCGACTCCTCACAGTGAGGGTCACACACCTACGCAGTGTGTGGCTAGACTGTTCCGCCTGCGCGTTTGCGCAACCATCTCACGGCCGCAGCTTTATAACCAGAGGGTGACCAGTCCCTGCATTGTATGGGATGCGACTGGTAGTAGTTTCATCTACGAAGTCTAACCAGAGGCTATTTTCTGGTACCACGGGAGTCAGGAGCCCCCGGAACTTGTTCCAGCCTGGCTGTTGGTGTGGCCCCTGTTGGGAGCTTCGTGGTGGCTGTGGTTTAAACCCAAATCGCGGGAAGAGTTGCTTGAACTCGGTGTGGAGTTGCACTTATACAACCGGGTGCTATGACCCATAGAATAGCAGAGGTGTTAGATAGGCCTCGACCTCTTACCAAGAGGGATGTTCACACCCATATGTGTGTCATCGAATTTGGTAC
This sequence comes from Eudasyphora cyanicolor, assembly GCA_963930755.1. Lineage (NCBI taxonomy): Eukaryota > Metazoa > Arthropoda > Insecta > Diptera > Muscidae > Eudasyphora > Eudasyphora cyanicolor. Next base: position 57,796,704 of record OZ005735.1, read on the forward strand.
CTGCGTCTTAATGATGTCCCTGTGGAGGTCTACCACCCTCTAAGGGTCTGTCACTAAGACAAAGGGGCGCTGGCCACCGCATTATAGCGTGCTACTGCGAGTTTTTGCTCGCCGTGAGTGAAACCGAGAGGTACAGACTCACGTAAAGCAAATTTCTCTGTTCCTACCTACTCGCAATTGAGCACTTGAAGTGAACGGACGTGATTTTTGCTTTGCGGAAAAATTTTGTATTCGGGTGAAAATTGTGAAAGACCTTCAGAGTGTATATTTTGAATCGTGCCCTTAAGTAACACGCATAGTGCCTTAAGGTGATTCGTGATTAATTAATTTGCGGAAAAAAAGTGATTTTGATAGTGGTTTCATCGTTAATCTGTTCGTGAACAGGTAATCAATTATTTATTCATTAGTTAATCGAATTTATTTCGATTAATTGATAGATAAATTAATTGGTTTTTGGATCTGGTGAGAAGTTATATTTGATTTAATTTGATTTGATTTGTGATATTTGGATATTGGTTTTTCGATTGATTGCCTAATAAGGAGTTCGTGCGTTTATTGCTCAATTAATTAAAATTGTTTAATTGATTGAGCGATAAATTAACAAATTTTTGATTAGTCGATCGATTAATAAACTGGTACCTGTTGATTTTGGCTTTGATTGGGTTTTTGATTTGGAATTTATTTGGTTTGGTTGTTTTTCGGTATTACAAGGCTTCTCTGCTGACTCGTCAGAGTCGTAAGTCAAGAGTTGCCTTGTATAGGAGTTGTTGCTACTTTTTAGCGGTAGTGTTTTCTGGTGACAAACAAGTGACTTTGGTTTGGTTCTTATAGTGTAGTTTGCAACGCTTTTTGTTGCTACAAACTAGCGGTTGGTTTTTGTTTACTCGACTTGTTACGGTGCTTTCTCTCTGAGTGTCGATGACCAGAAGGAGGAAAGATCCCTCTGGTGAGACGACGGGTGCAGAGGAGGAGGACGACCTGGACATGGAGAGTGAGGAGGAGAACGCGGCAAAGAGAGTTGACGCGATGACCAGCCCAGAAAAGAGAGTTAAGAGTGGGACATCGGGTTTGAGAAGTGCTGGTGGACTAGTTGATGGCCCTAGTAGTAGTAAGGCTAGAGCAGGTCCTCCGTTGCCGCTAGTGCCCTTGTTCTCTGATGAGAGTGTTGGTGGCAGTGGTAAGGGTAGCAGTAAGGCGGCGAGTAAGAGCGCCAAGACTGCTGACGTGAGAGGCAAGGCGAATAAGCCTTTAAGAGCTCCAGCTAAGGGAGCCGCCTCTAAGGTTGCTGAGAGTGCAACTTCGGATAGTGAAGTTGCAGAGAGGGCTGCTAGGCAGTCGCGTACGCCTAGGCGCGTCACGGCTGCTGGTGGTACAGCTGAGAGCCTTATAGCGAAGACGAAAGTCACGGGGAGAATGTTGACCACTCTCATTGATGTGTATGCAGTGGAGGGCTCTTTAGTGAGAGAGATGATGGGACTCTCAGGAGAGTATGAGTCGCTGGTTATGGGACTGGTCTCCGAGAATGAGAGGTTGCGTGGTAGGCTAGATGTCTACTCGAGCAGAGGAATGCCTCAAATGGTGATGCCCCCAGTGAGAGCGGCTCCCGTGAGTGCTGTTCCAGCGAGAGTGGAGATGCTTCCAGCGACGCCAGCGCTGGCTAAGCCTGACCCAGTAGTAGAGACTTGGGCGTGCAAGGTTAAGAGCACGATAGCAACGGAGACTGCGAAACAAGTGGCAGAGAAGGTGATGAGAGAGGTAGGGCCTCATTTAGATGCGAGAGTGTTCGATGTGAGACCATTGCGAAGAGGAGATGTGGTTATCCGCGCTCCGTCTCATGCTGAGCGGGACAAGATCGTGAGGAACGATAAGTTCAGAGAGGCTGGCCTAGTCGTGAGTGCCGATGACAAACTCGGACCTAGAGTTGTCGTCCAGGGTGTTCACACACAACTCTCCCCTGATGAGTTCATGGAGGAGTTGTATGTGAAGAACCTTAAGGAGAGGCTCTCCAGAGAAGAGTTTGATAAGGCAATTAAGATTGTGAGTAAGCCATGGACTGTTTCACCAAATGGTCAGGTTACAGTTGTGTTGGAAGGCAGTGAGGCAGTGATGGAGCATATATTGCACCAGGGTAGATGTTATGTGAAGTGGTTTAGCTTCCGTGTCCGTCCGTTTGAATTGGTACAGTCGTGTAGGAGATGTTTGGGCTTTGACCACTTGGTCAAAGATTGCTGAATGGCCCAAGATGTATGTTACCAGTGTGGGCAACCTGGTCACATAGCTAGGGAATGTGTTTACCCAATTAATTGTAGAAATTGTGCGTTCAAGGGAAAGCCTTCTGGACATCGTATGCTGTCCCAAGCTTGCCCAGTGTATGTGTCGTTGGTCGCCCGTGCAAATGCTAGGCACTAATGTCTGTCCGTTTTATCCAATTGAATTGTCAGAGGAGCAGGTCGTCTATGTACGATCTGGGCCAGTGTGTATGTGAGTTAGATTGTTGTGTTGCACTCATACAGGAGCCGTATGTGGCCCAGAATGAGGTGAGGGGTCTCCCCCTGGAGTTTCGTGTTTACTGTGATTTGCGTTTAAATGCTGCCATAGTTGTTAGGAACAACAATGTTGATGTGGTTGTTGTCGATCAATCTGACCATGGTGTATGTGTGAGGCTCGAGGGTAGTTTTGGTGTGCCGTTTGTTGTGAGCGTTTATTGTAAATTTGAGGAGCTTCTTGATCCATATTTGGCCTATCTAGAGAGAATTGTTGAGCTTGTTGAGGGTGAGCCGCTCTTGGTAGGTATGGATGCCAATGCTGCCTCCCCGATGTGGCACAGCAAGATGTCCAGGCATGCGTCTGGTTATCTTAGCTCCCACAGAGGTGAACAGCTTAGTGAATGGCTCTTTAATAGGAGCCTTCACGTGGCAAATGTACCGACCATTGAGTACACCTTCCAAGGTCCAAATGGAGCTAGCGACATTGACGTCACCTTGGTGAACGATGTAGCGCTAAGAAGATATGGTTTCGAGTGGAGCGTTAGGCCTGAACTTGGAATTAGCGACCACAATCTCATTGTCATTGACGCTGAGACTGTTGAGGGACGAAGAGCGCAACCAACGCTGCATAAGCGATGGTCCACGAGGAATGTTGATTGGGCCTCCTATGAGGAGGAGATTCGTGAGGCGTTTCGTCCGTATCCCTTAACGCGTTTCGCAGCCTTGACAGTTGATGATAGGATTGGTCTTTTTAATCAGTTAGTTACTGACGTCAACTATAGGATGTTTCGAATAAGCCGTTCCCCTCCTCTCCGTGAGTTGAGATGGTGGACCAGGGACCTCCATGATAAGAGAGTCGTTCTGAGACGTTTACGTAGGCGCCTGCAAAGGTCGCGACGTAGACAGCTGTCTGATAGAGAGGAGCTTGAGATCTCGTACAGAAGATGCTCTAGAGAGTATAAGTTGATGTTGAGAGAGACCAAGGAACGCCATTGGAGGGAGTTTGTCACCGAGAATAACGCTGATCCCTGGGGTCAAGTTTACAAGATTTGTCGTACGAAGAGAAACGTAGCCGATTTGACAGCTCAGAGGGTGGGCGGTGAAACGCTTACCACTTGGACAGGCTGTGCAACAGCTCTGATGGAGTCTTTTTTCCCGAGGGCAGGTGAGGAGCTTTTTATGCCGTTTGAGCGTGCTCCTAGTCCCTCGGCTTTTGAGCGGGGTGAGTTGGACCTGTCCATGGCAAGGATTCGGTCAAGGAAGTCTCCTGGTATGGATGGAATAACTGGGGAGATGTGGAAGCACATCTACCGAGTAATCCCTGAAGTGCTGGAGGACTTGTTTGCTGAGTGTTTTCGCCAGGGATATTTCCCCTCAGTTTGGAAGGCAGCTAGAGTAGTGGTCTTATTGAAGTCCCCAGATAAGGTCAGGAGTGATCCTCGATCGTATCGGGGCATTAGCCTCCTTCCAGTTCTTGGAAAAGTTCTGGAGAGAGTGCTAGTGTTCAGACTTCAAGAGAGGCTGCTTGATAGAATGTGCCGCTACCAGTTTGGTTTTAGAGAAGGTAGCTCAACTGAGGATGCGTGGCTCCATGTTAGAGGCAAAGTTGATACTTCTGAATGCAAGTATGTGTTGGGCATTTTCGTTGATTTTCGTGGGGCGTTTGACCATTTAGGGTGGTCCAGTATTTTGGAACGTCTGAGAGAGATAGGTTGTCAGGAATTATCTTTGTGGGAAAGTTACTTTAGTGATCGTTCTGCCACTGTTATGAATGGTACGAACTCAGTCACGGTCCAGGTCGAAAGAGGGTGTCCACAAGGTTCCATTGGAGGTCCAATCCTTTGGAATCTGATGATGGACCCGTTGCTGTATCAGCTAGATGGATCATGTAATTTTTGTGCATTTGCCGATGACTTGCTCTTGTTGATTGAGGCCAATTCCAGATTGCAGCTAGAGAGAGAGGGCTCTGCAATGATGAGAATTGTTGAGAGTTGGAGTGGGAGTGTGGGTGTCAGTATAAATTTCGACAAGACAGTGATGATGATGCTTAAAGGCACCTTGTCTTCCAGCAGGCACCCGATAGTTAGGATTGAAGATCGAGCTCTGTCGTATGCCCGCAAGGTGAAATATTTGGGCATTGTAGTGGGCGAGCGGATGAATTTCTTGCCGCACATAGATTATGTGCGAGACAAGTTAGTCTCTGTTGTCGGCCAGGTCCGCAGAGTTACTCGATGTGATTGGGGTCTGAGTAGGAAGGCAATTCGTCAGTTGTACAAGGGCCTATTTTTGTCCTGCGTCGCCTACGGTTCGTCCGTGTGGTGTGATGTTGTCAGGGGAGCATTTGGTAAGCGTAAGATCTTATCCTGTCAGAGAGTGGCTATACTGGCGTGCATTAGAGTGTGCCACACCGTTTCAACGGATGCGTTGCAGGTCCTAATGGGGGCGACTCCATTGGATCTTGAAGTTTTGAGGAGAGGTTTAGCCTTTCGGGCAAGTAGAGGTGTTGCTTTACCCAGTGATGAGTGGGTGGTCCCGGGTATGGAACTCATGCCTAGGACGGAGTTGTTGTCACATTTGTTGCGATGTACGTTACTGAAGTGGCAGGAGAGGTGGGATTCTTCTACTTGTGGAAGAGTTACTTACCGTTTTCTGCCGGATGTGACGTTTGCAGAATCGTTCAGTTTCTTTGACTTCAGTATGAAATTAGGGTTCCTACTCACGGGACATGGTTCCTTGAATGATTTTCTGTTTAGGCGCGCATTAAGTCCCACATCATTTTGTTGTTGTGGAATTCCATGTGAGGATGTTGAGCATGTACTTTGCGACTGACAATTGTACAGTGCTTTCAGGAATCTCCTAGGTATGGGTGTTCTGTTTGATGGCCTTGAGTGGCGTTTTGAGGGCCTAGTTTCATCTCCTGAAACTCTGGCTTGTGCTGAAGATTTTGCTCACCGGGTGTTCGCAGTTCGACGAACACTTATGAACAGGTGATTGATGTGATGTCTTTGGGTGACCAGTCCCGGTGCTGCGTAGAGCCAAAACTGGGAGTAGCTTCGGCTACGGGACCTGACCAGAGGTTTCTGGTACCACGGGCACATGGATGTTGAGTCTTGACTCCCCATGTGTTATAGACTTAGGTCTTGTTGGGGGCTCGGCCGGGCTAAGCTTATATTGGGTGCCGTTCACCGACTCCGAACGGAAGAGGTCGGGATGGACCTCGACTCCTCACGGTGAGGGATGCATATCTGCGCTGTCTGCATCTGACCGTTCCAACTGCGTGATTACGCTAACCATCCCACGGCCGCAGCTTAAAACTTACATAGACGGTGACCAGTCCAGCATCGTATGGGGTGCAACTGGTAGTAGATTTATTCTACGAAGCCTGACCAGAGGCTTTATTCTGGTACCACGGGAGTCAGGAGCCCCTGGAACTTGTTTTCCAGCCTGACTGTTGGTGTGGCCCCTGTTGGGAGCTTCGTGGTGGCTGTGGTTTAGACCCAAATCGCGGGGAGAGGTATTAGATAGACCTCGACCCCTTACCAAGAGGGAAGTGTATACCCATATGTATACCTTCAAATTGGTACCTGCGTATTAGTAATGATACCCCTGTGGAGGATTACCACCCTCTAAGGGCCTATTATTTCTAATACAAAGGGGCGCTGGCCGTCGCATTGTAACGTGCCCTTGTTGCGCTTGCGCACGTGAGTAAAGCTTTGTAGCAAGACTTACGTAAAACAAATACTTATGTTCCTACCTACGAATGGATTATCGAGATTCCTACTGTCGTTATCTGATGATTGGGACTGGACCTTGATCCCGTTTCGACCGCAATCGGTCCAAAAATAGGCAATGAGTGGGCTGGGTCCAGCAAGTACTCCATAACATTTTGCAATAATGAACAAACATTTCGGGAAAACGAAATATTTAGTGACATATTGCACTTACGTCTCTTGGTGAAAATTTTTTTTGGCATTGTGTCAGATACGTCTTAAATCATTTACCGTTTTTTGAGAAAACGGTAATATATATATGCACAAAATTTATACACACGTTCTTTGACTAAACAAATCGAATGGTAGCCTTAACTCAATTTCTGAAAAATGGTCAGTTACGTCGGTTGGTCATCCAAGCGACGATATATATGTTAAGGTAAGTACACACGATTTGCAGATCGGACAACGTTGCCAGATAAATGGCGGAAAAATGCAACCATGTGAATTTACTACCGTCTGAACACACAATTTTTGTTTTGCAACGTTAGCAGAAAAGTCATTGCGATATAATTTGCAGATTGTTATGTGCGCGAAGTTTATGCATGTGACAACGGCGCCATTGCCAGAAAAACATTTTATTTGCAACACTGTCTATAATGTATTTTTATTGGCAATCCTGCATATAAATATTTACAACATATATTGGAAATATATAAAATTGTAATGTTTTCTTGCAATCGTCTGAACTGTCAATTCACCTTTGCCTAACAATATGTCATTGTCCGTATATTTGCAGCACTTTAGCAGGGTTGATAACGTTTGCCGATCTGGCAAATGTCTATACTCAGCTTTACACCGGATTTGATATGTAAGCGCTGTAGAAACCTTGTTTTATATCCGATCAGTACGAAATTCGGCAGAGAGAATTTTCATATTACATGAGTGAATACTACCAAATTCGGGGAAAATCCTTTCAGATTTAGATATAGATATATAAATGTTTCACCCGATTTGGCATGTAAGAGCTGTAGAAACTGTATTTTATATCCGATCAGTACGAATTCAATAGAGAGAGAGTTTTCTTATTACATGTTTGTACACTGCCAAATTCGGGGAAAATCGCTTCAGATTTAAACATAGTCCCAATATATATGTTACACCCGATTTGCCAAAATTTACTAAACCTGACTTCCGCCTCAAATCGCTTATTGTGTCTATAGCAAATGACAAATGATAAGGATAAGATAAGGATATGATAAGAATAAGATAAGGATATGATAAGGATAAGATAAGGATAAGATAAGGATAAGATAAGGATAAGATAAGGATAAGATAAGGATAAGATAAGGATAAGATAAGGATAAGATAAGGATAAGATAAGGATAAGATAAGGATAAGATAAGGATAAGATAAGGATAAGATAAGGATAAGATAAGGATAAGATAAGGATAAGATAAGGATAAGATAAGGATAAGATAAGGATAAGATAAGGATAAGATAAGGATAAGATAAGGATAAGATAAGGATAAGATAAGGATAAGATAAGGATAAGATAAGGATAAGATAAGGATAAGATAAGGATAAGATAAGGATAAGATAAGGATAAGATAAGGATAAGATAAGGATAAGATAAGGATAAGATAAGGATAAGATAAGGAAAAGATAAGGATAAGATAAGGATAAGATAAGGATAAGATAAGGATAAGATAAGGATAAGATAAGGATAAGATAAGGATAAAGTAAGGATAAGATAAGGATAAGATAAGGATAAAGGTAGGATAAGATAAGGATAAGATAAGGATAAGATAAGGATAAGATAAGGATAAGATAAGGATAAGATAAAATTAAGATTTTAAATATATAGTAATTTTTACTGTAATACAGGCTAACACTGCGATTTATTTAACTTTACCCAAATGACATTTTATTGCTAACATTTTTACACCACTGTAAAGATTTATTCAAAATCATCAGGGAATTGATTAAATTTAATTTAATATTGTTGCGTTTTATATTACTGTTAAAATACATTCTTTATTATTTGTACTCAAATAAATTGAAAAATTCCAGCATGATAATTCTACACTTTCCCCAACCACAATTTCCGCAAGAATTTCAGTTGAAGTGACTGTGATCAACATCGTTGATGTGTGTAAAGCAACCTCCTCCAGAATATAATCACAACTTCTAACAGATGCGCACGAATAATGTATTAACATTTGTGCTTTGTTTCTATATCAGTGCTCGTGCTGTATCTAGAAACCAAATACACATACACTCTCATAAAACATCTAACAAGTGTGGAAAACCGCATCAAATATTTGATTGTTTTCCTATCCTCCACCATGGCTTCTTTTCTTGCCACAAAAATGTCTCAACACCAATACAGACACCCGCAGCACCACACATTCCTTTACGCAGTGGTGTAGGATTCACAGATATGTTCACACACTCGCATATAAATATATTGCTTTTGATACAAGAGTATATGTGCGAGGAAATTCTTTATATATGATTTTGGAATAATTTAGTTTGCGATGCGCACGTATGACTGTGACATTGATGTTAAAAACGTTTATTTTATGGTTAAATGGGAAACAATTGGGCAGATTCTCTCCAAAATGAACTTTAAATTAAGTTACGCATTCCTGCTTTTTGCACTTTAAACAACAAACATCTATAGTGGCAGCAGACTTTATATAAAGAGAAGCAAAAATTAAACGTATGGTGGTGAATATTTTCGGATAATGTAATAATAGGTTGGCACAATTTCATGTGAGGCACAGAAGAAAGTGTGCTTGAAATCGCAATAAAACGTCATAATTAAAAACGCTTATAATTTAGTGTTCGCAGAATATTTTTTAATAAAAGAAAACGTTAATTTTTAAAGTAAACCGACTTACGAATCCCTTCACCTTTAGGACCAAAAATATTCGTAAATATATTTATTTTTTTGCTTTAAATTTTTTGTTATCAATTTAAATTACATTTAATAGCTTTAAAATATGCACTGGTATTAAAGCTATAAGCAGTTAACTTTGGTGCAAAATAGTACATTTGTGCAATAGTCAACGTATTCCTTAGCATATTGTTGATCCAGTTTTTTAGCGCCCGGTCAACCTGAAACTCGTCTAAGGACTGGATAAGTGTATCGGTCAGAACATTGTTAAATGCGCCCTCAATGTCTATGCAAACAGCAAGTGTATACATTTCTTTACTGAGGGACTCTCTATGTGGTGCACTGCCTCATGCAGAGCTCTTTCCACTGATCTTCCTTTGACATAGGCATGTTGTTTGAATTTTTTGCCTGTCATCCGCTATTTTATTTTGGCCATGTCATCAGTTATTCGCTCCATTGTTTTTAACAGGAAAGAAGTTAGGCTAATGGGTCGATAAGCCTTTGGGTCGTATATAACTCGCCTTGCCAGGCTTTGTATGAAGACCACCCTTAATTCCTGCCTGTTTTTTGGGTATAAAAATGGGTAAGGCATGCAGTGAACACTCAAGACAGATGAGTTGATACAAGATCCACCTCATTCTGCAAAAGGGCGGAATGAAATTGGGCCCCAGGAAAATACACCCCCAAATGTCAAACAACAACAATTTTTTTGGGGGCTTAATTACATTTTTGGTCTGCTTTTTGGGGTTTCATTTCATTTTTTTGGGGCTTATTTTCATCTATAAATTTAGAAACAGGAGAGGCTAAGCATAAAAGATTTGCTCCACGTTGCCAACTTTGGATCCTGTCCATAGGAGAAAGTCTTAAACAGAGGCCGTAGGCCAACCGCACAGGAAATGATTTATAATTAAACCAGTAAAGAAAGGCAGAAAGTCAGGCGGGGCCGACTATATAATACCCTACACCTCCCTAACAATGCGATAAGGGTCATTGCCATAATAATTTGGAATAATTGGTAAATGGGTAGAAACATATTATCTAATTCTGAAACGATAATAGCTAAATTAAGCAAAATTCGTTCCTAAATTGAGAAACATCTTTCTGGAAAATTTTAATGATCGGAAGTAAAATACAACTTCTATAGCGGTTTGATACCAAATCAGGAGGAACAACAATATAAATCTAAACCGATCTTCCCTGAATACTCATTCATGTAAAAAGACCTCCTTCTGTCGAATTTCGTACTGATCGCATATAAAATACAGTCTCTACAGCGCCTACATGTCAAATCGGGGGTAACGTATATATGGGGGCTATATCTAAATCTGAACCGATTTCTTCCAAATTTAACAGTGTTCATTCATATAATAAGAAACCTCTTTCTGGTGAATTTCATACTGATCGGATATAAAATACAGTTTTTACAGCGCTTACATGTGAAATCGGGGGTAACATATATATGGAGGCTATATCTAAATCCGAACCGATTTTCTCCGAATTTAGCAGTATTACTTCATGTAATAAGAAACCTCTTTCTGCCGAATTTCATACTGATCGGATATAAAATAACATTTTTACAGCGCTTACAAGTCAAATCGGGGGTAACGTATATATGGAGGCTATATCTAAATCTGAACCGATTTTCTCCGAATTTAGCAGTATTCCTTCATGTAATAAGAAACCTCTTTCTGCCAAATTTTGCACTGATCGGATATAAAATACAGTTTTTACAGCGCTTACATGTCAAATCGGGGGTAACATATATATGGGGGCTATATCTGAATCTGAACCGATTTTCTCCGAATTTAGCAGTATTCCTTCATGTAATTAGAAACCTCTCTTTGCCGAATTTCGCACTGATCGGATATAAAATAACATTTTTACAGCGCTTATATGTCAAATCGGGGGTAATGTATATATGGGGGCTATATCTAAATCTGAACCGATTTCTTCCAAATTAAACAGAGTTCACTCATGTAATAAGAAACCTTTTCCTGCCGAATTTCATACTGATCGGATATAAAATAACATTTTTACAGCGCTTACAAGTCAAATCGGGGGTAACGTATATATGGAGGCTATATCTAAATCTGAACCGATTTTCTCCGAATTTAGCAGTATTCCTTCATGTAATAAGAAACCTCTTTCTGCCAAATTTTGCACTGATCGGATATAAAATAAAGTTTTTACAGCGCTTACATGTCAAATCGGGGCTAACATATATATAAGGGCTATATCTAAATCTGAACCGATTTTAACCAAATTCAATAGTGATCGTCCTTGGGCCAAAAAAAAGATATGTGTAAAGTTTCGTCGAGATCGGACCATAATTGCGACCTGTAATTTGATTACAAAAATACATGCACAGACGGACAGACAGACGGACAGACGGACATAGCTAAATCGACTCAGAAAGTGATTCTAAGTCGATCGGTATAATAAACGATGGGTCTTCTCCTTTTGGGTGTTACAAACAAATGCACAAAGTTATAATACCCTGTACCACAGTGTGGTGTAGGGTATAAAAATAGGTTCGTATAGGTGTATTATTACATACTCCCCAGATTTACGAAGATAAAATTTCTTAGTTTTTATACCCTACACCACACTGTGGTACGGGGTATTATAACTTTGTGCATTTGTTTGTAACACCCAAAAGGAGAAGAAATAGACCCATCGTTTATTATACCGATCGACTCAGAATCACTTTCTGAGTCGATTTAGCTATGTCCGTCTGTCCGTCTGTCTGTCTGTCTGTCCGTCTGTCCGTCTGTCCGTCTGTCCGTCTGTCCGTCTGTCCGTCTGTCCGTCTGTCCGTCTGTCCGTCTGTCTGTCCGTCTGTGCATGTATTCTTGTAATCAAAGTACAGGTCGCAATTATTGTCCGATCTCGACGAAACTTTACACATTTTTTTTTTTTGGCCCAAGGACGATCCCTATTGAATTTGGTTAAAATCGGTTCAGATTTAGATATAGCCCCCATATATATGTTAGCCCCGATTTGACATGTAAGCGCTGTAAAAACTTTATTTTATATCCGATCAGTATGAAATTCGGCAGAAAGATGTTTCTTATTATATGAATGAACACTGTCAAATTTGGAAGAAATCGGTTCAGATTTAGATATAGCCCCCATATATACGTTACCCCCGATTTGACATGTAAGCGCTGTAAAAATGTTATTTTATATCCGATCAGAGCGAAATTCGGCAAAGAGAGGTTTCTTATTACATGAAGGAATACTGCTAAATTCGGAGAAAATCGGTTCTGATTTAGATATATCCCCCATATATATGTTACCCCCGATTTGGCATGTAAGCGCTGTAAAAACTGTATTTTATATCCGATTAGTGCAAAATTTGGCAGAAAGAGATTTCTTATTACATGAAGGAATACTGCCAAATTCGGAGAAAATCGGTTCGGATTTAGATATAGCCCCCATATTTATGTTACCCACGATTTGACATGTAAACGCTGTAAAAACTGTATTTTATATCCGATCAGTATGAAATTCGTCAGAAAGAGGTTTCCTATTATATTAATGATAGCAGTATTCCTTCTACATGAAGGAATACTGCCAAATTCGGAGAAACTCAGTTTAGATTTAGATATAGCTCACATATATATGTTACCCCCGATTTGACATGTAAGCGCTGTGGAGACTGTATTTTATATCCGATCAGTACGAAATTCGACAGAAGGAGGACTTTTTACATGAATGAGTATTCAGGGAAGATCGGTTCAGATTTATATTAAAGCTCCATATATATGTTCCTCCTGATTTGGTACCAAACCGCTATAGAAGTTGTATTTTACTTCCGATCATTAACATTTTCCAGAAATATGTTTCTCAATTTAGGAACGAATATTGCTTAATTTAGCGATTATCGTTTCAGAATTAGATAATATGTTTCTACCCATTTACCAATTATTCCAAATTATTATGGCAATGACCCTTATCGCATTGTTAGGAAGGTGTAGGGTATTATATAGTCGGCCCCGCCCGACTTTCTGCCTTTCCTTACTGGTTTTGGGTATACGTTCATTTTATACTGTTTTCTAAATTGGGGTGTAATTTCCTAAATCAGTTTTTGTAACGAAAATAGGCCTCAAATATGGGGCCCACATTATTTTTTAATTTGGGGTGCATTTTCTTGGGGCCCAACTTCCGGCTGCCCTGCAAAAGTGCTGGAAATATTCCATCCGGTCCCGCAGCCTTAAAGGGAGATAAACTTTTTATCGCTTCTTTAACCACACTATCTGTTATATCCGTAATAGGTACTTGATACAATACATTTTCATTCTGGAACTGTTCCTCTGTTGGTCCAGCATTGCCAGTCGGAAAATGAGTTTACATCATCATCATTTTACCCGTGTCATCTGCCAGTGTTTCGGTTTGGATATGAGTTTTTGAGAGGAAGTTTTTCATTTTAGAAATGCTGTTAACGCTGTCAACCTGTTCACAGAAATCCTCGAGAAGTTACGTTTCGCCAATATAATGATTTTATTGTATTCTTTGAGTCTTCTGTGGTAGTCGTCCTAATATACTGATTGTTTTTTACGTCGATTTCTGTTGTCCTTGGACATCCTTGCCAATCGAGCGAGTTTGTCTTGCCATCCAGGGTTTCTCATATGCAGATTTCCTTTCTTGAAGTGGGAAACTATCTTCGAATAATTTTACAAGGGCCTCCGTAATCTTTTTTACATTGATATCAATGTCTTCTGTACATAGATAATCGCGTGCAGGCGATTTCTAAGTAGATTTACGAAATTAGTCCAGTCGGTCTTAGCCTTAATACGGAATCTTATTGGGTTTGGCGGTGGCCGTGCAATTTCAAACCGTATATAACGGTGGTCCGAATAGGAGTGTTCATCCGAAACCCTCCACTCATGGATCTCATCAATAAGATTTTCGGAACTTATCGTTATATTACTTCTTCCCTCATTTTGTTAACAAAGGTTGCAGTGTTTCCTATGTTAAGAGTTATGAGGTCATTTGTATTTAAAAATTCAGTTTTTGGCAGTGTCTTACTTGTCTCCATCCGTTCACTACCAGCGTTTGCCTCTTCAGACAGTATATTTGGACTCGATTTATCTGTCCTACCAATCGGGATCTTTCCAAGTTTGAAAAAGGCTGTCCAGATAAAGAAGCACGCCATGCCCTTCGCCATGACAAGATTGTTTTTGGATTCTGGGTCTATGGCCATCATGAGGAGAGTACCCTTGGTATCATCCTTCCTATAGAAGACTTCCCACTTTCTCACGGAATGTACTGTTTGTTGTCGAGTATGTACTCTGATGAGAACTTACTGGCACATCTCTTAACATATAGGGTCGTTTTTATGAGTTCAGGAATATTGCTTTTCCTTACCAATTTTAGCATTGCGTCCCAAGGTGATGGGAAGCTATCCACAAGTTTTACGAGGACACCAGCGCAGCGTTGTGATGCCAGCCTAAGCATCAAAATGGCTGAAAATATCTTAAAAATGATTTCCGTCGAACATTCTTAGGGTCTTTGTTCACTTCTTTAATGTGTTACACTTTTGGCCTGTAGCAAATGATATATACCCTCCTCCCTGTAGGGTGAGGGGATAACACTATGCAACAAAATTTTTGTCGTAGGGCTGTGCATAACATCTTCTGGTGCAATGTGGTGTACTAAAACGGAAGAAATTGTCTTTTAAATTCCCATTTTCTTGGAAGTATACGCTCGATAAAGCCGGGACACATCTCAAATTTATGGAAATTTAAGGACTTCAAATGATAGTAGCATTCATGTAGAAACAGAAGTACAGTACCTGTCGTTGTAACAATTCGAAAAAAATGTTTTTTTTTGTTCTTATACCCCCACTATTCTGAACGAGGGTATGTATCCATTCTGTCCCAGTGACAAAAATGGCTAATAATGTAATGGCTCAAATATTGGTCAAATTAATACTCATCATATCATAACAAACCAATTAAGATAAATAGTAACAATATTTTTATACCCTACATCACACTGTGGTACAGGGTATTATAACATTGTGCATTTGTTTGTAACACCCAACAGGAGAAGAAATAGACCCATCGTTTATTATACAGATCGACTTAGAATCACTTTCTGAGTTGATTTAGCTATGTCCGTCTGTCCGTCTGTCTGTCTGTCCGTCTGTGCATGTATTCTTGTAATCAAAGTACAGGTCGCAATTATTGTCCGATCTCGACGAAACTTTACACATATCTTTTTTTTGGCCCAAGGACGATTCCCATTGAAATCGGTTCAGATTTAGATATAGCCCCCATATATATGTTAGCCCCGATTTGACATATAAGCGCTGTAAAAACGTTATTTTATATCCGATCAGTATGAAATTCGGCAGAAAGAGGTTTCTTATTATATGGATGAACACTATTCAATTTGGAAGAAATCGGTTCAGATTTAGATATAGCCCCCATATATACGTTACCCCCGATTTCACATGTAAGCGCTGTAAACATTTTATTTTATATCCGATCAGTGCGAAATTCGGCAAAGAGAGGTTTCTTATTACATTAAGGAATACTGTCAAATTCGGAGAAACTCGGTTTAGATTTAGATATAACACCCATATATATGTTACCCCCGATTTGACCTGTAAGCTCTGTAAAAACTGTATTTTATATCCGATCAGTGCGAAATTCGGCAGAAAGAGGTTTCTTATTATATGAAGGAATACTGTTAAATTCGGAGAAAATCGGTTCAGATTTAGATATAGCTCCCATATATATGTTACCCCCGATTTGACATGTAAGCGCTGTAGAGACTGTATTTTATATCCGATCAGTACGAAATTCGACAGAAGGAGGTCTTTTTACATGAATAAGTGTTCAGGGATGATCGGTTTAGATTTATATTAAAGCTCCATATATATGTTCCTCCTGATTTGTTATCAAACAAATTTTTCCAGAAAGATGTTTCTCACTTTAGGAACGAATATTGCTTAATTTAGCGATTATCGTCTCAGAATTAGATAATATGTTTCTACCCATTTACCAATTATTCCAAATTATTATGGCAATGACCCTTACCGCTTTGCAAGGGAGTTGTAGGGTATTATATAGTCGGCCCCGCCCGACTTTCTGCCTTTCCTTACTGGTTTTATTTAGCTCTTTTTGACCCCGCCTGAGGGCGCCAAAATCAATTGTTGTATATGCAAATCGACCAAAAAATTAACAACCGTAAATGTACATTGTAAAATTGCTGTATAAAATTCGTTTATTAGGGAAATTAAACAAAACTTTTATATATGATAGCTAATCGAATTCCTAATAATACAAAACTGCCAAGTCAGCAGAAAATTGCATTTGTACTATAATGAGAAAAATAATTTGGGACAGATCCCTGAAATGTTATTCTTCAAACACAATGTATGTACTGTTACTATTAAATAAACCAGTAAGGAAAGGCAGAAAGTCGGGCGGGGCCGACTATATAATACCCTACACCTCCCTAACAATGCGATAAGGGTCATTGCCATAATAATTTGGAATAATTGGCAAATGGGTAGAAACATATTATCTAATTCTGAAACGATAATCGCTAAATTAAGCAATATTCGTTCCTAAATTGAGAAACATCTTTCTGGAAAATTTTAATGATCAGAAGTAAAATACAACTTCTATAGCGGTTTGATACCAAATCAGGAGGAACATATATATAGAGCTTTAATATAAATCTGAACCGATCTTCCCTGATCTTCATGTAAAAAGACCTCCTTCTGTCGAATTTCGTAATGATGGGATATAAAATACAGTCTCTACAGCGCTTACATGTCATATCGGGGGTAACATTAATATGGGAGCTATATCTAAATCTGAACCGATTTTCTCCGAATTTGGCAGTTTTCCTTCATGTAGAAAGAAACCTCTTTTTGCCGACTTTCGCAATGATCGGATATAAAATAACATTTTTACAGCGCTCACATGTCAAATCGGGGGTAACGTATATATGGGGGCTATATCTAAATATGAACCGATTTCTTCCAAATTTAACAGTGTTCATTCATATAATAAGAAACCTCTTTCTGCCGAATTTCATACTGATCGGATATAAAATACAGTTTTTACAGCGCTTACATGTGAAATCGGGGGTAACATATATATGGGGGCTATATCTAAATCCGAACCGATTTTCTCCGAATTTGGCAGTATTCCTTTATGTAATAAGAAACCTCTTTCAGCCGAATTTCGCACTGATCGGATATAAAATACAGTTTTTACAGCGCTTACATGTTAAATCGGGGGTAACATATATATGGGGGCTATATCTAAATCTGAACCGATTTCTTCCAAATTTAACAGTGTTCATTCATATAATAAGAAACCCCTTTCTGCCGAAATGCATACTGATCGGATATAAAATAACGTTTTTACAGCGCTTACATGTCAAATCGGGGGTAATGTATATATGGGGGCTATATCTAAATCTGAACCGATTTTAACCAAATTCAATAGGGATCGTCCTTGGGCCAAAAAAAAAGATATGTGTAAAGTTTCATCGAGATCGGACCATAATTGCGACCTGTACTTTGATTACAAGAATACATGCACAGACGGACAGACGGACAGACGGACAGACAGACAGACGGACAGACGGCCATAGCTAAATCAACTCAGAAAGTGATTCTAAGTCGATCGGTATAATAAACGATGGGTCTATTTCTTCTCCTTTTGGGTGTTACAAACAAATGCACAAAGTTATAATACCCTGTACCACAGTGTGGTGTAGGGTATAAAAATATAATAACATAAAATAAAAGCGCACAAACTTATATATTTTTTATGTCCAAAAACGTTATTTTCAAATATAATTTTTAGGGGTGTTCCAAAAACAGTCGCCAACGATTAACGTGTTGACCAACCCCATAATTTTTTTTGCGCAAGATAGCTGACAGAATTCTTAAAAAACACAAAAATTCATACTGTAAATTATTGTTGAGAAAAATAAAAATAATTTATGTCATCGGAAAAATATCTTAAAGATCTACATATTTTTCGAGAAAAATTATTAATTACGTTTCAATTATTCGTGCAGAAAATTACGAGAAGTACTTTGGCTTTATGTCTAACATTTTTTTGCGACAAAAAATTAACAGTAATGCATATAAAGAGTTCCTTATAGCAACAAGGATAATAAACTGATGCGCTTCCAATGACATTATATGCCAGTAGTGAACACTACTAATTCATGGTTACGATATTTTAAGTTACTTTAATTTGCCAGTAGCTAATTTTATATCCGGAAATATTTATTTAATTTAAGGTTGTTTATCTGACGAAGCCAGTCACAAAATTATCCGAGAAGCTCGCGTGTTCCATACCAGGAAAAATTGACCAAACAACACAAACAAAGATATAATGACGTACCTAACAATAAATTCTGATCCTCTTATAAGTTCAATACGGCTTAAAAATCTTAACATCTTAAGAGTTATACATCAAGTATCCTTTAAACGAATATATATATTTATGCGGTATTTTTGATGGCATTTTTGGCGAATATGATAATATTATTTTAGATGTCAACGAAGGAAACTCTTGTGACAAATACATGCATTACACTTTTAGAACGAAACAATACAGTACCATACTACGCAAAAACACTTTGGCCCACGTACCCCATGTTTGGCATACAGACATTTTCCCTATTGAGTATTCAACTTTTTCTCACCATATTTGTAATCTACGCAAAATTCCCTTTAATTTGATGGGTCGCACATTTGCTTTAATTTTTCAAGATCTTCTAGGGGGCTGTGTTAAGGGATCTTGAAACAGTTCCTCCCAAAATTAGTTTTTTGAGGACCCGGCATAATTTGCATGGGGTTACGAGATCCGCGGTCCGATTCAAATTTAAAATTTTTCTTAACTATGACCAAATACAGCTTGGTACCAAATTTCGTAATTCTGCAATTAATCCTTCTATTTTAGTGACAACGATACATGATGACAGAGAACTGTGCGCCCTTTTGTTACCTATCGTACAAAGGGACAATTTTGCACCAAAAGTTAACAGCATATAACTTTTACTCCAGCCAATACAAATACTTAAATTTGTGGGGAGTGTTATGCTTTTACTGTGCCTAGAGTATTGTGAAAAATGAGTTACACTCCCATACGAATGGACAATTTTGACCAACAATTTTACAGATTTTGACTTTGATTCCAGTTAATACAAATACTTAAAATTTTGTGGAGTGTAACGATTTTACAGTACTTATAGTCCCGTGAAAAATGGGCGCTATTACCACGCCCTTTTTGGTACCTTCCATACAAATGGACCATTTTACACCAAAAAAATGATTACACTTGAAATGAGGACTACGAATGTTAGGTTATGTCGTTGTAACAATTAGAAACAAATTTGTTTGTTTTCAAAAATATTGTTTTTTTGGTGTAGGGGAAACTCAAAGTATTTTTTTTTATTTTGACGTGGCAATATTGCTAATTTTTCTATAGATTATGGGTCTCTAAAAGTTTTTTCCGTGACTGCAAAAAACCGTATTTTTGGAAAAAATTTAAATTTTTTCTAATTGTTTCAATGACAGTTACTAAAATTCTGTCTCTACGTAAAATAATATTTTCACCATTTCTAGCCCTTACAGTTTCCGTAAATTTAAATGGTGCTCCGGCTTTATCGAGCTTATATAGCGTGATCCACCTCGAGGTTCCCTACTTTTTTAAAGAAAAAAACACAGAAAATTGAAATTGAATGAGGAATGTTTATTATCATTCTAAAGAACATTCTTTGGCATTTATTTTTTCAGGATTATGTCTATCAAATGTTGGCCGCGGCTACGTCTCAGATGGTCCATCCGTTGAGTCCAATTTTCGATGACTCGTTCGAGCATTTCGACTGGTAACTCGCGAATGATACACGTGATGTTTTGCTCCAAAGCCTGAATCGAACCGGCATTGTCCGCATAAACTTTAGACTTTACATATACCCACAGGAAAAAGTCTAACGGTGTGATATCACACGATGTAGGTGGCCTATCGACCGGCCCAAAACGTGAAATTATCTGCTCACCGAAGTGTTCTCTCAATAAATCCATTGATTGATGCGATGTGTAGGAAGTGGCGCCGTCTTGTTGAAACCAATCTCGCCGAGATCACGAGCTTCAATTTCAGGCATCAAATAGTCGGTTATAATGGCACGATAACGGTCGCCATTGACGGTTACGTTCTCACCGGCTTCATTTTTGAAGAAATATGGTCCGATGATTCCGGTACGTCGGATCGGGAATCGGTCAATGGAAAAAAGATAGCTCTTGACGAGAGCTAAAATATTGCTCATGGGTGTCAAGGTAGTGGGTCGACTAGAAAGTGTTTTTTTATTTATAAAAATAATGGACTTAGGGCAATTGGCGAACCATTATTTTGACAATAAAACTGAATAATTTGTGAATTTGTTCAGGCGTAAGTTTTTCCATGATGAAATGCCAAACAATACTTAACAAAAATAACATGACAGCATGACACGACTCACACGTGATCTGTCAAAAAAAGGCTATTGAAAAAAAGTATCTCTACTTAGATCACCATTTACTTAAAAAAAATATGGACCAAATACAAAAGGTACCTTCCATTAGGTTTAAGTTAGGGTGGCAGCCGTATTTTTTTTATACAAGCTCACATAGACCAGTTTAGGTCCCTAGTTTTACCACGGTCTAAAATGCCCCTCATCGAAACCAACCTGTTTGATATACAAATTTATCGATAGTACTAATATCGGTACTGGAAAGATCTGTTAGGCTACCTAGAAAGGCCGACCCCAGTATGTCCAGTCGTCGTTTACTCAGAGCGGAGCAGTCGCATAGCAAGTGCTCAATGCTCTCCACTTCTTCCTCATCCCCACAGCTTCTGCAGAAGTCATTAGAGTCAATACCCAATCTTTTGGCGTGTTCGCCGATCAAGCAGTGTCCCGTCAGAACTTATACTAACGTAGACAATCTTTGCCTCTCTAGATCAAGCAGTGTCCCGTCAGAACTTATACTAACGTAGACAATCTTTGCCTCTCTAGTGTTAGGAGATATTTTGATCTACTCAGATCATACCTTGGCCAGATTTGTCTAGCTACCCTGCAGGTGCCGATTTCTGTCCATCTTTCGTTGGACTGCCTGATTGCCTCTTGCCTAAGCCAAAGCCTGCACGTGGATAGTGGTCCACTCGGTCGGATACCATAGCACTACACTTTGATATCCTCATGTGACCGTAGTTTTTGTACCTCCACATTGATAGGAAAAACTTTATTGCCGCTTTGGTTGCAACTTATCTCGCCACAATATTAATCGGCAGTATATGGAGTAGGGCTTGTAGAGGCTCGGTCGCTGTAGTCCTTAAGGCTTCACGTATGCTCAGGCAGGTTGTTCTCTGCACCTTTGTTAGTAGGTTGGTGATGGTTAGTTGAGTCCACCATACCACAATGCCGTATAGCAGTATAGGATGAACTACTGCTATATATATCCAGTGGACGATTTTAGGAGAGAGGCCCCACCGCGACCCTACAGCCTTTTTGCAGGAATATAAGGTGACGTTGGCCTTCCTTACACGTTCCAATACGTTAAGTCTAAATAACAGTTTTCTATGCAGAATTATTCCTAAAAATTTTGCACTTTCAGAAAAGACTAGATCTGTTCCATTTATCCGAGGTGGAGGGTCCACATGTGGGACTTCATTCATCTTAGTAAAGAGAACCAATTCTGTCTTGTTGGGTTTACGCCCAAACCGCTGCTTCTGGCCCATCTAGCCAATTTGTTCAGAGCCTCCTGTATAATGTATCGGAGCACGTTTTCAAATTTGCCACTCACTGCGATTGCCACGTCGTCCGCATATGCCACGACCTTGCAGCCACAACGTTCTAGATCTAGCAGGATTTCATTCACTGCTAGGTCCCAAATTGGTGGAGACAGTACTCCTCCTTGTGGGGTCCCTCTGTTTACAAACCTTGTTAGAGTTGTGGACCCAAGACTTTGAATTAGTCTAATCAAACTAGAGTTAACTTTTAGATGTGACAGTGCCGCAATTACTGCAACCGAGTGAATGTTGTTAAAAGCCCCTTCTATGTCAAGAAATGCCACCATGGTGAATTTCTTGAAATGCAGGGATAGTGCTCACAAGTTCGTGCAGGGCTGATTCTGTAGACTTCCCCTTATTGTCAGCATGTTGGTTCGCCGACAGGAGTTTTGTATCCAGGTTTCCCTAATGAAAAAAAGTCTTTCCAGAACTTTCAATAGGAAGGAGGATAGGCTAATTGGTCTGAAGTCTTTTGGCCTAGTGTGTGACATCTTCCCCGCGTTAGGTATGAATACCACTTTGGTATCCCTCCATCGCTTCGCGATGTATGAAAGCCAGGGGATAATGTACTTCAACATTTTTCTGCATTTCTGCTGGAGTGATGCCGTATGGTCCAGGTGACTTGAAGGGCTCAAAGCTATTAATAGCCCAGATTATTCTGGATCTCTTAGTCAACAAGCTAGCGACGCTCACAGTCCACTCGCACTCTTGTTGGTCCTGCTGATCCTCTGGTTCTGTTAGAGAGTTCGAGCAGTACATTGAACGACTGCTCGCTGTTTTTGGTCCAATTATTTGCCTCATCCTGCAAGTAACCCACTGTACAGGGTGAAGCTGATAGTATTTTCCTCAGCCTTGCAGCGTCGGAAACCTTTTCCACTTCGCCACATAAGGTATACCAAGAGCGTCTTTGCGCCTTCCTAAGCTCCTTCCCAAACATTAGCGACCCCAGTAGATTTAGCCTTGTTGAATAGCTTGTTGCAGGTCTTTTTCATAGCCGTTAGCTCAGAAGTCCACCATTGGGGTTTACATAGTTTTACCCTTGTACCTTGTTTTTTGAGAGGCTTCTTCATGGGAACTATTGAATGATATAGTGATATGCTCGACCATATTATCCAGACCGGCTTTGTCATTCGGTTCGTACAGAAGTTTGGAGTTGAGGACTTTCTTGAAATTCTTCTCATACATGTGCCACTTTGTCTTTCTCACATTTCTGTTGACGGCAGGTTCAAGTGCTTTTTCAGCGAGCTTGAACTCAATAATGGTGATTTGAGAATGAGTGGTCGTCCAGTAGGTAAGTTCTAAGAACTCACAAACCTTTAGAATTTATGACAAAAGCCTTTTACCCTCGTACGGCTTTAATTTATGGTTATATTTATACGATGAACTATTTCAGAATATAATTTGGGTTTGTTTAAGATACGATGACAAATACTGTAATAGGGTCGACATATAATCGTACTGATTGTGAAGTCGAGACCGAGTATAGTTATAGCTGCTGGGTGCTGATCGATTTGAGTGTAATCCATAACTATGTTGAATATCGATTTAATGTTGATCACAGAAACTTGGTGTTTCAACGATTCGTAGTTAACCGTGAGCTCTTGTGTCGATTTGTACATTAAGGATATGTTTGAATTGAAAGAAAATATATTTGGAACCAAATTGTTTAAGTATTATATATTTCTCAACAAAGAAATTGTATTTAAAAATCAAGAAATTTTGTTTGGAACGCATATACTAATATATTTGCGAACTGAATTTCTCAAATAAAATATGTGTGTATGGTAATTCAACAACTATATTGCTTGGAACATCCAGGAGAAGCCGTCGAGTGACACGAATTATCCTGTGGTATGTTCGGTGTCGATTTGAGTTTCCATATTAGGTAGAAGAAGTTTGTACACCGTGGCGTATATTTGTTACCATAGGTTGTAAGTTCTAGTAGCGCCGACTCGATTAAAAAGCGTACTTAGCGCGGCTATAGAGCATGGATATGCCCCCTTCTATATGGTTAACTCTCGTGCAGGCTGTTCGTGTATTTATAACGATTTGACTACGGGTAGGCCAAGGCCAAGATGTTTGGATGCTGCAGGCTTAATCTTTGTAGATCTGCAAACCTCAGTTTTTATCGCATCACCTTAGAGAGGAGGGTATATATCATTTGCTACGAGCCAAAAGTGTAACACGTCGAAGGAGTAACCTAAGGCCCTAAGTATGTTCGGCGGAAATCCGTTTTAGGTCATTGTAACAATGTCCGTCCGTCCGTCTGTGTTTCAGTCTGCTGGCTGGTGTGCAAGATAACTCTCGAAAGGAATAACCGATTTTAATAACAAATAACAAATTTGGTATGCGGTAATATTGTTCTCTATCTCCGGCTAAGTTCGAAGAAGGGTCACATTGGTCCATTCCTTCTAGTACCTTCCCCACAAAGGGTTAACTTTTAGTGAAATATTGATTTTTTAACACCTTCTTTGTTGTTTGTTCTTTATTTGAATTTTTATACACAATACTTATGTCTCATATTACAGTATAAAAATGTTTACAATTGTACAGAAAATATAGATGTTTAGATAAGTTATTAAAATTATGGATATTAAACCTAAAACGAGAATCAATAGGTAGATTGTATAATTGAATAAAACAATAAAGTTTACATTTAAATTAATCTGAATATTTAATAGTTGAACTTTAATTAGCTTCAGAAAAAAATGCATTACGAATACAAATCTATAATGCTTTGTTTGAATATTTTATATAAGTTCCAAAGACGTAGTGTACTAATAAAGAATTGCCATTCAGACATTAAGCTATTATGCCGAAATAGGATAAGCTTGTTCCCTCCATTAGACCTCGAAAATGTAAGACGAACGAAGAGATGGTGTGGTAGATGTGTGTAAATTATTTTGTGAGGCATAAAAAGCGTCTTTACTTTGAGCAGGTTATCAAAAGTAATACCATATATTTGTTTTGAGAAATCTCATATATAGCGTGATCCATTTCGAGGTTCCCTACTTTTTTAAAGAAAAAAACACAGAAAATTCAAATTGAATGGGGAATGTTTATTATCATTTGAAAGAACATTCTTTGGCATTTATTTTTTGAAGATTATGTCTATAAATGTTGGCCACGGCTACGTCTCAGATGGTCCATCCGTTTCGATGATTCGTTCGAGCATTTCGACTTGTAACTGGCGAATGACACGCGTAAACGTTGTTCAGACGTAAGTCTTTCCCTGATGAAATGCCAAACAATACTTATCAAAAATAACATGACAGCATAACACGACTCACACGTGATCTGTCAAAAAAGGCTATTGAAAAACTTGGATCACCCTATATGATCATGTTTCTTCACACCGAATACATTACGTATTATGTTATTAAATGTTACATTTAATTTCATCTTACTCTGTGCTTTCGGCAAAGGAAGTCATGGTCTACTGAATCAAACGCTTTGGAATGATCCAGGAGCAACAAGAACATACATTTTCCATCATCAAGTACACTTCGAATGTCCTCAGTTACATCTTAAAGTAAATGTGATATGTGGTAAGATTCTCGGTAAACGAATTTTAATAAATTTTGGTTAAATGTTATCGTTGCCTTCATAGTTTGATTTAATGGATAGACAACGATCCCGTACATAATTCTGTGTTACAAATTCAATCGAAAATTGTTGGAATTGTCATACACATTTGAATCTGCGTCCACCATTGGTATATTCAAAAATGTACTACCTTTTCCGTCGTATAAAGCAACACCCCCGCATGTCTTTCCTGTCAGATCCATAAACATTATAACCAATCAAAGATATAATTCCATTACTATTAAACCAGATATAACTATTAAACCACGTTTCAGATATGCCTATCAAGTCAATACCAGAATTTTCAAAAATAAGCTTTGTGAATTTATTTGACAAATTTGCAATCCTTGTCTCTGTTTACTAAGAATTTTTACCATGGCAGCAGTTCCGTCCCTGGAGTATCTTCCTATCGTATCATTTGAGCCGTACATGAGTGTACAAATAAGGAAGTAAACTAACGCACAAAATTATATGTTCAAACAAAAGCATTATAACAAAAACAACTGAATAAAAAACAAGTAAGGAAAGGCTAAAGACGGGCGGTGCCGACTATATAATACCCTACACCACTCTCGTAATATTGAATAACTCTGATATATAAATTTTGTAATTCATGTGTAAATTGTTTACATAAATTTACTTTTGGGACATTTTATACTTAAATAATACCCTGTACCACAGTGTGGTGTAGGGCATAAAAACGATTGGATCTAAAGAACCAAATCGGATGAAACATATATATGGGAGCTATAGCTAAATCTTTACCGATTTTCTTCAAATTCGGCAATGTTGGTTCATGAATCAAGAAACTCTACCATTCTAAATTTCAAAACGATTGGATGTAAAATATAGCTTCTATAGAACTAAAATGCCAAATCGGACGAAACATATATATGGGGGCTATAGCTAAATCTTAACCGATTTTCTTTAAATTCGGCAATGTTGGTTCATGGATCAAGAAACTCTACCATTCTAAATTTCAAAACGATTCGATGTAAAATACAGCTTTTATAGGACTAAATGGCCAAATCGGACGAAACATATATATGGGAGCTATAGCTAAATCTTAACCGATTTTCTTCAAATTCGGTAGTGTTGGTTCATGGATCAAGAAACTCTACCATTCTAAATTTCAAAATGATTGGATGTAAAATACAGCTTCTACAGGACTAAAGAGCAAAATCGGACGAAACATATATATGGGAGCTATAGCTAAATCTTAACCGATTTCAACCAAATTCAATAGCGATCTTAACAGCCGCGAAATACTCTAAACTGCAAAATTTCAGAACGATCGGAGTGAAATTGCGACCTGTAGTCGACGAACAACTTTACATGGACAGACGGACGGACGGACATCGTTAAATCGACTCAGCTAGTGATTCTGAGTCGATCGGTATACTTTAAGGTGGGTCTAGCTGTGTTATTTTCAGGTGTTACAAACATCTGCCGTGAAACAAACTTATAATACCCTGTACCACAGTGTGGTGTAGGGTATAATAATAAAACAAATAAATTATAAATTAATTGATTATAACAGTAGATTGATTTTAAGAGGAATACTAATTTAAAATAAATAGATGACGAAGAAATAAATTTCGCCAACAAGGTTCTCAGGTTCATCAGAGACTGGGAAAAACCTCACGCCAAAGATTTTAATCTTCTATCATAATTGACTTGCTGTCGGGAGATTTTTAACGTATACCCTCGCAAAGAAAATGTGCTATAGATAATTATCTGGCGCCTTAAGCAAATTGCGGCTTGCAGAATTTTATAGGTAGTAGCAGTGAGGAAGATAAATAGATTCCAATAAGGAATTATAATTATAGAAGTTTCACACATAGTTTTATTTTAGTCGCTAACACGTCAAGAAAAATGTGCGAAGTGGTCACTCCCTTTTTGGTAGCTCCCACACAAATGGACTATTTTGCACCAAAAGTTAACTGCTTATGGCTAGAGTGCAAAGAAAAGTGGGCGTTATTGGCACGCCCGTTTTGGTACCTCCCACAAAAATGGACCATTTGTACCAAAAGTAAAATGATTTTATCTTTAATACCAGTGAATACAAATACTTGAATTTTTATACGGTGTAATGCTTTTAAATTATCTATAGTCCAGAGAACAGTGACCGTTATTGGTACGCCCATTTTGGTACCTCCCACACAAATGGACCATTTTGTACCAAAAGTAAACAGCCTATAACTTTAATATCAGAACAAACTTTAAAGTTATTAAATGCAATTTAATTTAATTAAAACAAAAAATAAATAAATTTACGAATATTTTTTGGGACTCATGGTGAGGTAAACCGACTTATGGGTTTACCCGACTGAACTTTCTTACTTGTTCTTGTCTGATATTAAGTCTAAATTATAATATAATTTTACATCAAGTAGTAACTATCGACACAAGTCGTCGCAGTAACCATCTTATAGTAACCATCTCATGAATCTGTCGTAGTAACGGTCGAGCGGAATCGTCAAAGTAACGATTGACCGTAGTCGTGGTAGTGGCGATGGATCGAAACTGTCGTACAAATGATCAGCCGATGCTAGGTTTAGGTTTAGGTTAGGGGGCAGCCGTTTTCTTTTTATACCCTACACCACACTGTGGTACAGGGTATTATAAGTTTGTTTCACGGCAGATGTTTGTAACACCTGAAAATAACACAGCTAGACCCACCTTAAAGTATACCGATCGACTCAGAATCACTAGCTGAGTCGATTTAACGATGTCCGTCCGTCCGTCCGTCTGCCCATGTAAAGTTGTTCGTCGACTACAGGTCGCAATTTCACTCCGATCGTTCTGAAATTTTGCAGTTTAGAGTATTTCGCTGCTGTAAAGATCCCTATTGAATTTGGTTGAAATCGGTTGAGATTTAGCTATAGGTCCCAAATATATGTTTCGTCCGATTTTGCTCTTTAGTCCTGTCGAAGCTGTATTTTACATCCAATCGTTTTGAAATTTAGAATGGTAGAGTTTCTTGATCCATGAACCAACATTGCCGAATTTAAAGAAAATCGGTTAAGATTTAGCTATAGCTCCCATATATATGTTTCGTCCGATTTGACTCTTTAGATCCAATCGTTTTTATACCCTACACCACACTGTGGTACAGGGTATTATTTAAGTATAAAATGTCCCAAAAGTAAATTTATGTAAACAATTTATACATGAATTACAAAATTTATATATCAGAGTTATTCAATATTACGAGAGTGGTGTAGGGTATTATATAGTCAGCCCCGCCCGACTTTAGCCTTTCCTTACTGTTTTTTTATTTCTTCAGTTCTTTAGGTCCCTAGTGGTACCACGGGCTAAACTGCCCTTCATCGAAACCAACCAGTTTGCTATACAAATGTATCGATAGCACAAATATTGGTACTGGAAAGATTTGTTAGGCTGCATAGAAAGGCCGACCCCCAGTAGGTCCAGTCGTCGTTTACTCAAAGCGGGACAGTCGTATAGGAAGTGCTCAATGCTCTCCACAGCTTCTGCAGAAGTCATTGGAGTTAATACCCAATCTTCGCGTGTTCGCCGATTAGGCAGTGTCCCGTCAGAACTGATACTAACGTAGATAATCTTTTCCTTTCCAGTGCGAGGAGATATTTTGACCTTCTGAGGTCATACATTGGCCAGATTTGTCTAGCTACCCTACAGGTGCCGATTTGTGTCCGTCTGTCGTTGGACTGCCTACTTGCCTTATCCAAAGCTTGCACGTGGATAGTGGCCCACCAATATATGCAAATTCTTCGAGAATTTGTAAAGTCGTCCCTTTCCTAGCAAGTTCATCGGCTTTGCAGTTCCCCGGGATATCCCTATGCCCAGGCACCTATATGAGGTGTATATTAAACTGGTCAGCCATCTCGTTAAGAGATCTGCGGCAGTCGAGGGCTATTTTTGAATTTAGGGATGTGGCCTCCAGAGAATTGATTGCAGCCTGGCTGTCCGAGTGAATGACAACGCCAGTGTTGGTTACTATGTTCCGACTCAGCCACTTGGCGACTTCCCATATTGCCATTATTTCGGCTTGATAGACACTGCAGGTATCTGGTAGTCTGTGAGCTATATCCAAATTAAGTTCTTCACAGTGAACTCCGAAGCCAACCTTTTCATCAAGCTTCAAACCATCCGTATAGAAGTGGAGATGGTTTCTATTTCCGGGTATTCTGCCATCCCATTCATCCCTGGCTGGTATTATAGTGATGTAGTTCTGCTCAAAGGTGCGCACCGTTGATATATAGTCCACTCGGTCGGTTACCATAGCACTACACTTTGATATCCTCATGTGACCGTAGTTCTTGTACCTCCACATTGATAGGCAGTTTAATCTTAGTGCCGCTTCGGTTGCAACTACTCTCGCCACAACATTAATCGGCAGTATATGGAGAAGGGCTTGTAGAGACTCAGTCGCTGTAGTCCTTAACGCTCCGCTTATGCACAGGCAGGCAGTTCTCTGAACCCGTGATAGCAGGTTTGTGATGGTTAGTTTGTCAGTTGCCGTCCACCATACCACAATGCCGTATAACAGTATTGGACGAACCACTGCTATACATATATATCCAATGGACAAAAAAAATATAGGGCGATGTTGGCCTTCTTTACACGTTCCAGTACGTTTAGTCTGAATGACAGTTTCCTCTCCAAAATTATTCCTAAAAATTTTGCACTTTCAGAAAAGACTAGATCTGTTCCATTTATACGAGGAGGAGGGTTCACATGACATTATTCATCCTAGGGACATTATTCATCCTAGTAAAGAGAACCAATTCTGTATTGTTTGGGTTAACACCCAAACCGCTGCTTCTGGCCCATCTAGCCAACTTGTTCAGAGCCACCTGTAGAATATCTCGGAAGATGTTTTCGAATTTGCCACTCACTGCGATTGCCAGGACGTCCGCATATGCCACGACCTTGTAGCCACAACGTTCTAGATCTAGCAGGATTTCATTCACCGCTAGGTTCCAAATTAGTGGAGACAGTACTCCTCCTCTAGGGGTCCCTCTGTTTACAAAACTTTTTAGAGTTGTGGACCCTAGACATGCTGTTATACATCTTCTGTTGAGTAGTCTTTCAATTACTTTAATCCTTTAGATGTGACAATGCCGCGATTACTGCATCTGGGTGTATGTTGTTAAAAGCCCCTTCTATGTCAAGAAATGCCACCATGGTGAATTCTTTGAAATGTAGGGACGATTCGATAGTGCTCACAAGTTCGTGCAGGGCTGATTCTGTAGACTTTCCCTTATTGTAAGCATGTTGGTACCCCGACAGGAGTTTTATATCCAGGTTTTTTCCTAATGAAATAATCTAAATGTCTTTCCAGACTTTTCAATAGGAAAGAGGATAAGCTAATTGGTCTGAAGTCTTTTGGCCTAGTGTGCGATATCTTCCCCGCTTTGGGTATGAATACAACTTTGGTATCCCTCCATCGATTCGGGATCGATTCGGCATCACCCCCCTGGGCATCACCCAGGGGGGTGATGCCTTCTGGTCCAGGTGGCTTGAAGGGCTCAAAGCTGTTTATAACCCAGCTTATTCTAGATCTCTCAGTCAACAAGCTAGCGATGCTCGCAGTCCACTCGTACTCTTGTTGGCCCCGGGAAATGTGTGTCGAGCAGTACACTTAGCGATTGATCGCTGTTTTTTGTCCAGTTGTTTGCCTCATCCTGCAAATACCCCACTGTACAAGGAGACGCGGATAGTACCTTCCTCAGCCTTGCGGTGTCGGAGACCTTTTCCATTTCGCCACAGAAGGAATACCAAGAACGTCTTTGCGCCTTCCTAAGCTCCTTCTCATAGATCTTGAGTTGCCCTTTATATGCATCCCAATCATTAAAGGCTCCTGTAGATTTCGCTTTGTTGAATAGCTTGTTGCAGGTCTTTTTCCTTGCCGTTCGCTCAACAAGGTACAAGGTTTAGTTTTACCCTTGTACCTTGTTTTTGGACAGGCTTCTTCAAGGGAACTATTGAATGATGTGGTGATATGCTCGACCAGATTATCCAGACCGGCTTTGTCATTCGGTTCATAAAGAAGTTTAGAGTTGAGGACCTTTTTAAAATTCTTCTCATACAGGTGCCACTTTGTCTTTCTCACATTTCTGTGGACATCAGGTTTAGGCATTTTTTCGGCGAGTTTGAACTCTATATAATGGTGATCCGATAATGAGTGGTCGTCCAGTACATTCCACCCAATAATTGTCTGACACCCGGTCAGTAGCAAACGTTACGTCTAGTACTTCTTGTCTGTCTTTAATTGTAAAGGTCGGTTTATTGCCAATGTTACGAATAGTTAGGTTGGTAGTTAGAATAAAGTCAAGAAGCGAATCACCCCTATTGTTTATATCCGTACTACCCCAGATAGTATGATGAGCGTTCGTGTCTGCGCCAATAATCAGCTCGAGCTCGTCAGAAGTTGTTTTTCTACTACTTCCCTGAAAAGAGCTGTCGGTATTCCAGCTTCATAAGTAAAGTAACTGGAGACCACCCAGTATATGCGATTACCAATCTCCAGACTAGCAGCTGTTTGGTCTTTACCACTTAACTTAGTCAGGAGAAAAATACTTAGATCTTTTCTGGCCAAAATGCAGGTTCTTGGAGTGCCTTCACAGTTGGCCACAAGCAGTTTAAAGTTTGGTGTCTTGATACCGCACACCCGTCCTCCTACTACATAGGGCTCCTGGATCAGGACGATGTCTACTGCACCTGTGGACAGGCGCAGCAATAGTGCCGCTGAGGCTGCATTAGCGTGATGGAGGTTAATCTGTAGAATTCTTACCATCATTGGTAATCGACAGATTGACATCCACCCCGAGAAGGGTGTTTTCGAATTCTTCGTCCGTATCATCGGGGAGCATGTCCCCGCCAAATGCGTCAAAGAGTCCGGAGACTTCCCTCAGCCCCTCAGTATCCGAAGTAGTGTTTTCATCCTCAGAGAATGACGTTACAGATCTTCTGTTAGAGTTAGAGTCACCAGAAATAATGGTCGTGTGGACCTCCGCATTTCCAGAAAGCCTTGCATCAACCACGGTCGACGACTCGCCTTCCGCAGTGGGAGCTATATCCTGCTTGTATACCTTCAAGACTATAGTCTCGAAACCATATTGCAGGGTTGCACTTGCACTTTGTATATGGGAGGTGGATTCAGCGTTAAGGATCAAATTGACCTGACGCTTTTTACCATCCGCCTCACCCACCTTGCTAATTCTCCAATTATGGGTCGGCAGACCTGGATTGGAATCTTTTATTATCTCTAATGTGTCAGCCGGGTTGGAGGGCTCTTCTGCAACCCAGGTGATGGCTCTAGGGTGACTAGGGATGTTGTTTTTTTCGACAACATCCAACTGGGCACCAGGCCACACCTCACCCGCTCGACTCAGAGCAGCCTTATACAGATCTACTGATCTGGCATCACCGAAATATAAGAGCTTTACTCTCCCCTGATGCCATCCTGCATCGTTGCAGACTGGTGGTGTGCCCGGCATTTCTCTTCGGACATCGAGGTAATGAGCCATTATGGCGGATTGCACATGGCTCCATATGTCCAGCCGATGCTATCGTAAAAACGATCGACCGATGTCGTCGTAATAACGTTCAGTCGAATTTGTTGAAGGGTACACGCTGAAAAAATCGCTTCAGTAGTATATTTTCCCAAACATATTCTACTTGAAAGATATAAATGTTTAGAGCACTATCGAAAAATATAATATTTGGCACACAAAAAGAAGGGAAGATATTGTTCTAAACAAAACATTGTTTCCGTACTAATATTTGCTATTTGGGACTATTACGAGTAT
The DNA here is from genome assembly GCA_963930755.1 of Eudasyphora cyanicolor. Classification (NCBI taxonomy): domain Eukaryota; kingdom Metazoa; phylum Arthropoda; class Insecta; order Diptera; family Muscidae; genus Eudasyphora; species Eudasyphora cyanicolor. The sequence goes on from OZ005735.1 coordinate 57,829,995, forward strand.
TTACGAAACATATAAAGGGTCCGCCAAATAACTTTTTATACCCTACACCACTCTGTGGTACAGGGTATTATAAGTTTGTTTCACGGCAGATGTTTGTAACACCTTAAAATAACACAGCTAGACCCACCTTAAAGTATACCGATCGACTCAGAATCACTAGATGAGTCGATTTAACGATGTCCGTCCGTCCGTCCGTCCGTCCGTCCGTCCGTCCATGTAAAGTTGTTCGTCGACTACAGGTCGCAATTTCACTCCGATCGTTCTGAAATTTTGCAGTTTAGAGTATTTCGCGGCTGTTAAGATCGCTATTGAATTTGGTTGAAATCGGTTCAGATTTAGATATAGCTCCCATATATATATTTCGTCCGATTTGGCCCTTTAGTCCTATAGAAGCTGTATTTTACATCCGATCGTTTTGAAATTTAGAATGGTAGAGTTTCTTGATCCATGAACCAACATTGCTGAATTTGAAGAAAATCGGTTAAGATTTAGCTATAGCTCCCATATATATGTTTCGTCCGATTTGGCCCTTTAGTCCTATAGAAGCTGTATTTTACATCCGATCGTTTTGAAATTTAGAATGGTAGAGTTTCTTGATCCATGAACCAACATTGCCGAACTTGGAGAAAATCGGTTCAGATTTAGATATAGCTCCCATATATATCTTTCGTCCGATTTGGTCCTTTAGTCCTATAGAAGCTGTATTTTATATCCGATCGTCTTGAAATTTAGAATGGTAGAGTTTCTTGATCCATGAACCAACATAGCCGAATTTGATGAAAATCGGTTAAGATTTAGCTATAGCTCCCATATATATGTTTCGTCCGATTTGGCCCTTTAGTCCAATAGAAGCTGTATTTTACATCCGATCGTTTTGAAATTTAGAATGGTAGAGTTTCTTGATCCATGAACCAACATTGCCGAATTTGAAGAAAATCGGTGCAGATTTAGATATAGCTCCCATATATATCTTTCGTCCGATTTGGTCCTTTAGTCCTATAGAAGCTGTATTTGACATCCGATCGTTTTGAAATTTAGAATGGTTGAGTTTCTTGATCCATGAACCAACATTGCTAAATTTGAAGAAAATCCGTTAAGATTTAGCTATAGCTCCCATATATATGTTTCGTCCGATTTGGCCCTTTAGTCCTATAGAAGCTGTATTTTACATCCGATCGTTTTGAAATTTAGAATGATAGAGTTTCTTGATCCATGAACCAACTTTGCCGAATTTGAAGAAAATCGGTTAAGATTTAGCTATAGCTCCCATATACATATATGTTTCGTCCGATTTGGCCCTTTAGTCCTATAAAAGCTGTATTTTACACCCAATCGTGTTGAAATTTAGAATGGCAGAGTTTCTTGATCCATGAACCAACACTACCGAATTTGAAGAAAATCGGTTAAGATTTAGCTATAGCTCCCATATATATGTTTCATCCGATTTGGCTCTTTAGATCCAATCGTTTTTATACCCTACACCACACTGTGGTACAGGGTATTATTTAAGTATAAAATGTCCTAAAAGTAAATTTATGTAAACAATTTATACATGAGTTACAAAATTTATATATCAGAGTTATTCAAAATTACGAGAGTGGTGTAGGGTATTATATAGTCGGCACCGCCCGACTTTAGCCTTTCCTTACTGGTTTTTTTTGAAAACGTCGCGCAAAACGTCGACATCTTCACAAACAATCGGCATCTTCTGTAAGTCGATCGCTCCCAGCGTTGTTCAAGCGTATACACAACCATAATCGTTCAGCGGAAGGATAAAACTAATTATCTGTCAAATCAGACATGAGCTAAGTGTTACCATTCACGAAATAAGCACTAGTTGAAAAAAAAAGTTATATGGCGGACCCTTTATATAGAAACTGTATTTTACATCCGATCTGTACGAAAATCTGCAGAGAGAGTGTTCTTATTACGTGAATGGAGACTTCGGAGAAAATCTGTTCGGATTTAGATAAAGCCCGATTTGACATGTAAGCGCTGTAGACACCGTATTTTACATCCGATCTGTACGAAAATCGGCAGAGAAAGTTTTCTTATTACGTAAATGAACGCAACCGAATTCAGAGAAAATCCTTTCAGATTTAGATATAGCCCCTATATATATGTTTCACCCGATTTGACATGTAAGCGATGTAAAAACCGTGTTTTATATCCGACCAGTACAAAATTCGGCATAGAGAGTTTTCTTATTACATGTATGAACACTGCCAAATTCTTATCGCAATGTCCATTTTTGCATTGTTAGGGAGGTGTAGGGTATTATATAGTCGGCCCCGCCTGACTCTCTTTCATTACTGGTTTTTTCTATTTCCGGCTAAGTTCGGAGATGGGATATATTGGTCGACTCCTTCTAGTACCTCCACCACAAAGGGTTAAAATGTAGTGAAATATAGATTCTTTAATAACTTCTATACTATTTATTCGAATCTTCTGAATTTCCACATATAGTATTAGTTAAATAGTCGCTGTCACATCGAGAAAAATTGAAACGTCGTCACGCCCCTTTTGGTACCTCCCACACAAATGGACCATTCGGTTTTGGGTCATTTTAAGTCGAATAAAATTCGCTTTCGCGTCCGTCTGTCTGCTGGCTGGTGCGCACGATAACTCTCAATAGGAGCAACCGATTGACTTCAAACTTTGTAGTGGTAATATTTTTTTCCATATCCGGGTAAGTTCGAAGATGGACCATATTGGTTGACTCCTTCTAGACAGTCTAACAGATCTGTCCGGTACCGATATTCGTTCTATCGATAAATTTGTATATCAAACCGGTTGGTTTCCCAAACAGGTCTATGTGAGCTGGTAAAAAAATACGGCTGCCACCCTAACCTAAAACTTTGTACGAAAAGTTAACAGCTTATAACTGTAATATTGATGCATACAAATACTTAAAATTAAAAGTGTGTACAATGTAATATTTTTACAGTAACTTCAATCTGTCAAAAAGCGGCGTTATTATCATGTCCCTTTTGGTTGTTCCCACACAAACGTACCATTTAGTGCATTATTCGCATCTTTTTAAAATTCGCATTCGCAAAAACCATCTTTGGATTATTCGCTTTCGCAAAAATATATTTCAGTATTCGCTTCCATTTATTAAAGTGTTAAATCTCCTTATTCCCCTCACACAATTTAAAGATATGTGTGTGTTGTGGTAACAGGAGCTAAAACTATGGAAAACAGTCTTAATACTTGAATATCCTGGAAAAGTATCATTTAAGTTCCTTAAATTTGTTGGTACTAAAGGCTCAAACTATTATTAGCATTCGCTTTCGCAAAAATGCATATTTCACTATTCGCTTTCGCATTCGCATTCGCAAGAAATATATTTCAATATTCGCTTTCGCTAAAGCCACTTTCGTTACATCCCTAATACGAATGCATGTAATTTTTGCACAGTGTACAGTTTTTAAAATTTCTACTGTCCTGCTAAAAATTACCATACCCGCTTTGGTACCTCTCATACAAACAGAGCCAAGACATACCAAAATTACATAGCTCATAATAGTAGTACATATACCAGTGCATATTTACATTTCTCACAAAGTGAGGGTATACCATAGTCGGTTTACCAGAATGAAATTTCTTACTTGTATTCATCATTCAGTTGATGGTTCCTAAATTATACCTTCGAGTGACTGTCTTTTTCTATGGGCTTCTTCGCGTTATATACCACACGTTTATTAACCTATATGTCTGGAATTTAAAAATGTACTATATTTAACCTGAGAAAATTCATAGTAACAATATTTTCTCCGTGGTTTTGTTGACAAAATGTGGTCAGTCGGCCCCGCCCGACTTTAATCTTTCCTTTCTGGCTTTCACACACATTTTCTCGAACAGTCTCTACCCATGACTCCTTTACATTTATACCCTACACCACACTGTGATACAGGGTATTATAAGTTTGTTTCATGGCAGATATTAGTAACACCTGAAAATATTATAGCTAGACCCACCTTAATGTATACCGATTGACTCAGAATAACTAGCTGAGTCGATTTAACCATGTCTGTTCGTCCGCCTGTCCATCTAAAGTTGTTCGTCGACTACAGGTCGCAATTTCACTCCGATCGTTCTGAAATTTTGCAGTTTGGAGTCTTTCGTAGCTAGAAAGAAACCTATTGAATTTGGTTGGAATCGGTTCAGATTTAGATATGGTTCCCATATATATCTTTCGTCCGATTTGGCCTTTTAGTCCTATAGAAGCTGTATTTTATATCCAATTATTGTGAAATTTTGCATGGTAGAGTTTCTTGGTCATTGGACCAACATTGCTCAATTTCACATATGGTACCCAACTTTTTATACCCTACACCACACTTTGGTACAGGGTATTATAAGTTTGTTTCACGGCAGATGTTTGTAACACATGAAAATAACACGGCTAGACCCACCTTAAAGTATACCGATCGACTCAGAATCACTAGCTGAGTCGATTTAACGATGTCCGTCCGTCCGTCCGTCCGTCTGTCCATGTAAAGTTGTTCGTCGACGACAGGTCGCAATTTCACTCCGATCGTTCTGAAATTTTGCAGTTTAGAGTATTTCGCGGCTGTTAAGATCGCTATTGAATTTGGTTGAAATCGGTTCAGATTTAGATATAGCTCCCATATATATCTTTCGTCCGATTTGGCCCTTTAGTCCTATAGAAGCTGTATTTTACATCCAATCGTTTTGAAATTTAGAATGGTAGAGTTTCTTGATCCATGAACCAACATTGCCGAATTTGAAGAAAATCGGTTAAGATTTAGCTATAGCTCCTATATATATGTTTCGTCCGATTTGGCCCTTTAGTCCTATAGAAGCTGTATTTTACATCCGATCGTTTTGAAATTTAGAATGGTAAAGTTTCTTGATCCATGAACCAACATTGCCGAATTTGAAGAAAATCGGTTAAGATTTAGCTATAGCTCCCATATATATGTTTCGTCCGATTTTGCTCTTTAGTCCTGTAGAAGCTGTATTTTGCATCCAATCATTTTGAAATTTAGAATGGTAGAGTTTCTTGATCCATGAACCAACACTACAGAATTTGAAGAAAATCGGTTAAGATTTAGCTATAGCTTCCATATACATGTTTCGTCCGATTTGGCCCTTTAGTCCTGTAGATTTTACATCCAATCATTTTGAAATTTAGAATGGTAGAGTTTCTTGATCCATGAACCAACACTGCCGAATTTGAAAAAAATCGGTTAAGATTTAGCTATAGCTCCCATATGTATGTTTCATCCGACTTGGCTCTTTAGATCCAATCGTTTTTATACCCTACACCACACTGTGGTACAGGGTATTATTTAAGTATAAAATGTCGCAAAAGTAAATTTATGTAAACAATTTATACATGAATTACAAAATTTATATATCAGAGTTATTTAATATTACGAGAGTGGTGTAGGGTATTATATAGTCGGCACCGCCCGACTTTAGCCTTTCCTTACTGGTTTTTATTAAAAATCAATCATTTTTAATGCATATACATATATTTTGAGTGATTAACATTATAAAATACATAGGTCATATTTTCATTAAAAATTGTATTAACTTAAATCATATATTAATTGTATAAATGTTTTAATAAATTGACACGACAAGGCGAAGCCAATCCATTTAAACGATTTTCAGTCATGGTTGACCGCAAGTAATTTTACAGCCGACGCAATATTGAAAAAGAGAGTTCGTTTGTCGCGGTTGTCACAGGTCACTGTCAATATTTTGTGAACGTTTGGAAATTCATCTACATTACATATATCAAGAGCTTCCAGGGAATTTCTGACATTCTCCGCTTCAATTTTTCTTCTCCAAAGCTTCACTTCATTAATCCACACGTCAAAAGAACTATCAGGAAAAATTGATGAATATTTTTCAAAAAAAAAAAATTTCAATCAATTTTCTTCATTTAGTATTGCCATTTTAGATGGAAAAATGCATTGGAAATGTGACAAAATTCAACGGTGTTTCAAAAAGCGATCTTCGAGATGAGTGATGAATAAATCTAGATATGGAATATAGGTCGAAATCTTATAATATTCTTCAATATTTGTTGGTTTGTCGCGCCGAAATGTTAGGATTATTGATTTGAATGATTTGTTTTTCACAAAATTATTTAACAGACGAAAAATGGCACAACAATTTTTCGCATTTTTTGCCAGATGAACGGCTTCAGCTAGATCTTGATTTTCACTTTGAATAACGAGACTTAATGATAATGCCAAGCAGTGAACTGAATGAACTACATGGACCGAAACTGGAAACCCCAACGTTTTTATAGCCATCAACAACTGAAGTGCAGATGTTGTAGTTTCCTGATCGGACCAGGTGGAGTTAATGCATTCCAAAGCCTCGATAACTGCCTCTTGTAGGTGAAGATATATTTCAACAGACTCATGTTGCTCTACCCATCGAGTTGCGCAATACCGCTTTAATTTTAGCTTTTTATCATCATGGAGATTGCTGTTGTAAGAAATTGCTTCTTGAAGAGCTATTTGCCTTTAAGGATATTGAAAAAAGTGGTATATGGTTTGGATAGTGCCGAAACAATTTCTTATTGGGACTACTTTGCATGCGTAACTTACAACCAAGTTGAAACTGTGAGCTGCACAATGTGAATACAGTGCTAAGCTGTACATTTCTTGGATATATGCTTGCGCCTCATGAAATTCTCCGTTCATTGCTCTTGCGCCGTCATAGCATTGCCAAGTAAATACTTACAATCAATACCAGAAGTTTCGAGGAAATGTTGAATAACATCAGCCAAACCTTTTCCATCGAACTGTTTTGTTGGGACGAAATTCAAAAAATCTTCGCAAATTTTATATCGCCCCGCGTTTTCGTTAAGGTACCGGATAAACATTGAAACTTGGTCAACCCCTGAAATCGTTAAGGTACCGGATAAACATTGAAACTTGGTCAACCCCTGAAATATCAGCTAATTCCTCCGCCATGACGGTGAAACCTTTGGAATTATTGATTCTCTTAATAAGTTGTCGATTTATAAGAGTGTGACAAATACTTATAATTTCATTTTGAACACGATTGCTTATATACATACATTGCGTTTCGTGGTGAATTTGTCAAGTGACTATTCAAATTTGAATCCGTTATCGCCCGATACCTTAGCAAGGCTCTAAAATTGCCATCATTTTGAATAGTCTCATTTGAATCGATTCTGCCTGTATCACAACTTCCTCTTAGTGCTAATCCTTGCTTTCTATTTTCGTTTACGACCTGCTTTTCCTGAATTTGTAATTGTTTATCGATGGACGCTATGGCTTGCTTTTCTACATTATATCTCATCTCAGCTTTCAATACACTGTTTCTATGGTATTCGAATGATAAGTGGTGGCGAAATACGCCCAGTGCTTTTTCCAATTATTAAATGGTCTTGATACCAAGTTTCCTAGTTTTTGGTAATGCACTTCTGTATCCCTAGGAGCAAATAATACACATGTTTATTTATATTTATGTAACCATTTATATTTATGTAACCAAGAATGTTGGAATTTTAAACTTCTTTGCCCAGTCATTGGAAAACTATAATTATCTGGAGGAATCCAGACTTTTTCATGAAGACCTTCTATATAGTCGATACTCTCTGAAGCTGACTTGTTCACGAATAAACCTATATCATACGGTGATACTTCGTTTGGGTTACTGGAAGCTGTAGAGTAGTGATGTAGTTGGCTTTTCCATATGGCCATCATTCATCATTTCGACGGGCAAATTACATCTCTGTGGATCCTAAATCATGAAGAATATTTAGAAAAATTAATTGTAGATGTAGTAATACTCATTGCGAACGTTTAAGTATTTCGTTATTCACACATACACATATTATAAAAAATCATTATATGTTTTTAACATTCTGCTTATTAGTTAAATATATCATAATTCTTACGTCATCCTCCTCAATTCTTTGCCTTTTAATAAAATATTGTCGAATATCCATCCTGTTGTAGCACTTTTACGAATTGACACAATCACTTCTTCGCGATTTTAAATTGAATGTCACGTGTTCACCGCACTTATTTAAATTGATCTAAACGTTAGTATTGTGTATGTTTACAATCTCTAAATATACAATGCGCTTGGGCATACACAATGAAATCTACAATATGGTACTACCTATTCCTGCCGTCTTTAACGCTGCCCTAATTGTATATTTACTACAAACCGGAAAATTCCTAACAATAATTGGCACGAATAATAAATTTAAAATATTAACATTTTATTCAATGATTTAATAGTTTTGTGCTATTTTCAACTAAAATGTCTGTTCATTAAAAAACTGTTCTTGTCTTGTTCATTAAAAAACAGTTTTCTGATTATTTTTGTCTGAAAAATATATTTATATATTATTATATAATTTTATTATTATATAATTTTTATAAAACATATTCAAGGTATGAACTCGTAATGGAATTCACATATAAATTTTTCTGTAAGATAAATTATCCTATTTTGCCGTAAACGATATTTGTCATCATCTACTACAAATCTGTTACAGCAATTTTCTGAAGTGTACTGTTTTCTGAATGTTAAAGTCAGAAATGTGTAGCACATTTGCGATTTCAAATTTTCCAGAGAGTATATCAAATAAAGAATACATTTGCAGTTTCTTAGGTGTACAACTTTTAATTTATATAGTATAGGCTTTGACTTCCTTTTAATAAATTATATCTGCCATCATATGCTACAATTTACTACATTTTAGACATACAACTTTAAAGTAAACAACGGTTACATTTTTAGTCTTTGATTTACTTTTTGGAACAGGAAAAACATTTTAACCGTTAAAATCAGTAGTAAAAATGTTTAATTCCAATTAATTGGGGGGTTTGAACCCCCAAACCACCCCCCCCCCCTGCGCACGGGCCTGGCTCCCATATATATGTTTCGTCCGATTTGGCCCTTTAGCTGTAGTCTAAAACCAATCGTTTTGAAATTTAGCGTAGTAGAGTTTCTTGATCCATGGACCAACATTGCCGAATTTGAAAAAAATTGGTTCAGATTTTGTTATAACTCCCATATATATGTTTTGTCCGATTTGGTTACAGAGGCAGAGGTGACGTACCAAATGTAAATTGTGTAAACAAATTTTAGTTGAAGTATACGCTGGATATTGCATTGTTTTCCAATCTTGCTAGAGTGGTGTAGGGTATCATATAGTCAGCACCGCCCGACTTTAGCCTTTCCTTGCTGGTTTTGTTCATATTTACTGAATCTGTAATTGCTAAACAAACAGTTCGGCACAAATAGTTCAATGTAAAGGTATAAAATAAGTACCTTTAGTATATTCAGTTATTTAAACAGGAATAACATTGTATTATTTGTTAACAAAATACAATACAAAATGAAGTATGTAAATAAAATAGGATTAGATTAGAATAAATTAGATTAATGCAGAAGATTATGGCCACAGAAAAATCTATAACATTAAACACGAAGGACAAAAAAAGCTAATTCTTGACATTTAAAAGTAGACTAAGGAAGAGGATATAAGAAATAGGACATTGTCAAGTGTTTCTCTTAGAAACCAATTATTTTACATAAAATTGTAGGATTGCTTTGTGACTGCTGTAGGCTTATACTGTAGAAACAATTTTTCAGACTGAAGGGAAATAACCATTTTCGAACGATTGCCTGAAATAAGAAAGTTTCAAAGTTGTCAATTATCTATGGTTGATAAATATTATTAAACAATTTAAGGCATTTAAACTTAGAAAAATATTTCGGAATTTAATAGGTCGCTAAATTTTGAATACAATAAGGCAAACTCAAAATAAAATTTACTGTTGCTGTGGCAAACAATTTAAATTGCACAAAAATGCAAATCAACTAAGAAAATATATTTCATCCGCATATTGAAACAAATTTAGCTAACTTCCTTCCAGTTTAGTTTCCACATCCGCTCTAAATATGATTTATTTTCACCCAAGATAGAGTTGAACAAACTTCAAGCTAAATGTTAACGACATTCGTATATAAGGATATGAAATAATATTGCACTTTATACTCGTATACGTGCACACATCCTTGTACATTGTACACTCAGCAGGACGAAGGGGAAGAAAGAGTTCTATGTTCGTGCACAATGTGGGAGGTATTAAGGCTTATGTAAAATATTGTTTCAGCGAGGGATTAGCGTTTGCCTTCTAGATATGGCTACGAGAATTTTAATGCAGGAGAATATTAATTCGACACCAAAACAAAACGGACAAACGTTATTCAGTATTTAAGGCTGTAGAATGGAAATTTAGTTGAGCAAAGAATTTAAAGCTAAAACAAGAGCGCAGTGTCTTATCTTTTCCAATACACCACAAAAACCTCTCTTTCGAAAGGAAGAGTTGATCGAAAAAGCTGAACAATTCGAATGTGAAAACATTCAATAAATGAATCTAACCAAACAAATTGTTCTTTGCCAGAAATACCACACGAAGTTGTCTGAATACTCATATTTGTTTAATGGATTTTTTCCTTGAGCAGAAATTTATAGGAGCCTGCAATAAGCAGTACGCAGGGATTCATGTTGTATCAGCATTGCAAATGCGAATAAATCACGCATAAATTATTGATGACAACAATAATTTTTGCTCACATATTTATGTACGTTAAGTTAATGTGGCGATAAAAGTGCGTTTACCAAACATTATAAGTTTTAGGTCACTTAAAGTGCCTGAGAAGTGACCTAAAACCCTACTAGTTGAGAAACATCTGTTTCAGGATAATTGAATCATTTAATGTATATCCATCCATCTGTCTGTCAACTCGTAAGTTTGGTCTTTAGTAAATGACATTTCACAAAACATCATGGAGAACAATTAGATTGTTAGAGTCGTTCAGAGTGGACACTACAGTTTGGAAAAAAGTCTGTGAACTTTTAATGCACAGATCAAATAGAAAACCATAAACTCTTAAGTTAAACAGACGGAATTAGTTGTAGTCATTTAAAAATGATCTGAAAGTCAAGACCATTCTTTTAAAATTCACTCACATTATCATTTTTCATTCTTATCAGAAATTTAGTTACGCTCGATACCTAAATATTCTTTCTCCCCTTCACTTCACTTCATTTAAAATAAATGTATTGCCTAAATCAATTGTGTGGATTTAAGCCTATTATGTGATATGAAACATTAAAACTGATTCCATTTAGGCATATAACTTAATATAGAATAATTATTTGCTTGTATAGCTTGTAATTAATAGTATGCATATATTTTCAGTAAATAGGCAATTTGTTTCTTTCACCAACAATGACACACAAATGGGAATATAATGAAAAAATTACCATTTAAGATAAATTGATATTCATTAAAATTAATTGTTGAAAAATTCTGTAATGTTTGATGGTCGATAGAACTTATATAATACTAATTACATTTCGTTGTCGAAATCGTAGTGGAAACCACGGTGCCATAAGTTGTGTGGTTATTGAAACCAGTAAGGAAAGAATAAAGTCGGTCGGAGCCCTACACCACTTTAGTAATATTGAATAATACTGAAATGTATCCAAATTTTATTTTTGATACATTTAAAATGATTGTGATGTGAAATACAAGTCTTTAGCGCTAAAAGGCCAAACCGGAAGGAAATTACATATATATGGAGGCTACATCTAGATTTGAACAGATTTTTCCTCAAACTAGGCAATGTGGATCCTAGGACGAAGAAACTGTACCCTGCTAAATTTCCAAAGTTTTGTGTGTGAAATATAATTCTATAGCGCTAAAATGCCAAATCGGGGGTAACATATATATGGGGGCTCTATTTAAGTCTGAACCAACGATCCCCAAAACCAACAGTGTTGATTCAAGTAATAAGAAACCCCTTTCCTCCGAATTTCGGACTGATATATGTATATATATATGGAAGCTATATCTAAATAAGAACCGATTAACTCAAAGTTGGACTATGTTCATTCATATAATAAGCAACACCTTTCTCCCGAATTTCGTTCCGATCGGATAAAAATACAGTTTCTACAGCGTTTACATATCAAATAGGCGGTAACGTATATATGAGGGCTATATCTAAATCTGAACCGATTTTCCCCAAATTTTGTATTGTCTGTAAGTGTATCAAGAGACTTTGAATACAAATTATTTATTCTCTGTCAGTCTATAGTCATTGGAAATGTTGTCTAAAATGAAAACAATTTTCATGATAGCAATTTTGCACTGAACAATAGATAATTTAAAGACATTGAACTGTACTGAATTGTAAGTGTTTATGTGCACTTGTATTTACGTTATGAACAATTCAAATTTGCAAAAATGGGTGGAATCGGACAAATGGGCGTTGCCAAATTTTGAAATTGCGATATTTTTTACAATTTTTAGCGAGGGTGTTGCTTTTTCGTGATTGGACAAACGGGCATGACCCCGCCTATACGTCCGCGTAGACGACTTTGTACATACCCCAGAGGAGAAAATCTTTAACTTTTATTTGAAGATCAAGAAAATTAATTTTGAACGCATATATTAATATATGTATTACAACCAAATATATTTGCGGACCTACTCTGACAAATAAAATATGTAATTACAAACAAACAAAGATATTGTTTCAGATTTTTTTCCAAATACATTATATTAACAAAAAATAAACATGTCTGACCTTGTAGATTTTTAGGTTTTGCCAGACTTCATGTTATACTTTACAGTTAAAAATGTCATAAGTAACAATACCTTTTGTTTTATAGCACTAACTTTTAATTTATAGATATATGAATTGCCAATCTATTAATTAATTAAAGCAATTTATCATTATCCAAGAATATACGATTTAATGTTTAATAGAGTTTTACAAAAACAAGTAAAAGCGTAGAATTCGGCCTGGCCGAATCTTATATACCCTCCACCATGGATAGCATGTGAATGGTTTCGGGCACAAATAAAGTCATATTACAAAATTTCAGCCCGATTCGTTGAAATTTGTTTGAATTTTATGGCGTTAAGAAGTAAAATCTAGAGGGACCTTTGTATGGGGGCTATATCAAAACATAGAATATGGCTACCGTCCCAGCAGAAATTGTTTGGAGTTTTGGAAGCACTCGAGGTTTTGTGTACATACTGTAGGCACTACTTTAAGCGTTTCACACGTTGTTCGTGTGTGGGTGCGGGTGCGGGTATACATTAACCCCAGTTACCAATTTTCAGCCCGATCTGTTGACATTTGTGGTCTCTATGGCGTTAAGACGTCAAATCGGATAGATGCCATACATGGGGACTATATCAAAATATGGACCGATATAACCCATTCTCAATCCCAAGTTAACTGCAGATATAAGAAGTATCTATACCAAATTTCAGCCACCAAGCTCAAGTATTATAGATTGTAGGTTGATTACAACAGGCGGACGGACAGACGGACATGGCTAAATCGTGTTAGAGTTTTAAGATGATAAAGAATATATATACTTTATGTGATCTCAGATCAATATTTAAAGGAGTTATACCCCCATCCTATGGTGGAGGGTATACAAATATGGTAAATGTATAGTAGATGAGAGCATTAGGAATCACAATAAGGAAGTTGCTATATATGGGGGCTATATCGAAATATGGACCGATATTGCCCATTTTCAATCCCTAGTTACCTGCAGATATAAGAAGTATCCATATCAAATATCAGCAAGCTATCCAGGATTATAGATTGTAGCGTTATTACAACAGACGGACGGACGGACGGACATGGATTAATCGTCTTGGAATTTTAAGACGATTAAGAATATATACTTTATGTGGTCTCAGATCAATATTTAGAGGTGTTATACCCCCCCCCCCCCCCCCCCAATCCTATGGTGGAGGGTGTACAAATATGGTAAATGTATAGTAAAGGGTTTTTCAACAGGGACGCTACAAAAGTAGACCGACAGGGACAGCAAACGACGCCATATTTTTTGCCGCTCTTTTGACATTTCTCTTCAGTAAGGTTTGCCATTTCATGATGGAAAGATATACGAGCCAACAACGAAATTATTAAAATTTACTACCGAAATTCGGAGTCAGTGGCCTCAACGTTAAGAGCGCGAAAAATCGAAAAATCATCTTCAGCGATGAGGCTCATTTCTGGCTGAATGGCTTCGTCAATAAACAAAATATGCGTTATTGGTCAGACAGCAATCCACACGTACTCCATGAGTCATCATTGCATCCCGAAAAAATTACGGTTTGGTGCGGTTTATGGGCCGGCGGCGTCATTGGACTGTACTTCTTCCGTGATGATCAAGACCGGCACGTTACTGTGAATGGGAATCGCTACCGTTCAATGATAACCGAATATTTTTGGCCCCAATTGGATGATATGGACTTGGAGGACATGTGGTTCCAACAGGACGACGCCACAAGCCACACAGCGAATGCCACAATCAATTCATTGCAAACCAAGTTTGGAGAACGTGTTATCTCACGAAATGGTGCACTATTTCCTGTGGGGCTACGTGAAGTCTATGGTCTATGCCAACAAGCCAGCGACGGACCCGATATTTAAAACTATATCAACATTGTCGTTAATATTGTTTTAACATAATTTAACGCATTATTCATTAAACATTTCGCCAATCATGTATCAATGGGAAACATTTCAACTTAATTCACATTTAAAATAGTAAAAATAAATGTTTTCTATTGAACACGAAACGTTGATTGACAATGTAGAAAACAAAATTTAATACTCAAACTCATCTTACAAGTTCGAGTGAAATTCTATTCCAAAAGTGTCAATCACGCGTCACAAGTGGGGACTGTATTTCAAGGGATTGCAATTTGCCACGAAAAATAAGTTTAATGAAATTTAAGTGGAAATATGGTTTTGTAAAAAAGCAATGTGGAAAAGGGGGCATTTAAATTTATGGCTTCATTGAAAATTTAATGTTTATTTATATAAACTAAGTAAATTTTTAATGTTTCAAAGCATCACTTAAATATTGAAAAAAAAAAACATACTACAAACTGTTTCTGTCGCACTTAATGACATACGTAGACATAGGAATAAAATAGAAAAATGCCGAAAGTATAGCAAAATGAATAAACTCGATTTCTTTTTTTTTTTTGCAGACGTCTCGTTATTTACATAAAACACCGCAGACGCATTTATCTGCCGTGTGGAATCACAATTTTAAACACACAAGATGAAAAATATTTTGTAAAATTGGAAAAGCAGCGTTTTTTATTGCTGCTTGTAAATAAAAACGTTGTTTAGAATTTATACAACACATTTAACAAGATGCGTATGTCTTGTACTCCCAGAAGATGAGCGTAAACTGAAATACCCAGACATTTTAGACAAATGACAAAAAAAAGTAAATATAATTATTCTTAAATTTGAAAATGTAATAAAGAAATTTGCACAGCCAATTTTCAAATATATTATACTTAATTTGTATAACTGGTTTTCGACCTTTTTTTATTAACAATATTTCTTTTCAGACGATTACGTTTTCATGGTCGAGCTACATAATTACGTTTGCAGTTTAATTTGCAACGCCTTACAACAGATACAAGTTGTTAGGTTTTAATATTCTGGTTTTTGCGATTGGAGAAAATGTGGCTAACTTTTGCAATTTGTGTAAAAAATTATGAAAATTGGAAAAGCTTGGAAACAAAGCAATACCTTTTTTTCTCTAGGAAGTTTTGCTTCAGATGAATATAAATGCGTTATACTTTTTTAAGTAACGTCTTACATAACAATAATTTTTAAATGCCCAAAACATTTGTCTTATAGAGGATCAAATTTTTTTCAGCTTATAGAAAATTTTGTTACCAGGTCAGAAAAATGGATATAAAAGAAATCGGTGTATATCCTAATCCGTCGCTCACTAAATAGTGGGACGAGGTCCAGAGTGCGTCCGTCAACCAATCGAAGAACCATGGTTTACTTTCGTCTAAAAATTGTGTATATGAAACCTATGTTAAAATACGATTAACAATTCATTCTGTACTTGTGAGCAGATCTTCCTCCTCCATTTCAAAAACAACTAACCTTGTTTATTTCAGGATTGCTGGCAGCAGAAAATACTGGTACAAGTAAACAGAAGTCACTATATTGAACTAAATTATCACTTAATTTCCATTTTTACACAGCATTGGCTTATTTTACCAAAACAAAAAGAATAACAGAATTTCTTGCTTGTGTTTAACAAATATAATTATCACCTGTATATCCTTAGTTGTCTTTTGTTTTTCGGGTTATAATTTGTAGGAGTTGCCAGAAAAATGAAAGCTAATACCAAACTTTTCCTGGCAGGGAGCGGCGAGCAATTGTAATATTTTATTTAAATGCCATCTTATTAATATAATCATAGCGATATTTGTAAAATATCTAAAAAGAACCAAGTTGTTCTAATTTTGATGGAATCTGGGTTCTTTAAAAACATGTGTATCTTATCATTGTCGTTGTTTTTTGCGATTTTTAATCACTTTTCAACTTGTGTCCCCCATAAAAATAACATAAATGTTTTCATAAGAACATACAAAACAAACTACATGACCTTTTTCCGTACTGCATCGACAACACGTCATACTTGTCAACTGACCTCATGAAGCGCTCACAACAAAGACGTAATATTTACCTGAGGATATATCCATTAAAGCATGATTTTGTATGAAAAAAAACCTCACTCCTCTCCTCAGGTTATTTTAGCTACGTTCGTGCAGACTATCGCATACAATATCGATGATTGTTATACAGCCATGCTTCACGTCCTTCCTATTTGGGCTGTAGTCTTCTTTCGATGCTGCAACATGGTGTGCATTTCGTGGAAGCATCAACAATCACATACTCATATCTGGGAGGCTACCCACTTACACCCATATTTTGTTAATACGCGCTAAACATGCAGCTAAAATTCACTGTTTGGATTGCCTTTTTGGAGAAAATTGTGGACCATATGTTGGACGTATAATTCATTTAGTCAATGTGTTTGTTGATCTTCAGGTATAATGTGTAAGAAATGGAAAAAGATTCGAATGTTGCTAAATAAATTAAAAAGCAAACTACAAAGTTTTAACCAGACCGGAAATATTTGTCTACTTGTAGTACAATTATGTGGCATATATTTTTGTAAAACATTCTGACTCGCTAAACACATGTTATATGGATGATTTTTAACCTTTTCCCCAAAAGGGACATGTAGGAGCTAGAGGGTTAAAATGTTCAACAAAAATGTTCCTCGTTGTGTTCTAAGTAATGGTGCTTAAGACATCCTTAACCTAAAATGTTTCCTATGCCTATTCATAATAAAAATGTGCAAATGGGGGAAATATTGATCTAAAATGGTCTTCATACATAAATATTCAAATCGCCGATACATGTATATTCATTTTTTACCCTCCTCTATCAGAATCCCTTGTCAGAACCTTGATATTTTTGAAAAAGTTTAATTTTGTTCCACAGTGTAATTGATTATTCTTATCAGAAATAATAAATACAGTGAGCTATATGAATGGATAAGGACCAGTTTCAGTGGATACCCTGATGCACCTCCTACCGCTATCTTTGTCACCTACAAAGAAATAAACTTTGATGACAAGGAAAACTGCGTTAAGTTCAGCCAGTCCGAATCTTATGTAACCTCTTCCATGGGTCAAATTATATAGATCAAATATATAGATGGGGGTATATTCATTCTGTCACTTCGTTTGTAACACCTCTAAATATTGATCTGAGACCCCATAAAGTATATATATTCTTAATCGTCGTAAATTCTAAATTCTAAGACAGTTTAGCCATGTCCGTCTGTTGTAATCACGCTACAGTCAGTAAATAAAGGAGCTAGTTTGATCAAATTTGGTATAAATATTTCTTGTAGTTGCATGTTGTTTGGGATCGCAAATGGGCCATATCGGTGATTGTTTTGATATAGCCCCCATATATAGCATCTTACTTATTGTGATCCCTACTCTTCTCATCTACTCTACATTTACCATCCGTCCGTCTGTTGTAATCACGCTACAATCTATAATACTTGAGCTATGTGGCTGAAACTTACCTGCAGGTATCTTGGGATTGAGAATGGGCTATATCGGTCTACATTTTGATAGCCCCCACGTATAGCATCTGTCCGATTTGACTTCTTAACGCCATAGAGACCACAAATATCAACTGACCGGGCTGAAAATTGGTAACTGGGTTTAATTTATACTCGCACCCTCACACGAACAACGGTAGCCATAGGTCCATGTTTTGATATAGCCCACAAAGGTCCCTCTAGATTTTTCTTCTTAACGCAACAAAAGCCACAAATTTCAACGAATCGGGCTGAAATTTTGTAATATGACTTTATTTGTGCCCGAAACCATTCACATGCTATCCATAGTGGAGGGTATATAAGTTTCGACCAGGCCGAACTTAACGCTTTTACTTGTTCATTTCTATCTTCTCAACAGTTCAGATTTCAGAAAACTGTATTATTAATGCAGATACAAATATATGCCTAATTGTGACCAGTCATTTGATCATCTAAATATTAAGATATATGTATTGTTTATATTTTGGATATAATATGTACTGAATATGTATTTAACAGATTGGCATAACCATAGGATTCATTTTGGCACTGCATTTGTAACGCCACTAAATATTGATCTGAGACCCCATAAAGTATATATATTATTAGTCGTCGAAAAATTCTAAGACGATTTAGCCATGCCCGTCTGTCCTCTGTTGTAATCACGCTACAATATATAATACTTGAGCTAGGTGGCTAAAATTTAGTACATATGCTTGTTATATCTGCAGGTATGTTGGGATTGAAAATGGGAAATATCGGTCCATATTTTGATATAGCCCCCATCTCTCCGATTTCACTTCACGGCGAATAGACCACAAATTTCAACTGATCGGGCTTAAAATTGGAAGTTGGAGTTTATTTATAACCGGAATCCTTCACACGAACAACGGTAGTCATAGGTCCATGTTTTTATATAGCCCCCATACTAAACCCCATCTATATTTGATTACGAAACGCCACAAAAACCTCAAATATGAATGAATTGGGCTAAAATTTGGTATAATGAGTTTATTTGTATCCGAAATCATTCACATGCGATCCGTGGTGGAGCGTATATAAGATTGGGCATGGCCGATCTTAGTCCGTCTTTACTTGTTAAATTTCCGTCCATAGCACAGTGGGCTAAAATGGAAAAAAATTGACATAATTCTGCCATTTCAGAACCACTTATCGTATGGCGATGAAATTTTAGGTGTGTATACAAGAGGTGTTAGAGAGTTTAAGTTCGGAACTTGGGCCCCCTATATCATACAGGGGCGGAGGTACAGGGCCCCAAACTTGACCACCTCGGGTATACAAAATTTCCATCGGCTTCTAACTTTTGAATGGAGTGTCCGATTTGAATGACGTAGATACTCCTAGACCAGACCTACAATAATTAAATTTCCGTCCATAGCACAGTGGGCTAAAATGGAAAAAAATTTACATAATTTTGCCATTTCAGAACCACTTATCGTATGGCGATGACATTTTAGGTGTGTATACAAGAGGTGTTAGAGAGTTTAAGTTCGGAACTTGGGCCCCCTATATCATACAGGGGCGGAGGTACAGGGCCCCAAACTTGACCACCTCGGGTATACAAAATTTCCATCTGCTTCTAACTTTTGAATGGAGTGTCCGATTTGAGTGACGTAGATACTCCTAGACCAGACCTACAATAAACATTTTATAGCTTGAACATATCATGAATAGTTTCCGAGATATGTGGATTTTAAATTTGAATTTTTCATTTTTTCGCCGACTTTGCCTTGGAGTTTAGCCAATATCTCAGACAAAAGTTTAGCGATTTTGTTCGCGTGTTTTTTCATGGATTGCCAATAAAATTTTCAATATCAAGAAAAAAAAGAGTCGATTAGATATGTCAAGAAATAAGATAGTTACGGCCCTATAAATTAAATTCTTTGAAAAAATTTCATTTTTTGGCAAAAAAAGTCCAATTCGTATTTAGGTCTTGTAGAAAAAGTTTGTTACACAAAGTGTATCAAATTTATACTAATTTTAAAGGAGACGTTTCACAGAACCTGCTAGAGAAAATCCGAAGCCAAAATTGTAATTGGTGTGGTTGCCACCCTTCTCCGATTTGGACCTTTTTTTACATACATTTCAAAAGTTTGATCGATTTTCTCCAATCGCAAAGCTAAATTGTTAAATTTTTCTTTTTATTTATTTGTATTAGGGTGTAACAAAATCGACTGCAAAGGGAATCCCGAGCGCGGCTTTTCTTATCGAAGATATAGGACTAAAAGTAAAAATCCCATTTTTAGGGATTTTTGATGTATTTTTTATATCAAAATAAAGAACTTTGAAAAGAATTCATCGAAATATATATGTACATTTCAAGAATTTTATGCCGTATTTACGTTTCTGTCTATATGCAAAATATTTATACCCTACACCACACTGTGGTACAGGGTATTATAAGTTTGTTTCACGGCAGATGTTTGTAACACCTGAAAATAACACAGCTAGACCCACCTTAAAGTATACCGTTCGACTCAGAATCACTAGCTGAGTCGATTTAACGATGTCTGTCCGTCCGTCCGTCCGTCCGTCTGTCCATGTAAAGTTGTTCGTCGACTACAGGTCGCAATTTCACTCCGATCGTTCTGAAATTTTGCAATTTAGAGTATTTCGCGGCTATAAAGATCGCTATTGAATTTGGTTGAAATCGGTTCAGATTTAGATATAGTTCCCATATATATGTTTCGTCCGATTTAGCCCTTTAGTCCTATATAAGCTGTATTTTCCATCCGATCGTTTTGAAATTTAGAATGGTAGAGTTTCTTGATCCATGAACCAACATTGCCGAATTTGAAGAAAATCGGTTAAGATTTAGCTATAGCTCCCATATATATGTTTCGTCCGATTTTGCTCTTTAGTCCTGTAGAAGCTGTATTTTAGAGTTTCTTGATCCATGAACCAACACTACCGAATTTGAAGAAAATCGGTTAAGATTTAGCTATAGCTCCCATATATATGTTTCGTCCGATTTGGCCCTTTAGTTCTATGGAAGCTGTATTTTACATCCAATCCTTTTGAAATTTAGAATGGTAGAGTTTATTGATCCATGAACCAACACTACCGAATTTGAAGAAAATCGGTTAAGAATTAGCTATAGCTCCCATATATATGTTTCGTCCGATCTGGCCCTTTAGTCCTATAAAAGCTGTATTTTACATCCAATCGTTTTGAAATTTAGAATGGTAGAGTTTCTTGATCCACGAACCAATATTGCCGAATTTGAAGATAATCGGTTAAGATTTAGCTATAGCTCCCATATATATGTCTCATCCGATTTGGCTCTTTAGTCCTGTAGAAGTTGTATTTTACATCCAATCGTTTTTATACCCTACACCACACTGTGGTACAGGGTATTATTTAAGTATAAAATGACTCAAAAGTAAATTTATGTAAACAATTTATACATGAATTACAAAATTTATATTTCAGAGTTATTCAATATTACGAGAGTGGTGTAGGGTATTATATAGTCGGCCCCGCCCGACTTTAGCCTTTCCTTACTGTTTTTTTTTTAATTTTTCCCTACCTTCTTGTATTTACTTATTGGTTATTATATCAGTCAACATGCACTGATTTCTTGTAGATCACCTGTTTTTATACCCTCACTTTAGTGTGACGAGGGTATATATCATTTGCTACGAAAAAAAGTTTTAGTTAGTTAGTTTAGTTAGTTTAGTTTCTTTATTTTCAAAAATTTTTACAAAGTATTTGTTCTTACTGACAAACATTTATTTTAATTACATAAATAAAGAATTTACAGCTTGGTTTCTCACAGGAAACCGTCAGCCGGAAAATTGAGTTTGTATTAAATTACGATATAATATTAATAGTTGTATTCATTTATCAACATTTTTCTATAATTAAGTGAATCTCTTAGATAATTGTAAAGGCTCAGCCAACTAAAAACTTCACCACCGTTTAGAATATTTGTAACGTCTCTTTCTGTTAAAGCTCTTTTATTAAAATAGCGTGATCTGAATATATTTAATATAGGACAACGTCCAATAAAATGTTGTATGGATTCCACTTCATTCAAATTACACATAGAGCATTTCCTCCCTTCTTCTGATCTACTTTTCACTCCATTCAGGTATAACAGATCCCCTCTAGCTCTCATTATGAGAGAAATCTGATTTTGGCTAAAGTTTGCATTGCAGTATGTTGCTCCAGAATTATACTCCAAATATTTATAAATCCTGCATTCGCTTTCACGTGCTCTTCTTATGCAAATATTAAAGTTGTCTTTTTTTATTTCTTCTACCAGATGATGGCTGGCATCATACCAAGATGTTTTGTTCAGGTTTGAGAGGCATAAATTATATTTTGTTAAGTGTTCAATAAAGTCGTTGTACCAGAAAATTTGTTTTTCTGCTATTTTAACCGATAATATATAGGGTAGCCTACTGTGATCTATATCAAAAAGTATTTTTGACAGGTATTTCAAATGTCTAGTATATGTATAAATATATCCATGCTCGTATCCTGTTTCTAGTGCCAACACATAGTTAGGCGTGCTTTCCGGAAGTTTTAGCACTCGTTTTATGAAGAATCTGTATAATTTTTCAACATCTTCAAAGTTACTGCCTCCCCAAATCTCCGCTCCATAACTCTGAATCGAACGACATACTGCTAGGAACATTTTCCATTTAGAGTTTAGTGAAACAAATGGTTTTGCAATAAAATGTTTCCATGTTGCGTTTAAACATGCCTTTGCAGCTTCATTTGGTTTATGTGTGCAGTAAATGATAATTTCGTCGTTAGCGTTATCCCCAGATACTTATATTGGTTTACAATTCTTAGGTATTCCCCCTTGTATGTCCATTTTTCTTTTGCCGTTGCTTTGCCACCATTTCTGAAGATCATTATCTCTGACTTAGCTTGATTTACTTCCATTCCCCATCTATCACAATACAAAGCAAGTTTATTTATCATACGCTGAAGTGTATTTGGATCATCTGCTATGATTACGATATCATCCGCATACATTAGTAAACGAATGTTTAGCTCATCTACATAAAGTCCACTGCCAAGAAAATCATGTAAGTCATTTAGGTATATTGCAAATAGGATTGGGGACAACAAGCATCCTTGCTTTACCCCTGTATTCGTTTCGAAATATTGCGATAACTCATTTCCTGTCCACACAGCCGCTCGTGTATTTGTATATACTTTTTGTATAAACTGCACCATTTTTGTCGAGAGTCCTATTTCGTATAGTTTGTATATCAATTGCTCTCTAGGCACTCTATCAAACGCTGCCTTGAAATCAACAAAAAAGGCATATACTTTTTTATTTTCGGATAGCTTTATTTTTACTATTGCAACCAGATTATACACATTGTCAGCAGTAGAATAGCCTTCCCGGAATCCAGCTTGGTATTCATTTAAGATGCATTGCCGTTTGGTCCACTCTGTCATTCTAGTATTTATCATACCCATCATCAGTTTTGCAATGCAGTTCATGAAACTTATTCCTCTGTAGTTACTGGCTTGGTTTAAATCACCTTTTTTAAAAATTGGGAAAATTATACTGTTGCGAAACACGTCAACATCTTCCAAACCATTAAAAATTCTTGTAAAGCAATTACACAGTTCCACGAGAAAGTCGTCAGTTGAAAATTTGAAGAACTCATAGGGAATCCGATCTTCTCCCGGTGCTTTATTTTCTTTAACTTTATTGAGTTGAGCTTTTATCTCTGACAGTGAAAAATCTCTGTCTAATAGCTCGTCAAAAACGTAGTTAGGTGCGTATTTAATGCTTTGCACTTGACTACATGGGTTTAACAACATTGCGAAGTAATTTTTTAAAATATCAGCCGTAATATGACACCCAACAACATTATTATGCTGCTGTTTTATTTCTTTTGCTAGGGACCACCATGCCTTACTATCAGATATTGAATCCAGCCTTTGTTCTATATGTCTGTAGTATTCCTTTTGTTTTTCTTTGCATATTCGTTTATATTCGATTCTTTGTGCCACGTACGCTTCTCGCTCCGTTGTATTCCTTGCAACCCTGAATGAGTGAAGCTGTTGCATTGTTTTCTTTCTCGAATTCATGCATTCCATATCAAACCACTTATTCTTGTAACGTACCTTTCTTTTACAAGATTGTTTTGGATATGCCTCTAAAATGACACTGGTTAAAGCACACAAAGACCCATTTGGTTCCATTTGCATTATTTTGTTATTTAAGGTCTCCTGATATTTTTTCTTATTTTTATTATTCCATATTAGCTTTGGCAGTAAATTAATTGTATTGCTTTCTAAATGTAATACTTCAGTTGCTTTCAGTTCCAATGTTATCGGAAAATGATCTGACCAAATTTCGTTACCAATCTTGATGTTACTTACATATGAAATCAAATCCAAGGACACCGCACATAGGTCAATTACTGAACTGCCATTTTTGTTTGCGAAAGTAAATCGTCCTTCTTCGTCCCCATGTATCCTGCCGTTTAGTAACGCTAGACCATTGTTGTTACAAAATTCTATATATTTTTTTCCGTTAGAATTCGTTATTTTGTCGTTTGATTTCCTAATAATACTGCATGTTGGGGCTGTCTCCAAAATTTCTTCTGGCAAAATTTGCTCTTCTCCAATACGTATGTTGTGGTCGCCAATTATAATTTTTGGGATTTCATTACCTGCTACCGCTTCATTTAATCTCTGAAAATCTTCAGCCCAATTATTCCCTCTAAGGTATACCGGAATGATTTCAAACTTAGTTGCGTTTAAGTCACACGTGATAATATTCATATTTCCGCGTTGGATTAATTTGACTTTGAGTCCATCATTTTCCAGCTCCTTTCTTACTCCACAGATTTGGCCTCCAATTCCTCTACCGCGGCTGTTAATCCTTGTAGCAGCTTTCCAGACAGTGTTAAATTTTTTGAACCTATTTTCAAAGTTTGCTTGATTTTTTGATTCGACATGCGTCTCCAATAAAACAAAAATATCGAAGTTTTCCAGATATTCAAAAAACGCGTGATGAAGACATTTACTCCCTAAGCCGTGTATATTATACGCAACTATTTTTAAAGTACAATATTTTTTTAATGATTTGGTTTCTATAACATTTTGTGAGGAATTAATATTTTTTGAACAAATTTTCTTCTTTTTAGTAATACATTTTTTTGTCTTAATCAGTTTTTTGACATTGATTTATTTAGAAGTACGTTGTAATCTAATTGAAGGTTATCTACGGCGTTGCCATACATATTTACCAGGAAATCCTTTCCGTTCATTTGTCCACACACAAGCTCATTTTTTCCATTCCATACAAGACATTTACCTTCTATTGCTAGCTGATCTCCACGTACACCAGTTCTTTTCTCCTTATTAAGCAGAACAAGCTCCTTTTTTAGTTGCATCATCACCTTCTTCCTCTCAAGCCGAATTCCACATAAATCTCGTTCTATGTATATAGATGTCCCAGCCAAATTTTTTGTATTTCTCAGGACCTCTGACACATTTTTTGATGATTTTAGTTCCACCAAAACCGTCATCTTATCATTTCGTTGTTGTATTTTTTTAGTATTTTCTACTTCTATTTCAGAATTAATTTTTAGATACCTCTTGAAGACATTTTGTACCGCGCCATATAAGGAATTATTAGTTGGCAGTCCTCTGATTATGATTTTCTTCCTCGCCAATTCTTCTTCCAATCTCAACATCCTGCGGTCATCTGTCTCTTTTGTTTCCTTAAGTGCTTTTATCTCAGATTTCATTATTTCATTTTCTGTTGACAGCCTTTTAACTTCTTCTTTAACATCTTCTATATTGTTTTTTATTTCCACAAAGTCTGCTTTGGTTGGTAGATTCTCCAATTTCTTGTCTAATAACATTGACATTGAGTCATTCATCATTTGTATCAAGTCAGAAATAGGCATATTTCCAACCGATGTTGCTTGATCCGGTGATGTATCCATTAGTTTCCGCTTTACATTTTGGGTATCTTGTCCCACTGTGCGGGACACAGTGATTTTATTTTGAGGCGTTGAGTTTGGCATACTTTCAGGCGCTCTTTAAAATGACGTGGTAAGTATTCTTAAAGTGTGGTGAATTATCGAATTCTTCAGTTTGCTTAGTGAAATTGGACTTTTAGGCGAACTGTTATAAGAAGGTTCATATAACTAGTATACGGTTGTACTCTTTGATTTGTGTGGTGAATATAGATAACATCAAATCGTCGTTCGTATATTGTAACGGTCGTTCTTCTTCTTTTCTATAAATGACATGCAACTTGCTATGTAGAGTTGAATACTACTCACTGTCTGAACAATACGGCAATGTAACCAATAACCAGTATTATGGCAGAATGAAATGAACAGCTGTTCCCTCAAAACAATACGTAGACACTCTTTTTACTTTTGAGCAGTTTTTGCCGGCAACTCGCTTTCCAATAAAAATTTTCAATTGTTTACAATATTTTAGACCAGGTTTTCGCTTCTAAGGCAAAGATCCACCTCCAAACAACATATCAATGGAACCACCACCAACAATTTTTGGGAGAGTATATATTTTGGGCACAATTCAACTTCGGCTTCACCCGTTTCGCGAATAAATTCTGGAGCCCGACACTGATACGTCTACACCCGGTAAGCTTAACTCAATGCTTAACGAAAAAAAGTGTAACACATCGAAGGAGTGATCTAAGACCCTAAGTATGTTCGGCGGATATTCGTTTTGGGTCATTTTAAGTCGAATGAGCAATGTCCGTCCGTCTGTCTGTCTGTCTGTCTATCTGTATGTCTGTCTGTCTGTGTGTCTGCTGGCTGGTGCGCACGATAACTCTCGAAAGGAGTAACCGATTGCTGATCATTCGCAGTGAACGGACGTGTTTATCACATAGCGGATAGTTACCAGTACCTATTACGCAATAGCAAAAATCTGTACAAAGTCTGTAAGGCCTACATCGTAGTACCTATTACGGTCTAATACAGACAAAATTAAAATAAATTCTCTTGACGGGGATGCCTTCGTGTTCCGATGGAGCGCGGTTCCCCAATCGTCCGACTGTCCGTCCGTTGGTCTTGGCCAAAGCCGACCACACCAAAAATGGTGAAAATCTCCCCCAAGTACTCACAACAGGTGGTGCGGTGAGGGGTAAACGTCATGTCCGACCGTCAAAACGGAAGCACAATGAGCATCGTGTAGCGCTCAGAGTTTTGACGAAGTTGGAGGCTGTTGAGGTTTCGGCTCTTACCGAAAAACAAAAAGAGTCACTTACCTGGGCTAAAGGCGTCATAGATGCTTCTAAGGCCAATGAGTCGGCTGAAAGAGCCACAAATTCAGCTGTGTTAACGGCTAATAAAGTAAAACGAATCAGATCACCTGATGAACCCCTGCCTTCGAAAAAGGCAAGAGGCCCTAATGTCACCATCAACAGGACACTCACCAAGCCCTTCAATGAAGTGGCGAAGGAGAGTCTAGTGATGGCTGTTATAGACAGAAGTAGTGAGGATGGATCCATCCTCAAGGACAAATGGAGTCATGTACAATCAGCCATTATGGCTCATTACCTCGATGTCCGTAGAGAAATGCCGGGCAAACCACCAATCTGCAACGATGCAGGATGGCATCAGGGGAGAGTAAAGCTCTTATATTTCGGTGATGCCAGATCAGTAGACCTTTATAAGGCTGCTCTGAGTCGAGCGGGTGAGGTGTGGCCGGGTGCCCAGTTGGATGTTGTCGAAAAAAACAACATCCCTAGTCACCCTAGAGCCATCACCTGGGTTACAGAAGAGCCCTCCAACCCGGCTGACATCTTAGAAATAATAAAAGATTCCAATCCTGGTCTGCCGGCCCATAATTGGAGAATCAGCAAGGTGGGTGAGGCGGATGGTAAAAAGCGGCAGGTCAATCTTATCCTAAACGCTGAATCCACCTCCCATATACAAAGTGCGAGTGCAACCCTACAATATGGCTTCGAGACTATAATCTTGAAGATATACAAGCAGGATATAGCTCCCACTGCAGAAGGTGAGTCGTCCACCGTGGCACTTTCTGTAAGTGCGGAGGTAGCCACGCCTATTATTTCTGGTGACTCCAACTCTAACAGAAGATCTGTAACGTCCTACTCTGAGGACGAAAGCTCTACTTCTGACACAGAGGGGCTGAGGGGAGTCTCCGGACTCTTTGACGCATCTGGCGGGGACATGCTTCTCGACGATACGGACGAAGAGTTCGATAACACCCTTGTTGGGGTGGATGTTAATCTGTCAATTACCAATGATGGTAAGAATTCTACAGATTAACCTCCATCACGCTAAAGCAGCCTCAGCGGCTCTATTGCTGCGCCTGTCCACAGGCGCAGTAGACATCGTCCTGATACAGGAGCCCTACGTAGTGGGAGGAAGGGTGTGCGGTATTAGGACTCCCAACTTTAAACTGCTTGTGGCCAACTGTGAAGGCACTCCAAGAACCTGCATTTTGGCCAGGAAAGATCTAAGTATCTTTCTCCTGACTAATTTAAGTGGTAAAGACCAAACAGCTGCTAGCCTGGAGATCGGTAATCGCATATATTGGGTGGTCTCCAGCTACTTTCCTTATGAATCTGTAGTACCGACTGCTCTATTCAGGGAAGTAGTAGAAGAAGCAACGTCTGACGAGCTCGAGCTGATTATTGGCGCAGACACGAACGCTCATCATACTATCTGGGGTAGTACGGATATAAACAATAGGGGTGATTCGCTTCTTGACTTTATTCTAACTACCAATCTTAGTATTTGTAACATAGGTAATAAACCGACCTTCACAATTAAAGACAGACAAGAGGTACTCGACGTAACGTTTGCTACTGACCGGCTGTCAGACAAAATTATTGGGTGGAATGTACTGGACGACCACTCATTCTCAGATCATCATTATATTGAGTTCAAACTCGCGGAAAAAGCGCCTAAACCCGCCGTCCACAGAAATGTAAGGAAGACAAAGTGGCATCTGTATGAGAAGAATTTCAAGAAAGTCCTCAACTCTAAACTTCCGTACGAACCGAATGACAAAGCCGGTTTGGATAATCTGGTCGATCATATCACCATATCATTCAATAGATCCCTTGAAGAAGCCTGTCCAAAAACAAGGTACAAGGGTAAAACTAAACCCCAATGGTGGACTTCTGAGCTAACGGCTATGAAAAAGACCTGCAACAAGCTATTCAATAAGGCTAAATCTACTGGGGTCGCTAATGATTGGGATGCCTATAAAGAGCAACTCAAGATCTATAAGAAGGAGCTTAGAAAGGCGCAAAGGCGCTCTTGGTATACCTTCTGTGGTGAAGTGGAAAAGGTCTCCGACGCCGCTAGGCTGAGGAAGATATTATCTGCTTCACCCTGTACAGTGGGATATTTACAGGATGAGGCAAATAACTGGACCAAAAACAGCGAGCAGTCGCTCAATGTACTGCTCGACACACATTTCCCGGGGAACTCTATAACAGAACCCGAGGATCAGCAGGACCAACAAGAGTGCGAGTGGACTGCGAGCGTCGCTAGCTTCTTGACTGAGAGATCCAGAATAAGCTGGGCTATTAACAGCTTTGAGCCCTTCAAGTCACCTGGACCAGATGGCATCACTCCAGCAGAAATGCAGAAAATGTTAAAGTACATTATCCCCTGGCTGGAGAAAATTTATGTAGGCTGTATCAGGCTTTCATACGTCCCGAATCGATGGAGGGATACCAAAGTGGTATTCATACCTAAAGCGGGAAAGATATCACACACTAGGCCAAAAGACTTCAGACCAATTAGCCTATCCTCGTTCTTATTGAAAGGTCTGGAAAGACTTTTAGATCATTTCATTAGGGAAAACCTGGATACAAAACTCCTGTCGGGGAACCAACATGCTTACAACAAGGGCAAGTCTACTGAATCAGCCCTGCACGAACTTGTGAGCACTATCGAATCGTCCCTGCATTTCAAGGAATTCACCATGGTGGCATTTCTTGACATAGAAGGGGCTTTTAACAACATTCATTCCGATGCGGTAATTGCGGCACTCTCACATCTAAAAGTTAACACTAGTTTGATTAGACTAATTCAAAGTCTGCTCACCAGAAGACGCATAACAGCATGTCTAGGGTCCACAACTCTAACAAGGTATGTAAACAGAGGGACCCCGCAAGGAGGAGTATTGTCTCCACTAATTTGGAACCTAGCGGTGAATGAAATCCTGCTAGATCTAGAACGTTGTGGCTGCAAGGTCGTGACATATGCGGACGACGTGGCAATCGCAGTGAGTGGCAAATTCGTAAACGTCCTCAGAGACATCCTACAGGTGGCTCTGAACAAGTTGGCTAGATGGGCCAGAAGCAGCGGTTTGGGCGTTAACCCCAACAAGACAGAATTGGTTCTCTTTACTAGGATGAATAATGTCCCACATGTGGACCCTCCACCTCGGATAAATGGAACAGATCTAGTCTTTTCTGAAAGTGCAAAATTTTTAGGAATAATTCTAGATAGGAAAATGTTATTTAGACTTAACGTATTGGAACGTGTAAGGAAGGCCAACGTCGCCTTATATTCCTGCAAAAAGGCTGTAGGGTCGCGGTGGGGACTCTCTCCTAAAATCGTCCACTGGATATATATAGCAGTAGTTCGTCCAATACTGTTATACGGTATTGTGGTATGGTGGACGGCAACTGACAAACTAACCATTACCAACCTACTAACAAAGGTTCAGAGGACTGCCTGCCTGAGCATAAGCGGAGCCTTAAGGACTACAGCGACCGAGTCTCTACAAGCCCTACTCCATATACTGCCGATTAATATTGTGGCGAGAGAAGTTGCAACCAAAGCGGCAATAAGATTAAACTGCCTATCAATGTGGAGGTACAAGAACTATGGTCACATGAGGATATCAAAGTGTAGTGCTATGGTAACCGACCGAGTGGACTATATACCAACAGTGTACACCTTCGAGAGAAATTACATCACTATGATTCCCGCCAGAGATGAATGGGTCGGCAGAATACCAGGTAATATAAACCATCTCCACTTTTACACGGATGGTTCGAAGCTTGATGAAAAGGTTGGCTTCGGAGTACACTGTGAAGAACTTAGTCTGGATATAGCTCACAGACTACCAGATACCTGCAGTGTCTATCAAGCCGAAATAATGGCAATATGGGAAGTCGCCAAGTGGCTGAGTCGCAACATAGTAACCAACAATGGCGTTGTCATTTACTCGGACAGCCAGGCTGCCATCAATTCTCTGGAGGCAACATCCCTAAATTCACAAACAGCCCTCGACTGCCGCAGATCTCTTAACGAGATGGCTGAGCAGTTTAATATACACCTCATATGGGTGCCTGGGCATAGGGATATCCCGGGGAACTGCAAAGCCGATGAACTTGCTAGGAAAGGGACGACATTACAAATTCTCGAAGAATTTGCATATATTGGTGCGCCACTATCCACGTGCAAGCTTTGGCTTAGGCAAGAGGCAATCAGGCAGTCCAACGATAGATGGACAGAAATCGGCACCTGCAGGGTAGCTAGACAAATCTGGCCAAGGTATGACCTGAGAAGGTCAAAATATCTCCTCGCACTAGAGAGGAAACGATTGTCTACGTCAGTACAGGTTCTGACGGGACACTGCTTGATCGGCGAACACGCCAAAAGATTGGGTATTGACTCCAATGACTTCTGCCGAAGCTGTGGAGATGAGGAAGAAGTGGAGAGCATTGAGCACTTGCTTTGCGACTGTCCCGCTTTGAGTAAACGACGACTGGATATACTGGGGTCGGCCTTTTTAGGCAGCCTAACAGATCTTTCCAGTACTGATATTCGTACTATCGATAAATTTATATATCAAACAGGTTGGTTTCGATGAGGGGCATTTCAGCCCGTGGTAACACTAGGGACCTAAACTGGTCTATGTGAGCTTGTAAAAAAATACGGCTGCCACCCTAACCTAACCGATTGACTTCACATTTGGTACGTGGTAATATTTTTTTCTATCTCCGGCTAAGTTCGAAGATGGGCCATATTGGTCCACTCCTTCTGGTACCTCCCCCACAAAGTGTTAAAATGTTGTGAAATTTTGAATCTTTAATAACTGCTATACTACTTATTCGAATCTTCAGAAATTCCACACATAGCATTAGTTTATTAGTCGCTATCAACTCGAGAAAAATGGGTCATGTTGCTACGCCCCTTTTGGTACTTCCCACACAAATGCACCATTTTGCACCAAAAGTTAACAGCTTATAACATTAATACCAGTGCATAAAAATACTTGAAATTTTGTACAGTGTAATGCTTTCATAGTGCCTACAGTTCAGTGAAAACTGGGTGTCATATTCACGCCCCTTTTGGTACCTCTTACACAAAGGTACCATTTTGCACCAAAAGATAACAGCTTATAACATTAATACCAGTGTATAAAAGCACTTGAAATTTTGTACAGTGTAATGCTTTTATAGTGTCTTTTGCACTGTGAAAAATGGGCGCTATTGCCACGCCCCTTTTTGTACCTCCCACACAAAGGTACCATTTTGCACAAAAAGTTAAGAGCTCACAGCATGAGTACCAATGCACGAAAATGCAACAACATTTTGCACAGTGTAACGCTTTTGAAGTCCCTATAGCCCTGTAAAAAATGGCCGTTATCACCACGCCCCTTTTTGTACCTCCCACACAAAATGGCCAAATCATACCAAATTTAATATCTCATAACGTTAATATACCAGTGCAAAAAACGCTTATAATTCGGCGCAGTGCAATGTATTTAAAGAATCTACTATTCAGAGAAAAATAGGTGTATTTGTTAAAAACATTCTGGTACCTCCCATACAAATTGACAGAATAATTCGTTTAATATTCCATATTACATTACTTACAAAGTGAGGGTATATCTTAGTCGGTTTACCCGACTGAAACTTTCTTACTTGTTATCAAACAATAATAAAAATTAGTAAGAAGAACAATCATAAAATTGAGTAAGAAGGATAAAAGATGTCGGCCTTTATAATATCGATACCTCCAATCTAAACTATGAATCCTAAACTAAAATCCGAAACCAAAATTGTAATTGGTGTGGCTGCCACCCTTCTCCGATTTGGACCTTTTTTTACATAAATTTCAAAAGTTTGATCGATTTTCTCCTAAAGCTAAATTGTAACATTTTTTTTATTTATTTTTGTATTAGGGTGTAACAAAATCGACTGCAAAGGGAATCCTGAGCGCGGCTTTTCTTATCGAAGATATAGGACTAAAAGTAAAAAAACCCATTTTTGATTTTTTGATTTTGATTTTGATTGATTATTATTTCCAATATCAAAATAAAGAACTTTGAAAAAAATTCATCGAAATATATACATTTTAAGAATTTTATGCCGTATTTACGTTTCTGTCTATATGCAAAATATTTTTTTTTAATTTTTCCCCTACCTTCTTGTACTTATTGGTTATTATATTAGTCAACATGCACTGATTTCTTTTAGATCACCTGTTTTTATCAAACAATAATAACATTTAGTAAGAAGAACAATCATAAAATTGAGTAAGAAGGATAAAATATGTTGGCCTTTATAATATCGATACCTCCATTCGAAACTATGCTAAGTGCAAAAAGGTAGTTTTTCAGGGGAGGCGATCAATGTATGATGAATTTTTTAAATTTGTGTGAAATTCGTTTTTAATTGAAATCGAATGACCTGTACTGTTTGGTGAATAAATTTTGATTGGGTTGACGGATAAACACCAAATTTTGACTGAATATAATTTGGAATATTTTTAAGTTAAAAATGCAATTTCCCTAAAAACAAGTCGACTTAGCATGTTTTAGAATGGAGGTATTAAAGATAGAACAGGATCGGAAGATAGGAGAAGATTTACAAATACATATATCTTCATTTTAAAATTCTCTTGAACTTTTTCGGGAGTGAAATTGCTGATCATTGCGAAAATCGCGATTTCGTGCATCCTGGGCTTCTTCCGTAAGCTCGCCCAAAGGGATTGGGGTCATATCTTTCCATGGATACAGTTCTATTAGATGTTTCGAAATGCCTAGACTGTATTTTCCAAATTTTTCTGCATTCACTTTGTTCTTGCTGTTGATTGCCATAAGAATTATGTTGATTTTTCTCAGTAATTCCATATCAATTCCTGTGATCTTAGATATGATTTCATAATCCTTGAAGAAACGCCTTGCAGTGTTACCATCATTTGTATTTCCATATCCCACTAGTGGTTTGTCGACATTTATCCACTCTCTTTCCAAATTCCTCTTGAATTCTTTTTTTTTCAACTCTCTCGATGCTTTTAATTCCTTTTTGTCCGGTAATTAGTTTGCATTCTCTGGATTACTATAATAATGCAAATCGTATGCTATGTGTAGGAAATGTTCTAAAAACCGTATGCGAGCATGTAATGGGGAAATTCCAAGTTTTAGAGCATATGTGTTAATTGTTGGGTTCTTCCATAAATCCGAAAATTATTTTTTTTTCCTCCACATATTGTACATTTCCACTTAGATGATGTTCCCGTAACAGCATTGTATAGCATTCCCATCGACCATAGTGAAATTTAGGATGAAGGAGATTGTGAAGCTGTAGTCCAATATTTTGATTGATATGGGTTCCAGCTCCTTAATTTCCTTTTCAATATGATCAACCAGGTTTTGTGTGTTGGTAGCCGACTCTTTTGTATACTCAAACCTATTGGTTTACAAAAGTTTTATGATCCTGGACTCGAATTTATCCAACTGTCATCAAAACTAGTTGAGGGGCAATCCGTGTCTTCTCTCTTTCTTAATCTGAGGGGATCTAATGATGGCGTGAACATACTTCTATAATCTGTCCCGCTCGGACTGGTTGATAATTGTTTGTATTCAGGAAGAGTTGATAAGCCATCACATCCCATCTTGCACATAAGTTGTAAGTCACAATTATCCATTGTACTTAGCTGCTCTGTAGTAAGAGTGGAAACTATTCTCGATCCTGTATTTTCCAGAAGGTTAGGAAGACCAATACTGACTCCACTTGGTGAAACTTGTAGCGGTGACGGAATAATAGACTTCTTTTTGTCCTTTATTTTGTTATATGAAGGTAAGACATCGACTCCTTTTTCGGACAGTGCCTTCCTAAGTGTGTTTTAGTTGCCTTTGCTGAGTACCATTTGTAGCATAAGAGCAAGTGCTTCATCATCCGTAAAAACTGACTTAGATGATAGTGTCGGAATGCTCTCAACAATTCTCCTTAGACGTTTCGGTGATGCTGTTTGAAGAACACCGGCAATTTTTAAAGCATCAGTTGGTTGTTTCTCTTTTTTCAACATTGCCTTAAAAGTATCCGTAACTTCTTCAGTAGTAGACTCTACCATTCTAAATATCAAAACGATTGGATGTAAATTACATCATCTACAGGTCTAAAGACCAAATCGGACGAAACATATATGTGGGAGCTATAGCTAAATCTTAACCAATGTTGGTTTATGGATCAAGAAACTCTACCATTCTAAATTTCAAAACGATTGTATGTAAAATACAGCTTCTATAGGACTAAAGGGCCAAATCGGACGAAAGATATATATGGGAGCTATATCTAAATCTGAATCGATTTCAACTAAATTCAATAGGGATCTTTACAGCTGCGAAATACTCTAAACTGCAAAATTTCAGAACGATCGGAGTGAAATTGCGACCTGTAGTCGACGAACAACTTTACATGGACAGACGGACGGACGGACGGACAGACTCAGCTAGTGATTCTGAGTCGATCGGTATACTTTACGGTGGGTCTAGCTGTGTTATTTGCAGGTGTTACAAACATCTGCCATGAAACAAACTTATAATACCATGTACCACAGTGTGGTGTAGGGTATAAAGAATTTTGTTCAAAAATTTTTCTTTATAGGGCCATAACTTTATTTTTTCTTGACATATCGACTCTTTATACCCTACACCACACTGTGGTACAGGGTATTATAAGTTTGTTTCACGGCAGATGTTTGTAACACCTGAAAATAACATAGCTAGACCCACCTTAAAGTTTACCGATCGACTCAGAATCACTAGCTGAGTCGTTTAGAGTATTTCGCAGCTGTTAAGATCGCTATTGAATTTGGTTGAAATCGGTTCAGATTTAGATATAGCTGCCATATATATCATTCGTCCGATTTGGCCCTTTAGTCCTATAGAAGCTGTATTTTACATCCGATCGTTTTCAAATTTAGAATGGCAGAGTTTCTTGATTTATGAACCAACATTGCCGAATTTGAAGAAAATCGGTTAAGATTTAGCTATAGCTCCCATATATATGTTTCGTCCGATTTGGCCCTTTAGTCCTATAGAAGCTGTATTTTACATCCAATCGTTTTGAAATTTAGAATGGTAGAGTTTCTTGATCCATGAACCAACATTGCCGAATTTGAAGAAAATCGGTTAAGATTTAGCTATAGCTCCCATATATATGTTTTGTCAGATTTTGCTCTTTAGTCCTGTAGAAGCTGTATTTTACATCCAGTCATTTTGAAATTTAGAATGGTAGAGTTTCTTGATCCATGAACCAACACTACCGAATTTCAAGAAAATCGGTTAAGCCACCCATTTCAACCACTGTCTCCTTTCGTCTAAAATCAGCACCGCCTGCAGTTATAAAAATATCGACTTGCTCTAAAATATCATTTCCTATTGCAGCCGGGTAAACAAAATTATTAACGACGAAGAATTTGATTCTCAATTCAATACCATCAATCACCACTGCGAGCCTGAAATAACCAACCGTCTCGAGAGAATAATCTCCAGCCGTAATGAACTTATTTCCCTCTCCAATAAATTCAACCTTTCCCAACCGTCGATAAATATCCGAACGCATTATGGATATATCGCTCCCAGAATCAATTATCGCAGAAACTATAACACCGTTTATGTTAATCTCTTTAAAATTTCTATTATGTTTTGTCGATTTAATTTCCTCCGCAACACTCTCAAATCCTCCAACCATACAAGAATTTCCAGGTTCCGGCTTAGCCACCATCTGGTTCCGGCTTTGACTTCTACACACATTCGCCTTATGACCAGAGGCACCACATTTAAAACATTTAACTGAATCAACCTTACAAACCTTTGCCACATGTCCAAAATCTCCACATTTGTAACATTTCCTGGTGTTACCTGAACTTTGTTTATCATTTGCCTCACTCATAACAGATGTCCTCGATGTTGACGCCTGATTTGAAGAACTCCTAATTTGCTCGTAGATTTTCATTTTATCCTTCAAATCCTCAATATTCTTTGCCTGGTACAGAATGCTTTTGCCAAATTTGGAATCAGGGATACCGCCTATGAAATACTGTATCAAACTAGCGTCATCTAGGCTTATGGGTTTACCGATCTCCATAAGGGCATACAAATATTCACGATAGCTCTCCTCACGTTTCTTTCTACGACTCTTCAATTGATTATGGACCTCTACACTGGACAGCTTAATGCCAAATTCTTTAATGAGCGCGTTCCTAAGCAATTCATAATTCCTTATTCCCGTTTGACTACGAATAAACATCCGCGCAGCCCCCTTCAAAAGTTGTTTGCAATAAATAAAGCTCTGTAAATTACCCCACCCCAAAGTCTTCGCATTATCGTCAAAATCCTCTAACCACAGATTGACATCGACATTCTCGGTACCAGTGAATGGTGTTAAAGCGTCTTCCACATCTCTCAAAGTAAAAACACTTCCCACGCGAACAGGGCTAATTACATTCCCGGTATGTGCATCATCATATTCAGAATCCGAACCACCTGCAGAAAGATTCATGTGTTCAATCAGTCGTGTCTGCAAATCAGCCTTAACTCCCGCTGTCGACAAACCCAATTCCCCCAACTTTTCCCTCAATCCGTCCACAGTCAATTCCAACACACCCTTTACGTCCATCCTGTCCGACAATCCAGTCACACTCAAATATATATCTAGAAACTATACTTAAAACAATTACAAATGTATCAAAGTTACAGGTACAATAATATAATTAATTAAAATCAAATATGTATTCAAATCAAGAGACTAAAATTAATTCAATGTATTATTATATAAAAATTCATTCATGAGGAAAAATTAGTGCCCTAAAGTATGTACCAAATTAATCAAAAAAAAAAAATTACAGTTTTATAAACAATGGAAATCATACAATACATTTAAAACTATTGTCGTTAGAAAATCGGAATATGAAATTAATCAATACAATTTTTACAGTTTTACAAACAATGGAAATCTTACAATACATTTAAAACTATTGACGTTAGAAAATCAATAAAAAGCTCTCAACTTAGCTTTCATTCATCCCCAGCTGCCTGTGGTCTCACTTATGTTGGTTCTGGCTGTCTTTTTCACGTTCACTTCAAAAACTTTTCCTCTCCCTTCCACTCAAGCACAAAATCATTTATATCTCGGCATACAATGTTTTTATCTTTTTTCCATTCATGTATGTTGTGTTCGTTTAACTTTTCATTCGCAGCACACACAGTACAACATTTAGCTTGTCTCTTTCATTCTCTCGGCAACTAATTGGAAACTCACACAGATCAATACAGTGTCTTTTTTACACTCGTTGTAATTTGAAAAGTAACATATCTTATATTCTTTAACGAGAACAATACGTTCACCAAACTCGTCTCTCACACAAATTGTGTATGTAATCGTTTTTTAAATTAAACTATTTTTGTCGAATTGAGTAATTCAAAGTTTCTTCTCACATAAAAATTCACTGTCAATGAGAATGAAGTATCTCCTTTCACAACGCGAACTTAATTTTGCACGTCTCTCTTAATGTTTTCTCCGTAAATGTTGTTGCACTCAGGAACATCTTTACAAACCACTTTTAAATCTTCTTCTACACAACTCATGTGTATTTATATTCTCATATTTCTTAAACTCTGTTTTTATATAACCCATGTATATTTAAAATTCTCTTTAACACAACTCATGTGTATCTTCTCTTTTTAACTATGTTTCTCAGTCTTACACGAGTCTCAACGTTGGGTCTTGAATTTCACAACGATTGATGTCTTCGGAATTTCACAA
This sequence comes from Eudasyphora cyanicolor, assembly GCA_963930755.1. NCBI lineage: Eukaryota > Metazoa > Arthropoda > Insecta > Diptera > Muscidae > Eudasyphora > Eudasyphora cyanicolor. The sequence goes on from OZ005735.1 coordinate 57,869,069, forward strand.
TTTACACGACCGAGACGAGCCTCGAAAATTTTAAAACGACAAGAACCGACGAGTCTCCACAAAAAAAACGGAACGGCCGGGTGAGCCCCCAAAATGTAGGATCTGATGATTAAAACACGGCAACTTTGATGAATTGTTTGATTGTGTTTATTAATTCAAGTAGATCCTTAAAATTAGTTTACAAAATTGATGTTTTGTAGGAGTTAACTATTAACAATATAAAATTAACGTTTCGTGTCTTGTTAGTGCAAGAGTTGCTAATAGACTGAATTCTCAATCGTCTTCGTCGTAGGTCATAATATCGTCATCTCCCCCTGCACATCATGCCTGTCTCTCCGCTAAAATATCTAAGTATGTCAGTGAATCAGACCACTCTATACGGGTCATTACATCTATCCTTTTCTCGAACACCTAAGTCCACAATCCAGTTAGTGCCCAACGTAAAGGTCACGCAATATCACTGAGCATGCGTAGTCCGTCCGTTAACCCCAGTTCCCACATATGTTTCATCCGATTTGGCTCTTTAGATCCAATCGTTTTTATACCCTACACCACACTGTTGTACAGGGTATTATTTAAGTATAAAATGTCCCAAAAGTAAATTTATGTAAATAATTTATACATGAATTACAAAATTTATATATCAGAGTTATTCAATATTACGAGAGTGGTGTAGGGTATTATATAGTCGGTCCCGCCCGACTTCAGCCTTTCCTTACTGGGTTTTTCTTGATATTGCAAATTTTATTGGCAATCCATAAAAAAACACGCGAACCAAATCGGTAAACTTTTTACTGAGATATGGGCTAAACTCCAAGGCAAAGTCGGCGAAAAAATGAAAAATTCAAATTTAAAATCCACATATCTCGGAAACTATTCAAGATATGTTCAAGCTATAAAATGTTTATTGTAGGTCTGGTCTAGGAGTACCCACAGAAATCGAACACTCCATTCAAAAGTTAGAAGCCGATGAAAATTTTGTATACCCGAGGTTGTCAATTTTAGGGCCCTGTAGCTCCGCCCCTGTATGAGATAGGGGGCCCAAGTTCCGAACTTAAACTCTAACCTAAAATTTTATCGCCATACGATAAGTGGTTTTGAAATGACAGAATTATGTAAATTTTTTCCATTTTAGCCCACTGTGCTTAGTGCGGGGGAGCTATATGCCGTGGCTGATGAAATTTCTCACTAGCTCAAAGAGTTATACACATGATGTATCAATCAGGCATATATACATACATATAGAGAAAAACTATACATAATGGAGAGAAACCAAGGTTGTTTTCATCCCAAAAGTACATTGTGGTAACACTTATACGGGAAAGGATTTCCGGCCAATTAGTCTATCGTCACCCATTTTCAAAAGTCTGGAGAAATTAATAGAAAGTTACCTTAGGACTAAAATTGATCCCAGGCTACTGTCCACTCAACAGCATGCCTACAGCAAGGGCAAGTACACTGAAACCGTCGTGCATGATCTAGTCAGCTTTATTGAAAGATCCCTCTCTGTTAAGGAATGTACTATGGTGGCTCTCTTAGATATTGGGGGGCTTTCAAGAACAATAACATAAGAGCAAAAACATTTTCAGCAATTTTTGACCTTTATAGATTTGTCAGCAGGGGAACGCGCCAAGGGGGTGTTCCGTCTCCTCTGCTATGGAATCTTTCCATGAACAATATTTAACTTTCTCTGGAGATGATGGGTGGCTGAATTGTTGCCTATGCAGATGATGTGGCAATATCTGTAAGAGGAGTTGATGGATACACTTAGAGACATCCTACAGCAGGCTCTTCATACACCCGCAAGATGGGTCTTCCGCTAAGACGGAACTAGTAATTTTTATCAGGAGAAATAAGATACCACGAGTTACACCTGTCTCCTTGTGGGTATTGAAATTCCCTTCCCTGAAAGCGCAAAATACTTAGGTATTTTACTAGACAGGAAGTTTAACTTCAAACCCAACATTTTGGAAAGAGCAAATGAGGCTTATTGGCCGTATACGGCAGTAGTCTGTGCGATACTAAACAAGGTTCAGCGAATGGCTGATATATCGTCGCTTGGATGACCAACTGCAGTAACTGACTTTTTTAAAATTGTTCAGGAGAGCAGTTTTTCTGTTTTTGAGACAATGTTTCTTCTTCCCCACTGCTTAATATTTATTATATTTCCAGTTTGCTTTTCTCATTGTGTACTTAACTCCATCTTTTTCAATATTATTAACAAAAAAATAAAAAAAACCAGTAAGGAAAGGCAGAAAGTCGGGCGGCGCCGACTACATAATACCCTACACCTGCCTAACAATGCGATAAGGGTAGAAACATATTATCTAATTCTGATCGGACATAAAATAAAATTTGTACAGCGTTTACATGTCAAATCGTATATAAGGGGGCTATATCTAAATCTTGACTGATTTCTTCCAAATTTAACAGTGTTCATTCAAATAATAGGAAACCTCTTTCTGCCGAATTTCATACTGATCGGATATAAAATACAGTTTTTACAGCGCTTACATGTCAAATCGGGGGTAACATATATATGGGGGCTATATCGAAATCTGAACCGATTTTCTCCGAATTTGGCAGTATTCCTTCATGTAATAAGAAACCTCTTACTGCCGAATTTCGCACTGATCGGATATAACATAACATTTTTACAGAGCTTACATGTCAAATCGGGGGTAACGTATATATGGGGGCTATATCTAAATCTGAACCGATTTCTTCCAAATTTAAAAGCGTTCATTCATATAATAGGAAACCCCTTTCTGCCGAATTTCATACTGATCGGATATAAAATACAGTTTTTACAGCGCTCACATATCAAATCGGGGGTAACATATATATGGGGGCTATATCTAAATCTGAACCGATTTTCTCCGAATTTGGCAGTATTCCTTAATGTAATAAGAAACCTCTTTTTGCCTAAATTCGCGCTGATCGGATATAAAATACAGTTTCTACAGCGGTTACACGTCAAATCGGGGGTAACTTATATATGGGGGCTATATCTAAATCTGAACCGATTTTCTCCGAATTTGGCAGTATTCCTTCATGTAATAACAAACCTCTTTCTGCCGAATTTCATACTGATCGGTTATAAGATAAAGTTTTTACAGCACTTACATGTCAAATCGGGGCTAACATATATATGGGGGCTATATCGAAATCTGAACCGATTTTCTCCGAATTTGGCAGTATTCCTTCATGTAATAAGAAACCTCTTACTGCCGAATTTCGCACTGATCGGATATAACATAACATTTTTACAGAGCTTACATGTCAAATCGGGGGTAACGTATATATGGGGGCTATATCTAAATCTGAACCGATTTCTTCCAAATTTAAAACCGTTCATTCATATAATAGGAAACCCCTTTCTGCCGAATTTCATACTGATCGGATATAAAATAAAGTCTTTACAGCGCTCACATATCAAATCGGGGGTAACATATATATGGGGGCTATATCTAAATCTGAACCGATTTTCTCCGAATTCCTTCATGTAATAAGAAACCTCTTTTTGCCTAAATTCGCGCTGATCGGATATAAAATACAGTTTCTACAGCGGTTACACGTCAAATCGGGAGTAACTTATATATGGGGGCTATATCTAAATCTGAACCGATTTTCTCCGAATTTGGCAGTATTCCTTCATGTAATAAGAAACCTCTTACTGCCGAATTTCGCACTGATCGGATATAACATAACATTGTTACAGAGCTTACATGTCAAATCGGGGGTAACGTATATATGGGGGCTATATCTAAATCTGAACCGATTTCTTCCAAATTTAATAGTGTTCATCCATATAATAAGAAACCTCTTTCTGCAGAATTTCATACTGATCGGATATAAAATAAAGTTTTTACAGCGCTTAAATGTCAAATCGGGGCTAACATATATATGGGGGCTATATCTAAATCTGAACCGATTTTAACCAAATTCAATAGGGTTCGTCCTTGGGCCAAAAAAAAGATATGTGTAAAGTTTCGTCGAGATCGGACCATAATTGCGACCTTGTACCACAGTGTGGTGTAGGGTATAATAATACCCTGTACCACAGTGTGGTGTAGGGTATAATTAATTATTAAATTAATTATTATTAATGCATGTTTTTCATAAACAATGCAGATACGTCACTTTGTGGGAAAAAAAATTATACTTAATGTCAGTTACGACTGATCACTGCTCAGCCTAAACGGCTAAAGCTAGAGTCATGAAATTTGGTAGGATGTTAGTCCTTGCTATATAGACGTGCAATATGGAAGGGTTTTTCGAAATTTTGTGCGCACAATGGGTCAAAAAAGAAAAAAATATGGTATCACAGCCAAATCCAAACGGCTGAGCTAGAATTGCAACATTTCGGTATGAATCACAATTTTTCGAAGTTAAAAACTTTACGCGCACATTGGGACAAAAAGCGATAAATATGGCACCAAAGCCAAGTCCAAAATGGCAAGAGCCTGAAACGTCTAATTTGTCTTGAGGGTAGTCATTGGAACGTAGACTAGACACATTGAGTTTTTTAGGCAAAAATGGTGGAAAAATGGTAAATAGTGTGCAGTGGGACAAAACTATGTTGGATATGGTACAGTGGGGCAAAAATATATCAAATTTATGCTCATTTTAAAGGAGACGTTTCACAGAATCTGCTAGAGAAAATCCGAAGTCAAAATTTTAATTGGTGTGGTTGCCACCCTTCTCCGATTTGGACCTTTTTTTACATAAATTTCAAAAGTTAGATTTTCTCCAATCGCAAAGCTGAATTGTAAAATTTTTCTTTTTATTTATTTGTATTAGGGTGTAACAAATTCGGGAATCCCGTGCGCGGCTTTTCATATCGAAGATATAGGACTAAAAGTAAAAAATCAAATTTTTAGGGATTTTTCATGTATTTTTTGGGAATTGAGGGATTTTCCATTAGAAATTTCCACATGTTGCGTAAGAATTTTATGCCTATTTGCGTTTCTGTCTATATGCAAACTATTTTTTTTTATTATACCCTACACCACACTGTGGTACAGGGTATTATAACATTGTGCATTTGTTTGTAACACCCAAAAGGAGCCGAAATAGACCCATCGTTTATTATACCGATCGACTCAGAATCATTTTCTGAGTTGATTTATTCTTTGATTCTTGTAATCAAAGTACATGTCGCAATTATGGTCCGATCTCGACGAAACTTTACACATATTTTTTTTGGCCCAAGGACGATCCCTATTGAATTTGGTTAAAATCGCTTCTGATTTAGATATAGCCCCCATATATATGTTAGCCCCGATTTGACATGTAAGCGCTGTAAAAACTTTATTTTATATTCGATCTGTATGAAATTCGGCAGGAATCAATCTGAACCGATTTTTCAGGAATTTGGCAGCGTTCGTATATGTAATAAGTTACATGTCAAATCGAGTGAAACATATATATAATTCAATTTCGTTCTTATAGTGTGTTTAAATAATGAAAATTTAATAACATAACTCGTATTTACGTATGTGACTTTTTGCGAAACTTGTAGGGAGATCCTTTTGTACCTTAATTCGAACCGTAAGACCTCTTTCTAACCGTCCGTCCATTCGTTATAGTGAAAACCGTTTCATATTTAGATATATAGCTCCTATAAAACTGTAATTTCTAAGCGATCATTATTCAAATTAGCAGAAAGACGTTTACTAATAGAATAAATAATATTTTCTAATTTGTCAAAAGTGGGTGCAGATTTAAATGTTGCTTCAAATGTATATGTTCGTTCGTATTTGACTTTCAAGCGTATAGAATAAGGATTTCAGATCTGATCGGTATTATTTTTAGTAAAGACCCAAGACGAGCTCTACTAAATTTTAGTAAAATCGGATGTGATTACATTGTAGATAAAATATAGAGCTGTAGACTTGGTATTGAACAACCGACCATTTTAAAATTTGACAATAATGACGTACGTCGCACATAGGGTTCGATACCACAAATACGGAGGATTAATTACAAAATTCAGAATTATCTCATCGTGTTATTTTTGGTTCCCAATTAAAGGGTACAAAATTCTGCTTCATTTGATGAAAAAGCTATCTTTCTGCCGTCACTGGTTTAGCTGTCGTTATCTGTCAAAGATATAATAAATTGTGTAAATTTTTATGGAAGGTTGAAAAATTTCAACTGAAATATTTTTTTGCGCGAATTTCTTCACAATCTCTTTAAAATTACAACAAATTACAATGGATCACCTCGGCTGCTCCTTTTTGCTCCTTTTTTAGATAATGGCAAATCACGTTTGAAAAATCGATTTTTTTCGTTTAATTTTTTCATGTATCGATTTTTTTAAATAATTTTGAATGAGTTATAAAAATTGTCATATTAGGAATGTTGGCAATATCTCTAAGATGCGCTGTGATAAAGCAAATTGAAACGAGAAGAGATTTCTTTATTGTAATACTACGGAACGCATAATTGAATTGAAGAAATCGGAATTTGCTTCTTTAACAAATGAAGAACTATCTCAAGTTACCCTCCACTGAAAATTGGGGTTCGATGGGAGCTCAGGACATAGCTCTTATAAGCAAGCATTACACGGCGCAGAAGCTAGTGACTCATCCGTTCTTATTACGTCCATAGTACCATTAAAATTGTCCTGCAATGAAAGAGTAATTTGGCAAAGTCCCCGTCCTTCATCTACTAGGTTATGTAGACCCTTAAAGATAGAATTTTTAAAGAAACTACAGTAACATCAAAGCTTGAAAAAGAATGCGTGGAAAATGAAATAAAAAATCTCGAAAACTCTATAGTTTTGTGTGATGTGCTAATGTTGGTCACGATCGACGGAAAAGTATGTAATGCAATTACAGGCACGACATCCACACAGAGATGCTATATATGTTCTGCAACATTCAAGGATTTTAACAGTGTTGAAAAAATTATTATTAAAGAAATAAACGTTGAAACATTGAAATTTGGCATTTCAATCCTTCACGGCTGGATACGTTTTTTTGAATCTCTACTTCACTTATCGTATAAAATCCCAATAAAAAAATGGCAAGCTCAAGGTGAAAATGAGAAAAAATTATTGCAGAGACTAAGAAACAAATTCTGAAAGTATTCAGAGATCAAACAGGACTAATCGTCAACGAACCGAAACCAGGCTTTGGGAATACCAACGACGGTAACACCGCGTGACGCTTCTTTCAGAACACACAGGTTTCTTCAGAAATTACCAATGTCGATTTAGAATTGATAGAACGAATGCATTCTATACTTGTTGTAATATCTTGTGATCACGATATCGATATAGAGGCATTCCGAAAATTTTCACACGACACCGCAAGACATTTTGTGGAACTATATCCGTGGTACAATATGACGCCTACGTTACACACATTTTTTAGTCACGGGCCAGAGATAGTTTTTCATGTTCTATTACCAATATGCCAATTATCCGAAGAGGCACAAGAGGCTCGAAACAAGGATTTCAAAAACTACAGGGATAATTATGCACGCAGATGCAGCCCAGAAAATTGCAATATCGACATATTCAACAGATTCCGCTTAACTTCAGATCCCGTAATCAGCAGTAAAGCCAAAAAATATAAGAAAATTTAAATGGATATTCCAAATATGGCAAAGGATTTGCTATTAATAAAAAAGGCCTTAGAACATGATATTGTCCAACAAATCGATCTTGAAGTTGGGGATTGTTACGAATGTGACAATGAGAATAATCATATTTACTATAACTTAGACTAGTCACAATAATTTATATGTATATAGTTATTGTAAAACACATGAATAACTTTTTTGTTGATCTTATGCGTTTTATCCCACGAGAAATTGTTGAATATGGTTAATTTTATCTCGTTAATTGTTATTTTGCAAAAAATTAAAGATTTGCGAATAATTAAAATGGTATTTTAATTGATCCTCCTCATACCTATGTTTTAACCCAATGTGCGTCGTCGTACGGTGCGCACTGGCGAGAATGTTGCTGCCATATTCGAGATTATGTTACTCAATTGTGGAACATAGAGTCGCCATCGATCTCAACATTCAGAATTTCACACACCAGTTATAACCTCGCATTACTTGCTTATAAAGTTCAATTGAAGAAGCAATTAAAGGCACACGGCCATCCACTTCGTTCTCACTTCTCAGTCAGGGCCTTAGTTCAGCTCGAAATGGACATAAGTCTTGCTCGAAAAGCATTTTCTTCTCGGTGGCTATGTTAACAAGCAAAACTACTGTATCTGGTGATCAGACAACTCACAAGAAACCAATTCTAACCAGTAGGGAAAGACAGAAAGTCGAGCGGGGCCGACTATATAATACCCTACACCTCCCTAACAATGCGAAAATGTGCATTGCGATAAGAATTTGGCAGTGTTCATACATGTAATAACAAAACTCTCTCTGTTAAATTTCGTACTGATCGGATATAAACTACGGGTTCTACAGCGCTTACATGTCAAATCGGGTGAAACATATATATGGGGGCTATATCTAAATCTGAACCGATTTTTCTCGAATTTGGCCGCGGTCATTCATATTATAAGAGAACTCTCTCCGCCAGATTCCGTACTGATCTGATATAAAATACAGTTTCTACAGCGCTTACATGCCAAATCGGGGTAACATATATATGGGGCTATATCTAAATCTTGACCGATTTTGACTAATTTCAATACGGATCGTCCTTGGGCCAAAAAAGAGGACTGTACTAAATTTCATCACAATCGGACCATAAATACGACCTGCACATTGATTACAAAAATACGTGGACAGACAGACAGACGGACATGGCTAAATCGAATAAAAAAGTTATTCTACGTCGATCGGTATAATAAATAATTGGTCTATCTCTTATCCTTTTAGGCGTTACCACAGTGTGGTCTAGTGTATAAAATCTTGTTATTTTAATATAATTTTTGCCATTAAAAATTCTAAGTATGTTACTTACATTCACTATCAGATAAATCACTTTCAGAAGACATTGATATAATGACGTCATTCCAGCAAATTTGTATTCCATATAGGTATAAACTAATTCGTCCAAAACGATCGAAAATTCCCTAAACTTTTCCTAAGGAATAATGTTTATAGCTCCACTGAAATCAAATATTATTTACTAGCTATACGAGGAGCTGAGCTGTCCAGTAATTGTATTTGCTTCACCGTTTTTAAAAAACTTTGCAGTATATAATAAATAATAGAAGCAAAGATGCTCTTAAGTCTGGAGATCAAAAACTACTAGGTCGAGAGCAAAAACTACAAGAGCTGTGATCAGTACATAGTAGATCCAAACTATACTAGATGTGCGCGAGCGTAAATCCAAACCAGTAAGGAAAGGCAGAAAGTCGGGCGGGGCCGACTATATAATACCCTACACCTCCCTAATAATGCGATAAGGGTCATTGCGATAATAATTTGGAATAATTGGTAAATGGGTAGGAACATATTATCTAATTCTGAACCGATAATCGCTAAATTAAGCAATATTCGTTCCTAAATTGAGAAACATATTTCTGGAAAATTTTAATGATCGAAAGTAAAGTACAACTTCTACAGCGCTTTCATACCAAATCAGGAGGAACATATATACGGATTTTATATATAAATCTGAACCGATTTTCCCTGAATACTCATTCATGTAAAAAGACATCTTTCTGTCGAATTTCGTACTGATCGGATATAAAATACAATCTCTACAGCGCTTACATGTCGAATCGGGGGTAACATATATATGGGGCTATATCTAAATCTGAACCGATTTTCTCCGAATTTGGCAGTATTTCTTCATGTAGAAGGAAACCTCTTTTTGGCGAAGTTCGCACTGATCGGATATAAAATAACATTTTTACAGCGCTTACATGTGAAATCGGGGGTAACGTTTATATGGGGGCTATATCTTAATCTGAACCGATTTTTTCCAACTTCCAAACAGTGTTCATTCAAATAATAGGAAACCTCTTTCTGCCGAATTTCATACTGATCGTATATAAAATAACATTTTTACAGCGCTTACACTTTAAATCGGGGGTAACGTATATATGGGGGCTATATCTAAATCTGAACCGATTTCTTCCAAATTTAACAGTGTTCATTCATATTATAAGCAACCTCTTTCTGCCGAATTTCATACTGATCGGATATAAAATAACATTTTTACAGCGCTTACACTTCAAATCGGGGGTAACGTATATATGGGGGCTATATCTAAATCTGAACCGATTTCTTCCAAATTTAGCAGTGTTCATTCATATAATAAGAAACCTCTTTCTGCCGAATTTCATACTGATCGGATATAAAATAACATTTTTACAGTGCTTACACTTCAAATCGGGGGTAACGTATATATAGGGGCTATATCTAAATCTGAACCGATTTATTCCAAATTTAACAGTGTTCATTCATATGATAAGAAACCTCTTTCTGCCGAATTTCAGACTGATCGGATATAAAAAAAAAATTTTACAGCGCTTACATGTCAAATCTGGGGTAACATATATATGGAGGCTATATCTAAATCTGAACCGATTTCAACCAAATTCAATAGGGATCGTCCTTGGGCCAAAGAAAACGTATGTGTAAAGTTTCGTCGAGATCGGACCATAATTGCGACCTGTACTTTGATTACAAGAATACATGCACAGACAGACGGACAGACGGACAGACGGACAGACAGACAGACGGACATAGCTAAATCAACTCAGAAAGTAATTCTAAGTCGATCGGTATAATAAACGATGGGTCTATTTCTCCTCTTTTTGGGTGTTACAAACAAATGCACAAAGTTATAATACCCTGTACCACAGTGTGGTGTAGGGTATAAAAACGAACGACGAACGCAGAGGCTCATACCATAGTATGGCTTCAAAATATATTGCGAGGGAAAAGAGAGAGACCCGAAGATGAAGGAAGGCAGTTACACTACAACCGATACAATACGTTTTCTACAGAGCTTACATGTCAAATCGGGTGAAACATTAATATGGGGGCTTTATCTAAATTTGAACCGATTTTCCACGAATTTGGCAGTGTTCGTTCATGTAATAAGAGAACAATCTCCGCCAGATTTGATCTGATATAAAATATAGTTTCTACAGCGTTTACATGCCAAATCGGGGGTAACATATTTAAACTTTCCATCCTAGTACAATTTCTTCCATAACAAAAATGTCACTCATGTTAGTTAATGACTAGGGATGTTTATTATTCCCTCTGTACTGGAGTTGTAACTTATTTGTAATTTGCTTCATATTCTGTTTGTACCGTTTCCGCCTCAACTCTTTGCCTTATTGCAATGGTCCTGTCTGTCAAAAACTGCTGACAACCTTTGAAGTAGCTTTAGCATCTGAAGTTGTCTGGGACTTTTAAAGGCCATTTGTTTTTCTCTTTTCTACTACTTATCGCAGATGGTGGCGTTTTGTACATTTTCTGTCTGTGTGTGTTTATACCCTACACCACACTGTGGTACAGGGTATTATAAGTTTGTTTCACGGCAGATGTTTGTAACACCTGAAAATAACACAGCTAGACCCACCTTAAAGTATACCGATCGACTCAGAATCACTAGCTGAGTCGATTTAACGATGTCTGTCCGTCCGTCCGTCCGTCTGTCCATGTAAAGTTGTTCGTCGACTACAGGTCGCAATTTCACTCCGATCGCTCTGAAATTTTGCAGTTTAGAGTATTTCGCGGCTGTTAAGATCGCTATTGAATTTAGTTGAAATCGGTTCAGATTTAGATATAGCTCCCATATATATCTTTCGTCCGATTTGGCCCTTTAGTCCTATAGAAGCTGTATTTTACATCCGATCGTTTTGAAATTTAGAATGGTAGAGTTTCTTGATACATGAACCAACATTGCCGAATTTGAAGAAAATCGGTTCAGATTTAGATATAGCTCCCATATATATCTTTCGTCCGATTTGGCCCTTTAGTCCTATAGAAGCTGTTTTTTACATCCGATCGTTTTGAAATTTAGAATGGTAGAGTTTCTTGATCCATGAACCAACATTGCCGAATTTGAAGAAAATCGGTTAAGATTTAGCTATAGCTCCCGTATATATGTTTCGTCCGATTTGGCCCTTTAGTCCTATAGAAGCTGTATTTTACATCCGATCGTTTTGAAATTTAGAATGGTAGAGTTTCTTGATCCATGAACCAACATTGCCGAATTTGAAGAAAATCGGTTCAGATTTAGATATAGCTCCCATATATATCTTTCGTCCGATTTGGTCCTTTAGTCCTATAGAAGCCGTATTTTACATCCGATCGTTTTGAAATTTAGAATGGTAGAGTTTCTTGATCCATGAACCAACATTGCCGAATTTGAAGAAAATTGGTTAAGATTTAGCTATATCTCCCATATATATGTTTCGTCCGATTTGGCCCTTTAGTCCTATAGAAGCTGTATTTTACATCCGATCGTTTTGAAATTTAGAATGGCAGAGTTTCTTGATCCATGAACCAACATTGCCGAATTTGAAGAAAATTGGTTCAGATTTAGATATAGCTCCCATATATATCTTTCGTCCGATTTGGTCCTTTAGTCCTATAGAAGCTGTATCTGACATCCGATCGTTTTGAAATTTAGAATGATAGAGTTTCTTGATCCATGAACCAACCTTGCCGAATTTGAAGAAAATCGGTTAAGATTTAGCTATAGCTCCCATATATATGTTTCATCCGATTTGGCCCTTTAGTCCTATAGAAGCTGTATTTTACATCCAATCGTTTTGAAATTTAGAATGGTAGAGTTTCTTGATCCATGAACCAACATTGCCGAATTTGAAGAAAATCGGTTAAGATTTAGCTATAGCTCCCATATATATGTTTCGTCCGATTTGGTCCTTTAGTCCTATAGAAGCCGTATTTTACATCCGATCGTTTTGAAATTTAGAATGGTAGAGTTTCTTGATCTATGAACCAACATTGCCGAATTTGAAGAAAATCGGTTAAGATTTAGCTATAGCTCCCATATATATGTTTCTTCCGATTTGGCCCTTTAGTCCTATAGAAGCTGTATTTTACATCCGATCGTTTTGAAATTTAGAATGGTAGAGTTTCTTGATCCATGAACCAACATTGCCGAATTTGAAGAAAATCGGTTAAGATTTAGCTATAGCTCCCATATATATGTTTCGTCCGATTTGGCCCTTTAGTCCTATAGAAGCTGTATTTTACATCCAATCGTTTTGAAATTTAGAATGGTAGAGTTTCTTGATCCATTAACCAACATTGCCGAATTTGAAGAAAATCGGTTAAGATTTAGCTATAGCTCCCATATATATGTTTCGTCCGATTTTGCTCTTTAGTCCTATAAGAGCTGTATTTTACATCCAATCGTTTTGAAATTTAGAATGGTAGAGTTTCTTGATCCATGAACCAACACTACCGAATTTGAAGAAAATCGGTTAAGATTTAGCTATAGCTCCCATATATATGTTTCGTCCAATTTGGCCCTTTAGTCCTATAAAAGCTGTATTTTACATCCAATCGTTTTGAAATTTAGAATGGTAGAGTTTCTTTATTCATGAACCAACATTGCCGAATTTGAAGAAAATCGGTAAAGATTTAGCTATAGCTCCCATATATATGTTTCATCCGATTTGGCTCTTTAGATCCAATCGTTTTATACCCTACACCACACTGTGGTACAGGGTATTATTTAAGTATAAAATGTCCCAAAAGTAAATTTATGTAAACAATTTATACATGAATTACAAAATTTATATATCAGAGTTATTCAATATTACGAGAGTGGTGTAGAGTATTATATAGTCGGCACCGCCCGACTTTAGCCTTTCCTTACTGGTTTTAGTTCGCTTTTATATCTGTTTTAAATAAATGCTGGAAATTATTTCATAACGACGATAACGATGTTCGTGGTGCGGTCAAAGTAAGGTGAAGCTAATTTAATGTGTCTGCGGTTTGAGCATTTCTGCAGCAGTAATTTATTTCTATGACATGGACAGATATGTGAGTATTTGTCTTTTGGCCTTAGTGTGATTTAAGTTCAGTATAGAGACTTTAGGAAAGTAGTGGCGTATGTTCAAAGACTGCTATGCTGATCAAGATATGTTTGCAAAGGCACTTTAGTTCGCGTACCCGTCTTTCGACATACCTCAGAGCAGAATCTTAACCCCGTCCGAAAGCCGCCCACGACCGTCTGTGTGGTCCGCGTAGCCGTTTTTTGACATACCCCAGAGGAGAAAATCTTTAATCACGCAAAGATCCTTTGATCCGTTTGAACATAACCCACCATTCGGCAGGGGTTAAAGAGGTGAGACAAATTACATTCTACGGTTACTAAAATGTCATATCGCCAAAAAAATTGGGCTTTATGACATTGCATTTGGGCGATATGACATTTTCAGATAACCGATTTGGGCGATATGTCGTTTTTTGGCTGATATGACATGCATGGTTTTCGGCGACATTACGCTACACCATATATTAAACTGCTCAGCCATCTCGTTAAGAGATCTGCGGCAGTCGGGGCTGTTTGTGAATTTAGAGATGTGGCCTCCAGATAATTGATGGCAGCCTGGGTGTCCGAGAAAACAACAACGCCACTGTTGGTTACTATCAGCCACTTGACGACCTCCCATATTGCCATTATTTCGGCTTGATAGACACTGCAGGTATCTGGTAGTCTGGGAGCTATATCCAAACTAAGTTCTTCACAGTGTACTCCGAAGCCAACCTTTTCATCAAGCTTCGAACCATCCGTGTAAAAGTGGAGATGGTTTTTATTACCTGGTATACTGCTAACCCATTCTTCTCTGACTGGTATCATAGTGATGTAGTTCCTCTCGAAAGTCCAAACCGCTACTTCTGGCCCATCTAGCCAACTTGTTCAGAGCCACCTGTATGTGGATGTCTCTGAGGACGTTTTAGAATTTGCCACTCACTGGAATTGCCACGTATGGACCCAAGACATGCTGTTATGCGTCTTCTGTTAAGCAGTCTTTGAATTAGTCTAATCTAGCTAGAGTTCACCTTTAGATGTGACAGTACCGCAATTACCGCATCGGAGTGAATGTTGTTAAGAGCCCCTTCTTTGTCAAGAAATGCCACCATGGCGAATTCCTTGAAATACAGGGACGATTCGATAGTACTGACAAGTTCGTGCAGGGCAATTCATTGTCAAAGGCAAATACATTTGCAAAAACTACCTTCATTTCTAGTCACTATTTTAATTTTTCTGTTTGTATGCATGAAAACTAAAAAAAGTTTGATATAGTAGTATTGATTGCTTGGCACTCCAGAAAATTCTGCAGCATTTCATTCTTTTTAATTTTTAAGGACGACTATGTGATTGCTTTTAAATAAAAAGAAACAGCATCGGCGTCTTCTTTACTTTTACCTTTTTCGTCATTATTCACTTCAAATATTACCTTGAAAATATAAAAATATCTTCGTAATTTTGTCTTCAATGTTTATAAAATTCGCTTACATTGGACTAAGATAGGAAAAGCATTTTGAGAAAAGCCTTATGAAAGATTAAGTTTTCTCGTGGGCTGATAGAAAAGGTTTCAAGAAAAGCAAGATTTTAATTCATGTATACATATATAAATAATATTTGTTTCCGAAAAGGCAGAACAGGGGACAAATCACATTTGGATCACGCATTAATATGGTCGGTCCCCATACACAAAAAAAGTTGAAGCGGACACCCCCTACATTTAAAGATTATTCAAATACAATTTCAGAACAACAACATTTGATTTGATGAGTGCGCCCTACGTACGGCCAAAATTGGTTTTATTTGCAGCGCTGTTATTTGGTACCCTATCGAAACAGACCACATACCGTTGTTTATGGTTTTTTCAATGGCTCCATTTTTCCCTTTTATTACTTTTTACTCCGAAAAAAATTTGGCTGTTGACTTGTGGTATTTCGTTTCCTGTATCCATATTATGCCTATTTCTCATAACGTCATTACCGTAAATATATTTGTAAAATTGTACACTGTCTATTAATGCTTATTTCTTCCATTTGAAGTCACAGAAAATATAAGAACACTTTCTTGCTTCCCCTCGTATTATAAATCCCTTGACAAACATTAACGATAAGCAGCACTCTAAATGAAATATCTTGATAATGTTACTGGGTTGTTGAGAAAGGATTTTTTCCTTACCGAGAGAAACAAGATAAATTATAAACTTTTTGCGAAAACAATTAAATGTTGCGATAAAATTCGGTACGACAGCATTTTCCCGGTATTCGGTGTGAACGGAATGGGTTGAGAAATTGTTATCTTTTCTGGTGTAAAATCCAGAATAAAAAATAAATTAAATGTTTTCTGGTAAAACATTCTTGAAAAGCCGATTAAGGGATAACAGCAAAGCTTTTTTCAAGGTACCGCCATGTGAAAACGCCTTTACAAATTTGTCATGTTACGCATGAGGAGGGGCAATACAAACGAAGGTTTTCTTTTAACTTTTCGTGATAAGAACAGTTTAATATCGTCTATATATAAACTTCCTATTAGATACAAAAAGGATTCCTTATAGCCATTTAGTCTTATCCGTGCCTATTCCATGAAGTACGAGTACATATGAATCAATGTAGCAGGTAACCCAAGAAAGTGTTAAGGAAGAAATGATACAAGTTTCATTAATTTTCTATACCTTCGCTTGGTTGTAATATTAGTGTAATCCATGGAACTATTGAGTTTTTTTTGTTTTATTTGTAGCATACCGTTCATCCATATTACACTGCAAGATTATTGGATGTGTAAAATTACTTCAAAAAATAATATCCGTGACTAGAACAGACAAGGAAAGGGAGGGATATCGAACTAAGTCGAACTTTATTAAATAATTTTATTAATTTGTTTATAACTATTCAGTTTAGCACATAACGGTGTTTTGAAACAGGAAGTTTTTAAAATTTAAAGAACATCGATTCAGATTTGCATGTAGCCCTCATATATACCGAATTTGAAGATAAACATTTAATAATAAACTCATTAGTCTGCTTTTATGAAACTAGCACGAAGGATTTTTCTTAGCCATAGTGAGCGCTACTGAATTGTTGTTAGCTATTTTTTTACCTCTTATATATAGTAATCTTTTGAATTGACATTTTGATAGCATTTATTTTTTTACTCTATACCACACTGTGGTACATGATATTATTATTTCGTATAGGTTGATCCAAGTAGATATACTTTTTTCAATAGCCTTTTTTTGATAGATCACGTGTGAGTCGTGTCATGTTGTCATGTTATTTTTGTTAAGTATTGTTTGGCATTTCATCATGGAAAGACTTACGCCTGAACAACGTTTACGCGTGTCATTCGCCAGTTACCAGTCGAATTGCTCGAACGAGTCATCGAAAATTTAACTCAACGAATGGAACGAATTGGATCTGAGACGTAGCCGCGGCCAACATTTGATAGACATAATCTTCAAAAAATAAATGCCAAATAATGTTCTTTCAAATGATAATAAACATTCCCCATTCAATTTGAATTTTC
Organism: Eudasyphora cyanicolor; assembly: GCA_963930755.1. Taxonomy (NCBI): domain Eukaryota; kingdom Metazoa; phylum Arthropoda; class Insecta; order Diptera; family Muscidae; genus Eudasyphora; species Eudasyphora cyanicolor. The sequence goes on from OZ005735.1 coordinate 57,886,548, forward strand.
TGTGTTTTTATACCCTACACCACACTGTGGTACAGGGTATTATAACTTTGTGCATTTGTTTGTAACACCCAAAAGGAGAAGAAATAGACCCATCGTTTATTATACCGATCGACTTAGAATCACTTTCTGAGTTGATTTAGCTATGTCCGTCTGTCCGTCTGTGCATGTATTCTTGTAATCAAGATACAGGTCGCAATTATGGTCCGATCTCGACGAAACTTTACAAATATCTTTTTTTTTGGCCCGAGGACGATCCCTATTGAATTTGGTTAACATCGGTTCAGATTTAGATATAGCCCCCATATATATGTTAGCCCCGATTTGACATGTAAGCGCTGTAAAAACTATATTTTATATCCGATCACTATGAAATTCGGCAGAAAGAGGTTTCTTATTCTATGGATGAACACTATTACATTTGGAAGAAATCGGTTCAGATTTAGATATAGCCCCCATATATACGTTATGTAAGCGCTGTAAAAATGTTATTTTGTATCCGATCAGTGCGAAGTTCGGCAAAGAGAGGTTTCTTATTACATGAAGGAATACTGCCAAATTCGGAGAAACTCGGTTTAGATTTAGATATAACACCCATATATATGTTACCCCCGATTTGACCTGTAAGCGCTGTAAAAACTGTATTTTATATCCGATCAGTGCGAAATTCGGCAGAAAGAGGTTTCTTATTACATGAAGGAATACTGCCAAATTCGGAGAAAATCGGTACAGATTTAGATATAGCTCCCATATATATGTTACCCCCGATTTGACATGTAAGCGCTGTAGAGACTGTATTTTATATCCGATCAGTACGAAATTCGACAGAAGGAGGTCTGTTTACATGAATATGTATTCAGGGATGATCGGTTCAGATTTATATTAAAGATCCATATATATGTTCCTCCTGATTTGGTATCAAACCGCTATAGAAGTTGTATTTTACTTCCGATCATTAACATTTTCCAGAAAGATGTTTCTCACTTTAGGAACGAATATTGCTTAATTTAGCGATTATCGTTTCAGAATTATATAATACGTTTCTACCCATTTACCAATTATTCCAAATTATTATGGCAATGACACTTATCGCATTGTTAGGGAGGTGTAGGTTATAATATAGTCGGCCCCGCCCGACTTTCTGCCTTTCCTTACTGGTTTTCTTTAAAAAAGTAGGGAACCTCGAAATGGATCACGCTATATTTTTGTTTGTAACACCCAAAAGGAGAATCACTTTATGGATCGAAAATTGGAAAATAGGTTTGCCTATTGATAATTGTAAAACTTGGTTCAGATTAAACCAGTAAGGAAAGGCAGAAAGTCGGGCGGGCCGACTATATACTACCCTACACCTCCCTTACAATGCGATAAGGGTCATTGGTAAGAACATATATATGTGGATATATCTAATTCTGAACCGATACTAATAACTAAATTAAGCAATATTCGTTCCTAAATTGAGAAACATCTTTCTGGAGAATTTTGTAATGATCGGAAGAAAAGTACAACTTCTATAGCGCTTTGTAACCAAATCAGGAGGAACATATATATGGAGGTTATATATAAATCTAATCGATTTTCCCTGAATACTCATTCATGTAAAATTGAAACCTATTTCCGTTGAATTTCGCTGTGATCGGATATAAAATACAGTTTCTACAGCGCTTAAATTTTAAATCGGGGCTAACATATATATGGGGGCCATATGTAAATCTGAACCGATTTTCTCCGAATTTAGCAGTATTCCTTAGTGTAATAACAAACCTCTTTCTGCCGAATTTTGTACTGATCGGATATAAAATACAGTTTCTACAACGCTTACATGTCAAATCGGGGGTAACATATATATGGGGGCTATATCTAAATCTGAACTGATTTCCCACAAATTTTGTATTTTCTCTAAGTGTATCACGAGACTACTCTCTGTCAATTTTTGTACAAATCGGTTCAAAAATGTGGCTTATACAGTGCATATATGACAAATCGGGGGTACATATATATGGGAGCTATATGTAAATCTGAACCGATTTTCACCAAATTCAATAGGGATCGTCCATGGGCCTAAAGAAAGATATGTGCAAAGTTTCATTGGGATCGGACCATAATTGCGACCTGTACTTTGATTACAAGAATACATCTACAGACAGACAGACAGGCGAACATAGCTAAATCGACTCAGAAAGTGATTACAAGTCGATCGGTATATTGAACAATGGGTCTATCTCTTCTCCTTTTGGGTGTTACAAACAAATTCACAAAGTCATAATACCCTGTACCACAGTGTGGTGTAGGGTATAAATATTGCAGTCATATACATACGGCTATATGTGTAGTTGACATTTATTTTAACTTTTTGACTGCGGACGATACATTTTTCCCGCTATTATTCGGAAATATCTTGAACTAGCAAGTTCTAGAAAATCGGTTCAGATTTACATAAAGCCGATATATATATGTTACTTCCGAAATGGTATCTAAGAGCCCTGTAAGCTGTATTTTGCATCCGATCAGTATTTTGGAAAATCGGTTCAGATTTGAACATAGCCTCATTTAAATGTGCCGCTTTAGAAGCTATATTTTATATCCGATTGCTAAGATATTCCCTAAAAGGCTTTCATGGTCGAACTGTACCAAATTTGAAAAAATCGCTTCAGATTTCGATATACAATACATTTTCCTCCCTATTTGGTATTAAAGCGCTGTAGTTGTGGATCCTAACTTCCTATCATTACGAAATTTGGCAGAAAGAAGTTTCTTAATTTAGCAGCTAATACAGCTTAATTTGGGGAAAATCGTTTAAGATTTAGATAGAGCCCCTAAATATATGTTCCTATCGATTTACTATTAAAGCTCTGTAACTGTATTTTACATCAGATCTTTATATATTTTGGTGGAAATCAGATTTTGTATCCAATTTGATGGAAATCTGTTTAGGTTATGTATAGTCTTATCTGTTTCTTCTTTTCGATTCTTGATTTATGAAAGAATACAGCGCGTTTTAAGGTAAACGTCTCAGATCTCGTTTATTATGATCAATATATTCAACTCCTCATTGGAATAAGTCTTGATGTTTTGGTCGAGCTAAGTACTTTCTTAACTGAAACAAAACCGATTATTCCAAATTGTTATCGTTACGGGAGGTGTAGGGTATCATATATATATGTATAGGGTTACTGAATTGAATGCGGCCCAGGCAAACTAACTACATACAGTTCTTACTTCTTTTCATAATTTTTATTATAAAAGACTCTACTACGAGGACAATCCTCTAATTTGTCGCTTGAAACCTTTAATAAAATTGTGTTTTTGCATTTCATTGTGTCAAATAAAAAGTTCCTGCCAAAATCGCCTTTCGGAATTGAAAGAAAATATATTTGGAACACGATCGTCCCAGTAGGTTGTAACGAACACTGACCAGCATTCATAGAAAAGTATCACTTTTGAAAAATCCAAAGGATTCTTCGAAGACAACTATCAAAGTTTGGTCATAAAATTGCTAGCAGAAGCAGTCGGATGGGGGGTTCGCGTCCTTATTGGATAATTGCAAGTCCTAACGTCGCAATAATAAATTTAAGGCTCCCTTTTTTTAAGCTAAATATCTATCAATGATATGAGTTACTTAGTTGAAAACAAACTAAATGCCCCCAAAAAATTAAACTTCACTAATCACTACTTACTAATCACTTCCTAGATGGTTTTAGGAGTGAATGCCTCTTAATCCTCCCTACCTTGGTTCCTTCAGCATATAAATATTACGGAACCCCGAACATAAATGCAATGGGAATAACTTAGTCCATTTTTATCCCCATCTTCTTAGGAAAACCTTTAGAGGTTTCGTTTAGAAATCCATTTTGTGCAATATTTATCCAATAATTCATATATATACAAAGATAATTACGGCAAATAGGTAAGTATAATTTAAACAAAATAGATTAACCATTGAAAGAGGTTAAATAAAAACCAGTAAGGAAAGGCAGAAAGTCGGGCGGGGCCGACTATATAATACCCTACACCTCCCTAACAATGGTCATATCGGGAGTAACGTATATATGGGGGCTATATCTAAATCTGTGTTCATTCATATAATAAGAAACCTCTTTCTGCAGAATTTCATACTGATCATGATATAAAATAAAATTTTTACAGCGCTTACAAGTCAAATCGGGGGTAACGTATATATGGGGGCTATATCTAAATCTGAACCGATTTTCTCCAAATTTAGCAGTATTCCTTTATGTAATAAGAAACCTCTTTCTGCCAAATTTTGCACTGATCGGATATAAAATACAGTTTTTACAGCGCTTACATGTCAAATCGGGGGTAACATATATATGGGGGCTATATCTGAATCTGAACCGATTGTCTCCGAATTTAGCAGTATTCCTTCATGTAATAAGAAACCTCTCTTTGCCGAATTTCGCACTGATCGGATATAAAATAACATTTTTACAGCGCTTATATGTCAAATCGGGGGTAATGTATATATGGGGGCTATATCTAAATCTGAACCGATTTCTTCCAAATTTAACAGAGTTCATTCATGTAATAAGAAACCTTTTCCTGCCGAATTTCATACTGATCGGGTATAAAATAAAGTTTTTACAGCGCTTACATGTCAAATCGGGGCTAACATATATATGGGGGATATATCTAAATCTGAACCGATTTTAACCAAATTCAATAGGGATCGTCCTTGGGCCAAAAATAAGATATGTGTAAAGTTTCGTCGAGATCGGACCATAATTGCGACCTGTACTTTGATTACAAGAATACATGCACAGACAGACGGACAGACAGACAGACAGACAGACAGACGGACAGACGGACATAGCTAAATCGACTCAGAAAGTGATTCTAAGTCGATCGGTATAATAAACGATGGGTCTATTTCTTCTCCTTTTGGGTGTTACAAACAAATGCACAAAGTTATAATACCCTGTACCACAGTGTGGTGTAGGGTATAACCAGTAAGGAAAGGCAGAAAGTCGGGCGGGGCCGACTATATAATACACTACACCTGCCTAGCAATGTGATAAGGGTCATTGCCATAATAATTTGGAATAATTGGTAAATGTGTAGGAACATATCTAATTCTGAAACGATAATCGCTAAATTAAGCAATATTCGTTCCTAAATTGAAAAACATCTTTCTGGAAAATTTTAATGATCGGAAGTAAAATACAACTTCTATAGCGGTTTGATACCAAATCAGGAGGAACAATCAATATAAATCTGAACCGATCTTCCCTGAATACATATTCATGTAAAAAGACCTCCTTCTGTCGAATTTCGTACTGATCGCATATAAAATACAGTCTCTACAGCGCCTACATGTCAAATCGGGGGTAACGTATATATGGGGGCTATGTCTAAATCTGAACCGATTTGTTCCAAATTTAACAGTGTTCATTCATATAATAAGAAACCTCTTTCTGCCGAATTTCATACTGATCGGATATAAAATAACATTTTTACAGCGCTTACAAGTCAAATCGGGGGTAACGTATATATGGGGGCTATATCTAAATCTAAACCGATTTTCTCCGAATTTGGCAGTATTCCTTCATGTAATAAGAAACCTCTTTCTGCCGAATTTTGCACTGATCTGATATAAAATACAATTTCTACAGCGCTTACAGGTCAAATCGGGGGTAATACATATATGGGGGCTAATTCTAAATCTGAACCGATTTCTTCCAAATTTAAAAGTGTTCATTCATATAATAGGAAACCTCTTTCTGAAGACTTGCATACTGATCGGATATAAAATACAGTTTTTACAGCGCCTACATGTCAAATCGGGGGTAACATATATATGGGTGTTATACCAAAATCTGAACCGATTTTCTCCGAATTTGGCAGTAATCTTTCGAGTAATAAGAAACCTCTTTCTGCCGAATTTTGCAATGATCGGATATAAAATACAATTTCTACAGCGCGTACATGTCAAATCGGGGGTAACGTATATATGGGGGATATATCTAAATCTAAACCGATTTCTTCCAACTTTAACAGTGTTCATTCATATAATAAGAAACCTCTTTCTGCCGAATTTCATACTGATCGGATATAAAATAAAGTTTTTACAGATCGGGGGTAACATATATATGGGGCCTATATATAAATCTGAACTGTTTTTCTCCAAATTTGGGAGTATTCCTTCACGTAATAAGATACCTCTTTTTGCCGAATTTCGCACTGATCGGATATAAAATAAAGTTTTTACAGCGCTTACATGTCAAATCGGGGCTAACATATATATGGGGGCTATATCTAAATCTGAACCGATTTTAACCAAATTCAATAGGGATCGTCCTTGGGCAAAAAAAAAACGATATGTGTAAAGTTTCGTCGAGATCGGACCATAATTGCGACCTGTACTTTGATTACAAGAATACATGCACAGACAGACGGACAGACGGACCGACAGACGGACATAGCTAAATCAACTCAGAAAGTGATTCTAAGTCGATCGGTATAATAAACGATGGGTCTATTTCTTCTCCTTTTGGGCGTTACAAACAAATGCACAAAGTTATAATACCCTGCACCACAGTGTGGTGTAGGGTATAATAATGTGATAATTAAAGGTGAGTTATAGAAAGTTATAGAAAAATAAAAATTCAATTTTCCTATTTATTCTTGAATTATAATAATTTAAATACTTTTAGCCCTGTCTGGTACGCAAAAAAGTTTTGGTTTGTATAACAAGAAATCAATTAATTAAACATAACTATTTAAGTGTAGGGTGCTTTTCAACATAGATATGTATATAGCCGAATAATATGGTAAATAAAGAATTCCTTATGTGGTCATTGATCTTTCGTTTCTCTTATTATTCGATGCAGGCACATCAAAACAAGAATTATGCAAATAAATAGATTGGGAAATAGAGAAGGAGACTTATGAATAAAAACCGATAATGAAAATAGAAGGATCAAAAAAATCAAGTAAAATGGAAAAAGAAGAAATATTCTCTTCCTAGTTTGTCAGATTCAGTTTGTTACTTGATTTGACTAGGGATGGATGTTTTGATAAGCTACTTAACTGGTACACTTATGCTCAAACGGTACATACTAAGAAAATTTTCTATAAATTAAAGATTTCAACGAAGTTTTCTTTGAATAAAATAAATGGTATAAAATCTTCTACAAATCCAAAGTTTTTAAGAAATTTTCGTTCGATAAAAAATTTATAAAAAATTACGTCTAAATACAAAATTTCTAGGAAATTTCCAATTGATCATGTAATAAGAAAACTCTCTCTGCCGAATTTCGTACTTACCCGATATAAAATAGGGTTTCTACAGCGCTTACATGTCAAATCGGGTGTAACATATATATTGGGACTATGTTTAAATCTGAACCGATTTTCCCCGCATTTGGCAGTGTACAAACATGTAATAAGAAAACTCTCTCTGTTGAATTGGTACTGATCTATACCTAAATCTGAACGGATTTTCTCCGAATTTGGTAGTGTTCATTCACGTACACTAGGGGTAATTTTCCTGTTTTTCTGGCCAAAACGCAATTTTTCAAGTTAGTCCAAATCCAAAAAAGATAACATGGTTTAAAAGAAGACACTTTGGGGGTAAAAACTGCATACTTAGTTTTTTCGTAAATTGTTTGACCTTTTGTAAATCAACTGTCAAAGTTGAATTTTATTTTTGGTATTAAAAATTACTGTTCTCTTTCCGATATGAAGCACTTTCTAAATAGTGAATTAAAAAAAACAAATAAGCGAAATTAAATATAAGAAATGGAACGGAAAGCTAATAACATGTACTAATTTCAAGTTTTGTGTTTCTTTTTTAATTTTGACATTAGATTCATCCAATAATTGTTGTGAAATAAATGCACTAAGAAATTATTTTTTTTATTTGACCTAAACTTTTTTGGACCAAACAAAAGGGTTGTCACCTGATGCCATGCATTTCACTATTTTTATTATTTAGAACATTAAGTTTAAAGAATGCTCCAAAAAGATAGGGGTTCAGAATTTTGCTTTTTTTAATATTTTTTTTTCTTAGGTGACTATAGCATCCAATTTATGAATTTGTTTAATATTTGGAAAAAGAATATATATACAAATCCTTTTTACAAGAAATTATATTAAATATTAGAACTATTGAGGATATTTATAACGCATATTTGAAAAATAAAAGTCGTGGAAACTGCGGTAAATTAACATTTAATAAAAGTTTGGTCGTCTTATGGCTTTTTTCAAAAAAATACAATGAGGATTGCCTTCGAACTGAAGTTGCTGAATGAAATGTACATAATTGTTCCGCTATTAATCAGAAAATAAGGGCGTTCGTCCAAAAAGTAATTTTTCGAAAAGTCTGACATAGCTCAGAGAATTATCAAAATAGCATATCAGTCACCGTCTATCACATCACTGTGCTGCACAATAGTATTGGCCGAACTATTGCTTTGTATATTCAGTGGATGATTTAAGAAGAGAAATTTGCACTTTCCGAAAAGACCAGCTTAGTTCCCTTTAGCAGTGGAGGATCCATATGTCTAACATATACTTTATAGTAGAGAAAAACCAGTAAGGAAAGGCAGAAAGTCGGGCGGGGCCGACTATATAATACCCTACACCTCCCTAACAATGCCATAAGGGTCATTGCCATAATAATTTGGAATAATTGGTAAATGGGTAGAAACATATTATCAAATTCTGAAACGATAATCGCTAAATTAAGCAATATTCGTTCCTAAATTGAAAAACATCTTTCTGGAAAATTTTAATGATCGGAAGTAAAATACAACTTCTATAGCGGTTTGATACCAAATCAGGAGGAACAATCAATATAAATCTGAACCGATCTTCCCTGAATACATATTCATGTAAAAAGACCTCCTTCTGTCGAATTTCGTACTGATCGCATATAAAATACAGTCTCTACAGCGCCTACATGTCAAATCGGGGGTAACGTATATATGGGGGCTATATCTAAATCTGAACCGATTTGTTCCAAATTTAACAGTGTTCATTCATATAATAAGAAACCTCTTTCTGCCGAATTTCATACTGATCGGATATAAAACAACATTTTTACAGCGCTTACAAGTCAAATCGGGGGTAACGTATATATGGGGGCTATATCTAAATCTAAACCGATTTTCTCCGAATTTAGCAGTATTCCTTCATGTAACAAGAAACCTCTTTCTGCCAAATTTTGCACTGATCGGATATAAAATAAAGTTTTTACAGCGCTTACATGTCAAATCGGGGGTAACATATATATGGGGGCTATATCTGAATCTGAACCGATTTTCTCCGAATTTAGCAGTATTCCTTCATGTAATAAGAAACCTCTTTCTGCCAAATTTTGCACTGATCGGATATAAAATAAAGTTTTTACAGCGCTTACATGTCAAATCGGGGCTAACATATATATGGGGGCTATATCTAAATCGGAACCGATTTTAACCAAATTCAATAGGGATCGTCCTTGGGCCAAAAAAAAGATATGTGTAAAGTTTCGTCGAGATCGGACCATAATTGCGACCTGTACTTTGATTACAAGAATACATGCACAGACGGACAGACAGACAGACGGACAGACGGACATAGCTAAATCGACTCAGAAAGTGATTCTAAGTCTATTTCTTCTCCTTTTGGGTGTTACAAACAAATGCACAAAGCTATAATCTACTCGCAGTTATCGCATCCGGGTGAATGCTGTTAAGAGCTCCTTCTATATCAAGAAGGTTTATCATAGTGAAATCCTTGAAACGTTGGGACTATTCTATAGTGCAAACAAGTTCGTGGATGTCAAGTTCTGCAGATTTTCCATTATATTCTGCATTTCAAAATGTTCTGCATTTCTACTGGAGAAATGCCATTTTGTTTTGGAGGAAACGTAAAAACTTTTTTTTGCAGAAAATCTCAAATATGTCTATTATTTTCTTAAACTTCCTTGTACTCCCGTTAGAAAAACCTGAAAACCTTTTATTACTACTACTTAAATACATTGATCAATTTGTGTGATTTATTCAAATAACCTTATCTTATGTGTTAACGCTTCGTCCATACAAACAATAATATTCTCAAATCAGACTTTTAATTAACATTACCATTTCAATATCATCAAATGCTTCTACCCTAAGAAAAAAAAATCGCTTCTGTAGTATATTTTCTGGGAACATATTATTTTTGAGAAAATTAGCTTTTTTGCTATAAGTCGGAACACAATTTATGTATCATATTTAAATATTTCCCCGTTTTTTAATATAACCTGCACCACGACTTCGAAAAAAATTATATTGATAAAAGAGATATTCAAACATTTTTTCCGGTATGTAAATATAAAATATTTTCACCAAATTATATTTTATTTAAATTTTGCTTTCAAACATGTATTGTTTCCTGTTTTTTCTCCGTGTAGGTGCTGCTGCTGCCGCTGTCATCATACAAAGAAGCCAAAACACACAACCCACGGAGCTCAAAGTCATGGCCATTAATTATATGCATTTTACGCGGCAACTCGTTTTGGTCGGAGGACTCATCAAGAGCCACATATACAACAAACCTGTTGAAAGTTTAACCAGAAAGTGAAAGCACATGTTTATGTTAATTAAACCAACAATGTTAACATTTGATGTTCTACAAAGCCTGTGAATATAGCGTGAAAAAAATGTTGGTTTGGTGGTATAAAAAACTAAAAAGCCAGAAAGAAAATATCACCGACTAGAGTATGTACTCACGTTCCAAATAATAGCACATGGATTATAGTACTTTGTGTAGGATACGTCATAACCTTAAAAATTGTCTCATTCTTTGTCAGATTATAAAGGTACAAAGACTGAAATGTCGTGTATGTGGATATACATATAAGCAAAAGTTTGGCTTGTTGTTCGGCCGTTGGTTAAGAGATCCTTTAAGAATTATAGAAACCCTGTTCTGTGAAATATGTTCCTCAACAGCGTCCATCCAATGCCTCTGAGGTGAGTAATGTCTGGCAGTGTGCCATCCGAAAAATCTGGTATGTGCGAAGCAAGGCAGAGACACAGAAGTGTTTCATTCTTTCCACATTCCTGAAGTCTTGGACGATGTCAGGCGGAAGAAAGTACGGTCCCTGGTTCTTCAATGTATGTAGGGCATAGGAGTATACCATTGTTTCCGCATGCCTGAAATCTTGGAAGACCGTAACATGGTACGTGGGGCGGTATGTATATTTCGTATCTGGTTTTACAATATAGAGTCCCAGATCTTCGCACACAGCCATTTGTGTTACCACTAGACCTCAAGGTAATATACACTCAGGTTATTTTTACATGCAACAAACATTATTTCTGAAATGTTTTTGCTGTTTCATACCTTATACGGATTTTCATTAGTATAGTATGACGTATAATATACGTATTAGTATGACGTATAATATATTTTGTGTGTCCCACTAGTTGCTTTCTGATAGTTACTGATATGTTACACAGAGACAAATTTCGTTGGACTTTGTAAAATTTTCTGCTACACTAACAATATACCCATTGATATCCACCAGCTGCTTGTCGTAATTTGCGATTTTGTTTTTTGTGCGAAATATATACTACTGAACTGCTACTCAGCCCGATCATTTGAAATTTTGCGGTATCTACGACGTTAAGAAGTACATATAAGATTCGCCAGCATCGATCAGCCGTTCTTACTTGCTTTGTTATTAGAATTTTATTTTTAATCTATAGGGTATTTTTTTTTTGAAAACAGCCTAAAATTATTTTTTGTCGAATTTTTTATGAAAATCGCTATATGGATTCGGGGCGCCAAAAATAAAAAAACACAATTTGTTAGTTTCGCAAAAAATTTATTTTCGCGGAAGACATGGCCTCATTAGTCTGCTTGTGGAGCTTTATTTGTTTTCCATTTCCCAGCCGATCTACTCAACAGATTACGCTAATATGCAACTGGTGAAGCATAATTTGAAAAAATTAATTAATTTGTCGCGAATATCGAAATATCAAAAACGCTAAGTTATTCGACAATTCTGATGGCCGATTTGAATTCAGACTATCGAAGTCTTCTGAAATCGGCTCTAAGATTTCCTATTAACGAACAAACATAGCCAGTGGTCCATTATGGACCGTTTGAGAAAAATCATAGTGCGATTTTTATACCCTCACTTTAGTGATACGAGGGTATATATCATTTGCTACGGGCCAAAAGTTTAATACATTGAAGGAGTGATCTAAGACCCTAATTATGTTCGGCGGATATCGTTTTGGGTAATTTTAAGCCGAATGAGAAATTTCCGTCCATCGATCTGTCTGTCGGCTGGCTGGTGCGCACGAATACTCTCGAAGGAGTAACCGATTGACTTCAAATTTGCTATACGGTAAAATTTTTTTTCTCCGGCTAAGTTCGAAGATGGGCCATATTGGTCCACTCCTTCTGGTACCTGCCACACAAAGGGTTAACATTTAGTGAAATATTGATTCTTTTATAACATCTATACTACTAATTAGAATCTTCTGAAATTCCACACATTGTATTATTTTATTAGTCGCTATGACCTCGAGAAAAATGGGCGAAGTTGCCACGCCCCTTTAGGTATCTCCCACACAAATGGACCATTTTGCCTCAAAATTTAACTGCTTATAACATTAATACAAGTGCAAACAAAATACTTGAAATTTTGTACAGTATAATGTTTTTGAAGCGCCTACACGCAAAGAAAAAATTCGTTTCTGCGAAACGATATATTAGACAACTACAATTCTCGTTTGCCGGAACTGAAATTTCGTTTGTTGTGACAGAAACATATTCTGACCAAAAGAAATTTCAGTCGTTGTAAACGAGAATTGTAGGTGTCTAATATTTCGTTTTGCAGAAACGAATGTTTTCTTTGCGTGTATAGTCCGGTAAAAACGGTATTATTGTGCAGGCCCTTTTGGTACCTCTCACCCAAATGGACCGTTTTATACCAAAAGTTAACGGCTTACGAGTATAACTTTAATATCAGTGCATACAAATCTTTGAAATTTTTTACAGTGTAATGTTGGCATAGTGTCTACAGTCCTGTGAAAGTGGGCGTTATCACCACGCCCCTTTTTGTACCTCCCACACAAAATGACCAAATACCAGTGCACATAAACCCTTTTTAGTTCGGCACAGTGAAAAATAGGTGTACCTTTTAAACCCCTTCTGGTACCTCCCGCACAAATTAACAGATTAATACGTTTAATGTTATATACCTATTACATTACTCACAAAGTGAGGGTATACCTTAGTCGGTTTACCCGGCTGAAACTTTCTTACTTGTTTTAAATCTTGTTTATTATAATTCGGTTATATTTTGTTGGTCATATGCAATAAATACAACAAACTCAGCTTTATTTGAAACGTGTATTATATGCATAATCACGTTCCAATGTGTAATTTTGTTCGAAATTCCAGTAGAAAATTGCGGAAAAGTGAATGTCCGTATCAAGAGTACAAAAATATTTTTTTACCGCGTAATTGCTAACTAATGCGGGCGTTATTTGAGGATAAAAAAAATTAAGATCCAGATGGAGAAAATAGTTGAATATGCAAATTTGTGTGCGAAATTCCGATAAGCGCGACGAATGAATCTATTTTGCAAATAATGCTTCACTAGTTGCATGAAATTATTATTATTGATGTGCATGCCAAATATTAGCGTAATCTGTTGAGTAGATCGGCGGGAAAATAGAAAACAGAAAATTCCCACAAGCATACTAATGAGACCATATCTTCCGTGCAAATGACACTATGTTAAACAAATTTTATGTTAATTTATTGTTAACAGAGCGCTTCTAAACTCTCACACGCTTAGCAAAGTTGTAGCCTACTACATTTTTGATCCATTATATCCGACTTCGCACTGTCAACTTCGCCCATTCTACTGTACAACACTGTACAACATTTCAAGGTTTATATGCACAGGTATTCATGTTATAAGCTGTTAACTTTTGGTGCAAAATAGTACATTTGTATGGGAGGTACCAAAAGGGACGTGGTAATTGCGCCCACTTTTCACTGGACTGTAGGTACTATAAAAGCATTACACTGTACAAAATGTCAAGTACTTGCATGAAGTGATATTATTGTTATAAGCAGTTAACTTTTGGCGCAAAATGGTCCATTTGTGTGGGTACCAAAAGTGGAGCGGCAACTTTGGCCATTTTTCTCGAGGTGATAGTGGCTAATAAATTGATATTATGTGTGGAATTTCACAAGATTCGAGTAAGTAGTATAGAAGTTATTAAAGAATCAATATTTCACTACATGTTAACCCTTTGTGGGGGAGGTACTAGAAGGAGTGGATTAATATGGCCCATCTTCGAACTTAGCCGGAGGTAGAGAAAAATATTACCACATACCAAATTTAAAGTCAATCGGCAACTCATTTCGAGAGTTATCGTGCGCACCAGCCAGCAGTCAGATGGACGGACATTGCTCATTCGACTTAAAATGACCCAAAACGAATATCCGCCGAACATACTTAGGGTCTTAGATCACTCTTTCGATATGTTACACTTTACTCACTAAAGTGAGGGTATAAAAAGGCAACCCTATAGGGGACCTAGAAAATATAATTTTTTAATTTAGGTGGCATCCCTGCTTTTCTTCATGCAATCAAAATTAAAAGTTGAAACACGTCTTCTTTAGAAAATATTGGCTATATCTTTGATACCGTAAATCTGCAAAACTAAAATTTTATTTAATTTGTGAAATATGGAAAATCAAACTCAGGGTATGTATCTTATAATTATTATAACATAATTCATAATTTGTTTGTCTTTGTCTTTGGTATTTCGTGTTTATGTGGTGTGATATTTTAGAGATTATTGGAAGCCCACTCGGAGTGGGTTTCTGCAAATTTTACAATAAATATCGAACACTCTGATTATGCGATACCATCATCCAATGTTGCGGTACATCCCAAGTTGACCTACACTTAAGCTCAGTATTGACGATTGCCAGATCGGCAAACGTTATCAACCCTGTTAAAGTGCTGCAAATATACGGGCAATGTCAGATTGTTAGGCAAAGGTGAATTGACAGTTCAGACGATTGCAAGAAAGCATCACAATTTCATATGTATATTAACAATATATTTTGTAAATATTTATATGCAGGATTGCCAATAAAAATACATTACAGACAGTGTTGCATATAAAATGATTTTCTGGCAATGGCGCCGTTGTCACATGCATAAACTTCGCACATATAACAATCAGCAAATTATCTCGCAATGACTTTTCTGCTAACGTTGCAAAACAAAAATTGTATGTTCACACGGCTGTAAATTCACAGGGTTGCATTTTTCCGCCATTTTTCTGGCAATGTTGTCCGATCTGCAAATCGTCTGTACTTACCTTTATGGGTGTAAACGACCAAACAGGAAATAGTCAGCTGAATTCTCACTGCGCCAAGAACATAACACTCTCCTTCTACGTTAACACAAACTCGCTTGTGTACTTCCTGTTGGCAAATGCTTCGGAGGCACTGAACAAATGTTATAAGCACGACATGTGGTCACAAGCTAGACAAAATAGCCGCTTTAATATTAATAATATAATGTTTTTCTCAGATTTATGGGTTCTTCGAATCCTTTATTATCCAGTATTTCCAATCATAAAATTAAAGTACTGCATGCAATGGAATTTGTTTATAACATCGGGAGGTATTGTATTATTGGGACCAAGTTTTTCGTACACCATAACTACACCTAAAATATTGAGTATGTAGATATTTATGCAAATCGGATGTCGCAGACGGCAATAGGGACAATATTGTCCAAATAGGTGGGAACTTTGTATGAGAGTTATATCCAAATCTGAACTGATTTTCTTCATGTTAAATATGGTTGGTCCAAGGTACAAAAAAAGCATGCCAAATTCCATGCAAATTGGAACGCAATTGCAACCAGCACTTATCGTACAAACATCAAGCTTGTGTGGGAGGTGGAAGTGGGCGTGCCTAGATTGGTCCAAATTTTTGTCCATTTGTTATGTGTGTTATAACTAACAGGTGTGCAAATTTTTCTCATATTTATGCCACAAAAAATGGATATGGGACCAGTGTTCACTGTTTCGTTTGCTGTGTGGCAAGTGGCAGCATCCTGTTGGAACCACAAATCGTTCAGACCCATATCCTCAATTTCTGGCCACAAGAAGACCGTTATCATCTCGCGATAGCAAACATAATTCCCGGTGACTGCTTGGCCGACCTCATTTTCGAAGAAGTACGCAGTACCAGCATGCACATGTATTTTCACACCTCCTACAGACACGGTTTGCTGAAATTTGTGCACAGTTCTTCCGATTGTGGACACATTTGGTCGATTGTGCTGACCAAAAAAAATTCCGAAATGCATTTTGATTTGAACGCCTATTTTAGTAAAAGGCTTCAAAAGTCTTAACGCGCTGCACAAAAATATATCCTCGATGAAAACAATGTACTCCGTATAATTTTGACCCGCTAATCGAATGGTGTTAACCATTTTTTTGTGTGGCATCGCGTTTTCAAGATATTGAGCCACAAAGTGTGCTGGGTAAACAAGGAGGTAAGTAAATTCAAACACAATTTTCATATAGAAAACTTCGGCAAGCCGACCGACTTTAGTCTTTCCTTACCGGGTTTTTACAACAAAAAGTTAGATCAATTAAGAAGGTTTGAAAAAAATGGAAATTGTACCTTAAACTTAAATTTTAAATCCTGGTTTAATGCTGTCTAAGTAACTAAATAAGAATCCAACTTAATAAGAATAAACTAATAAATAAGAATCCAATGTCTCTTAGGTTAAACTTTCCAAAAAACGAACTATATTTATATATTGTAAATATTATATTGATCATTATCTACAGCGTTATATAGATGGATAAACCAAATATACCGTCGACATCTCCTGGAGTTTATGAAAATATGTTTTACCACAATGCAAAATGTTAACCGAACATGCCAATGTTTGTGGATGCATTTTCTGCAGTATCTGTCGAATGTATGTGTGAAATTTTTTTCTTTTAATTTTAAATTTGAAGCGAATGCCTAAGAAAAACTTTCCTACTTTTTTACTACCGCCGCAGAAATTGGTTTTCATGTAAAAATATGGTAGATTTTATGTCAAGTGGGATTCAGCTACAACTTTTTAAATTATGCACGGTACAATTTTAAATGGTGTAATTTTACTCATGACCGATCAGAATTTAAGATAAAATAATAAAAATATAATAATCGTGAATTTTTCGATGTTTTTAAGGGGTTTAAATTAAGAAATTATTAATATTTTCTCAAAAAATTTAATTTTTCGCGATATCTGGTAAGTTTTTTTTGTAGCGCTAAACATAACATGAAAACATAGTGTTAGAAGAAGATGAAGGCAGCCTTATTTAGGTTTCTCTCTTTTCCTAAACCAATTAGGATAAATGGTTTTCGAGTAATGGTAAAATATGAGGTTCAACCTTTATTTTTTTAAAAGGTTATCTTTATTTTGATAGAAAAAAGTCCCCTTCCACTAGTAGACCACAAAGCTATTGAAGAAAATTACCTAAGCTTTTAAATAAAAAAAGGTTTTTTGAGAAAAATGTCAAAAAAGTTTTAATTTCTCAAAAAATATCTTTTTTAAAAGCTGTCGAAAATAGTTTGGTCAAACTTTTAAAAATACAATAGGTTATTATTTATGTATGAATTTGATATGAAGGGGAAAAAAAGGGTCCTTCGACCAAATGGTCAAAATTCAATACCCTCCAACTCGGACAGTCCTTAACCGATCTTGATGACATTTTGTTTCATAACTGCTATTCAATAGGACTAAATTTGGTGCAATTTTCATTCTGATCAGAAGACATTGATTTTAAAAATTCACTTTTATTCCTATATTTAGTTAAACTGGAAATCTTAGTTTATAATATAAACATTCGTGCAAATTTTTATTTTTTCTGCCGTCTTACATTTAAATCAACGGTTTTAAAATATCTTAATTAATAAATTTCGTTATGAAAGCTGAATCGAGTAAATTCTTTAAACCAAAAAGGCATTTTGCAAAGCTAGCTCGATTTTTTGTTTTACAGCCTTTTTAAGGTGGTCTATTTTTAGTCAAATTTCCAGACTGTTTCGATATTTGAGCGAAAATGCAAAACAAAAACATCACCACAACCGAAATGACCTCCACATGCAAAAAAGGCACAGTGGCGCAATGGGAATTGGCCCTAAAAAAGAATCTAAGGCTCACAGATAGGCGATAAGGTACTCAAATGAAAGAAAATTCCCCAGGATTCCAAAAAGAAAAAAATCCGATGTCGTAGCCGAATTTAAAAAATTAGGTTCCCAAAAATTTCATTTTATGAAAAATTGAGGTTTTGTTATAGAATGATAGAACAATCAAAAATACATCAGCTAGAACAAGGAAAATACCGTTATACAAAAAAATGCAACACGTGTGAATTCTATTTGAAAACGGATAACTACGATAATTATAATTACAATAATTATAATGCCTAGGATTTTGGGACTGATTCTAGATATATTTGAGCCACTGAGTCTAAAACTGAATCCAGTTTTCTCTACCAACTCCACTTTTGGAGATCTGCGCTTTAATAATTCGCCCCAAAATTCCCTGGTCATTCAAACCTTCGACTACATATACTGTATATCAAGCGTCCCAACACCTTGGAAGACCTAATTAACAATATTGAGGCTGAAATCGGCAGAATACCAGTCGACATGCTTGTTAGAGTTTATGAAAACTTCAGAAAACGTATGCAGCAGTGTGTGGATAGTGAAGGTCGACATTTGCCAGATATACTATTTAAAAACATGTAATTTATAAAACAGTAAGGTTCAATATAATTAAAATATAAAATAAATTTTTCTAAGGTTCATAACTTTTTTATTACATTCTCAAATAAGCAAATTACCGCGCTCCACCCTGTGCATACGTTGGGAAAAAATAATATCATTAACGATCCCCCAGTTGGCCTGCAAATACAAAACTACTTTCAGTTTATACGTAAGAAAACATGGTAAGTTCAAGAAAAAAAAAAGAAAATAATAAAAATTTAAATAATCGAAGCAAATTTGCTAACTCCAAAAACATCAAATTACTTCATTCATGTATTTTGATTTAAAAAAGTCATTGCGAGATAATTTGCAGATTGTTATATGTGCGAAGTTTATGCATGTGCCAACGGCGCCATTGCCAGAAAAACTGTTTATTTGCAACACTGTCTATACTGTATTTTTATTGGCAATCCTGCATATAAATATTTACAAAATATATTGTAAATAACGGGTGTTTTTTTTAGGGGTATAGAACTTCGAATTGAAATAAAACACAAGAAAATCGTTTTAAGGTCCATCAATTTGGCTTTATTGGAAGGATAATTTTATGCCATTAATGTTTAAATATGATTTCGGGTATGTGGCCGCCGCGGCTGGCTCGAATAAAGCCAATTCTACAGGACCAATTTTCAAGTTGATGGACAAAGCTCCAATTGCTGTGCACGGTGGCGAATCGATTCATTCGGGTCCTCTTCAACACTTTGCTCTACAGCGGCAATTGTTTCTTCGGTGCGCACTGTTCGACGTCTCTGTGGATGCGTATTATCACATAGAGTAAACGTAGTGCGAAAACGATCCATGGTTAACCGAATAAATTGCTCTGATGGACGATTATGTCGACCATAAAATGGACGCAGTTGACGGTACGCAGTAAACTTCGCGAACTGAACCATTATTTTCGAAATAAATTTGCACGATTTGCAAGCGTTGTTCTTTTGTCAACCTGTTCATGATGAAATGGCAAACCAAACTGAACATAAATGACATTAGAGTTGCCAGATTTGACCACAAAATGCCAGTTTTATCTCTATTCGAAAAACAAAGCTGTAAAAAAACACCCTATATATGAAAATTGTAATGTTTTCTTGCAATCGTCTGAACTGTCAATTCACCTTTGCCTAACAATCTGTCATTGTCCGTATATTTTTAACAGGGTTGATAACGTCTATACTCAGCTTAAGGAAAGGCAGAATGTCGGGCGGGCCGACTATATAATACCCTACACCTCCCTAACAATGCGATAGGGTCATTGCGATAATAAATTGGAATAATTGGTAAACATATCGCACCTGTTCCACAAAAGGGTAACAACTCCAAATTTTTAAATTTTGCTTTTTTGCAAAGAAAACAACATACATTGGCAATTTCTACCCACTGCAAAAAATGTCCGTTGATTTTTCTTCTTTTTCATAATAAAAACCCGTTATGACACTCTCTGTATTTACAGAATAACGTCTTTAGATGCAACTAAAGAGTGACATTTTGAATTGTCTCTAAGTGTTTAAGCAAATGGGACCGTTGATTTATCATCTAAAGAGTAATATTTTTAGTTGTGCCCTTTTCAACTTATAATCCGAGTAAGATTTTTCAGTTAAAAAGGTACAACTCAAAATAATACCACTATTTATATACAAACTTTTTTCATGAAAAGAGTAACAACTCAAAAAAGTTGTTATTTTTCTAAAACCAATAAAAACAAAAAGGAAAATAGTTTTATTAGCGATAATCGCTAAATTAAGCAATATTTTTTCCTAAATTGAGAAACATCTTTCTGGATTTGAATTTTAATGATCGGAAGTATAGTACAATTTCTATAGCACTTTGATACCAAATCAGGAGGAACATACATATATATGGAGGTTAGATATAAATCTGAACCGATTTTCCGTGAATACTCATTCATGTAAAAAGACCTCTTTCTGTCGAATTTCGTCCTGATCGGATATAAAATACAGTCCTTACATGTCAAATCGGGGGTAACAAATATACGGGGGATATATCTAAATCTGAACCGATTTTCCCCGAATTTGGCAGTATTCCTTCGAGTAATAAGAAACTTCTTTCTGCCGAATTTCGCACTGATCGGATATAAAATAACTTTTTTACAGCGCTTACATGTCAAATCGGGGGTAACGTACATATGGGGGCTATATCTAAATCTGAACCGATTTCTTCCAAATTTAAAAGGTTTCATTCATATAATAGGAAACCTATTTCTACCGAATTTTATACTGATCGGATATGAAATACAGTTTTTACAGCGCTTACATGTCAAATCGGGGGTAACGTATATATGGGGGCTATATCTAAATCTGAACCGATTTTCTCCGAATTTGGCAGTATTCCTTCATGTAATAAGAAACCTCTTTCTGCCTAATTTCGCACTGATCGGATATAAAATACAGTTTCTACAGCGCTTACATGTCAAATCGATATAAATATTAGTATATTTTGTGTCTCTCCGTAACACCACTGGACATATTTTTTGAATTTTAGGGGTCAATTCGGAGGTGGTGGTGTTGTGCTTTTGTGACCGGTATTGATCAGGCCTGGTAAGTTGAGACAATGCTGTAGTATTCTTAAGTAAATTAAAAATATTTGTTTGTTTTATCAATAGCGCGCAAATTTTTTACAGACATATGCTGTGTTTATGGGTCAATTTTACCCATTTTACACCCTTCTTCATCCTACCCTTGCATTAATTTTTTTTTTGAATGTTGAAGTTTCGCATTTTTGATTCATACATCGCAAATTTGTTTGCATATTTTTTGCATATCACAAATATGCAATTGCATATCATCGACCTCGGATTATATGCAATTGCATATTTTTTTGCGGATTGATAGAAAAATTCTGATTGGACCAAAATTGGTTTTTCTTTTTTCTGCATACGAGTATTTATGATATGCAAAAAAAAACAAATTTGAGATATATGAATCAAAAATGCGAAATTTTAGAAGGATATGTCAACATTATTTAAAAAAGCATGACACAAAAATGGATGATTTAAAAAATTATCCAAAAAAAGTACCTAAATATATGGAAAGTATGGGGTAATTCCAAAGGAAACCGACCCACTCTGATTATTTATGAATTTAGATTTGAATGAAATTTTGCAGGCGTATACTACAAGACAATACGGAATTATGGCCAAATTCAAAGCAGTTTTTATAGGTTTGTAAATTGGTCATCTAAAAATTTTTCTTTTAAATTTTAGCTATTTTGAAGTCGATATAACTTTTTAACTGAATATCAGATTTGAAAGATACTATACAAAGATACAGTAGTTAATAAAATATTGGACCCTTAATACTATTAGGGGTCTGTAAATCACGGAGGCGGCAATGTAATGGTCTGTGGATGATTTTTGGTTAACGTGGACTTGAATCCCATTGAAAATCTTTGGGAAATTGTCAACAGAGAGGTAAATCGAGAAAGCGTAACTGGAGATAAAAATAGGCTATTGCAGATGCTTGGAACTCCATAGATCCAAAGATAACAACCAATCTTATTGATTCCATGCAAGAAGGGTCAACGTCGTCCTTGTTAATAAATGTTTTTCCACAAAATCTTAGTCATGCATAGTCCAATCTGTTTTGTCGTGCTAATTTTCGACCTTTTCCTGCAATACATTTTTAATTTCAATTAATTTAAGCAGCCAAATTGCAACTTTTTTGGTAAATTGATCCAATTTCTTAGATAATAGGTAACATTTTTGGAATATATCATTGATAGTTTTCAGATGTTGGCGTTTGAACAGAAGTATGAAGTAAGTCCAATATGTATAAGTATTGTCCGATACTGTAAGTACTATTTGAAAGATTTTAACATCCTCTCTAAGAATTATAAATTAAGTAACGAATTTTTGTGTATTAAGGACATAAAAAGAACGAAAATGTCCTTAATGCTGGATTATCCTGAAAAGTGCTAACGATAACCCTGGAAAGGAGTGACCGAATGACTTAAAATTTCCTACGTGGTAATACTTTATTCAACCACAGTTTATGTTTATGTTCGATTGGACTACTCTTTGTGGTACCTCCCCCACAAATGGTTAACATTTTTGGGCATGCTAAAACTCTTATAACTTCTATACTACTCATGGGAATTGTGTAAAATTTCATACATACCCAGACAGAAAAATACCATCCTCAAAGAGTCGTGAGAGCACTGTGAACCATCATCACACGGTGGGATAAAGCGTTGTAAAAGCGTCAAAATTATAACACCGATATACGGTGTGACGGCGGTATTTTACATTTTTTCGTATTAAGAAATCAATGAATCAAATGAAATATATTATTTTTAAGGTATTCATTTAAATGAATTCATAATGTTATAGTTTTCCTGCAAAATGCCAGCCACACAAAGTAACCAATTGGTACACAAAATTAACAGCTTATAACATTATTACCAGTGCATACAAATACTTGATATTTTGTGCAGTGTAATGTTTTTAGTACCTACAGTCCAGTACTATGTGGGCGTTATTGCCATGCCTCTTCTAGTATCTGTGAAGTGTTATTGATTATTATATCAATATTGATTATTTAATAACTCATATACTACTTATTTGAATTCTCTGAAATTCTACACGTAGTATTAGTTTATTAGTCACTATGACCTCGAGAAAAATGGGCGAAGTTGCCACGCCCCTTTTGGTACCTCCCACACAAATGGACAATTTTGAACCAATAGTTACCAGCTTATAACTTTAATACCAGTGCATACAACTTCTTGAAATTTTGTACAGTGTAATGGTTTAATAGTAACTAAAATACAGAGAAAAATGGTCATTATTGCCACGCTCCTTTTGGTACCTCCCACACAAATGGACCATGTTGTACCAAAAGTTACCAGCTTATAACTTTAATACCAGTGCATACAAATACTTGAAATTTTGTAAAGTGTAATGCTTTTATAGTACCTAGAGTACTAGAGAAAAGTGACCGTTATTGGGAGCCCCTTTTGGTACCTCTCACACAAATGTACCTTTTTGTACCAAAAGTTATCAGCTTATAACTTTAATACCAGGTCATACAAATACTTGAAATTTCGTACAGTGCAATGCTTTGATAGTACCAAGTGTCCAGAGAAAAATGGGCATTATTGGCACGCCCCTTTTGGGACCTCCCACACAAATGGACCTTTTAGTACCAAAAGTAAACAGCTTTGAACTTTAATACTAGTACTTACTTTTACAATATACTCATACAAATTATTAAATGCAATTACAATTCATAATAATTTAATTAAACAACAAAATAAATAAATTTGCGATTATTTTTTTGGGACTCAAGGTGAGGGGATTCATAAGTCGGCTTACCCGACTGAACTTTCTTACTTGTTTTTTTTTAACCCATGGAGACCAATGCTGAAATGTTTGAATTTTTTGGGAAAATATGTGGGTAACTTTGAAAAATATAACAAAAAAAAATTAATTTTTCATGATAATCAAGGTTTAAGGATATGTTCGTCCTTTTAAGTCCTTAATACACAAAAATATGTAACTTAATATATAATTCTTAGAAAGGATGTTAGATTCGTATATCGCCAAAATTTGAGTGGTGAAATATCTAAAATAAAATTTTTAAATTGAGATATCTTACACAGTTTGTTAGCCAGAGTGCTGTAATTTTGTGCATATGTATCCGGTGGTAGTCTTCGTGACCGGTCTAATGGAGAAGCTATATAGTTATCCTAAATTCTTTTCTGTATACTCAATCTGTATTTTTATTATTTATCTATCTATATATATATATAACTAGCTGGACCCGGTCCACTTCTTTGACACAGACTTCAGATTTCCGATCCCGTTCATTTTTGGACTCTTTACGTAGACTGACACCAAATAGGTATGCAAAAACTTACATTGATCACTCTAACAAATTGCTCAAGATATATCAAACACAAAATTACAGCACTCTCGCTAATATATTGTGCAAGATATATCAATTTAAAATATTGACTTATATGGCCGGGGCCACGCCCACTGGTCATATCCCGCCCATTTTTTGGGTCAATCGCGTAGACAACCACCAGGAACGCATCGCGACCTAAGAGTGAAAACGCGATCCACTCTTTGCTGAAACGTATTTTTTTGAAGCGGAACGAAAGATAATTTGGTTATACATCGATTTGAAAACAAAAAGCGAAAAAATTATGCTTTGGCATCTTTAAAAGCTGAATCGTAAAAGCTCTAAGTCCATATACCCTTTATAAAAACATTCGTATACAGTAAGTATTTTGCCTCTCCTGTACAATTTCAAATATTGGACTTAGCGCATTTACGCACTTAGGACGCGATATAGACAAAATGACAGCACTATCGCTAGCAATTTGTGCAAGATATTCCAATTTCAAAACTTGACTCACTCCGTCGGTGCCACGCCCATTGGTCTGATCCCGCCCATTTTTGGACCAATCTCGTAGACTGCCACCAGATACATCGCAAAATTACAGCACTCTCGCTAATAAATTGTGCAAGAAATCTCAATTTCAAAATTTGGCTTACATGACCGCTCATTTTTGGACCAGTCACGTAGACTACCAACAGATACATATACGCAAAATTTCAGCACTCTCGCTAAAAAATCGTGTATGATATCTCATTTTAAAAATTTGGATTATATGGGCGGTGCCATGCCTATTGGTCCGATCCCTAATCTCGTAGACTGGGACTAACCTCGTAGACAGCCACCAGGTACATATACACAAAATTACAGCACTCTCGCTAACAAATCGTGTAAGATATATCAATCTCAAAATTTGGGCTGGGCCACCCCGTTGGTCTGATTCCGCCCATTTATGGACCAATAACGTAGACTGCCGCCGGATACATATGCACTAAATTTCAGCACTTACGCTAACAAATTGTTCAAGATATTACAATTCTAAAATTTGCAATATATGGGCGGGGCCACACCCACTGGACCGATCCCGCCCATTTCTGCACCACACACGAAGACTGCTACCAGATACATGTGCACAAAATTGCAGCGCTCTTGCTAATAAATTGCAAGATATCTCAATTTCAAAATTTGGCTTATATGGGCGTTTGATTGGTTCAAAAATCGAGTGGGCCGGGCCCCCATATATACATTACCCCCGATTTGACATATAACCGCTGTAAAAATGTTATTTTATATCCGATCAGTGCGAAATTCGGCAAAGAGAGGTTTCTTATTACATGAAGGAATACTGCTAAATTCGGAGAAAATCGGTTCAAATTCAGATATAGCCCCCATATATATGTTACCCCCGATTTGACATGTAAGCGCTGTAAAAACTGTATTTTATATCCGATCAGTGCAAAATTTGGCAGAAAGAGGTTTCTTATTACATAAAGGAATACTGCTAAGTTTGGAGAAAATCGGTTCAGATTTAGATATAGCCCCCATATATACGTTACCCCCGATTTGACATGTAGGCGCTGTAGAGACTGTATTTTATATGCGATCAGTACGAAATTCGACAGAAGGAGGTCTTTTTACATGAATGAGTATTCAGGGAAGATCGGTTCAGATTTATATTGATTGTTCCTCCTGATTTGGTATCAAACCGCTTTAGAAGTTGTATTTTACTTCCGATCATTAAAATTTTCCAGAAAGATGTTTCTCAATTTAGGAACGAATATTGCTTAATTTAGCGATTATCGTTTCAGAATTAGATAATATGTTTCTACCCATTTACCAATTGTTCCAAATTATTATGGCAATGACCCTTATCGCATTGTTAGGGAGGTGTAGGGTATTCTATAGTCGGCCCCGCCCGACTTTCTGCGTTTCCTTACTGGTTTTCAATTTATATTGCTGGACAATGCCCTCTTCGGAATAGCTTAATTAAATATTCTGTTTACTGTTGAGATATGTTCACTTACTTTTGAGCCACAGCCCAATTACAACCTATAGGGGATTTTTCAGCACTGTAGATTTATCCACCCCATTGACATCGCTAACCCACAGACCTGTTGGACTGTTTGATGTTATCTGTACCCTCGGGTGGGGGATCCTCCTATGTGTCAACCGAATTTATTTCGAAAAAACAATCAATGCTAAACAATTTACATTTGTTTTGCGATAAAAATCTTGACCTCCGGCCAAACAGTTTTAGCTGTACTCCTTCTCTGTCGAAAATCTCAGGTAGGATGTGTGCTAGAGGAAACTTTTTCCACATTTCCCTCGGTGTTTCGACATTAAAAGCCACGAAAACATATAAATCTTCACAACGCGATAACGAAATAAACAGAATACTAAAAAGAGGGAAATGGATCAAAATGAAAGGGAAAACAAACATAAAGAATAAATTGTTTCACATATCTCATTCAATGTTTGTATTTTATTATCCGGCTCATAGACAACATGTGTTTTTTTGTCTGGCCAGAAATACTGTTGAAATAAAACTATGCGATCAATGTCGAGGATAATAATACTATACAAACACAGCACAGTACTTTGAAAATATTGTTTTTATGTGAGTGGGCGAAAGCTACAAAATCTGTTTTTTGAGTTCGAAAAAAATATTGCAGCCCTTTACGATACATAAAAATTTCAGCGGATAGAGCTTTCTTGAACATTAGTACTCCTTCTCGGTCGAAAATCTCAGCATCGGGCCGAACTGCGTGTAGACATTGAAGAAATACCCTATTTATGATTTCTAAATCCACCTGATAGATATGATTTGTTATTAATTTTAAAAGTGTTTAGATAACTTCGTTATAAAGTAGTTTAAGTCGAAACAGGTAGTTTTTCAGGAGAGGCGAACAAAGTTTGACGAATTTTTTAAATATGTGTACAATTTCTTTACTATGCAAACATCGAAAGACCTCTACTGATTTGTGCATTAAATTTTCTTGGGTTGACTCTTGGGTCGTATTCACCATGCGACACACATTTTTATCCATGAACGAATCATATACAAGCGAAGCAACACTGAAAAAAAATTGTCATAAAATTAAAGAAATGCTCCAAAGACGTCCTTGGTGTTTAAAATAAGTACATTTTGTACTTAAAATTAAAAAAATTTACTTAAAATTAAGTAAATTACTTAATATTATTGAAATTATCTATATTTTAAGTACAAAATGTACTTATTTTAAAAACTACTGACGTTTTTAATTTTATGACAATTTTTTTTCAGTGTAGAGACCATAAGTAGCAAAGCTAAATATTCAATGTAGTGTTGTCATTTTTACATTTAACGATTACAATTTTGAAGTTATTTTCTTTACACCTATTAAATTAAGAATATCATCAAAACGCATATCAACTGAAAGAGGAAGATTTATACTAATCAATCAAATTGTGTGGAATAATTATTCAAGGAAGAGGGATTTAAGAAATGTCCTTTAAAACATTGATCTTTGAATATCCCTGAAAGTTTCGAATAGGAGATACTAATGGACTATCACGATTGCTTCCCATCTGTTTTAGAGAACTTTCAAATTTTTCAAGTATATACATATTAGGCCGGGTCGATTTGTGGGGAGGCAAAAAAAGTCGTCATTGCTCAGTGAAAATCGTATTCTAGGGATCAAAATAAGAAACTTTGCCGAAGGAACCATACCTCTAAAACGAATTCTGATGTCCCGCAATTTGGGTCGAATTTTGGGTAGCGGCAAATTTTGAAAAATCCCACTTTGACCCATTTAGAGTGCTCCAATCGAGTCCAAATGTATGACCGACCCCCACTAACTTTGGAGGCCCGACCATACATTTGGACTCGATTGGAGCACTCTATATGGGTCAAAGTGGGATTTTTCCTGGGACATCAGAATTCGTTTTAGAGGTATGGTTCCTTCGGCAAAGTTTCTTATTTTGATCCATAGAATACGATTTTCACTGAGCAATGGGCGATTTTTAAATCGACCCGCCCTAATACATATACAATATAAATGATTCTGGATAGTGGTGAATTTCTACTATTCACTACAATTACTTTACAATTACTTTATGTTGTGATTTTAATGGAAAACATATCATTATTATGAATACTGAAAATATCACAATTAGCACGCCACCTATCGGATCGAGACATATATTCATATTATTCCCACAACAAATCACACTAAAAACTTAAATTTCAAAAATAACTTTACAATTAAATTTCAATTTTAATGCTATATTTAGTAAAAATCGAAAATACAGATTAACATTTTGACAAGCATTTTTCACAACAAAAAATAACTGAGTCGATTGGTATAATAAACATCGGGTATATGCTACAATCAAATGTACAACGTTATAATAATGTGTACCACAGTGTGGTGTAGGGTATTAAGACCAAGACCAAAAGATAAGGACCAAATTTTCCAGTTGATTTGTCTGATATGTTGCAAAAATTTGCCATAGTCGCCACACAAAGATCGATCTAAAAAATGGTGGTTAAGAACTAGACGCCATATTTTGTAAAAACTTTGGCCGGATAAACCATATCGGTTCATGATTTGACTCGTTTCTACTTTAGAGATTTTTTTAAGTTACAAAATTTAATGCAATTTAAGGTGGTATATAGGACCGCTTGATTTGTATCCTAATATTCAGGGTTGTTGCAGAAACCAAGTCAGAATTTCTCATTTATCAGAATTGAAAACCGATTCTGATTTGAATTGGTGTCATGAAAACTTCTTGGTTTTGCCTTGTCTCAAAACCCATGTTCGAATCAGCTGTTTTGATTTGTTTACATTTTTAGTTGTCATTTCACATGTGACGCATCAAAATATTTCACAAGAAAGTTAAGAAAGAAGAAGTTAAGATGGTTGAAGCAGTAATATCGTTTCTATTGATGCAGGAAGAAGGATCTGAAAAGGTCAAACGAAAAATATTGAGGGACCACAGCAACCCATTAGATCTGCCAGAAACGGCGTAAGTATTCATTATGCGCCCGACCGGCAGGAAAATCGTGTTAACACAAACAAATGGTTTGCAGGTTCATTGGGCAATACCGGTTAAATATAGATGCCTTCAAGATGGTGTTGGACATTGTTAAAGCGCATTTGACTCCATCTAAAATTTCCTGTGAGATTCAACTGGCTGCGACATTGCGATTTTTGGCAGAAGGGTCGTACCAAAGGTCAGTTGGTAATGATTTCAATGTGAGCCTTGGAAGAAGCACGGTGTCAATTGTATTGAGTCGTATGCTAAAAGTTTTGCAAAGGTACGTGTGTCCTCAATGGGTTATACTCAATATGACGGACAACGAAAAATGCAGATGTAGAAACTACTTCTACAACAAATATAAAATCCCATCCATCGTTGGATGCATAGATGGAACCCATGATAAAATTATAAAACCTGCGGTTGACGAACATTTGTATTTTAACAGGAAAGGATATTTTAGTATGAATGTTATGATTGTAAGTATGGACTATTTATATAATTTATTTATAATAATTTATGAGAAATTAATTTATGTTTCTTGATGATAGATATGCGACAGTGATATGGTTGTTCGAGCGGTAGACGCTCGGTATCCCGGCTCAAGCAATGACGCATTTATTTGGAACATAAGCAAGGCCCGCCAACAATTCGTAAGGGAATACGAATCTGGTGATCGTACATCTAAATTACTTGGAGATTGCGGGTATGGAATAGAGCCTTTTCTTCTAACCCCCTTACAGGCATGCTCTAGCCAACACAAAAGAACATAGATTTAACTTAGCACACACTTCAGCACGCAATATTGTTGAGCGAACAATAGGTGTAGTTAAAAGCAGATTTCGCTGTTTATTGGGAACTCTTCATTACAAGCCAGAAAAGGTTGTAGAAATTGTAAATGTCTGCACAATATATGCAGGAGCTACAAAATCCCACACGAAGCGGACGAAGTCCCCAATAATCCAGACGTGACGCATGAAGACAATGCTGCTCCGCATGTCACAGCGACTCTTCATAATGAAGGCCAGAGAATAAGAGATGAAATAGCAAATTCATTATAGTTTGTAAGTGACAAAACTATTTTATTTAACAATTTATTTTTCTTGAATATAAGTTAAAGTTAAAATGTTAAAGTTAATAAACTAAATAATATTAATAATAATAAATAAATAAAAGTACATTACTCTTGACAATGGTAAGAGTTAAATAAAATAAAATTAAAATGTATTCTTCTTGAACATAAGGCACTCTGGTTTTTTAACAATGGTAAAAAATAATTATCAGTGATCATTCTCTTTGTCTCTCTGCAGTTCGAATTTCATAAGGTCCAGATCTAACTGCTGCCTTTTCAATTCGTTTTTCTCCTGTAAAGCCTTCAACATTCGAGAGCTGGTTGCCCTAAACTCTGTTGTGAGCTCTTCGATAGCTTTTGTCACTGACTCCCCAGCTTTCGTCACAGACTCGTTACCTTTTTCTAAAGCTCTGTAGGTACGTCTTAGGGAACTCGCATTTTCTTTCATAACATCACTTATTTTATCCAACTTCTCGTTCAGCTCTTTCTTTTTATCTGCATCTTCATCCAAAAATTTCTTCAATCGCTCTCCAGTGGTTTCTATCCTGGGTCTTTTAGGGGTACTGCATGTGGTGGATAATTCGGGTCCTCTCTCATTTAAGATTGTGTTTATTTCAGCACTGATGGAAACATCGGAATCATCAATGACGCCTAATTGAGGTCCAGGAACTCCCTCCACTGCCACTCGCATTCCACATATTCTCACTACAGTTTCCTCTGTTTGTGTCAGTTGGAATTTGGAAAATGGTCTGCCGCCGGTTGCTCTGGCTTCAGCCTTATTGTGACCAAGCTTCTTTTTTATTTCGCATTTCCATTCTGTCCACACCTGCTTGTATATACAAAAATATGTTTGTATACATCTTCCAGATTTTTAGAAAATTCATATACCTTTTTCCATCCGCTTACATCCTTATGTGGCGGACAAGCGCCGTTTAGAGATTCAACCAGTTCATTCCAAAGTGACTCCACAAGTACTTTGTCGCGTTTCGTAAAGCCTTTCGCTATATCTTGGTTCATCTCCATAAATTCGACCAACAAACCAGTCTGCGTTGTGTTCCTATGTTTTCCCCTATTTTATATACATACAAAAAAATGCCCAAATATTTCTTATTGCACAAAATCTATTTTTCTCTTACATTGTGTGCCAACTTTCTGCGAATATAACAAAAATCAAAAGAAAACTGTAAATCTGCCAGCTGCCCGTTAACCGATTTGTTTCAGACATCGAAATCGATAAGATCGGTTTCTATGACACCAATTTCCGATAAAATTCTGATAAAATTCTGATAAAATTCTGATTCGAACATCATCGATTTCTATGACACCAATGTTCCTTTTTCATCTGTTTCAATTCCGATTCCAAAAACAATCGGATTCTGCAACAAGCCTGATTATAAAATACGGCAGATAGTTATTTTCTGATCCAAGAACTACTCTGCCAATTTTAAAGAAATTGATTAAGATTTAGATATAGACCCTGTACTAAAAATATAATTATCTCCCAATTGTATATCTATACTTTATAGATGCTACGTTTTCCAACCTTTCTGCAAGATTTGAAAAAAAAATTTCATATTTGAAGCAATGAAACGTGTGTGTTCCTTTTCTGATCTAACAAAGTGATGTTGGGTATCATACGAATATGGTCTGCTTCGCCCAACATTAGCCTTTCTTTATATCTTGACTTATAAATAGAATTGAATTAAGCCTACTATGTAGTAGATTTCAAAAAGGTTTAACTATTAAACAAAATACGATTAGTTGAGGATTTCGTCCATTTGTTGGCTTTACCTTTACGTCATGATGTTGGTGTGGAATGTGAAACGTTTCGAAAAAGACTTTTGACAGATTTATGACAATTGATTACAAAATATCTTGTGAGTTATAGTGTTGTGAAACCGTAGACGATGCCAATGCCTACCACCCAAGGAATATGAATTTGTTTTTAAAGTAACACTTTGAATTATTTGTGAAAATTTGCTGCTTAATACCGAAAAATATTGTTCCTTTATATACTCCACACCACCCAGAAAATCCGAGTAGTTTGTTATATAGGTTGGTCCATTTCGAGGTTCCCTACTTTTTTCAAGAAAAAACTCAGAAAATTCAAATTGAATGGGGAATGTTTATTATCATTTGAAAGGACATTCTTTGGCATTTATGTTTTGCAGATTATGTCTGTCAAATGTTGGCCGCGGCTACGTCTCAGATGGACCATCCGTTGAGTCCAATTTTCGATGACTCGTTCGAGCATTTCGACTGCTAACTGGCGAATGACACACGTGATGTTTTGCTCCAAGGCCGAATCGAAACTTTAGACTTTAGATATCCCCACAGGAAAAAGTCTAACGGTGTGATATCACACGATCTTGGTGGCCAATCGACCGGCCCAAAACGTGAAATTATCTGCTCACCGAAGTGTTCTCTCAATAAATCCATTGATTGATGCGATGTGTGGGAAGTGACGCCGTCTTGTTGAAATCAAATGTCGCCGAGATCACGAGCTTCAATTTCAGGCTTCAAATAGTCGGTTATCATGGCACGATAACGGTCGCCATTGACGGTTACGTTCTCACCGGCATCATTTTTGAAGAAATATGGACCGATGATTCCGGTACGTCGGATCGGGAATCGGCAAAAAGATAGCTCTTAACGAGAGCTAAAATATTGCTCATGGGTGTTAAGGTCGTGGGTCGACTGGAAAGTGTTTTTTGTTTATTAAAAAAAAACTGGACTTAGCGCAATTGGCGAACGATTATTTTGATAATAAAACTGAATAATTTGTAAAGGTTGTTCAGGCATAAGTCTTTCCATGATGAAATGCCAAACAATACTTAACAAAAATAACATGACAACATGACACGATTCACACGTGATCTGTCAAAAAAAGGCTATTGAAAAAAGTATCTCTACTAAGATCGCCCTATATATATCGTATTTATCTACACATTTATTTAGTAAACTCAGGCACAATTTTAGCACAGAACGCTTCAGAACAGATGCTCCATATCAAAGAACAAAATAAAGAAGATACATTAGAAAATATTTCTTACAAAACAGTCGACATTCCTGCTCATCCCCTTACCCCTGAAAATCTCACTCCAAAAACAATGATGTATCAAAAGTCGTAGAAATCGACTACACACACAACACGTCGAATGAACTCGAAAGCCGATCTTGACAATCTCTCACAGAGCTATAAACATCTAATTGGGAAAAGCAGAAAACAGAACCATCAACGACAGTGTCAATCCAGATGAGGAGAAAGAAGGTCGACATGCGGCAATAGTTTTTAAAATTCTTTTTGTTTATTTACATATTTTTCGTAAGTTAACGTCATTTATGTAGCATCTAATACAATTAATATATACACGTTTGTAGAATCTCCTGAAGATGATCCTCGATGAGGATCGAAATATTGAGAAAAATAAAATTCAATAAACAATAATATACCGACCTCGAGCTCAAATGAAAACTATAGGAACCTGTAGTAATTTTTTGCAAGAAATATTGTTGTCACATGAGTCACCAAAAAAATACATAGATTTCTACTACTATTGATATATCACTATTGTTTGAGTGAGATTTTCAGGTGTAAGGGGATAAGCAGAAGTGTCGGCTGTTTTGTAAGAAATATTTTCTAAAGTATCTTCTTTATTTTGTTCTTTGACATGGAAGAACAAAATGAGCAGGGGTATCAGATGTTTTGGAAAAAATACTTCCTTAAGTTTCGTTTTTTAACATGGAACTTCAATTCCGAAGCCTTCTATGCTTGTGTAAATTGTGCCTGAATTTACTAACCCTATGTTTACCCAGCAAACCTTGTGGGCAAATACGAGGTATATTTATTTATTTATTTATATGAATTACAATACAAAGTAAATTTATATTCTAATTTTAAGGTCCAGGGAAAGGCCGGGTTACAAAGACCATATGGCTGAATTTTGCAGCGACATACCAGAGCCTCTGATATATCATTATCATAAGCGGTGGCTGGGGTGGTCAAATACCACTCCAGAAGTTTTTTAGCCCACCCCACAGATATTTCAACAGGATATTTTAAATTTTATCAATGCCAAACATCTATCAATTTTACAGTTACCAAAGCCAGAAATAATATAAATTATTGCAAATGCTGTAATGAATCTCTAAACTGAAAGGTTTGTAATCAATTTGGATTTGGAAGAACGATTCTTAGGTTTCGTAGATTGTTCTGTAAATAGATATACCAATTTTTTACCTAAATTTATTCTAAATATGACATCTTTTGCAATAGCCACAAGCCGTTTTAATTCACTGCGGAGCACACAAATTAAATTTCGTAATGGACTCCTATTTGAACATACAATCTGCATTAACACTTTTCAATGCTGTACAGGTTGCATATTTATTTTTCCAAACATGGAAATCATATTGATTTCAAAAGAATTAGCAATGTTTTACAATTAAAATATGTGGAAATTCGAAGTCTCCATAAAAGTAGATGGAGTTGCTGATATTGGGAAATTGTAAATCAATTGCATTAATTTATGTTGGTACAAACAATTTTTTAGAGTTAGAAGCAAGTACATCACGACAGGCAGTGGAGGCTTTGGGATTATTAAATATAGTCACTAAACCAGCATTCGTTATGAACCTGCTCTAACAAACATAAATAATTAATGCAAATATTTTAAAACAACAAATGCAGAGGCATACTAATCGGTTAACTATAAGTACTTTTAAAGTTATAAAAATATATTCTTTAAAAAAATATTATGCCAACAAAAATTACATCCCATTTGAGCCTTTTTTCAAGAAGAAGAAAAACAAAACGCATAACAAGGTTTTTTGGGTTAATTCATTATTAGTTAAAAGGCAATATGTAGATTTGCCAGGCTATACGAATGCATTTTAATATTAGAGATCAAATTTAAGTCTTCCACTAGCAGTAAATTATTTAACTTTGAATAGAAATTCTGAATTTATTGATGATTATGTCGTCCAACAGTCCATATTACACTCGAACCGGATAATATACGTACGTCTGAAACTATATGCAAAATATATTAAATTGGCATTTTCAGTTTTTCATTTCCTGGTCCTGGTGCTCTTTGGAACGCCCATTGGCCGTTGCCCTATAAGATGTTCACTCGTTTCGTTGTCTTTTCTGCATGCCCTTACTTCGTCGTTAACCGCTTGTCCTACTTGGTGCAGATGTGTTTGAAAGCCTGAGTGCCATGCGTGAGAACTCATCATCATACTACTCTCGATCTTGTTTTAGTAAAGATTCTCCCACCTGTTGCCCCTTAAAAGGAATTCAAAGTTTTAAAGGATAACATTTTTAAAAAAAATATTTTAAATACTTATTCGCGCCCTACGATATCGATATTGGTGTCAAATAAAAGAGGAGAATTTTAGCTATTTCTAATATTTTTATAAATGATATTCCCGGATAAAAAGGAGCCCCTTTCAAAATCTCTCAGAATTTATTAGAAGAAATATATTAATATATTCGAAAAACAAGTAAGAAAGTTCAATCGGGTAAACCGACTAATGAAAAAAGTCTCAAAAAAATATTGTAAATTTATTTATTTTTTTGTTTTATTTAAATTATTATCAATGTAAATTGCATTTAATAACGTTAAAGTATGTACTGGTTACTTCTGGTACAAAATGGTCCATTTGTATGAGTGGTACCAAAAGGGGCGTCCCAATAACGGTCACTTTTCTTTGGACTCTAGGTACTATAAAAGCACTGTACAAAATTTCAAGTATTTACATATATGCACTGGTATTACATTTATAAGCTAGTAACTTTTGGCACAAAATGGTCCATTTGTGTGGGAAGTACCAAACGGAGCGTGGCAACTTCGCCTATTTTTCTCGAGGTAATAGCGACTAATAAATTAATACTATGTGTAGAATTTCAGATGTTCAAATAAGTAGTATAGAAGTTATAAAATAATCAATATTTCACTAAATGTTAACCCTTTGGAGGTACTGGAAGGAGTGGACCAATATGGTCCATCTTCGAACTTAGCCGGAGATAAAAGAAAATATTACCACATACCAAATTTGAAGTCAATTGGTTACTCCTTTTGAGAGTTATCGTGCGCACCAGCCAGCAGGCAGACAGACGGACGGACATTGCTAATTTGACTTAAAATGACCCAAGACGGATATCTGCCGAACATACTTAGGGTCTTAGGCCACTCCTTCGATGTGTTACAGATTTGGTTCGTAGAAAATGATATATACCCTTCTGTCTAAGGTAAGGGGATAATAAAATAAAGCATTTATTCGAAAAAATATGCCATTTTTGGAATCCTATAAATCATGGAATGGTACGTATAAAAATATTAGAAATGACCAACATTTCGTCTTTAATTTGAGACCCATATCGATATCGTAGGGCGCGAATAAGTATTTCAAATATATTTTTGAAATATGAAGTCCCAGGATTAGGAAATGAAAAACTGAACATGCCAATTAACTCCATTTTAAAATACCATCAAGACTATATATGACCATAAGTCAATCAAATATAGAAAAGATTGATAAAAATACTTACAGCCTGTTCAGCTAATTTTACCAAATTGCAGACGTGCGATAGCTACCCAAGCAATAATTTTCTTCCTCTTATTCTCACCCAAGCGATCATGTTTTTAATTTGGTTCATTGTCACTTATCGTTCGGGTAAGAAAGCTCTTTTCTTCATCGTCTTCCTGTCAAAGACCAATATTACCTTCGTGTTGTTATTGACATTTCTTAAAGCTTTTTACACACGAAAATATCCGATCGGGGGCAACCCTATCCAACAGCTGTAAAAGTAGCACCAGCTGATTCTAGACAATGAGAAATAATCAAGCAACCGAAAACAAATACAATTGTTTGCTTGATTGATCAGATTATGTATATATAGGGGCTATATCTAAATCGGAAACGTTCTGTACACATTCCAGTAAGTCCCTGAGTTAAAAAGAAAGTTCTTGCTAAATTTCATAGTGATCTGAGCATAATTGTGACCTGTACTTGGTTGCTTGGATGCATCTACAAACCGACGGACGGACAAAACCAAAACAATTCAGAAAGAGATTCTAGGTCGATATGTATATTAAACGATTGTTTGGTCATCTAATTTAAGGTATTATGAAAAAAATCAAAAAGCAACAATGTGGTAGTAAGATTAAAAAAAAATTAAAACGAACTAAAAAAAAAAGACATTTTTGAAATTATGCACCATACTTCTACAAAAGATACATGTTTATGCTTTTTGGTTCATTTATCCATTTTTTCATTCATTTACCCAACAACTTTCACTTTATCATTCAAAATTGCTGTAAATATAACCGACACGAATGAATTTTTCTGATTGTCTAATTTGACATTTCATTTCGTTCGTTGCTGTCTTATAAGAACCAAAATGTTGGCGATAATTGAAAGCTTCTTTGTTTACAATCAAATCAAAGTGTGCAAAAACCAAAATTTTCATTCGCTTGCCAATAGACGTGCGAAGTGACAAAAAATAAGTTACAAAAACAGGCCCTTAGATTACAAAAAAAGATCGAATAAAAACATTAAAATATTAAAATCTTTTTAAATATTAATCCAAGGTTCGCAAGTTGCAATAATGCTTCCACTATGCTCTTCTGGCTGTGAAGGACATCCTTGCGATGCGTCGAATTAAAACATGACTAAGATCTACAATGAACCAAGATCGATTTTGAAATTTGGTCCTCTTAAGTATCGAAAACGATGTAGTAAAATTGTTAATGATATTCTCTTTTTGAAAGAGTAAAAGAATTAATTTTATTAATTTGTTATAATGGGAACTCGCCAGAACTTCAATTAGACTTAGTTACATGCATTTCTGACTACTCTTTAATTAATTAATAACATTTTATTAATTATTGTTTTTTTAAACATATGCTGTTTTAAAAGACAAAATTTTCTTCCTCGGCCTATAGCCCACCCCAGCAGAAATCCATAGCTACGCCAATGACCATTACTTGTAGAGGGAAATTTTCAGGGGTAAGGGGATGAGCAGGGCTGTCGGGTGTTTTAAGAAAAATACTTTTAGAAGTTCTGGTCTGTTAACTTATATACTAAAATTGTGTCTGCATTTAATAAACTCTTTGTTTACCGAGCGAACTTTGTGGTCAAATATATCAAAAAACGCGATGTCACAGAAAAAAAGGCAAATGCCATTCGATTTAGAGGGCCGAAATTATGCCGGATAATTTTGTTTCATCGAGGATACACAGTGTATTTAGTGAATGGTAAAAAAAAACAAGTAGGAAAATTGAAGTGGATCAAATCGATTAAATGGCTTCGCTTTGTGAATATAATACGAGTATGTAATATGGCACATTGTACACTGGAAATAAAATGGTACATCAAAATAATGAAAAAGTTTATTCAATTGTTATTCATTGGATTGATGTAATTATTCAACAAATTATTCAATTTGTTGACCGCCAATTTCATTAGAATTTTGTACTACATCAAAGCTAGGGTGTCCAAAACCGGGACCGGTTAACCGGTTTTGCAACCCAAAGCCGTAACCGGTTTCTTAAAAAATGTCATTTTCGGTTAACCGAGAAAGCCGGTTTTTTCATGTCGGTTAACCGGTTATTTTATTTATTGTTTAAAACAAAAATTAAAGTATTGATCTATTTTCTCTACTTGTTGTGGATACCATTTATACAAGATGTAACAAATAACAACGATGAGGTGGATAATTCTGACAGTTGTTCTGAATATTCTGAAAGTGACTTCACTGATCTTGAAAATGATTTTGGCTTTATTCCTGATATCCATGATGTTATAAATAAAGTCAGGAAGTACAGCAAAGCATTCAGTAAGTCGTCCATGAAGCACAGAACACTTCAAGCATACGTTCAAGAACGGAAAGACAAATAGCTTCGACTTTTTTGCGATGTTAAATCCCGACAGAACAGCCAGATACCTCTGATTCGGTTTGATATATAAGTTGTTATATTGATGAGTCAAATCATTTAATTTTGGATTTATGTCACACACCGAATCGAAAAACGAAAGGCAAGTAACATTGTATGATGACTTTGCTTTTTTTGAAAAGAAGAAGCTGTGAAGAAAACGGAGAAGCTGTGTTACTTATACAATGCTTTAATGACTATCGGACTAATATTGACTACATCAACGTTTGTGAGCTTTTTCAACGTCAAGTTACATAAAAAATTAAAAGAAAAATCGTTTAAACATAATCATTTAAATTGTATTATATTTTTAAGATATTATTATAGAAAAAAACATTCTAAATGTCTTATTATTATTTTTTAAGGTAATTACAGAAATAGAATACTTTCCGTTTAAAGTAAACCAAAAAATTAAAACTGTAATAAACGAAATAATAATCTATTTTTGTTTACTAATTTTTACTACAAATGATTGTTAGTTGTTTTTTGTTTTACAATAAACATTTAATGACATTTTAATCACTTTCGTATATTATTTAAAAACCGGCCTAAAAACCGGTTAACCGGTTTCGACAAAAAATAATAACCGAAAACCGGGATTTAAAAAAGTAATATTTCGGTTAAACCGTTTTTTCGAAATAACCGGTTTTTTGGACACCCTAATCAAAACAATGAAATTTCTTACATCAATCTTTCATCACATTCATACGTTTTGAAATTTTAATATGATTGAATGTAAAACACAGATTTTGTAGCGGTAAAAGGCCAAATTGGAAGTAACATATATGTGGGGGCTATATAGAAATGTTTTCTCCAAATTGAGTTTTTTGGTTAGGAAACTCTACCCTGCCAAATTTTCAAATTAATGGATGGAAGATGGAAAATACAGCTTTTGAGGCGCTAATATGCACAATCAGAAGGAACGTTAATTGTCTACTTCGATTCTGTTGTGTACAAAATGTGTATTCCGTATGTTTGACGAATCAACGAATCGAGCTGAAATTTGGTAATACGAGTCCACTTGCAAATATTCACATGAACAGCGTTCGTCATAGTTCCATGATAAGAT
This sequence comes from Eudasyphora cyanicolor, assembly GCA_963930755.1. Taxonomy (NCBI): domain Eukaryota; kingdom Metazoa; phylum Arthropoda; class Insecta; order Diptera; family Muscidae; genus Eudasyphora; species Eudasyphora cyanicolor. The sequence continues at coordinate 57,927,309 of OZ005735.1, forward strand.
GTAGCCCCCATACACAGAAAAAACAACATTTTTAATTCAACAACAATTTTCAAAAGCTCAAATAGACAAATTTTCAAAAATCCTGTGATAAAGAAAATTGAAGTTTCATTAACGAAAATTGTGTCTCGTTCATTGAATATTATTTCCTTTTTTACTCAACAAACATATTATAATTTAAACGACAATATTTGTAATTTGTTTATTAAAAATATTTTTGATTTTGCTCAACAAATATATTTTCAAATCATTTATTGAGAATATGTTACCTTTAAATTCAACAAATATATTTTCAAATTAACAACCGTATTTTATATTTGTCCTCGAAATTATTGGACTTTATACAATGCAGTTATAAAATACAATATTATATATCGAAACTTATTAATATTAAATGATATTTTTAATAGTGACATAAGATAATGCTTATTATGTATATGCACTTATTTAAAATCGTACTGATTTCTTCCTCATTGACATTTAGACGAGGTGGAAACAGAGCGTGCCGATTCTACAATAAATTCAATAACGTTGACTCTAAAGAAAATATTAGACGAAAGTACAAAAAAATGCAAAACATTATGTTAATGATCGAAATTATTTGATGCAATAATACCTTACCTTCGTCGCAAGAATCTATTAGGGGTATGTTTTTGACTTTGCTTCAGCACTTCCTTCAAAACAGGTCCACGTCATTTGCTCTGATATTTTTGGAGCGAAAATGTTTTACTGTTTCAGCTTAAGTTCTGTCTGGAATTGGGTAAACAAATTTGAGTTAAAAATCAGTAGGGAAGTGCAAAAAATACACTGCTTCCATTAAAGAGCTGATTAAGAATAAGTGTAAAGTTTTGCCGATATTGTTTTTGTAATGATAATTATCTGTCGAAAATTTTGTTTTTATGTAAATCTGGAACGATTTTCTTGAAATTAGACCTTTTTGTAAAGGTCTAATTTCAATGTAAAGTTTTGCCGATATTGTTTATACCCTACACCACACTGTGGTACAGGGTATTATAACTTTGTGCATTTGTTTGTAACACCCAAAAGGAGAAGAAATAGACCATTCGTGTATTATACCGATCGACTTAGAATCACTTTCTGAGTTGATTTAGCTATGTCCGTCTGTCCGTCTGTCGGTCTGTCCGTCTGTCCGTCTGTGCATGTATTCTTGTAATCAAAGTACAGGTCGCAATTATGGTCCGATCTCGACGAAACTTTACACATATCTTTTTTTTGGCACAAGGACGATCCCTATTTGGTTAAAATCGGTTCAGATTTAGATATAGCCCCAATATATATGTTAGCCCCGATTTGGTATGTAAGCGCTGTAAAAACTTTATTTATATCCGATCAGTATGAAATTTGGCAGAAAGAGGTTTCTTATTATATGAATGAACACTGTTAAATTTGGAAGAAATCGGTTTAGATTTAGATATAGCCCCCATATATACGTTACCGATTTGACATGTAAGCGCTGTAAAAATGTTATTTTATATCCGATCAGTGCGAAATTCGGCAAAGAGAGGTTTCTTATTACACGAAGGAATACTGCTAAATTCGGAGAAAATCGGTTCAGATTTAGATATAGCCCCCATATATATGTTACCCCCGATTTGACATGTAAACGCTGTAAAAACTGTATTTTATATCCGATCAGTGCAAAATTTGGCAGAAAGAGGTTTCTTATTACATGAAGGAATACTGCCAAATTCGGACAAAAACGGTTCGGATTTAGATATAGCCCCCATATATATGTTACCCCGATTTCACATATAAGCGCTGTAAAAACTGTATTTTATATCCGATCAGTATGAAATTCGTCAGAAAGAGGTTTCCTATTATATGAATGAACACTTTTAAATTTGGAAGAAATCGGTTCAGATTTAGATATAGCCCCCATATATACGTTACCCCCGATTTGACATGTGAGCGCTGTAAAAATGTTATTTTATATCCGATCAGTGCGAAAGTCGGCAAAAAGAGGTTTCTTTCTACATGAAGGAATACTGCCAAATTTGGAGAAACTCGGTTTAGATATAACACCCATATATATGTTACCCCCGATTTGACCTGTAAGCGCTGTAAAAACTGTATTTTATATCCGAAATTCGGCAGAAAGAGGTTTCTTATTACATGAAGGAATACTGCCAAATTCGGAGAAAATCGGTTCAGATTTAGATATAGCTCCCATATATATGTTAACCCCGATTTGACATGTAAGCGCTGTAGAGACTGTATTTTATATGCGATCAGTACGAAATTCGACAGAAGGAGGTCTTTTTACATGAATGAGTATTCAGGGAAGATCGGTTGAGATTTATATTAAAGCTTCATATATATGTTCCTCCTGATTTGGTATCAAACCGCTATAGAAGTTGTATTTTACTTCCGATCATTAAAATTTTCCAGAAAGATGTTTCTCAATTTAGGAACGAATATTGCTTAATTTAGCGATTATCGTTTCAGAATTAGATAATATGTTTCTACCCATTTACCAATTATTCCAAATTATTATGGCAATGACCCTTATCGCATTGTTAGGGAGGTGTAGGGTATTATATAGTCGGCCGACTTTCTGCCTTTCCTTACAGGTTTTGTAATGATAATTATCTGTCGAAAATTTTGTTTTTATGTAAATCTGGAACGATTTTCTTGAAATGAGACCTTTTTGCTAAGAAATGACGGATTTTATAACGCTTGGATAAAAAATCGCGTTATAAGTATGCGAGGTCGCTACATCTAAATCTGAAAGGATTTTCTTTAAGTCCGTCCCTGGGTTCAACGAATGCACTCTTCCAAATTTCGGAATAATTTTAAGTAAAATACAGCATCTATAGCGCTAAGAGACAAATCGAATGGAACATGTATATGGGGGCTATATCTAAATTGTTTGGTCCAAACGTTTTCTTTGTGTCGAATTTTATACACATTGTTAAATAATGTCGCTTCTCTAGCGGTTCAATGCCAAATCTTAAGTACATATATATGCCGTCTACATATGAAACGATTTTGACCACTTCCTTCCTGATGTGAACAAGTTCTTTGTGCCGAATTTCATCAAGATCGGAGTAAAATTTTATACTTTGCGAACAACATAACATGACGGACATGGCTAAATCGAATCAGCTAGTGATTCCCAGCACAACAATTTCTTAATTCCACTTACCTCTTTATCCACCGGTATGTTGTCACTTGAATACTTGACTTTTAAATTAACCACTCTTTATATTCTTTTAATATAGATTAAAACGCGTTTCTTTGCGACGGAAAGGGCACAACAATCAATTTTTATTGTGAAATTTTTAATGACATTTTTATGTTAGTATTGTGTGTATAAATTTGAACAACAAACTCAAAATACGAAAAATATTACAAGAAATAAGCAAGTCTTTGACAAATTTATCATTTGATTAGTTTAGGAATAATTTTAAAAATGATTTTCTTAATTTCATTAACAATATTTGTTGAACTTCAAAAATTTAAACATACAGATACATTTGCTGAAATTTTCTATCTGTTTTTTCGGTGTACAAAGGCCCAGCGCTACGCAATTAGTTTATTTAATATTTATTTATTTTTTTTACCCGAAACCACACCGGGTATAATGACATTGTGCATCTGTTTGGAACTACCAAAAAAAGAGGTAGATCCATCTATATATATAAAGAAGAATGTGTGTTTGTTTGTTTGTTTGTTTGTTGGTTTGTTTGTTTGTTGGTTTGTTGGTTTGTTTGTACCGTATAGACGTCTAAACGGCTGAACCGATCTTCTTGAAATTTTCACAGAATGTACATGTGTGGGGCGTGGTGAAAATAGGGTACTTGAATTTTCGATATATGAAGTGGGCGTGGCCCCGCCCACATAAGACAAATTTTAAAATTGAGATATCTTGCACAATTTGTTAGTGAGAGTGCTGCAATTTTGTACATATGTATCTGGTGGCAGTCTACGTGATTGGTCCAAAAATGGGCGGGATCGGACCAATGGGCGTGGCCCCGCCCATATAAGCCAAATTTTGAATTTGAGATATCTTGCACAAGTTGTTAGCGAGAGAACTGTAATTTTGTTTATATATATCTGGAGGCATTCTACGTGATTGGTCCAAAAATGGGCGGGGTCAGACTAATGGGCGTGGCCCCGCCCCATTAAGCTAAATTTTGAAATCGAGATATCTTGCACAATTTGTTAGCAAGAGAGATGTAATTTTGTGTATATATATCTGCTGGCGACTTACGTGATTGGTCAAAAAATGGGCGGGATCGGACCAATGGGCGTGGCCCCGCCCATATAAGCCAAATTTTGAATTTGAGATATCTTGCACAATTTGTTAGTGAGAGAACTAGAAATTTTTATATATATATATGGAGGCAGTCTACGTGATTGGTCCAAAAATGGGCGGGGTCGGACTAAAGGGCGTGGCCCCGCCCCTTTAAGCCACATTTTGAAATCGAGATATCTGACACAATTTGTTAGCGAGAGAGCTGTAATTTTGTGCATATGTATCTGGTGGCACTCTACGTGATTGGTTCAAAAATGGACGGAATCGGACCAATGGGCGTGGCCCCGCCCATATAAGCCAAATTTTGAAATTGAGATATCTTGCAAAATTTTTTAACTAGAGTGCTGTAATGTTGTACATATGTATCTGGTGGCAGTCTACGTGATTCGTCCAAAAATGGGCGGGATAGGTCCAATGGGCGTGGCCCCGCCCTTATAAACCAAATTTTTAAATTGACATATCTTGCACAATTTGTTAGCGAGGGTGCTGTAATATTGTGCATACGTATAAGGTGGTAGTCTACTTAATTGGTCCAAAAATGGGCGTGATCGGACCAATGGGCGTGGCCCCGCCCTTATAAACCAAATTTTTAAATTGACATATCTTGCACAATTTGTTAGCGAGGGTGCTGTAATATTGTGCATACGTATAAGGTGGTAGTCTACTTAATTGGTCCAAAAATGGGCGGGGTCGGACTACTGGGCGTTGCTCCGCCCCTTTAAGCCAAATTTTGAAATCGAGATATCTTGCACAATTTGTTAGCGAGACAGCTGTAATTTTGTGCACATGTATCTGGTGGCAGTCTTCGTGATTGGTCCGAAAATGGGCGGGATTGGACCAATGGGCGTGGCCCCGCCCTTATAAACCAAATTTTTAAATTGATATATATTGCACAATTTGTTAGCGAGAGTGCTGTAATGTTGTGCATATGTATTAGGTGGTGGTCTACTCAATTGGTCCAAAAATGGGCGGGATAGGCCAATGGGCGTGGCCCCGCCCATATAAGCCAAATTTTGAAATTGAAATATCTTACACAATTTGTTAGCGAGAGTGCTGTAATTTTGTGCCATGTATCTGGTGTTAGTCTTCGTGATTTGTCCAAATATAGGCGGAATTGGACGAATGGGCGTGGCCCCGCCCATATAAACAAAGATTTTAAATTGACATATCTTGCACAATTTTTTAGCGAGAGTGCTGTAATTGTTGCATATGTATTAGGTGGTAGTCTAATTGGTTGGCGCAAAAATGGGCGGGATTGGACCAATCGGCGTGGCCCCGCCAATATAAACCCAATTTTGAAATTGACATAACTCGCACAAATTATTAGCGAGATTACTCTAATTTTGTGCATATATATAAATAGCTGGGCCCGGTCCACTTCGTTGCCCCAGACTTCAGATTTCCGATCCCGTTAATTTTTGGACTAATTACGTAGACTGAGACCAAATATATATGCACATAATTACATTGATCTCTCTAACAAATTGCTCAAGATATATCAAACACAAAATTGAATTGGCTTATATGGGCGAAGCCACTCCCATTTGTCCGACCCCGCCCATTTTTGGACCAAGCACGTAGACTGCCAATTTATATATATGCACAAAATTAGAGTAATCTCGCTAATAATTTGTGCGAGTTATGTCAATTTCAAAATTGGGTTTATATTGGCGGGGCCACGCCGATTGGTCCAATCCCGCCCATTTTTGCGCCAACCAATTAGACTACCACCTAATACATATGCAACAATTACAGCACTCTCGCTAAAAAATTGTGCAAGATATGTCAATTTAAAATCTTTGTTTATATGGGCGGGGCCACGCCCATTCGTCCAATTCCGCCTATATTTGGACAAATCACGAAGACTAACACCAGATACATGGCACAAAATTACAGCACTCTCGCTAACAAATTGTGTAAGATATTTCAATTTCAAAATTTGGCTTATATGGGCGGGGCCACGCCCATTGGCCTATCCCGCCCATTTTTGGACCAATTGAGTAGACCACCACCTAATACATATGCACAACATTACAGCACTCTCGCTAACAAATTGTGCAATATATATCAATTTAAAAATTTGGTTTATAAGGGCGGGGCCACGCCCATTGGTCCAATCCCGCCCATTTTCGGACCAATCACGAAGACTGCCACCAGATACATGTGCACAAAATTACAGCTGTCTCGCTAACAAATTGTGCAAGATATCTCGATTTCAAAATTTGGCTTAAAGGGGCGGAGCAACGCCCAGTAGTCCGACCCCGCCCATTTTTGGACCAATTAAGTAGACTACCACCTTATACGTATGCACAATATTACAGCACCCTCGCTAACAAATTGTGCAAGATATGTCAATTTAAAAATTTGGTTTATAAGGGCGGGGCCACGCCCATTGGTCCGATCACGCCCATTTTTGGACCAATTAAGTAGACTACCACCTTATACGTATGCACAATATTACAGCACCCTCGCTAACAAATTGTGCAAGATATGTCAATTTAAAAATTTGGTTTATAAGGGCGGGGCCACGCCCATTGGTCCTATCCCGCCCATTTTTGGACGAATCACGTAGACTGCCACCAGATACATATGTACAACATTACAGCACTCTAGTTAAAAAATTTTGCAAGATATCTCAATTTCAAAATTTGGCTTATATGGGCGGGGCCACGCCCATTGGTCCGATTCCGTCCATTTTTGAACCAATCACGTAGAGTGCCACCAGATACATATGCACAAAATTACAGCTCTCTCGCTAACAAATTGTGTCAGATATCTCGATTTCAAAATGTGGCTTAAAGGGGCGGGGCCACGCCCTTTAGTCCGACCCCGCCCATTTTTGGACCAATCACGTAGACTGCCTCCATATATATATATATAAATTTCTAGTTCTCTCACTAACAAATTGTGCAAGATATCTCAAATTCAAAATTTGGCTTATATGGGCGGGGCCACGCCCATTGGTCCGATCCCGCCCATTTTTTGACCAATCACGTAAGTCGCCAGCAGATATATATACACAAAATTACATCTCTCTTGCTAACAAATTGTGCAAGATATCTCGATTTCAAAATTTAGCTTAATGGGGCGGGGCCACGCCCATTAGTCTGACCCCGCCCATTTTTGGACCAATCACGTAGAATGCCTCCAGATATATATAAACAAAATTACAGTTCTCTCGCTAACAACTTGTGCAAGATATCTCAAATTCAAAATTTGGCTTATATGGGCGGGGCCACGCCCATTGGTCCGATCCCGCCCATTTTTGGACCAATCACGTAGACTGCCACCAGATACATATGTACAAAATTGCAGCACTCTCACTAACAAATTGTGCAAGATATCTCAATTTTAAAATTTGTCTTATGTGGGCGGGGCCACGCCCACTTCATATATCGAAAATTCAAGTACCCTATTTTCACCACGCCCCACACATGTACATTCTGTGAAAATTTCAAGAAGATCGGTTCAGCCGTTTAGACGTCTATACGGTACAAACAAACCAACAAACCAACAAACAAACAAACCAACAAACAAACAAACAAACAAACACACATTCTTCTTTATATATATAGATTGGCAGTCTACGTGCTTGGTCCAAAAATGGGCGGGGTCGGACAAATGGGAGTGGCTTCGCCCATATAAGCCAATTCAATTTTGTGTTTGATATATCTTGAGCAATTTGTTAGAGAGATCAATGTAATTATGTGCATATATATTTGGTCTCAGTCTACGTAATTAGTCCAAAAATTAACGGGATCGGAAATCTGAAGTCTGGGGCAACGAAGTGGACCGGGCCCAGCTATAGTTTATAATTCGGATTGGCATAGAATCATTTTTTGAGTCGATATAGCCATTGGCGTGTGGCAGCCTATCTATATATCCTTGTGAACAAAGTGCAGATCACAAATATGAAACGATCTTTACAAAAATTGTTATAGGGACATTTCTTTGAATATAGCGGATCCCTATCGAATCCGCTATCATAATTTTTTTTGTTGAGAATTTGGGAAAAGTGTCTTAGTATAGCACTGATTATTGCACGGAATAGTAAAAAGCATTAGCGAACCGTTATACTTTGCATTTTTATACCCTACACCACACTGTGGTGCAGGGTATTATGACTTTGTGCATTTGTTTTTAACGCCCAAAAAGAGAAGAAATAGAACCATAGTTTATTATACCGATCGTCATAGAATCAATTTTTGAGACGATTTAGCCATGTCCGTCTGTCTGTCTGTCCGTCTGTCCATGTATTCTTGTAATCAAAGTACAGGTCGCAATTATGGTCCGATCTCGACGAAACTTTACACATATCTTTTGTTTGGCCCAAGGACGATCCCTATTGAATTTGGTTAGAATCGGTTCAGATTTAGATATAGCCCCCATATATATGTTAGCCCCGATTTGACATGTTAGTGCTGTAAAAACTTTATTTTATAACCGATCAGTATGAAATTCGGCAGAAAGAGGTTTCTTATTACATGAAGGAATACTGCCAAATTCGGAGAAAATCGGTTCAGATTTAGATATGGCCCCCATACATAAGTTACCCCCGATTTGACGTGTAACCGCTGTAGAAACTGTATTTTATATCCGATCAGCGCGAATTTAGGCAAAAAGAGGTTTCTTATTACATGAAGGAATACTGCCAAATTCGGAGAAAATCGGTTCAGATTTAGATATAGCCCCCATATATATGTTACCCCCGATTTGATATGTAAGCGCTGTAAAGACTGTATTTTATATCCGATCAGTATGAAATTCGGCAGAAAGGGGTTTCCTATTATATGAATTAACACTTTTAAATTTGGAAGAAATCGGTTCAGATTTAGATATATCCCCCATATATACGTTACCCCCGGATTGACATGTAAGCTCTGTAAAAATGTTATGTTATATCCGATCAGTGCGAAATTCGGCAGTAAGAGGTTTCTTATTACATGAAGGAATACTGCCAAATTCGGAGAAAATCGGTTCAGATTTCGATATAGCCCCCATATATATGTTACCCCCGATTTGACATGTAAGCGCTGTAAAAACTGTATTTTATATCCGATCAGTATGAAATTCGGCAGAAAGAGGTTTCCTATTATATGAATCAACACTTTTAAATTTGGAAGAAATCAGTCAAGATTTAGATATAGCCCCCATATATACGTTATCCCCGATTTGACATGTAAACGCTGTAAAAATTTTATTTTATGTCCGATCAGAATTAGATAATATGTTTCTACCCTTATCGCATTGTTAGGCAGGTGTAGGGTATTATATAGTCGGCCCCGCCCGACTTTCTGCCTTTCCTTACTGGTTTATCTTTAAGATTTCTGTTGGGATGGTACAGATTTCCAGTTATAAATCCGTTATTCAATATTCCACTCATTGGAAATTCAATAGTCATAGCAACAAGCAACAGCGACATAGCAGTGGATAAATATTGAACGCAAGCTATCACTTAAATTTGGGCGTGATCGATACCACTTGTTTTGCTCTTTGTTTTTCTTTCCGTTCATTTCGGTAGTTCTTAATAAAATTAGCCGCGTTAGACGCATAAAATTGACTCAATTAATTGAAAAAAGTAGTTATTCAAATAATTTAAAATTGAAGCCGGAGGAACAATGTTGTCAAGATTGCTGCAACAATATCGGCATGCTATTTTTAGCGATCCTTGTGAATTTTTAAATTTTGGGTTAACAACGTACAAGCAAGTGGGAAAGGCATATTTGGCTGCTGCGATTTGTCTGTAAGAGGCTTGTAAGAAAACTTATGCAAATATATATTAAAGCGACTATTACTATTACAGTTGGAGAAATATATAGGAGATGTTCAGAAGGTAATGCGATCACACTCTTCAACATACAAGCGAGAAGACTTCGAAAGAAATCTGAATAAATTGTTTGATATTTGCTCATGTAAATGCCAACAGTTTTCATCTTGGTGCTGTCCTTTAAATCGGAAGGTACCAAAAATAGAGCGTGATTTTCTAACGGATCAGCGAACTTCTCGGCTGGGAGGAATATCTGGTATTGATAAGAATGAATCTATACGTGCAGAAAGGACTTTGAAGATGGTTACGGATTGTCAGACCGTGCTGTTGCACAGTGGGCTAAAATGGAAAAAATAGACATAATTCCGCCATTTCAAAACCACTTATCGTATGGCAATGGGTGTGTATACAAGAGGTGTTAGAGAGTTTAAGTTCGGAACTTGGGCTCCATATCTCCATATCCCTAAAATTGACCATCTCGAGACCAGACCTACAATAAACATTTTATGGCTTGAAGATACCTTGAATAGTTTCCGAGATATGTGGATTTTAAATTAAATTTTTTCATTTATTTGCCTACTTTGCCTTGGAGTTTAGCCAATATCTCAGTCAGAAGTTTACCGACTTTGTTCGCATGTTTTTTTTATGGATTGCCAATAAAATTTACAATATCATGAAGAAAAGAATCGATAAGATATGTTAAGAAATAAGAAAGTTATGGCCCTATAAAGTCAAATTTTTGAAAAAATGTAATTTTTGGAGATTTTTTTGGCGAAAAAAGTCCAATTCGTATTTAGGTCTTGTAGAAAAAGTTTGTTACACAATGTATGTCAAATTTATACTTATTTTAAAGGAGACGTTTCACAGAATCTGTTGGAGAAAATCCTAAGCCAAAATTTTAATTGGTGTGGTTGCCACCATTCTCCGATTTGAACTTTTTTACATTAATTTCAAAAGTTTGATCAATTTTCTCCAATCGCCGGTCGAACTTAAGCTCGACCGGACGAGCAAGCATCATCAAATAATAATAATACCCTTTGGTGTCGGTGCCATTCCTTCTCATACACACGGTTACCATATACATATTACCCTTCTTTGCACAAAATTATGAGTCATATAATTGCGCTCTCTGAGAGTAATACTCTCTAAAACTCTCAAAAATATGAACTTCGCCATTTATCACTATTACAATAATTTTAAAATACAGATGATCCCGAACTGAACCTCTTGTGCAATTTTTGGCCCTTTCGCTCTTGTGGTTTCGGAGATCATGCGTTACGAAAAAATCCACAAGGGTTACTAAGTAAGGAAAATGCTAATATATTATTTTGCCAAAAATATGTTAGGACACAATCATTTCGTTTTTTAATATACAAGAATTTTGCCCCGAACATATTATGATTGTGTGCAAACATTATATGTTTACCCACAAACATATGAATGATTGTGCCCGTCCCAAACATATATATGATTGCATCCAAACATATTTTTAATATATTTTTTTCTCCGTGTTGGTGTGACTCTTGTTGCCTTAAATTTGTGTATAGCCATTGTGTAAGCGAAATACCCACTTCTTGAGAAAAAAAATTTATTTTCTTATTTTATTTCTGTAATATATATTTCATTATTTTATTTCTGTAAAATAATCTGAATAACCCATGTCTAGGAGATAAAGCAGATCCTTGTATTCCTCAGGATTGTCACATGTCAAATATTGGTAACATATTTATTTCGATGATTTTTATTAAAGTTCTTTATATTGATATTAGAAATAATAATCAAACGCAACATGTGGAAATTTCTAATGGAAAATCCCTCAATTCCCAAAAATACATCAAAAATCCCCAAAAGTGGGATTTTTACTTTTAGTCCTTCGATATGAAAAGCCGCGCTCGGGATTCCCTTTGCAGTCGATTTTCGAAATATTGAATAACTCATATATATAAATTTTGTAATTCATGTATAAATTGTTTACATAAATTTACTTTTGGGACATTTTATACTTAAATAATACCCTGTACCACAGTGTGGTGTAAGGTATAAAAACGATTGGATCTAAAGAGCCAAATCGGATGAAACATATATATGGGAGCTATAGGTTAATCTTTACCGATTTTCTTCAAATTCAACAATGTTGGTTCATGGATCAAGAAACTCTACCATTCTAAATTTCAAAACGATTGGATGTAAAATACAGCTTCTATAGAACTAAAGGCCCAAATCGGACGAAACATATATGGGAGCTATAGCTAAATCTTAACCGATTTTCTTCAAATTCGGTAGTGTTGGTTCATGGATCAAGAAACTCTACCATTCTAAATTTAAAAACCAGTAAGGAAAGGCTAAAGTCGGGCGGGGCCGACTATATAATACCCTACACCACTCTCGTAATATTGAATAACTCTGAAATATAAATTTTGTAATTCATGTATAAATTGTTTACATAAATTTACTTTTGAGTCATTTTATACTTAAATAATACCCTGTACCACAGTGTTGTGTAGGGTATAGAAACGATTGGATGTAAAATACAGCTTCTACAGGACTAAAGAGCCAAATCGGATGAAACATATATATGGGAGCTATAGCTAAATCTTAACCGATTTTCTTCAAATTCGGTATTGTTGGTTCATGGATCAAGAAACTCCAGCATTCTAAATTTCAAAACGATTGGATGTAAAATACAGCTTTTATAGGACTAAAGGGCCAAATCGGACGAAACATATATATGGGAGCTATAGCTAATTCTTAACCGATTTTCTTAAAATTCGGTAGTGTTTGTTCATGGATCAATAAACTCTACCATTCTAAATTTCAAAAGGATTGGATGTAAAATACAGCTTCTATAGAACTAAAGGTCCAAATCGGACGAAACATATATATGGGAGCTATAGCTATATCTTAACCGATTTTCTTCAAATTCGGTAGTGTTGGTTCATGGATCAAGAAACTATACCATTCTAAATTTCAAAGTGATTGGATGTCAAATACAGCTTCTTCAGGACTAAAGAGCAAAATCGGACGAAACATATATATGGGAGCTATAGCTAAATCTTAACCGATTTTCTTCAAAATCGACAATGTTGGTTCATGGATCAAGAAACTGTACCATTCTAAATTTCAAAACGATCGGATGTAAAATACAGCTTCTATAGGACTAAAGGGCCAAATCGGACGAAACATATATATGGAAGCTATAGCTAAATCTTAACCGATTTTCTTCAAATTGGGCAATGTTGGTTCATGGATCAAGAAACTCTACCATTCTAAATTTCAAAACGATTGGATGTAAAATACAGCTTCTATAGGACTAAAGGGTCAACTCGGACGATAGATATATATGGGAGCTATATCTAAATCTGAACCGATTTCAACCAAATTCAATAGCGATCTTAATAGCCGCGAAATACTCTAAACTGCAAAATTTCAGAACAATCGGAGTGAAATTGCGACCTGTAGTCGACGAACAACTTTACATGGACAGACGGACGGACGGACGGACAGACATCGTTAAATCGACTCAGCTAGTGATTCTGAGTCGATCGGTATACTTTAAGGTGGGTCTAGCTGTGTTATTTTCAGGTGTTACAAACATCTGCCGTGAAACAAACTTATAATACCCTGTACCACAGTGTGGTGTAGGGTATAAAAATGTCGAAATCGGAGAATGGTGGCAAACACACCAATTTCCGAACTTAAACTCTCTAACACCTCTTGTGTTTATACCCGTATATTGATCATGTTACACCTTCGAGTGGATCAGCTAAGTCCATTGTAGATGCAATTCTAGACACTGTCAATTGTAAGAATCTTATCTGCATTGGTTCGGATTCTTCAAACGTTAATCCAGGTTTAAACAATGGCGTAATACGTTGAATGTAAGTTGAACTTGGTCGTCCGCTTCATTGGTCGATTTGTCTTTTACATCTGAACGAGCTATCTTTGCGACATCTCTTTCATTCCCTGGATGGTGCAACGACTGGACCACATTCTTTCAAGTGAGAAATCGGAAAAAAATGTCAACGTCTTTGAAGCACCCAATTGTGAAATTGTCTGTGATCGTTGATGAATCAATTGCTTGCGATAAAAGCCTGTTAAGCAGCGATCAACTGCATTTCTTCGAAATTGTTAATGCAGTAAAGACCGGAATTTTACCTGATCATTTTGAGTCAAGATCACCGGGACGATTAAACCATGCGTTCTACGGCTTTACATATCTACAGAGGAGCCGTCTAACGAACTGAAAGCCTTGGCTACATTTATCGTAAACTCTTTTGCCGTTGTTTGGTTTGACATTAAAAACCAGTAAGGAAAGGCAGAAAGTCGGGCGGGGCCGACTATATAATACCCTACACCTTCCTAACAATGCGATAAGGGTCACTGCGATAAGAATTTGGAATAATTGGTAAATGGGTAGGAACATATTATCTAATTCTGAACCGATAATCGCAAAATTAAGCAATATTCGTTCCTAAATTGAGAAACATCTTTCTGGAAAATTTTAATGATCGGAAGTAAAGTACAACTTCTATAGCGATTTGATACCAAATCAGGAGGAACATATATATGGAGGTTATATATAAATCTGAAGAATGTGTGTTTGTTTGTTTGTTTGTTGGTTTGTTTGTTGGTTCGTTTGTACCGTATAGACGTCTAAACGGCTGGACCGATCTTCTTGAAATTTTCACAGAATGTACATGTGTGGGGCGTGGTGAAAATAGGGTACATGAATTTTCGATATATCAAGTGGGTGTGGCCCCGCCCACATAAAACATGTTTTAAAATTGAGATATCTTGTACAATTTGTTAGCGAGAGTGCTGTAATTTTGAGTACATGTATCTGGTGGGAGTCTACGTGACTGGTCCAAAAATGCGCGGAATCGGGCCAATGGGCGTGGCACCGCCCATATAAGCCAAATTTTGAAATTGACTTATCTTTCACAATTTGTTAGCGAGAGTGCTGTAATTTTGTGCATATGTATCTGGTGGTAGTCTACGTGATTTGTCCAAAAATGGGCGGAAACGGACCAATGGGCGTGGCACCGCCCACATAAGTCATATTTTAAAATTTAGATATTTTTCACAATATGTTAGAGAGTAGTTCTGTGTATCTGTATCTGGTGGTAGTCTACGTGATTGGTTAAAAAATGGGCGGGATCGGGAGTGGCCCCGCCCATATAAGTCAAATTTTTGAATTGACATATCTTGCACAATTTTTTGGCGAGAGTGCTGTAATTTTGTACATATGTATTTGGTGGTAGTCTATCTGATTGATTTAAAAATGGTCGGGATCGGACCAATGGGCGTGGCCCCGCCCATATAAATCAAATTTTGAAATTGAGATATCATGCAAAATTTGTTAGAGAGAGTGCTGTAATTTTGTGCATATGTATCTGGTGGTAGTCTACGTGATTGGTCCACAAATGGGCGGGATCTGACAAAAGGGCGTGGCCCCGCCCATATAAGACAAATTTTGAAATTGAGATATCTTGCACTATTTGTTAGAGAGAGTGCTGTAATTTTGTGCATATGTATTTGGTGCTAGTCTACGTGATTGGTCCAAAAATGGGCGGGATCGGACTAATGGGCGTGGCCCCGCCCATTTAAGCCAAATCTTGAAATTAAGATATCTTGCACAATTTGTTAGCAAGGGTGCTGTAATTTTGTGCTTATCTGGTGGTAGTCTACGTGATTGGTTTAAAAATGGGAGGAATCGGATCAATGGGCGTGGCCTAGCCCATATAAGCAACCTTTTGAAATTGAGGTATCTTGCACAATCTTTTGGCGAGAGTTCAGTAATTTTGTGTATATGTGTCTGGTGGAAGACTACGTGATTGGTTCAAAAATGAAAGGGATCAGACCAAAGGGTATGGCCCCGCCCATATAACCCAAATTTGAGCTATCTTGCACAAATTAGTAGTGATAGTACTGTAATTCTGTTTATATGTATCTGGTGGAAGTCTACGTGATTGTTCCAAAAATGGCTGGGGTCGGACCAATGGGCGTAGCCCCGCCCATATAAGCCACATTTGGAATTGAGATATCTTGCACAATTTGTTAGAGAGAGTGCTGTTACTTTGGGTATATGTGTCTGGTGGAAGTCTATGTGATTGGTCTAAAAATGAGCGGGATCAGACCAAAGGGCGTGGCTCCGCCCATATAAGCCAATTTTTAAACTGAGATATCTTGCACAATTTGTTAGCCATGGTAAAGTAATTCTGTTTATATGTATCTGGTGGCAGTATACGTGATTAGTTCAAAAATTGAGATATCTTCACAATTTCTTAACGAGAGTGCTCTTATTTTATGGAGATGTTTTTGGTGGCAGTATTCGTGATTGGTTCAAAAATGGACGGGATCGGAATCTAAATCTGGGCAACGAAGTGGACCGGGTCCAGCTATATATATAAATGGATGTGTTTATGTTACTTATGGACTCCAAAACAGCTGGATCGATTTGATTACATTTTCAGGGAATGTTCAGATAAGCCTAGAGGGTGACATAGGCTTTATAAGTTCTTGATTGAGGGGGCGTGGGTCCGCCCATATAAGCCAATTTTTTTAAGTGATTCCTACTGTCCGTACCTACGAATAGATTAACGAGATTCCTACTGTCCCTATCGACATATCTTGATAAATTGGCGGGATCGGAAATCTGAAGTCTGGGGCAACGAAGTGGACCGGGTCCAGCTAGTCGGATATAAAATACAGTCTCTACAGCGCTTACATGTCAAATCGGGGGTAATGTATATATGGGGCTATATCTAAATCTGAACCGATTTCTTCCAAATTTAAAAGTGTTCATTCATATAATGGGAGACCTCTTTCTGAAGTATTTCATACTGATCGGATATAAAACAAAGTTTTTACAGCGATTACATGTCAAATCGGGGGTAACGTATATATGGGGGCTATATCAAAATCTGAACCGATTTTCTCCGAATTTTACAGTATTCCTTCATGTAATAAGAAACCTCTTTCTGCCGTATTTCGCACTGATCGGATATAAAATACAGTTTCTACAACGCTTACATATCAAATCGGTGGGTAACATATATAAATCTGAACCGATTTTGACCAATTTCAATAGGGATCGTCCTTGGGCCAAAAAAGAGCACTGTGCTAAATTTCATCACAATCGGAACATAAATACGACCTGCACTTTGATTACAATAATACATGGATAGACAGACAGACGGACATAGCTAACTCGACTCAAAAACGGATTCTATGACGATCGGTATAATAAACTATGGTTCTATTTCTTCTCTTTTTGGGCATTACAAACAAATGCACAAAGTCATAATACCCTGTACCACAGTGTGGTGTAGGGTATAAAAATCGTATTGTTGTTATGCTGCATCGCACTACTACAAAATGATAGAAACATCGAGATTCCTTCCTTTACAACAAAGAGTTGTGGTGCAGAGAGTTTTGCAGCGCAACAGTTATCCTGCCCACATCGAGAGCATTATACTTCCTATGCTGAAAGACAACCGCCAAGCAACTCGTAGATTTGCTTCGAAAAGGATTTTACGCGCTCGTGAAGAAGATACGAGTATACCGAATCGAAAATTCGTGGTGCCTGATGTGCGACTTCAATCAACAAGTTATGAAGAACTTATTGATTGGCAAACTGCACCTTGTTGGGAACCTGTTTTGACAAAGCACATTGCAACTGCGCAAATATCAGCATTGCTTGCATCGTCCATGGATATTGTTATTGATATACTGCCATATCCATGTCACAATCAAGCTGTTGAGCGTTTGGTCAAAATTGTAAAGGAGTCTGCAACGCGAGTGTATGGTCATGCAACGAGTGTATGGTGATGGCTTTATGCGCCGCAAATTGATGCCTTGTTTTGATACAAAGTCCGAGTACAAAAAATCTTAAAGATATTTTTTGATTTTGAAAATAACTTTACTTAATAATAAAAATTCATAAACTCCTATATATATGCACTTTTTGTTGTGGTTTTCTTGTGTCCCCATCAAGATATTACATGTTACATTTTGGCGCATTTTAGAGAAATTTTTAAAGATTTCAATGGAAAAAATGCAAAGTATCGCAAAGTGTTAGAGAATAAAGGTTTGCAAATCTAAATTCACCGAACTTTAAAGCCACTTTTTGGAAATTTCCCAAAGGCTCGGACAATACATATTTTCAATTTGATGATCCGGCCTAATAAGTATTAATACTTTGTATTGTACTTAATCGTCCTTAGTCAAAAAGGAGTACATACGTGCATCTTTTGATATATCCCCATAAAAAGTTCCCCTCCAAGTATATTTATTTATTTTTTAATAAAGCTCCCGTTTCCATAATTGGAATATTTTATATAATATCCGTTTTTCCATATTATACTACATTTATAAAAAACAATAGGTTTCATAATTTCGCAGATGTTGTCGGTTAGCATGGTAATTACCATAGACACTAACCGAAACATTTTTTACAAAAGTTTGAGTCAAAAACGGAATTTTAATCAGGGATGCCAACTTAGTGCTTTTCGCACTAGATTTAGTGCTTTTTAAACCACTCAATACGCGAAAAGTGTTCAGTTAGTGCCAAATGAAAAAAAAAAACACCAACTGTACGCTTTTCACATTTTTCGTTAGTGCTTTTGGTGCATTTGTCAGAACAAATCTGGTAACATAAAGAAATTAGACTATTTCAGACTATCTGGTAACATAAAGAAATTAGACTATTTTGCTACATCATATGTATGTACATCAAGATTTGGCATCTTATACGCCACAATTTGCAACAAATCTTCACGAAATTTGGCATAGTAAGGTTATTGGAGCCAATAATAGACTCTGGAAAATTTTATGACCAATTTTGGGCCTAAGCGCCGTATAATACCCGTTTCTCATCAGATCTACATACAATTTACTGTATAACGGTTCCTTCAACCAAAAATGGACACTGTAAAATTTAAAGAAAATTCGTTCAGATTAATAAAGGGTTTTCCAATTGGGATGATATGATTTTGAAGTGTCGTTTCGGCCATTTGTAATTTGTCATGATCTGCCATTTGTTTTTCATTGTATTCAGTAGTGTTTACAATTTCATCATGGAGAGATATACGCAAGAACAACGTTTATAAATTACTCATAAATTACTATAATCGTTCTCCAATTGCAACTTTTCGTGCGCTAAGTCCATTTTTTTAAAATCCAAAAAAAACTTTTTCCAGTCGGAAAAAATAAAACTTTTTCCAGTCGACCTACGACCTTGAAACATATGATCAATATTTTAGCTCTCGTTAAGAGCTATCTTTCTGCCATTGACCGATTGTGGCTAATGTTTAGAGATTCGACTATCTCAAGAAATTGTGATATTGAATGGCCTCATAGAAGTTGTTATTTAACACCAGTAGACTATTTCTTGTGGGGTTATTTGAAGTCAGTGGTCTTTCGAAATAAACCAGACACTCTTCAAGCTTTACAAGTCAATATTGAACGTGCCATTCATGACATACGACTTGATTTAGTGGAACAAGTGCTCGAAAATTGGGTTCATCGAATTCGTTCCTGCAGAAGAATTCCTGGAGGCCATTTGAATGACGTTTTATTTAGAACTTAATTGTATAGATTGTACTTCACATTAAATAAAAAGCTTTTGAATTTCCTTAACAATAAGTGTTTTTTTTCATAGAAATCATATTACTCTTATTGGAAAGCGCGGTATATAGATTACATTACATACATACATGTATGTCCTAATGCTGAATGTAGACGCTTTAAAATCCACATTTCTCAACAGATCTTTATAATTTTTAACAGACAACAGTTTCTTGAAATAAAAACGAACGTTGAAAAATTTGACGAAAATAGTTTCAGATTTAGGTATGTCCCCTGTATGTTTTTATATCCTGATTTTGAATCTTAGCGCCATAAAATAAAAATTTTTGAACATATTATTCTCATTAAGGAAATAATTTTGATGAAATTTGACAGAACATATTTCGTTTTATTCTGCTCTGATGGGGCGGATATAATGTTGTCGTCCCGAATAAAGCAATTTTGTTATTTAGTGCTTTTTTACGCTTTTTTTGTCTGGAATTTACGCCTTTTTACGCTTTTTCAATTTTTCATTACGCCTCGGAAATAGTTGGCATCACTGATTTTAATGATTATTTTCTGCTATGAATAGAAAAATTAAGAAATTATGTAATAACTTGAAATCTGTTTATTTCTCACACAAATGTTAAGAAATATTTGCCAACTAAGCTTTCCGAAGAATCTCAGTTTTTTAATATTTCGGAAGCCATTGATTGATATACCACCGCGTCTCCTGGCTCGTAGTAATCTGAATGTATATAAAATATCTTTTGAGGAACTCTGTATTTCAAATTTGTAGTATTAAATGCATTGAACTGAACAAACTGTACTTTTAATTCAATTAAAAATATGCATATAAGTTCACCCAAAGAAAAACATGTTTCACAGGAGCAAGTTCTAGACAATTTCATTGTGTCTGTCGACATCAGAAATGTATTTTTAAAAATCAAGAATTTATTTGATGGAAATAATTTTCGACAAATGAAATTTGCGGGAAATGCGTGGTTTGTTGTTTAATGTTTGATTCTGCGCAAATATTTTTTGCGTGTATGTTAAATTAAAATAAATTTACTTCCGACATGGCAAACAAACTAGAGTTATTGCAAATAATGATTATATGAAAATAATAATAAATAAAGCCTTCAACATAAATAGTAACGATATTATTTTAATTGCATGAAGCTACAAAGTGATTATATTACAAAATCGTAATTTAATTGCTATTAAACAAATACAAAAGGCTTATCACTGCTATGGAATGACAGCCGCATAGTTTTTGTATAGTTGACATTTAAGATTATCGCTAGCAAATGATTGTTAAAAACAAAAAATGAGGAAATGATAAAAGATTATCAGCATTTTACCCGTTTGGGATAATAGTCGTAATTGAAAAGAAATGATGGGTAATTTAGTGTATGGTTAGTGAAAAAAACTTAAAGAAATTTGAAAAAATTGGAAATGGGACACGACCGTTCTCGAATTAGTCTAGTAAATGGGGGAAAATCGCAATTTTGATATGTTTGAATTGAAAGAAAACAAATTTGGAACCAAAATTTTTAAATATTATATATTTGTGATTCTAACTAGGATACTCTCCCGGCTTCAAGACCATTTTGTTTCTATATTATTATAGAAACAAGTATTTTATACATGGCTGTGTATACGATTTTCAAAGTAAAAAAACATTTTATTTGAAAATCGTGAAATTTTGTTTGGAACGCATAATATATTATAAGAAGATGTATTTGCGAACTGATTTTCAAAAATAAACTATGTGTGTTCACGGCGACCACACAAAAACGTTCTCACTCACAGTTTCAGGGATCTTTCGGCAACGGCTGTCGGGGCCAAATATCTTTGCCTCACAGGAGCAGACTCCAATCCACAGCACTCAACAGCAACGGGAACCCCACACAATGGTCGGGGCCAAATATCTTTGCCTCACAGGAGCAGACTCCAATCCACAGCACTCAACAGCAACGGGAACCCCACACAATAAAAAACACTACACACCGCTTTTATTTATTTTTTGTTCAACTCCTTTTATTTTACTTATTTAGGTTTTAATTTTAATTCCTTTTATTTTCTTTGTTTAGCTTCCGTCACTCTAATGTTTGGAGTACAACTAAGAATAAAAGAATGTTTCCATTTGTTCTTTTTGACATTACTCTCTCAACCCGAAAAGTATTCAGCTCAACCAACGTAGGTGTGAGAGAGGCAAGAATAACAGCTGTCAAAGTGTTCACGTTCAAGCATATCAGGGATGAGCAGGAACATCAGTGATGGGCAAATGAGGCAGTGAGGGGAAACGGTACCATCTGGCTCATAACCGGTTTGCGCGTGAACATTCCGCCGCCTTTGCAGGGACAATGCAAAATAACCCAAATAACAATTTTTTTTTTATGAGAAAGGAATTGTATACATATGAAAATTCAATGATTATTATTCTGAAAACTAGTATGTACATAAATTTGAAATTAAAGTATTAACTTCATTCATTAACATAAATATAAATTAAAAAATACTTCATGAGAAAAAAAATATTACTTATTAATACATCGTAGTGTAGAGCCAAATAGTTAGTTGTCCTCGGTGGTGTCCTTTTCTATTTCGCCGAAGAATGACCAGCCGAACACGGTGTCTTGGGCGAAAGGAAGTTCTCCTTCAGATTGAGGTAAACCATTGTAAATTTTACCAGCGATGTCTGATCCAAGGATTATGGAACATGGATATGGCAAATGGAATCCATGATCGGCTAGTACCTTGCCTTTACTCCATTCCTTGATTTTTTCAGGTTTAAGTCTGCTGCTAGGGGCCAAAATATTA
The DNA here is from genome assembly GCA_963930755.1 of Eudasyphora cyanicolor. NCBI lineage: Eukaryota > Metazoa > Arthropoda > Insecta > Diptera > Muscidae > Eudasyphora > Eudasyphora cyanicolor. The sequence continues at coordinate 57,949,745 of OZ005735.1, forward strand.
TTTCCCAGTCGACGATTCAGATGGACTTCCACTGACTTCTGCTCATCACGCAAGCAGGTGAGCCAAACCGTGATTTTCTGATGGCACTTGTCCCATGGGATCGGGAAGGTATCGGTGGGCATATAATAGCTTACTTCATTCCTTGGCTCCAAGAGCATGCGAACGTGTGCCCGTTGTTGCGGAACCACGCTGCTCCACATAACTGCCCATGCTGTCATTGGCACCCATGCCGTGTTGTCGAAGTTTGGCTCGTGGAGCAAGGTGTGATGCGGCTCCCAGCACCGACCACATAGATCACGAGATGGACACTTAGGGAGCTGGTGGGATCGTCCGAGGCAGTTCTCACAGGCTCTGTGCTCGTTCACGATATCTCGTTTTTCGAGCGGTGATATCGTGAGAAATCTGCGACAGTTTTTGAAGCCGTGCCGCGAGGAACACAATGGGCACAGAAACTCTTCGTTGTAATTCATGGTTCTGGGGAAAAGATACAAATGAATAAAACCGGGATAAGAAAATCTACTACTACATTTGGCTCTAACGTCTCTTCTGTTTCATGTTTATCTGCTTATCATTCTTGTGCTCGCGGGAGCAAAACGAGCTTGTGAACCGGTCGAGTGATGATTCCGGTCTGGGTTCTCACATCAACAACTCTGACGAGATTATCACGTCCAGAATACAACTTAACAACGCGTCCCAAACGCCAATCAGTGGGACATAGAGATTCATGACGTAGAACCACAAGATCATTAAGAGACAAATTTTGTTGAGGCGACTTCCATTTGAAGCGCTTATTAAGCTCAGACAAATATTCTGTCTTCCATCGACGACAAAACTCTTGCTGGATAATCTTTATTTTCCTCCAGCGGTTGAGTAAGGCAGTTCGAGTTGGAATTTCTTCTGACTCAGCAGGAGCCAGGAGAGAAGAGCCAATCAGGAAGTGCCCTGGTGTTAAGGCCGAGAGGTCGTCGTGATTATTAGAGAGGGGGGCGAGAGGCCTCGAGTTGAGACAACTTTCTACAGAGGCAAGTATCGTTGCAAACTCTTCAAAGGTATGGCGTACTTGACCTGAAATTTTCTTAAGATGGGTTTTACAACTTTTCACGCCGGCTTCCCATAAGCCACCCATATGGGGAGCTCCGGCTGGTATGAAATGCCATTCTAATCGTTGGAACCCATATTTGGAGACAATTTCATCCTTGGTTTCAGAGACAATGTTAGTTAGTTGGGCCTTCAACTCCCGAGCAGCACCAACGAAGTTCCGTCCATTGTCGGAGTATATTTTATGCGGACATCCGCGTCGTGAGACGAAACGAGAGAAAGCTGCTAAAAATGCGGGGCTGGACAAATCACTTACTGGCTCTAAGTGAATAGCGCGTGTGACAAAAAGTAGCCACGACCGTGGAAAGTTTTTAATTCAAAGGGGCCAGCATAGTCGACACCTGTGACAGCAAAGGTCCGACTGAAAGTTGTTCTGTCTTCTGGGAGAGGGGCCATCATTTGTGACTGACTCGATTTCCGGGCAATTACACATTCCCTGCATCTGTTATTGCGAGTTTTTATCAAACTTTTCGCCCTAATGATCCAACATTCTAATCTAACAGTAGCCAGGGTCAATTGTGAGCCTCCGTGCAAAGTGATTTTGTGTACGAAATCGACGTAAAGAAGAGAGAATCTGCTTTGATACGCGAGAATTACGGGATGTCTCTCATTGTAGGAAAGAGCCAAAGTAGAACCGAGACGACCATTCGCTCGAATTAAACCGTTGCTGTCGAGAAAGGGTGTTAAAGTCAAAAGTGAGCTATTCGAGGGCAAATTCTTTTTCTTTTCGAGACAATGGTATTCGGAAGGGAAAAATAACTGTTGTGACCTAGCAATCAAACGATGGCGAGCATGAAGTAATTCAGCCGCCGAAATACCTATGGAGTCGTGCTCAAAGCTTTTTCTCAGCGAAGGGTGAGTATGGTGGTAGAAGCGATAAATATACGAGACAACATGTAGTGCTCTAGAGAGACAGGAAAAACGATTCAAAATGTCATATGTATCCGCGGATCTAACAATATGGACTTTAGCTGGTCTAGCTTCCAGATCAATATCTGGAATATGCGGATTGTTGGGCCAACATTGTTTCTCCTTTCGAAGCCAAGGTGGCCCGTGCCACCACAGATCACAACCCTTTAATTCTAAAGGGGTCGCCCCCCGGGTTGCTAGGTCTGCCGGGTTTTCTGCTGTCCCTACATGCTTCCAATTATTATCAATTTTTTCTTGAATTAATGACACTCTGTTTGATACATAAGTCGCCCAATTATGGGATGGTTTTTTAATCCAAGCTAATACTATTGTAGAGTCAGACCATGGACATAATCCAGCATGTGGTATATTTAATTGGGGCAGTACTGAATCAGCTAAGTCCGCTAGTAAAACGGCGCCGCAGAGCTCCAACCTTGGAACCGAAATTTTCTTTATAGGGGCAACTTTTGATTTTGCTACTAGCAATTTTGTATAGACTTTCCCCTCGGTCTCTACTCTTATATACAACACTGCAGCATATGCGAGTTCTGACGAGTCACAGAACCCATGAATCTCAATCTCACAAGCTGGGGAGTATTGTAACCAACGGGGTATTTTTATTTCATCTATTTCTCCATAATTTGATATGAAAGCTCTCCATTTCACCAGAGCCAAGGGTTTGATGGGATCATCCCATCCTATATTGTCGAGCCACAACAATTGCATGAGAATTTTCGCTGTTATTATTACAGGCGAAAGCCAACCTAAGGGATCAAACAACCTCGCTATAACCGAAAGGACCTCTCTTTTGGTGAATGATTCTTTATGAGCCAATTGTTGTGTGACAAAATAAAACGAATCAGTCGCCCCATTCCATCTAATTCCTAACGTTTTAGCTGAATTTTGTCGTCGAAATTGAGGAATTGTTCATTTAACAAATGATCACGAGGCAAGTCTTTCAAAATGTCCTTATTGTTCGAAGTCCATTTTCTTAGCTGGAACCCAGCGGACTCTAATATTTTTATAAGATGGTTACGTGCTTCTAATGCCTCTGAGACTGAATGAGAGCCAACCAAGGAATCGTCTACATACATATTTTCCTTTAAAATCTTTGAGCCAATTGGATAACGCTCTTTTTCATCTTCTGCTAATTGCAGCAGCGTTCTCAGGGCTAAAAACGGAGCACAATTTACACCGAAAGTAACCGTTCTTAGTTGGTAATCTTGTATTTCTTCATCAGGAGAAGATCGAAATAAAACACGCTGAAATGGGGCATGTTGCGGGTTGACAAGTATTTGTCGATACATTTTCGTTATATCCGCGTTAAACACGAATTTGTAAAAGCGCCAATTCAGAATCAATGGAATTATATCCTTTTGAAGAACTGGGCCAATAAATAATGCGTCGTTAAGACTTTTCCCATTCGCCGACGGGCAAGAGGCGTTAAAGACCACTCTTAACTTAGTTGTGGTACTCTCAGGTTTAAACACCCCGTGATGAGGCAAATAAAAATAACTATCTGAGTTGTTTCTTGGAGGTTCGACTCTCTCCATATGTCCCAGGGACAAATATTCTTTGATGACGTAATCATACATTATCTTTAAATCAGGATTTCGAAGTAAAGATTTTTCGTTTCTTAAAAACTGACTTAGGGCCACGTATCTATTCGCATTTTTTGACGAATTTAGTGGATTCTCAGGCCGAAATGGCAAGTCTACCATATATCTCCCATCAGCCATCCTAATGGTTGTTTCCCTGTAAATCTCTTCACAGAGTCTATCATCCTCGGAAATTATCGGTTTCCTCGAAACCTCCTCTATCTCCCAAAACTTTTTCAATTGATCATCAATTGAAACCCTGGTGCAATGCGAAACTCGGACTGTGCGTCTCGTATTCGAAGCACTCGTTGGGCCAGTCACAATCCAACCAAAGACTGTCTCCTGAGCCACAAGCGAGCCAAGAATTCCGTGTTCTACTCCCTTCAGTAGAATCAACGGATATAAATTTCCTCCCAAGAGAATATCCACCGGGCCAGTTTGATAAAAATGAGGATCTGCAAATTCCAATTTAGGAAGCTGTTTCGCTGCTATATTTTCATATGAATGGGTGGGTACGTTACCCGTAACGTCTTGCACGACCAGTGCATCAGTTTCTACTTCAAAATCTGGTTTTAATATTGAGCCAATTTTGAAAAATGCTATTTTCGAGCATTTTGTTAGATATTCACCTCCTAATCCTGTGATATCTGCCGACACGGCTTTTGTATGTAATTTCAATAAGCTCTGAACTCTTGATGATATGAATGTATCATCTGAACAAGGGTCAATTAGGGCTCGGACTTTATTTGCGACGCCATCTTTAATAATGTTTACCCAAGCTGTTGCTAGCATAGTCTTATTCGACACAGACGTATGATATGCTCTAACATTCTCAGAAGTTGAAGGTGCTTCAGTGGACTGTAAATTAGAATTCTGATTCTGAGAACTTTGGGCCAAATTCGTCGAACTTGCTACACTAGCATTATTGTGCTGGACGGACCTTTCAAGGTGCAAAAGCGTATGATGCCTATAGTTGCATTTCGCACAATTATTTTTATTGGGACATTTATCAACAATATGTCCTGGTGACAAACATTTCACACAACTTTTCTCTTTTCTGACAAAATTTAATCTGTTTCGTGGATTCATGTTTACGAATTTGGGACAAGATTTCAGTACGTGGTTTTCCGTACATTTAATATTGTTAACCTTTGTGTGATGTACCTTGAATTGTTTTGACCTGTCAAAATTATTCTGTCTTTGACGAGGGGCAGATACATGCGATCCCATCATATCAGAGACACTTTCAATAGTCTGAAATCTTTCCGTCAAAAACTTGCTTAAATCTTCCCATTTCGGAAGCTCAGTCTTTTCTTCAATTGACTGTTCCCAGAGAGACAATGTAAGTTTCGGCAACTTTGCTGAACATTGGAAGACGAAAATTGGATCCCATGATCCCACATCTATTTTGTACAGTTTTAGTACAGAAATGCAATTTGTTATGTCCCTATGCAATTTTTTAAGGTTACTTGCTGACTCATTTGTGCATTGAGGCAAATTGAATAAAATTCTTAACTGATTGTTTATTAATATTCTTTTATTTTCGTATTGGCTTTTTAAATTCGCCCAAGCGATGTCGAAACCCTCGGCTGTTAATGGGATATGTTTATTAATTTCCCTCGCTTCTCCACTTGTTTTTTGAAACAAGTGATATAATTTTTCGACAGAGCTAAGTTTTTTGTTATTCACATAAATAGCAGTGAATAAATCTCTGAAGCTGGGCCAAGTAACGTAATCTCCATAAAAAATCTCCGTATCGCAAGGTGGGACACTGACAGAAGATGAACTGGACTTTTGACTAACAGTAGCCGGTTTAACTTTTTCCTTCCAATCTCCTATTATAGTCATACAGTTCATATACTTTGTACTAACTTCAGTCTTCTTCTTTTTTATAGTCGCCTTATCTGATTTTTGGCAGTCAGGGTCAGTGTTGCATCTTTTATAAAGGTCTTTAAATTCAGACCATAGATCCTGAATCTCCTGACTCTCTGCCTCTATAGTCGATTCATTATATTTACTAGCATCTGTCTCCCTCATCCTTTTTTCATGTGCGATGATCTCGTCACACTGAACCAGAAATTCCTCTATGAGAGTCATTATAACGTATTTTGTTTTATGTCTCTATTAACTATCTAAATAATAAATCGCTAGATGATTTAATTTATGCAGTTTATTCACCACTGAGATCGGGGCAAAATGAATTCGCACTAAGTCACAGTGCAGACAAACGAATTTTAATTCAGTAGCGGTCGAACAGATTTCGAAGAAAAAAAAAAATATTTTTAAATATTTTTCTAACACTAGACCCACAGTGTGTGAAGATTAGATAGCAATTTATTGCAAAGCTTAGAGATGACTTTATTTCCAATTTGATTTAAACAATATTGGCTAATGTATTCTTTGGCCTACTGTCCACGCTGTGTTCCAAAACAAATGCCATCAATTATAATAAAAGGTTCTTAGACTGCCTCAACAGGTAAGTTTATCATTGCAGCAAAACTCTCCAGAATGTACGGGCCAAATCAATAATTCCCAAACGACAAAAACAATATAAATATTTATTATAATCTTTATTGGTCAACTGTGTGTCTTTATTTTAGTATCAGATCCACGAACAAATTTTTTATCCTTGGCACCACTGTGCACTTGATTTTTATTTCCTCTTTTCTTTATTGGTTAACAGCGGGACAAATGATACAAGGAATCAAAATTTTATTTCACAAAATTTATTTTGCTTATTTACATCCACCACCGTAGATGAAAAATCGCGAGCTTAGCATTTATACGTTTAAACCAACAATTGCATCCAACATGAGTAGTTCCAATGCGGCGAAACAAAAATATTTCCCGATAAAATTTCCCAATTTTTTCTATTATGAGCCACTGTGCGTCAAAAGGAAAGTTTTCTTCCAGCTGGTATGCTTATTAACTCAAGACCAATACAAGAAACTTACTTGCATTTAAATTTTCATAGAATTGCCTATTTGCCGCTACGTACCACTGTACGAGGTTAATGTACCAAAGAGACAAACATAGAAAAGCCAAAAAAGACAAGACAATGTCAAAAAGACAAAACAGTAAACTATTTCAACCTTGAATATGAATAGCTACTGCACTTCAGTACATTAAGCGAATCAGATTTGCAAACCAACGAAAGTGGCGTCGACAGAGGCAAACAACAATAACAACTTTGAAGTCAGTGGATTAGCAGAAGGCAGATGTCCAACAAAACTAAATGCGTTGACTGAGACAAAAGGCAGAACACAGTACATACATGGAATGCAAAAAAAATCCATGTACACTGAACTTGAAAAATAACGGCTTTTCTAGCGGCTTTTATTATGTTCACTTCAACTTCTTCCAAAAATTCAAGGTTATCTAACCATTAATTTGTCTCGAGACAATATATACTGTGAGACAAATTTTACCGTCGCAGAAGGCGTTTTCACAATGATAACGATATGGGCCAATATGCAATAGTAGTACTTTTCGTAATATAAATTTACGCACGTACCTCTTTTCCAACGCGCAGGTTACTTATTTCGCGGGCGATAGGACCAATGTTCACGGCGACCACACAAAAACGTTCTCACTCACAGGTTTCAGGGATCTTTCGGCAACGGCTGTCGGGGCCAAATATCTTTGCCTCACAGGAGCAGACTCCAATCCACAGCACTCAACAGCAACGGGAACCCCACACAATGGTCGGGGCCAAATATCTTTGCCTCACAGGAGCAGACTCCAATCCACAGCACTCAACAGCAACGGGAACCCCACACAATAAAAAACACTACACACCGCTTTTATTTATTTTTTGTTCAACTCCTTTTATTTTACTTATTTAGGTTTTAATTTTAATTCCTTTTATTTTCTTTGTTTAGCTTCTGTCACTCTAATGTTTGGAGTACAACTAAGAATAAAAGAATGTTTCCATTTGTTCTTTTTGACATTACTCTCTCAACCCGAAAAGTATTCAGCTCAGCCAACCCAGCGGTAAATGAAACGAAGTACCTAGATTATAATCAATGACATCAGTATGACATTCTAAGCGAGCGATTAAAGTACTTAGAATGTTATACGAGTGTAATGCAATAAATATCGTCCACTAATTATAACTCCAATTACAATGTAAACGAAGACTTAGATAGTGTGTATATGCCCAAAAAATTAAAAGAAATAAAAAATACCGTTATAGTGGCTTTGGAAAAAAAAGAAAAAATACGTATCGCTTTTATTGATGTTAGTTCAAAGTTGATCGTGCAACAAAAAGGTTGTTGAAATTTGTGAAAAGTAGGTAAACAAAATAATCATTTTAAGTTTTTAAGTTTAATTTTGGTAAGATAAGTTTACATATTTGCTGCCTGTGCCTTTTTTTTGAAGTAAATCGAATTTATTGTGATTCTAACTAGGATTTTAATTTATTTATTTATTTATTTTTAAGTAGTTTCTTCAATGTTCGTGTATGTATTAATATAAATCGTAGGTTTTTAAAAAATAAACAAATGACACATTTAAATGCATGTTTGTTAGACTTTAAATTACAAAATCATCAGGATTGCCTTACAAGTGCAAATCGGACTGTAATCGACGTCCATTACGTTCTAATTTGTCTGTATTTATTGACGTGTCATCAGGCTCGCTTAGAACTCCATTTAAAACGTAAGTGCAATTGAAATTACACCTACTGATATCTCTCCTTACATTTTAAGCCAGAGCGCACCGATTAAGCAGCCTATGACACTCGTGTGTAAATGTAAGCAGCACTATAAGCGATAGAATCATCACTGATTGCTACTAAATGTTGCTTACATCAGCGATTAAATAATGGGTATTTTTACCGCTGGGAACGTAGGTGTGAGAGAGGCAAGAATAACAGCTGTCAAAGTGTTCACGTTCAAGCATATCAGGGATGAGCAGGAACATCAGTGATGGGCAAATGAGGCAGTGAGGGGAAACGGTACCAACTGGCTCATAACCGGTTTGCGCGTGAACAATGTGTTTAACAAACAGTCAAGGCTGTCGTTTAGCTGTTTTCCAAATACATTTTATTTAACAAATATTTTTCAAACTTAGCAAAATTTTTCGAATTTTAGTTTAAAAGTTTTCTAGATTTCGTGTTGATACTTTATAGTTAGTAAAGAAACGTTAAGTTCGGCCATGCCGAATCTTATATACCCTCCACCATGGATTGCATTCAATTCTATTACTGGAAAAGTCTTTGGAGGAAATATGGAGCAAATCTTCGAACCATACTTTTGGTTGAAGCAAACATTGAAAAAAATTAGAAAATGTGGTAATTATGATTTAAATAAGCCTATTTTGGAGCGACCTCTATAGGGTGACTATAATAAAATATGAATCGATTCGCAAAATTTTACTGTTCTGAATTCTCGTCAAAATAGAATAAAAACTACAAAGTTTTAGCAAAATTGCTTTAAAAACATTTTGGAGCGACCTCTATAGGGGAGCTATATCAAAACACTGACCGATATGGCCCATTTTCAATCCCAAACGACCTGCAACTATAAGAAGTATTTATACCAAATTTGATTAACCTAGCTCTATTATTACGAATAGTAGCATGATTTCAACAGACCGACAGACAGACTGACAAGGCTAAATCGTCTTAGAATTTCACGACGATCATGAATATATATACTTTATGGGGTCGTTGATCCATATTTCAATGTGTTGCAAACGGAATGACAAAGTTAGTATACCCCCATCCTAATATGTGCACAATTTTTGCTAGGGTCGTTTAAGTGCAATATAACATATAAATGCTTAAATTTCAGCCCAATTAATTAAAGAATGTGTTCTCTAGAGCGTCAAGCTATGATATCGGTGATTAGTTATATATGGGGGCTATATCGAAACGTGGACCGAAGTGCCCAATTTTTAAAAGGGACGATTACGAACAATATAAATACATAAATTTCAGCCAGATATATTGAAAAATATATCTGTAGAACGTCAAGAAGTAATATACGTGGATACCGTTATATGGGGAATATATCAAAATATGGACCGATGTATGCCATTTTTGTTAGGGACGATTAAGTGGCATATAAAACACAAAAAATTTTAAATTTCAGTCAAATACTCGTATATTAAAAAATGTGTTCTCTAGAGCGTCAAGAAGTAATATTGGTGGAGAAGGTTATATGTAGGGGGGCTATATCAAAACATGGACCGGTGTGCCCTTTTTCATTAGGGAACGTCCGGACCCAACCAATGCATTAGTATAAATTTCGGTTCATATATCGACTCACAAGGTGATTCCATGCCGATCGGTATAATAAGCAATGGGACTATCTCTTATACTTTTAAGCGTTACAAACAAATGCACAAAGTCATAATACCCTGTACCACAGTGTGGTATCGGGTATAAAAATCAAATTCAGTTGCTACAAACATCTGTTCACAAACAAACTTACTTATATAACACCCTGATCACAGTGAACTCTAAATTTTTTATTATGTTTGTAGTTTTCCAGAAATATTTGAGATATATTTTCGTTAAGCATTTTCCTAGTGCAACCGAAGGTTTAAATACATAAAATAGAAAATTGTGTGGATGATTTGACACTGATTTAAAAAAAACTGATGGGTTCTTAAAGTTATTATCCTACTCTAACTTTAGATACTTATGGAAAATTATAGTATCCAAGTTTATATGTTTGAGGACTTATAATTTTATTTCGAAGCTAATTCATTATTTAAGGCATTGACGTAATATATTCAATCAATATTTATGCTGATTTCCACTGAAGGCTTCTTGGCAAAGGGATTCACTCATCTGTGACAAGCAAGGAAGTATCATGAGGCAATTTCATAACAAATATCTATACAAACCTCTAACACAGTTCTACTGTTTAATACGTTATTTGTGAATAGAACAATTTTCGAAACATTTTAAGAGGCAATGGCATAACAAATATCTACACAAACCTCTAACATAGTTCTACTGCTTAATACACTATTTGTGAATGGTAAAATTTTCGAAGACATTTGCAGTAATTCAGCACTGAATATTGTCATTCCAAAACTTTATTTGCGGTCATTTACTTATGAGTTGAAAGATGAGTTGAAACTAGTCTTAGTTTCGCTTTAATTTCTCGTTATTACTGCAGCCAAAATTTTTTTCATTCTTTTCGGGAAAACATGCCAAGGCTACATTTATATTCGTTGTGAATATTCATTAAAGTGCCCTACAACAATTATTCAGCCTCAAAAATTTCCGAATGAAAGCCTGAACAATTTTCCAAAACTCAAGTTACTTTTTGGCGACAATTGAGGACAAAAGACAACACTTAGAGCATCAGTTGCCACACTTTACCGCATCACAACAATGGAATGTTTATAGAGGAAAAGTAAATATTTTCAGTCATCATTGTTGCCATCTTCAGTAGGCATAATTTTCCTTTTCGTCTCTTCTATTTTGGACAATGATGTAGACATCAAGAGTTTTCCCTTGTTATACATATTCAGTGTACTACTTAACATTACACAATAGTAGTAGTGGGGTATAGGCGTGTACATAAAAATACCAAGATTGGCTATTACTAATGAAAAATGTGTTTTTCATTTGCTATCAAATGCAAACTTTCTCAAAAAGGCATATTCGTGAATCTGTTTTAATAACTGTTTTAAAAAAATTTAATAACTTTTTTTCTATTTAATGAACCTGGGTAATTTTTTTTTATTTTGCATATTGATTTTTAGATTTAACAAGAATGGATAACTGGGACACTGAAACAAGAATTTGGATTGTCCGCCGCTATTACGCACTGAAGTCCGTAGTTTCGGTTCCAAGAGAGTATAGGGGCACGTTTGGCGGCAATCCTCCGTGCAGATGGACCATAAAGAGACTTGTTAACAATTTTTCCGAGCATGGGACAGTTAACAGATGACCTTACCATCGAAACCCTTCAGTTCGGACGGAGGAAACAATCGCTGCTGTCATTCATCACATTGTCATATTGCGATTGTATTGGAGTGAGCAGCTGTAATTATCGCATACCGAGCATTTTTGTTCATGTATTTCCTATATAATACTTGCAAGATATATCAAAATATGGGCTGTGCCACGCCCACTGGTCCTATTCCGCCCATTTGTAAGCCAATCACGTAGACTGCTACCAGATACATGTACACAAAATTTCAACACTCTCGCTAACAAAATGAGCAATATAATTCAATTTCAAAATTTGGCTTATATGGGCGGTGGCACGCCCATTGGTCAGATCCCGCCAATTTTTGGACCAATCACGTGGAGTGTCACCAGATACATATGTAAAACATTACAGCACTCTAGATAAAAAATTGTGCAAGATATATCAATTTCGAAATTTGGCTTATAAGGGCGGGGCCACGCCCATTGGTCCGATCCCGCCCATTTTCTGACCAATTACGTAGAATGCCACCAGATACATATACACAACATTGCAGCACACCCGATAGCAAATTGTGCAAGATATCAAAATTTGGTCTATGTGGGCGGGGCCACGCCCATAGGGCCGATCCCGCCCATTTTTGGACCAATCACGCAGACTGCCACCATATACATATACACAAAATTCCAGGTCTCTCGCTAACAAATTGTGCAAGATATCACATTTTTAAAATTTGGCTTATATGGGCGGTGCCACGCCCATTGGTTTGATCCCGCCCGTTTTTGGATTAAACACGTGGACTGCCATCAGATTCATATGTACAACATTACAACACTCTAACTAACAAATTGTGCAAGATATATCAATTTCAAAATTTGGCTTATATGGGCGGGGCCACGCCCATTGGTCCGGTCCCGCCCATTTTTTGACCAATTACGTAGAATGCCACCATATACATATACGCAACATTGCAGCAGTCCCGCTAGCAAATTGTGCAAGATATCAAAATTTCAAATTTTGGTCTATGTGGGCGGGGCCACGCCCATTGGGTCGATCCCGCCCATTTTTGGAGCCATCACGTAGACTGCCACCACATACATATACATAACATTTCAGCACTCTCGCTAACAAATTGTGCAAAATATCTCAATTTCAAAATTTGGCTTATATGGACGGGGCCACGCCCATTGGTCCGATTCAGCCCATTTTTGGAAAATTCACATAATCTGACACTAAATGCATACACACGAAATTTCAGCACTCTAGCTAAACATTTTTCTCAATACCAAAATTTGACCCATATGGGCGGGTCCACGCCCACTTGATATATCGAAAATTCAAGTACCCTATTTTCAGCAACCCCTACACATGTACATTTTGTGAAAATTTCAAGATGATCGGTCAAGCCGTTTAGACGTCTATACGGAACAAACAAACAAACCCACAAACAGACACTCTCTTTTATATATATAGACAAGAATGGATAACTGGGACACTGAAACAAGAATTTGGATTGTCCGCCGCTATTACGCACTGAAGTCCGTAGTTTCGGTTCCAAGAGAGTATATGGGCACGTTTGGCAGCAATGCTCCGAGCAGATGGACCATAAAGAGACTTGTTAACAATTTTTCCGAGCATGGGACAGTTAACAGATGACCTTACCATCGAAACCCTTCAGTTCGGACGGAGGAAACAATCGCTGCTGTAGCTGATGCCATACAAAACAATCCAAGAGTTTCGACAAGAACCTTATCTGCTCAAATGGGTATAAGCAGACAGTCATTGCAGTCAATTATGCACAAAGATTTGGAGTTATTCCCATATAAAATTCAAATGGCCAACAAAGTGAACTCAGCAGACTTCCCGATTCGCTTGGAATTTTGCCAGAAGATGCTTCAAATGGTGGAAGAGGACGGAAACATGTTGAACTGTCTTTTCATGTCTGACGAGGCCCATTTCGAGGCCCCCCAGGTCGTCTGACCTTACTGCACCTGACTTTTTCTTGTGAGGTTATTGCAAACAGGAAGTCTACAAAGCAAAACCAACAAATTTGAGTGAACTAAAGCAATCCATTCGAGAAACAATTGTGGCTATTCCCGTCTCAACTCTCCAAGCAGTAATGAACAACTTTAAAATGTTTATAATAATGAGTTTTTGGTTATGCTCTTCGAATATGGTCGCCACCATTAACGTTTCTTTATGTGTGTCAATATCCATTTTGCCTGTGGTGTAAGTGGTACTAATTTTTTTTGATACATTTAGGTTTTTAGATTTTTCGAATTGTATATCTGCTCTTTTTTCATCCTCTGCTGTACTTTGAATACAATGACTGCAAATAAACACAATCACTTCATTTACAGAACAACAGACACTCCAGCATTTGCTACTATATTCCAATGAATGAACACTTAGACATGATTCTGAAACATGATAATGAATCGTATGTAACTATGTACAACAACGAGAACACTGATATTGTTTTGTTGGAGGATTTTCACTTTTCACATAATAAATATATAGTGAATGAAGGAAACACTTTCAATGACAGTTGTTGTGTTAGGGTTGTTTGTAGGTTATCCATAGTGTTGACGATTTTGACGACAATGACAGTTGAGCAGCCAAGTGTTCAAATGAGGCCTTAATAAATGAACTATTTAATGTTTTATACTATATATGATAGTATAAAGTTATACCCATGCAACGGTTTTTTTAAACTAAGGTTCCGAAAGAATTGTATGGCATGAGCCAACCGATACGCCGATATCCTCTGCAACTTCTCTAATAGTGATTCGACGATTCTCCATAACAATGTTTTCATCGATTTTTCATGTGATGGATCTTTCAGGACATGCGCCGTCATTCACATCTTCTCGACCTTCTTGTAAGCTTGTACCACTTTACACTACGGACCTAAACTGGTCTATGTGAGCTTGTAAAAAAATACGGCTGTCACCCTAACCTAAGCTTGTACCACTTGTAAGAATTTTTCTGACTTAGAGTACAATCACCATATGCCACTCTCAACATTTCAAGTGCTTTTGAGCAATTAATTCCATTTTCTACACAAAATTTTAAGCAAATTCTTTGATCCATTTTTTCCACAGCAGAAAATCGGCGAACAAGCAAAACACTTCTAACAGTTATGTCTCTCACAAACAAACTAAACTAAACATAAGCTAGTTTAACTGAAAACATATGTTCGAGACAAGTGTGCCAACATAAAAAACGCTAATCGAATGCACGTAGCCCGAGAAATTTCAAAATTAAACTTTTCTATTGAAAAGAAAATGGAGCAAATGAGCTCCGTATCTCCCATACATGCAGCAGAACTGTTGATAACACTATGCAACAACATTTTTGTCCAAGGGAGGTGGATAACAGTTTCTGGTGCAACTAGGTGTCACAAACACTAAAAAAATATTTAAAAAAATGTTTATGGTAAATTTTTTTAATTTTTTTTAATTCCGGCTTTCATGGAAAGTACATTCAGTATTTGGACCATAATTAAGTATACAGGGTGGCTGATATGTAATGCAACAAAGTAAAGCGCTATATTTTTTTTTAAATTTTATTGTTAAAAAGCAGAAAATGTCGGAAATAACATAAAATTTTAGAAACAGTTTCAAACGGCCGACAAAGCCATCACACGCTGCACGAAAGTGGCTCTGCGGTTTTTTGGCCCATTCCCGGGAGATCTTGGTGGCCATTGTGCGGTAGAAATGAAGCGAGGAACCTCCTTTTTAAGCCATTCTTGGTTGACGCGTGCTGAGTGCGATGCTGCTGAGTCCTGTAGGAATGTCCATGGTCTGCGGCCGAAATGTTTGTCTGCCCAGGGATTCAATACTGTCTTTAGGACATTTTCCCGATAATATTCGGCATTTATTTTGACTCCATGGTCGATGAATACGAGCGGGGAGCGACCATCGGCCGTTACGGCGGCCCACACCATTGCCATCGGCGGCGTTTGAGTTCTGGTGGCCAATCGAAGGTGTAAATTTTCAGCTGACCTCTTTGGCAAGTAAACCCGATCATTTTGTTTGGTCACAAACTGCTCAATTTGGAATGGCTTCTCATCGGAGAAAACCAAATTCGGTAACTGGCCACTTTCGTGCAAGCGAAGCAACTCCTTGGCTCTTTTCAGTCTAACTTTTTTTGTGCATCGGTGAGCTTTTGCACTTTTTGGAACTTCAATGGCTTTAGTCCAAGCTCATTTTTTAATATGTGTTGTATTCATTTTCGCGATATGTTCAGCTCACGAGCAATTTTTCTACCACTGCGGCGTGGATTTCGATCAAATCTGGCCTTAACTTTTCGGATCATTTCTGGTGTTGATACCGTTTTTTTCGTCCACTTTTTGGACGCGATGCAACACTGCCAGTATCACGGTAACGAGCAATGGTACAAGAAACAAAAGATTTATTCACATTTAAATGCTGGAGGGCTCTAACGATAGCCACTTGTGTTTTTCCACACAAATATAAAGCAATCACACTATCACGCTTGAATTCCATCACGAATAACTTTTTAAAAATGAAAATTTAAACAAAATATATTTGAAAAAATTCCTAAGCAAGATTTTTTTTGTATTAAAACTAGGGCTTTGGAGTCGGCGTTATTTTTGCAAATTTTATGAAAATATACATTCATATGCATACATTTTATTTGTTTTTTAAATATTTTGTATTAATATATTTCTGTGCATACATATCGATGGAAATTTTTGATCGGGAAAATAGTTAAATTATATAATTTTGCAAAATTTCGGCCATCTCGGAGTCGACCCCTACTGCGACTCCGGCTACGACTCCGAGATCAATTTTGTAAAATGTATAAAATCAATTATATTCCGAACCAAACATATTCATTCATATGTACATGTTCATTCATATACTTATACAAAATATTTTAAAAATTTACAATGTATGTGTTGGAATGTATAATTTCACGAAAGCAGCAAAAACAACGCCGACTTCGACTCCACAGCCCTGATATAAACTCATGTCCTAATTGAGAAAATTAGTTGCCAATATATTTTGTTGTAATATATTAATATATGCGTTCCAAATATATCTTATGGATTTTTAAATAACATTTATTTGCTCAGAAATGCCGAATCTTATATACCCTCCACCATGGATAGCATGTGACCACACAAAATAACTCAAACCTAAAGAAAATAATACCGAAAAACCCAAAAAATAAACGGTAGGAATCACAACGAGTTAGATGCTATATATTGGAGCTATATCTAAATATGGACCGATATCGCCCATTTTCAATCCCTATAAGAAGTAACTATACAAAATTTCAGCCACCAAGCTCTATTATTACGGACTGTATGTAGCGTGATTACAACAGACGGACGGACGGACAGACGGTCATGGATCAATATTTAGAGTTGTTACAAACGGAGTGAGAAAATGAATATACCCATCCTATGGTGGATGGTATAAAAATGTGTGTTACAAATATATTTTCTTTTGATTCTACCATATCAAAAAAGGCAATTTTGCCCCGTATATATGCTTCATTGTACAACCGGTGTGGCTGAAAATTGACAAATTGTATTTTACTCTACACTAAACCATTCCTTTGGTCCAAATCGGTCAAAGATTTTATGCATCCTCAATACAGTGAAGAAGACACCAATCCTGCATATAGCATTTTTTGCTTGTTTTAGCTTGAATTTTTTTTATTGTCATAAAATTATTTTTTTATTATGATCAACTTCCTTGAAATAATCCTTAAAATTATATTTTTATTATGAAAAACATCTTTAAATGCTCTTGGTATACTCCTTGATGTGGCGGAGGAAGAAACTACTCTCTTAACTGAAACGAAACCAATTATTATCGGAATGCCCATTTGCGCATTGCTAGGGAGGTGTAGGTATTATATTTATATTCGGTCCCGTCCTACTTTCTGTCATTCATTACTGGTTTTCGAATGGTGTATATCAGTCTAGCTATACAATATGAATTTCCAAGTGGAAGTGTACCAAAATTTCAGAATGGACCACATTAATATTAGACGTGGGCAATGTTTGCATGAAATCTTTAAAATGTAAATGACCGAATAAAAATGCCATTCACTTATACATATTTTCTTTATCTTCCTTAATATTCAAACACCAGTCACTTAAACATTATATATCTGTGAATTATAAACGATAATATGCGAGTTTATATGTAAGCGTTTCATACTTAGAACAATTGTTCAGCTAATAACTAGTTGTTTTACATTCAGTCGGCTGCCCCGACTTTATCGTTATCTTACTGGTTATTTAGTTAATTTTATAATATTCCACTTGAAGCAAATGGCTTTGTTTTAAATCCCCCCTCAGTTTCAGATACGGCGACAATGTATAAAGATCTTAGTAAAAGAGAACTTCCGTCAGAAGCTAATAACAATTTTCTACAGATGGGTTGAAAAAGCAATATTGACATTTAAGCCTATTTATGATCAAAAGAAAACACATGTGAAAGTGAAAAACTAGCGACATTCTCATTGACCTAAAAATAAATTGTGACTAACACATGTAGAATTTGTTTTCGTATTGTTTATAAGATTGTTCTTCGACTTCTAGCCTTATTTTTTCAGATACTCCTTGAGTCGGAGCAAGCATAAGAAGCAGAATACTGCAATAAATACATTTTAAATTTTTTGTTTGATTACTAGACTGGAGTGAGTCAATTTTGAGAATACCTTACAACACCTCAACAATATTAAGTTAATTAACAAATTTAAAGTTTTTGGCTTCATAGTATCTGGATGTTCTTTCAACCTAAATAAGTCATTAACTTCCGTAAATATATTAAAGCAAAAGTGATTGTTACAAAGTAATTAACAAATTATTGTTTGGTTGATCTTCTGTTTTGAACAATATTTATCAGGATTTTTGAGTTAGTTATTTACACAGAATCCGGTAAACAAATTACCTTAGACCAAAAGTTCACATATAAACTGAGAAAGGTTTTTCTAGCTCGAAGATGCCTTCGTGGCCCGTCTCTTTTAGTACTTTCCACACCAATGGACCATTTTTAAGCAAAAGTTACCAGCTTATAACAATAATGCAATGGACAAACTATACCAAAATTGAATAGCTCATAACGTAAATATATTAGTTCACATAAACGCTTATAATTCGAAACAGTGCAATGTATTTAAAGCATCTACTGTTCAGCGAAAAATAAGTGTATTTGATAAACCCCTTTTGGTACCTTCCACACAAATTGACACGTTAATTTGTGTAATATTCCATATATATTACTCACAAAGTGAGGGTATACATTACATAGTCAGTTTACCCGTCTGGAACTTTCTTACTTGTCTTTTTCATTTTGATATTTAGTGATGTGTTGTTATTTCGATACCTACATTCTAAAACATGCGTAATATTCCATATATATTACTCACAAAGTGAGCGCATACCTTAGTCAGTTTACCCGTCTGAAACTTTCTTACTTGTTTTTTTTTTTTTCATTTTGATATTTGGTGATGTGTTGTTATTTCGATACCTCCATTCTAAAACATGCTAAGTCGACTTAGCATGTTTTTAGAGATATTGAATTTTTAACTTCTAAATATTCCAAATTATATTCAGTCAAAATTTGGTGTTTATCCGTCAACCCAATCAAAACTTATTCAGCAAACAGTACAGGTCATTCGATTTCCATTACAAAGGAATTCCACACACATTTTAAAAATGCATTCAACTCCTCAAAAACTACCTTGGCGCACTTAGCATAGTTTAGAATGGAGGTATCGATTTGGAGATAATATGTTAAATATACCCTCCTCCACCAAAGTGAGGGTATAACCAGTAAGGAAAGTCAAAAGTCGGGCGAAGCCGAATATGATATATACCCTACACCATCTTGATATAGCAGAATAAGCTCGCATATACTTGACCTAAAAATAACTTTTTTAGAGTTGCATAAAAATCGTTTGGAAGATTTAGCTTTAGTGACTCCCTTCTTCCAAATTACGTTACAGGTGTCTCTAAAATACAGCTTATATAGTCCTTAGATATAAGAGCTATATCTAAATTTTAACCGATTTCCACTGAATTTTGTTGTTGTTGTAGCAGCTTGGAGACGCTGAGTTGACAATCCTTAAGTCTATTTCTATTACGTTCCGGCTTATATCCAATTATCGCGGGAACCTAATGTTGTTTTTTTCTACTTGATGCTGCCCGGTTGTAAATTAACATTCGTCTGTTAGTTGCAGGGAATGGATGTTATCTCTTCCCCGTTTCTATTCCCCTCTAGAAGCGCTGCATTCCTGTAAAGGTCGTCATGGTGTTATGTCTATTTTAGCTTCCCTGTTGATTTGGGCGATCAGATGTTGTTGTAGTAGCAGTGTGATAATTATTGATGTTAAATTTACCAGTGCCCAGGCTGGGAATCGAACCCAGCACCTTCGAAATCAAAGTCTAACACACTAACTACTGAGCTATCGGAGGCAAAATTTAGTAGTTTTTATTAAAAGCTGCGGATTTGTGTCTGCCAATTTGTTTTTCGATCTGGTGCAAAAAAGAGCTTCAATAGCCCTTAGAAATAATGGATGAAGAGACTTGACTATCTAAATGTTTACCTCGATCTGGTGTAAGATACAAAATCTGGAGGAATCAAAATCGGGAGGAACATATATGTAGGGGCTATATTTAAATCTAACCCGATTTCAACTAAATTGAGTAGTCCTTATTAGCGCCTGAAGAGACTTCTTTGCTAATTTTTACCTTGATCTGATGTAAAATACAGCTTCTATAGCACTTAGATGTCAAATCGGAAGTAACATATGTATGGTCAATGTCACGGATTTTGATAAAACTTGGTATAACGGTTGTACTATGGGTTGTAAATATAAAACAGGCCTACTATGAAGGTTTTACAATTTTCGAAACTGTGAATTTTGAGGAATATTGGTTTTTTTAAAAATTATATATTTTTATCGGTAAAAGCTATCAATATAGGACTTTTTGCAAAATGTTAGTAATATGAAATAACAGGTAGACAGAGAGATATGAACTACTTAGTCACATTATTATTTTATGAGAATTTTCAGTGGTCTTCGATCAGTATTTCGAAATAAAGGAGGGTATATAAATTTGTATACCCTTTAGCATTTGATGGAGAATATAACAAACATCATCATAAGTAAAAAGATGAATTCAAATTATTTTAATTTCCCCATGATCGTATGTACGAGTATATCAGACATTTGTCTTAAAATAAGAAATGTTTTCCTTTTTGAATCCAGAAAAAACCGAAATGTATTCCGCCTGTCAGTCTTTAAGAACAAGCAAAAAATCTGTTCATTCATTCATTTCCCTTCTCTATAATTTTCCCTTCCCTAAGCAACAACCAGACAACTATTGGTATAATCAACAATAATCACATTATTATTCATACGTCCTGATGGCTTTCATACCCAATTTAAAATGTACAAGTATACACATAAATACACCTCCCTTGTCGATTTCAGGGTCAGTAAATTTCCTACACTCAAAAAGATTTCATTTCTAGTTTGTTTATTTCACCAAAGGCCACAGCAAAAACTAATCTTAATTTCCATACGTTTGAGATGACAGTCGGTGTTGTCTTGGCATAATGTCAAATTATCCAGAAGACAACTACATATATATATATGAATATATATTTTAAAAAACTTATGTATAAAGGCAGCATATGTTTATGCAAATTTACACAAGGGACCAAAACAAATATAAACTCAAAACAAATACTGTACGGGCCAAAAGTGTAAGTGTATTATTTTTTTCCATCTCTGGCTAAGTTCGAAGATGAGCCATATTGGTCCACGCCTTCTAGTACCTCCCCCACAAAGGGTTAATATTGATTATTTAATAACTTCTATACTACTTATTTGAATCTGCTGAAATTGTACACATAGTATTAGTTTATTAGTCACTATCACCACGAGAAAAATGGTCGAAGTTGTCACGCCGCTTTTTGGTACCTCCCACACAAATGGACTATTTTGCACCAAAAGTTATCTGCTTTTAGCTTTAATATCGCTGCATGCAAATACTTAAAATTTTGTACAGTGTAATACTTTCATAGTACCTAGAGTCCTGTGAAAAATGGGCGTAATTGGCAAGCCCCTTTTGGTGCCTCCCACGCAAATGTACTATTTTGCACCAAAAGTTAACAGCTTATAACTTGAATAACTGTGCATACAATGACTTAAAGTTTTGTAAAGTGTAATATTTTTTATAGTACTACAGTCCGTCGAAAAATTGGCATTATTATCCCGCCCCTTTTGGTACCTCCCACACAAACATACCATTTTGTACACAAAATTAACAGCTTATATCGTGAATATCAATACATATATATACTCAAAATTTTTGCACATTGTATAGTTTTTCAATTTCCTACAGTGCTGTTAAAAATAGGAGTTATGACCACACCCGTTTTAGTACTTCCCATATAACAAGAGCCAAACATACCAGAATTATATAGCTCATATTATTAGTGCATATACCAGTGCATATTTACATTGCTCACAAAGTGAGGGTATTAGTCGGTTTCCCGACTAAAATTTCTTACTTGTTCAGATTTATCGTTCGCACCATTCAGTCGAACAAACAGAAGGGCTGACACTGATTAATTCATATTTTTAACCTATGGTGAACGATGTTGAAAATTTTACATTTTATGGGAAAAGATGTGGGTAATTCTTAAAAATAACACATTTTTGTCCTGTTCATGTCTTTTTTCCTTTATTTATTTAGCTAGGGAACATAGGGTTTCTAAAAGAGAATGCCAACTTAACCTATAGTAACATATTACTTTTATTTCATCGAATGATTAGTTAACTTTTGCCAGTTCTGCGTTTATCGTTCTACGCCAAGTGTTTTTTGGTCGGCCGGGACGTCTTCTACCGTGGGGGTTCTACTGTAAAGCTGTTATACTTATACTATTATTAGGTTTTCGCAGTATGACCTATCCACTTCAATTTCCTTCTCGATATTTCACGCATTATAGGTTCTTCATTTGTCAAATTTAAAAGATTTTAATTTGAAATTGTGTTGGGCCAGAATATTTTACAAATTATCCTTAAGCATTTATTTATGATCGCTTGCAACCGTTGTTTTATTAATCATACAAAGTTTTGGGAAGAACAATTCAAGGCATGTAACACATTTATGTTTATGTTGAATAGCTAATGGTTGTTTCCCCTACGCTCAACATCAACCCGCAACACGACTTGAATGAGTTGCCTTGAAGCCTCACCTTCCTCTAGTGTTTCATGTGCTCCTTCTTCCAACCCACCATCAAATAAAGTCATACAAATATTAATAAACAAAACTTTCCCTGATGTGGAGTACCATAGGAATGGTACGTGCCTGCTGCCATGGCTTCGAAGCGAAGTGCATGATGTGTCAAAACGCTACGGTTGTCACTTTAAACGGATACGGACACGTACTCGGGAAGATTACATTTCGCACTTTACTCTGGCAATCTAATATCGCTATAAAAACTGATAAAACAAAAAAGAGGAATTTTTAACAAAAATGTTAGATTTGCAATTTAATATATATAGATTTTTATGATAATTTCAATTGAATATCATTTATTACACTGATTGAATCCGAATTACTCTCTGAATCCATTTATGCGATGTTCTTCAATCTGTCTGTAGAGAATCGCTTTTAGGGTCAGAAAGAAACCATATCGAAAATTAGCCTTATCAACCCAGGCTTAGATGATCCATTAGAATATTTTTATTTTAGGCCCCGTATTACTATCCATTCGCTTTAAATTTGGCAGTCTGGATTTTATTGGCCCTTTAACTATTACTAGTAATTATAAGCCATATCGGCTAACGCTTCATATTAAGGTCTTGGCATTTTAGGGACCACATTTTTAAACCGAACTGTCTGAAATTATATTATATTTGGATTCCCTATGCCTATTTATAATTTGATATAACGCCCGTAGAAATGCATCTTCCGACTCGAATTCTTGACGCTCTAGAGGCAGATATGCCTGCAATTTGGAAATATATAAAGTTCGTCTTACATGAAATAAGCTAGTAAAAATGGAATATATAATCTATCATTTGCTACGGCCCAAAATTGTAACACATCGAAGGAGTGATCTAAGACCTTATGTATGTTCGGTGGATATTCGTTTTTGGTAATTTAAAGTCGAATGATAAATGTCCGTCCGTCCGTCTGTCTGTCTGTCTGCTGGCTGGTGCGCACGATAACTCTAATATTTGTTTCTATCTCCGGCTATGTTTGAAGATGGGCCATGTTGGTCCACTCCTTCTGGTACCTCATACACAAAGAGTTAACATTTAGTGAAATAATAATTATTTAATAACATGTATGCTACTTATTAGAATCTTCTGAAATTCCACACATTGTTTTATTTTATTAGTCGCTATCACCTCGAGAAAATTGGGCGAAGTTGCTACGCCCCTTGTGATACATCCCACACAAATGATTCATATTGCATCAAAATTGAACTGCTTATAACTATAATACAATAATAATTTGATATATTATTATTATTTTGCCTTTTTGGAAATATATACAGTTCGTCTTACATGAAACCTTGAAAAATGGAAAATGTGCATTGAGCGCCTCCAGGTATTCTTGGCACGTCCTCTTTTTATGCTTACTTAGGGATTGTCTACGAGAGCGCAGCTGCATACGAGAGTGTGGCCGATCCACCCAAATTTCGCGTTTATGTCGCTCATTTCCGACATGGCCCACAGATGTTTGTTGGTGAGCTAACATACTACGATAATACGACTTTCATCGTCAATGGTCGTATATATATAGGCATTTCATATTGTATAATATTGAAATGCCTAAAACCGTTAAATTTGCGTTTTATGAAGTGTTAACTTTGATATATAGCCAACATAAATTTCCTTCGTAAATTTAATTTTTAATGTGTAGGTACATCTTAATCCTCTACTGTTATGAGTAGAGTTATAGTTATATATTGCCTTACCTCATTTTATTTTGTGTTTGCGATTCATATATAGGCTCAGAACAGAAAAAAGGTGTACACCCGAGGTGTAGAATATTGAGGCCCCTGTAGGTAAGGTTTAGCATGGTAACCTGTATGTCAGGCTCTGAGACAAGTAAGGAAAAAATACACAGGACTTGGCAGATGCTACCAAAATAAATGTGGGCCTACGGTAGCCTGTCAGCGTCTAGAGAGCGGCCACATCCACTTCGTCATCACAGATTCTGCAAAATACTTTATTTTAAAAAGCCAGTAATACGTCAGGGCCTTGGTACATTTAAAGTTTAGGAAGGGGCACTTCAACCTGGTATGTATGTATGTTAGGGCGGATCGATTTAAATATCGCCCAAGTGACAAGGAAAATCGTATTTTAGGGATCAAAATAAGAAACTTTCCCCGAGGAAGCATACCTCTGAAACGAATTCTGATATCCCGACTATATCAAAAACATAGACCTACGACTATCGTTGTTCGTGTGAAAGATTCCGGGTTTAAATAAGGTTACCAATGTTCAGCCCGATCGGTTGATATTTGTGGGCTCTGTGACGTTAAGAAGTCAAATCGGGAAGTTGATATATAAGGGGCTATATCCAAACATTGACCGATATTGCCCATTTTCAATCCCAAGTTACCAGTAGCTATAAGAAGTATCTATACTAAATTTCAGTCATCTAGCTCAATTACTCTGGACTATAGCGTGATTATAACAGAAGGACAGAGGGACATGGCTAAATCGTCTTAGAATTTTACGTCGATTAAGAATATACATACATTATGGGGTCTAAGATCAATATTTAGAGGTGTTACAAAACGGAATGACAAAATGTAAATACTCCGCATCCTATTGTGGAGGGTATAAAAATAACGATTTTTAGAACCATTACCTGATTGTACGAGTTTGAAGGCATTCGTTTCAAATTTAGATCAAGTATATGCGTGCTTATTCTGCTGTATCAAGATGGTGTAGGGTATCATATAGTTGGTTTCATCAGAGTTTTGTATTTCCTTGCTGGATTTATATATATCCTGTATAATCTCTTACTTTTTATCCCCTCACCTTAGAGAGGAGGGTATATATCATTTGCTACGAACCAAAAGTGTAACACATCGCGGGAGTGGCCTAAGACCCTAAGTATGTTCGGCGGATATCCGTCTGTCTGTCTGTTGGCTGGTGCGCACGATAACTCTCGAAAGGAGTAACTGATTGACTTCAAATTTGGTATGTGGTAATATACACTTCTATCTCCGGCTAAGTTCGAAGATATTGGTCCACTCCTCCTAGTACCTCCCCCACAAAGGGTTAACATTTAGTGAAATATTGATTATTTAATTACTTCTATACTACTTATTTTAATCCTCGGAAATTCTACACATATTATTAGTTTATTAGTCACTTTTACCTCGAGGAAAATAGGCGAAGTTGCCGCGCCCCTTTTTGTTACCTCCCACACAAATGGACCATTTTGTACCAAAAGTTACCAGCATATAATTTTAATACCAGTGCATAGAAATACTTGAAATTTTGTACAGTATAATGCTTTTATAGTACTTAGAGTCCAGAGAAAAATGGGCGTTATTAACCCGCCCCTTTTGGTACCTCCCACACAACTGGACATTTTTGTACCAAAAGTTAACAGCTTTTAACTTGTATACCAGTGCATACAAATACAAATTTTATACCGTGCAATGCTTTTATAGTACATCGAGTTTAGAGAAAAGTTGCCGTAAATTGCCGTACCCTTTTGGTACCTACCACACAAATGGAGCATTTTACTCCAAAATTTAACAGCTTATAACATTAATACCAGTGCATATAAATACTTGCAATTTTGTACAGTGTAATGCTTTTATAGTACCTAGAGTCCAAAGAAAAGTGACCGTTATTGGGACGCCCCTTTTGATACCTCTCACACAAATGGACCAAAAGTAAACAGCTTTGAACTTTAATACCAGTACATACTTTAAAGTTATTAAATGAAATTTAAATTGATAATAATTTAAACCAGTAAGGAAAGGCTAAAGTCGGGCGGTGCCGACTATATAATACCCTACACCACTCTCGTAATATTGAATAACTCTGATATATAAATTTTGTAATTCATGTATAAATTGTTTACATAAATTTACTTTTGGGACATTTTATACTTAAATAATACCCTGTACCACAGTGTGGTGTAGGGTATAAAAATGATTGGATCTAAAGAGCCAAATCGGATGAAACATATATATTTTACCGATTTTCTTCAAATTCGGCAATGTTGGTTCATGAATCAAGAAACTCTACCATTCTAAATTTCAAAACGATTGGATGTAAAATATAGCTTCTATAGAACTAAAGGGCCAAATCGGACGAAACATATATATGGGAGCTATAGCTAAATCTTAACCGATTTTCTTCAAATTCGGTAGTGTTGGTTCATGGATCAAGAAACTCTACCATTCTAAATTTCAAAATGATTGGATGTAAAATACAGCTTCTGCAGGACTAAATGGCCAAATCGGACGAAACATATATACGGGAGCTATAGCTAAATCTTTTTTTCAAATTCGGTAGTGTTGGATCATGGATCAAGAAACTCTACCATTCTAAATTTCAAAATGATTGGATGTAAAATACAGCTTCTACAGGACTAAAGAGCAAAATCGGACGAAACATATATATGGGAGCTATAGCTAAATCTTAACCGATTTTCTTCAAATTCGGCAATGTTGATACATGGATCAAGAAACTCTACCATTCTAAATTTCAAAACGATCGGATGTAAAATACAGCTTCTATAGGACTAAAGGGCCAAATCGGACGAAACATATATATGGGAGCTATAGCTAAATCATAACCGATTTTCTTCAAATTCGGCAATGTTGGTTCATGGATCAAGAAACTCTACCATTCTAAATTTCAAAATGATTGGATGTAAAATACAGCTTCTACAGGACTAAAGAGCAAAATCGGACGAAACATATATATGGGAGCTATAGCTAAATCTTAACCGATTTTCTTCAATTTCGGCAATGTTGGTTAATGGATCAAGAAACTCTACCATTCTAAATTTCAAAACGATTGGAAGTAAAATACAGCTTTTATAGGACTAAATGGCCAAATCGGACGAAACATATATATGGGAGCTAAAGCTAAATCTGAATCGATTTTCTTCAAATTCGGTAGTGTTGGTTCGTGGATCAAGAAACTCTACCATTCTAAATTTCAAAATGATTGGATGTAAAATACAGTTTCTACAGGACTAAAGAGCAAAATCGGACGAAACACATATATGGGAGCTATAGCTAAATCTTAACCGATTTTCTTCAAATTCGGCAATGTTGGTTAATGGATCAAGAAACTCTACCATTCTAAATTTCAAAACGATTGGATGTAAAATACACCTTCTATAGGACTAAAGGGCCAAATCGGACGAAAGATATATATGGGAGCTATATCTAAATCTGAACCGATTTTCTTAAAATTCGGCAATGTTGGTTCATGGATCAAGAAACTCTACCATTCTAAATTTCAAAACGATTGGATGTAAAATACAGCTTTTATAGGACTAAATGGCCAAATCGGACGAAACATATATATGGGAGTTATAGCTAAATCTTAACCGATTTTCTTCAAATTCGGTAGTGTTGGTTTGTGGATCAAGAAACTCTACCATTCTAAATTTCAAAATGATTGGATGTAAAATACAGCTTCTACAGGACTAAAGAGCAAAATCAGACGAAACATATATATGGGAGCTATAGCTAAATCTTAACCGATTTTCTTCAAATTCGTCAATGTTGGTTAATGGATCAAGAAACTCTACCATTCTAAATTTCAAAACGATTGGATGTAAAATACAGCTTCTATAGGACTAAAGGGCCAAATCGGACGAAAGATATATATGGGAGCTATATCTAAATCTGAACCGATTTTCTTCAAATTCGGCAATGTTGGTTCATGATCAAGAAACTCTACCATTCTAAATTTCAAAATGATTGGATGTAAAATACAGCTTCTACAGGACTAAAGAGCAAAATCGGACGAAACATATATATGGGAGCTATAGCTAAATCTTAACCGATTTTCTTCAAATTCGTCAATGTTGGTTAATGGATCAAGAAACTCTCCCATTCTAAATTTCAAAACGATTGGATGTAAAATACAGCTTCTATAGGACTAAAGGGCCAAATCGGACGAAAGATATATATGGGAGGTATATCTAAATCTGAACCGATTTCAACCAAATTCAATAGCGATCTTAACAGCCGCGAAATACTCTGCAAAATTTCAGAACGATCGGAGTGAAATTGCGACCTGTAGTCAACGAACAACTTTACATGGACAGACGGACGGACGGACGGACAGACGTCGTTAAATCGACTCATCTAGTGATTCTGAGTCGATCGGTATACTTTAAGGTGGGTCTAGCTGTGTTATTTTCAGGTGTTACAAACATCTGCCGCGAAACAAACTTATAATACCCTGTACCACAGTGTGGTGTAGGGTATAAAAAATCTGCCGCGAAACAAACTTATAATACCCTGTACCACAGTGTGGTGTAGGGTATAAATATCAGGAGTCGGCAGATGTATTTTCAGCTACCCAAATATATATGGCACTAGGTTAGCCTGTCTTCTTCTAGAGAGCGGACACAGATAGAGTGTATTCTATTTATTCCTCCTCTACTTTGCCATCGCAGCTTCTGCAAAAACGTTTCTTAACCCTCTCTATCAGAATCACTATATTGGTACTGTTTACAGCTAAATAGCGAGTTTTAGCTGCACATACGAAAAATGTAGCGCTTCAGTGCAAGGTGGCCGTTTGCAAGAAAAACATGTATTTTAGATGTTATGTAATATCTCTCTAGCTAACTGGCGGCTCAAGATGGCGACGGGGATATTCACTGAACAAAACAAGATTTTATTTGAGATGTGGACAACCGCGATATATTTTTTTGACCCGGCCTAATATGCATACTATCCTACAAAGAGAACACAAATGTGGTACCGTTCTACTATTCCATAAAAGTATACTCGTATTCATTAAAAACAATTAAGTTAGTGACATTTTACTCAGAGTTTCTTTCCTCATTTCCATTTCCGGTTATAATGTTTTTTCTGGTATTGTATTTACTTGCGTTTCATTTTTATACCCTACAGCATACTTTGGTACTGTAACGGCCCACTAGTATACCTCTCTCTGGATCCTTTCGCTACCTTTTATTACCGGCCGTGCTCAGTGGAAATTGAGTGGTGTCCTTGGTCTGGAGAAAAGGTATCAAGCTCGCTACAAAAATTTAAAAATTTGGTAGCTAACACTGCATGATGACAACGTATGTAAACAAGAGGAAACAGTAGTAGAAACCGTAGAAACATAGAAATACTAGTCAGTGCAGAGGACGTAATTACATGTCAGCGCCTCTCATATTCTGTGCCCTCCCAACCTATGTTATTCATTAAGGTATTACAAGATAACCCACGACATTTGCGTTAACCCGTTTTCTAAGCCTTTCGTGTATAAAAAAAAAACTTAATTCATATTTACGTATGACATTCCATCTTTATAAAAAAAATTCTTTTTAAGTCAAAAATTCAGTGTAGATATTTTATACAATCAATAAAAACTGAGTATATATTTAGTATGAAGGTAAACAAATTAATAAATTATTTAAGTGTAAGTAGATTATAGTTATTTAGCAAAAAAATGAAAAAAAAAAAAAATTAACTTCAGAGATAATGGTATAAAAGTGATATAGTCAGACTAAATGAGTATAATTGATCTGTTTCATGAGTGGATATTTAATATGTACAATCTAATAAAATTAATGAACTCACCAGATTTTACGCTCCATCGATAACGCCAGGCCTGATGTCTGTTGAGGATGCTGCTTCTGGATAAAAAGTTATCAAATATTCACTCGAAGTGTAAGTGTTGTGACTAAAATTGTATCTTAGGGTGATTTTGCATTTGTATCTTGTCGTTGATTTTGATTTAAATTAGTGATTCTTATTCGTTCTTCTTCATACCAAATTCTTTGCCCATATGAGAAATTTCCAAAAAAAAAATAAGATCTTTTGTATAAAATTGTTGTCAAAAGTTGTTGTTGTAGGAATTAACGTTGAATATGACTTCTTAAAAAAAATCGTGGTATTTGGAATTTAATATGCCCAAACCGAATGCGCCATGGTGACTGCGACAATTGTCAAGTTATTAATTTTCATCTGCTTTATGATTCCGTCTATCTCAGTCACAATCTGGATACTGATTTAAAATTCCAAAGAAAAAAGATTATGGGAGGAATTGGTAATTCAATGTCCCTATTCCTGTAAATGATAATTAATGATTTACCGCGGCCAATCTCATTACTCACAAATACTATTCTTACCTCCCAGTTTATTTTTGAGCAAAAAAAAAATTAAATATCCGCAACTCCTTTTCGCCCTTTCAATCTCTTCTTTCGCTCTTTGATCCTTGGCTGGATATTTCCAGAAATTTTAAATTCTAAATCGGAAATACAATTTTCCGTATAATTTCTTATGTAGTTGTCTTTATGAAAATTTTCCAAGGAATGAAATATAAAAATTATCTATGCCCTAAAAATCATTTTTGTGATTTCTAAAACAAAATTTACTACAGTTTTTCCTTTTTTTTTTTGAAAACCTATATCTAAAGTGTCTTGTCGCTCACATTTCACCCCCTCCCAAAATCAGACTTTGGGTTTGGAACCTAAATATCCAAAGACTGATCCAAACGGAATCGAAAAAGATATAATCAAGTCCATATATCCATTGCGTGATATATGCCCGTATTTCCGCTATCGATATCCTGGAGTTCGTAACTAACGTGTCCTATTCTTCGAATTACCTTGGATTTTATTCCAACTGGAGCCAATTTCGCGCTAAAGTGGGAAAATTTCGCACTTTGTGTGAAATTGCGTCTTATAACCTCCTGGCCGATTGAAAATTCCTTCTTCTTTGTACGACGATTGTAAATTCGAGCATTCTTCTCATACGCCTTTCGTACCCTTTCACGGATGTCATCCCTCATTAACCGAAATTCGTCCTCTCGTTCAATTTGAACATCCGTCTCATTCAGCATTCTTAGTTTCATAATAATTCCATAATCCTTTCCATGTGATATCATAGACTGACCAAATACTATTTGATAAGGAGTTTTACCTGTAGACTGATGGACACTGTTCCGTAAGGCACAATTTATACTGTCGATGTAAATATCCCAGTCCCGCTGATCGTGTCTGACATACGATCGCAATGCCTCGTTTATCGATCGATTCACTCGTTCGGTAGCGTTAGCTTGTGGACTGTAAACCGCCGTAAGCATATGTCTTACCCCGTATTTTCCCAAAAACTTCTGAAAATCCTTGCTTCGAAACTGCGTCCCATTGTCTGTCAGTATCGTCTCCGGTACCCCATAACAATTAAAAATATCCTTGCCAAGATACTCTATTATATCCTTTGACACAAATTTTCGCAATGGCCTCAAAAATGTAAATTTGGAAAAATGGTCTAATATTATCAAAATTCCAATATGTCCTTTCCTCGTCCTGGGAAGTGGTCCTATCAGGTCTATATACAACCTCTGAAAAGGTCGTTCAGTTCTTACGATATTCCCTAATGGTGGTCTTAGGGACGAAGTAGGTGTTTTCGATGTCCTACACAAATCACATTTCAGAATGTAGTCTCTTATATCGGTAACCATCCTTGGCCAATAGAAATAACGTCTTAACTTCTCCAGAGTTTTGGCAATACCCACGTGTGCCGAATTCGGTGTATTATGAGCCGTATAAATAACACATTCCCTAAGTTCCGTTGGAACTACTAACTTCCATGAATCCGATTCGTCGCCGTCTCCTTCTGAAAATTTAGTACGTTTGTAAATGAATTTGTCAATAACTCTGAAGTCTGGTAGTCCCAAATTACTCACTTCTGTCCTTAATTTAGAATATTCGTCGCCGTCAAAGGCCTCAGAATCTATATCAATCGAAGGCAATGTCTCTAATTGAACGGCCTCAAGAAAATCTTCTCCTTCGTGTATTCGGGATAGTGCATCCGGTAAAATATTCTCCTTACCACTTCTGTGCTCGATTGTGAAATCAAATCTCTGCAATTATAATGACCACCTTGCCAATCTTCCAGACAAATCCCGTTGCCCCATCAACCACTTCAGGCTGGCATGATCGGTCACAACTTTGAATTCCTGCATCTCAATGTATGACCTGAATTTCTCCACTGCCAACACAACTGCTAAGCACTCTAACTCAGTTATGGTATAATTCCTCTGTGCTCGATTTAACTTCCGAGACATATAGGCTATTGGTCTCTCGTCACCACATCCATCCTTTTGTGCTAAAACAGCACCAACCCCATAAGTGCTGGCATCACATTGAAGGATGAAAGGTTCATTATAGTCGGGATGAATCAGTACAGGTGCGGTTGTGAGCCTAGTCTTCAAAATATCGAAAGCCTCCTGTGTCTCGTCGGTCCATATGAATGACCTCTTTTTAGTTAAAAGATCCGTCAGCGGGAAGGTAATGGATGCAAAATCCTTAATAAAGCGTCTGTACCAACTGGCCATGCCCAAGAATCGTCTCAGCTGCTTGATGGATTTTGGTACAGGAAAATCACGTATCGCAGCCACCTTATCTTCATCTACCTGTAAAGTTCCATTTCCGACAATATACCCTAAGTACTTTACCTTTCTCAAACCAAAGCTACTTTTACTCACATTAATAGTCAAACCGGCTTTCCTGAGATGTGTAGCCACCTCCATCAGATGCGTCAAATGCTCGTCAAAGTCCTTCGATACAACAAGTAAGTCGTCTAAATAAACAAATATGTGTGACCTGAGGCTATGCGGAATGACCTGATCCATTAACCTGCATAATGTCTGCGGAGCGTTACACAGTCCAAATGGCATTCTTGTAAATTGGTACAGCGGCCGATTTGGAACTGTGAATGCAGTCTTCTGTTTGGAATTTCCTTCAAGCTTGACTTGCCAAAAAGCATCCTTCAAGTCTATTTTCGATATACAATATACTGACGGAAGTCTCGCCAAAAGTCCATCAATATTAGGAATTGGGTAGGCATCCTTTACTGTAACTGAATTCAATCTTCGACTGTCTATGCACATACGCACTTTCCCAGGTTTTATTATAACCACCACTGGAGAAGACCATGGTGAACTCGTAGCCTCTTCTATTACACCCAAAGAAATCATACGGTCTATCTCTTCACAAAGATGTTTCTCAACTGCCGGGGATATAGGATAATAGCGTTGTTTAATTGGTTTAGCATCACCAGTATCTATAACATGCTGTAATAAGGTCGTACAGCCAAGCCCTTCCACCTCAGAATTTGGAAATGCGTTCACAACTCCATCCAATCTACGTTTCTGATATTCTGTAAGTGAAAGCTTATCAGGATCTGGATTATCACAAATCATCTCTCCTAGAGTTGTCATGGCAATCCTTAACCCAAATGTGTTCCAAAAGTCATAGCCGCATATAATATCATTTCGTATTGAAGGTACTATTAGGAATTCAAGCAATTTGGTCTGTCCGTTGAATTCAATGTCAATAGTAACTGTTCCGAGTATCATTTGTCGCTGTCCGTCCGCCGTGCGCACATTACCCACACATCTACGGAAACCGTTCCAATTCTCAACCTTCTCGCTTAACTTCCCGCCAATCACACTTCTATTAGCACCACTGTCCAATAATGCCCTATAATGCTCACCTTGTAACTTCAAAGCTATGAACGGTCTACTGTCCAATTCCTGGTCAATCAAAGGGGATATCTGACACAAATTATATGATCTCAATTTTGAATAATATTGCTTAATACGCCTAGATGATCTAATTTTTCTCTTACTTTCATTGAATATTCTAGCTCGCACCTTCTCGTATTCTCTCAACCTGATATGGTAAGGTCTTTGCAGAGGATGTACTTCATGTATTGTATCAACTTTTGTTAAAAACGATGTGGCCGTATCATCATCATGGGTATCGGATGTCCGCTCTACTTCCGTCGGACATCCCTCTGTCCGTTTCCCTGCTCCTTGGTGGCACAATTTTGGCAAGTAGGCCTATATTGGTCCTTAAGGCCACAGCCATAACAAAATCTCCGTCTCTCCTCCATACAATCGATAAATGTATGCCCTAGTTTGTCACAATTCCAACATCTTACTTCAGTTTTAGTAACCGCGTAAATGTCATTTCTATAATTATCCACCTCCATCGATCCCAAAGTATCGCTATCTCCTGATATCTCTGAAACCTTTCCTCTGCAAAACTTACGTTGTTCCATTCCCTGAACATCTCTCATAAATTGTTCATGTTTCTTAACTGCTGTCCGTAACTCTGACACGTTCACAATATCCAAATGCAACAGTTCACGCCTAATTTCCATCCTTAAATTCCTCAAAAGAATTTCACATAAGTCTACGTCAGAAATAGGTTTCCTCAATCTATCAGTCATTGCAGAAACACTGTCTAAATAGTCATCGAAGGTTTCGTTCAGTCCTCGTTTACGCCTTCTAATATCTTCTAGGATGTCAAAGTCACTAAAATCGCTTCCATATCGTCTCTTCAGGGCACTAGTCAATGCAGCCCAATCAATGCTATCGTTTTGTCTATGAAAACGTCAAAACCACTCCAAAGCTTTTCCATCAAATAAACAATGCGCGTGCTTGGACAAAAGCTTAAAATCTCCATTCAAGTTAGTCGTAGTTAGGATATTAATTCTGTATATGAACTCGTCTATAGGCATTTGGTTATCAAATCCTGAATATTTTAACCTCCAATTTCTAATTATATTTAGAATTTTCTCAGTAAATACTGGTTCATGCGAAGGCTCCGTCGAACGCACCACATTTGTTGCCAAAGAAGAATGTCCAGTGCCAATATGTGATTGACTCTCCGCATTTACATCTGCATTTAAGTTACATTGTGTACCCAAACCTTGAACAATCGAGCGTAGCTCGGAAGAAATAAATTCACTAATTTCACTACGAAAATTGTTCATAGATTCACCAACTAAATGTGCAATTGTGTTATCAGCATCACCAGCTCCTATATTCGAACTATTAGTTCGTTGTCTGTTATGTCTTCTCGTCGCAGCACCACGTGTTCTTTGGGCCACCGATCCATCATCATCTAAATTTACTGTAAAGCTCACATTTGTTGGCTCCTCAATGTTCAACAAATTCTCACGACTCCTAGTCAAAGGCATATTCAAAGTAATTTCTTATACTTCAAACAATATTAAACCACTACTAAACTTAGATCTGGGTTAACACAAAAATTATAATCTGACCAATATTCCTAGATAAAAATAAACAAAAATTGGGGATCCTCTAGTAGGTATATAATGTAGTCTGAATTCCACATTATAAAATTCCTAAAGAAAAGATACCCAATAAGGAACTAATCATCTAATTTGCACTGTGAGTAAATGTCCGGGTCATTGTCCAAACATTAAAATCTCGAACATTCCAAACTAGAAAATCAAATTTGACTTATAAATAAATACCAAAAATGAAGTCTGTCAAGTATCCGCGAGTATGTTATCGATACGCACCAATGACAAAAATCTCAAGCAAAATCTATAACAGGGAGTATACATTTAGGATGGTGACGTGAATATGTTCGGTTCAGAAACCCATCAAAAAAAAATTAAGATTCTGAAATCCAAAAATCATATCCAAGTACCTATGATAGAAAAAAAATAAAGTTTACATTTCGTTATCATCACCACGGAAAACGTTATCAATGGGACTTTCGCTAAATATAATTCAATGATATATTCAATGAGTATACCTCTCTCTGGATCCTTTCGCTACCTTTTATTACCGGCCGTGCTCAGTGGAAATTGAGTGGTGTCCTTGGTCTGGAGAAAAGGTATCAAGCTCGCTACAAAAATTTAAAAATTTGGTAGCTAACACTGCATGATGACAACGTATGTAAACAAGAGGAAACAGTAGTAGAAACCGTAGAAACATAGAAATACTGGTCAGTGCAGAGGACGTAATTACATGTCAGCGCCTCTCATATTCTGTACCCTCCCAACCTATGTTATCCATTAAGGTATTACAAGATAACCCACGACATTTGCGTTAACCCGTTTTCTAAGCCTTTCGTGTATAAAAAAAAAACTTAATTCATATTTACGTATGACATTCCATCTTTATAAAAAAAATTCTTTTTAAGTCAAAAATTCAGTGTAGATATTTTATACAATCAATAAAAACTGAGTATATATTTAGTATGAAGGTAAACAAATTAATAAATTATTTAAGTGTAAGTAGATTATAGTTATTTAGCAAAAAAAATGAAAAAAAAAAAATTAACTTCAGAGATAATGGTATAAAAGTGATATAGTCAGACTAAATGAGTATAATTGATCTGTTTCATGAGTGGATATTTAATATGTACAATCTAATAAAATTAATGAACTCACCAGATTTTACGCTCCATCGATAACGCCAGGCCTGATGTCTGTTGAGGATGCTGCTTCTGGATAAAAAGTTATCAAATATTCACTCGAAGTGTAAGTGTTGTGACTAAAATTGTATCTTAGGGTGATTTTGCATTTGTATCTTGTCGTTGATTTTGATTTAAATTAGTGATTCTTATTCGTTCTTCTTCATACCAAATTCTTTGCCCATATGAGAAATTTCCAAAAAAAAAAGATCTTTTGTATAAAATTGTTGTCAAAAGTTGTTGTTGTAGGAATTAACGTTGAATATGACTTCTTAAAAAAAATCGTGGTATTTGGAATTTAATATTCCCAAACCGAATGCGCCATGGTGACTGCGACAATTGTCAAGTTATTAATTTTCATCTGCTTTATGATTCCGTCTATCTCAGTCACAATCTGGATACTGATTTAAAATTCCAAAGAAAAAAGATTATGGGAGGAATTGGTAATTCAATGTCCCTATTCCTGTAAACGAGAATTAATGATTTACCGCGGCCAATCTCATTACTCACAAATACTATTCTTACCTCCCAGTTTATTTTTGAGCAAAAAAAAAATTAAATATCCGCAACTCCTTTTCGCCCTTTCAATCTCTTCTTTCGCTCTTTGATCCTTGGCTGGATATTTCCAGAAATTTTAAATTCTAAATCGGAAATACAATTTTCCGTATAATTTCTTATGTAGTTGTCTTTATGAAAATTTTCCAAGGAATGAAATATAAAAATTATCTATGCCCTAAAAACCATTTTTGTGATTTCTAAAACAAAATTTACTACAGTTTTTCCTTTTTTTTTTTTTTGAAAACCTATATCTAAAGTGTCTTGTCGCTCACAGTACAGGGTATTATGACTTTGTGCATTTGTTTGTAACGCCCAAAAAGAGAAGAATTAGAACTATAGTTTATTATACCGATCGACATAGAATTTCCTTTTGAGTTGATTTAGCCATGTCTGTCAGTCTGTCCATGTATTCTTGTGATCAATGTGCAGGTCGTATTTATGGTCCGATGGTGATGAAATTTAGCACAGTGCTCTTTTTTGGCCCAAGGATTTAGTCCCATATATACATACTAGGGCGGGTCGATTTAAAAATCGCCCATTGCTTAGTGAAAATCGTATTCTAGGGATCAAAATAAGAAACTTTGCCGAAGGAACCATACCTCTAAAACGAATTCTGATGTCCCGGAAAAAATCCCACTTTGACCCATTTAGAGTGCTCCAATCGAGTCCAAATGTATGACCGACCCCCACTCAGTGAAGTGCTTAGTGAAAATCGTATTCTAGGGGTCAAAATAAGAAACTTTGCCGAAGGAACCATACATCTAAAACGAATTCTGATGTCCCAGAAAAAATCCCACTTTGACCCATTGGAACCCCCAGGGGGTTCCAGGGGGTTCCAGGGGGTGTGCCACTGGCATGAGTGGGTCGGGCCTCCAAAGATAGTGGGGGTCGGTCATACATTTGGACTCGATTGGAGCACTCTAAATGGGTCAAAGTGGGATTTTTCAAAATTTGCCCCTACCCAAAAGTTCGACCCAAATTCCGGCATCAGAATTCGTTTTAGAGGTATGGTTCCTTCGGCAAAGTTTCTTATTTTGATCCCTAGAATACGATTTTCACTGAGCAATGGGGACTTTTTTGCCTCCCCACAAATCGACCCGGCCTAATACATACATATCTTACCACCGATTTGACACGTAAGCGCTGTAGAAACCGTATTTCATATCCGATAAGTACGAAATTCGGCAGAGAAAATTTTCTTATTACATTAATTCGGGGAAAATACTTTTAGATTTAGATATAGCCCCCATATACGTATATGTTTCACCCGATTTTACATGTAAGCGCTGTAGAAACCGTATTTTACATCCGATCTGTACAAAATTCGGCAGAGAGAGTTTTCTTATTATGTAAATGAACACTATCAAATTCGGAGAAAATCCGTTCAGATTTAGATATAGCACCCGATCAGTACGAAATCCACAAGAGAGATTTTTCATATTACATGTATGAACACTGCCAAATTCTGGGAAAATCGGTTCAGATTTAAACATAGTCCCAATATATATGTTACACCCGATTTGACATGTAAGCGCTGTAGAAACCGTATTTTATATCCGATAAGGACGAAATTCGGCAAAGAGAACTTTTTTTTACATGAAGGAAAACTAGCATATCCCTGGAAATTCACTTCGTATTTAGATGCAGCTCCCATATATATGTTTCA
Source organism: Eudasyphora cyanicolor (assembly GCA_963930755.1). NCBI lineage: Eukaryota > Metazoa > Arthropoda > Insecta > Diptera > Muscidae > Eudasyphora > Eudasyphora cyanicolor. The sequence goes on from OZ005735.1 coordinate 57,988,961, forward strand.
CCCGATTTGACATATATATAATTGAAGTAATGATATTTTGGGGTCTTTCAAAACTTACATTCGAACTTTAACAGTCGATACGAGCAACATTGCTAAAGCTACCTCTGTGGAATTGGCAGTCATTAATTCAGTGTGTTTTGTAAATCACTATGGACGGTGCTACTTCCCTCATAGCTCATGCCATATTAAACATACTGCACGAACTATTTGAGTCTCACCTGGAGCTGACTTGAACTGGCCATTGCTAAATTTTCAATGATATTAGTGGCCATGTCTAGTTTAAATATCCTACGATTGAAGCTCTATTTCTCATCTCGTTAACATTACGGATATGTCTTTCTGAGATATGCGGTTATTCACAGATAAATACCATACAGAGCCTAAGATACATTTTTCAAGCTGTTGCAAATGGAATAACAAAGTTAGTATTAACCAGTAAGGAAAGGCAGAAAGTCGGGCGGGGCCGACTATATAATACCCTACACCTCCCTAACAATGCGATAAAGGTAATTGCGATAATAATTTGGAATAATTGGTAAGTAGGCAGGAACATATTATCTAATTCTGAGCCGATAATCGCTAAATTAAGCAATATTCGTTCCTAAATTGGGAAACATCTTTCCGGAAAATATTAATGATCGGAAGTAAAGTCCAACTTCTATAGCGCTTTGATACCAATTTACAGCGCTTACATGTCAAATCGGGGGTAACGTATATATGGGGGCTATATCTAAATCTGAACCGATTTCTTCCAAATTTAACAGTGTTCATTCATATAATAAGAAACCTCTTTCTGCCGAATTTCATACTGATCGGATATAAAATAAAGTTTTTACAGCGCTTACATGTCAAATCGGGGCTAACATATATATGGGGGCTATATCTAAATCTGAACCGATTTTAACCAAATTCAATAGGGATCGTCCCTGGGCCAAAAAAAAAGATATGTGTAAAGTTTCGTCGAGATCGGACCATAATTGCGACCTGTACTTTGATTACAAGAATACATGCACAGACGGACAGACAGACGGACAGACGGACAGACGGACATAGCTAAATCAACTCAGAAAGTGATTCTAAGTCGATCGGTGTAATAAACGATGGGTCTATTTCTTCTCCTTTTGGGTGTTACAAACAAATGCACAAAGTTATAATACCCTGTACCACAGTGTGGTGTAGGGTATAAAAATTAAAACGGCGCTGATTTCGGCCATGTCGAAACTTATATAATGTACCAAATTTCTGCCGTCCAGCTCAAGTATTACACTCTTTAACAAGACTTTCCTCCAAAAACGAATCTACATAGAAGTGAAACTATAGGCCAACAGTAGATAAACTGCATACTCGGTTTTTATATCATTACAAGTGATATCATTGACAGGATAACTTCGTCTTTCTAAACTTTTTTTAAACCTACTCATAAAGTGAGCGGAAATGTTGTTTTTGGATTTTTCTCTAGCTATTTCCATACCCCACACATCTACACTAATACATTGTAATCATTGCTGGCTTCCCATTAAGCATATTCGGGTACTTTTTGACTCCACTGCGCGATTAAAATGATCATAAATGCGCTCATTTTCTGATCATAAAAGAATGTTTTGCCGGGAGAAAATGGTACCCTACGCGCCACTCATCTTGGAGAGTCTATTATTAGCCGCTTTTCAGGTCACTTTCGAAACATTTCTCAATTGTAGTTACAATCATTTACGAGTCTCTTTTGAGTCATTTATCAGTCATATTTAGTGTAATTTTCGAGGCCTTTTCGAGTAATTTTTCATTCGTAATTTCTACCGAGCCTTTTTGGAGTCATTTTTAAGCCGTATTTATAATCCTTTGCACTTAAAAAAATATTTGTTGGACGCAAATTATCAAAATAAGGTTATTGCATTAAAAAAATAAAGAAATTAAATAAAAAAATATTTTGTTTATTGTTTGGGCTGACACTACTTTTTTATTTAAATTAACTCAAGTTCTAAAAATTTAATTCACTAATCGTGGAACTTCTCACCACGATTCGACTGATCAAAATAAACTAAACTTCCCATAAACTAAGCATAAGCTCGACTCATTTTCTAGTCTTTTTTCACGCGTGCAAGTGATTAATCACTTTATGGTCATCAAAAGTACTCGAATAGGACCAAGTTAGATGCTTTTTGACAAAGCGATCTTCTAATTGCTGGGTGGGTTACACTCGTCCAGCGAAAAATACTCACATTTACATGGTTTTCATATTCCACATGCTACGATTTTTCGTTATTACCACTATACATTATATATATACATAACTAGCTGACCCGGCGAACTTCGTTCCGCCCAAATTCGTTAATGTAATGAGAATACGAATACGAACATGCTCATGCTCAAATTTAACAGTGTTCATTCATATAATAAGAAACCTCTTTCTGCCGAATTTCATACTGATCGGATATAAAATAAAGTTTTTACAGCGCTTACATGTCAAATCGGGGCTAACATATATATGGGGGCTATATCTAAATCTGAACCGATTTTAACCAAATTCAATAGGGATCGTCCCTGGGCCAAAAAAAAAGATATGTGTAAAGTTTCGTCGAGATCGGACCATAATTGCGACCTGTACTTTGATTACAAGAATACATGCACAGACGGACAGACGGACAGACGGACATAGCTAAATCAACTCAGAAAGTGATTCTAAGTCGATCGGTGTAATAAACGATGGGTCTATTTCTTCTCCTTTTGGGTGTTACAAACAAATGCACAAAGTTATAATACCCTGTACCACAGTGTGGTGTAGGGTATAAAAATTAAAACGGCGCTGATTTCGGCCATGCCGAAACTTATATAATGTACCAAATTTCTGCCGTCCAGCTCAAGTATTACACTCTTTAACAAGACTTTCCTCCAAAAACGAATCTACATAGAAGTGAAACTATAGGCCAACAGTAGATAAACTGCATACTCGGTTTTTATATCATTACAAGTGATATCATTGACAGGATAACTTCGTCTTTCTAAACTTTTTTTAAACCTACTCATAAAGTGAGCGGAAATGTTGTTTTTGGATTTTTCTCTAGCTATTTCCATACCCCACACATCTACACTAATACATTGTAATCATTGCTGGCTTCCCATTAAGCATATTCGGGTACTTTTTGACTCCACTGCGCGATTAAAATGATCATAAATGCGCTCATTTTCTGATCATAAAAGAATGTTTTGCCGGGAGAAAATGGTACCCTACGCGCCACTCATCTTGGAGAGTCTATTATTAGCCGCTTTTCAGGTCACTTTCGAAACATTTCTCAGTTGTAGTTACAATCATTTACGAATCTCTTTTGAGTCATTTATCAGTCATATTTAGTGTAATTTTCGAGGCCTTTTCGAGTAATTTTTCATTCGTAATTTCTACCGAGCCTTTTTGGAGTCATTTTTAAGCCGTATTTATAATCCTTTGCACTTAAAAAAATATTTGTTGGACGCAAATTATCAAAATAAGGTTATTGCATTAAAAAAATAAAGAAATTAAATAAAAAAATATTTTGTTTATTGTTTGGGCTGACACTACTTTTTTATTTAAATTAACTCAAGTTCTAAAAATTTAATTCACTAATCGTGGAACTTCTCACCACGATTCGACTGATCAAAATAAACTAAACTTCCCATAAACTAAGCATAAGCTCGACTCATTTTCTAGTCTTTTTTCACGCGTGCAAGTGATTAATCACTTTATGGTCATCAAAAGTACTCGAATAGGACCAAGTTAGATGCTTTTTGACAAAGCGATCTTCTAATTGCTGGGTGGGTTACACCCGTCCAGCGAAAAATACTCACATTTACATGGTTTTCATATTCCACATGCTACGATTTTTCGTTATTACCACTATACATTATATATATACATAACTAGCTGACCCGGCGAACTTCGTTCCGCCCAAATTCGTTAATGTAATGAGAATACGAATACGAACATGCTCATGCCGTTTCCTTTAATGATCAGGTTTTTACAGTGCTATCAAAAGTACAAACTAAACCAGTAAGGAAAGGCTAAAGTCGGGCGGTGCCGACTATATAATACCCTACACCACTCTCGTAATATTGAATAACTCTGATATATAAATTTTGTAATTCATGTATAAATTGTTTACATAAATTTACTTTTGGGACATTTTATACTTAAATAATAAACTGTACCACAGTGTGGTGTAGGGTATAAAAACGATTGGATCTAAAGAGCCAAATCGGATGAAACATATATATGGGAGCTGTAGCTAAATCTTAACCGATTTTCTTCAAATTCGGCAGTGTTGGTTCATGGATCAAGAAACTCTACCATTCTAAATTACAAAATGATTGGATGTTAAATACAGCTTCTACAGGACTAAAGGACCAAATCGGACGAAACATGTATACGGGAGCTATAGCTAAATCTTAACCGATTTTCTTCAAATTCGCTAGTATTGGTTCATGGATCAATAAACTCTACCATTCTAAATTTCAAAACGATTGGATGTAAAATACAGCTTCTATAGAACTAAAGGGCCAAATCGGACGAAACATATATATAGGAGCTATGGCTAAATCTTAACCGATTTTCTTCAAATTCGGTAGTGTTGGTTCATGGATCAAGAACCTTTACCATTCTAAATTTCAAAATGATTGGATGTAAAATACAGCTTCTTCAGGACTAAAGAGCAAAATCGGACGAAACATATATATGGGAGCTATAGCTAAATCTTAACCGATTTTCTTCAAATTCGGCAATGTTGGTTCATGGATCAAGAAACTCTACCATTCTAAATTACAAAATGATTGGATGTAAAATACAGCTTCTACAGGACTAAAGGGCCAAATCGGACGAAACATGTATACGGGAGCTATAGCTAAATCTTAACCGATTTTCTTCAAATTCGCTAGTGTTGGTTCATGGATCAAGAACCTCTACCATTCTAAATTTCAAAATGATTGGATGTAAAATACAGCTTCTTCAGGACTAAAGAGCAAAATCGGACGAAACATATATATGGGAGCTATAGCTAAATCTTAACCGATTTTCTTCAAATTCAGTAGTGTTGGTTCATGGATCAAGAAACTCTACCATTCTAAATTTCAAAATGATTGGATGTAAAATACAGCTTCTATAGGACTAAAGGGCCAAATCGGACGAAAGATATATATGGGAGCTATATCTAAATCTGAACCGATTTCAACCAAATTCAACAGCGATCTTAACAGCCGCGAAATACTCTAAACTGCAAAATTTCAGAACGATCGGAGTGAAATTGCGACCTGTAGTCGACGAACAACTTTACATGGACAGACGGACGGACATCGTTAAATCGACTCAGCTAGTGATTCTGAGTCGATCGGTATACTTTAAGGTGGGTCTAGCTGTGATATTTTCAGGTGTTACAAACATCTGCCGTGAAACAAACTTATAATACCCTGTACTACAGTGTGGTGTAGGGTATAAACATCAAGACGATTGGTGCAATGGTTTTCCAAATTTAGTTTTTAGCATTAGATTTATATGGGTTAGGCGCTTGCTAATACGATATACCTCGAAATATTATATTTTTTGGGTGAACGGCACTACACTCGTGAAAGTCGAAAGATCTGTTCTCAAGTTATGGGGTAGTATTGGCCACACCATCCATATTTGCCTAATCCTAAATTTTCCTAAATAGTGTCCTTCCCTAAGCCAGTATGAATTCGTCAAGCTCAAAATTGTGAAAAACGAAAGAGCCATTCTCGAGTTATGAGATTGTGTTCGCTTTGACACTCCCATTTTATTAATCCTAAAGTTTCCTTTCTAAGACCACTACGAAACCATCAAGCCCAAAATCATGAAATCGAAAGATTCATTCTCGAGTTATGAAGTTGTGATAGCCGTGTCGCATCGCTTTGAAGAATCCTAAATTTTCCTCCATAACGTCCCACCTGGGGCCAATACGAATCCATCATTCCCAAATCGAGAGCTACGCGATTTTGATAGCCGTGTCGCGCTCTTTGACCAATTCAAAAATTTTCTTCACAGAGTCATTCCTCGGGCCAATACGAATACACCAAGCCCATAATCGTGAAAATTATAACGATCTATACATGAGCTATGGGGTTATGTTGGCCGCGCAACGCCCTTTTAACCATTCCCAAATTTTTCTCAAAAGAGTCCTTCCTTGGGGCAATACAAATACATCAAGTTTAATATCGTAAAATCTGCTAGATCCTTTCTCGAGCTATGAGGTTGTGTTGGTCCTGTCGCGCCCCTTTGACTAATACGAAAATTTCCTCTACAGTGTCACTGTCCAATAAGAATCCATCAATCCCTAAATCGAACGTTCGCGAATGATGAGGTTGTGTTGGCCGCGACATATCGGTTTAACCAACCTGAGCATACTTTCAAAGATTTGGGTTTGTTTCTTATAAAAGTCTTGTAAAAGTATAAAATTGCACTCACGTTTTTTTTAAATCACTGAAATAACGAAAAGAAATGTGGTTACTGCTACACTGACCACAGTCAGAGAATTCAAAACAGTTTTTCGCGTTTATATTTGTAGTGTATAGTACTTCATATTTCCATTTTAGCTTTCTTATAAGATGCTTCTAAAAAGACAAACACAATACAATACGATAAGTTTTTGAAAGCGCTAGAACTGACCGCAGGGCAAATAACGATTTTTGATTGCTTCGAAATTTTTTGTATGTATTATTTTCCTAAAAGTATCGTATACGTAGTTCAAGAAAAAAATTAAAAAAAATTCTTTAAGAGTTATGAGCAATTTAAAGTTGACGAAATTACGTTTTTTTTTAAAAGGTGTGTTTAATCTTTAGCTTGTATCTTCTGAAATATGTGACCGATTTTAATGTACTATACCTTGTTTTGAAGGCAATTTAATTGGAATCAGACAACAACACATATATTATTATACCCTACACCACACTGTGGTACACGGTATTATAACTTTGTGCATTTGTTTGTAACACCCAAAAGGAGAAGAAATAGACCCATCGTTTATTATACCGATCGACTTAGAATCACTTTCTGAGTTGATTTAGCTATGTCCGTCTGTCTGTCTGTCCGTCTGTCCGTCTGTGCATGTATTCTTGTAATCAAAGTACAGGTCGCAATTATGGCCCGATCTCGACGAAACATTACACATATCTTTTTTTTGGCCCAAGGACATTCCCTATTAAATTTGGAAGAAATCGGTTCAGATTTAGATATAGCCCTCATATATACGTTACCCCCGATTTCACATGTAAGCGCCGTAAAAAATTTATTTTATAACCGATCAGTGTGAAATTCGGCAGAGAGAGGTTTCTTATTACTCGAAGGAATACTGCCAAATTCGAAGAAAATCGGTTCAGATTTAGATATAGCACCCATATATATGTTACCACCGATTTGACAGGATTCAGGGGAAATGAAAATTAAAACATTACTTAAATTTTTTCACAACTTCGCTTATTTGCGTTATATAGGTTCATCATTTTGAAATTTTAGTTTCTTGATCCGAGAATGGATTCATATTTAGATATCGGACAAATTACCCATTCAATCTTCGAAAGCGGTGAATTTAAATGTAATCGTTAGAGCTATAGAAAAACTACTTCATTATTATTATTTTTATTTTATTAATATGTTTTACTACTTTTTCACATAACTTAAATATAATTTGAACACTCCCACAATTCGAAAATAAATTTTAAAAGGATTAGCACACTATACCTGGAAATTTAAATAATCCTTTGTTTACTTTTATCTAAATTACTTTATTACCTAAACTAACATATTTTTAATCCTCCGACCCTTTCTATTAGTACCATTTGTAAACACAGGTGTAATAAAATGTTTATTTCTACGAGGGCGGTTCGGAAACTTCTTAGCCTAGCACAAAAAGCGAGGTATAAACAGAAAAAAGTTAAGTGTTTTGGAAACTGCCATCTCTGCTATGAACACATGTTAAATTTTGTTTCGATTCATAAAGAAACAGGTGTTCACAAAAGACGCATTCGCGATTTTTTTACAATGGAAAAATTAGAAATGCGTGTTGTCATTAAATATTTACATAAAAAAGGTTTATCGGGACAAGAAATTCATAATGATATAGTGAATGTGTTAGGTGAAAGTGCTCCTTCATATGCAACAGTAAAAAATTGGGTTGCTGAATTTAAACGTGGTCGTACAAGCATTGAAGATGAACCACGTAGTGGACGTCCAAAAACAACAACAACAACAACAGAAATTGTAGCCAAAGTTCATGATATGGTATTAAATGATCGACGAATAAAAGTGCGTGAAATAGCTAATATCATGGGCATCTCAAATGATCGAGTCCATTTAATTTTGCATGAAGAACTACAGATGAAAAGGCTTTCTGCAAGATGGGTGCCGCACTTGTTAACAGTCGACCAAAAACGCATAAGAATGAACATTTCTCAAGCTTGTTTGGATCGTTTTAAGCGAAATAAAATGGATTTTAAGCGTCGTTTCATAACTGTTGATGAGACATGGATCTACCACTATACTCCAGAGACAAAAGAACAATCCAAACAATGGACTGAAGCTGGAGGAAGTGCCCCAAAGAAGGCAAAAACCATTCAATCGTCTGGTAAGGTTATGGCAACGGTTTTTTGGGACTTCAAAGGTATTTTATTGATTGACTATCTGCAAAAGGGTAAAACAATAAATTCAGAGTACTACTGCAACCTTTTGGATCAATTAAATATACAAACTCGAGAAAAACGTCCTGGCTTACAACACAAAAAAATAATTTTTCATCAAGACAACGCACCAGCGCACAAGAGTGTTTTAACAATGGCTAAAATCAACGAATTAAAGTACGAGTTGCTTGACCACCCACCTTATTCTCCTGATTTAGCTCCCAATGACTTTTGCCTATTCCCAAATCTAAAAAAATTCCTTGCTGGCAAGCGTTTTACCTCAAATGAAGATGCAATTACAGTTGTAAACCACTATTTATAAGACCTAGAGGAAAACTATTTTAATCAAGGGATAGAATTGCTAGATAAGCGTTGGACTAAGAGTATTGAAGTTTCAGGAGATTATATTGAAAAATAAAAATATTTCTGAAAAACTAACTATTCTCTTTCATTGATAGGCTAAGAAGTTTCCGAACCGCCCTCGTACATTAAGAAAGACACAGTTTCAGGTAACGAATTTTGTAACTCTTCTAAACCAATTGTTTACCTGGGGATAAAACGCACAATGTAATGTTATTGGTAACGCTATCCACAAATGCCAACCATGACTTAATATATATTGTATTTATGTGTACCTGGATATGAAGAATTGTACTTAAAAGAATAAATACAACCAATAATCAATAAAAAGGATTAGTGCAATTTGATCCATTCTACGGAGGAGAAGTGAAATTTAATTTTCGCCTGTAATATTTCATTAATAAACTTTAAGTAATTTTTAGTAGAATTGGTTTTCCTTAAAATCATGCCCACAAACAAAGTGATGCAACACGCCGTCGCCTTGTCAGAAACAGAGCACAAGGATTACGAGTTATTCATACTGATAACGACGCTATCAGAAGACTACAAAATAACACTATACAACGCAGAACTTATTGCAACCAATGGATTTCTCGACGAAGGCAAGACTTTCAGTTTAGAGAACAGGAGAGATCTAGAGATGCGATTGCTCATTCGCAACGGCGCCAGGATCCCGTATATCGCGCAACTGTTACCTCTCTTCCAAGAACATCCAACCAAGCCCATGTTATCCAATTGCATCTCAAACGCCGAATGGAGTATCAACATGACTACATGACAGAAACTATCAGGCCTGCAAAAGTAATTGAGGCCGCTAGGTACCTGGTAGGTACAGAATTGTACATAAGTCGTGGAATTACTATTGCTGATAATTGGTTTGACAATTTTAATTCACAGCCCATAGTTCCTTTTGTTGCAAACTCTGAAGATGCCCAGACAACTGAAACTATTTTTAACAACCAACTCAATAATGAAGATCACAATATTGAGGAAACTTCGCTTAGCGATGAATTTTCTGTAGAAAACCTTAATATCGGTGGTCAGCAAACTTTATTGGAACACGTGTCCATTGAAAATATTCCCCAACAACGAGTAGTAATGGCACCGGGTGAAGGGCAGCGTCCGATTGACATGATTATGGATGTAGATTCTGAAGAACTTGCGTTCTCTTCGATCTATTGTGGTATTAAACGTACATGCACGGAAAATTATTCCAAAATTGTACGGTCTGAGCTACGAAGATACGACAGAAGTGGTTGTCGAATTTATAAATTGCTGTACAGCTACAAAAAACTAGAACTTTTGAACATCAAGAGCGCAACTTCCATCGCATTGAGAAAACATACCCAGTCTAGAAATGTTAAATGATGCCTATGTCAATAATCTTATTCAACACGACGATGGTTTCCGTATTTTAAAAGGCATAAGATCATCGCCATCCCACTGGGAAGCTGAGAAGAAAAAAGCAATTGTTATGATCAGGCAATTCGGCCTCCCTACCTTTTTTATAACGCTGTCTGCTGCCGAAACAAAGTGGCAGGAATTGCTGGTGATTTTGTCAAAAACAGTGGATAATATCGATATTACGGAGGAGGCAGCTTCAAATCTTTCGTTCTCTGAGAAGGCAGGATTAATTCGTAGCGATGATATTACATGTTCTCGCTATTTTGATTTTCGCTTTAGACAACTTTTTGCTTTATTCAAAATGAACAACGGAATTTTCGACAATCACTTTGTCGAAAAATATTATTGGAGAGTCGAGTTCCAACAACGGGGATCTCCCCACATACATGGCATGTACTGGCTAAAGGATGCCCCAAAAATAGACTTAAGTGATTTATCAAGTTTCCACACTGCAATTAGTTTCATAGATCAATATGTGTCTACAAATGGCGGTGATAACAATTTAAATGAATATTTACAATATCAACGACACAACCCCAATCGTTCATGCACAAGAGAGTATCGTGGTCAAAAGATTTGTCGGTATGGTATGCCATATCCCCCCATGCCAAAAACAGAAATTCTTATGCCTCTTCCAGACGCTTTTGAAAATTTGGAATTTTTTAAAAATAATTTTGAAAGAATTCTAACTCTACTTAATGCTAATTTAAACGCTGAACAGGTGTCAAATTTAAACGACTTTAATAATTTTCTAGCCCATGAAAACATCACCCTATCTAATGAAGACTACTTGCTTTCTCTTCGATCTATGCTAAAAAAGCCAAAAATATTTCTGAAAAGAAGATTTGAAGACAAGATGTTAAATGCGTATAATCCTACAATATTGGCCTTGCACAGGGCCAATATGGACATTCAATTTATTTTGGATCCATATGCATGTTGCAGCTACATTGTCAACTATGTAAACAAATCCAATCGTGGCATATCAAAAATTCTTCGTGATGCTGTTGAGGAAATAAGATCTGGAAATAATTCAATAAAACAAAAGCTGCAGCACATTGCACATGAATTCATTTCGGGCACTGAAATATCAGCTCAGGAGGCAACATATTGTTGCTTGGGAATGAGATTGTCAGAGAGCAGTAACGCTGAAGTTTATATAAACACTGGCAGACCCGAAGAACGAGTTTTTATTTTACGACCCCGGGATCAGCTACAAGGTCTCCCTACGGAATCTACAGACATCTATCTGTTAGATCATTATGTTCAAAGGCCCGATGAACTGGAACATTTGTGTTTGGCAGACTTTGCAGCCAATTATAAATTTTCAAAATCCCCCGAAGAAAACTACGATGAACAAGAACAAGGCAGCGAACGATCTTCGCGAATCTTTCGTTTAAAGAACAACAGTGGTTTTGTAAAAGAAAAAATCAAACCTCACGTCATTCGATACAGAAGGTATAATGTCAACACCCATAGAAGTGATTACTTCCGAGAACTGGTGATGTTGTACCACCCTTGGAAAAATGAAGAAGAAATGACGAATTGTTGCAGAACGACAACGAAGCTACATCTTATGCTCTAAAAGATAGTATCGAGTCCAACAGAAAGAAGTATGACGTTTTTGAGGATCGGGAATTGGAAAACGTTCTTTAGCGACTCAGGGAAGAAACCGAATCGGCTGACGAAGTAAAAGAAGATGATAATGAAGATTCAGCTGATAATGAATTCAGGGTTTTGGGGGTGCCAGAAATTGATCCTAATTTAAATATATTGCAATCGCAGGATAATGTTGCATCAGAAGAAACACCAGATGGTCAAATAAGGATTATAAAGCTTCCTCCTCTGCTATCAGAGCTTGATCTGTTAACTATGGTCCGAACGTTAAACAGCAAACAAAAGCTTTATTTAACACATCTTCTCCATAATATAAAATCCAATTATACGTTTTATGAATTTATATCAGGAGGTGCTGGCGTTGGGAAAAGCAGATTGATTTCCACAATATATCAATCTGTAAATCATAGTCTTAATAGCGTTCCTGGGTCTGATCCGAATTTGATCAAAGTACTACTTACAGCTCCCACTGGAAAAGCGGCGTTCGGTATTGGTGGTGCGACATTACAGTCAATGTTCTCTCTCCCCGTCAATCAGTCGGCTTCGGAACTGAGGCCATTAGGTCCTGATGCTTTAAATACAACTCATGAATTTGAGGCTCTTAATTATAGATGAAATTTCAATGGTAGGATCAAAAATGTTTTCACACATAGATTCTAGGTTAAAGCAAATATTTAAGAGTACGATCAATGGATATTCTCAGCTCCATCTAATGACCCATATAGTGCCATATACGGGAGTACAATATGGGATAAGTTCAAATACTTTGAACTTACGGAAATAATGCGGCAAAGAGAAGACCAAGCTTTTGCAGTTGCTCTTAATAACATGGCTTCTGGTCAAATGTCTGATGCAGACATAACGTTGTTAAGACATCAGACATGAAAGCTAATATTATACCGTTACCTAATGACTCCGGTACATTTTTCTTTTAGTAACATTACTAACGAAATGATATTGGAAGATATTTCGAATTTGCAAGTTAAAAAAACTCCTGGTTATGACAACATTTCGAGTAAAGCTATGAAAAAATACGGTGATGTGATCAGTACCAGGCTAACATTGTTGTTTAACAGTATTGTTGATCATTCTATATATCCTGATGTCCTTAAAGTATCTAAAATAATACCCATCGCTAAGGAAACAGATGCTGACACAGTTGATAAATACAGACCAATTGCTTTATTGCCGATAACAGATAAAAAAATCGAACAAAACTTGCATAGACAGCTAACATCATTTTTGGAGCAAACAAACCAGTTCTATAAGTTACAGTTTGGATTTAGAAAAGGATGTGGAACTCAGGAGGCTGTGGTAAATGTTGTTAATTTGGTGTGCGATGGTTTGGACAATGGATACGGTGGAGTGGCAGGAATATTCTATGATTTTTCAAAAGCGTTTGATCTTGTCGATCATGAAATATTGTTACAAAAGCTTCCGTTTTATGGGATTGATCAAAATAGTCAATGTTTAATTAAGAGTTATTTGCAAGGAAGAAAACAATACGTGGAAATTGGAGCCTGTCGAAGTAGTCTTGGTCTGGTGAAATACGGTGTTCCGCAGGGAAGCGTGCTCGGTCCACTGTTATTTTCAATTTACGTAAATGATATTTCGAACCTTAAACTTCATGCTAAACTTATAATGTATGCGGATGACATAAGTCTATTTTATCCATATAACCATGATGTCGTGTTGAAAGCTCAAATAGAACATGATGCTCAAGCAATCCTTGAATATGTAAGGGTTAATAAACTTATATTAAACACGAAAAAGACTCAATTAGTCAGATTCCGTCCGTACGCCTCTGCAAGTGGAAATTCGTTCAATGTCTTAATTGGAGAAAACCGTGTATATGAGTAGTCTTTGCGATACTTAGGAATTTACTTGCAATCCAACTTATCGTGGAACATGCATATTCAGCACATAAAAAAGAAAATTGCCCCTGCAATTGCATATTATACAAATTCAAATACAAATTTGATGAAAAAACTAAACTCCTAATTTACCAAGGTCTTATACACAGCCATTTTAATTACTTGTCAATAGTATATGGACACAAGAAAAGCACAGAATTTCGTAGCCTTCAAAGATGCCAAAACAGAGCTCTCAAAATTGTTTACAACTTGCCTTTAACATACTCGTCTTTTTCTTTGTATGCGAATATTTGTAAGAACATTTTGCCGTTATATGGACTTTACAAAATGCAGCTATTGTTGTTCATGTATAAATCGATACAAAATATTGGACATCATGCTATTACATTCTCCAGAAATCAATCAACATTCAATACCAGAAACAATTCAAATCTATGTGTGAAAAGATGCCGATTGGAAACAACAAAACAACGCATTGAATACATTGGTTGCTCTGAATACAACCACTTACCACAATCTATTAAGAATTTTTTGAGAATCTCATTATTTAAATTGAACCTAAAATCATATGTACTTCAAAATTTGGAAATGCTTCTTTTGTAGATTAATAATGTTTGGTATAAAAAAATGTAGATACATATTAAATATTAATAAGTATTATAGGTAGTTATAATTTTTATTAGCTTCTTTTATAAACTTGCCAACTCGCGCCAATAATGTCTAAGTGGCGCTGGGGCATTCATAAAAATGGAAATATACAAAACTGAAAATAAAAAAAAAAAAAAAAAAAAAAAAGACAACGCATCGTTCCAAATGTTGAAGTACCGAATGAAGCAATTCATCTTTTCTGCTCCAATGAGGAGGTCAACGCTTTCAATACCTGTAAGCTGAACTCAATTCCAACAGAAGAGGTGATTTCTATGGCATATGACGTTGTAAAATCTACAGGACTGACCAACGACAATAGAAATAGGATTATTGAAGTCGTAAAGACATTTAAGGTGTCCGAAACCCAGGGTCTTCCATATAAACTTTTACTCAAAACTACTGCGAAGTATATGGTAACGGTCAACATCGATACCAGCGACGGCTTGGTAAATGGAGCTACCGGTCAGCTTATGGACGTTACGTTAGACAGTGTGGGAAGAAAACCTTCCATTGTCCATTCAATTCACTGATAGTAATGTTGGCATATTAACCCGTTCCAAAAAGAGACACACTACAGAACCTACGTGGACTCCGCTTGAGGCTGTTGTTAGAACATTTCAATATAAGCGTAATAATCAGGTTAATGTTGATCGAAAGCAATTTCCAATTGTACCTGCAGAAGGAATTACGATACACAAAAGTCAAGGTGCAACCTATGAAAAAGTCGCAGTTAATCTAAAACCCCGCATGAACCGATCTTCACTATACGTAGCTTGTAGTAGAGCTACGAAAGCCGATGGCTTATTATACCCTACAGCACACTGTGGTACAGGGTATTATAAGTTTGTTTCACGGCACATGTTTGTAACACCTGAAAATAACACAGCTAGACCCACCTTAAAGTATACCGATCGACTCAGAATCACTAGCTGAGTCGATTTCTGTCCATGTAAAGTTGTTCGTCGACTACAGGTCGCAATTTTCACTCCGATCGTTCTGAAATTTTGCAGTTTAGAGTATTTCGCGGCTGTTAAGATCGCTATTGAATTTGGTTGAAATCGGTTCAGATTTAGATATAGCTCCCATATATATCTTTCGTCCGATTTGGCCCTTTAGTCCTATAGAAGCTGTATTTTACATCCAATCGTTTTGAAATTTACAATGGTAGAGTTTCTTGATCCATGAACCAACATTGCCGAATTTGAAGAAAATCGGTTAAGATTTAGCTATAGCTCCAATATATATGTTTCGTCCGATTTGGCCCTTTAGTCCTATAGAAGCTGTATTTTACAACCGATCGTTTTGAAATTTAGAATGGTAGAGTTTCTTGATCCATGAACCAACATTGCCGAATTTGAAGAAAATCGGTTAAGATTTAGCTATAGCTCCCATATATATGTTTCGTCCGATTTTGCTCTTTAGTCCTATAAAAGCTGTATATTGAAGAAAATCGGTTAAGATTTAGCTATAGCTCCCATATATATGTTTCGTCCGATTTTGCTCTTTAGTCCTGAAGAAGCTGTATTTTACATCCAATCGTTTTGAAATTTAGAATGGTAGAGTTTATTGATCCATGAACCAACACTACCGAATTTAAAGAAAATCGGTTAAGATTTAGCTATAGCTTCCATATACATGTTTCGTCCGATTTGGCCCTTTAGTCCTGTAGAAGCTGTATTTTACATCCAATCATTTTGAAATTTAGAATGGTAGAGTTTCTTGATCCATGAACCAACACTGCCGAATTTGAAGAAAATCGGTTAAGATTTAGCTATAGCTATATATATATGTTTCGTCCGATTTTGCCCGAATTTGAAGAAAATCGGTTAAGATTTAGCTATAGCTCCCATATATATGTTTCGTCCGATTTTGCTCTTTAGTCCTGAAGAAGCTGTATTTTACATCCAATCATTTTGAAAATTAAAATGGTAGAGTTTCTTGATCCATGAACCAACACTACCGAATTTGAAGAAAATCGGTTAAGATTTAGCTATAGCTCCCATATATATGTTTCGTCCGATTTGGCCCTTTAGTTCTATAGAAGCTGTATTTTACATCCAATCGTTTTGAAATTTAGAATGGTAGAGTTTCTTGATCCATGAACCAACACTACCGAATTTGAAGAAAATCGGTTAAGATTTAGCTATAGCTCCCATATACATGTTTCGTCCGATTTGGCCCTTTAGTCCTGTAGAAGCTGTATTTTACATCCAATCATTTTGAAATTTAGAATGGTAGAGTTTCTTGATCCATGAACCAACACTGCCGAATTTGAAGAAAATGGGTTAAGATTTAGCTATAGCTCCCATATATATGTTTCGTCCGATTTTGCCCGAATTTAAAGAAAATCGGTTAAGATTTAGCTATAGCTCCCATATATATGTTTCGTCCGATTTTGCTCTTTAGTCCTGAAGAAGCTGTATTTTACATCCAATCATTTTGAAAATTAGAATGGTAGAGTTTCTTGATCCATGAACAAACACTACTGAATTTGAAGAAAATCGGTTAAGATTTAGCTATAGCTCCCATATACATGTTTCGTCCGATTTGGCCCTTTAGTCCTGTAGAAGCTGTATTTTACATCCAATCATTTTGAAATTTAGAATGATAGAGTTTCTTGATCCATGAACCAACACTGCCGAATTTGAAGAAAATCGGTTAAGATTTAGCTATAGCTCCCATATATATATTTCGTCCGATTTTGCCCTTTAGTCCTATAAAAGCTGTATTTTACATCCAATCGTTTTGAAATTTAGAATGGTAGAGTTTCTTGATCTATGTACCAACACTACCGAATTTGAAGAAAATCGGTTAAGATTTAGCTATAGCTCCCATATATATGTTTCGTCCGATTTGGCCCTTTAGTTCTATAGAAGCTATATTTTACATCCAATCGTTTTGAAATTTAGAATGGTAGAGTTTCTTGATTCATTAACCAACATTGCCTAATGTGAAGAAAATCGGTAAAGATTTAGATATAGCTCCCATATATATGTTTCATCCGATTTGCCTCTTTAGATCGAATCGTTTTTAAACCCTACACCACACTGTGGTACAGGGTATTATTTAAGTATAAAATGTCCCAAAAGTAAATTTATGTAAACAATGTATACATGAATTACAAAATTTATATATCAGAGTTCAATAGTACGAGAGTGGTGTAGGGTATTATATAGTCGGCACCGCCCGACTTTAGCCTTTCCTTACTGGTTTTTATTAGGTTCTTTTACAGCACCAAGACCGTTTGCAGAAAATGACGCTGTACATTTGGAAATGACAAATCTTAGAACTCATAAGTGTTTACAAACGCTTTATGACCATTTACTTGATTCAAGCGCGTTGAAAATAATTTATCACAACGTTCAAGGCCTTCGTGCCCGTATTGAAGACGTAAGAAATGATACATTAATGTTGCAGTGTGATATATTGTGCTTCGTTGAAACATGGACTCTGAAAGAGGAAAATTACGATATCCCAGGGTTCACAGTTATGTCGAGAATGCGATTAGATTCTACAGATCAAATCAATCGTAGGTGCAAACGAGGTATAATTATCTATGTAAAGAACGAAATTGTTGATATTGTCCAATACAAACTGCACAAACAGATTTATGTATCTAATAAAACATTGGATTTTATATTATTTAAAGTTCGGGATATCGATGTCTTAATTCTTTATAGAAATAAGAATTACCCTGAAGGTACATTACATATAGAGCTAAACCAGCTATTTAACGGTCACACATGTCTAGGTCACAAATCTCTTATAATGGGAGATTTCAAAATTTGCCGGAAACGAAGTAAACCTGAGACAGAGTATAGGTTGAATAGTAAAGGTTTATTTTCTATTTTAGAGACAACGACCACAAAAAGTCTAACAGAAATTGATTGGTGCTTAAGCAACTATAGCACAGCTATAGCAATATAAGTGCTGTAACATTCGAAAGTGTATATAGCTACCATGACACGATATGTGTCTCCATATCAAATTAAACATGTTTTTTGACATACTTCAAAAAGTATTTAATAATAAACCGCAATATAAAACATTCAACTTTTTTTTTAAATTTAAAAAAAAAATTCAAAAATCGCATTTAAAAAAATTATTAGACATACATATCTGACTTTTATTTATTGTCTTCGCGTCAATAAATTCGATGTGAGTTTTAATATCAAATAAGTGGAATTAGAAATTTTATTATAAGTAAAATTTTTAATTTTATTCAATATGTTCAACTTCTCCTGAGTTTAATTTTGATACATTCGTCTGTATTAAAACCCATACTAATATCAATATTTGCCTTGAATTTATTAAAATCGCCTTTAAAAAATGTATTAGACATACAAACCTGACTTTTATTTATTGTCCTCAAGTCAATAAATTCGAAGTAAGTGTTAATATTAAATATGTTGAATGAGAAATTTTATTATAAGTAAAATTTTTAATTTTATTAAACATATTCAACTCCTCCTGGGAATAAGCCTTGACGTGGCGGGGGAGCTAAGTACTTTCTAACTTAAAAGGAAACCAATTATTCCAAGGTAGTACCTACCTAACATACCCTGCATACATATATTACTTATATTGTGTACGACCAAAAATCGGACTATTTATTGTGTTAAGGCTAATAATAACCACAGTAAATGCAAATATGTGGAATATTATTATTAGTTCAATTTTTAATTCCACACATTATATTAAACTCCTCTTTGGAATAAGCCTTGACGTGGCGGGGGAGCTAAGTACTTTCGTAAAAGAAAGGAAACTAATTATTCCAACTATTCAAAAAGATATTCTTAATGTACATTGACGAGGTGGTGTTGGGTATTATATAGTCGGCCCCGCCCGACTTTAACCTTTCCTTACTGGTTTCTTTTTTTGTCATGTTTCAGACATTCTGATATTGCAACGTAATCACAACAAATATCTTGTTCGCCTTTTTTAATACATCGTTTAACTTTCCGATATTTATACTTTCTGCCGAAAAATCACTGTCAATAGACATACGCTCATTTATCTCTATATCAGCAGTTTCTGTGCCGGTTTCACTAAGTTTATTCAATTTAATGCGGGATGTAGTACAAATTTTAAGCTTGCCATTTAAAGTTTCAAATTTGCATCTCAAAGTATAGTTTAACAAGTACTTTTTTATCTTTCGACTCCGGCTATTGTTTAACGAGTTTTGTTTTCTAAATATCAAGCCATCGCTGATTTCTAAGTTTTTGCAAATAATTTTGCATTAGTAAAATAAAGGCTAAAAATGATCACTCAGTGAATTATTTAAAGCACATTCACAGAAATTATGCAAATGGTTTTTTTTTTATAAAAATTCGTAAAAAAATAGTTCCGATCAATTCACCACTTTCGAATTCATACAGTAGCTAACAAGACAGAGCACAACATTAAATTTTCAAAAAAAAAATCGAAGTATTAAAAGCCAAAAACATTAAAAATTTGTATAATTGTTGCAGTGCTGACAGTTAGTTGTAGTGGTTGAAATTACCTACAAAACATTGTATAGCACATTAAAATCGGTGACGTATTTCAGGAGATTCAAGCTAAACAATGAACACACCTTTAAGAAAAAATCAACTTTAAATTGCTCATAACTCTTTAAAAAAATATTTAAAAAAGTTTTCTTGAACTACGTATAAGGTATTTTTAAGAAAATAATACATACACACAATTTCGAAGCAATCAAAAATAGTAATGTCAAAAATCGTCCCGTTTGGCATGGAATGACTCATATATAGATATAGTATAGCAATACGCATGCAACGAACAAAACTATTGGGCAAAATTGCCACAACTTCTTAAGATGATTCGGTAGGTGGTAATGTAGTTCCATGACCACATACTATAGCCGCAAACCATAAACTCGGCCACTCTTTATGGTTGGGACAATATACAGCACAAAGCTTAAGTTGCAGCAGCAACGACAAACTGCAAAAACAAATTCTGCTAAAGTCATTTCTTGTGCTGTTTTTTTGGTGTACAAAATAGTGCAATGCTCGAGCAGAGCAGAGAAATCCTCCTCCAAAGTGCATAATGACCATTGAAGTAAGCATGGGAGTGCTTTTTTAATTGTCACAAAGTATAAGATAAAAGCGTACAATGTTGATTAAGATAAAGTGCTTATTCCAGTTGTAATTACTCTCGCCATCCGACTCATTTTACTTGCGTAATACCGCAAAGAAGGGGCATTTTAATTACGACATGGATTAAATAAAGCAATCCGTCCGAATGGAGTGTTTCACGCATAGTGTCCCCTTAGGGATTGTGAATTTAGTAAACTGAAAGAAACAGTTAAGAAATTTGCAATCGAGTGAAACCCCAGAATTTGTAAACTGTATGAGAGGTTCCAGAACTGGTGAGCGTGCTTCCTCATTTTTTTCTTCTAAAAGGTGTTAATCAATCCGTTTCCCATCGCCGATCTAAAACAGTATTTTGAGAAAAATTCCACATAAAATAAATACACTTCCAAAGATAAAAAAGTCGCAAAACTTGTTTATTCCAAATATAAGAGCTTTCTAATTAGAAGTGGTGTATGTTGACATCCATGGAAGCGATTGTTTAATCTGTTGTTAATTAAAATCCTTTAAAAAGTATATCGCTCACCCCTTACTGCGGTAAAATATCTAACATTGTCAATTCGGTCAATTCTCAGAATGTTCTCAGTGTAGCAGCGACCAAAGCAATTTTCACTCTTTCTGTACGTTTATTTTCACTCTTTCTGTACGTTTTTTTCACTCTTTCTGTACATTAAGAGTTATTATCCTGCTAAGTATCTAATTTTTTCTGTACTTTTTCTGGAGTATTGTGAAGTCACAGGTCTGAGACAGTAGATAACAAAAGACCAATGCTTTCAAAGTCAATATAACATAAGCCGTATCTAAGCGAAGGAGTCATTGAACATTAGACCTCTCGCATCCGTTGCATCTTGTGTGGCGGAAATTTGAGCGTTGTCATGTTACCTACATAATGGCATACGTGATCACCGGGGCCGACACTTAACATGTATCTTCTTGAGCAGAAACATGTAAAAGCGTTAAGTTCGGCCATGTCGAATGATATATACCCTCCACCATGGATCGTATGTGAATGGATATGGGTACTAATAAACTAATTACTCCAAATTTCAGCCCAATACGTTGCAATTTTAGGTTTGTGTGGAGTTACGAAGTCGAATCTATATAGACCTTTGTATGGGGGCTATATCAAAACATGGACCTATGATTACCGTTGTTCGTGTGAAGGATACCGGGTAATAAACCCCAATTACCAATTTTCAGCCCGATCAATTGTCATTTGTGGTTTCTATGACGTTAAGATGTCAAATCGTGGAGATGCTATATATGGGGGCTATATGCAAGAATGGACCGATTTTTCCCATTCTCAATCCCAACATACCTGCTGAAATAAAAAGAAGAAGTATATGTACCAAATTTCAGTCACCTAGCTCAAGTATTATAGATTGTAGCGTGATTACAACAGACAGACGGACATGGCTAAATCGTCTTAGAATTTTGCGACGTTTAATAATATATACCTTATGGGGCCTCAGATCAATATTTAGTGGTGTTACAAACGGTGTGACAAAATGAATATACCCCCCATCCTATGGTGGATGGTATAAAAATTGAAATTAGAGGGAACATCTGTTAATAGGATTTGTTAAAGTTTAAATATAGCACAAATTGTAAATTTTATTTAAATCGGTTAATAACAAGATATCTCAAGAGTTAAGAATTCAAATAGGCTGGGATTTTCTATATCAGAACATGGACCGGTATAACTTATTTTTACTAGGATAAACATTGAATAATGTCAAAGGAATAGATTCCAGTAAAGTCGAACCATGAAAGAGACATGCGGCTGGATGAGCTGCATACTTGTATATATACAAAATTTGTGCATAACGAAACACAATTTATTCCTTGTACAGGACGGTCTAAAGCCAGCAGAATATCCTAGTGACAAATCAGTATAATTTTATGGCCAACATTTTTGTAGAACATATCATTCGAGACTTCTCGAGGGTATGTTCATCAACAACAAGTAAAAGCGTTAAGTTCGGCCATGCCGAATCTTATATTCCCTCCACCATGGATTGGATTCAATTTTATTACTGAAAAAATCTTTGGATATGGAGCAAGTCATATAACGATACTTTTTGTTTAAGTAAATTATTAAAAAAACGAACGCTGCAATTTAAGGCCGCAAATTCTTTTGCCAAACTCTTCGCCTGAAAAATGTGGTATTTATGGCTTAAAATAGCTTTTTTGAGAGCTACATCTACACGGGGACTATAACAATATAAAATTTTATTTATATACATTTTATTGAGATGAATTCTTGCCAAAATAGAATACAAACTGCAAAGTTTCATCTAAATTTCTTAGAAAATGCGGTGTTTATGGCTTAAATGAGCCTTTTTTGGAGCGACTACCACCTTTATAGGTGGACTATAACAAAATGTGAATTAATTTAAAAATTTTTACTGCGATTAATTCTTGTCTTAAATTAATACAAAATGCAATAGTTCAGTTAAAATGCTTAGAAAATATGGTATTTCTTTATGTTAAATTGCTTTAAAAATGTGGTATCTATTGCTCAAACCCCGTATTTTGGAGCGACCTCTATAGGGGAGCTATATCAAAACACTGACCGATATGGGCCATTTGCAATCCCAAACAACCTGTAAATATAAGAAATATTTCTACCAAATTTGATCAACCTAGCTCTACTATTACGGACTGTAGCGTGATTACAACAGACGGACGGACGGACAGATGGACATGGCTACATCATATTAGAATTTTACGACGATAAAGAATATATATTAGGGCGGGTTGATTTGTATGGATGAAAACAAAAATTAAAAATCGTATAGCAAAAACGTAATCTACATTAAATTCTAAGAAAATTCTCCGAAGAAACCATCGGTCTAAAATCAAAACCTAATCCGCGACTCTCGACTTGAAAACTTTTTTCCTCTTCTTTCGCTTAAATTATTTTCTTTTAATACCCTACACCACACTGTGGTACAGGGTATTATTATACCCTACACCACACTGTGGTACAGGGTATTATAAGTTTGTTTCACGGCATATGTTTGTAACACCTAAAAAAACACAGCTAGTATACCGATCGACTCAGAATCACTAGCTGAGTCGATTTAACCATGTCTGTCCGTCCGTCCGTCTGTCCATGTAAAGTTGTTCGTCGACTACAGGTCGCAATTTCACTCCGATCGTTCTGAAATTTTGCAGTTTAGAGTATTTCGCAGCTGGTAGTATCCCTATTGAATTTGGTTGAAATAGGTTCAGATTTTTTTTTTTTTTTTTATTATATTTGTACTATCATCATTACAATTTTAAAATAAATTTTAATATTTACATTGCTTGAGATTTTACTAAAAGTATTGCAACAAATTATATCTTATTTTTCTTAGAGAAGTCGTTTATAGTTATGTTACATTTTAGGCAAAAAAGATAGTAAAAAACCTATTTTATGTGTAAAGAAATATTGATATTAATAACTTCTTTCATCTTCGTGGCGAAGATTTGGAAGATAGTTACATCTGTAAATTTCTTATTAAATCATAGTTAGAAAATCTGTTTCGATCTTCAAAGCTTTTGTTTAAATTCTGTATGACCATATTAAATGTATCCTCGTTGTATTTTCTGTGCAGGTGAAAAGTTGAGTAGCGTATTGGTAAATTGAAAATTATTTTTAAATTCTTATTTTGAATTATTTGGAGTTTTTTGCGGTAAGTATTAGCAGCTTTCATATACCAGACTTGACATCCGTATGTCATTATGGGTTTTGTATAAAAGCAGTTTGTTATTCAAATTTAGCTTTGACTTCCTATTCAATAGAGGAAAAAGTGCTCTTCCGCATCTTACAGCCTTTTCACATGTTTTAAAGATGTGATCTTTAAAAGTGATTTTTTTATCTAATGTTATACCCAGATATTTAACACTATTTTGAAGCGGTATTTCAGTCCCATGAATATTCAAAGAAATTGTAGGAATTCTTTTCGGAGATTTGTTAAATGGGAAAATAATTGCCTGGGTTTTTTCTTCGTTGATTTTTATTTTCCATTTTGTAAAGTATTTTTCTGCATGTAGCAGAGATTTCTTCATGTTCTTAATGATTGCATTTGACAATTTTCCACTAGTTATTATTGCTGTGTCATCGGCGTACAGTGCAGTGTTTTGCTCTTTCAGAACCTTAAAATCTGAGGTATACAGTGAGTACAATATTGGAGATAAAACGGATCCTTGAGGTACCCCAGCTTGGATTAATCTTTCCGTTGATTTGCCTTTATTAACAGAAACCACCATTGTTCTATTTGTTAAAAAGCTTTTTATAATTTTCTGTAGGTATATGGGAAATCCCATCGTGCTTAATTTGAAAACCAGACCGCGATGCCAAACAGTGTCAAAAGCTTTTTCTATATCCAAAAACACAATTCCAGTACTTCTCCTTTTCCGTTTATTGTCTTCGATAAAATTAATAATTCTTTTTACTTGGTGTACAGTTGAATGCTCCTTTCTAAATCCAAACTGTTCTTTCTTCAATAAATTATTACATTCTGCAAATTCTGTAATTCTATGTAATATTACTTTTTCGAAAATTTTGTCAAGGCAATTTAACATGCTGATTGGTCGGTAACTTTTTATTTCATTTTTGGTTGTCAAGTTTACATCGTTTGTGATATATTGACGTAGCAGCCATTGATCGTGTGTTTTTACCTTATTTTCAATTTTTGATTGCATATTAAGTGTAGTTTTATGATTTTTTTCAAAGACATCTGCAATTATATTGGCCTTTTCATTACAATCGTAAATATCAGCGCCATCTACCGTCAAACGTTCCATTTGCGGTTTACTTCCTCTCATTGCCTTTATCAACTTCCAGAACTTTTTGCTTCCAGGTGGCAACCCTTGGATAAATTTGGACCAGCTGTTATTTCTGTCATTTAACACGTGTTGATCTATCAAAGTTCTCAGCTGTTTTAAAATGCATGTGATAGTAATTCTTTCAGAAATATTGTTGGTTCTTTGTAATTTTCGTCTAAATTGGTTTCTTTGGCCGATTAACGATAGTGTTGTTTTCGA
This sequence comes from Eudasyphora cyanicolor, assembly GCA_963930755.1. Taxonomy (NCBI): domain Eukaryota; kingdom Metazoa; phylum Arthropoda; class Insecta; order Diptera; family Muscidae; genus Eudasyphora; species Eudasyphora cyanicolor. The sequence continues at coordinate 58,014,636 of OZ005735.1, forward strand.
GAGTTTTTTCTGCCAAGCAGGTGATATACCGAGGGGTATCTGTTTCGTTGCTTCTTGAATTATGTGAGTTATTTTTGACAATAATTGTTCCACATGTTGTTATTTTTAATTTGAGTATCCACCCACTTCTCTATAGATTTCCAATTTGCTAGCCTGTATTGCATTACTAAATTGTCATGTTCATGAGCCGAACCGAGGATGTGGCACGATATTGGGACATGATCGGAAAAGAGTTCACCGGGATGAGTCTCAATTGGTGAAATATATAAAGACGAATTGTAAAGGACAATGTCGACAACCGATGGCTGTGTGGGAGTGGAATTTTCTCCAAATCGCGTGAAAGAAGTAGGATAATGTATGAAGTAGTTCGAGTTAAGCTGATCATTGTACAATTTGTTACCAGCCGTATTGTTTTGTATACAATTCCAGCTGGAGTGATGGGCATTGAAGTCACCAAAAATGATGTACTCGCCTGTACCAGATGTAATTTTTTTGACGTCATCTAAAAAACTTGATGTGTATTTTTTGATAGAGGTCGCTTCTGCAGTAAGCAGAAGTAAATCTGACTGGTCTATTGTTGATGTGAATAATAATTGAAACATTTTCTATTGTAGATGTCGTGAACTTTGAAATACGATGATGAGGGATAGAATTGCGTATTGCTATTAAAACTCCTCCTCCATGAGTGGGGCGATCTTCTCTGTGTACCTTATAATTTTGTATTTTTACTTTATGACTGCTGTTTAAAAATGTTTCGTTAATAAAAATTATGTCTATTTTGTTTTGGTGTAGTATGTGTTCTAATTGAAGGACTGATGCAGTAGTTGTTATGCCTCTTGCATTCCAGTGCATGACATTTAGTCTTGAAATAGTTTTAGGATTATATGACATGTTTTAACATCATTCCAAGAACTCGCATTTTATCATATTTGTTTTTGCATCTTTGTAGTGCATCGAGAGCTTCAAAATAGATTTCAAGAATCTTTTCGTTTGACAAATCATCACATTCATCATTTTGTGAACCAGATTTTGTCATTTTAGCATATGACATATTGCGATCTTTTCTATTTGAAATAGCGAAAGATTTTTTTGTGGTTTGACCACTGGCTTCGAATAAACTCTCATCATCAGAAGAGAGTACAACATTTCTTGGGTTTCTTGTTGGAGCTTGTTTATTAGTGACTTTACGTCTAACATCTAAATATTCCTGTCTGGAAGGACATTTCGGATCATCAGCTCGATGTTTTACATGTTTCATGTTCTTTTGAACACAATTAAAACATTTATATACAACAGGTCCCGCATTAGATGATTTGTTCATTTGACAATTTGCATAATCGTGAGTTCCACCACAACCCAGACATATGGGCACTCTATGACAGTTTTTTGATCCATGACCATACATGGTACATTTTGTACATTGTGTTGGGCCTTTCGCACGCCGAAGAGGGTTGCGCCAATGAACGACAACACGATATATAACCTTTATTTTGCGTATTTCTCTTTTCGATATTTGGCTTCTGTTGAATTCCACCATATATAGAGCATCATCTTTATTAGAACGTGCCGTCATGACCTCTTTAATGGTTATGGGTTCAATATTGAATTCCGTTTTGAACTCATCATATATTGTTTTAATGTCTAGTTTCGGAAGGCCGAAAAGCATTAGTTTGAACTTCTTTGTATCTACAACTGGATGCGTGAAGAATCTTAGCTCCTTTGCCTTAAGTTTCTTGATGACTTCATCATACTCCGCAAGTGTGTTTGGCAATACTTTTGTCCCAATAGACATACGCTTATACTTACAGGTTGTCCCAAGCAGGTCCATAATCTGGGTAAAGTTGTGACAATTATCGACCGTAATTGGAGGAATTTTTTCTCGTCCTTGAATGTTTCCGACACTGCAAACACTTGTATCGTCACCATCGCTATCCAAATCAGATAGAGATTGATATCTATTATTGCTGGTGCTGGTCACAGGTCTCTGCTTTTTATATCGGGGATTATTTCCCCAGAATATTTTGCGTTTTGAACTCATAGTCGGCAAAACTATAATTTATCTTATAATTCTTATTCACAAACAGCTGATATTTTACACGTCTGAATGCTTTGCCCATATATATCTTTCGTCCGATTAGGCCCTTTAGACCTATAGAAGCTGTATTTCTACACCACACTGTGGTACAGGGTATTATTTAAGTATAAAATTTATTTAAGTATAAAATGTCACAAAAGTAAATTTATGTAAACAATTTATACATGAATTACAAAATTTATATTTCAGAGTTATTCAATATTACGAGAGTGGTGTAGGGTATTATATAGTCGGCCCCGCCCGACTTTAGCCTTTCCGTACTGGTTTTGAAATATATTATGTTTTATTATGCCTTCACTTTAGTGATACGAGGGTATATATCATTTGCTACGTGCCAAAAGTGTAACACATCGAAGGAGTGACATAAGACCCTAAGTATGTTTGGCGGATATCCGTTTTAGGTCGTTTTAAGTCGAATGAGCAATGTCCGTTCGTCTGTCTGCTAGCTGGTGCGCATGATAACTCTCGAAAAAAGTAACCGATCGACTTAAAATTTGGTATGTAGTAATAGTTTTTTTCTATCTCCAGCTAACTTCGAAGATTGGCCATATTGGTCCACTCCTTCTAGTGCCTCCCCCACAAAGTATTAATATTATGTGAATTATTAATTATTTAATAACTTCTTTACTACATATTTGATTCCTCTGAAATTCTACACATAATATTATTTTATTAGTCACTCTCAAGAAAAATGGGCGAAGTTGCCTCGCCCCTTTTGGTACCTTCCACACAAATGGACCATTTTGCTCCAAAAGTTAACAGCTTATAACTTGAATACCTATGCACAAAAAGACTTGAAATTTTGTACAGTGTAATGGTTTCATAGTACCTACAATCCAGTGAAAAATGGGCGAAGTTGTCACGCCCCTTTACCTCCCACACAAAATGGCCAAATCATACCAAAATTTAATAGATCATAACTTTAATATACCAGTGCATATAAACGCTTACAATTCGATACAGTGCAATATATTTGAAGTTTACTATTTAGCGAAAAATAGGAGTATTTGTTAAGCCCCCTATGGTACCTCCCATACAAATTGACAGATTAATTCGTGTATTTCATATTACAGTACTCACAAAGTGAGGGTATACCTTAGTCGGTTTACCCGAGTGAAAATGTCTTACTTGTTATATCATAGTTTATGCAATACAGGTTTTGTCTTGGACTAATCAAAATATTCAATTATCAATTTGAAAAAAATATTCAAACCCCAATTTGCATCTCCTCTGATTCGCGTGCTATATACAAAATAGTTAGAACACGTTTCACGTTTTTATTTGCATTATAAAATAAGAAAGGTTTATCGAAACAAAAGAAGCCTAAATCATGATTACCAATATACTTATTTTGGTGAACATTTGTCCGTGCGTTTTTGTAATGCTTCAGAAATCGTTGTTTCATGAGACCAGACAGAGATCGCAGACCATAGAGCGCAAACGCAAAACAACGCAAAATCAACCGCGACAAATTCAACGCTATGTCCACCACACATTTTTGGCTTTCCTCCTCGGCTGGGCCTGTGGCGTTGCAAAGACTGTCACATTAGGGCAAGTCAAATGTCCTAAAATCGTGAAGGACAAAAAGAGCGAACAAAGCATTGGCAATGATGGCCAACATTATGAGCAATTATCGCTGTGAATGATGTCCCGCAGTGGAACTAACCACCGCAATTTGGTCGCAGAAAATTTCGAGTAAAGGTAGAGAAAATTAAAAACGTATGAAACGAAACATCGAACATTGCACGGTCCGATCGTCCTGTAAGGACTCTTTAACACCCGAGAAACAATTCTTCATATTTTACAAATATTCGACACAACTGCTTTAAATTCATGTAATATTTTAGTTAAAAGACTTACATATCAACACATGATGTTCCCAATTATTGACAATTTTCTGAAGTCAAAACAAAAATTGTATCGCCTCCCAGTGAATTTAGAATAGTGTCCACATTACATATTATTTTCTCCAAGGTCATTCATTTAATTTGTCAATTTAAAAACAAACTACCTATGTATGTATGAATATACATATATACATGAACATATATTGAAAAAAATGTTTTGTATATTTTTTTGTAAAAAAAAAAATATTTCTTAACTTTTTTACTATTGAGACATTCCTTCATAGGTCGTACAGAAGTTATTAGAGAATCAAGTAGTAGAAGGAGTGGACCAATATATCCCATGTTCGAACTTAGCCTGAGATAGAAATAAAAAATTTATTACATACAAAATTTAAAGTCAATCAGTTAATCCGTTCGAGAGTTATCGTGCGCTTCAGAAATTAAAACAGACATACAGACGGACGGACATTGCTCAAAAGTTCAGGAAATAAATACACCCAAAATACCAATTTTCAGCCCGATCAGGTGAAATTTGCAGTCTCTATGGCGTTAGGAAGTCAAATCGGACAGATGCTATATATGGGGGCTATATCAAAAAATTTACCGATCCCAACTTCCCTGCAGATATAAGAAGTATATGTTCCAAATTTCAAGACGGAAAACGTTAAATCTTCTTAGAATTTTGTGACGTTTAATAAATAATATATCTTTATGTATATCCAAAAGCTGCTACATTAAAAACCCAATTTTTCAGGAGAGCAAAAAACTGTTGAATTTTATTATTTCGCGATAATTTTTATATGAAACTGAAAACAAAGACGATTTAGCGATGTCCTCCTGTTTGTCTGTTGAAATAATGCTACAGTCTGTAATAATACAGCTATGCTGATCAAAATTGCTAGAAATATTTCTTATATAGCGTGATCCATTTCGAGGTTCCCTACTTTTTTAAAGAAAAAAACACATACAATTAAAATTGAATGGGGAATGTTTATTATCATTTGAAAGAACATTTTTTGGCATTTATTTTTTGAAGATTATGTCTATCAAATGTTGGCCGCGGCTACGTCTCAGATGGTCCATCCGTTGAGTCCAATTTTCGATGACTCGTTCGAGCATTTCGACTGCTAACTGGCGAATGACACGCGTTGTGTTTTGCTCCAAGGGCTGAATCGAAGCGGGTTTGTCCGCATAAACTTTAGATTTTACATATTCCCACAGAAAAAAGTCTAACGGTGTGATATCAGTCGATCTTGGTGGCCAATCGACCATTCCATTGATTGATGCAATGTGTGGGAAGTGGCGCCGTCTTGTTGAAACCAAATGTCGCCGAGATCACGAGGTTCAATTTCAGGCATCAAATAGTCGGCACTATAACGGTCGCCATTGACGGTTACGTTCTCACCGGCATCAGTTTTGAAGAAATATGGACCGATGATTCCGGTACGTCGGATCGGGAATCGGTCAATGGCAAAAAGATAGCTCTTAACGAGAGCTAAAATATTGCTCATGGGTGTCAAGGTCGTTGGTCGACTAGAAAGTGTTTTTTTTTGGATTTAAAAAATAATGGACTTAGCGCAATTGGCGAACGATCATTTTGATAATAAAACTGAATAATTTGTAAACGTTGTTCTGGCGTGAGTCTTTCCATGATGAAATGCCAACAATACTTAACAACAATAACATGACAGCATGACACGACTCACACGTGATCTGTAAAAAAAGGCTATTGAAAAAAGTATCTCTACTTAGATCACCCTATAGTTGTAGATCATTTGAGATTGAAAATGAACCATATCGATCCATGTTTTGATGTATCAATACCTTCATTCCACAGAATGCTACGTCGACTTAGTATGTTTTGAGGGATATTGCATATTTAATTTTTTAATATTCCAAATTATATTCAGTGAAAATGTGGCGTTTATCCGCCAACGCAATCAAAGGTTATACGGAATACAGTAGATGTCATTCAAGGAATTCCATACAAATTTAAAACTGTGATTGCCTCTCCTGAAAAACTACCTGTTCCGACTTAGCATGTCTTGGAATGGAGGTAACGGTATGTAGCTCCCTTATAGATTTCGTTTCCAAATATAAGTTATTTATGCCATAAAAACACATTTTAGAAGGAACTTCATTGACATTTTGTGCAGTGTTGCCATATATGAAGATTCATCTTATTTTTGAAGTTTCCGGAAAGGAAAAAAAGCAAAACAAGATTTTTGCCAGAAAAAAAGATTTAGAAAGAAAATGTTTAGACTTTTGCATTATTTCCTCCCAAACAGATTATTAAAAATTAGTAAATGATTGTATTTTATGATATTAAGGCGCATTTCAAATTTATTTTTTTTTTTGTTCTCATATACGTAGAACCTTTTCTATTATTGTCGAATAGCTAATGAAATTTAATAAGGAAATATATAACTAACATTTTTATACAATTAACCTGAACTCATCTCAAAACATCATGAGTTACTTTTTTGGTAACTCATGATTTGAAAACAATTTTTTGAGTCCAATTTTTTTAGTATTTCCAATCTTTTTTTATTAAATTATGAAAGAAACATTTTTATCTATGTTCCTTATAAAAATATTAAATATAAAATTATTTACAAACTTTTTTACTTGTGTGAATATGTTGTTGTTATTTATTGTTGGTCTGGGCTTTTGTTATTCAGTCAGAATTTATTTTGGTTTGAGACCATATATTTCAGTTACTTTCTGTATATTGCAAAAAAGTAATAGAAACAAATACAAAACTTGGTAGAGAGTTTTAATTGCTTGATAGCATTGACTGCAGTTTCGATAGACACCACTCTATCATCTGCAGAATTCAGTACCAATAGTGTATGTCTTTAACTTAAATCAGCTGAAATACTTATGGAAGCAGTAAATTTAATTTAACAAGAACTGCTTGCTTGGGTTCGCATCGGGAACTACGAAAACAAATGTAATTTTGTCAACGGCTAATGCCGACGTCATCGTACCTCATGTGTTTGTATGTGTTGTTGTTATTTATTGTTTTTTTTAATGAAAAAATTTTGAGTGCAGAAAAGATATAAAGTGCAAAAGAACTACCTTACTAAATAATTTTATTCAGAACATTCGATTTCTTTTTGGAAAAGCTATTTTTTGTAACATTTATTTTTTTTTGGCAAAGGCGCGCATATACATTTTGAAGTCGAGAGGCGCGGATTAGGTTTTTTTTTAGAAACATGGTTTCTTCGGAGAATTTTCTTAGAATTTTATGTAGCTTACGTTTATGCTATACGATTTAAAAAAAAAATCAACCCGCCCTAATACGAGTATATATACTTTATGGGGTCTCAGATCAATATTTAGAGGTGTTACAAACGGAGTGACAAAATAAATATACCCCAATCCTATGGTGGAGGGTATAACAAGTTAAGATGGATTAAGATCGGCCATGCCGAATCTTATATACACTTCCCCATGGATCGCATGTGAATGGTTTCGGATACAAAAAACTCATTATACCAAATTCAGCCCAATTCGTTGAAATTTGAGGTTTTTGTGGCGTTAGGAAGTCAAATATAGAGGGACCTTTGTATGGGGGGTATATTATAACATGGACCTATGACTACCGTTGTTCGTGTGAAGGATTCCGGGTATAAATAAACCCCAGCTACCAATTTGTAGCCCGATCAGTTGAAATTTGTGATCTCTGCGGCGTTAAAAAGTCAAATTGGAGATATGCTATATATGGGGGTTATATATTTAAAAATGGAACGATAGTGCCCATTTTCAATCCCAACCTACTTGCAGACATAAGAAGTATATGTACCAAATTTCAGCCACCTAGCTCAAGTATTATAGATTGTAGCGTGATTACAACAGACGGACAGACAGACAGACATGGCTAAATTGTCATAGAATGATATATATACTTTATGGGGTCTCAGATCAATATTTAGTGGTGCTACAACCGGAGTGACAAAATTAGTATACCCCCCATCCTATGGTCGAGGGTATACAAATAATTTTAAGCAAAAACCAGTAAGGAAAGGCAGAAAGTCGGGCGGGGCCGACTATATAATACCCTACACCTCCCTAACAATGCGATAAGGGTCATTGCCATAATAATTTGGAATAATTGGTAAATGAGTAGAAACATATTATCTAATTCTGAAACGATAATCGCTAAATTAAGCAATATTCGTTCCTAAATTGAGAAACATCTTTCTGGAAAATTTTAATGATCGGAAGTAAAATACAACTTATATAGCGGTTTGATACCAAATCAGGAGGAACATATGTATGGAGCTTTAATATAAATCTGAACCGATTTTCTCCGACCTCCGTTTACAGGTCAAATCGGGGGTAACATATATATGGGTGTTATATCTAAATATAAACCGAGTTTCTCCGAATTTTGCAGTATTCCTTCATGTAATAAGAAACCTCTCTTTGTCGAATTTCGCACTGATCGGATATAAAATAACATTTTTACAGCGCTTACATGTCAAATCGGGGGTAACGTATATATGGGGGCTATATCTAAATCTGAACCGATTTATTCCAAATTTGACAGTGTTCATTCATATAATAAGAAACCTCTTTTTGCCGAATTTCATACTGATCGGATATAAAATAAAGTTTTTACAGCGCTTACATATCAAATCGGGGCTAACATATATATGGGGGCTATATCTAAATCTGAACCGATTTTAACCAAATTCAATAGGGATCGTCCTTGGGCCAAAAAAAAGATATGTGTAAAGTTTCATCAAGATCGGGCCATAATTGCGACCTGTACTTTGATTACAAGTATACATCTACAGACAGACAGACGGACATAGCTAAATCGACTCAGAAATTGATTACAAGTCGATCTGTATAATAAACAATGGATCTATCTCTTCTCCTTTTGGGTGTTACAAACAAATGCACAAAGTCATAATACCCTGTAGCACAGTGTGGTGTAGGGTATAAAAATATTTTGCCTAGAGCCCCACACAGTAACATCAAAAGAGACCTTTATATGGGGCTATACCTCATTTTTACTAGGGACAATGAGTTTTAATATAAAGTGCAAAGCCAAATCAATTGGAAAATGTGTTCTCTAGAGTTTCAAGAAGTGACATCGGCAGGGACATTTATATGGAGTTTATATCAGAACGTGGACCGGCATGCCCCACCTTCAAAGGGATCTTCCCTTGTCTGTACCAATTTTCCTAAAGTTCTCTTCATATTTGAGATCTGCACTTTAATCATGGTGTAATAAACAATTGGTCTATCTCTTCATTTTTTAGGGGTAGCAAACCAATACAAAAAGTAATACTATCCTGTACAACATAGTGGTGTGGGTTGTAGAAGCATAGAAAGCCTTATCGAAATGTGACAAATGTATTATTAAAGAACATGTCACGTATACGAGCCGCATTCTTGTGTGCGATTGTTTGTCTTATGATATAATAAGTATGATATATGATATGAAATGTGTGTCTGACTGCAAAAACAATGTCGTGTTGATGTTATTGCGTATAAACATTTCTTCGCTATCTGTTGGAAGGCCACAAAGTTCAAAGAATTTTTTGTGGATAATAAATAACAAACAAAATAATGAAAAAATGCTTTGATTTATTAAAGGCAATCTGCGAAGTTACGGCCAACGTTATTATCAATATTTATCAAAAATTAAACCAATGATTTAACTTTTCTGGAAACATATCTAAGCTTAACGAAACGCATGCAGCCACATTGCAGCATTATCGATGAAGATTCGCAGCTTCTACAGCGTCAAGTCGAAATGGTGGTTGGGGTCCATATTGTTTTTGGTGGGGTAGATTTTGTCAAAATGAATCTTTAATGTCTAAATTCAGTCCACTTGGCGGTAATTTGGGGGCTATATCCAAATCTGAACCAATTTTCTCCGAATTTGGCAATATTCCTTCATGTAATAAGAAACCTCTTTCTGCCGAATTTCACACTGATCGGTTATAAAATAAATTTTTTACGGCGCTTACATGTGAAATCGGGGGTAACATATATATGGGGGCTATATCTAAATCTGAACCGATTTCTTCCAAATTTAACAGTGTTCATGCATATAATAAGATACCTCTTTCTGCTGAATTTCATACTGATCGGATATAAAATAAAGTTTCTACAGCGCTTACATGTCAAATCGGGGCTAACATATATATGGGGGCTATATCCAAATCTGAAGCGATTTTAACCAAATTAAATAGGGATCGCCCTTGGGCCAAAAAAAAGATATGTGTAAAGTTTTATCAAGATCGGGCCATAATTGCGACCTGTACTTTGATTACAAGAATACATCTACAGACAGACAGACAGACGGACAGACAGACGGACAGACAGACGGACAGACAGACGGACAGACAGACGGACATAGCTAAATCGACTCAGAATGTGATTACAAGTCGATCGGTATAATAAACAATGGATCTATTTCTTCTCCTTTTGGGTGTTACAAACAAATGCACAAAGCCATAATACACTGTACCACAGTGTGGTGTAGGGTATAATAACACCGAAAAACAAAAAAAAGTTGGAAAAATATAGTAGATGATGATGGGAGCTATATCTAAATATGGACCGATATCGCCCATTTTCAATCCCATGTTACCTGCAGCTATAAGAAGTATCTGTACCTAATTTCAGCCACCTAGCTCAAGTATTATAGATTGTAGTAAATGGTCTTAGAATTTTACGACGATTAAGAATATATATGCTTTATGGGGTCTCAGATCAAAATTTAGAGGTGTTCAAACGGAGTGACAAAATGAATATACCCCCCATCCTATGGTGGAGGGTATAAAAATGTCATACTTTCCAATGGAAGTTCCAGTTTTCATCTGGCAACACCAGCATTGCCAGGACCGAAATATAAATAGCAACCGTCGTATATCTTTTCTTTTTTGGGTGTTACAAACCATAGCACAACTTCATACTCTGTAAATCGTAGGGAAATAAAATCCATCATTTAAAATATTCTTATTTATTCAGTAACAAAAACGCTGTGTGTGCAAAATGCGCTATAAAAATGTGTCATGTAGCCACAAAGTTTGCTGGGTAAACAAAGGGGTTAGTAAATTCAAACACAGTTTAGTATAGAAGGCTTCGAAAAAAATGTTCCATGTCAAAGAAAAAAAATAAGGAGACACTTCTCTCAGCACGCCCCTCTCACCACGTTGCTCCTGAAAAACTTTCTCCAAAAATAATAATATATCAAAAGTCATATAAATCGATGGATTTTTGGGTGGTGTGTTCGACAAAAATATTCCTTGAAAAAAATCTATGTAGGTCCCCACAATACCCTTTAATGGCAACCCATTGGGTTTTTAAATATATCGTATTTATCCACAAAGTTTGCTGGGTAAAGGAAGGGTTACTAAATTCAGGAACAATTTAGTATAGAAATATTCGGACTAGAAGTTTCATGTCAAAGAACGAAAGAAAAAGAGACAAGAAGTATTTCTCTCAAAACACCCGACATACCCGTTCACCCCATTACTCATGAAAATCCTCCTCCAAAAATAATGATTTATCAAAAGTCGTGGAAATCGAATCGAAATCTCCACAATACACTTTTATGTCAACTCAACGGTTTTTTATAAACAATTGAGAATAAAGGTACTTATCAAGACCACACAAAACTCAGTGCATGACCAATAATTACGAAATATTAAAAAAAAAAACATTTTATTGACATAAAAGGGTATTGTGGTGATTTTTTACAAGGAATCTTTTTGTTGAATACATCACCCAAAAAATCCATCGAGTTATACGCAGCGTTCGGAAAAAAACATTACAGTATGTAGGTACAGTATGTCAGCGTTCTGTACTGTACTTCATGGCGAAAAGTACGCAAACACATTTCTTACAAGAAGTACAGAATACTCTAAAGAAATTTTTAGTGATTGAGTATGGGTACGCAAACAGAATACCGTACATTAAAATTTTGAGATAACGATCGAAAACACTATGATAACGTACGGTTCTTCGAACGCAAACGTGTGTTTTTTTTATGAGAACGCAAACAGAATACACAACGTTTAGCGTTCTGTTCTTTTTATACGGGACACCACAGGTCGCAAATATGAAGCGATCTTTATGAAAATTGGTACAGAATCATATATCAGAAAAACCACAACCACTACGAGGTAGCGTTTGCGTTCGAAGAACAGTACGTTATCATAGTGTTTGCCATCGTCTTCTCAAAATCTTAATGTACGGTATTCTGTTTGCGTACACATACACAATTGTTGGAGAATAACTTCTTGAAGTGTCTTCTTTCTTTCATTCATTGACATGAAAGATCTATTCCGAAGTTTTCTATACCAAAATTGTGTTTGAATTTACTAACTCAGCAAATTTTGTAGTTAAATATCTCGAAAACGCGTTGTCATAGAAAAAACGCCTAAAGCCTTTCGAATAAGCGGGTCAAAATTGTGCAGACTACGTTGGTTTCATCGAGGATACGTTGCACACACAGTGCAATTGACTTACTTCTTAACTCAACTTTACCCATTAATTTTATTTGCAGTACATTTAACCACATTATAACATCGTGAAAACGTCTTACACAACAACGCAACTCTCGCTTCTGCAACAGAGGCGAGAATATTTCGCAAACACTATTCACAAAATATCATTAAGTCAAGTGTCACTTGACTTCTCATCAGGATAGAACATATCAATGCAACCACCACAAATTACTGATAATCTTCACTATGGCACGAATGAATGTAATTTGTCGGCGGTGATGCCAGATTTGTAGTTAACGCCCAACGACGCAATTGAGCTCAATGCAGCCCTGATTACACCGTAGCTACGGAAATTTAACAATTTAATTATAAAAGTTATTTCCGTTCGAAGCATCCCTTGCGAGTCGTTTAAGAATTCCGTACACCCATAGACTTGAACGGGATAAGGACTTACATTAAATTATTTAAAGATTTGTGGGAGATATACAATGAATGGTAGTGATGCAAATTTGTTATTGTTAATGTAGTAAATATATTCCAAATTGGTAAATCAAGATGTTTAAGGCAAACAAATTATATTAAGTTCATTCTATTTATATATATAGATATGTCTACACTCGATGTCAGTAAATGTATAAATATTCCTGAGTACCATTCGCAAATGACTATTCTCAAAAATAATTACAATGAAATATTCTTATAATAATATTTTGACAATTATTGCACTAAAACTTTGTGATTAATGCACAAGTCTCTCAGTTACTTTCATAAGCAAATGAAATCCTTGAAGAATTACCTCTCCTGAAAGATTAACATTTGTTAGAACCTTACTTTGCCATAAATTGATGTATTGTGTCAGAGAGTTCACAAATAATGAATATTTATGAACACATTCTCAGTCTCATCCTCATTATGTTAGTCAGTCTATCAACCCGTGACAGTGACATAAACAACCTCTTTTTGGCCCAGGTGATGGATAGGTATTGTATGTCATTCATACGCACCCATGAACACGAAAGTACCGGATTCAGTCTTGTTTGTTCAAGGGGAGCTGTTAGCGAATATGTTTGCATATGTGTACTTTAAGAGGAATGAGTGGGTACAAGATTCGAATTATGTCCATACTGATATGAGCCATTCCATGCAAAAAGCAACATTCAAATAACTGTTCAACATTTTCTTAAACGTTCTTATCTCGAAACTTAATAAATGTACACCAAGGAATTTTCTTTAATACTTTTATTCTGGGATTAGGGATTTTAATTTCCATATAAATGTTGAAGTTAATGATTAATAAAGTATACATAAACTACAATATTTCGCATTTTAGAGATTTAAAGGAGATTTACAAATTCCTTTTACAAAAATTATGTGTTTGAAAAATTACACTATGCAACAAACATTTTTTGTGGTGTCCGGGGCCTTAAAAACTTTTTTTTTGTATAGATATTTTATGAAACCAAAGCTAATTTTTTAATGAAAAATTTTTTATTCAGTCAGAATTTATTTGGTTCGAGACCATATGTTTCATTTACTTTCTGTCTATAGCAAAAAAGTAATAGAAACAAGTACAAAAATTAGTAGAGAGTTTTAATTGCTTAGCAGTTTCTATATGTAGACACCACTCTATTATCTTCAGAATTCAATAGAAATAATAAATGTCTTTTACTTAAATCAGCTGAAATACTTATGGAAGCAGTAAATTGAATTTAACAAGAACTACTAACCAAATCCGTATTTGGCGAACTAAGTCAACATACTAAAACACTCATATCAATACATTTTTATTTTTAGCTTGGGTTCGCATCGCGAGCCACGAAAACAAATGTAGTTTTGTCAACGGCTAATGCCGACGTCATCGTACCTCATGTGTTTGTATGATGTTCTTATTTATTTTTGGTCTGTGCTTTTGTTATTCAGTCGGAATTTATTTTTGAATTTTTTTTTCTAGTATTCCGGAAGGTACCTTTAGTAATTGAACCATATTTTTTAAAGTAAAATCTCGATAAAGCCGAGATACGATTTAAATTATGAAGGATAAAAATGCCGAAAACATCAGTTTCATGCAGAAACTGAAGTTTAGTAATTGTCGTTAAAACAATTATAAAAATTCGATTTTTTTTTCAAAACATCGTTTTTTGTTGGCACGAAAAATCCATAAAAATAATTTGTTTCACTTTTTGCAGCTAGCATCCTAACGAACAGTGCCTATTCAAAGAAAATCTTTGGATAAACGTAAAAACTATAGTACTTTTGGTAAAAATAAGAGAATTTAAAAAAAATTAGCTTCCTAAATATGGAACAAACAATTATTTGGCGATTTTTTTATGTTTTAACGACAGTTACTAAACTTCTGTTTCCACTTGAAAGTGTCCTTACTAACACTTATAGTACTCATAATTTCCTTTAACCATCCCGGCATTATCGAGCATATACTATGGTGGGCCATTTAAAATGTAAAATTTGAATCGGCCTTTAAAAATGTACTGATAATTGTTTTCAAATTTCCTCAGTAGGCAGTACCTCATCCGATCAACCCAATTTTTCAGTACATTTTCGATTGTTTCCGGTCAAATCTCTTCAATGGCAACTTCGATTTCATGTTTTAACGCTTCAATTGTCTCTGGATGATTTTCGTAAAATTTATACTTAATCGCCCCCCACAGAAAATAATTCAAAGGGCTCAAATCACAAGTCAAATTAATCGGTAGTTCAAATTTAAAGTTTGAAATGGCCCACTCTTTATATCATTCGAATCGCACCGATTTTCTTCAATTTTTGCAGTATTTGTTTCTGGCTCGAGAAACTGTCCTCTACAAACTTTTGAAATAATAGTGCCTAGATGCCAAATTGAGAAAGCAACATACGTGTATATAAATGTGAAAAAAAATTGTCTGTGCCAAGAAAATCTACGTAGTCAATTTTCGTAATGATATTAAAACTAAAACTATATAGGGGAGCTTTATTTAAATCTGAAACGATTTTCTTGAAATTAAGCAGTGTTTACACTTCTATTAATCTAAATCTGAACCGATATTGTTAAAATTCGACGCAGAGCTTAATTGGATTCATATGGTACTCTTCGCAAAATTTCATAAATATCAGAAGGAAATTATAGCTCCGATAGGGGATGTAAAAAAATCAAAGATCAGCTGGAAAAAAGGTACGGAAGATCAATTAAATGTAGAATATATCTAAATCTAATGATGATCTATCTAAATGAAACGTCTTCACAATATTTAATAGGGTTCACCCTAGTGCCAAACAAATATATCTGCTGAAATTCATAATAATTGAAAGAAAAATAGATCCACAGTCAAAACAGCCATATGTACATATATTGGCAAGTCGCAGAAACAGTCCACAAAATTAAATTTTTTTTTATTGATCAGGCTTTATTTTAATAATTTTATAAATATATATGTATATAAAATGTATTTCGATGATAGAAAAGTTATTACCAAATCCACAGATCTTTTAATGTTATATCTACATAGTTAAATTTTTTAGGTGTTATTATCATTAATTTAATGTTAACATAGAACACCAGATCGAATACGTTATTAAACATATAGTCATTCATAAATTCATTTAAAAACATAAAATTTTTATTGGTGTTATTAAAACCACCAAATTTTAATATTTTTATTTTTCTCCTTCTTTTGTGTTTTTCACTCTAAAAACACCAACCTAAAAATTCAGAAAACTATGGGAATATTCCGTGATCAATTTAAAAAAAACGCCAACTATCGGATCCAGGTACAATTACAAATGTTAGGTTAGGTTAGGTTGAAGAGAGGAGACGTTTAAACATCTCATGTCCATGGATATACACTTAAGCCAGTGGTTCGGCCTGTTGTGCGCTCCTTATTTATGATCTTTTTATACCTCACGAGTTACAGAAAATCGGTACTAGACACGAATTTTCTCAGTATCTTCCAGTCATATTCTCTGAGATGAGTCAAGTCTGGTAATATGTCGGACCCGAAATGTTGGGATCTTGCATGTGTGAAAGCCGGGCAGTGACACAGAAAATGTTCCATCGTTTCGATGTTTTCTCTGCATGCCCTGCATTCGTCGTTTCCTGCTAGTCCTATGCGATGAAGATGTGCTTGTAAGCTTGAGTGTCCCGTTAGAACACTCATCATCTTACTAATATCGATCTTGTTTATTTTCAGAAGACTTCTTGTTTTCTTTTCATTTGGGTCACCACACAGTATCTTTGCAGTTGCTCCTACTGTTGCGCCATTCCACACAGTTTTATGAGCCATCACTGCCCAGTGCTTCAACTCATTTTTCGTGGCTTCGAAAGGTTTCCAATTTTTCAAGTTTATTACTCGAAGTTCTCTGCCCTTTGAAGCCAAGTTGTTTGCCCGTTCATTTCCAATCACTCCGTTGTGTCCTGGTACCCAGCAAATTTTGGCATATTTAGGCTTTGTCGTGTTACTGAGCCAGTTCACACACTCCGTGATTGCTCGAAATTCTGCTTGAAAAACCGTGTTATGGTCAGGGAGGCGGAAGTGAAGTTCGACTTCTGGTTCATCAATAAAAAGTCCCAGACCCGTCCTTCCTCCTCGCTTGGACCCATCCGTGTAGCAGCTGGTTCCCACTGGCACATGGGCCAAAGTTCCATTTTCTGGCACAGACGTATCACAGGTAGCTGTAAGCCGCACTTCAGGAATGCGGCCCGAGATTTCTGGCGTTTGAATGTGACCAACTAGATATTCTAAAATCTTCTGATGGTACGACTTGTGGTCTCGATTCATCCATTCACCCATCACTTGTAGACGTCTTGCTGTGAGGGCTGCCTCATACTTTATACGGATGTCTATAGGTTGGATGTGCAGTATAGTCTCCAACGCTTTTGTTGGTGCAGTTCTAAATGCCCCGCTTATGCCTAGACAGCACATACGTTGTATTTTTTGCAAAGGTATTACGTTGCACTTCTTGTCCATTGATGTCCACCACACTACAGAGGCGTAGGTGATTATTGGTCTAATCACGCTCATGTAAAGCCAGTGAGTCATATTTGGACGTAGTCCCCATTTTAAACCTATAGCTCTTCTGCACAACGACCAACATCTGTGTGCCTTTGTAACTCTTTCTTCAAGATGATCTTTCCAGTACAGTTTCTGATCCAAGATTACTCCCAAGTATTTTACCTTTTTAGTTATAGCAATTGTCTTATTCAGGAATCGAGGCGGGGTAAAACCTGGGATCTTCGTTTTCCTTGTAAATAGACATATTTCTGTTTTGTCTGGGTTAACATTTAATCCCCTTGGTTGTGCCCAGTTATATGCTATGTTAAATGCCTCTTCAGCTCTTCTGCATAATAGATTTGGATGAAAGCCCCTTAGAAGTATTACAACGTCGTCTGCATAACAGACTGGTTTAAGTCCTTCATTGGTGAGGGCTTTTAGGAGACTGTGTATCGTTGTAACCCATAGAAGAGGCGATAAAATGCCTCCCTGAGGTATACCACGATTTACCTTGTCTCTAATTTTTACGTCATATAACCCACAAATAATCCACCTATTCCTTAGCATATTGTTGATCCAGTTTTTCAGCGCCCGGTCAACATGAAACTCGTCTAAGGACTGGATACGTGTATCGGTCTGTACATTGTTAAATGCGCCCTCAATGTCTATGCAAACAGCAAGTGTATACATTTCTTTACTGAAGGACTCTTCTATGTGGTGCACTACCTCATGCACAGCTGTTTCCACTGATCTTCCTTTGACATAGGCGTGTTGTTTGAATTTTAGCCTGTTATCCGCTATTTTACCTTTGACCATGCCATCAATTATTCGCTCTATTGTTTTTAACAGGAAAGAAGTAAGGCTAATGGGTCGATAAGCCTTTGGGGTCGTGTAACTCGCCTTGCCAGGCTTTGGTATGAAGACCACCCTTGATTCCTGCCAGTTTTTTGGGGTATACGAATGGGTTAGGCATGCAGTGAACACTCCTGCCAGATGAGTTGATACCAGATCCCGCAGCCTTAAAAGGAGAGAAACTTTTTATCGCTTCTTTAACCATACCATCTGTTATATCCGTAATAGGTACTTGATGCAATACATTTTCATTCTGTAACTGTTCCTCTGTTGGTCCAGCATTACCAGTCGGAAAATGAGTTTTCATCAAGAGCCTTACGGTATCCTCTATAGTTTCCATCCTTTTACCCGTTTCCATCCTTTTACCGTGTTTCGGTTTGGACATGAGTTTTTGAGAGGAACTTTTTTATTTTAGACATGCTGTTAACGCAGTCTACCTGTTCACAGAAAAGCCTCCAGGAGTTACGTTTCGCCGATCTAACGATTTTATTGTATTCTTTGAGTCTTCTGTGGTAGTCGTCCCAATATACTGATTGTTTTTTACGTCGAGCTCTATTGTAAAGTCTGCGGACATCTTTGCCAATCGAGCGAATTTGTCCTGTCATCCAGGGTTTCTCAAAGGCAGATTTCCTTTCTCGAAGTGGGCAACTATCTTCGAATGATTTTACAAGAGCCTCGGTAATCTTCTTAACATTGATATCAATGTCTTCTGCACATAGATAATCGCGTGTAGATCGATTTCTACGTAGATTTCCGAATTTAGTCCAGTCGGTCTTAGCCTTATTACGGAAACTTATGGGGTTTGGCGGTGGCCGTGCAAATTTTAAACCTTATATAACGGTGGTCTGAATAGGAGTGTTCATCCGAAACCCTCCACTCATGAATCTCATCAATAAGATTTTCTGAACATATCGTTATATCTAATACTTCTTCCCTAATTTTGTTAACAAAGGTTGCAGTGTTTATTATGTTAAGAGTTATGAGGTCATTTGTATTCAAAAATTCGATAAGGGCGTGTCCCCTTTTATTGGTGTTAGTACTACCCCAAGCGATATGATGGGAGTTGGCGTCACATCCAGCTAATAACTCATTACTTGTGTGTTTGGATTCCCTCACCAGACGTTGTAATTCCGACGTAGGTGGCAATGTCGGCGCATCGAATGGCAGATATATTGACGCCAGGTACATATTTCCATTACCTTGCCTCAGCACCGTAGCGTCCGATGTTGACAACTCTGGAGAGAAAATAAAACATAAGTTTTTATGGCACAGAATACAAGTCCTTGGAAGAGTACCTGAGTTAGCGTAGAAAAGGTTATAGTTCACAAGGTTTAATCCAGTAACCTTGTTGCTAGTTGTCGATGGTTCCTGGATCAAAGCAATATGAACCCTGCCTTTATTTATGATGTCCATCAGAGCGTTGGATGCTGTCTCGCTCCGGTGGAGGTTTATCTGGATGACCTCAATCATTGTCCTTCCAGTAAATGTTTCTTTTGGGAGTCTATCCTATCTGGTGGCACCCCCTCATTATTTGGTAGTGGGTCATTCTCCTCCTTTCGTTCACTACCTATTACACCATCTTCCAGTCGACAATTTTGGAGGCAAGTTTTACGAGGACACCAGTGCAGCGTTGTGATGCCAGCCTTAGCATCAAAACACCCCTCTCAAACTTGCAACTCATTACTTCGATTGGTGGTTCATCCTTAGATTCGAGGACGTATTCCGCTACCCTCGTATAGACCAAATCTTCGAAATTACTCTTTTGGTCTTCGGGGATTCTTCCAGATGCACTACTGCTATCAATTATGGCGTAGCATAGATCGTCTCGAAAATGTTGTTTAGCTATATTAGAATAAGACGGTGGCTTCTTACCCTTCTTTATGGCCAATTGATTTTTCCGTGTCTGTAGAGTCTTTTTGGTTAAAGCCTCATCATTAACGGATGATTTGGTTGACTTGAACTGCGTTATTGGGTCAACTTTACCGCCCACAATCGAAGGACCCAGACTAGAGACCTCCTTTTGTGTGGTTACGTTAGGCTTATCCGAATTACTGGAAGACGGCGAGCCCTTTTTCTTCTTAGTCACTTTCACAGCGCTATGTTTTTCGGGAGACCTGACTCTTTTAGCGGCCTCCATGTTTGTATTGGAGGTAGAATTGTCAGGTTCATCCCGTAATAGGTTCTGTCGGTTCAACTTATTCAGTTTCCTTCTTTGTGCCCCTGACAGTCTCTTTGAGTTAGCAACAATAGTGATATTGTTTTCATTTGATGATTCAGAGTCAGAGTCCCCAATGGCTTTTAAAGGCTGGGGTTGCTTAAAGCCCCGGCTGGGTTCTGCTTCATCTGTCTTATCATTTGTTTTGCCTGCGGCTGGACGTGCTCTTGTTTCATTTTCGACTACGGGATCCAAGGCACCAAAGCTCGTAGAAGTTGCTTGCTCACGATTGTTCGATAACGACGACACATGACTCGTGAGTGAATCAACGCTTGTCGCCGGCACTGGGTTTTCCCTCCCCTGCGCCGTAATCTCCTTCGTCTTTTTTGGTTTAATCATAAATTGGTTGGGGGAGACACCCCCATAGCCAGTATTAGCCCGTAATAGGTACGTCGGTATAGGCCTTCCAGACTGAGCTCAGAAATATCTGTCCAGAGACCGATGCATCCAATTCAACCTTTATAAACAACAAACCTCCTGGTTGCGTAGTAGGTAGGTGAATAGGTATTGCGTAATAGGTTGAAAACTATCCGCTCTGCCATAACACGTCCGTTCGCTACGACAGGCGGCGACAACTCAATTACAAATACTCACGTTGATAATATATATAAAAACCAGTAAGGAAAGGCAGAAAGTCGGGCGGGACCGACTATATAATACCCTACACCTCCCTAACAATGCGATTGGTCATTGTGATAATAATTTGGAATAATTGGTAAATGGGTAGGAACATATTATCTAATTCAAAACCGATAATCGCTAAATTTAGCAATATTCGTTCCTAAATTGAGAAACATCTTTCTGGAAAATGTAAATTATCGGAAGTAAAGTACAACTTATATAGCGCTTTGATACCAACTCAGGAGGAACATATATATGGAGGTTATATATAAATCTGAACGGATTTCCCTGAATACTCATTCATGTAAACAGACCTCTTTCTGTCAAATTTCGTTCTGATCGGATATAAAATACAGTCAATGATCGGATATAAAATAACATTTTTACAGGGCTTACATGTCAAATCGGGGTATCTTATATATGGGGGCTATATCTAAATCTGGACTGATTTTTTCCAAATTTGGCAGTATTCCTTCACGTAATAAGAGACCTCTTTCTGCCGAATTTCATACTAATCGGATATAAAATAAAGTTTTTACAGCGCTTACATGTCAAATCAGGGCTAACATATATATGGGGGCTATATCTAAATCTGATCTGATTTTCTCCGAATTTGGCAGTATTCCTTCCTGTAATAAGAGACTTCTTTCTGCCGAATATGGCACTGATCGGATATAAAATACAGTTTCTACAGCGCTTACATGTCAAATCGGGGGTTACATATATATGGGGGCTATATCTAAATCTGAACCGATTTTCACCGAATTTAGCAGTATTTTTTCGTGTAATAAGAAACCTCTTTCTGCCGAATTTCATACTGATCTGATATAAAATAAAGTTTTTACAGCGCTTACATGTCAAATAGGGGGTAACATATATATTGGGGCTATATCTAAATCTGAACCGATTTTAATCAAATTCAATAGGGATCGTCCTTGGGCCAAACAAATGATATGTGTAAAGTTTCGTCGCGATCGGACCATAATTGCGAACTGTACTTTGATTACAAGAATACATGCACAGACAGACAGACGGACAGACAGACGGACAGACAGACGGACAGACGGACATAGCTAAATCAACTCAGAAAGTGATTCTAAGTCGATCGGTATAATAAACGATGGGTCTATTTTCTCTCCTTTTGGGTGTTACAAACAAATGCACAAAGTTATAATACCCTGTACCACAGTGTGGTGTAGGGTATAAAGAACATTAAAAAGAACATCAATCAAAAGCCAGTAAGGACAGACAGAATGTCTGGCGGGGCCTATTATATAATACCCTACACCTCCCTAGCAATAGGAAAAGGAACATTGCGATAATAATTTGGAATAATTGCTTTCTTTTCAGTTAACAAAATAATTAGCCCCACCTGTACATCAAGATTTATTCTAAGGAGAAGTTGACCATAATAAACTAGATCTGAAGGGATAACCTTAAAATGGAAAATTTTCTTTCATATATCAAGAATCAGAAGGAACTATACACAATTTAAACCGATTTTCATAGACTTGGATCAAAAGCCTAATTTCTGTCAATTTACATAAAGTTTGGATGTAAAATACAGTTTTAGTAGCGCGCAAATACTGTATTAGCAAGAACATACATATATATGTTGCTATATCTAAATCTGAATGGAGTATCGCCAAATTAAGCAGTATTCGTTCCTAATTTAAGAAACTACTTTCTACCAAATTTTGAAATGATCAGAAGTAAAGTACAATCACGAAACAATCTATAATACTTGAGCTAGGTGGCTGAAATTTGGTATAGATACTTCTTATACCTGCGGGTAACTTGGGATTGAGAATGGGCTACATCGGTCCACATTTTGATAGAGCCCCCATGTATATATATGTCAATAAAAACAATTCAAAAGTTATGTATTGGAATTCTAAATACCCGTGCTAACACCAGTAGCTTAATACGTACGAGTAATATATCGATACCTCCATTACCGAATATGATATGTCAAAAGATATGGTCTTTCAGATAAGAGTTTTACCTAAAAAAAGAATATAAAAATATACAAAAGTTGTAGTCCTGCAGTCAATTTAATATTTACCGTGCACATTAAATAGTTATAAATAAGACTATGCATTCAAACTAACAGAAAACCCAGCAACGGCGGACAACAATTACAAACATGGAGAATGACAGAGAAATTTCAATAAAGTTATTAAATAACTCATTTAACTGTGGCATCAGCAACAGGAACCGGAAACATATACAACACTGGTGCTGCAGCAGAATTGCCGTCTATTTAGGTTTGCTGTAAAACACAGCACTTCACATGCTGGAAAGACAGACAGACATACAGGCATGTGGAGGGAGCAGATGTTGCTGCACAATTTTGTATTACCGTGCAATTATACGAAATGGGAAAAGTTTACTGCTAGTATTACTATTGTGCGTTTGTTTTAGTTAAAGTGTAAATATATTGTATTTCCTTTGCGAAACGAGGTTGGTTTAAAATGGATGTTAATGCTATGATCATGACATGGTAATCCTTTTCCATTTGAACATAATATTTTTTGTTAGTTGCTACAAAATATGCGTAAATAGCTAAAGAGTAGACACTTCACGGTCGATTGGATGAAGCCATGCTGTATTTATTCGGAATGCCGAGTCTTTATCCCACCTCGCCAAGTCCGATGTCATATAGATTCAGCACAATCCGACTTAAAGTGGACAGGAGCGATAATGGAGAGGACTCGAAAAATACACAAGTTTAGTATCTGAAGATGAACCTTCCTCTTCGTAAGTGTTCGAGCTACAAATACATCTGTCGGAGACAAAAGTTTCACTCTTTTCCGATGTGGTTGAATGCCTGGAGTCGCTCTTCATCGCAGGACGGGAAGAATCCTGTGGGAATGAGTCCTGCGAGGATGAGTTTCAATCTGACACAGACGACGAGACAGATTTAACGGTGGTTGCGAATTCTGACTCAAAGGCTGCATCCGCCGTCTTAGAACCTCCCTGATGCAAGAAGAAGCAGATTTGGTTCTAATCCAGAAATAATGCATGGGAAGAGATATGGTTTGTGGGCTAAGGACGCCTAGATTTAAGTTACTTCAAGGTAACTATATGTAATGGTAGACGTCGAGCATGTACATTGACCAATATCAATCTTAATATGTATCAGCATGGAGTTAGAAAACACCCAACTTGGCTTCCGCTTACATGATACATGACCCTGAGACGTCACCCTGTGCAATAAGGTCGCCGGTATAAGCGGCACATGAAAAGAATAAAGACCTGAGGGATGCCAATGCAAACCACTGACATTAACGAAAGGGGCAAAGTTCTTATCAAATATATTTCAGTAGTAACCTTGTGATTTTTAATAGAGTTCGCTAACCTACCTTTATTACCAGCAAATATTTTTCAACTAGTGCTTATTTCGTGAATGGTAACACTTAACTCATGTCTGATTTGACAGAAAATTAGTTTTATCCTTCCGCTGAACGAATATGTGTATATTGCGACATTACTTTGAAAATCATGGTAATGTTGCCGAATGTGTGCAAAAATTGCGTACGGATTTTGGAAAAAGAGAAGCACCGTCAGCTCCGTATGTTCGTTATCTTGTAAAAAAAGTGAAAGAAACTGGGATCCTCATCGATAAACCAAAGCGTGAAAAGCCAAAAACAGTGCGTACACCCGAGAAAATTGCTGCTGTGGCAGAAAGTGTGCGTGAAGCGCCATCAACATCAATTCACCGTCGTTCTCAACAATTGAACATTTCGGAGACATCATTGAGACGAATTTTGCATAAAAACCTTGGTATGACGCCATACAAAGTCCAATTGGTTCAGGAGTTGAAGCCAACTGACCATCCAATGCGTTTTCAGTACTTTTTTTTATAGCATTTTCAAAAAAAAAGTTATTTGGCGGACCCTTTATAAGATGTGCTTTGTCACCAAAAATTTAAGCGAAAAGATTTCCAATTGGAAAGAGTTGGACGTTTGTTGTATTTTCGACCATAGAGATATGTCTGTTTTCGCGTAAATGGGAAGACTCGCGGTCCGAGTTTTCACGTAATATTAGGTAGGCATATTGGGGTAAATTTAGAGACACATTCAACAAATCTCTTCCAAAAAGTTCTAAAATTGAGCTAAGAATTGGCGGAGATATATGAGAAATGGTGGAACAGGACACTGCAGATACTTGAAATAGCTCTATACAGCAGAATCAAAAGAATGGGAAAATCCTCTGAAACAGCTCTGCGAGATCTAGCCAGATTTATTGTAGGATCTTTCTCTAATATAGAATACTAGCTGGCCCCGGTCCACTTCGTTGCCCCAGACTTCAGATTTACGATTCCGTCCATTTTTGGATCAATCACGAATACCGCCATCAAATGCATATACATAAAATAACAGCACTCTCGCTAAAAAATTGTGCAAGATATGTGTCTCAATTTCGAAATTTGGCTTATATGGGCGGGCCACGACCATTAGTGTGACCCCGCCCATTTTTGGACCAATCACGTAGATCGCCAACGGATATATATACATAAAACTCCAGGTCTCTCGCTAAAAAATTGTGGAAGATATGACATTTTTAAAATTTAGCTGATATGGGTGATGCCACGCCCATTGGTCCTATCCCGCCCATTTTTGGACCAATTACGTAGAATGCCACCAGATACATATACACAACATTGCAGCACTCTCGATAGCAAATTGTGCAAGATATCTCAATTCAAAAATTTGACTTATATGGGCGGGGCCACGCCCAATGGTCCGATCCCGCCCATTTTTTAACCAATCACGTATACTACCAATAGATACATATACACAGAATTACAACACTCTCTTATGAATTGTGAAAAGTATCTAAATTTCAAAATTTGGCTTATATGGGCGGTGCCACGCCCGTTTGTCCGTTTCCGCCCATTTATAAACCAATCATGTAAACTGGAACCAGATACATATGCACAAAATTACAGCACTCTCGCTAACAAATTGTGCAAGTTAATTCAATTTCAAAATTTGGCTTATATGGGCGGGGCCACACCTATTCGTCCGTTTCAGCCCATTTTTGGACCAATCACGTAGACTACCACCAGATACATATCCACAAAACTACAGCACTCTCGCTAACAAATTGTGCAACATAAGTCAATTTCAAAATTTGGCTTATATGGGCGGTGCCACGCCCATTGGTCCGTTTCCGCCCATTTTGGACCAATCACGTATACTACCACCAGATACATATGCAAAAAATTACAGCACTCTCGCTAACAAATTGTGGAAAATATTTGAATTTCAAAATTTGCCTTATATGGGCGGGGTCACGCCCATTGGTCCGATCCCACCCATTTTTGGACCAATCACGTAGACTACCACCAGATACATATCCACAAAACTACAGCACTCTCGCTAACAAATTGTGCAATATATATCAATTTAAAAATTTGGCTTAAAGGGGCGGAGCTACGCCCAGTAGTCCGACCCCGCCTATTTTTGGACCAATCACGTAAGTCGCCAACAGATATATATAAACAAAATTACAGCTCTCTCGCTAACAAATTGTGCAAGATATCTCAAATTCAAAATTTGGTTTATAAGGGCGGGGCCACGCCCATTGGTCCAATCCCGCCCATTTTTGGACCAATCACGAAGACTGCCACCAGATACATATGCACAAAATTACAGCTCTCTCGCTAACAAATTGTGCAAGATATCCGATTTCAAAATTTGGCTTAAAGGGGCGGAGCTACGCCCAGTAGTCCGACCCCGCCTATTTTTGGACCAATCACTCAAATTCAAAATTTGGCTTATATGGGCGGGGCCACGCCCATTGGTCCGATCCCGCCCATTTTTTGACCAATCACGAAGACTGCCACCAGATACATATGTACAACATTACAGCACTCTAGTTAAAAAATTGTGCAAGATATCTCAATTTCAAAATTTGGCTTATATGGGCGGGGCCACGCCCATTCGTCTGATTCCGCCCCTTTTTGGACCAATCACGTAGGTCGCCAACAGATATATTTACCCAAAATTACAGCTCTCTCGCTAACAAATTGTGCAGGATATCTCAAATTCAAAACTTGGCTTATATGGGCGGGGCCACGCCCATTGGTCCGATTCCGTCCATTTTTGAACCAATTACGTAGAGTGCCACCAGATACATATGCACAAAATTACAGCTCTCTCGCTAACAAATTGTGTCAGATATCTCGATTTCAAAATGTGGCTTAAAGGGGCGGAGCCACGCCCGTTAGTCCGACCCCGCCCATTTTTGGACCAATCACGTAGAGTGCCTCCATATATATATATACAAATTTCTAGTTCTCTCATTAACAACTTGTGCAAGATATCTCAAATTCAAAATTTGGCTTATATGGGCGGGGCCACGCCCATTGGTCCGATCCCGCCCATTTTTTGACCAATCACGTAAGTCGCCAGCAGATATATATACACAAAATTACAGCTCTCTTGCTAACAAATTGTGCAAGATATCTCGATTTCAAAATTTAGCTTAATGAGGCGGGGCCACGCCCATTAGTCTGACCCCGCCCATTTTTGGACCAATCACGTAGACTGCCTCCAGATATATATAAACAAAATTACAGTTCTCTCGCTAACAAATTGTGCAAGATATCTCAAATTCAAAATTTGCCTTATATGGGCGGGGCCACGCCCATTTGTCCGATCCCGCCCATTTTTGGACCAATCACGTAGACTGCCACCAGATACATATGTACAAAATTGCAGCACTCTCACAAACAAATTGTGCAAGATATCTCAATTTTAAAATTTGTCTTATATGGGCGGGGCCACGCCTACTTCATATATCGAAAATTCAAGTACCCTATTTTCACCACGCCCCACACATGTACATTCTGTGAAAATTT
Source organism: Eudasyphora cyanicolor (assembly GCA_963930755.1). Taxonomy (NCBI): domain Eukaryota; kingdom Metazoa; phylum Arthropoda; class Insecta; order Diptera; family Muscidae; genus Eudasyphora; species Eudasyphora cyanicolor. Next base: position 58,042,593 of record OZ005735.1, read on the forward strand.
CAAGAAGATCGGTTCAGCCGTTTAGGAGTCTATACGGTACAAACAAACCAACAAACCAACAAACAAACAAACCAACAAACAAACAAACACACATTCTTCTTTATATATATAGATACAATTACTTCAACAGTTACAGTTTACTTCAACATAGAAATAGTCATCAATAACATAAATCCTGCTACAATAGTTAATGCTCTGGTGTCCCTGGGGTTGGTAACAATATACGAGGGTTAAGTTATAACATAGTTTTCTTTTTGGCTATCGAGTTCGATAATGTTGTTTTTGTTCTCTATACAATGCTTTGAAAAAGAAGAACAAAAAAGTCTTAAATATATTAAGGCTACCCACTGGTTAGTGGACGATATCGTTTCGAAAGCTGCTAAGCAATCTCATCTCCACCTTGGCAAATAACCTATCAATAATTGGCTCAATAAAAGAGCAGCTCAATACAAATTAATTGATATGTGCTAACAAAAAGTCCCATATACTCGTATGCAAACATTGTCTTCTTATTCTTTATTTCCTTAAAAAAATGTTTGTTTTCTCTTTTACCGAAAACAAAAACAACTATTTCGAACTCTATAGTCAAAAACAAAACTATAAAAAGTCATAACAAATCGAATAATAAAAACAAACAAAAAAAAAATAATAGTTCATTTAAAACCTTTCGATTAAGAGACGCATTTCAGTTATCTTAGGGCAAAGTGACCTGGGTAAAAATAAAACAAGTGTGTCAACATTTTTTGGAAGGTCAATTTCTTTTTGAAATTTGTTAATAATCTGGTTGAGAATTTGAAAAAAATAATTTGAACCGTTTAGCAAAATTTTGATTTTTTCGCGAGATATGACCAATTAATATTTTCCGAGTATGTTTAGAAAACAACAATTTTCTCTGGAAATATTGAACGGATTCGACTGAAATTTTCGCACTTAGGTCCGAAACACTTCCTAAAATCTAGATATATCATGAACTTTATTTATTATTTATTTATATGAACAACAATACAAAGTAAATTTATATTCTAATTTGAAGGTCCAGGGAAAGGCCGGGTTACAAAGACCATATGGCTAAATGTTTGCAGCGACAGACCAGAGCCTCTGGTGGGAATCGAACCCACGACCCCCAAACTCATAGGCGAGTACGCTACCAACTCGCCTACTGAGGCGCTCCATCATGAACTTTAATTACCAACTGACCATATGAAAAATATTGCAAAGTATTTTTTGCATATGCGTATAATTTCACTTTCTATGATGTTGAGGTAATCCAAAGAGGTAAAAAAACTTGGATTCAAAAAGAGAGTAGTAGATAGGAACAGTAGGAATCTCGCAAGAAATATAAATTTTCGATTTTCCCAATTTTCCGACTTTTCCGGAGGGTTTTCCCAAAATTTTCTTTCGTAACAACCTTCTCCAGGCAAATACGAAGAACTGAAAAAAAAAATTGAGCCAAATCGGTCCAGCCGTTCTGACGTGATGCCATTACACAGATGGACCGTTTCATTTTTATATATATAACTAGCTGGCCCCGGTCCACTTCGTTGCCCCAGACTTCAGATTTCCGATTCCGTCCATTTTTGGATCAATCACGAATACCGCCATCAAATGCATATACATAAAATAACAGCACTCTCGCTAAAAAATTGTGCAAGATATGTGTCTCAATTTCGAAATTTGGCTTATATGGGCGGGCCACGACCATTAGTGTGACCCCGCCCATTTTTGGACCAATCACGTAGATCGCCAACGGATATATATACATAAAACTCCAGGTCTCTCGCTAAAAAATTGTGGAAGATATGACATTTTTAAAATTTAGCTGATATGGGTGATGCCACGCCCATTGGTCCTATCCCGCCCATTTTTGGACCAATTACGTAGAATGCCACCAGATACATATACACAACATTGCAGCACTCTCGATAGCAAATTGTGCAAGATATCTCAATTCAAAAATTTGACTTATATGGGCGGGGCCACGCCCAATGGTCCGATCCCGCCCATTTTTTAACCAATCACGTATACTACCAATAGATACATATACACAGAATTACAACACTCTCTTATGAATTGTGAAAAGTATCTAAATTTCAAAATTTGGCTTATATGGGCGGTGCCACGCCCGTTTGTCCGTTTCCGCCCATTTATAAACCAATCATGTAAACTGGAACCAGATACATATGCACAAAATTACAGCACTCTCGCTAACAAATTGTGCAAGTTAATTCAATTTCAAAATTTGGCTTATATGGGCGGGGCCACACCTATTCGTCCGTTTCAGCCCATTTTTGGACCAATCACGTAGACTACCACCAGATACATATCCACAAAACTACAGCACTCTCGCTAACAAATTGTGCAACATAAGTCAATTTCAAAATTTGGCTTATATGGGCGGTGCCACGCCCATTGGTCCGTTTCCGCCCATTTTGGACCAATCACGTATACTACCACCAGATACATATGCAAAAAATTACAGCACTCTCGCTAACAAATTGTGGAAAATATTTGAATTTCAAAATTTGCCTTATATGGGCGGGGTCACGCCCATTGGTCCGATCCCACCCATTTTTGGACCAATCACGTAGACTACCACCAGATACATATCCACAAAACTACAGCACTCTCGCTAACAAATTGTGCAATATATATCAATTTAAAAATTTGGCTTAAAGGGGCGGAGCTACGCCCAGTAGTCCGACCCCGCCTATTTTTGGACCAATCACGTAAGTCGCCAACAGATATATATAAACAAAATTACAGCTCTCTCGCTAACAAATTGTGCAAGATATCTCAAATTCAAAATTTGGTTTATAAGGGCGGGGCCACGCCCATTGGTCCAATCCCGCCCATTTTTGGACCAATCACGAAGACTGCCACCAGATACATATGCACAAAATTACAGCTCTCTCGCTAACAAATTGTGCAAGATATCCGATTTCAAAATTTGGCTTAAAGGGGCGGAGCTACGCCCAGTAGTCCGACCCCGCCTATTTTTGGACCAATCACTCAAATTCAAAATTTGGCTTATATGGGCGGGGCCACGCCCATTGGTCCGATCCCGCCCATTTTTTGACCAATCACGAAGACTGCCACCAGATACATATGTACAACATTACAGCACTCTAGTTAAAAAATTGTGCAAGATATCTCAATTTCAAAATTTGGCTTATATGGGCGGGGCCACGCCCATTCGTCTGATTCCGCCCCTTTTTGGACCAATCACGTAGGTCGCCAACAGATATATTTACCCAAAATTACAGCTCTCTCGCTAACAAATTGTGCAGGATATCTCAAATTCAAAACTTGGCTTATATGGGCGGGGCCACGCCCATTGGTCCGATTCCGTCCATTTTTGAACCAATTACGTAGAGTGCCACCAGATACATATGCACAAAATTACAGCTCTCTCGCTAACAAATTGTGTCAGATATCTCGATTTCAAAATGTGGCTTAAAGGGGCGGAGCCACGCCCGTTAGTCCGACCCCGCCCATTTTTGGACCAATCACGTAGAGTGCCTCCATATATATATATACAAATTTCTAGTTCTCTCATTAACAACTTGTGCAAGATATCTCAAATTCAAAATTTGGCTTATATGGGCGGGGCCACGCCCATTGGTCCGATCCCGCCCATTTTTTGACCAATCACGTAAGTCGCCAGCAGATATATATACACAAAATTACAGCTCTCTTGCTAACAAATTGTGCAAGATATCTCGATTTCAAAATTTAGCTTAATGAGGCGGGGCCACGCCCATTAGTCTGACCCCGCCCATTTTTGGACCAATCACGTAGACTGCCTCCAGATATATATAAACAAAATTACAGTTCTCTCGCTAACAAATTGTGCAAGATATCTCAAATTCAAAATTTGCCTTATATGGGCGGGGCCACGCCCATTTGTCCGATCCCGCCCATTTTTGGACCAATCACGTAGACTGCCACCAGATACATATGTACAAAATTGCAGCACTCTCACAAACAAATTGTGCAAGATATCTCAATTTTAAAATTTGTCTTATATGGGCGGGGCCACGCCTACTTCATATATCGAAAATTCAAGTACCCTATTTTCACCACGCCCCACACATGTACATTCTGTGAAAATTTCAAGAAGATCGGTTCAGCCGTTTAGGAGTCTATACGGTACAAACAAACCAACAAACAAACAAACCAACAAACAAACAAACACACATTCTTCTTTATATATATAGATACAATTACTTCAACAGTTACAGTTTACTTCAACATAGAAATAGTCATCAATAACATAAATCCTGCTACAATAGTTAATGCTCTGGTGTCCCTGGGGTTGGTAACAATATACGAGGGTTAAGTTATAACATAGTTTTCTTTTTGGCTATCGAGTTCGATAATGTTGTTTTTGTTCTCTATACAATGCTTTGAAAAAGAAGAACAAAAAAGTCTTAAATATATTAAGGCTACCCACTGGTTAGTGGACGATATCGTTTCGAAAGCTGCTAAGCAATCTCATCTCCACCTTGGCAAATAACCTATCAATAATTGGCTCAATAAAAGAGCAGCTCAATACAAATTAATTGATATGTGCTAACAAAAAGTCCCATATACTCGTATGCAAACATTGTCTTCTTATTCTTTATTTCCTTAAAAAAATGTTTGTTTTCTCTTTTACCGAAAACAAAAACAACTATTTCGAACTCTATAGTCAAAAACAAAACTATAAAAAGTCATAACAAATCGAATAATAAAAACAAACAAAAAAAAAATAATAGTTCATTTAAAACCTTTCGATTAAGAGACGCATTTCAGTTATCTTAGGGCAAAGTGACCTGGGTAAAAATAAAACAAGTGTGTCAACATTTTTTGGAAGGTCAATTTCTTTTTGAAATTTGTTAATAATCTGGTTGAGAATTTGAAAAAAATAATTTGAACCGTTTAGCAAAATTTTGATTTTTTCGCGAGATATGACCAATTAATATTTTCCGAGTATGTTTAGAAAACAACAATTTTCTCTGGAAATATTGAACGGATTCGACTGAAATTTTCGCACTTAGGTCCGAAACACTTCCTAAAATCTAGATATATCATGAACTTTATTTATTATTTATTTATATGAACAACAATACAAAGTAAATTTATATTCTAATTTGAAGGTCCAGGGAAAGGCCGGGTTACAAAGACCATATGGCTAAATGTTTGCAGCGACAGACCAGAGCCTCTGGTGGGAATCGAACCCACGACCCCCAAACTCATAGGCGAGTACGCTACCAACTCGCCTACTGAGGCGCTCCATCATGAACTTTAATTACCAACTGACCATATGAAAAATATTGCAAAGTATTTTTTGCATATGCGTATAATTTCACTTTCTATGATGTTGAGGTAATCCAAAGAGGTAAAAAAACTTGGATTCAAAAAGAGAGTAGTAGATAGGAACAGTAGGAATCTCGCAAGAAATATAAATTTTCGATTTTCCCAATTTTCCGACTTTTCCGGAGGGTTTTCCCAAAATTTTCTTTCGTAACAACCTTCTCCAGGCAAATACGAAGAACTGAAAAAAAAAATTGAGCCAAATCGGTCCAGCCGTTCTGACGTGATGCCATTACACAGATGGACCGTTTCATTTTTATATATATAACTAGCTGGCCCCGGTCCACTTCGTTGCCCCAGACTTCAGATTTCCGATTCCGTCCATTTTTGGATCAATCACGAATACCGCCATCAAATGCATATACATAAAATAACAGCACTCTCGCTAAAAAATTGTGCAAGATATGTGTCTCAATTTCGAAATTTGGCTTATATGGGCGGGCCACGACCATTAGTGTGACCCCGCCCATTTTTGGACCAATCACGTAGATCGCCAACGGATATATATACATAAAACTCCAGGTCTCTCGCTAAAAAATTGTGGAAGATATGACATTTTTAAAATTTAGCTGATATGGGTGATGCCACGCCCATTGGTCCTATCCCGCCCATTTTTGGACCAATTACGTAGAATGCCACCAGATACATATACACAACATTGCAGCACTCTCGATAGCAAATTGTGCAAGATATCTCAATTCAAAAATTTGACTTATATGGGCGGGGCCACGCCCAATGGTCCGATCCCGCCCATTTTTTAACCAATCACGTATACTACCAATAGATACATATACACAGAATTACAACACTCTCTTATGAATTGTGAAAAGTATCTAAATTTCAAAATTTGGCTTATATGGGCGGTGCCACGCCCGTTTGTCCGTTTCCGCCCATTTATAAACCAATCATGTAAACTGGAACCAGATACATATGCACAAAATTACAGCACTCTCGCTAACAAATTGTGCAAGTTAATTCAATTTCAAAATTTGGCTTATATGGGCGGGGCCACACCTATTCGTCCGTTTCAGCCCATTTTTGGACCAATCACGTAGACTACCACCAGATACATATCCACAAAACTACAGCACTCTCGCTAACAAATTGTGCAACATAAGTCAATTTCAAAATTTGGCTTATATGGGCGGTGCCACGCCCATTGGTCCGTTTCCGCCCATTTTGGACCAATCACGTATACTACCACCAGATACATATGCAAAAAATTACAGCACTCTCGCTAACAAATTGTGGAAAATATTTGAATTTCAAAATTTGCCTTATATGGGCGGGGTCACGCCCATTGGTCCGATCCCACCCATTTTTGGACCAATCACGTAGACTACCACCAGATACATATCCACAAAACTACAGCACTCTCGCTAACAAATTGTGCAATATATATCAATTTAAAAATTTGGCTTAAAGGGGCGGAGCTACGCCCAGTAGTCCGACCCCGCCTATTTTTGGACCAATCACGTAAGTCGCCAACAGATATATATAAACAAAATTACAGCTCTCTCGCTAACAAATTGTGCAAGATATCTCAAATTCAAAATTTGGTTTATAAGGGCGGGGCCACGCCCATTGGTCCAATCCCGCCCATTTTTGGACCAATCACGAAGACTGCCACCAGATACATATGCACAAAATTACAGCTCTCTCGCTAACAAATTGTGCAAGATATCCGATTTCAAAATTTGGCTTAAAGGGGCGGAGCTACGCCCAGTAGTCCGACCCCGCCTATTTTTGGACCAATCACTCAAATTCAAAATTTGGCTTATATGGGCGGGGCCACGCCCATTGGTCCGATCCCGCCCATTTTTTGACCAATCACGAAGACTGCCACCAGATACATATGTACAACATTACAGCACTCTAGTTAAAAAATTGTGCAAGATATCTCAATTTCAAAATTTGGCTTATATGGGCGGGGCCACGCCCATTCGTCTGATTCCGCCCCTTTTTGGACCAATCACGTAGGTCGCCAACAGATATATTTACCCAAAATTACAGCTCTCTCGCTAACAAATTGTGCAGGATATCTCAAATTCAAAACTTGGCTTATATGGGCGGGGCCACGCCCATTGGTCCGATTCCGTCCATTTTTGAACCAATTACGTAGAGTGCCACCAGATACATATGCACAAAATTACAGCTCTCTCGCTAACAAATTGTGTCAGATATCTCGATTTCAAAATGTGGCTTAAAGGGGCGGAGCCACGCCCGTTAGTCCGACCCCGCCCATTTTTGGACCAATCACGTAGAGTGCCTCCATATATATATATACAAATTTCTAGTTCTCTCATTAACAACTTGTGCAAGATATCTCAAATTCAAAATTTGGCTTATATGGGCGGGGCCACGCCCATTGGTCCGATCCCGCCCATTTTTTGACCAATCACGTAAGTCGCCAGCAGATATATATACACAAAATTACAGCTCTCTTGCTAACAAATTGTGCAAGATATCTCGATTTCAAAATTTAGCTTAATGAGGCGGGGCCACGCCCATTAGTCTGACCCCGCCCATTTTTGGACCAATCACGTAGACTGCCTCCAGATATATATAAACAAAATTACAGTTCTCTCGCTAACAAATTGTGCAAGATATCTCAAATTCAAAATTTGCCTTATATGGGCGGGGCCACGCCCATTTGTCCGATCCCGCCCATTTTTGGACCAATCACGTAGACTGCCACCAGATACATATGTACAAAATTGCAGCACTCTCACAAACAAATTGTGCAAGATATCTCAATTTTAAAATTTGTCTTATATGGGCGGGGCCACGCCTACTTCATATATCGAAAATTCAAGTACCCTATTTTCACCACGCCCCACACATGTACATTCTGTGAAAATTTCAAGAAGATCGGTTCAGCCGTTTAGGAGTCTATACGGTACAAACAAACCAACAAACCAACAAACAAACAAACCAACAAACAAACAAACACACATTCTTCTTTATATATATAGATAGATAGAGATAGTATGAAATTCGGCAGAAAGAGGTTTCCTGTTACATGAATGAACACTTTTAAATTTGGAAGAAATCGGTTCAGATTTAGATAAAGCCCCCATATACATATACGTTACCCCCGATTTGACATGTAAGCGCTGTAGAAACTATATTTTATATCCGAACAGTGCGAAATTCGGCAGAAAAAGGTTTCTTATTACTCGAAGGAATCCTGCCGAATTCGGAGAAAATCGGTTCAGATTTCAATATAGCACCCATATATATGTTACCCCCGATTTGACATGTAAGCGCTGTAGAGACTGTATTTTATATCCAATCAGTACGAAATTCGACAGAAAGAGGTATTTTTACATGAATGAGTATTCTGGGAAAATCGGTTCAGATTTATATATAACCTCCATTTATATGTTCCTCCTCATTTGGTATCAAAGCGCTATAGAAGTTGTACTTTACTTCCGATCATTAAAATTTTCCAGAAACATGTTTCTTAATTTAGGAACGAATATTGCTTAATTTAGTGATTATCGGTTCAGAATTAGATAATATGTTCCTACCAATTTACCAATTACTCCAAATTATTATCGCAGTGACTCTTATCGCATTGTTAGGGAGGTGTAGGGTATTATATAGTCGCTCCGCCCGACTTTCTGCCTTTCCTTACTGGTTTAAATATCGATAACTTTGCAACGAGTTATCGGAGAAATTCCACAAAGCGTTTAGTGGTACTAAAAAATATAAAAAATTTGGAAAAATCAAAACCGAAATTTTTTTGAACCAGTCGATTTGTCGTGGAGTTCCCCATATGTACGTCCACTCCTTATGAATACGAATACAGTTCTAGGACATACATTTGTTTCCTTCGTTCATTTGGCTTAAATACTTTCGGACTTATTATATTTTCCACATATTTTGCGAATATTTTCACGTTTAATTTTTTAATTGACTTTTTCAATTAAATACTAAACTGAGGAGAGTAGTTGTTGTATACGAGCGATTTGCTAAACTAACGTAATAGTAGATGCAAAAAAACATTAAACAATCAAAGAGTTTTAAACAGTTTAATAGATATCATGAATCGTGCAGGTGTTTTTTCTCTGTCATAATTAAATTAATTAATTTACAAATAGAAATTTAATTAAAAAACTTTTGTTGATTAAATGTATCTTAGTTGTAAACAATTTATATTTTGTACATTTATATAACTGATAAGCCGTTTTACAAACTTTGTTAAATTGTTTTGCTTTAAACACGAATTGCATTCAAAAAATTGAAATTGTTTATTGCATACAGGTATCGGTGGTATCCTTTGAAGCTTTTTTACAAGAGCTGCAGGCGCTAACATTTACTGCAACCCAAACATGTACTTTACCAACAATTCCACAACTCAAACTTTTCCAAATAACAATTTGTCACATCCGTTGGACATTGAAAGGAAAGAAAACTCCGAAAAAAACTCCGGAAGTACACAAAACCAAACACCTGAAAGTACATTCGAGACCGAGAAAATCCTTTTGGACAACTGTTTGGATACAAATTCCAAACTAGAGAAAGTTTTCGGGGCAATCAACATTGACAACCTTTTATACGACATCCATTTATTACGGAAATAGAGGTGATGCAAAAGGAAAGCGGAAAATGTAATTTAAAAGTCTATATTAACAAGTAAGAAAGTTTCAGTCGGGTAAACCGACTAAGGTATACCCTCACTTTGTGAGTAATGTAATATTGAATATTACTCGAATTATTCTGTCAATTTGTGTGGGAGGTACCAGACGGGGTTTATCAAATACACCTTTTTTTTGCTGAACATTAGATACTTTAAATTCATTGCACTGTGCCGACTTATAAGCATTTATGTGCACTGGCATAAACGTTATGAGACATTAAATTGTGGTATGATTTGGGCATTTTGTGTGGGAGGTACAAAGAGGGGCGTGGCAATAACGCCCATTTTTCACAGGGCTATAGACACTATAAAAACATTACACTGTACAAAATTTCAAGTATTTTTATACACTGGTTTTAATGTTATAAGCTGTTAACTTTTGGTGCAAAAAGGTACCTTTGTGTGGGAGGTACCAAAAGGGACGTGACAACAACGCCCATTTTTCCCTGGACTGTAGGCAATATAAAAGCATAATACTGTACAAAATTTCAAGTATTTTTATACACTGTTATTAATGTTATAAGCTGTTAACTTTTGGTGCAAAATGGTGCATTTGTGTGGGAGGTACCAAAAGGGACGTGGCGACTTCGCCATTTTTCTCGAGTTGATAACGACTAATAAGCTAATACTATGCGTGGAATTTCAAAAGATTCAAATAAGTAGTATAGCAGTTATTAAAGAATCAATATTTCACAAAATGTTAACCCTTTGTGGGGGAGCTACTAGAAGGAGTGGACCAATATGGCCCATCTTTGAACTTAGCCGGAGATAGAAAAAAATATTACCACATACCAAATTTGAGGTCAATCGGTTACTCCTTTCGAGAGTTATCGTGCGCACCAGCCAGCAGACACACAGACATACAGACAGACAGACAGACAGACAGACAGACGGACGGACATTGCTCATTCGACTTAAAATGACCCAAAATCTGAACCGATCTTCCCTGAATACTTATTCATGTAAAAAGACTTCCTTCTGTCGAATTTCGTACTGATCGGATATAACATATGTACAGTCTCTACAGCGCTTACACGTCAAATGCGGGGTAACATATATGTATATTGGAGCTATATCTAAATCTGAACCAATTTTCTCCGAATTTGGCAGTATTCCTTCAAGTAATAAGAAACCTCTTTCTGCCGAATTTCGCACTGATCGGATATAAAATACAGTTTTTACAGCGCTTACATGTCAAATCGGGGGTAACATATATATGGGAGTTATATCTAAATCTGAACGGATTTTCTCCGAATTTGCGGTATTCTTTCGAGTAATAAGAAACCTCTTTCTGCCGAATTTTGCACTGATCGGATATAAAATACAATTTCTACAGCGCTTACAGGTCAAATCGGGGGTAACATATATATGGGTGTTATATCTAAATCTAAACCGAGTTTATCCGAATTTTGCAGTATCCCTTCATGTAGAAAGAAACGTCTTTTTGCCGACTTTCGCACTGATCGGATATAAAATAACATTTTTGCAGCGCTCACATGTCAAATCGGGGTTAACGTATATGTGGGGGCTATATCAAAATCTGAACCGATATCTTCCAAATTTAAAACTGTTCATTCATGTAATAGGAAACCTCTTTCTGACGGATTTCATACTGATCGGATATAAAATACAGTTTTTGCGGCGCTTACATGTCAAATCGGGGGTAACATATATATGGGGGCTATATATAAATCCGAACCGATTTTCTCCGAATTTGGCAGTATTCCTTCATGTAATAAGAAACCTCTTTCTGCCTAATTTCGCACTGATCGGATATAAAATACAGTTTTTACAGCGCTTACATGTCAAATCGGGGGTAACATATAAATGGGGGCTACATCTAAATCTGAACCGATTTTCTCCGAATTTAGCAGTATTCCTTTATGTAATAAAAAACATCTCTTTGCCGAATTTCGCACTGATCGGATATAAAGTAACATTTTTACAGCGCTTACATGTCAAATCGGGGGTAACATATATATGGGGGCTACATCTAAATCTGAACCGATTTTCTCCGAATTTAGCAGTATTCCTTTATGTAATAAAAAACATCTCTTTGCCGAATTTCGCACTGATCGGATATAAAATAAAGTTTTTACAGCGCTTACATGTCAAATCGGGGCTAACATATATATGGGGGCTATATATAAGTCTGAACCGATTTTAACCAAATTCAATAGGGATCGTCCTTGGGCCAAAAAAAAAGATATGTGTAAAGTTTCGTCGAGATCGGACCATAATTGCGACCTGTACTTTGATTACAAGAATACATGCACAGACAGACGGACAAACAGACAGACGGACATAGCTAAATCAACTCAGAAAGTGATTCTAAGTCGATCGGTATAATAAACGATGGGTCTATTTCTTCTCCTTTTGGATGTTACAAACAAATGCACAAAGTTATAATACCCTGTACAACAGTGTGGTGTAGGTTATAAATAGTGTATATAATGTAGAGTATAAAATTTGATATTACAGGGTTACGAAATATGAACTAAATTGAATTTCATGCGGAATTCAACAATTCGGTTTAATTAGGTCATTTAAATGTGGTTTTGAAGCTATGTAAAACTAAAATTTGTATTCACTAGAATAACAATGGAATATTACAGAACAGTATGAGAGGGCTAGAGTAGAGAAGAGCTGACTATACGAAAACCTAGATCATCCTATCAGAGCAGAATAAGAAGAAATACTGTAATGTTTTTTTTTACAGATACGGGTATAGGTTTCCTAATTATAATGATTTAATAGCTTACATTCAAAATCGGTATATACGTAAAGTTGGGCACATTAGTTCTATTAAATGATAGCTCATTTCAGTTCAGTTCAATATAGTGAACTAGTTTGTTCATTTAGTTCACTTTACCTCACAAGTTCATTAGTTCACCAGCTCACTAGTTCAACAGCTCATTTCGTTCAGTATATCATCAGTTCAAATCAGCCTCTATTACAGGAATCTGATATGAATGGCATGAGTTGGGTATACAAAACGCATTAGGTAGAATCCTACATTCATTATGACATAAAAATGCAAACACCTGAGAAGAGAGAACCAAATAAGAAGAGAGAATGAAATTATATGCTTGAAGAAAAAATACATGGTGAACTACTGAGCTGAAATGAACGAGTTATATGAACTATAAGTATCACGTTCAGAAGGTAATCACTTTTCTAAAATAAGTGCTGACTATTAAAAACATGAAAACCTGTTTAAGGCAAACAAGGATTTTTTAATCTTCTTCAAATTGTGAATAAAATATTCCATTTGCAGCGTTCTGTCAAAGACAGGATATAAAGACCAGACTTGAGGGATAAATACAGCCTAACGAGAAATTTTGAAAATGTCTACATCATTTTATCATAAATTATGCCGACATTATAAGGTAAACTTTTTGATGTTTTTTGAATTTCTGATAGGGTAAGAGCGCCCCTAAAAATATGATACATTTCAAGACATAAACTAATTGCCCCCGCCAGCACGCGTCGTTTGGTATATACGAGTACGTATTTCGTTCAAGTCATCTCAGTAATATATAAGTACTGCGACCGTAAAGTAGTAGTAATAGAACGTGAATTTTTTGAAAAAATATATATTTTTGAGATCAACGTTTTCATTTTTTTCGAGTACGGCAGAACCCAGCATAATTTTAGCTTTTTTGCATAATGCCTCGTGTGGCCCAAAAATCGCGAAAATATTTCAACCCAAATGGATTCCAGGTACCTCATCTTTAGCGGTTTTTGCTGCAGTCGAATTCGCTTAATTGAAAACGGGAAAATTCAGGGCATTTGTTTAATTCAATAATGCGAAGTTTCAATAATGCGAAGTCCGTATAAATGAAATATGCTTCTTTTAACCGGAGTTGCGATAATTGCAATGCAAAAGGAAAGCGGAAAATGTAATTTAAAAGTCTATATTAAAAAATAGTGTATATAAAGTAGAGTATAAAATTTGATATTACTGGGTTACGAAATATGAACTAAAGGAATTTCATGCGGAATTCAACAATTCGGTTTAATTAGGTCATTTAAATGTGGTTTTGAAGCTATATAAAACTAAAATTTGTGTTCACTAGAATAACAATGGAAGATTACAGAACAGTATGAGAGGGCTAGAGTAGAGAGGAGCTGACTATACGACAACCTAGATCATCCTATCAGAGCAGAATAAGAAGAAATACTGTAATGTTTTTTTTTACAGATACGGGTATAGGTTTCCTAATTATAATGATTTAATAGCTTACATTCAAAATCGGTATATACGTAAAGTTGGGCACATTAGTTCTATTAAATGATAGCTCATTTCAGTTCAGTTCAATATAGTGAACTAGTTTGTTCATTTAGTTCACTTTACCTCACAAGTTCATTAGTTCACCAGCTCACTAGTTCAACAGCTCATTTCGTTCAGTATATCATCAGTTCAAATCATCCGCTATTACAGGAATCTGATATGAATGGCATGAGTTGGGTATACAAAACGCATTAGGTAGAATCCTACACTCATTATGATATAAAAATGCAAACACCTGAGAAGAGAGAACCAAATAAGAAGAGAGAATGAAATTATATGCTTGAAGAAAAAATACATGGTGAACTACTGAGCTGAAATGAACGAGTTATATGAACTATAAGTATCACTTTCAGAAGGTAATCACTTTTCTAAAATAAGTGCTGAATATTAAAAACATGAAAAACTGTTTAAGGCAAACAAGGATTTTTTAATCTTCTTCAAATTGTGAGTAAAATATTCCATTTGCAGCGTTCTGTCAAAGACAGGATATAAAGACCAGACTTGAGGGATAAATACAGCCTAACGAGAAATTTTGAAAATGTCTACATCATTTTATCATAAATGATGCCGACATTATAAGGTAAACTTTTTGATGTTTTTATACCCTACACCACACTGTGGTACAGGGTATTATAACTTTGTGCATTTGTTTGTAACACCCAAAAGGAGAAGAAATAGACCCATCGTTTATTATACCGATCGACTTAGAATAACTTTCTGAGTTGATTTAGCTATGTCCGTCTGTCTGTCTGTCCGTCTGTCTGTCCGTCTGTCCGTCTGTGCATGTATTCTTGTAATCAAAGTACAGGTCGCAATTATGGTCCGATCTCGTCGAAACTTTACACATATCTTTTTTTTGGCCCAAGGACGATCCCTATTGAATTTGGTTAAAATCGGTTCAGATTTAGATATAGCCCCCATATATATGTTAGCCACGATTTGACATGTAAGCACTGTAAAAACTTCATTTTATATCCGATCAGTATGAAATTCGGCAGGAAGAGGTTTCTTATTATATGGATGAACACTGTTAAATTTGGAAGAAATCGGTTCAGATTTAGATATAGCCCCCATATATACGTTACCCCCGATTTGACATGTAAGCGCTGTAAAAATGTTATTTTATATCCGCTCAGTGCGAAATTCGGCAAAGAGAGGTTTCTTATTACATGAAGGAATACTGCTAAATTCGGAGAAAATCGGATCAGATTTAGATATAGCCCCCATATATATGTTACCCCCGTACTGTATTTTATATCCGATCAGTACGAAATTCGGCAGAAAGAGGTTTCTTATTACATGAAGGAATACTGCCAAATTCGGAGAAAATCGGTTCGGATTTAGATATAGCCCCCATATATATGGTACGCCCGATTTCACATGTAAGCGCTGTAAAAACTGTATTTTATATCCAATCAGTATGAAATTCGTCAGAAAGAGGTTTCCTATTATATGAATGAACACTTTTAAATTTGGAAGAAATCGGTTCAGATTTAGATATAGCCCCCATATATACGTTACCCCCGATTTGACATGTGAGCGCTGTAAAAATGTTATTTTATATCCGATCAGTGCGAAAGTCGGCAAAAAGAGGTTTCTTTCTACATGAAGGAATACTGCCAAATTCGGAGAAACTCGGTTTAGATTTAGATATAACTCCCATATATATGTTACACCGATTTGATCTGTAAGCGCTGTAAAAAATGTATTTTATATCCGATCAGTGCGAAATTCGGCAGAAAGAGGTTTCTTATTACATGAAGGAATACTGCCAAATTCGGAGAAAATCGGTTCTGATTTAGATATAGCTCCCATATATATGTTACCCCCGATTTGACATGTAAGCGCTGTAGAGACTGTATTTTATATCCGATCAGTACGAAATTCGACAGAAGGAGGTCTTTTTACATGAATAAGTATTCAGGGAAGATGGGTACAGATTTATATTAAAGCTCCATATATATGTTCCTCCTGATTTGGTATCAAACCGCTATAGAAGTTGTATTTTACTTCCGATCGTTAAAATTTTCCAGAAAGATATTTCTCACTTTAGGAACGAATATTGCTTAATTTAGCGATTATCGTTTCAGAATTAGATAATATGTTTCTACCCATTTACCAATTATTCCAAATTATTATGGCAATGACCCTTATAGCATTGTTAGGGAGGTGTAGGGTATTATATAGTCGGCCCCGCCCGACTTTCTGCCTTTCCTTACTGGTTTTAATTTCTGATAGGGTAAGAGCGCCCCTAAAAATATGGTAAATTTCAAGACATAAACTAATTGCCCCCGCCAGCACGCGTCGTTTGGTATATACGAGTACGTATTTCGTTCAAGTCATTTCAGTAATATATAAGTACTGCGACCGTAAAGTAGTAGTAATAGAGCGTGAATTTTTTGAAAAAATATATATTTTTGAGATCAACGTTTTCATTTTTTTCGAGTACGGCAGAACCCAGCAGAACCCAGCATAATTTTAGCTTTTTTGCATAATGCCTCGTTTGGCCCAAAAATCGCGAAAATATTTCAACCCAAATGGATTCCAGGTACCTCATCTTTAGCAGTTTTTGCTGCAGTCGAATTCGCTTAATTGAAAACGGGAAAATTCAGGGCATTTGTTTAATTCAATAATGCGAAGTTTCAATAATGCGAAGTCCGTATAAATGAAATATGCTTCTTTTAACCGGAGTTGCGATAATTGCAATTTTTTTGCAACTAAGAGAAGTTAGGTTAAATGAAAACTCTTTCAATTAAACGATCGAAATTAAATTCAAATTTATTTTATTAACGTAAGTGCAGATTAAACATCATAAAGGATTTTAACCAAAAAATAAATATTTTTGTAACCTATAAGTTCATTTATTTATGGTGATTTCGTTTATGCAAAAAAATTTTATTTTTTTTTTTCACATTTTACACTGAAACCGCATTTTTAGGTTCGTTTGTAAAAATGGTGCAGCCGTATGAACGGGTTTTGATTTCGTTTGTAAAATTATTACACTCTGCAAATACGAAAATATCGCATTTTCCACACTCAGCCCAGACCACGGTGTGGAGTGTTGCACCGTCAAAAAGCAGACTTCAGAACCAAACCTAAACGAAAGTGTACATTCTTAATGCACTACCAAATGTTTGCGCCATAATGTAGGTATTGGTTTTAGTCACCGCACGATTTTTGCTCTATTGTTCGCATGCAAAATGCGACATTAGCAGAATTTTTAAAATGTCGCAACATGATGTGGTGACATTATTTTTCAGAAACGAAATCACCATTAAATTGTGTTTTAATTGAAATAGTCTAAATATTATGTTCATATGATTAAATTTTGTCAAATGTGTTTGTATTATTTGTTGCCTATCTTGTAGATTGTTAAAGTCCTAGGATATGTTAACAAAATAATAATTTAAACCAGTAAGGAAAGGCTAAAGTCGGGTGGTGCCGACTATATAATACCCTACACCACTCTCGTAATATTTAATAACTCTGATATATAAATTTTGTAATTCATGTATAAATTGTTTACATAAATTTACTTTTGGGACGTTTTATACTTAAATAATACCCTGTACCACAGTGTGGTGTATCGGATGTAAAATACAGCTTCTATAGGACTAAAGGGCCAAATCGGACGAAACATATATATGGGAGCTATAGCTAAATCTTAACCGATTTTTTTCAAATTCGGTAGTGTTGGTTCATGGATCAAGAAACTCTACCATTCTAAATTTCAAAACGATTGGATAGCTAAATCTTAACCGATTTTCTTCAAATTCGGTTCATGGATCAAGAAACTGTACCATTCTAAATTTCAAAACGATCGGATGTAAAATACGGCTTCTATAGGACTAAAGGGCCAAATCGGACGAAAGATATATATGGGAGCTATATCTAAATCTTAACCGATTTCAACCAAATTCAATAGCGATCTTAACAGCCGCGAAATACTCTAAACTGCAAAATTTCAGAACGATCGGAGTGAAATTGCGACCTGTAGTCGACGAACAACTTTACATGGACAGACAGACGGACGGACGGACATCGTTAAATCGACTCAGCTAGTGATTCTGAGTCGATCGGTATACTTTAAGGTGGGTCTAGCTGTGTTATTTTCAGGTGTTACAAACATCTGCCGTGAAACAAACTTATAATTCACTGTACCACAGTGTGGTGTAGGGTATAATAATACCCTGTACCACAGTGTGGTGTAGGGTATAAAAATTGCAAAAAAAAGTTTTAAAATTATGTTAAATTAGTAACTACGTAACGTCGTCAAAATGGATCAATTTATAACAATGATAAAAATTGTTCTATTATTTTTTTTCTATATTATCATTGAAATGTGATTTTTTTGGAGTAATTTTTATTCCTATTGAGCGATTTATCAATTAAGCGGAGTTTCAAATAAACGGAGTGAAACGTATGAAAAATTAGCTGAAATAATTGATTTCAATATTTTGTTTCAATTATGCGACTTTTTCAATTAAGCGGTTTGCAATTAAACGGATTCGACTGTACAATTAAAAGGCCATGTTCATTGTTTACGTCCAGTTATATCGCCCAGTATCACGTTTGTCGATTTCTGAAAACAAATCTTTGTTAAAATTGCAGCAAAGCGAAAAATCGATGATTTTGTCAAGAAATAGTTTGCAGTGGCACATCAAAGGCGCCGGCTGAATTTGAACAAATTATGATTTAATCGCTGTAGTTTTCGGTGGTCCGATTGGAAATCGGAGGGGAATCAATATGATTTGATGTTTGTGCACTTTAGATGCATTTTATGTACTTTCTAACACAATTTTCTAATCAAAAAGACATCCAAAGCGCTGAATGAAATTAAATAAAATGCACACCAATTTATAGGGCTGTCAGTCAATAAATCGGAGAGGCATTACTATAAAGCATTTTCTAATTAAATAAAAACTTTTCCAAATAAAATGAATCTTTTTACAGTTTAAATGAAACCTTTTACAAATGAAATGAAACAATTTGCAAATGAAATGAAAAAATTTTCAAATTGAATGAAATTTGATTATATTAAAATATTTGTAATCCATAAAAAATGAATATATATCAGAAAAATAAGTTAAGACTTCTTATATATCATTTGCTATGAGCCAAAAGTGTAACACATCGAAGGAGTGACCTAAGACCCCAAGTATGTTCGGCGGATATCCGTTTTGGGTCACTATAAGTAATTTGAGCAATGTCCGTCCGTCCGTCCGTCCGTCTGTCTGTCTGCCTGTGCGTCTGTCTTCCGGCTGGTGCGCACGATAACTCTCGAAAGGAATAACCGATTGACTTAAAATTTGGTGTGCGGTAATACCTTTCTCTACCTCCGGCTAAGTTCGAAGATAGGTCGTATTGGTCCACTCCTTCTAGTACCTCCCCCACAAAGGGTTAACATTTAGTGAAATATTGATTCTTTAATAACTTGTATAATACTTATTCGAATCTTCTGAAATTTCACAATTTGGTACTGCCCACACAAATGGACCTTTTTGCACCAAAAGTAAACAGCTTATAACTTTAATACCAGTGCATACAAATACATGAACTATTGTACAGTGTAAGGCTTTCATAATACCTAGAGTCCAGAGAAAAGTGGGCGTTATTGGCGCGCCCGTTTTGGTAACTCCCATACAAATGGAATATTTTGCACCAAAAGTTAAAAGCTTATAACTTAAATACCAGTACATACAAATACTTGAAATTTTGTACAGTGTAATGCTTTTACAGTATCTAAAGCCCAGAGAAAAGTGGCCGTTGCTGACACGCCCCTTTTGCTACCTCCTACACAAATGGACCATTTTGTACCAAAAGTTAACAGCTTTTAACTTTAATTCCAGTTCATACAAATACTTGAAATTTCGTACAGTGTAATGTGTTTATAGTACCTAGAATCAAGAGAAAAGTGACCGTTATTGGCACGCCCTTTTGGTACCACCCACACAAATGGACCATTTTACACCAAAAGTTAACAGCTTATAACTTTAACACCAGTACATACTTCAAACTTATTAAATGCATTTTAAATTGATAATAATTTAATTAAAACATAAAAATAAATAAATTTACTAATATTTTTTGGGACTCAAGGTGAGGGGATTCATTAGTCGGTTTACCCGACTGAACTTTCTTACTTGTTATTTGATAATATTGGTATGGTTCAATCATGTATGGAACAAAATATCGGCTAAATGGCCGCCGCGACCTCGGCGGCACACCTCTATCCGATGGTCCAAATTTCCGATGACGCTGAGACATAATTGAGGTTCTATACCGTTTATGTGCCGAATTATCTCATCCTTTAGCTCTTGAATTGTTGCATCGACGTACACCGTTTCTTTCAAATAACCGCAAGGAAAGAAGTCCAACGGTGACAAATCACGTGATCCGAGGGTATATATCATGTGATACGGGCCAAAAGTGTAACACAAGGAGTGACCTAAGACCCCAAGAATGTTCGGCGGAATTCCTTTTTGGGTCATTTAAAGTCGAATGACCAATGTCCGTCTGTCTGTCTGCTGGCAGGTGCGCACGATAACTCTCGATAACTTTTTACAGTGTAATGCTTTTACAGAGCCTACAGTCCAGTGAAAAATTGGCGTTATTGTCATGCTCCTTTTGGTACCTCCCACACAAAGGTACCATTTTGCACCAAAAGTTGACAACTTATAACATTTATACCAGTGTATAAAAATACTTGAAATTTTGTACATACATAGTGCCTATAGCCCAGTGAAAAATGGGCGTTATCACTACACAAAATGGCCAAATCATACAACAACGTTAATATACCAGTGCACGTAAATGCTTATAATTCAGCACATAGATATTTAAAGTATCCACTGTTCAGCGAAAAAATAGGTGTATTTGCTAAACCCCTTCTGGTACCTCCCACACAAACTAACAGAATAATTCGTGTAATATTCAATATTACATTACTCACAAAGTGAGGGTATACCTTAGTCGGTTTACCCGACTGAAACTTTCTTACTTGTTTAGAACAATTTAAAAAGATCATATAAATGCAGAACTTCTTTGGGTTATTACAGGTCTTTCTTCACGGTTTGTCTCATGTCCTTCAGTAATTTCTAAATGATTTAAGGATTGCTCTGAATCAATTACACTATGCAACAAATGAACACTTTGTGAAAAATACACGGACTTGACAGTATAGGTTCGATTAAACTATCAACGGGTAGTATAACCCTATACTCGGTTTGGCGAAATTGGTGACCAATTTTTTTTATGGGCCCCCAAAATTTCTGAAAATCAGTGTGCCCCTCGAAAAGGTGTCATCAGCTTTTGTCCAACAACTAATTCAGACGTGATGATACGGCATAACTATGTTTGGCAATAATGTAGCTAAGAATATGCTGAACAAAGTTTCTTAACATGTTTTGCGAAAAAATATTTTTTTCCTTTACTTTTGCAAAACAAAAGTACCGGAAAAAAATATTTTTTTCACTTTTTCAGCATAACTTCCGGGACCCGTAATTTTTCACTAATTACGAGTCCCCGTTGCGTTAAGATTTGGGCTTTGGTGCGCTCCGACACATATAGTAAAATTTTATGGCTAACATATTTGAAGTGTTTTTTACAATTTGTTAAAATGGGGCCAAAAATTACAGTTATGTGGGGGAGCTAGAGGGTTTAAATGTTCCACAAAAATATTGGCCTTACTATTTTCTATAAAGTTGCCGAACATACCCTATACCAAAAAATATATTTTTGTTACATAATAGTGAAATACTTAAATTTTTGGGGTACAATGTAGTTTTTTGAGCTATTTAGGGTGCCTAGACACCTTCAGATTGTATTGATATGTTCACAAAAGTTGTTCAGATTTACGTTGGCTACAATTCTGCCAAGCATTGTTAGTGAAAAATTACGAGTCCTCGGAAGTTATGCTGCAAAAGTGAAAAAATATTTTTTTCCGGTACTTTTTTTTGAAAAAGTAAAGGAAAAAAATATTTTTTCGCAAAAAATTTTAAGAAACTTTGTTCAGCATATTCGAAGTTACATTACTGCCAAACATAGTTAAGCGTATCATCAAGTCTGAATTAGTTGTTGGACAAAAGCTGATGACACCTTTTTCGAAAGCCCCACTGATTTTCAGAAACTTTTTTTCACCAATTTCGCCAAACCGAGTATAGGGTTATACTACCCTTTGATAGTAGAATCGAACCTATACTGTCAAGTCCGTGTATTTTTTTTACTGCTGCACAGTGTTATCAGAACTTCCCGAACTAAAATCTGTTTCACTCATTTTAATTACAACTACATTTGAAGTTATCGTGATGTTTCGTTGAATTAGACCAGTGAGGTACTGGACAATTTACTTTTTTAAATTAAAATATTTCAGAATTAACTGTAGTCAACAAGAGTATGATGAACCAGTAAGGAAAGTCTAAAGTCGGGCGGGGCCGACTATATAATACCCTACACCACTCTCGTAATATTGAATAACTATGATATATAAATTTTGTAATTCATGTATATATTGTTTACATAAATTTACTTTTGGGACATTTTATACTTAAATAATACCCTGTTCCACAGTGTGGTGTAGGGTATAAAAACGATTGGATCTAAAGAGCCAAATCGGATAAAACATATATATGGGAGCTATAGCAAAATCTTAACCGATTTCCTTCAAATTCGGCAAAGTTGGTTCATGGATCAAGAAACTCTACCATTCTAAATTTCAAAACGATTGGATTTAAAATATAGCTTCTATAGAACTAAAGGGCCAAATCGGACGAAACATATATATGGGAGCTATAGCTAAATCTTAACCGATTTTCTTCAAATTCGGTAGTGTTGGTTCATGGATCAAGAAACTCTACCATTCTAAATTTCAAAACGATTGGTTGTAAAATACAGCTTTTATAGGACTAAAGGGCCAAATCGGACGAAACATATATATGGGAGCTATAGCTAAATCTTAACCGATTTTCTTCAAATTCGGCACTGTTGGTTCATGGATCAAGAAACTTAACCATTTTCAATTTCAAAACGATTGGATGTAAAATACAGCTTTTATAGGACTAAATGGCCAAATCGGACGAAACATATATATGGGAGCTATAGCTAAATCTTAACCGATTATCTTCAAATTCGTTAGTGTTGGTTCATGGATCAAGTAACTCTACCATTCTAAATTTCAAAATGATTGGATGTAAAATACAGCTTCTACAGGACTAAAGAGCCAAATCGGACGAAAGATATATATGGGAGCTATATCTAAATCTGAACCGATTTCAACCAAATTCAATAGGGATCTTTACAGCTGCGAAATACTCTAAACTGCAAATTTTCAGAACGATCGGAGTGAAATTGCGACCTGTAGTCGACGAACAACTTTATATGAACAGACGGACGGACGGTCAGACATGGTTAAATCGACTCAGCTAGTGATTCTGAGTCGTGGTGTGGTGTAGGGTATAAAAATATATTTTTTATACCAACTTATAATACCCTGTACCACAGTGTGGTGTAGGGTATAAAAAATATATTTTTATACCCTACACCACACTGTGGTACAGGGTATTATAAGTTTGTTTCACGGCAGATGTTTGTAACACCTGAAAATAACACAGCTAGACCCACCTTAAAGTATACCGATCGACTCAGAATCAATAGCTGAGTCGATTTAACGATGTCTGTCCGTCCGTCTGTCCATGTAAAGTTGTTCGTCGACTACAGGTCGTAATTTCACTCCGATCGTTCTGAAATTTTGCAGTTTAGAGTATTTCGCGGCTGTTAGGATCGCTATTGAATTTGAAGAAAATCGGTTAAGATTTAGCTATAGCTCCCATATATATGTTTCGTCCGATTTGGCCCTTTAGTCCTATAGAAGCTGTATTTTACATCCGATCGTTTTGAAATTTAGAATGGTAGAGTTTCTTGATCCATGAACCAACATTGCCGAATTTGAAGAAAATCGGTTCAGATTTAGATATAGCTCCCATATATATCTTTCGTCCGATTTGGTCCTTTAGTCCTATAGAAGCTGTATTTTATATCCGATGGTTTTGAAATTTAGAATGGTAGAGTTTCTTGATCCATGAACCAACACTGCCGAATTTGAAGAAAATCGGTTAAGATTTAGCTATAGCTCCCATATATATGTTTCGTCAGATTTGGCCCTTTAGTCCTATAGAAGCTGTATTTTACATCCGATCGTTTTGAAATTTAGAATGGTAGAGTTTCTATATTGACCATAAGTCCACTACAGCGCCATCTAGTGGTTGGAATCATACATACAAACTATTATCAGGACAAACCACACACACATTTTAAATTTCAATTAAACAGCTCTGGAAATAAGAATTTCGCAAATATCTTGACCACTCCGCCATTTATCACCGAGAAAATAATTCAAAAACACAGATGAGCCCAAACTGTAGCTATTGTGTAATTTTTAGCCCATTCGCTCTTATGGTTTCGGAGATCATGCGTTACTAAAAACGTACAAAGGATTTTATATATAAAGATATTAAGGCCAATATTTTTGTAGAACTTACTAACCGTCTAGTTCCTAAACATAACTGAAAAGAAACCTTTTAAAAAATCGTAAAAATGGGGAGGGCGGGTATGAAATGTTCTATAAAAATGTTGGCCATAAAATGTTACTATATGTGTCAGAACACACCAAAGCTCAGAACTTAACTCAAACACCAAAAAAGTTCAATGTAGCTATGATAATTAATGTAGCACAATAAATTATCTCCATTAGTTTCATTTATCCCCTTACCTTAGAGAGGAGGGTATATATCATTTGCTACCGAAGCAAAGAAGAAGTGACCTACGACCCTAAGTATGTTCGGCGTATGGTGCCCGGACTTAACTCCTAAGGACATAACGCCCAAAACGATTTGGGGACTTATGTCCTTCAGTATACTTGGACATAATTCCTAAACTTTGTTGGGCGTAATGTCCGCGGAGCGTTCTCGGACATAACACCCAAAAAAAACGCGGACATAACACCCAATGTATATTGGGACTTATGTCCTTAACTAACCGCGGTCTTAACACCCAAAGTGATGAAAATGCCGCTCAATTGTTTTTTTTAATCAAATGCAACGTAATAAATTTATATAAAAATTACTCATTTATGACATATTTTTGATGTGCCAAAGTAACAGCACGGAACAATTTTACAAAACAATATCGAAGAAGATACATATTTCCTACACATTTTTTCTGACCATCCATCACCAAATGAATCTAAAGGAATATTGATCCTAATAATCGCCACTATATGATGGATGCGACTTGATCGTCACTATGTGATGGATGTGTTCGGTGGTCCCAAGCAGTGAATACAAGCAATTATTAAAACTCTATATTTCTCAAAATAGACATGTAAGTATTCAAATTTCTAACATATAAAAAATATTATAGATTAAAAACGAATTCATTGAAATTAGGACAGAAGGTAAAACTGTTTTTTAAAAAATCGCGCGATTTTTTAAAAAACAGTTTTACCTTCTGTCCTAATTTCAATGAATTCGTTTTTAATCTATAATATTTTTTATATGTTAGAAATTTGAATACTTACATGTCTATTTTGAGAAATATAGAGTTTTAATAATTGCTTGTATTCACTGCTTGGGACCACCGAACACATCCATCACATAGTGACGATCAAGTCGCATCCATCATATAGTGGCGATTATTAGGATCAATATTCCTTTAGATTCATTTGGTGATGGATGGTCAGAAAAAATGTGTAGGAAATATGTATCTTCTTCGATATTGTTTTGTAAAATTGTTCCGTGCTGTTACTTTGGCACATCAAAAATATGTCATAAATGAGTAATTTTTATATAAATTTATTACGTTGCATTTGATTAAAAAAAACAATTGAGCGGCATTTTCATCACTTTGGGTGTTAAGACCGCGGTTAGTTAAGGACATAAGTCCCAATATACATTGGGTGTTATGTCCGCGTTTTTTTTGGGTGTTATGTCCGAGAACGCTCCGCGGACATTACGCCCAACAAAGTTTAGGAATTATGTCCAAGTATACTGAAGGACATAAGTCCCCAAATCGTTTTGGGCGTTATGTCCTTAGGAGTTAAGTCCGGGCACCATACGGGTGCCGTGACATAACTCCCAACGGACATAACGCCCAAAACGATTTTGGGAGCTATGTCCGTTGGGAGTTATGTCACGGCACCTCGGCGTATATCCGTTTTGGGTCATTTTAAGTCGAATGAGAAATGTCCGTCCTATTTAATAACTTTATTTAATAACTTCTATACTACTTATTTGAATACTCTGAAATTCTACACATAGTATTAGTTTATAAGTCACTACTACCTCAAGAAAAATGGGCGAAGATGCCACGCCCCTTTTGGTACCTCCCACACAAATAGACCATTTTGCGCCAAAAACATTTTTGTGCCAAAAGTTAACAGCTTTAAACTTTTCTACCAGTTCATACAAATACTTGAAATTTCATATAGTGCAATGCTTTTATAGTACCTAGAGTCTAGGGAAAAGTGGCCGTAATTGCACGCCCACACAAATGTACCATTTTACACCAAAAGCTAGCAGTTTATAACATTAATACCAGTGCATATAAATACTTCAAATTTTGTACAGTGTAATGCTTTTATAGTATCTAGAGTCCACAGAAAACTGACCGTTATTGGGATAAACGGTTCTCGAGTTATTCTATAATAGGCATGTTTTCGTTACAAGCTAGCACTTTTAGTTTAGCACTTTGCAACGAAAACAACTGACTTCCACTAACTGGCACATAAGCAATAAGTGGCGGATTTTCACTATCTTGTAGCAATGGTGTCATGAGTTGCGAAGAAAGAACAGTGTGAAACAGATAAAAAATTCGTGAAAAGTATTTATAAAACATATATTTACTATTCTATGTTCAATTGTTTACTCATTTTTTTGCAAATATTAAAATAATTTCCCATTTTTGTTCTTCTTCTTCCCGTTAATTCACAATAATTTATAAAATCTCTCCAAAAATGGGATGCCATATTGCTAAATATAGGGTGCCCAATCTGGAAACATCATACTCGATTAAGACATGAACACAAGCACCAAACTTCATCGGGAACTAATAGTGCTTAAAAGTGCTTAGCTCCCCATACAAATTAAGCACTTATGGTGTAACGAAAACACGCCTAATATGTGTCTCAACCTCTCAATTTTCGCAAATCGCAAATATAACTACCAACGACACATACACAACACAACATTATACATTCTGGACGATCGATTTTAGGGTATAGTCATCGGATGCGCGCCACCAAGCGCAGCCGCGGCTGACATTTTTATGATGTTGGGTAATTCCAAAATAAAACGACCCAGAAATTACAATTTTAATATTTGAACCGCGTATACTAGAAGACCATGCAGACTTACCACCTTTTACCGATTGTCCAAAATCCTTATGGTTTGATTTTATAGGGTGCCCAAGTTGGTCACTTACAACATTATTTTACAAATTTAGACGTTTTGAAGTCTACATAACTTTTTGAACGGAATATCGGATTTGAATGATATAAGTACCATTTGAAAGAATTTAACATCCTCTCTAGGAATTAAAGTGTTACCATTTGTGTGAGAGGTACTAGAAGGGGCGTTACAATAACGCCCACTCTGTACTGTAGGTACTATGAAAACATTACACTACACAAAATTTCATGTATTTGTCTTCGCTGGTATTCATGTTATAAGCTGTGAAAATTTTGTACAAATTGGTCCCTTTGTGTGGGAAATACCAAAGGGGGCGTTGCATTTTCGCCCATTTTTGTTAAGCTTATAGAGGCGGTAAAATGATTACTATGTATGCAATTTTACAGGATACCTATCAGTAGTATAGAAGTTATAAGAGCTTTTTAACATGTCATAACATTTTAAACATTTGAGGGGGAGGTACCACATGGTGTAGGCCGATATGGTTATCCATCAAGCATAAAGAGGGTTTTAATAAAATATTATAACGTACGAAGTTTTATGTCATTCGGTCACTCCTTTTCAGAGTTATCGTTAGCACCATTCAGTCGAACTCACAGACAGATGGACGGACGCTAATTAATTCATATTTTAACCCATGGAGGACCGTACTGCAATTTTTACATTTTGTGGTAAAATATATGGGTAATTTTTTAAAATAAAACGAAAAAATTGGAGGATATGCTTTTCATGATAATCAAGGATTAAGGACATTTCAGTCCCTTTGATGTCCTTAATAGACAAAAATTAATTACTTAATTTATAATTCGTAGAGAGAATGTTAAAATTTGTAATAAAATGTTGTAGTCTACAAACCGTTATGAATTTGAAAAATCGGTAAAAGGTAGTAAGACTGCATGGTCCTCTAGTATATGCGTGTACAATTTCATTGAAATCTAAATCCATAAATTACCCTGTTATTTTCCATACATAATGGAAACGAATAAAGTTTGAAGATGTCACACACACACTTTGTTGTATTTAAATGTATAGATGGGAAGCGCTTAATGTTAGACCCTTTATATATTATTGACGTATGGGGGTGGGTCAATAAATCCATTGCTTTTGAAATTAAATACAGGTTTTTAAAAAAAAAATTTTAACATCTCCTTTGAGCTTTATACGCTTTTTCCAACGTTTCTCAAATGTTGTTACCCAAAAATAACCAAAATAGGTATTTGTTTTTGGTATAATTTCATTTTTGGAATCAGATCTCTTTCCGTCGAGCCATTTCTTCAGGTTTGGAAAATAGAAATAATCACCCGGGACTGACAGATCCACCTTGGCATTCTTTGCACCGAATCACCCCGAGAAACCCACAGTTTTGAGTGGTGCTGTTGTGGATAAACGTTTCGTCCGTGGTTACGGAACGGCTCAAAAAATCGTCCATATTGCGACTGAACAACGCCAAACACTCTTAACAAATTGCCACAGGATTGGGCTTATTGTGATGTGAGCAATTGCAGCAAATATGGCGCGGAAAGCTTCCTCAAATCCAAATCCACCTCACCCTATTCGGCAGTGTTGCCCTTTCAGTTAAGAGGTGGGAAATTCAAAAAGTCACGGACTTATTGAGACACCTTCATATAAATGTAGCTTATCACTATCTATGGTAACCTTCATCTCATTGACATTACTATCAGGTCAGTAAGGGTATACAATTTTGTTCACTTTAAATAAAATCATTTCCAAGAAAGCGCGGTGCGCCGTCTTCATCGCATCTTTCAAAATCAGTTGATTTGTTTTGGTTTTTAAATATTCTCATCGTTTCTTTTGATGACTCCATACAGAGTTTAACTAACGTGTCATATACGTTTTCTCTTTTTTCTCGTTCAATGCTTTATACTCGTTTTGCGCAGATTTGCACGTGAAAGTTTCTGTTTCGTTTGTTATTTGTTTCTTTTATAGTCTCACAGTTGTTGTTTGCAGTTTGTCTGTGAAAATGGACTTGGTCTTGGAGTGGCCGGCAAGTTTGTCGTTAAGGGGTGTAAAGCTTGGCGCTGCGTGTGAAGGATGGTGACATTGGATGGGTTGATGGCTCTCGGAGACCAGTGTGTCGTCTAACGATTGTAATTTATACGCAAGTATCAGAAACATTTAAATAACAAAAATCCTTGCAACAATAACAAATGCAGTCAACAACAGCCAAAATCAGTCCCAACAATACCATCAACGTCAATTTCCAGTGGGCACAGCAGCTTTTATTATATTTATGGAATCTGTTTAAAACAATGGGAATGGAGGATCCTTAACATAAACAGAAACACCGAGATGTTTCTTTAACTTACTTTTTTGAAATGGAATGATGTTAAAAAACATATATGTAAATATCCTAAAGTGCATATTGGAATGATATATTTCCTCAAAAAGTGCAAATTAGGGTCAATGTTTCGGAAAATATACATACCCTTTATTTCGTGCAATAGCGTCACATTTCAAAATAGCAATTTTTTGAGATTGTCATATAAAAATGCATTTCAATATATACATACATACAAGTTGCCCTTGATTGAAATAATTCCTGAGATATCTAATTATATTTCATGTAATTTTCTTCTCATCCAGTACAATAGTTTTGTTAACCCTCCGTTAGGCACATGTTTCAATAGTCATATGCGTGCCTCATGAGTCTGGCCAGACCCATTGACATTTTCATGTATTTGTATGAAAATGTCGGGTGGTTTAATGGAACTTATTTATATAAAATATTGGTATACAATTTATATTTGGTTTTGACTTCAGTTGTTTTTCTATGTATTAAGGTTCTTAAACTTATAAAAATAATTTTAAAAAATATCGTAGAATGTGAAAAAAACACATTTTATATTTTCGAGCAGAATAAGAGAAATATTGTCAAGATTTATAAAAATTGTTTGTCTAATGTTACTGATCAGTCCAAAAAAATTATTTGATAACTCATAGGTTTAAAATTGGATATATATATTTATATATGTATGCGGTGCTATATATAAATCTGGTCTGATTTTTGATATTTGTCGGCGGTTTTTTTGGGTCAACAAACTGTTATCTGTAAAATTTTATAAAGATCTGTTGCGAAGTGAGGACTTTATAGCTCTAGTATGCAAATATATACCAACTTCGTGTGTATATATGGGGCCTATATCTAAATCGTGACCGATTTTCCTCAAATTCGGATCCCTCCAAAATTCCAAAATGATTGGAAGAAAAATACAAAATATTCGTTTTGACGATGTCCGTCCGTCAACCTGTATGTCCATGTAATGCAAATATAAACCGAATTTAATGCAATTAAGCACAGTACTCTTGCCCATGGTTGATTGACGATTTTCAACAGATTTGTATGAGTTTTAGCAGAGATAAGTCTCTTTATTTAAGAACAAACTCTACAACAAATACTACTAAATTTGTATAAATCAATTCAGATTTAAATATAGCCCTTATATACAAATATACTATCCGATTTGGACAGACTGGCATGCTAGTGGACAACACTCATGGTCGTACCGTGACAACTGCCAAGAATGTGGCTGGCATAGCTGAGAGTGTGCGACTCAGTATTGGAATATAGACTCGTCATCAATCTCAACATTTCACGCACTAAGCTAATGTAAATTATGCACAAATCCTTGCATTGTGCGCTTACAAGGTGACTCATCAAAAATTCATCGATTTCTACGACTTTTGATGTATCATTATTTTTGGAGGAGGATTTTCAGAGGCAAGGAGCCAAACGGTGGCATATTTTGCGAAAAGATCTTTGCCTTCATCCTTATAAGATCAAACTGACTCAAGAACTAAACCTATATATTACAATTGTGTCTGATTTTACAGATCTCGTTGTTTACCCAACATACTTTGTGGATAAATACGATTGCTCGGTGATCAATGCATAGTGAAATATTTAGGGACCATGTCAATCCATTATTACTCTGAATTTTTGCTGGTTGAACAGAGTAAATATCTAAACCAGTAAGGAAAGGCTAAAGTCGGGCGGGGCCGACTATATAATACCCTACAACACTCTCGTAATATTGAATAGCTCTGAAATATAAATTTTGTAATTCATGTATAAATTGTTTACATAAATTTACTTTTGGGACATTTTATACTTAAATAATACCTTGTACCACAGTGTGGTGTAGGGTATAAAAACGATTGGATGTAAAATACAGCTTCTACAGGACTAAAGAGCCAAATCGGATGAAACATATGTATGGGAGCTATAGCTAAATCTTACCCGATTTTCTTCAAATTCGACAATGTTAGTCCATGGATCAAGAAACTCTACCATTCTAAATATCAAAATGATTGGATGTAAACTACAGCATCTATAGGACTTAAGGGCCAAATCGGACGAAACATGTATATGGGAGCTCTAGCTAAATCTTAACCGATTTTCTTCAAATTCGGTAGTGTTGGTTCATGGATCAACAAACTCTACCATTCTAAATTTCAAAACGATTGGATGTAAAATACAGCTTCTATAGAACTAAAGGGCCAAATCGGACGAAACATATATATGGGAGCTATAGCTAAATCTTAACCGATTTTCTTCAAATTCGGTAGTGTTGGTTAATGGATCAAGAAACTCTACCATTCTAAATTTCAAAATGATTGGATGTAAAATACAGCTTCTTCAGGACTAAAGAGCAAAATCGGACGAAACATATTTATGGGGGCTATAGCTAAATCTTAACCGATTTTCTTCGAATTCGGCAATGTTTGTTCATGGATCAAGAAACTCTACCATTCTAAATTTCAGAACGATTGCACGTAAAATACAGCTTTTATAGGACTAAATGGCCAAATCGGACTAAACATATATATGGGAGCTATAGCTAAATCTTAACCGATTTTCTTCAAATTCGGCAATGTTG
The DNA here is from genome assembly GCA_963930755.1 of Eudasyphora cyanicolor. Classification (NCBI taxonomy): domain Eukaryota; kingdom Metazoa; phylum Arthropoda; class Insecta; order Diptera; family Muscidae; genus Eudasyphora; species Eudasyphora cyanicolor. The sequence goes on from OZ005735.1 coordinate 58,075,245, forward strand.
GTTCATGGATCAAGAAACTCTACCATTCTAAATTTCAAAACGAGCGGATATAAAATATAGCTTCCATAGGACTAAAGGGCCAAATCGGACGAATGATATATATGGGAGCTATATCTAAATCTGAACCGATTTCAACCAAATTCAATAGCGATCTTAACAGCCGCGAAATACTCTAAACTGCAAAATTTCAGAACGATCGGAGTGAAATTGCGACCTGTAGTCGACGAACAACTTTACATGGACAGACGGACGGACGGACATCGTTAAATCGACTCAGCTAGTGATTCTGATATATCTTTCGTCCGATTTGGCCCTTTAGTCCTATGGAAGCTGTATTTTATATCCGATCGTTTTGAAATTTAGAATGGTAGAGTTTCTTGATCCATGAACCAACATTGCCGAATTTGAAGAAAATCGGTTAAGATTTAGCTATAGCTCCCATATATATGTTTCGTCCGATTTGGCCCTTTAGACCTATAGAAGCTGTATTTTACATCCCATCGTTTTGAAATTTCGAATGGTAGAGTTTCTTGATCCATGAACAAACATTGCTGAATTTGAAGAAAATCGGTTAAGATTTAGCTATAGCTCCCATATATATGTTTCGTCCGATTTTGCTCTTTAGTCCTGTAGAAGCTGTATTTTATATCCAATCATTTTGAAATTTAGAATGGTAGAGTTTCTTGATCCATGAACCAACACTACCGAATTTGAAGAAAATCGGTTAGATTTAGCTATAGCTCCCATATATATGTTTCGTCCGATTTGGCCCATTAGTTCTATAGAACCTGTATTTTACATCCAATCGTTTTGAAATTTAGAACGGTAGAGTTAATTGATCCATGAACCAACACTACCGAATTTGAAGAAAATCGGTTAAGATTTAGCTATAGCTCCCATATATATGTTTCGTCCGATTTGGCCATTTAGTCCTATGTCCTATAAAAGCTGTATTTTACATCCAATCGTGTTGAAATTTAGAATGGTAGAGTTTCTTGATCCATGAACCAACACTACCGAATTTGAAGAAAATCGGTTAAGATTTATCTATAGCTCCCATATATATGTTTCGTCCGATTTGGCCCTTAAGTCCTATAAAAGCTGTATTTTACATCCAATCGTTTAGAATGGTAGAGTTTCTTTATTCATGAACCAACATTGCCGAATTTGAAGAAAATCGGTAAAGATTTAGCTATAGCTCCCATATATATGTTTCATCCGATTTGGCTCTTTAGATCCAATCGTTTTTATACCCTACACCACACTGTGGTACAGGGTATTATTTAAGTATAAAATGTCCCAAAAGTAAATTTATGTAAACAATTTATACATGAATTACAAAATTTATATATCAGAGTTATTCAATATTACGAGAGTGGTGTAGGGTATTATATAGTCGGCACCGCCCGACTTTAGCCTTTCCTTACTGGTTTTCATTTAGGATATATTTTAAAGTGCATTTTGCACACACAGTGTTATCATTCAAAAAAAATTTTGGAATTTTCTACCTTAAACAGTCTCATACGAGAATTTTGTCTTTCGCTTCCTTTTTCTTTACTGATCAATTCGAATTTCATACCTTTCTTCTTAGGCGATACATTGAAACGCCTTTGGATGCCTATGTTTGAACACATCCGGTGGTGTTGATGGTCGTTTGGATAATTTGCGGAAGACGATTTGTGAAAATACCCAAAAACAAATCTAACAAGTAAAAAATTTTATGTTGCTTCATTTTTTTTTAACAGCATTTATTTCTGACAGAAATGTATTTTGAGATAATATTTGTTAATTTTCCACTGATATTTTTTGTGAGAGACAGGTTTTCCTTTTCAGATATTGTTTACCTTGCTTGGCCATTGTGTACTTCACGGGTTTCCTTTTAGGTTGCTATGGCTTTAGGTTGATGAATAAATGGATATATTTTAAAGTGCATTTTGAACACACAGTGTTATCATTCAAAAAAAATTTCGGAATTTTCTACCTTAAACAGTCTCATACGAGAATTTTGTCTTTCGCTTCCTTTTTCTTTACTTATCAATTCGAATTTCATACCTTTCTTCTTAGGCGATAAATTGAAACACCTTTGGATGCCTATGTTTGAACACATCCGGTGGTGTTGATGGTCGTTTGGATATTTCGCGGAAAACGATTTGTAAAAATACCCAAAAACAAATCTAACAAGTAAAAAATTTTATGTTGCTTCATTTCTTTTTAACAGCATTTATTTTTGACAGAAATGTATTTTGAGATAATATTTGTTAATTTTCCACTGATATTTTTTGTGAGAGACAGGTTGTCCTTTTCAGATATTGTTTACCTTGCTTGGCCATTGTGTACTTCACGGGTTTCCTTTTAGGTTGATATGGCATTAGGTTGATGAATAAATGAATACTGTGCACGCATATAAAGACAAAAATTGAGATTTCGTCAGTAAGGATTTTTCAATACATCATTGTCTTTAATTCTGGGAAAATTTCTATTGTATATGGCCTCATTGATAACAATATTTTGAATTTTACAAATGTGATGAATATCGTTTTTAAGATTTTACAAATCCCACTTTTTTGTGAATGTTCTTTATAAACATCAACGTAAGAGCTAACGTATTCACTAATTCAAAGTTCTATAACATCACAACAACTCAGTCGAGTTGTGGGAGGGAATCACTGCGCAAAATATGACCTTATGAATATTAATTTCATTTTTGACATTCTGTGATTTTCTCATTAAACCAACCCAGTGCTAGAATACGGATTGTCATATCATTTTACCTGAATGTACACGCTGAAAAAAAATCGCTTCTGTAGTATATTGTCCCAAACATATTCGGCTTGAAATAAACATATGTTTAGGGTACACTCCAAATATATAATATTTTACACACACAAATATTATATGTTTGTGAGGATATTGTTCTAAACAAAAATATGCTCCTATTCAAATATTTTTTATTTGGAACTAGTATTTCCGAAACAAGAATTCGTTTGTAATTATTTATTTTGGTAATGTATTAAATACCTTAACTTAAAGACAAGTTTTCTGTTTTTCAGATTTTCAAAGAGAAATTTTTTTATTAATTTTATATGTTTGTAAAATTTAATCAAAACTTAAATCGAACAATCTTTCGTAAATATAAACGACATTGATGGATTGACAAAAAGTGATGAATAGGAATATTTATAAATAAGGACATTTTTAGCTATAATGTTCAACACGAAAACTAGGAAAAACTAACTAAAATTCGAATAAGTCAGTAATGTTTTAAAAATCTTTTTAAATAAAACATATTTGGAAATCTTCTTAATCAATAACTTTGTTTGTGTGTAAACACATATTTTATTTGTGAAATTCAGTTTGCAAATAAATTATGTTCTAATATATTAATATATGCGTTCCAAACAAAATTTCTTGATTTTCAAATAAAATTTATTTGTTAACAAATATATAATATTTAAAAAAATCGTTTCCAATTATATTTTCTTTCGTTCCAAACATATCAAAAATGACGATTTTCCTCCGTGTAGGAGTATGTGGTATAAGCGGAAGCTGACTTAATTGGATGGTTTATAAGGATTCATCTCAATGACTGACTTGTTGTTATTTTTCTGTTCTGCTAATATACTTCCTTATTTATATATGCACATTAAGGAAAATTCCTGAAAGTTATCAAAAGTTGTATGAGTAGCGCACACGCTGAAAAAAAATCGCTTCTGTAGTATATTGTCCCAAACATATTCTGCTTGAAATATACAAATGTTTAGGGTACACTCCAAATATATAATATTTGGCACACACAAATACTATATGTTTGCGAGGATATTGTTCTAAACAAAAATATGTTCCAGTTCTAATATTTTTTTTATTTGGGAGTAATATTTCCAAAACAAAGATTAATTTGTATTTATGTATTTTGGAAACGAATCAATGTCTTAATTTAAAGACAAGTTTTCTGTTTTTCGGAAGTTATGTTTGTAAAATGCAATTAAAACTTAAATCGTAACTATAAATTGCATTGATGGATTGACAAAAAAT